>CM021108.1:374521874-375811977 GCA_007115665.2 Sequoiadendron giganteum | reverse complement strand
ATAATCGAATAACTGAAGATTCAACCCAATATAAACTAAGAGTAGCGGATGTATCAACCACTAACCATACTCCTTAGAGGATAATGATCCTAAAGACACTCCAGATCCAAGACTCTGATTAAAGATAGAGATTTCACAGCGCTGGCCAATCAAATGTAATATAGGTAACTCCGCACAAGATAAGACGGAGACAAGACATAAGAGTCACAAAAAAATTAGCTAGTTCAGAATATGCACAGGCAAGAAAATATGATCAGACCCAGTTGTATACGCCTGGTAACCCATATCCAGTGCATCTTGGAAGCTAAGCAAATGATAGAATAGAACAACGATTTTCTCATCATTTTCATCAAACTATTCCATCGATGATCTAGAGGATGAACCTCAAAGTGTGTACGCGAGGGCTCTACTCCCCGAACTCACATTTTATTTCTAATAATACTTGTGCCATCATTCCCTCATACGCGCTCAACACCTTCATAATCTGTAATTTTGAGCATCATTATGGTTATTTGTTGACCTCTATGGCATACAAGTGAAGTATAATAGATTTCACACTAATAGGGACGCAACATCATAACACTAATGTTTGAATCATTTCCTTTGATAAAGCAATTATGTATACCATAGCTTAAATCACTAGCTCCATAGTGTACACCAAGAATCAACAAGTAGATAAAATAATAATTTAGAAGACATAACTGTTATCCTAAAGCCAAGTATATTCTTCCTCACATATGTAAGGTTCGACAGTATATCTCCTAAAAGCACCTCCTTTAAGAAAAATTAAAAGAGACTCCTCTACCTAGCGCACCAAATACAAAATGGTATGGCAAAGAAGACAGTAGGGTATTAACCTGGTTAAAGACATTACACTGAGGCTATGAAAGAGAGGAAAGACATTACTTAATCACCACAGCAATCAAGAAATAATTCAAGGTAGCAAATAAGGTTTGGAATAAGTTTACATATGCAACAATAACATGCAAAACGACAAAACCATAACCTCAAATAAGCATAGGTTTAACAAGCAAATAACATTTTAGGGAGTGCACCGTTTAAGAAGTGACAGTAATGAAAGATCCGTAGTGGACACAAATTACACAATCAAAATTACACAATACATTTCTAGAAGAATATATGGATTCAAAGCTAAATCTGCAAACGTGTTCTTTTCTCTTTAATTTATCAAAAATTCAATCAAAATTGGCTTTAATGTTTTCGTTCTTTTTTTTCGTGCATGCAAGATTTCAAAACAAATTTTCACAAATCTCAGACAAAGCTTTTTTAAGCAAGATTTCATCAAAACAAGCTTGAAAACTAAAAGAGGAAAAACCTAAAACGTTTTCCGGAATCAAGATATAGTGAAGCGAAAAACTCAAAAGCACAATCCAAGAACTTGCTCAATGCAAATTTCACCTTCAACGGTCAATTTTCAAATTTTCACACAAAAACCCCAAAGGAATACATAAACAATCTTTTCCATGAAAACATTTCCCTTTTCGAAAATCAATTTCTCTTTTAATTATAATTCACCCACTCAACTCTCAGATTGCATTCAATTTAATTAGCCAGTTTCAACTTTTAGACATCAATTTCAAAACACAGATATTTTGCAACTTTGAATAATAGTTCTAACTGTTTTAGTTTTTGAAAACATCTAAATTGCACAAACAAATTAATTACAACTAATTAACCTTTCACAAATAATATATTTTAATATTTCACTTTTAATTCCTCAATAATCTAAAAATAACTTTTCCAATTTAAACATTTAAATTAATCATTAATCACATTACCATTAAATCATTAATGAAATAATCTAAATCAACATTATGAAAACACTATAAATACAACATGACATGAAAACAATGAACACATGACAAACAAACAACAACATACATAAGGGTGAAAAACTGATACTCGTTCTTTTAGAATGATGGTTTAGGACAAAGGACTAGTCTATCTACCTTCAATGATTCCATTGTTCCATGGCACACTCAGACCTGTCGAAGCAGGTGGAGTTGATGCCTGTACCTGAAAGCTACATCACACTGCATAGTTAAATGAAACAACATGTATATATATGAAGACACACAGTGAAAAAGAATTGTGACATAGCAAGGAACTCACAGATGAGTACTGCTAAACCGTCTCCTTCACCAAATTGACGTAAGACATAGCATCTAAATCCATCACATCATAGTACAATCATAAACATAACAAAACATCATATGCCATCATAATATTGTCATCTCATGAAAATAACGTAACATCATAAGTAGAGTGTATCATCAACTGAGTTTCACAACTGGTCATGTAAACCATGACATAATGCATCAAAATAACATAGTCTCAAGCAACTAACTACTAAAAACAACTCAAAACAACTAAATTAGGAATGTCATCAAGAGGGTCACTACATCAGCTCCATTAAAATTGGCCCCAATCCCCTCGTCATTCTTTGTTTTGTACCCTGTCACAATATTCTACTTATGGATAGCTCTCCAGATTCAAATCCATGTTCTTTGGCCCTTGTAAATATGTGTGAAAAATAAAGTGGACGTGTAGACAAGGTGTGTGAACTATTTCACAGAATGCCTCAAAGAAAAGTGAACTGGTTTTTTTTCTTCCGTGGAACAACTGAGCACGTAGATCTTAGTGAAGCTCCTCTCCCACATAGACCATCGGATTGAGCATGAGTACGTCTCTCGTGTCAGCGTTAGTGATGGATTATTTGTGAAGGGTAATAATTTAGTTGAGTGTTATAGGGATGAATAATATGGATCGAGTTGTTGCATGATGAAAATCAACGCCAAATTCATTCACATCAACACAACCATGCTAGAGAGGCATGCAGGAGAGGAAGCTCTCCCATTCATCTCCCCTCCTTGTGTGAGGTTGTTGTAGCCATCCTCCTCTTCTTGTCTCTTCAACCACCTAAAACTTATGGAACAAATAAGAAATTTGGAGACGCTCTTGACATGATCTGACCTAGATGATCATACCCTAACTTCACCCTTTGAGATATTATACGCAAACAGATCTCCTATCACATGATCAAAGTAAATCACTAGACTAGTGACTGGAAGGGGGTTTGTAACACAATAAATTAAGGATCATCAGATGCCCATCCACCATGCTGATTCAAGGGCCAAAAGTCAGTCACACATTAAACAAGATGTGAAGAGACATCCATAGGTGGTGTGTATAAGAAAATGATAAAGATATTAAATACATGAAATTTTTGTGACAAGAACCATTAAGAAGTATGGACACTGAGTTTAGGCTGCACATTAAGTAAGGAAATCCTAGTTTAACTCTTTGGATGATTTGCATGCTGGCACATGCAAGTTTAGGAATTTGAATAAATCGATGGAAGAATAAAAGGGTTTCATATAAACTTCTTTCCACCTGATGCATCACTACACTTCCTTACATACATTGTAATTATATTTGATTATGTTTGAGCAGGCATGATATTCTAGATTCACTTTATGTATTGGTGTAATTGTCATAGTAGAAATTATTACAAGCATAACGCTAAATTAAATGCCAAACTTTATAGTTGATGTTAGTAGTATCATCATCTTGATTAATAGTCATGATAATATCAATTCTATAATTCATGGTAATACCCCTTGATTAATAATAATACTAATAGATGAAATCCATAATAAATGTAACAACAATGAGGATAACGATATTAGTTTAAATCTTAATATTTATAGTAACAATAAATTAATAATGAAATTAATTAGTTTAAATCTTAATATTTATAGTAACAATAAATTAATAATGAAATTAATTTACACATCGATATTATTAATATTAATAATAGTATTAATGACAAAATTAATATAGATAAAGATAGTTGTATGATCAATATTATGAGTATAATTTTCTCAAATAAAATTATCAATTAGAAGTATTAGATCGAGTTTGTATAATACATCGTTCCAAATCGACTACTCGGCAATAATGGCACCTAATAAAAAAAGTGCAAGAGATGTGAATATTGCACTAATGGTGGGGCCTTACAGAAAATAAGCTCTCTTTGGAAAGCTTTAATTCAATTATTTCATGGTGGTCTCAGTGGAAAGCTTGTGCATCTTTTGGTCAAGGTGCATCTGGTGGTCTAATAACATTATGGAATTCAAAGTCAATTATTCTAGACTCCATTTCCAGTGAATCAAATTGGCAACTTTTAAAGATAATCCATTTCAATTTACAATTCTTCTTGTTCAATATTTATGCTCCCACTTCTACTATGGGGAAGAAATTGGTTTGGGTTGAGTTGTCAAATGCAATTGAAAAATATAGTGATGGAAAAGAAATTGTGGGTTGGGACTTCAATGCTTTGTTGACAATAGAGGAAAAATAAGGAGGTATTATTCCTCCTAAAACAATTGAAGATTTTAATAATTTTGTCCAGGATAATGCTCTTGTTGATATTTTACCTACTAATGGTAAATTCACATGCACAAATAAAAGGAGGGACTTTTGTCAGATTTCAGAGAGGCTTGATAGATTTCTAGTCACTCCATCTTGGTTGTCTGAGAATTATGGTCTATAGTCTTTATGTAACATCCCGCTACGAACCCCCGAAAGTTAAGAGCGAAAAGGGACAAGATAATTTTTTTTTAAAACAAAAGGAATAACAACACATAAATTTGTTGCTAAACTGATACATTGACAAGACAAACCATGGCCAAGTAAGACCAAGGGTACATTGGAGCTTACTACTCCGAAAACCCATTGTTCTAGAGCTCACTGTTCTGGAACCTGTTGCTGCCCTCAAGTCAGCAAACTTTGGGCGTTGGTGCTACAGAACTTGCAGTTTCGGAGCTCCTTGCTCCAAAACATGTTTATGTCCACAAGATAGCAAGCAAAGGGCGCTGGTGCTACAGAACTTGCAATTCTGGAGCTCCCTGCACCGGTACTACGAAACTTGCAGTTCTGGAGCTCCCTGCACCAGAGTTTATTTTTGCCCACTGGATAGCAAATAGAGAGTGCCGATACTACGGAACTTGCAGTTCTTGAGCTCCCAGCTCTGGAACCTGTTTCTGTCCATTGGACAGCAAACAGAGAGTGTCGGTGCTACGAAACCTGGGTAGATTGCCCAAATGGAGATATACACAACCAAGAATCTAACTTTACCATGAAAATTAATGACATATAAATAGATTAAGGATGATCAAGAACATTCGAGCCCAATACCAACACCGGACCCCGTAAACTGAAACAAACATCACATATCTTCTCATTAAACTTATGATTAATTCTCTCTCAAGAGAGTACAATATGCATAAGAAGCAAGTATGGATACAATTACATTTCCAAGGAAAAGATAAAAAATCTACTAAGATATATATACACAAAACATGTACATGAGTATATGTGATAAACAATTACAAGAGAGAGAGAGAGAGAGAAAGATCAATTCCAATCGGTTCTTCAAACCTATACGCCGGTCCCCAATGGTGGTAGAAACGCCTCCCAACCATGTGGCTCAAAAGAGTCCACCCCTCCGTGCTCAGAGATAGTCACAAGGCCCAATCAAACGAAATCAAGGGAAGGGTATACAAGCACAAATCTCACATCAGTCAGAGAGCAACACAACATACAATGCATACAACCGATTATCACAACATAGAGATGCTTAACTGATGACATGACGAGTACTACTCATAACTACTACAGATCTAGGCACTAGAGTGAAATCAAATGGAGTTTCATCATGCGTGCTCAAAGGGATGGCACCATATGGAATCAAGTACACCTCTCATAGGGACAAGGAGACTCGATCATGCCCGAATCCACATCCCGTAGGTGGATAACTCAATGCCCCGCAGACGGATGGGCCTTCTCGAGTGCATCCTTAGCCTTTACAAGCGCTCAAGGCCATGCATGAGGAAATCATTATCTTATTAGTGTTTTACCCCATTATTTTATTTAGTTATCACTTGTTTACTCGACTTTGCTACTAGTTCCCCTGGCAGCCACTTGCGGGCCCCAAGCTCGTAGAGAGCCACTCCATATAACCACTCTTTTACCTAGACCTAGGCTCATCTCGTTTAACCAAACAAGGAAATCCAAGTAACATGAAATACAATGAGAAGCCACAATTTTCTGTCCAAGAGACATTTCACACAGCCAAGATAAAGTTGTTGTAAAAAGAATGTCATAACAACAGAATTATAATATAAAATGGAGGCATCAAAATTGCATAGAAAATCAAAGTGCCTGGATCGAAATTTTGATTGACACCCAGAACATATTTTGCTGTTTCTAATTGAAATCCACCTTTAAATTTTTGGTTTTAGCTTAGAAAGGAGCTGTTGTTTTAGAAAACGCCATTATGGCCATTTGGGCAAGAAAAAATCATGAAAAAACAAAAGTGCCCAGAAATTAAATTCATGAAAACCCAATTGAGATATGGGCATGTGGAGTTAGAATCCATCTTCAAATCACATTTTTATCAAGTGGTTCATGAACAAAAATAAAAAACATCTAAACAGAAGGCAAGAAAGATATGGAAAAATAAAAATGCTCCAATTAAAATTCTGCCAAAGACCCAGTTGAGATCTTGGCAATTCTATAGAAAATCCACTCTTAAAATTCATTTACAACAAGAGGATAATGAGCAGCAACAAAAATATAAAACAATAATCATGTCAACCACATAATAGCATAAAAGCATATAAGCATGTAATCATATAATCCAACATGACAGTCACAAAATTACACCTCTCGGGTGTCCATACAAAAATAATTAAGGGACGAATAGTGCAATACAAAATATACAGTTATCGGAATCCATCAAGGAAGGAAAACAACAAGATACTAACATGGGGGTTGTTACACTTTAATTTTACCATTGTATGGATTTGATCATTTTTTGAATTCTTTGGATTTTCATCTTAAGCAAATCACATCCTCTACTAAATCTTCATTTAAATTTGAAAGAATGTGGTTTCGTCATTCACAATTTTTAGATTTATTGAAAGACCGGTGGCTGAGTTCCCCTGAGGTGGAGGGTACTTTAATGTATAGACTTTGCATGAAATTAAAGCTCCTTAAAACCAGAATTAAACATTTGAATTATTCTATTTTTATAAATTTCTTTCAAACCAAGGTTGTAGTTTTCAAGAAGCTCGAAGAAATAAATGCACAAATTATTTCCAATGGTTTAAATTTATCTCTTTTTGAACAACAATCTCTTTTGCAATCTGAATGGGAAGAGCTAGTTGTTCGCGAAGAAATTTATCGGAGGCAGAAATCTCGTGAGCTGTGGCTAAAAGAAGGGGATAAAAATACCAAATTCTTTCACATGTCATCAAAAATCAAGAAGGCTAAAAGTTCTATTTTCACAATTCACGAAAGTATTTATAGAAATATGTTAACTAAAGAATCTGACATACAAGCAGAGGGTGTTAGCTTTTTCAAATATTTGTTATCAGCCCCCACTCATCAATCTCCACAAGTAGGTAGGGAGAGAGAGGGGTTGTTGGAAGCAATTCCAACTTTAGTATCATCATTGGATAATGATTTATTGCTCAATCCATTCACACTAAAAGAGCTAAAGGCTTTGGTGTTCTCAATGCCTCTGGATAAAGCTCTAGGACCCGATGGTTTCACCAGTCTTTTCTTTCAAAAATGTTGGGATTTCCTTGCATATGACCTTCTTCAAGCATTGGAAGAATCTTAGTCATCTGGAACAATGTTAAAGCAGTTTAATGTTACTCATATTGTCCTCATTCCAAAATAATCTTCTCCTAAATCTTTTGCAAATTTTAAGCCAATTTCATTATGTAATGTAATTTACAATCTTTTTACAAAAGCAATTTACTTGCGTATTTCTCCTATTATTCCTAAAATAATTTCTGAAGAGCAAGGAGGCTTTGTTCCTAGTAGAAAAACTACGGAGGGAGCTCTCGTAGCCCATGAAATATTACACAAATATTAATTCAAATTCCATCCCAACATTAGTAATTAAATTAGACATGTTGAAGGCATGTGACAGGGTAAATTGGTCTTTTCTAATGCAAGTCCTCTAAAAGCTTGGTTTTCATTCAAAATTGTGTAAATGGATACTGTCTTGTCTAAATGGAGCCAAGTTTTTAGTCCTCATCAATGGTTCACCTTCTGGATTTTTCAATTCAACACATGGGATAAGGCAAGGAAACCCTTTGTCTCTGTTTCTTTTTATTATTTTGGCAGAGGCTTTGAGTAGGTTTGTACACAAGGTTCATTTTCAGGGTGGATGGAAGGGAATTTATATTCCTTCAATTGATATTACAACAACCCACTCTCTTTTTACTGATGACACTTTATTATTTGGAAGAGCATCTATTCAAGAAGCTAGGAAAATTAAGAATGTTCTTAATATTTACACATCAACATCTAGCCAAAAAATAAATCCTTCCAAATCTAAGATTTTTCTTTTCAATACAAGATTCGGTGTAAAGCAGAATATTATCAATATCTTAGGTTTTCAAGATGCTAAATTGCCAAGAAAATACTTAGGCATACCTTTCTTTGTTGGAGCAAGCAAGGTTTCCTATTGGGATAATGTTATAAAAAGTATTCAAACAAGAATAGTAGGTTGGAAGGGAAGATGGTTATCCATTTCTGGAAGGATTCTTTTGGTCAAATCAGTACTTTCAGCAATACCAAATTATTATATGGCAGTTCTGAAGGCTCCAAGGACTGTTGTTGTGGTTTTTGAGAAGTTGATAAGAAATTTTCTATGGAAAGGTAATATGGATGGATAAAAAAAAATTCCTTTGGTCTCCTTAGATAATCTATGTAAAGAAAAGTTAAATGGAGGTGCTGGAATACACAATTTAACTACGAGAAACATATTACTAGGTGCTAAACTAGTTTGGCACATGTATTCTAAACCACATGCAAAATGGTGTAAAATCATGCAGAGAAAATACCTAGATACCGCGTCACCTGATAGGATTTTTTCAGTTCTTGATCCCCCACAAGGTTCTGTTATGTGGAATTTCTTGATAACTTGCAAAAAAATTATAATTCCATATATTACTTGGGAGATAAATAATGGGGTCAAGGAAGATTTATGGTTAGATTCTTGGAAAGGGCATCCACCTTTGGCTTCAATGTATGAATTCCATCAAATTCAACATTATATAACTCCAGTCTGGGTTCACAAGTCAGTAATTATTTTCGAGAATTTGATAAACTTATAGGAAAGGTACTCTAGAAGAAGTTTGCAAGCCCTACTCTTCCAAAGGATATGCAAATGAATCTAAATAATTTGTTAATTGAGAGAGTCATTTTTACGAAAAATGAAGATGATAAGATTATTTGGGCTCCTTCAAAATCATGACATTATACAGTGAGATTGGGATATAAATCTTTGATGAATAGAGAAACACAATCAAATCCAAAAAGAGCTTTGTTTTTTTGTTGGAATTCTGCAATATTGCCAAAGGCGGGATTTTTTTCTTGGTTAGCCCTAACAAATAAAATTTTAACAAGTGCTTGATTGCATTCCATAGGTATTGTGGAGCCTTTTAAATGTGTATTGTGTGACACATTTGTAGAGGATGTTAACCATCTTTTTCTTCATTGCTCGTTTGCTAATACTTGTTGGAAATTCATTTAGAGTAAATTAAGTTGGTATGCACCTCTACCAAATTCAATCTAGGATATGTTCTCTACTTGGCCTCTCTTGTATCAATCATCCTTGTTTGCTAGCATTTGGAAAATCATTCCATTTATAGTTTTATGGTGTATTTGGTGGGAAAGAAATAAAATAATATTTCATAAGAATCATTCAAGTGTTAATCAAATTAGAGGCTTCAATTTGTGAAATTACAAATTCCTTCGTGGTTTCAGCTAAAAATGTAGGCTCAATTTTCAAAGACTGGGATTCTAAGATGCTTAAAAATTGGCAAAGCTTAGCCATTCCTTTTAAAGGCAGTTTACATGTTCCAGTTAACAACAAAGTGGATAGGAAATAGATAAAGTGGAAACCACCTTCCTTTGGGTTTGTCAAATTGAATTTCGATGGTGCCTCTAAAGGCAATCCTAGAAAATTAGGAACATGTATTGTGATAAGAAATTCTGAGGGGAATCTATTGTGTACAAAATCAATAAAGTGGGCCCTAGGTACAAATAATATTGCAGAATTGCATGGTCTTCTGTTAGGACTTTAAATGGCAGTAAATCGGAAATGTTTGCATCTTCATGTTGAAGGAGATATTCAAATAATAATTAATTCTTGTAGGGAAAGAAATCATTGTTCCTGGAAAATTAATTATTTTCTTGTTCAAATTTGGAAACTAATAGATTCATTGGAAAGCTTCTAAATCATGCACACATATAGGGAAGGAAATTGAGTTGCAAATTTTCTTGCAAATCTAGCTTGTGTGCAAGATCAAGAAGAAGTAACATTTGAGAAAGGTCTTCACTCCATTCCAGAAGTTTTAAGAAAAATTATAGATGAAGACAAGAGCAGTGCTAAGGATCTAAGGAAGAACAGATAACTGGAATATATGTTTTTGGTTTAAATTTGGAAAAAACAAAGTTTATTTCAAACAAGACAACATGCTCTCCAAAACAGTAATTTTTAAATGGCTATATGAAAAAAATTAAATTATGAAACTTGTTTTCTAACATTTCAATTTTGCAGGATTTCTCGGGAAGCTTGGCATCATTGTTGTTTTATTCCTAAAAAATGGTGCGATCTCCCACTACATGCAATTAATGTCCGTAGCCCTGTTTTAGTGGGGAATCTTTCGTGATGTTGTCATCAAATCTGCAAAATATGACGAGGGTACAAACAATCGTCATCATATAGGCACACATGTAAAAACTCTAATGAAGTCATCATTCGATGATAGATTTTGAGATGTGTCATGGTGAGCTGAGTGGACACAAAAACTCCAATGTTATGGTACACGTGTAATTTAATATTCCATTTAAGCTCCCCAACACATTTCATTTTTATTCATCAATATTTGTGCACCTGTTGTCTTCTCATCGCATGGCATTGTGGGTGATTTTGTACACTTTGTGTTTGATTACAACAACTTCAAACAGGTGTCAATCTTTTGAATTGACATCAAATTCATTTCAAAAGCATTTGGAGTACACAATTTTCTTGTATTTTGTAACAATCTTCATTTTTAATGATGGATTCCTTCAAAATTGTGCTTTAGTAGTAAAATATTGTGTGAATTAAAGTTCCAAGTCCAGTGTTGCATTCATGATGGGTATCGGTTGCTTTCGTACAAATCCTATCCTTTTTAAACTACATTTACTCTCATTCCATTCTGGGTATGGTTTTAAGTGCTAGGGTATTCTTCATTTGTTGAAAATATGGAAGAGGTGCCGTAAGAAGTTGCAGGTTGTCTGGTTCGAATTTAAGGTTACTTCACAAGCATAGTCTTGAAAGGTGATTTTATTACCCTTCTGAGACTTTTTGGTTTCCGTTTATTAAAGGAAATACTATTTGTCTTTTCTATGGTTTGTTATTTTTAAAACTCGAGTGTCATCAATGGAGATTTGCATTTAAATTTCAGAATTGAGGTGAAAATTTGTCAAGGTGAACTTCCATTTTCGGAAGAAGCCTCTGATTTTCTTTTATCAAAAGTCTTTAGGGTCTCATGTCCAAGCCTGCTAGATAGCATTAAAACTGTAATTGGTCATGATATTCTCTACCCAGACTCGCCGAGGTTGTTATTTCCTACACAATTGGTTTCCATTTTCTTATCAAATGCAATGGATTTGCTTCAATCCTTTAAGTTGTTGTCATTAATGGTAAAAGAAGCAATTATGGTAAATTTCACGGAAGAGGATGAACTCCTTCAGGCTATTCATTCATACAAATTGATGAAAGGAAAAGTTTATATTGGAGGGCTTTTTCCTAAAAGTTATGTAAGGAAAAAGATTGCATATAGATATGTTTATGCTGCCTTAAAGAAGGGCCTTCATAACGATGACCCATGGACCTTGTATAGGGTTCTTAATACTCATGCCCAAACACTTGGCCCTACAATGGTTGATAACTGTAAGGAAAAAAATTTATGCAGTCCCTTATGTTCTGTCCCATCATATTCACCATGGTCAAAGAGTAGTTGTTCTCACAAACATTGTTTCAGGATGTTCAAAAAATGCTAAAGTTGACATGGAACAAGAAAAAGAGGATGCGATTGAGGGTCGGGAAAATATAGCCTTTGTTCAACCTTTATGCAGGGAAAATCCAGAATGTATAAACATTGCAGTGGAGGAGAAAAACAATGGACTGTTTGAAAATCCAAATACTCTACAAATGGATGATGATCAATGGAACAATGGTTAAGCTATTCCAAATTTTGTAGACCTAATGGACGAATATTAGTTAAAAAAAATTGTTCTATGTTATTTTGGTTTTGTTTATACTACTCTTGCAACAATGTATACACATAAAGTGTAATTTTGATACCAGAACTTCATGTTCATTCCAAACACAAGTTGATAGTAGCTTTAGTATTTCGATCTAAATTTTGTTTATTAATGTTATCTTGCCAGTACTATAATTCTGGCTTATGTAATCCCTAGCTTTTCTTATATATAATATATTATAGGCTATATGCCTTTTGCTTAAAAAAAATATTTATATCATGGGCTAATTAACTAATTGATCATGGGCTAGTTAACTAATTGATAATGGGCTAGTTAACTAATTATCATGGGCTAGTTAACTATTTGATAACGGTTTACTTAACTAATTGATAATGGGCTAGTTAACTAATTGATAATCGTTTAATTAACTAATTATCATGATTTAATTAACTAATTGATAATGGACTAGTTAACTAATTATCATGGGCTAGTTAACTACTGATAATGTGCTAGTTAACTTATTGATGATGTGCTAGTTAACTAATTATTATGCGCTAGTTAACTAATTGATAATGTGCTAGTTAACTAATTATTATGCGCTAGTTAACTAATTGATAATGTGCTAGTTAACTAATTATCATGGGCTAGTGAACTATTGATAATGTGCTAGTTAAATAATTGATAATGTGCTAGTTAACTAATTATCATGGGCTAGTTAATTATTGATAATATGTTAGTTAACTAATTGATAATGTGCTAGTTAACTAATTATCATGGGCTAGTTAACTAATTGATAATGTGCTAGTTAATTAAATGATAATGAGCTAGTTAACAAATTATTATGGGCTAGTTAATTTATTGTTATGGGCTAGTTAAATAATTATCATGGGTTAGTTAACTAATTGATAATGGGTTAGCTAACTAATTATCATGGGCTAGTTAACTAATTGATAATGGACTAGTTAAATAATTGATCATGTGCGAGTTTACTAATTGATAATGGGCTAGTTAACGAATTGTCATGGCCTAGTTAACTATTGATAATGTGATAATTAACTAATTGATAATGTGCTAGTTAACTAATTGATAATGAGCTAGTTAACTAATTATCATGCGCTAGTTAACTAATTGATAATGTGCTAGTTAATTAATCATCATGGGCTAATTAACTAATTGATAATGGGCTAGTTAACTAATTAGCATGGGCTAGTTAACTAATTGATAATGTGCGAATTAACTAATTGATAATAAGCTAGTTAACTAATTGATAATGTGCGAATTAACTAATTGATAATAAGCTAGTTAACTAATTATCATGAGCTAGTTAACTATTGATAATGTGCTAGTTTACTAATTATCATGGGCTAGTTAACTAATTATTTTAAGCTAGTTGATTAATTGATAATGGGATAGTTACCTAATTATCATGGGCTAGTTAACTATTGATAATATGCTAGTTAACTAATTGATAATGCGCTAGTTCACTAATAGGTAATGGGCTAGTTAACTAATTGACAATGTGCTAGTTAACTAATTATCATCAGTTAGTTAACTAATTGATAATGGGATAGTTAACTAATTATCATGGGCTAGTTCACTAATTGATAATGCGCTAGTTAACTATTTGATAAATGGCTAGTTAATTAACTATCATGGGCTAGTTAAATAATTCATAATGGGCTAATTAACTAATTATCATGGGCTAGTGAACTAATTGATAATGGGCTAGTTAACTAATTGATAATGGATTAGTTAACTAATTATCATGGGTTAGTTAACTAATTGATAATGGGCTAGTTAACTAATTGATAATCAACTAGTTAACTAATTATCATGGATTAATTAACTAATTGATAATGGACTAGTTAACTACTTATCATGGGCTAGTTAACTATTGATAATATGCTAGTTAACTAATTCATAATGTGTTAGTTAACTAATTGATAATCGTATAGTTAACTAATTATCATGCGTTAATTAACTAATTGCTAATGTACTAGTTAACTAATTGATAATGGGCTAGTTAACTAATTATCATGGACTAGTTAACTATTGATAATGTCTTAGTTAACCAATTGATAATGGCCTAGTTAACTAATTATCATTGGCTAGTTAACTAATTATCATGGGCTTGTTAACTAATTGATAATGGGCTAGTTAAATAATATATAATGTGTGAGTTAACTATTTGATAATGGACTAGTTAACTAACTATCATGGGCTAGTTAACTATTGATAATGTACTAGTTAATTAATTATCATTGGTTAGTTAACTAATTATCATGGGCTAATTAACTATTGATAATATGCTAGTTAACCAAATTGATAATGAGCTAGTTAACTAATTGATAATGGACTAGTTAACTTATTATTATGGGCTAGTTAAATAATTATCATGAACTAGTTAATTAATTGATAATGAATTATTTAACTAATTATCATTGGCTAGTTAACTAATTGATAATGGGCTAGTTAACTAATTGATAATGTGTGAGTTTACTAATTGATAATGGACTAATTAACTAGTTATCATGGGCTAATTAACTATTGATAATGTGTTAGTTAACTAATTGATAATGGGTTATTTAACTAATTGATAATGGCCTAGTTAACTAATTGATAATGGGCTAGTTAACTAATTGATAATCGGCTAGTTAACTAATTATCATGGGCTAGCTAACTAATTGATCATGGATTACTTAACTAATTGATAATGGGCTAGTTAACTAATTCATAATGGGCTAGTTAACTAATTAAAAATGAACTAGTTAACTAATTGATCATGAGCTAGTTAACTAATTAATAATGGGTTAAGTAACTAATTGATAATGGGTTAGTTAATAGATAATGGGCTAGTTAACTAATTATCATGGGCTAATTAACTAATTGATAATGGGTTAGTTAAGTAATTATCATTGGTTAAAGTTAACTAATTATCATGGTCTAGTTAACTAATTGATAATGGGCCTCATAACTAATTAATAATGGGTTAGTTAACTAATTATCATATGCTAATTAACTAATTGATAATGGACTAGTTAACTAATTATCATGGGCTAGTTAACTAATTGATAATGGGCTAGTTAACTATTGATAAGGTGCTAGTTAAATGATTATGTGTTAGTTAAGTAATTGATAATGGACTAGTTAACTAATTATTATGCGCTAGTTAACTAATTGATAATGTGCTACTTAAATAATTGATAATGGGTTAGTTAACTAATTATCATCGGTCAATTAACTAATTGATAATGGGCTAGTTAACTAATTGTCATGGGCTAGTTAACTAATTGATAATGTGTGAGTTAATTAATTGATAATAGGCTAGTTAACTAATTGATTATGGGCTAGTTAACTAATTGATTATGGGTTTGTTAACTAATTATCATGGGCTAATTAACTGATTGATAATGGGCTAGTTATTTGATAATGAGCTAGTTAACTAATTGATAATTGACTAGTTAACTAATTATCATTGGCTAGTAAACTAGTTGATAATGAGCTAGTTAACTAATTGATAATGACCCACTTAACTAATTATCATGGGCTAGTTAACTAATTGATAATGGACTAGTTAACTAATTATCATGGACTAGTTAACTAATGAGCATGGGTGAGTTAATTAATTGATCATGAGTTAGTTAACTAATTGATAATGGACTAGTTAACTAATGATCATGAGCTAGTTAACTAATTGTCATGGGCTAGTTAATTAATTGATCATTGATTAGTTAACTAATTGATAATGGACTAGTTAACTAATTATCATGATCTAGTTAACTAATTTTCATGGGTTAGATAATTAATTGATAATGGGCTAGTTAACTAATTATCATGTGTTAGTTAACTAATTGATAATGACCTAGTTAACTAATTGATAATCGGCTAATTAACTAATTATCATGGGCTAATTAACTTAATGATAATGGGATAGTCAGCTAATTATAATGGACTAGTTAATTATTGATAATGTGCTAGTTAACTAATTATCATGCGCTAGTTAACTAATTGATAATATGCTAGTTAACTAATTGATAATGGACTAGTTAACTAATTATCATGGGCTAGTCAACTATTGATAATGTCCTGGGTAACTAATTTATAATGTGATAGTTAACTAATTGATAATGGGCTAGTTAACTAATTGTTAATGTGCAAGTTAACTAATTGATAATGGGCTAGTTAACTATTGATAATGGGCTAGTTAACTAATTGATAATGGTCCAGTTAACTAATTATCATGGGTTTATTAACTAATTGATAATGGACTAGTTAACTAATTATCATGGGCTAGTTAACTAATTTGCATGGGTGAGTTAATTAATTGATTATGAGCTAGTTAACTAATTGATAATGGACTAGTTAACTAATTATCATGAGCTAGTTAATTAATTGATCATTAACTAGTTAACTAATTGATAATGGGCTAGTTAACTAATTGATAATGGGCTAGTTAACTAATTATCATGATCTAGTTAACTAATTTTCATGGATTAGATAATTAATTGATAATGGACTAGTTAACTAATTATCATGTGTTAGTTAACTAATTGATAATGACCAAGTTAACTAAGTGATAATCGGCTAATTAACTAATTATCATGGGTTAATTAACTTACTGATAATGGGATAGTCAACTAATTATAATGGGTTAGTTGATTATTCATAATGTGCTAGTTAACTAATTGATAATGGGTTAGTTAACTAATTATCATGCGCTAGTTAACTAATTGATAATGGACTACTTAACTAATTATCATAGGCTAGTTAACTAATTTATAATATGCTAGTTAACTAATTGATAATGGACTAGTTAACTAATTATCATGGGCTTGTTAACTAATTGATAATGGGTTAGTTAAGTAATTGATAATGTGTGAGTTAACTAATTGATAATTTGGGCTAGTTAACTAATTATCATGGGCTAGTTAACTATTGATAATGTGCTAGTTAACTAATTGATAATGTGCTAGTTAACTAATTGTCATGGGCTAGTTAACTAATGATAATATCCTAGTTAACTAATTGATAATGAGCTAGTTAATTTATTATTATGGGCTAGTTATATAATTATCATGGGTCAGTTAACTAATTTATAATGTGTTAGTGTCATGCCCATAATATTTCGCTACAAAACCCCCACAATTTTTTTTCTTATAAACGAACATTAGGCTAATTAAAACTCTAGACCATCATAGCTCAACTTAAATATAAATATTACCAATAATATTATTATCAACAATAGTATGTGCCTTTCAAATTTCTCTTAAAATAACCACAAATTTTTATACTTTATTACTAACACCTTAGAGATTACTCTATCATCTCCTTAGAGAGGGTTTTGATTTACTATCATTTCACCCTTTCTAATAATAGTAAAATCTACCAATATTTTGATTATGTTAGTTTAGCACTTTTATAAATTACCATAATCTGACTAGCTCTCCCATTATAATCATGTTTCTCTTTACTCCATTCTTAATATGGATAATAATAATATTAGGGTACAAGCTTAATAGTAGTGTTATTATTTAACCACGCTCATGATCACATCTAAATCTTAATAAGAGTTACTAAGTTTATTATTATTATTTTTGATTGTCCACATTATTCTTGGGCATTAATAATATTCATAATTATTTTACCAACTAATAAATCTTCACCATTATAGTTACATTGTTGATTTTATAGGGTGGGTTATAATCTTTAACAATGTTATAATATTTTATTATACTATTTTAATTTAATTTATTTAAATTTTTTTTCTAGTGAAAGAACACAATTCCAATATTTAATTGGTTGCTAATATTATTTATTTTCCATGACACTCACAATGGTAAATTTTCAATAATTTTTAAATTCACCTCTTAAGTAATTAGTGGTTACTAGTAATCTTTTTTCTCCAAGATATTTACAATGGTAGTTTTTAATCATATTTAAATTTACCTCTTAGGTAGTTAGTGGTTACATGTAATCTTTATTCCCCATGATATTTACAATGGTAATTTTTTTATCATATTTAAATTTGTCTCTTAAATAATGATTGATTTTGAATAATATTATTTCATTCGCCAAGTTATATTATGATTAATATAATTTTGTTATTCCCTTGAAATAATATTATAATATCTTCTATAGATCACGTAATTAGTTAGTAATAGACTCAATTTAAAAAATTTCATTACACACTCAACATTTGTATTGTTTTCTAAATAGAATTTCCAACCACCTCATATTATTATCATATAATATTTTACCTTAATCTATTCTTAATAAATGATTATTCTCTGGTATATGGTTATAAATCACATTATTAACATTTAGGGATGGAAGGTTTTGTACGTGACGGATTTTGTAAATGACGGCACAGGCAAATTTACTTAGAAAACACAAATTAACTAAAACTCTTTTATTACTCAATTGATAATCTAAGTAAAACTAGCTTTCTTGGACAATATTAGATCATGAGGATGGTAATATTACTATTTGTATCCTGGCAACGTTACCACAACTCGCCCAACTACCCAATATTTAGAAATTATGTATTCACCCAGTGATTGTATTTCTCTGTAAGGAGAAATACTTGTAGATTCTTTAATGATGCTGACACTGAGAAAAAATACTTTGCTGCGTATATGACCAAAGCACAAATACTTTACTTAAAAATTCTTCTATTAATGCCTGTACAAATTTTGCCTTGAACACGAAATTGGACGCTTAACTATGCCTCTCACAGATGGGGGGTTTGCTAAAAAGGACTCGAGTCATTTTAATATTTCAAACTCAATAAAATATTCACTGTATTTTTATTTTTTATCTATTGTTCTATTCATGTTGGTGGAAAATTTACACGCTATATGAGGGTGATTATTATGCCAGCAAGGGTTGGATTGCAGCCCATTTAACTTATTTAACAAATTGACAAATTTTCTACCACTAAACAGATAACATTGATGCCACCCCAGACCAACCATTAAAAATGTTTCCATCAACGATGAGGGTAGGTGGCATTTCCTCCTCTGGCAAAGAAAGTCAGAAATTTTAATGGAGGGTGTTGTCCCACACGACAAGGATGTTGAATGCTCTGATTTTGACTAATGGAGTATTTTACTACACGCCATGACCTGCCATATGTCAGTAACTAATTATGAAAGGTTGGACAACGTTCTAAGCCAGTAGGTTGCTTTCACCACTACAGCCTGAATTGATTCACATACTTAAGGGTTACACCTCAGCATTTAATTCCTTTTTTTCTCGTTCATTTATCTTCGTTGCTAGCTGACTTATACTTCAATAGTTTTTGTCGTAGCTGGAAATACTATACTTAGCTGCTAAGGACCATTTCCAGTACAACATATGGGAATATCAAGAAGCCATAGACTTTGAGGCTGATAGAAATTCGATGCAAACTTAAAAGCCAACTCACATTATGGAAAGAGATTTCGAAGCAGGTTTGCACGTTTTATCTCTCTTTTTTTTTTCACAAAATTTACTCCATCGCTAAATTGAGCTTTGTAATATTGTATTTCAAATTCATCCTGGATTAGAATAAAGTTTCTAAGTTTCTTTCTATATTCTCTAAGCCCTTTTTTTTCATTTCTTTCTCTGAACTGTAATATTCCTGCATCACTACTTTGTTGGTTGGTCATATTAGGGTAAGTTATGAGTATATCGGGTAATGAAAAATCCTCTTGCAGGTTATGCATATGTTAGCACCAGAGCTCTTCCGCACTGCGTCACCCAAGTCCCTGGAAGTCCCTTCCTTCACTCATTTTATGCTCACAGCAAAGTGCCGAGAGTTTAAATCTCGAGCAAGAAACCTTCAACAGTTTATATTTTTTTTTATATGTTTCTTATTTAGGTTCCTTTTTGGCAGCAGCAGTACAACTGGTCACAATTATTTTTATATGGTGTAATATACAACTTGATTTATCGATAATGATCGAGCAGACGAGGAAGATAGAGTAATTTAACTCACCCAACAACATAAGGTGTTTGAAACTAAGGACTCCGCCCGAAGGTTCATGGAGGATACACAGATCATAAAATAAACTTTATTTTATTTTATTTTATACTAGTAAATATGTGCAATAAATCCAAATCCAAATGCTTACACAGTTCATTATTAATATTTATTCTAAAGTTGTTTCCGTATTATTCAAATTTTGGATTAGGTGCATACAAGAAAGAGAGAGCTCATGTAAGTTTGCACAATACTATTTATTCGTTTAGCTCTTACATTTGTTTTTAGAATGGATTATATGGAGATATACACTGGTAGACATGTGCTTTCGATACCTTATCAGATTGTGAAGATTAACAAATAGGTTCATTACGAAACCTATGTAGATTGGGGGGTGTTTTCCGAAAGGGATAACATAGAATCCACTCAACCCTTATTTTCAAAGCTTAGTTTTGTCTATTAATTTGATCTATTTTATCTCTTATATTTCCTTTTTACTTTTAAAAACAAAATTAATATTTCACAACAACATATATTACACCATAAATGAAAATGGGATAACTATTTCATTACCCTATTATATTTTATTTTATTTCTCTTTTATGTATTCTACTATCATTAAAACTGAAACAGAATGTATTTCCATACTATTACAACTATAAATCATTTTATCCTTCAACTGTATAAGAATCTTTACAGTAATTCCTTAGTGGATCTTGAAGAAAGTATTTTGCTGCAGCTCACTAGGTATACATTTTTCCTTTATGTCAACAAAATAAAAGACTTTCAATACTGTTTTCAATATTTAGAAAACATAATGGATAATACACAAAGGAATAAGGCTTTCTCTTTCTCTATTTTTTTCTATGTGCAACAATCACTATCTTTCCATATTAAACTAATTTTAAGAAATACAAAGAATGACATACAACTGCACCAGTCTTGCTCTCCACCCTACCGTGATGGCGTAATGGAGTTTTGTGGACTCTAGCCATACCCCCCGAGCAAGGAATTCTTTTATCTCTACGATGATGGATAGAGCCTTCACAAATCTTTACAAAGGAATAAGAGTATCATAGCACCAAATTGCATGCATTTAGATTCTCTACTCCCTATTTTCAACCATGATCCAAACAACATATCACCCTATTACAACCAACAAACAAAGGAAAAATGTAAGTAGGGAAAACTTATCTCTTTGTTTTAGGTGTGGAAGTTAGACTCTTTTATCCTTATTTTCTCTTCAATTCAACCCATCTTGATCACTATCTCCCCAAAATCTCCTCCTCTCCTCTCCTCATTCTTCCTACCATCTTTTCTAAGTTCTCCAAAAGGAGAAGTGGGTTAACAACCCACTCATTCATCCTCTCCAAAATATATAGGAGTTTCAACTTTCCACTTTTGGGTGGGGAAGGTGTGAAGTGTACCTACCTCCATCAATGAGATTATTCTCCTTATTAAAGAGGAAACATGCACTTGGACAACCCCTCAATCTTTTCACCCCATTCTCTACTCAAAATTCGTCACTCTCTTTTATGAGGACTTTTCAAGGTCAAATCATGTCCTTAGGGCATTATTGTATGCCCACTTTATCCCTACCACTATGGTATAGACCCTAGGGGGTTTTATTTTTCATCCCAACTAATGAAATTAACCAACAACCCTCTTTAAAGACCCTCTTAAGGATCCATCTGAGTTTTCACACTTGGATAAGGGTTCCTAACCCCTAACCCCTCTTACACCCCTTTAGTTTAACAACATATTAACTTCATTTATTTCTAACTCCCAAAAGGTTCAAATTCGTATCCACGAGGTGCCTTTTGACTTGCTCTCAATGGTTCTCCCTTTTCGTATTGGCACCTTTATTTTCCTACACATTGTCAATGCAATAATAAGAAACAATCATGTATAGCATTAATTTTTCAAGCTTAATATCCTAAGATTAACTATGTAACAATTCAATTTAAGCTATCAATTCGTATTCCATAATTTATGAGTGCATAACACCTTCATTGTAATGGAAATAAAACGAATATCCAAATGAAATTCAATAATATTGTCACACACTCACATTATTTATTGTTCACAATACAACTTACCATCTATTTATTAAAACATATAACAAATTAGGTTTAATATTAATCATAAGCAAATCGGGGTCTTACAATTAGTTAACTAATTATCATGGGCTAGTTAACTAATTGATAATAGGCTAGTTAACTAATTGATAATGTGTGAGTTTACTAATTGATAATGAATTAATTAAATAATTATCATGGGCTAGTTAAATATTGATAATGTGCTAGTTAACTAATATATAATGGATTAGTTAAATAATTGATAATGGGTTAATTAACTAATTGAAAATGGGTTATTTAACTAATTGATAATGGGATAGTTAACTAATTATCATGGGCTATTTAACTAATTGATTATGGGCTAGTTAACTAATTATAATGGGATAGTTAACTAATTGATAATGGGCTAGTAAATTAATTATCATGGGCTAGTAACTAATTGATAATGGCCTAGTTAACTAATTGATAATGGGTTAGTTAACTAATTATAATGGGCTAGTTAACTAATTGATAATGGGATAGTTGACTAATTATCATGGGCTAGTTAACTAATTGATCATGGCCTAGTTAACTAATTGATAATGACGTAGTTAACTAATTATCATTGGCTAGTTAACTAATTATCATGGGTTTGTTAGCTAATTGATAATAGGCTAGTTAACTAATATGTAATGTGTGAGTTAACTATTTGATAATGGGCTAGTTAATTATTGATAATGTGCTAGTTAACTAATTATCAAGGGCTAGTTAACTAATTATCATGGGCTAGTTAACTATTGATAATGGGCTAACTAACTAATTGATAATGGGCTAGTTAACTTATTATTATGGGCTAGTTAAATAATTATCATGGACTAGTTAACTAGTTAACTAATTGATAATCAATTATTTAACTAATTATCATTGGTTAGTTAACTAATTCATAATGTGTAAGTTTACTAATTGATAACGGGCTAGTTAACTAATTATCATGGGCTAGTTAACTATTGATAATGCGTTAGTTAACTAATTAATGATGTGCTAGTTAACTAATTGATAATCGACTAGTTAAATGATTATCATGGGCTAGCTAACTAAATGATCATGGGTTACTTAACTAATTATAATGGGATCATTAACTAATTGATAATGGGCTAGTTAGCTAATTGAAAATTGGCTAGTTAACTAATTGATAATGGGCTACTTAACTAGTCGATAATGAGCTAGTTAACTAATTGATCATGGGCTAGTTAACTAATTGATAACAGGCTAAGTAACTAATTGATAATGGGCTAGTTAACTAATTATCATGGGCTAATTAACTAATTGATAATGGGTTAGTTAAGTAAATATCATGGGTTGAAGTTAACTAATTATCATGGTCTAGTTAACTAATTGATAATGGGATAGTTAATTGATAATGGGTTAGTTAACTAATTGATAATGGACCAGTTAACTAATTAATAATGAGCTAGTTAACTAATTATCATGTGCTAGTTAACTAATTGATAATGGGATAGTTAACTAATTATCATGGGCTAGTTAACTAATTGATAATGGACTAGTTAACTATTGTAATGCCCCACTACGCAACCCTAGAGGAAGTTTCAATTCACTAAACAAGCGTACTAATTTTATTTTATTTTTTTAGAAGAAGTGAATTAAACCCACATGTTCAACTAAATTGACAACATCCCCTAGGGTTACATAACTGGGATTACTTAAAACCCCATTAACATACATCATCTAAAAAAACATTGAAAGTAAATAACACAAGTAATAACATTCATCATCATAGAAAGAGACGAGATAAGATAAAGCATTCATTTACATAAATCAATTACAAAGATCTATTACAATCCTCATTCCCGGAATGAGTACAAATACATAAGTCTGATTATTACAAGGTCCACCTCATACACAAGAGGGGTAAAACAATATCATTACATTCTGAGATACAAAGTACAAGAATCCAAAAGTAAGACCAGAGAGATGTCCATCAAGAAGTCTCACCACCAAGTACTGAAGATCAAGGGGACCCAACGGTTATGGTGCATGTTCCACCCAACCATGTGGTACCCGAAGGACCACCCCCCATGCTAGGAGATAGTAACCAAGTAACATGGACGAGAAACCTACCACCTCAAACCAAAGGTAGACTCATACTAATACAAACTGACTCAACCACACATATGCACAATAAAGTCAAAACTCTAATCATGGTTACATTGCTTCCAGACATAATATAATCAAGTGTGTTAAAGAAAACATACGCACAACAAAACACGGTGTTATCCTAAACAGAATGTCATCGCAAGGTTTGTCATGAGATATCCTCTGGGCATTCTTTATAGGCTCCGAAAATCCTGGTGGCCTCAACCAAATCCCGGCACTCATACTAACTCAAGCGGAATCAACTACCTCTCATAGGGATGAGATAGTGATCTTGCCATTCCAGGCCTTCTCACCCACCCCAAGTCTAAACAAACCCTTGTACTTGTGAGTGAGGTTAACTTATCTTGGTTAATGTGAACTACATCCTAATATGCTAAGTATATTTACTTTAGTTCTCAATTGTTAAAATCACTTCTGAAGGTTACCTGGTTTACCTCTTTGGGCTCCGGCCCCTAACAAAAGCCACTCTTCTAATTGGATAACACACTACAAAAACTAACTCCAAGGGTTACTCAAGTGCTACAGAATTGAACCAATATACTCTCTCCAATCCTAGGAGGCAAACACAAAGAAGTCCACTCCAATACTAGGACGACACTAGATGCTTGTAACACTACCCAAGGGAAATCAAAACAATATTTTAACAGGGGAATGACCCACGCTTAACTGAAAGACTTTACAACCCAACTACTCAACAATCATTCACAAAATACTCATTAAAAGATACATCAATGAACTCATGCATTGGAAGTGAAAATACTACATTTGGTTATTCTAAAACCATGTTCCTAATCTAATGTTTCTCACAAAAGAAGAATTATTCTATTCTATATTGAACAATAAAATTCATCATCAAAAACTTAAACTCCTCAACTAAATCAAATCCTGAGAGTAATAAATTTAACTATAACTAGTTGTTAGTTGGAGGATGCTTCTATGTTTAACAAGGTATTTAACTATAATCTCCACAACGAAACATCATGCATAAAACTAATACTCGTTATTAAAAGAAAATATCTCCCCTTCTTATTTGATTAAATAAATCCACTATATAAAAAAAAACGTTCTAATAAGGTTAACTAATTTAATATATAATATTAATTATATTCATAAAAAATATATATATATTAAATATTATATATATTTAAATATATGATATAAAAAAATACATATATAATATATATAAATAAATTAAATATCATATAAAAAAAAAATTTTAACCAAATTAAAATTAAAATTAAATAAAAAATTAAATTAAAAATAAATTAAAAACGAAATTTAAAAAAAACAAAAAAAACAAAAAACAAACGGATGTGACAGGGTACCCCGTACCCTGTCATAGTCCGCATCCCTACCACTTTCCGCGTCCCATCAATCGCCTGCGCCGATTGTACACTACGTACAGCGGCCCACATACACAGTAGGGGGCCGCAGTCCCCATTGGACAGTGCATCCCCCCACGTGGGTGGCGCACTGCCTAGTGGGTACTACGTACCCACTAGTAAATGCAATACACAGTGGGGGCCGAACCCCCCCCACTTCATAAAAAAATTAAACTTTTTTCTCATAAGATTTGAAAATGTAGAAACAACATTTCGTACGCAGGGTACGAATTATCCCAGGCCCGTATGGCGGCCAAAAAAATAACATAACACGGTAATAAAATTTAAAAAATTATATATATGTTTATATAGATTATATATATCATATTCAGAATATGGTATATGTAATGTATATTAACATATATATAATTTTTTTCCAAAATTTCCTCTACTAGTGAATCGAAGAAAAAAATAGGTTAACAACCAAAAAATAAATTTTGCAACCATTGAAACCTTTCAAAAGCAAAGGTTAAATTCTGAACACCAAATGAAACCCTTCCCTTTTCTTTGTGTTTTAAAATAATTCTAAACACAAGAAGATTAATACATTGATCTAGGGTTTTTCCATAAATTTTCTAAAAGGGTTTGCATTTTAAAACAAATAAATCTGAATATCAAAATATTGAAGTTTAACCTAGGGTTTCAAGAAAAATCCCCCATTTACAAATTTCATATCATTTTAAACCAAATAGGTTAAACTAGGAACAATAAAAACAAGGAAATAAAAGAGAACCTGGTTATTTGCAGCCACCAAGTTTCTTGATGCAGAATTTCCTTTGAACTCTTCCCAATTTCTTTTCCACAATACAAAGAATTTCCAGCAAGCTTTTATCCAATAGTTCCACCTTCTTCACAGAATTTTTCTCCCCTTTCAATTTAATTCTTCAACCAGAAAATAATTCCAAAACTTTCATGTGTAAAATCTCTCCCACAAATTTCATGCCTGTCCAAAAAAAATGGAAGAAGAATCCCCAAATTTTTCTGCCCTAAACTTATAAAACAACATTTCCTCAAAATTTCCAAAATAACCTAATGTAACCCTAATTCACTTTCAAATGCAAAAATTGAATTTACAAGTTAATTTCATTTCCCCTTTTTTTGAAAGGCCCTAACTTTGACTTTAAAGTAAAATTTCAATTTCACATAATTCCCTTTTTGATTTAATTTAATTTAACAATCAAATATACTTACATAATTATTATTAAATTATCTAATAACTAAATTCAATCACTTGAGATTTAAATTTAATTAAATAAACAATTTAACTTTAATTAACTTACTTTCTATCATCTATTAATTAAATTTAATCCCTTGGGATTTAAATTTAATTAAATAAATACTTTAACTAAATTAACACACTTTCAATTATTTAATAATTAAATTCAATTCCTTGAGATTTAAATTTAATAAATTAAATAATTCAACTTTAATACGCCTACTTACAATTATTTAATAATTAAATTTAATCCCTTGAGATTTAAATTTAATTAAATAAATAATTTAAGTTTAATTTCAAAAAAAATCATTTTAAATATAACCAATGAGCATAACATTAATATAATATAAAATAAACATTTCTTCCAGCCAATGCAATTTTCAAAAGCACTATTTAAAAGGGACATCACTTTTCAAAACATTACATAACATCCAATAAGATACAACATGACTCAATCATCAGAACTGACGACACACTAAGGCTAGGGTGTAGACTTGACACATGTTACCAAGCTACTATCTCCCATTCAACTTAACCGTTGGATCGACACGCTCAAACCTGTGGAACCAGGTGGAGTCGATGTCATGTACCTGCAACCTGTAATCAAATAATCAACATAATATATGCAGTATATAATTCACACCGTGAAGAAGAACTCTCGGATTCGCAGGGCACTCACAAGCGAGTGATGCGAACCCGTCTTCTTCACCAATACACTCATCAAAGACTGACACTAACGTCATTAACAATATTCACATAAATAATTCACATGACATCATTGATTCATCAAAGCATGTGAAATAAAGTCAGATAATCACATCACACAATAATAGTTGTCGCTCAAGAGTAGCGATCAAAACATCATAATAAAAAATGTGTCCAGTATCAAAGTAGCTGCAATCCAAGCAAAGCATAAAACAACATGAAACGAAAAGCAAAACGGAGGGGTATTACAACTATTGATAATGTGCTAGTTAAATAATTGATAATGTGCTAGTTAAGTAATTGATAATGGGCTTGTTAACTAATTATCATGCGCTAGTTAACTACTTGATAATGTGCTACTTAAATAATTGATAATGGGCTAGTTAACTAATTATCATGGGTTAATTAGCTAATTATCATGGGTCAGTTAACTAATTGATAATGGGATAGTTAACTAATTATCATGGGCTAGTTAACTAATTGATAATGGGCTAGTTAACTAATTGATAATAGGTGAGTTAATTAATTGATAATGGGCTAGTTAACTAATTATTATGGGCTAATTAACTTACTGATAATGGGTTTGTTAACTAATTATCATGGGCTAATTAACTAATTGATAATGGGCTAGTTAACATTGATAATGGACTAGTTAACTAATTATCATGGGCTAGTTAACTAACTGATAATGGACTAGTTAACTAATTATCATGAGATAGTTAATTAATTGATCACTTGCTAGTTAACTAATTGATAATGGACTAGTTAACTAATTATCATGATCTAGTTAACTAATTTTCATGGGTTAGATAATTAATTGATAATCGGCTAGTTGCTAGTTAACTAATTGAAAATGACCTAGTTAACTAAGTGATAATTGGCTAATTAACTAATTATCATGGGCTAATTAACTTATTGATAATGGGTTTGTTAACTAATTATCATGGGCTAATTAACTAATTGATAATGGGTTAGTTAATTGATAATGGGCTAGTTAACTAATTGATAATGGACCAGTTAACTAATTATCATGGGCTAGTTAACTAATTGATAATGAGCTAGTTAACTAATTGATAATAGCCCAGTTAACTAATTATCATGGGCTAGTTAACTAATTTATAATGGACTAGTTAACTAATTATTATGGGCTAGTTAACTAATTTATAATGAACTAGTTAACTAATTATCATGGATTAGTTAACTAATTAGATGGGTGAGCTAGTTAACTAGTTGATAATGGACTAGTTAACTAATGATCATGAGCTAGTTAACTAATTGTCATGGATTAGTTAATTAATTGATCATTGATTAGTTAACTAATTGATAATGGACTAGATAACTAATTATCATGATCTAGTTAACTAATTTTCATGGGTTAGATAATTAATTGATAATGGGCTAGTTAACTAATTATCATGTGTTAGTTAACTAATTGATAATTACCTAGTTAACTTATTGATGATCGGCTAATTAACTAATTATAATGGGCTAATTAACTTACTGATAAGGGAATAGTTAACTTATTATAATGGGTTAGTTAATTATTGATAATGTGCTAGTTAACTAATTGATAATGAGCTAGTTAACTAATTATCATGTGCTAGTTAACTATTTGATAATGTGCTAGTTAACTAATTGATAATGGACTAGTTAACTAATTATCATGCCCTAGTTAACTATTGATAATGTGCTAGTTAACTAATTGATAATGGGCTAGTTAACTAATTGATAATGGCCCAGTTAACTAATTATCATGGACTAGTTAACTAATTAGCATGGGTGAGTTAATTAATTGATCATGAGCTAGTTAACTAATTGATAATGGACTAGTTATCTAATTATCATGAACTAGTTAATTAATTTATCACTTGCCAGTTAACTAATTCATAATGGACTAGTTAACTAATTATCATGATCTAGTTAACTAATTTTCATGAGTTAGATAATTAATTGATAATCGGCTAGTTAACTAATTATCATGTCTTAGTTAACTAATTGATAATGACCTAGTTAACTAAGTGATAATCGGCTAATTAACTAATTATCATGGGCTAATTAACTTACTAATAATGGGATAGTTAACTAATTGATAATGTGCTAGTAAACTAATTGATAATGGGCTAGTTAACTAATTATCATGTGCTAGTTAACTAATTGATAATGTGCTAGTTAACTAATTGATAATGGACTAGTTAACTAATTATAATGGGCTAGTTAATTATTGATAATGTGCTAGTTAACTAATTTATAATGTGCTAGTTAACTAACTGATAATGGGCTAGTTAACTAATTATCATGGGCTAGTTAACTAATTATCATGAGCTTGTTAACTAATTGATAATGGGTTAGTTAACTAATTTATAATGTCTGAGTTAACTAATTATCATGGGTTAGCTAACTAATTGATAATGGGCTAGTTAACTAATTGATAATGTGTGAGTTAATTAATTGATAATTGGCTAGTTAACTAATTATCATGGGCTAGTTAACTATTTGATTATGGGCTAGTTAACTAATTGATAATGGGTTTGTTAACTAATTATCATGGGCTAATTAACTAATTGATAATGGGCTAGTTAATTGATAATGGGCTTGTAACATCCCGCAATGAACCCCCGGGAGTTAAGAGCCAAAATGGACAAGATAATTTTTTTTAAAACAAAAAGAATAACAAACACATACACTAGTTGTCATAGTGATACACTGACAAGAAAACATGGCCAAGAATGACCAAAGGTATGTTGGAGCTTTCTACTCCAAAACCTTGATGTTTCAGAGCTCATTGCTCTGGAACCTGTTGCTGCCCTCAAGTCAGCAAACAATGGGCATCGGTGCTTCGGAACTTGCAGTTTCGGAGCTCCCTACTCCAGAACCTATTGCTGCCCACTGGTTAGCAAACAGAGGGCGCCGGTGCTCCAAAACTTGCAGTTTTGGAGCTCCCTGCTTCAGAACCTGTTGCTGCTACAATCAAATAGCAACATAAGGCATCGGTGCTCTAGAACCTTGGCAGATTGCCAAAAAGAAGAAATGCACAACCAAGGATCTAACTTAAACATGAAAATTAATGAAAGAAAAGGACCTAAGGATTATCAAAGAACAATCAAATCCAATAACAACATCAGAACTTGTAAACCAAAATAAAGCATCATATATCTTCTCATTAAACTTATGATTACTTTCTCTCTCAAAAGAGTACAATTTGCATAAAGAACAAGTATGGATACAATTACATTTCCATGAACAAGATACAACATCTAATAAGATATATACACAAGGCATGAACATGAGTATATGGGATAAAAAAATACAAGAGAGAGGGAGAGATCAATTCCAACCGGTACTTCAAACCTATATGTCGGTCCCCAATGACAGTGGCAACGTCTCCCAACCATGTGGCTCAAAAGAGTCCACCCCTCCGTGCTCGGAGATAGTCACAAGGCCCAAGCAAACAAAATCAAGGGAAGGGTAAAGTAAGCACAAAACTCACATCAATCACCAAGAAAAATAGAATACAATGCATACAACCGATCACCACAACATAAACATGCTTATCAGATGACATGATGGGTACTACTCATGACTACTATTAATCTAGGTATTAGAGTGAAAATCAAATGGAGTGTCATCATGCGTGCTCAAAGGGATGGCACCACAAAAAATCAAGTACACCTCTCATAGGGACGATGAGACTCAATCATGCCCGAATCCACATCCTACAACCAGATAACTCAATGCCCCGCAGACGGATGGGTCTTCTCGAGTGCATCCTTAGCCTTTACAAGCCCTCAAAGCCATGCATGAGGCATCATTATCTTGTTAGTATTTTACCCCATTATTTTATTTAGTTATCACTTATTTACTCTAACTCTGCTACTAGTTCTCCTAATAGGCACTTGCGAGCCCCGGGCCTGTAGAGAGCCACTCCATATGACCACTCTTTTACCTAGACCTAAGCTCATCTCGTTTAACCAAACGAGGAATCCAAGTAACATGAAATACAATGAGAAGCCACAATTTTCTGTCAAAGAAACCATTTAAAACAACCAAGATAGAATTGTTGTAAGAAGATTCAATTAGCAGTAGAAATATAACATGAAATAGAGGCATCAAAATTACATAAAAATTCAAAGTGCCCGGATCAAATTTCTAAGCTAGACTGGGTTCATATTTTTCTATTTCTAATTGAAAGACACCTTCAAATTTTTATTTTAACCCAAAAAAGAGGTGTTGTTCAAAAAACGCCATTTTGGCCAATTGGGCAAAAAAAAATCATGGAAAAATGAAAGTGCCCATAAATTAAATCCATGAAAACCCAGTTCAGATATGGGAATGTGGACATGGAATCCACCTTCATTTCACATTTTTATTAGGTGGTTCATGAACAACAAGAAAAACATTTAAATAGATGGCAAGAAAAAACATGGAAAAATAAAGTGCTCAGAATAAAAATCTGCCAAAGACCTAGTTGAGATCTTGGCATTTCTACATAAAATCCACTCTTAAAATTTGCTTACACCAAGAGGGTAAAGAGCAGCAAGTTAAATTTTAAAACAACCATCATTCAACCCCAAGCCATACAAAAATGAAATGAAAGAGTTCATTCAAATTTTTGTAAATTAAAAACAATTCAAATCAACAAAATACCAGCATACAAGAAGCATGAGAGAATACCCAAATTAGTAGCTACAAAATATTGAAGAACAATAGAATAATACCTCAAAATGCTCCAAAATATAAATGGTAGAATGCCAAATGATGAAGACACAACCCAGCTCCAAATCCAGACAACAAGGAGGAAATGGAGCACTGATTTCAACCATTCACTACCCACGAATTTATTTTTAGAAATCCTTCACAATCTTCTCCAAACACAGCTGCCCCAAATCATGGGGTTTTCTTCTCCATGCAAAAAACAACAATTTCTTCTCTTCCAAAAGATAATAATCCCCAAAATAAAACTTCATTTTCTTTTTATATTTTCCAAAACCAAAGCAAGAATGGAAAGTAAGGAATTGAATAAAATTAGTTATAAAACTCCCCCAAGGAAACAATTAATAAAGGTCATAGAATATGAAAAATTAAAATTGCACAAGGCTGCCCCAAAAGATAAGTAAATCATTTAAATAAAATATTTAAATTCTCAAAAGAATAACAATTCAAATCCCCATCAATTTAACCACCATCAAATATTAAAGAGAGACCAAGACCAAATACTTCAAAGAGACATACAAGAAAAACCACTTTTGGCAGAGGGGTGCTCCGGACGTTACTATTAGGTAACTGGATGGAAGAAAACAACACGGAAACACTTCCCTAATAGGGTGCAGTGGGCTAGGGTAGGGAAACATTTGACTTATGACTACCTCCAATAACCACCATCGGGGAATGAGAGTACGCTCAAGCCTATGAATCTAGGCGGAGTCGATACTCAGTACCTGCATCACTCCAATTCAAACATTAAAGTACATGTGCATAAATCATATATCTAAAACAACATCAATCATAAGGAAAAATGATCAAGATATCATAAGCCTCTCAGTTGCGAGTGTTATGACATTGCCATTTTCCTATCCATAAGCAAAGACAACGATATATAACAATATAAGCATGTAGTCCAACATAATAACTAACAATGTAAACATGAAATCCATCATAAACAATAATCATGTCAACCACATAATAGCATACAAACATACAAGCATGTAATCATATAATCCAACATAACAGTCACGAAGTTACACCTCTCGGGTATCAATACAAAATAATTAAGGGACAAATAGTGCAAATACAAAATATACGATTATTGAAATCCATCAAGGAAGGATAACAACAAAATACCAACATGCGGGTTGTTACATCCTACCCCCTAGAACTAGGATTACTCCTAGAAGCCTGCAAAAAGATATGGATAACGATCTCTCATCCTCGCCGCATCTTCCCAAGATGCTGAGGACTCACCATCAGGTTCCCACTAGATCCTTACCTGCTCTATGTCCCGTTCCTTGAGTGTCAACCTCTGACATTGAAGGATGCGTATGGGCTCCAAGGAAAGTTGTTCATCCACCTCGACCTACAAGGTAGTCCAATCGAGAACATGGGTCACATTGGGAATATACTGTTTGAGAATAGAAACATGGAAAACATCATGAATATGCGATAGACTCGGTGGCAATGCAAGACGATAGGCGACTGGACCAATCCTCTCAAGAATCTCAAAAGGTCCAACAAAACGAGGTGCCAACTTCGAGCCTTTCCCATAATGGATGGGGCTCTTCCGCGGACGAACTCTCAGAAACACACAATCCCCCACCAAGAAGTGGTGGTCCAACCTATGGGAATCGGCATACTTCCTCTACCGATCTTGAGTTGTAGCCAACTGCTCTCTGATCTGCACTACCTACTGCTCCATATCCTGAAGCATCTTCAGACCCAAAAGAACTCGGTCCTCTAAGCGATCCCAACTCAAAGGAGTCTAACATGGCCTACTATACAAGGCCTAGAAGGGAGACATACCGAGAGAATTGTGGTACCCATTATTATAAGCAAACTCAACCAAGTAAAAGTAGTCCTCCCAACGAGACTGTTCATCCATACCGTACATCCAAAGCATATCCTCTAAAACTTGATTAACCCGCTCCATCTGTCCCTCAGTCTCGAGATGGTATGTAGAATTGAAATTAAGCTGAGCTCCCAAAGCAAGCTGAGGAGAATTCCACAAGGCTGAAGTGAACACTAGATCACGATCGAAAATGATCCTACAAGGGATACCATGGAGATGCAAAGTATCCTCCATAAACACTCGAGCAACAGATGTTGGAGTGTACGAAGATCTCATGGGTGAGAAGTGTGCCACCTTGGACAATTTTTCCACTATAACCATAATAGCATCATGACGATGTGAAGACATAGGTAACCCCACTAAAAAATCCAAAGATATTGTATCCCACTTCCATCCAAGAATGGAATGAGGCTGCAGTAGTCCTGTTGGGTGTTGATGTTCTGCCTTTACCTACTGGCACTCAAGGCATCGAGCCACAAAATCAGCAATATCTCACCGCAAACCTGCCCAATGATACAACTGTTGAAGATCGGCATGCATCTCTGTGACACCTGGATGAGCTAAATAGGGTGCACGATGGGCCTCTGACAAAACTAGGGAACGAAGATCACCAGAGTCCGAAACATAAATGCAACCAAGATGCCACGAAAGTGCATCAAACTCGAGAGAGAAACTTGCAAACCTTTGCTCAAGGACTTTCCCAAACTCAATTTCTGCTTTCACCTCCTAATACCAAGTATCACTAGGGAGCGACTCCAAAATATGGCTCCAAAAATCCACTCCAAGGGACAAAACTAAGATCTCATGTCTCCTCCTACTCAAGGCATCCGCAACCACATTTTCCTTGCCCTAGATATAGCGAACCTCAAATTCATACTCACAGAGGAACTCCATCCAACGACGTTGCTGAAAATTCATATTAGGCTAAGTGAAGATATACTGTAAACTACGATGATCACTATGCAACTCAAATTGATGTCCCAAGAGGAAATGTCTCTAACGCGTGAGTGCATGGACGACAGCTGCTAACTCCAAATCATGGGTGGGGTAGTTCAACCCATGGTCCTTGAGCTTACAGGACTCATATGCAATCACTCGACCCTCCTACATAAGAATTGCCCCCACACCCTCCAATGAGGCATCGGTGCACACTACAAAGTCTCCCGTAGGATCTGGCACTATCAGGATAGGTGCACTAGTCAATTGCTCCTTAAGAGCCTAAAAAGTTGACTCACACTAACCTGACCACACAAAATCCTTCCCTTTTCTCTGAAGAGAAGTGATGGGATGGGCTACCTGAGAGAAATTTTTCACAAATCGAAGATAGTAACCTGCCAATCCCATGAAACTACAAACCTCAACCACATTCGTTGGTGTTGGCCAATCCATAATGGCCTAAATCTTAGAAGGATCCGCTATGATACCCTCTCCTGAGATGATATGGCCCAAGTATCTCACCTCAGTCTGGAAGAACTCACACTTGGCCAAATTGTCAAACAATTGATTATCTCACAAGCACTGCAACACTTGTCGCAAATGGCCTTCATGCTCCTCCATAGTCCTCAAATAAATCAAAATATCATCAATGAACACGAGATCAAATCGATCAAGATAGGTGCGAAACACCCCATTCATCAAACTCTTGAAAATTGATGGAGCATTGGTCAACCCAAAAGGGACAACCGAGAATTCATAATGCCCATAGCATGTACGAAACTCACAGAGGAACTCCATCCAACGACGTTGCCAAGAATTCATATTAGGCTGAGTGAAGATATACTGCAAACTACGATGATCACTATGCAACTCAAATTGATGTCCCAAGAGGAAATGTCTCTAACGCATGAGTGCATGGACGACAACTGCTAACTCCAAATCATGGGTGGGGTAGTTCAACTCATGGTCCTTGAGCATACAGGACTCATATGCAATCACTCGACCCTCCTGCATAAGAACTACCCCCACACCCTCCAATGAGGCATCCGTGCACACTACAAAGTCTCCCATAGGATCTAGCACTATCAGGATAGGTGCACTAGTCAACTACTCCTTAAGAGCCTAAAAAGTTGACTCACACTAACCTAACCACACAAAATCCTTCCCTTTTCTCTTAAGAGAAGTGATGGGATGGGCTACCCGAGAGAAATTTTTCACAAATTGAAGATAGTAACCTGCCAATCCCATGAAAATACAAACCTCAGCCACATTCGTTGGTGTTGGCCAATCCATAATGGCCTGAATCTTATAAGGATCCACTGTGATACCCTCTCTTGAGATGATATGGCCCAAGTATCTCACCTCAGTCTGGAAGAACTCACACTTGGCCAAATTGCCAAACAATTGATTATCTCGCAAGCACTGCAACACTTATCGCAAATGGCCTTCATGCTCCTCCATAGTCCTCAAATAAATCAAAATATCATCAATGAACACAAGATCAAATCGATCAAGATAGGTGCGAAACACCCCATTCATCAGACTCTTGAAAACTAATGGAGCATTGGTCAACCCAAAAGGGATAACCGGGAATTCATAATGCCCATAGCGTGTACGAAATGTCATCCGATGAATGTCTGCCTCATGAATACAAAGCTGATGGTATCCTAACTTCATATCTATCTTGGAGAACACCTTGGCTCCCCTCATCTGATCAAACAAATAATCTATCTGAGGCAACGGGTAATGATTCTTCACCGTCACTTTGTTCAACTGGCGATAATCAATGCACAAGCGAAGAGATACATCCTTCTTCTTCACGAAGATAATAGGTGCTCCCCAAGGGGAAACACTAGGACAAATGAAACCCTTCTCCAGTAACTCCTCTAACTACAACCACAATTCACTCAACTCCTAAGTGGTCATACGATACGGTGCACGAGAGATAGGCTCTAGTCCAGGAATGAGATCAATACGAAAGTCTATGTCATGCTTAGGTGGCATACCTAGAATAGCACTCAGAAAGACATCTGCAAACTCTTGAAGAAGAGGATGGTCATCAAGAGATACCTCCTGAATCCCATCCTCAGCAAGGTCACTAATTGAAATAGCGAACATCTGACAACCTTGTCGCATGGCATGCTTTAGTTGCATTGCTAAAATCACTCGAAGAGAAATGGGTCTCTGGACCCCAACCAGCTCAACATGCTCCCCAACGTCATCTACACACTAGACCAATTTACGCTGGCAATCTATATTGGCTTGGTGCGTCTCGAGCTAGTCCATGCCTAAGACAATCCCATAGGACCCGAAAGGCAACACACGGAGATCCACTATGGTGGTGAAGGTGCCCAAATCCAACACACACCCATGAACAAGGGAATCTACAGCCACCTTAGCTCCAGTAGCCAACTCAACCTGCCAACCAACATCTTGCCTTGCCACCCTGAGTCCACAACACTCTACGAGAGAAGGGGAAATAAAAGAATCTAAAGCTCCTAAATCAAACAAAATAGATGTGGTAATCCCACATAACACACCTAAATACTCGACCACGGTGCTCTGGTGTTTAGCCTGATGGTTATCCACCACCACAAAAACTCTATGAGATCTACCAGTATCACCTACTATAGGCTCTCAAGTAGCCTGTCTCTGACTACCTCCAACCCCTGATCTTTGAGGACACTGAATGGCTATATGATCATGTTGCCCACAAGAAAAACAACCACCCCTGCCAGCATCTCGGCCCACAAATGGTGCACACATCTATTGGGGTCCACCACCCCTAGAACTCTAATGTGCACTATGAGAACTCTATACTGGGCCACTCTGTTGCCTACTCCAGGAATGATGGCCTTGATGATCTCTAGAAAATGAAGTGTTAGGGCTCTTCCCACTCTGCTAAGATTGAGTAGACCTATGCCTCTATCATTGACCATGACTATAAGGTGCAGACTGAGGTCTAGATGGTCCAGCTCCCTGCGGCTGTGTACCCCGAGCAACTGATCTTGAAAGAGGGGCACTACCAAGTTGGACCCTTGCCTGACCACCAAATCCTCTAGATAGATTCTCCTCTATCAACCTCGCCTTCTCCATAGCGATCTCTAAGGTCTTTGGCTCAAACACGCAAACACCACCACTGATACGGGCATTCAAGCCCCTTGTGAAATGTTGCACTAACATCGGCTCATCATCAATTTTTTTGGCATACTGCTTAAGCTCAAACAAGCGGTGCTCATACCGATCTACTGTCATAGTCAACTGACGAAGCTCATGGAACTCATTAGCATGTCTTTGTAGGTAATAGTCTGAAAGAAATCATGCATGAAACCTCTCTAAGAATAGCCCCCAAGAAACTGAAGCAATGTCTAGGTGTAGCTTCTGCTCCTCAACTCTCCACCATGCAGACGCAAAGCCCCTAAGATGCATGATGGAAAATCGAGCTCTAGTATTTCTACTAAAGGGATACATAGCAAAGCATCGATCGAGATCGATCAACCAACTCTCCGCCTTAGTACCAATACTAGACCCATTAAAAGTAGGGGGATGGGCTCTAAGGAGATCCTTCATGTGTCCTACAGCAATACTGTCTCCATCCACCTTATCTCTCTCAACATCAACTCTCAAATGAACCAAACTATGGGAACGCTCATGCTCAACTAACATTCTGACCAATCTGACGAGAAGGGTGTGACTCCTCCTCACGAGATTCCTCCTGACAAGGTCCTAATCAATCTATAATCTATTGTAGAAGAGCTATAACCTAAAAACCCCCAAGCCCTTCGGCTTGATTCTCAACATGTTGTTCCTCCTAATTGACACCCTAATTACCTTGATTGGCATTATGTCATTTGCTACGATGAAGAATAGTGGCTCTACCTCTAACTCTTCCTATGGCTCTACCCCTAGGAGGCATCCTATAGAAAACAAGGAACACATTAGAATAGATCATCACAAGGATGACCCATTCACCATACTACAACATGGAAGCTTAACCACAAAATTATAAAGCAACATAACAAGCTCATGCCACGCATGCCAAACACAACATAGCAAAGAAGGCTCAAGTACACCATAGCTCCCAGTGTGTGAACACTGGCTCTAATACCAAATGTAACATCCCGCAATGAACCCCCAGGAGTTAAAATCCAAAAGGGACAACATAAAAAAAATTTAAAACAAAAGGAATAACAAACACATAAGTTAGTTGCCATACTGATACACTAACAAGAAAACATGGCCAAGAATGACCAAAGGTACGTTGGAGATTTCTACTCTGAAACCTTGATGTTCCAGAGCTCACTGCTCCAGAATGTGTTGTTGCCCTCAAGTCAGCAAACAGTGGGCGTCAGTGCTCCGAAACTTGCAGTTCTGGAGCCTCTTGCTCTAGAACCTATTGTTGTCCACTGGTCAGCAAATAGAGGGCATCGATGTTTTGGAACCTGTTGCTGCTACAATCAAACAACAACAGAAGGCACCAGTGCTCTGGAACCTTGGCAGATTGTCGAAAAGAAGAAATGCACAACCAAGGATTTAACTTAAACATGAAAATTAATGAAAGAAAAGGACCGATAATCAAAGAACAGTCAAGTTCGATACCAACATCGAAACTTGTAAACCAAAATAAAGCATCACATATCTTCTCATTAAACTTATGATTACTTTCTCTCTCAAAAGAGTACAATATGCATAAAGAACAAGTATGGATACAATTACATTTCCATGAACAAGATACAACATCTAATAAGATATACACACAAGGCATGAATATGAGTATATGGGATAAACAAATACAAGAGAGAGAGAGAGAGAGATCAATTCCAACCGGTACTTCAAACCTATACGCCAATCCCCAATGGCAGTGGCAACGCCTCCCAACCATGTGGCTCAAAAGAGTCCACCCCTCTGTGCTCGGAGATAGTCACAAGGCCCAAGAAAATGAAATCAAGGGAAGGGTAAAGTAAGCACAAAACTCACATCAATCACCGAGCAATACATAATACAATGCATACAACCGATCACCACAACATAAAGATGCTTATCATATGACATGACGGGTACTACTCATGACTACTACCGATCTAGGTATTAGAGTGAAAATTAGATGGAGTGTCATCATGCGTGCTCAAAGGGATGGCACCACATAGAATCAAGTACACCTCTCATAGGGACGAGAAGACTCAATCATGCCCGAATCCACGTCCCACAAACGAATAACTCAACGCCCCACACACGGATGGGCCTTCTCGAGTGCATCCTTAGCCTTTACAAGCACTCAAGGCCATGCACAAGGCATCATTATCTTATTAGTGTTTTACCCCATTATTTTATTTAGTTATCACTTGTTTACTCTAACTCTGCTACTAGTTCCCCTGGCAGCCACTTGCGGGCCCCGGACCCGTAGAGAGCCACTCCATATGACCACTCTTTTACCTAGACCTAAGCTCATCTCGTTTAACCAAATGAGGAATCCAAGTAACATGAAATAAAATGAGAAGCCATAATTTTTTGTCAAATAAACCATTCAAAACAACCAAGATAGAATTGTTGTAAGAAGACTCAATTAGCAGTATAAATATAACATGAAATGGAGGCATCAAAATTACATAAAAATTCAAAGTGCCCGGATCAAATTTTTAAGTTAGACCCGGTTCATATTTTGTTGTTTCTAATTGAAAACCACCTTCAAATTTTGATTTTAACCCATAAAAGAGGTGTTGTTTAGAAAAATGCCATTTTGGCCAATTGGGCAAAAAAAAATCATGGAAAAATGAAAGTGCCTAGAAATTAAATCCACGAAAACCCAATTGAGATATGGGAATGTGGACATTGGAATCCACTTTCATTTCACAATTTTATTAGGTGGTTCATGAACAACAAGAAAAAATGTTTAAATAGACGACATGAAAAAACATGGAAAAATAAAAGTGCTCAGAATAAAAATTAATCAAAGACCCAGTTGAGATCTTGACATTTCTACATAAAATCCACTCTTAAAAAATTTTACACCAAGAGGGTAAAGAGAAGCAAGTTAAATTTTAAAACAACCATCATTCAACCCCAAGCCATACAAAAATAAAATGACAGAGTTCATCCAAATTTTTGTAAATTAAAAACAATTCAAATCAACAAAATACCAGCATACAAGAAGCATGAGAGAATACCCAAATTAGCAGCTACGAAATATTGAAGAACAACAGAAGAATACCTCAAAATGCTCCAAAATATAAATGGTAGAATGCCAAAAGATGAAGACACAATCTAGCTCCAAATCCAGACAACAAGGAGGAAATGGCGCATTGATTTCAACCATTCACTACCCACGAATTTCATTTTAGAAATCCTTCACAATCTTCCCCAAACACAGCTGCCCCAAATCATGGGGTTTTCTTCTCCATGCAAAAAACAACAATTTCTTCTCTCCCAAAAGATAATAATCCCCAAAATAAAACTTCATTTTCTTTTTATATTTTCCAAAACCAAAGCAAGAATGGAAAATAAGGAATTGAATAAAATTAGTTATAAAACTCCCCCAAGGAAATAATTGATAAAGGTCACAGAATATGCAAAATTAAAATTGCACAAGGCTGCCCCAAAAGATAAGTAAATCATTTAAATAAAATATTTAAATCCTCAAGAGAATAACAATTCAAATCTCCATCAATTTAACCACCATCAAATATTAAAGAGAGACCAAGACCAAATACCTCAAAGAGACATACAAGAAAACCCACTTTTGGCAGAGGGGTGCTCCGGATGTTATTGTTAGGTAACCGGATGGAAGGAAACAACACGGAAACACTTCCCTAACAGGGTGCAGTGGGTTAGGGTAGGGGAAAATTTGGCCTGTGACTACCTCCAATAACCACCATCGGGGAATGAGAGTACGCTCAGGCCTATGAATCTAGGCGGAGTCAATACTTAGTACCTGCATCACTCCAATTCAAACATTAAAGTACATATGCATAAATCATATATCTAAAGCAAAATCAATCATAAAGAAAAATGATCAAGATATCATAAGCCTCTCGGTTGCGAGTGTTATGACATTGTCATTTTCTTGTCCATAAGCAAAGACAACGATATATAACAATATAAGCATGTAGTCCAACATAATAACTAACCATGTAAACATAAAATCCATCATAAACAATAATCATGTCAACCACATAATAGCATACAAACATATAAGCATGTAATCATATAATCCAGCATAACAGTCACGGACTTACACCTCTTGGGTGTCAATACAAAATAATTAAGGGACGAATAGTGCAAATACAAAATATACAGTTATCGGAATCCATCAAGGAGAGAGACAACAACAAAATACCAACATGGGGATTGTTACAGGGCTAGCTAACTAATTGATAATGGACTAGTTAACTAATTATCATGGGTTAGTTAACTAATTGATACTGAGCTAATTAACTAATTGATAATGGCCCAGTTAACTAATAATCATGGGTTAGTTAACTAATTGATAATGGACTAGTTAATTAATTAAAATGAACTAGTTAACTAATTAGTATGGGCGAGTTAGTTAATTGATCATGAGTTAGTTAACTAATTGATAATGGACTAGTTAACTAATGATCATGAGCTAGTTAATTAATTGTCATGGGTTAGTTAATTAATTGATCATTGACTAGTTAACTAATTGATAATGGACTAGTTAACTAATTATCATGATCTAGTTAAAAAAATTTCATGGGTTAGATAATTAATTGATAATGGGCTAATTAACTAATTATCATGTGTTAGTTAACTAATTGATATTGACCTAGTTAACTAATTAACTAATTATCATGGGCTAAATAACTTATTGATAATGGGATAGTTAACTAATTATAATGGGCTAGTTAATTATTGATAATGTGCTAGTTAACTAATTGATAATGTGCTAGTTAATTAATTGATAATGGACTGGTTAACTAATTATCATGGGCTAATTAGCTATTGATAATGTGCTAGTTAACTAGTTTATAATGTGCTAGTTAGCTAATTATCATGGGCTAGTTAACTAATTCATAATGTGCTAGTTAAATAATTGATAATGTGCTAGTTAACTAATTGATAATGGGCTAGTTAACTAATTATCATGCGCTAGTTAACGAATTGATAATGTGTTATTTAAATAATTGATAATGGGTTAGTTAACTAATTATCATGGGTTAATTAACTAATTATCATGGGTCAGTTAACTAATTGATAATAGGCTAGTTAACTAATTATCATGGGCTAGTTAACTAATTGATATTGGGCTAGTTAACTAATTGATAATGTGTGAGTTAAATAACTGATAATGTGTTAGTTAAGTAATTGATAATGGACTAGTTAACTAATTATCATGTGCTAGTTAACTAATTGATAATGTGCTACTTAAGTAATTGATAATGGACTAGTTAACTAATTATCATGGGCTAATTAACTAATTATCATGGGTCAATTAACTAATTAATAATGGGCTAGTTAACTAATTATCATGGGCTAGTTAACTAATTGATAATGGGTTAGTTAAATAATTGATAATGTGTTAGTTAAGTAATTGATAATGGGCTAGTTAACTAATTATCATGCGCTAGTTAACTAATTGATAATGTGCTACTTAAATAATTGATAATGGGCTAGTTAACTAATTATCATGGGTTAATTAACTAATTATCATGGGTTAGTTACCTAATTAATAATGGGCTAGTTAACTAATTATCATGGGCTAGTTAACTAATTGATAATAGGTTAATTAACTAATTGATAATGTGTGAGTTAACTAATTGATAATGGGCTAGTTAACTATTGATAATGTGCTAGTTAACTAATTGATAATTAGCTAGTTAACTAATTATCATGGGCTAGTAAACTAATTGATAATGGGCGAGTTAATCTATTATTATGGGCTAGTTAAATAATTATCATGGGCTAGTTAACTAATTGATAATAGGATAGTTAACTAATTGATAATGTGTGAGTTTACTAACTGATAATGGACTTGCTAATTAATTATCATGGGCTAGTTAACTATTGATAATGTGTTAGTTAGCTAATTGATAATGGATTAGATAACTAATTGATAATGGGCTAATTAACTAATTGAAAATAGGTTATTTAACTAATTGATAATGGGATAGTTAACTAATTATCATGGGCTAGTTAACTAATTGATTATGGGCTAGTTAACTAATTATAATGGGATAGTTAACTAATTGATAATGGGCTAGTTAATTTATTATCATGGGCTAGTTAACTAATTGATAATGGGATAGTTAACTAATTGATAATGGGTTAGTTAACTAATTATAATGGGCTAGTTAACTAATTGATAATGGGCTAGTTAACTAATTATCATCAGCTAGTTAACTAATTAATAATGGGATAGTTAACTAATTATCATGGGCTAGTTCACTAATTGATAATGTGCTAGTTAACTATTTGATAAATGGTTAGTTAACTAACTATCATGAGCTAGTTAAATAATTGATAATGAACTAGTTAACAAATTATAATGGGATAGTTAACTAATTATCATGGGTTAGTCAACTAATTGATAATGGGCTAGTTAACTAATTGATAATGGATTAGTGAAGTAATTATCATGGGCTAGTTAACTAATTTTTATTTACTAGTTAACTAGTTGATAATGGGCTAGTTAACTAATTGATAATGGGCTAGTTAACTAATTATCATGTGCTAGCTAACTAATTGATAATGGACTAGTTAATTAATTGATAATCAACTAGTTAACTAATTATCATGGGCTAATTAACTAATTGATAATGGGCTAGTTAACTAATTCATAATGTGTTAGTTAACTAATTATCAAGCGCTAGTTAACTAATTCCTAATGTACTAGTTAACTAATTGATAATGAGCTAGTTAACTAATTATCATGGACTAGTTAACTATTGATAATGTCTTAGTTAACTTATTGATAATGGCTTAGTTAACTAATTATCATTGGCTAGTTAACTAATTATCATGGGCTTGTTAGTTAATTGATAATGAGCTAGTTAACTAATATATAATGTGTGAGTTAACTATTTGATAATGGGCTAGTTAACTAACTAGTTAACTAATTGATAATGGGCTAGTTAACTTATTATTATGAGCTAGTTGAATAATTATCATAGACTCGTTAACTAATTGATAATGAATTATTTAACTAATTATCATTGGCTAGTTAACTAATTGATAATGGGCTAGTTAACTAATTGATAATGTGTGAGTTTACCAATTGATAATGGACTAGTTAACTAATTATCATGGGCTAGTTAACTATTGATAATGTGTTATTTAACTAATTGATAATGTGCTAGTTAACTAATTGATAATGAGTTATTTAACTAATTATAATGGGCTAGTTAACTAATTGATAATGGGCTAGTTAACCAATTGATAATCGGCTAGTTAAATAATTATCATGGGCTAGCTAACTAATTGATCATGGGTTACTTAACTAATTATAATGGGATCATTAACTAATTGTTAATGGGCTAGTTAACTAATTGTTAATGGGCGAGTTAACTAATTGACAATGGGCTAGTTAACTAGTCGATAATAAGCTAGTTAAGTAATTGATCATGGGCTAGTTAAGTAATTGAAAATGAGCTAGTTAACTAATTTATAATGGGCTAGTTAACTAGTTGATAATGAGCTAGTTAACTAATTGATAATGGACTAAGTAAACGAGTTTAAAAATCCTAACCCTTAAATTGATTAAATCAAAATGGTAACAAGAGTGAAAACAATAGAAAACCTCTTGACTTTGTATTATGTGCCAAATTGAGTACCCCATACTTTTCAGATTAAAAATATTGTTGTTTAAGATTAAAATTAAACCTTTAAGATGTAGATTGTTGGACCTAAGTTTAGGGACTTGTTCATGATGTGGTATTAGATTCAGGATACTTATGAAATACTACTTTATATGCCTTTAACCATGGAATTCCTAGGCTTTTCTTGTTACTCAAAAATCTTAATTTACACATAGTGCATAAAGACTTAATTTGTGTTCTTGTGAAGCAATGAATGAATCACCTTGTGATTGGTATGTAATAATTTTATGTAAGATGACTTCAACTAATGATCGAAGCCTTCCATTATTTAGCAAGACCGATTTAGAAAAGTGGTCAAAACCATATTTCACCTTGAATAAAATAGTGAAACTAGAAGACTCATTCAACATGTTCACAAGTAAATAATGACCTAGTAAACTAAATAAAGTTGTGACGGCTACTAAAACAAGTAAAAGAACATGGTTACTAAAGCTCAAGACAAAGGTAAGGATGCACCGAAAGTTACAACTAAGTCATAACTAGTGAAAACTGAATTAGGTAATGTATTAATAAATTCCCTCTAGTAATTAAGCTTAAAATCTTTGTGAAGAGACCTTGTCAAATATGAATTTAGAGATAAAGGACACAAGTTATTACTAATTTCCTTGCACATAGTTAAGGATTAAAGGCATTAATTCCAAAATAGGAAAGGATGCATGTCCTATTGAAAGTAATAATGTATTGAATTGGTATTGGCCTTGAAGGTTGTGTGCATGTCATGAGAATTGAATAATCAATTAGTAAATTGAGTAATGTATTATGTTCATAGTATATTAAGTGATTTGAAAGTTATCTATGTAGATAAGAGAAACTAAAGTAGACTTGTAAAACTTTCTTCAAATGTTGTGCATTCTACACCATTGAGTATACATATTGTTTGGGAAGGAAAAAAAATTACACCAAATTTAAAGGAGAAAACCTAAACCTATAGATAAAAATTTTAAGATTTCTACTCATTGTGCATCTTTATGAGGTTAGATGGAATTTTGGTTGTAAAAATAATGGTTATAACATGTTATTAAATTATTCAATATTAGATAGCGAAATGCAAGATTTGTAAAAGGATATTAATGAGTTGTGAGAATTACTATTTCAAGATTTATCATGTGATTTATGAATTGAGTATGCTTTCCTTTCTCATATTGCAATGTTTCAAACAAAAATAGTTGACTATCTTCCTTATTAAGTAAGAAGCTTTCTCTAACATGTGAAAATTATAGTGGAATTACCCATATTGATATGTTAGGGAACATAACAAACATGGTTGAATGAAAGAGGAAGAATGGTATGGATAAATATAGAAAACCAATTTTGATCTTATATGTGATGTCAAACACTTAGTAAGATGGGAAATGTGGTGTACCATGTATTGTTAAATTCTAGGAAAATGGAGTAATATACATTTGTGCATCATCTAGTGATTTTTGTATGTAAGCAAAGTGAATATTGTTTAAAGAAAATGGAGTGTATGTAAGTGAATTGATTTTGTTCTACAATATGGTGATTTTCATAAAGTGTATTATGTTATGATGTGTGATGTGAAAACCCTGTAAATGTGTTGTGCCCAAGTATGTGATACAGGATATCCAACTTGGGGTAAGGGTGGGTGGACGTCTAGTACGATCCTCCTATGTGTACCTTTTGTGATGGTCTTCATGTAAGCTGGCTAGTAGTGAATTTATGTAAACGTGTTAAGTGTGTATTTATTAAATAGAATGTGATGTATTCCTTTGTGTTAGTCTTATTTGTATGTTAAATGTGTACCCCTAGTGTATGGTTCCCCCCTTACGGGAGTGTGATGCCAGCTAGTGTAAATAGGGGTTGAGAGGCACATGGACTCCTATCGTGAGATTACAAGCTCGGGGCATTGTCCCTAATCCTGCTAAAGGATCTATGTCGAGTCATTGTAATCCTCCCATGGACGTTGATCGTGGCCTACTCCCCCACATATGAGAGCCACACTTTTTGGTTCGTAGTGCAAACCTATTCCTTGATGTTTATAACCCATGGGTAAAGGATGAAATTACATGGACCATATTGATGGGGATGTTGATCCCATTTTATAATTACAAATTTTGGATACTTCAGTGATACAAGAAATTGGTACTAGGTGGAAAATTCCACCATGATATTGTGTGCTATCATATTTATGTGGTCAGGGACCACCAGTTATTCATATTTATGTGGTCAGGGACCACCAAATTATTCATATTCATATGCATGTTATTATACTTATGTGGTTAGAGAACCACCATTCCCCTCCTCCCCTTAGGTGGCTTATCAAAGTCGCATGGTACTCGTAATTTGTAAATTTTATTGTTGAAGTATGAATTATTGGTGATTCTTGATTGATGTTTTATTTTATTATATGCCAGTAGTGTAGAATCCTACATTTATTTTATTAGGCTATTTAACCATTTTAAGGTTGTTATAGTCCGAATTGCCTCAAGGACTTGTTTAATTTTATTTTTGAATTAAGATTGGAATGTTGGAATGTAGCTACAATTGATCTTTATTTGGTTTTTCCTCTTAGTTTTATAAATTGTTGTTTTATTGGAACATTGGATTATGACTTTAAGTTACTTGGTTTGAGGCTTTCTTATTGTTTGCAAACTACTGGCAAGTGTGGTGTAATGTGACATCTGTAAAACTACCATATCCCGGGGGGTTCCCTGGCAAGTCGTATAGGGGAGTAGATGCATTGGGGAATTATGAATTATTTTAAAGGGGTTGTAAATGGGACCGATATGGGACGGTCATTGATCCATTCTTCCCCTCGTTCTATGATTTTTCTTATCTCTATGGAGGAGTCCTTAGAGAAGGACCTCGCGATCATCTTTTTCATTTGCTATGGTATCCAAGAATATACATCCTTGTAAACCCCATTGTGTGAGCCTTATGTTGTAAATTATGTGACTGTATGAGGATAGGTGCACCCATTGGGAAGAGCATCCTTTGTATGAGGAAAAGCGCACCCATTGGGAAGAGAATCTTTTGTGTGAGGACAAGCGCACCCAATTGGGAAGAGCATTCTTGCTATTGTTTTGTGTACATGTTAAAATTGCAAGTAATTGTGATGTGGCATACTTGTGAACTATGCAATAAAGATAGTAACAATGATGTAGAGTTAGCATTCCTCGAGACATGGTATGAATGCCATGATTTTAAGGTAAATTGTTCTCTTGAGGACATATTTGAAAAAAAAGAAAAAAAGAAAAAAAAAAGTGAAGCTAAGAATTCTAAGACATGATTGGCCATTCAAACAAAAATATTTTCTAACATCATGAGTGATGTTTATGGTGCAATTTTTTTCAAGGTGTATCAAAGATTGTTAATTCAATTAGATAATTTTTTGTTTAATTTAATTGAGGTTGGTTACAATAAACTATTAAATTAAGAGCTACATGGATGGTTGTTAGCATTTGTTAAATTGAGTGTGTATCAGATAAATGTTCTATTATGAGAAATTTTGTTCTAAGGATTTGAATGTTTAATTCATGGAAGATATTGTCTCTAATTTAAACTTAGAGTGAATGTTTTGATTATCTCTTCATGAATGAAAAGTAATTAGTATGTTAATAGATTTATGTGTGTTATAATAAGATTATGTTTCCATACCTTAACGACTTCCAGGAGGATGTCTAAGCTAAGGGGAGGGGGATGTAAGACCCCTCTTTGCATGTGACTAATACAACCTTAAATTGTTATATATTTTTCTTAAATAGACGTTAGATATATTACAAGTGATAAATAAGGTGATTGTCTAATAGTAACCTTATAGTTATTTTTACTTTATGTTATATCGTCATTATTTTACTTAATGAAGATGTATGTGAACATGTGAATTATCAAGAATAAGATTTGAAATTATAATATGAATTTGAAATAAGATAATCTTTATGTTGTATTACATTGGAAAATTAATTAGCTATGTAAATGATTCGTGAATAAAGTTATGAGGATTTGATTTACAATTAATGTGATTTATTATTATGGTCTGATTGTGTGTAATTGTGTTGTGCAGGAAATTAAGTGATTCAATGTGGGATTAACATTAAAGTTCGAGAAGGTAATGGTGCCAGTACAAGAAAGGAAGACCAATCGGTAAATCGAAAAGACATCTTGTGGTTATGAATTTAACCCCTTTCAAAGCTTAGAAAGAAATAAAGTTAATATATTGAAATGGTGAGAGTTGATACTAAAGAGATAATTTATTTTTGGGGTTGTGAGGGTATTTAATTGTGTTTCATGTGGGTGTAAGTGGGGTTAGAGGTTAGGAACCCTTACCCAAATTTGAATTTCGGATGGGTCCTTAAATGGGTCTTTAAAGAAGGTTGTTGGTCAATTTCCTTGGTTGGGATGTAAAAATAAACCCCCTAGGGTCTATACTATAGTGGTAGGGGTCAAGGGGGCATATAATAGTGCTTCAAGGACATGATTTGACCCATGAAAAGTCATCATAATGGAGGGTGACGAGTTTTGAGGAGAGGATGAGATGAAAAGATGGAGGATTTGTCCAAGTGCATATATTTTATTCGATAAGGAAAAAACCCTCATTTATGAAGGAAAGTACACCCCACACATCCCCATCCAAGAGTTGCAAGTTGAAACTTCTATATATTTGGAAGAAGAAGAATTAGTGGGTTGTTACCCACTTCTCCTTTTGGAGAACTCTAGGGAAGATGGTAGAAAGGATGACAAGAGGAGAGGAGTTCTTTTGGGGAGAGAGTGACCATGATGACTTGAATTGGAGAGGAAAGAAGGATAACAGAGTTTAATCTCCCTGCCTAAAGAAAGAGCTAAGTTTCCTTACTTCCATTTTTCCCTTGTTTAGTTGTTCCAAAAGAGTGATATTTTTGTGTGGATTTTTGTTGAATATGGTGAGCAAAGAGGCTATATGTATGTAATATGAATGTTGTGTTATCTTCATTTATTTTGTAAAAGTTTGAGAAGACTCCAATTATCATCATGGAGCTAAAATAATTCCTTGCTTAGGGGTATGGCTAGAGCCCACGAGGCTCCATGACGCCATTATGGTAGGGTGGAGAGCAAGCCTCAAGCAGTTTTGTGTCCTTAATTGTATTTCTTGATTTCATTGTAATATGGAAAGCTAGTGTCTTCTTGTGACATGAAAGATAATGGAAAAGAGCATGCTTGCATTCATTAACATGTAATTTTTTTCCTTTCTATGCATCAATTATGATATAAAAAAAATATATATATTGTGAGGAATTTGTATTTTATTCTAATTAGGAAGATAAAATATTCTATGAACTTGTGGAAAAGAAAAGAGTGGAAATGAAAGAGATTTTGTCATTTGTTCTTCAAAGACAATGTTGAGTAAATTGGTTTACATTACCTTCTTTTCATGGGATAGAACAAAAATATGTTCATTGAGTTGCAAGAAAGATAATGAAGGTATTTTCAACCATTATCATAAACAAAGAATCAAGAATAATAATGTATGGAGCTAGCCATTGTAAGGAGCAAATATATTTTAGGGAATTCTTAGTCAATCTGATCATTTGTCTCCTTCGTTCCATTTTATTTGCAACAAATATTATGGGTTTGTATCTAAGGAAGTGTTCAAGATAAGTAGAAGTTTACAATTGTTATATCAAAAATAGAATGTAGATTAGATCCTCTTTCTACATTTAAAATATTACTCTGCAAATTTGTACAAAAGCATAAATGAAGTTAACCAAAATTAAAATAGACAAATTACTTTTGATTTGCACAATAAATTGTACATGTGACAAAAAATTGTACATGTGATAGGCCAAGTGGACTCCATAAGAAATCTTAATGAAACGTTTATACTGTAGAGAAATGTTAAATCAGTTTATATTGAAAAGAAAACTTGTATTGCCAAACTTGGGCTTCATTTTATACCAGAGGTTTCAATAATACTATATATGTGTTCCAATGTTTAATATATAAATCATATTTGGTGTATACAATACACATATTAAATTACTCATTCTAACTATGTTTACGTACTGTATTTATATGCATAGACCTGCTAAAATATTGTAAACCAAATGTATTTAAAATACATAAAGTACTTTAACAAATGCACACACATATAAATGTATTCATATATATAAAATAGACTAAAATGCAAAGGGCATGCACAAGGGCAAGACCTCTTGGAGGTTGACAATTTTCCCCAACCAGAGTCGCCCCCTCCATAAGCGGCATCCAGTTGAGTTCCTTGCTCCTCTTCTTGTGCTAGTACCATTGGATGTGATGATCTATTCATAGGGTATCTAACTCGACCCAGTCAAATACATAGTCGGTTCACCCTGACTGCAAGAGAGCCATCAGACACATTTCTAATCATCACAGTAATCCTGAATCTTCATTTAGTTCAGACTTCTACCAAAATAAAATAAAAATTTGGCCAGCCCTACGTTTGGCATAAATGGCATGCCTGATAACAAATCTGGTAGGGAAGTGAAGATGGCGTTCAAATCTGTGAAGATTATGGAAGCAGTTAATACTTTCAAACAAAACACGGATAACAAGATTAAACATACATACATTATATTTGCACTGGTATGCATTTAATGAATTACTAGTGCTTTCATCACGCCTACAGTAATAACTTCTACATCAAATGTGACATTGGAATTAATTGGTAGGAATGGGCGATTGCTTGTTGAAATTAATTGATCATGATTTTGTTGGTTCACAATCCTTTTCTTCTGACAAGAATGTATGAACATCCCATTGGAGTGCCATTTTTGGCCCATTGATATCCTGGAGTCATGACTCCTGATTTGAATGCACTACAGTGTGGGAAATCTAGCAAGAAAACCATTAAGAAGCGAATGACCATAATAAGTTTTTTTTTATTATAAGTGCCTGGAAATAATGGTTGAGTGTCTTAATGTCGTAACCGACCCAAATCACATCTATTTAATCCCTCACCTATCATCAGTGCGTAGGACGTTGCAGACCAAGTTGCCATTCTTGCATTTATGTCTTGTCAATTCAAGCAATAGCATTCAGAAATTAATAGCATTTAGTGGTCGAGATGCAACAGATTTTATTTTTATTTTTTATTTATTTTTTACGTGGCTGAGACAATATTATACTATATTATATTATATTAATATTATTTTTATATCATAATGGATTAGTTAACTAATTATCATGAGCTAGTTAACTAATTGTCATAGGCTAGTTAATTAATTGATCGTTGACTAGTTAACTTATTGATAATGTACTAGTTAACTAATTATCATGATCTAGTTAACTAATTTTCATGGGTTAGATAGTTAATTGATAATGGGCTAGTTAACTAATTATCATGTGTTAGTTAACTAATTGATAATGACCTAGTTAACTAAGTGATAATCGGCTAATTAACTAATTATCATGGGCTAATTAACTTACTTATAATGGGATAGTTAGCTAATAATAATGGGTTAGTTAATTATTAATAATGTGCTAGTTAACTAATTGATAATGGGCTAGTTAACTAATTATCATGCGCTAGTTAACTAATTGATAATGTGCTAGTTAACTAATTATTTTGGGTTAGTTAACTATTGATAATGTGCTAGTTAACTAATTTATAATGTGCTAGTTAACTAATTGATAATGGGTTAGTTAACTAATTATCATGGGCTAACTAACTAGTTATCAAGGGCTTGTTAACTAATTGATAATGGGTTAGTTAACTAATTTATAATGTGTGAGTTAACTAATTGATAGTGGGCTAGTTAACAAATTATCATGGGCTGGTTAACTATTGATAATGTGCTATTTAACTAATTGATAATGTGCTAGTTAACTATTGATAATATCCTAATTAACTAATTGATAATGGGCTAGTTAATTTATTATTATGAGCTAGTTAAATAATTATCATGGGCTAATTAACTAATTTATAATGTGTTAGTTAACTAATTATCATGGGCTAGTTAACTAATTGATAATAAGCTAGTTAACTAATTGGTAATGTGTGAGTTTACTTATTGATAATGGACTAGTTAATTAATTATCATGGGCTAGTTAACTATTGATAATGTGCTAGTTAACTGATTAATAATGGATTAGTTAACTAATTGATAATGGGCTAATTAACTAATTGAAAATGGGTTATTTAACTAATTGATAATGGGATAATTAACTAATTATCATGGGCTAGTTAAATAATTATAATGGGATAGTTAACTAATTGATAATGGGCTAGTTAACTATTTGGTAATGGCCTAGTTAACTAATTGATAATGGGTTAGTTAACTAATTAAAATGGGTTAGTTAGCTAATTGATAATGGGATAGTTGACTAATTATCATGGGCTAGTTAAATAATTGATAATGAGCTAGTTAACTAATTGATCATGCTCTAGTAAACTAATTGATAATGGGCTACTTAACTAATTGATAATGGGTTAGTTAACTAATTGATAATGGGCTACTTAACTTATTATCAAGGGTTATTTAACTAATTATCATGGGCTAGTTAACTAATTGATAATGTGTCAGTTAATTGATAATGGGCTAGTTAACTAATTATCAAGGGCTAGTTAACTAATTTATAATGTGCTAGTTAACTAATTATCATGGGCTAGTTAACTAATTATCACGAGTTAATGAACTAATTGATAATGAGCTAGTTAACTAATTATCATGGGTTAGTTAACTATTGACAATTTGCTAGTCAACTAATTATCATGGGCTAGTTAAATAATTATCATCGGCTAGTTAACTAACTGATAATGGGCTAGTTAACTAATTATCATTTGCTAGTTAACTAATTGATAATGTGCTAGTTAACTATTTGATAATGGGCTAGTTAACTAATTTATAATGGGTTAGTTAACTAATTATAATGGGCTAGTTAAGTAATTGTCATGGGCTAGTTAACTAATTGTAATGGGCTAGTTGACTAATTATCTTATGCTAGTTAACTAATTGATAAGGGGCTAGTTAACTAATTGATAATGGGCTAGTTAACTAATTATCATGGGCTAGTTAACTATTGATAATATGCTAATTAAATATTTTATAATGTGCTAGTTAACTAATTGATAATGTGCTAGTTAACTAATTATCATGAGCTAGTTAACTATTGATAATGTGCTAGTTACCTAATCGATAATGTGCTAGTTAACTAATTATCATGAGCTAGTTAACTATTGATAATATGTTTGTTAACTAATTGATAATGGGCTAGTTAACTAATTATCATGGGCTAGTTAACTTATTATTATGGGCTAGTTAAATATTTATCATGGGCTAGTTAACTAATTTATAATGCGTTAATTAACTAATTATCATGGGCTAGTTAACTAATTAGCATGGGCTAGTTAACTAATTGATAATGGGATAGTTAACTAATTGATAATGTGTGAGTTTGCTAATTGATAATGGACTAGTTAATTAATTATCATGGGCTAGTTAACTAATTGAAAATGGGCTATTTAACTAATTGATAATGGAATAGTTAAATAATTATCATGGGCTAGTTAAGTAATTGATTATGAGCTAGTTAACTAATTATAATGGGATAGTTAACTAATTGATAATGGGCTAGTTAACTAATTGATAATGGGTTAGTTAACTAATTGATAATGGGATAGTTAACTAATTGAAAAGGGTGATCCCACAATATTGGTTTACAATTTTTGGGCAAACTGGACACCGAACTATTTTTTTTAAACTAAATCTTCACTTTTGGGCTCTTATAGTGGTTAAACCGTGAGGAATTTGAAGATGATGAAAAATAGTGATTTGTGACGTTTTGTCTATATATTCTAAATATATTTTTTTCAAGTTTTTTGGAATCAGATTGCACTTATTTTTCCATCTCCTTCGAAAACTAGTTTTTAAAAAAATCAACATTTTTAAGGAGTGACGCTCACCGTATACAACATAAAAAATTTTGTATTAAGGATAAAATTCTATTTTTTTCAAATTTAGATTTGTAACTATGATATCTAACAGTTTCATTTGGTTTTATAGTGATTCATTGAATATTTTTTTCTTACTCAAGTTTTGAAGTCAAACCAATTACAATTCAGATATAGGCGGATTGCATACAACATAACTTTTCGTGTATGTATTGAAATTCAAATTTTTTTTTTTAATGGATCAAAGACATCAATACCCATCCCGAACATATTTTTTTTAAAAATATTTTGATAATCTACTATTTTTCCACATGTCCAGAACAAAGAGCTTGATTTTTAATGAAAAACCTATGTTTAATAAAACTAAAAAAACACATACATAATAAAACCAAAACATATTAAAATTATATTCATTGGATAGCTCGTTCTAAGTACTACCATCTTCCAGTTGGGTCTATGAAGTCTCTTCCATTTTCATCTTCAACCTGAACTTCAAAGGGAAAAAATATGGATATTTTTTGTGTCAAAGGGTGGGAAGGTGGGAAAAGGGGGGTTCGAGCAAACCTAAGGGGTTCGCTCGAACCCCCTTTCCACAATGGGAAATGAGGGTTCCCACATGCAAAGGGTTTCGCTCAAATTCTGGTTCGAGCGAACCCCTTTTTGGTTCGTTTGAACCTTGAGTTTGCTTGAACCCCTCAAAATGATTTTTTTTGGCATGGGTGATTTTTTTGGAAGTTTTCCTTCCTCATTCAAATTGTAAAACACTTTTGTGGGTTCACCCAAAATGGGCTAGTTAACTAATTGATAATGGGTTATTTAGCTAATTATAATGGGTTACTTAAACTAATTGATAATGGGCTAGTTAACTAATTGAAAATGGGCTAGTTAACTAATTGATAATGAGATAGTTGACTAATTGATGAGACTCATTTATGTTCCTTTCTATGCCATATTTAAGCTTATTTCATACACCTCCATGTCCATTTCTACGTTCCATTTCTATCCCATATCATGCCATTTTACCATTTTATGTTGCATATGGTTAAATATAAATATGTGATATATAATATAGTTTTTAGATAAAAAAATTCAAAACAAAGATTAGATTGTATTTACTAATATTTGCTTCCATTATATTGAGAAAATAATTTGTAGCATTTAGGTGGAGAGAACAAAATTCCTATTGGTCACAAATTTACTTGACAACAAGTAATTTCCACCATTAATCTATTTTGTTGTAATTATTTGTTGTGTACTAAAAATTAGCTATTTTGTTATAACAACAAATAATTTATTTTCATACTCATATGGTATGAAATTATTTGTTGTTGTAACTAATAAATTTGTGATGCACATATGCCAAACAATTAGCTATTTTTATGGAACCATAAACTCTTATATTTGTGGCTAGATTTGTTCCAACCTATAAGCCACAAATAATTCCAAAAGATGTGGCAAGAGAATAGAATCAAATGCTACAAAATAGGGTTGGAAAAATAGGAGCAAAGGCTACAAAATAGGACTACAAAAAATATAATTGGTGGAGGAGAATAACATATGAATAATATTGTGCAACGTGAACAGAATTTTTTATATGCCTTTTCATTATATAAAGGCAATATCATAGATGAGACGGGGGTAGCAGATTATTGTAAGAGAGACTTTTGGCATGAGAATATTTTTGTAGCAGAATATTGTGACTTTGTAATAATTTTGGATGAATAAAATAATATTATTTTGATCAAGACAATGTAGAAGTTTGTTTGTGTTCACCCACTAGGCGTATTGAGAAGGCAGGATCCACTTCTTGGGATGTCTGGTGATTTATATTAGATTAGTTGTGTGTTTATTCATGTATTTTATTGATTTATATTAGACTACTTGTGTGTTTATTTATTTATTTTATTAAATGTCATTTCTATTTTATTTGCAGACACAGTTTGTTATTTTTTTCTTGTGAGATTATTTTTTAGATTAAATGTTCATTCTTTATATTGCTTTATGATGTCCGGATTAATTTGCTTTGGAGCTGATAATTTAATTTTTGTTGTTGTTGTTGCTATCAAGAAGTGACAGTTCTTATCACCAGCATGTTGTTTGGTGTTTTCTGCACAACAACAACTCAGACAGAATAAATGTTATCCTATCTCTCTTGAAAGGTTGATCTCTATGAACAAAGAGATAACCCCAAGGTCTCTCGGGTGTCAAGTCTTGACAATGTAGTGGAACAAACTCAGTGATAAATGTGAAAATGCTAGTAATAACAAAGGGACCTTACGAACAAACACTGGAAGCTTTAAAACCATCAGATTTTAAGATATGGTGATGCTTAAATTTCTAGTTCTAACCAAATAATGAAAGAAACAACAAAAGATGAGGGTTTCAGAAGACCTAAGATTAACACTACTCCTAAGATTAACTGTGCAAGTGATGAAATATTTGGAATGGACCAATCGTTTAAACTAATTTCTGTTCAACCCAGGCTATACCTGCAATCTTGTAGAAAATAGTGCAATCTTTGAAGGTGTTAAAGATTTTTAGACTGTGAGCATTCATTCAATAAAACTAGATGAATATCTACAGTGGAACAAAGCACATAAATATGAGGTACAGGTTGACCTTGCACAACATTCCCACAATCAAGAAGCTGCCCAAAGTATGAACTAGGGATTGCTACAACACTCCAAGCATTAAATAATAAGCATTACTAACTAAACCTAAGATATATTCAAAAATCTCCAAGCGATTTAAAAGATAGAACAAGAACCATGCAATATTATTCAATGCAAGAGAAGGCACCAACTATAGCACAATGTCCTCACTTTGTATTAAATAATCTCATTAGAAACAATTCTGATCTGTTACAACACTTGCTTGAAATATAAAACTAACTCCTAATCTTCTAACATGCTATTCTACTACTAAATCTACTGTTTACAAGTCTTCTGACTTAGTCTGCTTAATCGACTCATGGGAGAACCTTTACAAATGAGGCCAAAAGCCATTCTTATAGAAAACCTTCCTGCATGAACTAGAGCCAAGGTTACGAAGAAGGTCGACCACCAACCAAATTGGCCCCGAAAGCGAGCAATAACTCGTTGCCCTGCATTGAATGCATGAGGCACCCTCCTCAAATCGACCCTGGACTGATAAAAGTCATGGTACATTCCCTCGAGCCATGCCCGCCATTAATGCTCCACCCGTGCGAACAACAATGCATGTGAAACACCAGCTTGAATACAAGCCACCGATCAGACCTGAGTCGGGCAAACAAACGACTTAGATCGATTCAAACCAGGTTGAGCCTTCCATGCCTCATTTTCCCCAGATCAATGGCCACTGAATGCACCGACCATGTGTGTGGGGATGGGTTTCGTCTCACAGCAGCTGTAATGTGTACTCAACTGCTCCTGCAGATCTCACCAAATCTTCAAAGTACACCCATTCTTCCCTCATCCCCAATAGCAACCTTCGGCTCGATCCAACCTGCATTCAAATGGGCCACCATTAATTCTCAATACCTCATCAAAATCCAAGTCGATCCATTAGAGTTCTTAAGGCAAGAAAGCCACACATAAACCCAAATAGAAGTGGAAATAAGGATAGACAGAGGTGGAACCATGAGCAGAATAGGGATAGGGACACAAAATAGGCAGAGGTGGAGACAAAACCAAAATGGGAATGAAACCAAGCCCGGTGGAGGCGGAGACGGAACCAAAACAGGAATGAAAGGAAAACAGGCGAAAAGCAGAGCCGGAATAGGAATGGGAACCGAACCACGAACTTTGCCAAAGTTTAGAATTCAATTCCATCCCAGTTATGCCTCCGAAAAATGAAAGAAAAGGAAAACCGAGGAAAACCTAAGGGAGGAAAGCAACCCTCAGGCCAAAGACAAACAAAACGATGAAGAAAGAAAGAACGCGGGAAGCAGAGGCGGAAAGAAAATGGGAACCGGACAACGAACTTTGTCAAAGTTCATAGTTCAGTCCCATCCCGGTTCCACCTCTGACAAACAAAGGAAAAATCGAAGCAAATAAATCCTAAGGGAGGAAAGCAACCTTAGGACAAAGACAAACAAAACGATGAAGAAAGTAGGAAGGCGGGGAGCAGAGCCGAAACGGGAATGGGAACTGGATAGTGAACTTTGTCAAAGTTCATAGTTCAGTCCCATCCTAGTTCTGCCTCCGGCAGAACAAAAGAAACAAGGAAAACAAAGGAAAACCTAAGGGAGGAAACCAACCCTTAGGACCCAAACAAAAATACCAAGGGAAAACAAAAGGCAAAAGAAAACCACCCCAGAGGGGACATCTGCGAGACTCCAAAACCACCAGGAAATCAACACAAGGGCACCCATAACCAAGACAAGCACCAAAGACCAAAACCCCAAGATTTTCAAAGATAAGTTCAAAAGGGGGCAAGGCCATAAAAAAGGGCCAAAAGGGCAGGCAAAAGAGGGTCCCTACTTTTAGTGGGGCATGTGTGCAAAACTGCACAATACAACATTATCTTGATTTGTAATAGGTTTATTTCCTAGCTACATTTCATCCCCACTCAACTCATGATCTCACCCCTTTGATTGGCATATAGTCACGACACTTATCATAAGTTTACACCCTGGATTGACACGTATAGACCAATCTGCAATTTATTATAAAGTATTAAATCCTCCTTATTATTTGTACCTAGTGTTGGCTTATCATTTTGGCGTCGTTGCTGGGGAGAGGTGTCAAAGGCATGTTAGCATGATGAGTTGAGTTAGGCCCATTGCGCCTCAGTGAAAATTTACGCAGTTTTCGACCTTGTTTAGATGATTAACCTTAGTTTGCTTTATTTTAAATCATATAGATGCATTGTTTGAGGTAGCTCTTAGAAATTAAATAACTACTTATATATTGAATAATTGTTGTGAGATTAATAAGAAGAATTAATATTGAAGAAACAACAGAAAAATATAAAAAATGTTGCATTTTCAAGATAGTACAAACAGATCAATTTTGGGAGAAAAATGCTTCCAAAATGAAAAATCTAAAATTGATGGGGAAATCATGTCAAAACAAGTTGATGTTTTATTATCCCTTTTACTTAATGAATGCAACATAGATGATCCCGATCTCCTATTTCCATTGTCACAACCATCTATAAATATTATTCATGTAATTGAACAAGAACAAATCATTGATGAATTTTTAAAACAATGGAATTTTGATGAAGATTTAACCAATTGTTGTTCTGATTGTTGCAAGGATGAAGATAAATGCACATTCCAAGTTGTTCAAGAGGACATGATGAAGGAGATGCAAGATATGAGAGAGCCTCAACATGATAAAGGTGAAAGTGCACAAGTCTTCTTTGTAACTCAAGGACAACTTCACAAATCAAATATGGAAGATCTAGGTATACTTAATGATTTTGAAATGTCTTATCATTCTATTGGATTAAACAACCCACATGTTTCTTCAAAAAATGCTTCTCCATCTCGTATGTATGGTGAATGGAAAAAATTACCATACTACCAAGAATGGCATAATAAATGCTCACAATACCCATCCCACATAGTACCATCTCCACCATATCCATCTTATATATTACCATCTTTACCATCTACTCTATATACCACACAAATTTTACCATTATCATTATACCGCCCACCATCCACCCCTACATATCCACCAAGGGAAATTGCAATTCCTAATAACTTACTATCATCTAATAAGGTGGTTCAATCTGCATATAATAATAAGGTTTTATTGATCCCTTTAAATTTCATTAATATGCATGAAATCGGTAAATCATAATTGCAATCCATTCACATAGCTAAAGGATGTGATTTTTGTTCAATTGTATTGGAAGAACAAAATGATCTACTACAAGATAATCTACTTATTTCTTCTTATCTACTTATGGAATCACAACTTTTCGAAATAATTCACACACATAAGGAGATAATTCAATTTGATTCTAATTTTATCATTAAAATGCTACATGTGTGTTGAAATTAATCATAAAATGAGAAATGGTGAACTATTGGCCTTAATAATTCAAGATTTGTGTGAGATATATAATGAAATACTCAAACATCTCGATCTTGGGAGGCTTATGGTGAAACTGTGTATTCCTCACACACTTATTGATCTAGGTCCAATAATTTATTTTGTGATTAAGAAGAACTAGAAGGGTTTGCATGCATTAATGACCATACAAAACATGCTACAAATGAATAATAATTCATTAAGGATCAATGTATTAAATATTTCACTATCCTCTTTGTTTTTTCCTAATACCCTCATGATTTTACAATGTGAAATTAAGTTGGGAGGATCCATATAATTTTTGAAGTCAATGGTGATTGTTCATTAACAAGAATCAAGGTTTTAATATATACATATCTTTGTCATTCTTGATTCTTTGGGTTATCTTGAAATGACCATTCATTAAAAAATTTCAAGGTGTTATTTGATTCCCTAGATTATACTAATGCCCTCATGCTTTTGCAGTAAGCAATTAAGTTGGGGGGAAATCCCTTGAATTTTTGAAAAATTTGGTTGTGGTGCTTGTAATTTCACCATATATGAGCTTTGGACCAAACATAGGTATTCATTCTTGTGTTGATTGGAATTTCATTTATATTATGTTTACACAAGAATTGATTGTTATTCATCCATTTTATTATTAAATATCTATTCATAGATATAACTTTACCATTCATTTTTTTTAATCAATAAATCAATTAAAATGGTGAATTTATTAAATGGATGATATTTTATTGCTATACTTGATATGCTTGGTCTTGAGAAATATGGTTGTAGGTTTCTTATGGTGGTTACCCAGCACTTTTATGCCATTGATGGTGCTTCTCTCCATGGGTTCTCAAAGATGCATTTTGTTAGCCTTGCTAACTAGGTGGTGAAGATCAAGTTTCTTTTGTGCTATACTCTTGAAGATCACAAGAGGTTCTTGAGTAAAGAATTCAAATTCATGAGGACATAAATTCTCATTTTCACCATCCTTGATGCTAGACTGTATGGAGGAAAATATGTAACTTGGTGTAACCACGAATCTTGCAGTACCATGTTCTTGGCTAATTCTTGGCAAGCCTCACATCCATAAACAATTTTCAGACATGCAAAGGACTTATAAGGAGCTTGAACACCATCTAATGTTGATCACTGCACTTCATCACATGGATTAATTCTTCATCTCATCTAAAGCTATATGGATCTGTTGAGAGACTACCATTGGTCCTTCACTACATTGTCTTATCTTTGGAGGATTGCTTCTTTTGTCACTAGTTCTTTCAACCAAGTCAGCTTTCAAATATGGTGGCATGTCCTAATCCTGTTATGCACATAAGCATGGTCACTCTTGGTGAGGTATATCTTCTTCTATTGGTCATCATTTCAAGTTTTACATCATGCAACCAGTTTCAACAATGAATTTCATTGAAGGGCTTCAAAAGGAACTCTATGTTTTCAATGCTATCACTACTACATCCATATGAGAGTTCCTTTTTCTTTGGTCATTATATACAGTTATTCAAAAATGAACAAAAAAATGAAAAAATAAAGAAAAATAGAAAAAAATAGAAAAAAGCAATAAAAGATCCAACAATGAAAACCTACGGGCGTTGTTGGCCAATTAATATTTGAAAACTGGATTTCGGCGGATACTAACTGCAAAATAAACTTAGGGGTGAAAACTGGTTTTTCAGCGCCTCTAGGCAGTGACAGGTTGAAAACCGGGATACCGACGATCTGTTGTCGTTATCAAAATTGGAAAAAAAAAAAGAAAAAGAAAAAAAATATAATAATTGGTGTTCTTCCTTTGCACCACCATTTTTCAGGTACACACAGATTCTTCTCTACCTCTTTCATTCACTCTGAGTGCCTCTAACACCTCCTGTCATTCACTTGTGTGGCTATGGTCTAGTTTGTTGCGGTCACCCTTTCTTTGATCACCTTTTGCATAAGTTACACATTCAATCAAGGTGTTAGCAATAGTGTAGAGACGAAATCAGCTACTTCCAATATGTTCTATAATGCTTCCTTCAGATGGATATGCTTCACGATGTTGCATTCCCAGTCACACTTTTTGGTTCCTTCCTTGTTGCAGATTCATAGTTGCAACGTTTCTTTTGTCTACCAGATCTTGGAATCACTAAACATGCAAGTTGGTAAAACAGTCAATTTTATTTTTCATTATTTTCTTTAAACTTTATAATATTTCTTATTTTATTAATCATATATGCAACATTCATCCCTTTCCTTTGCCTTGTTTCTCAAGGACGGTCAACCCTTTAAGCTGCGGGGAGGAAGTTCACCATTCATTATCCTTTTTTACCCATCTTTTCATCCACTATTTATCATTATCCTTAGTATCCCATCCATTATTTCATCCTTCATAAAGCATTCATACTACCTATCATTATATGCATCCTTCATGTTTCCTATCATTTCACTTATTTCGCATAGCTAGAAGTGGAGATAATTTTTCATGATACCTCCTATATATAGCATTTGAAAAAATTGATGTTATGCATAATGAAAAAAATGAAAAATGAAAACAAGAAAAGAGAAATTGCAATTGAAAAAAATGGAGGAAAAATCATCGGTTGAAAGCAAAAATATGGAAGCTTGTTATGAAGAGATGGCGAAAAATAATTCAAAGTAAAATCCATGAGGATTTCTATGTAAGGTGATGAGGTATAATAGTCAAGGGTGAAGAAGGAAGGCCAAAGCTATAAATTCAAAAAGGTCTACCTATTCAAACCAAAGACCTCTCAATCATAATGATTGCACGAGGACGTGCAATATGCTAAGTGTGGGGGAATGATGAGAATCATTTATGTTCCTTTCTACGCCATATTTAAGCCTATTTCATACACCTCCATGTCCATTTCTATCCCATATCATGTCATTTTACCATTTTATATTGCATATGGTTAAATATAAATAAGTGATATATAATATAGTTTTTAGATAAAATATATGAAAACAAAGATTAGATTGTATTTACTAATATTTGCTTCCATTATATTGAGAAAATAATTTGCAGCATTTAGGTGGAGAGAACAAAATTCCTATTGGTCACAAATTTACTTGACAACAAGTAATTTCCACCATTAATCTATTTTGTTGTAATTATTTGTTGTGTACTAAAAAATAGCTATTTTGTTATAACAACAAATAATTTATTTTCATACTCATATGGTATGAAATTATTTGTTGTTGTAACTAATAAATTTGTGATGCACGTATGCCAAATAATTAGCTATTTTTATGGAACCATAAACTCCTATATTTGTGGCTAGATTTGTTCCAACCCATAAGCCACAAATAATTCCAAAAGACGTGGCAAGAGAATAGAATCAAATGCTACAAAATAGGGTTGGAAAAATAGGAGCAAAGGCTACAAAATAGGACTACAAAAAATATAATTGGTGGAGGAGAATAACATATGAATAATATTGTGCAACATGAACAAAATTTTTTATATGCCTTTTCATTATATAAAGGCAATATCATAGATGAGATGGGGGTATCAGATTATTGTAAGAGACTTTTTGTAGCAGAATATTGTGCAGAATTTGTAATAATTTTTTATGAATAAAATAATATTATTTTGATCAAGACAGTGTAGAAGTTTGTTCGTGTTCATCCACTGGGCGTATTGATTAGTTGTGTGTTTATTCATGTATTTTATTAATTTGTATTAGACTAGCCATGTGTTTATTTATTTATTTTATTAAATGTCATTTCTATTTTATTTGTAGGCATAGTTTTTTACTTATTTCTTGTGAGATTATTTTCTAGATTAAATATTCATTCTTTATATTGCTTTATGATGTCCAGATTAATTTGCTTTGGAGCTGCGAGTTTAATTTTTGTTGTTGTTGTTGATGTCAGGAAGTGGTAGTTCTTGTCACCAGCATTATCTTGATTTGCAATAGGTTTATTTCCTAGCTGCATTTCATCCCCACTCAACTCACGATCTCACCCCTTCGATTGACATATAGTCACGACACTTCTCGCAAGTTTATGCCCTGAATTGACACGTATAGACCAAACTACAATTTATTATAAAGTATTAAATCCTTCTTATTATTTGTACCCAGTGTTGGCCTATCACTAATTATCACGGGCTAGTTAACTAATTGATAATGAGCTAGTTAACTAATTGATCATGGTCTAGTAAACTAATTGATAATGGGTTAGTTAATTGAAAATGGATTAGTTAACTAATTATCATGGGCTAGTTAACTAATTGATAATGGACTACTTAACTTATTATCATGGGTTAGTTAACTAATTATCATGGGCTAGTTAACTAGTTGATAATGTGCTAGTTAATTGATGATGGGTTAGTTAATTGATATTGGGCTAATTAACTAATTGATAATGGGCTACTTAACTGATTATCATGGGCTAGTTAACTAATTGATAATGGGCTAGTTAACTAATTATCATGTGCTAGTTAATTAATTGATAATGGGCTAGTTAAGTAATTGATAATGTGCTAGTTAACTAATTGATAATGAGCTAGTTAATTGATAATGGGCTAGTTAACTAATTGATAATGGATTAGTTAACTAGTTATCATGGGCTAGTTAATTAATTATTATGAGCTAGTTAACTAATTGATAATGGGCTAGTTAACTAATTATCATGCACTAGTTAACTATTGATAATTTTCTAGTTAACTAATTATCATGGACTAGTTAACTAATTATCATGGGCTAGTTAACTAACTGATAATGGGCTAGTTAACTAATTATCATTTGCTAGTTAACTAATTGATAATGTGCTAGTTAACTATTTGATAATGGGCTAGTTAACTAGTTATCATGGACTAATTAACTAATTGATAATGGACTAGTTAACTAATTATCATGGGCTAGTTAACTAATTGATAATGGGCTAGTTAACTAATTTATCATGGACTAGTTAACTAATTGATAATGGGTTAGTTAACTAATTATCATGGGCTAGTTAACTAATTGTCATGGGCTAGTTAACTAATTATCTTGGGCTAGTTACCTAATTGATAATGGGGTAGTTAACTAATTGATAATTAGCTAGTTAACTAATTATCATGGGCTAATTAACTAATTGATAATGTGCTAGTTAACTAATTATCATGGTCTAGTTAACTATTCATAATGTGCTAGTTAACTAATTGATAATGTGCTTATTAACTAATTGATAATGGGCTAGTTAACTAATTATCATTGGCTAGTTAACTATTCATAATGTGCTAGTTAAATAATTGATAATTGGCTAGTTAACTAATTATCATGGGCTAGTTAGCCAATTGATAATGGGCTAGTTAACTAATTATAATAGGCTTGTTAACTAATTGAGAATGGGCTAGTTAACTAATTGAGAATGGGCTAGTTAACTAATTATCACGGGCTAGTTAACTATTGATAATGTGCAAGTTAACTAATTGATAATGTGCTACTTAACTAATTGATAATGAGCTAGTTAACTAATTATCATGGGCTAGTTAACTATTATAATATGCTAGTTAACTAATTGATAATGTGCTAGTTAACTAATTATCATGGGCTAGTTAACTTATTATCATGGGCTAATTAACTAATTGATAATAGGTTAGTTAACTAATTATCATGAGCTAGTTAACTAATTGATAATGGGCTAGTTAACTAATTGATAATGTGTGAATTTACTAATTGATAATGGGCTAGTTAACTAATTATCATGGGTTAGTTAACTATTGATAATATGCTAGTTAACTAATTGATTATGTACTAGTTAACTAAATTATCATGGGTTAGTTAACTAATTATCATGGGCTAGTTAAAAAATTATCATGGGCTTGTTAACTAATTGATAATCAACTAGTTAACTAATTATCATGCGCTAGCTAACTAATTGATCATGGGCTAGTTAACTAATTATAATGGGCTAGTTAACTAATTGATAATGTGTTAGTTAACTAATTATCATGGGCTAGTTAACTAATTATCATGGGCTAGTTAACTATTGATAATATGTTAGTTAACTAATTGATAATGTGCTAGTTAACTAATTATCATGGGCTAGTTAACTTATTATTATGGGTTAGTTAAATAATTGTCATGGGGTAGTTAACTAATTGATAATGGGGTAGTTAACAAATTATCATGGGCTAGTTAACTAACTGATAATGGGTTGGTTAACTAATTGATAATGGGCTAGTTAACTAATTGATAATGTGTGAGTTTACTAATTGATAATGGACTAGTTAATTAATTATTATGGGCTAGTTAACTATTGATAATGTGTTAGTTAACAAATTGTTAATGGGTTAGTTAACTAATTGATAATGGGCTAGTTAACTAATTGATAATGGGATAGTTAACTAATTATAATGGAATAGTTAACTAATTGATAATGGGCTAGTTAACTAATTATCATGGGCTAGTTAACTAATTGATAATGGGATAGTTAACTAATTGATAATGGCCTAGTTAACTAATTGAAAATGGGCTAGTTAACTAATTGATAATGGGATAGTTAACTAATTATCATGGGCTAGTTAACTAATTGATAATGAGCTAGTTAACTAATCGATCATGGTCTAGTTAACTAATTGATCATGGGCTAGTTAATTGATAATGGGTTAGTTAACTAATTATCATGCACTAGTTAACTAATTGATAATGGGTTGCTTAACTTATTTATTTATTTTAAATAAAAGGCTTTTGGCCAACTAATAATATTAATATAATAGAGATTTTACAAAATGTCATTCTTATGACTGAAAATATAACATCTAACACTAACTTATGTAACTATGCTAGTAGTCCCTACTATCTGATCTTTCAAGATTTACATCATGTGGCATAGGCAAAATTCAATTCGAAATGAGTGAACTATCTATGTGTTGACAAGTATGTGTACAAAAAATAGCTATATAGCCAAAAAATAAGCTGAAAATATATCAGTTGCAGCCTATATGCTGCTATAAGTATCCAATATTACCATTGTATGCATACTATGTGTATCACTATAATATTTCAAATATTACCAACTGATGGGCTCTATCTTTCTCCTTTTTTATGATCTGCAATGCTGGAATGGTGGATTGTGAATTTGTGGTGATGTTCATATCTGGTAAAACTTTGTGAGGCTTGATTTGATGTTCTTGCATTTTCCCCTCTTTAGCTTGAGACTCTGCAGTAACCAAAATCTCCTTTTTTGACTTTAGTTTGTTGTCACTCTCTACTTGATGAAAATGGTGAGAAAGGAGGAAAGACAATGCATGGTATTTTGTTTTAAAGCTTCTTTCCATGTCTTCACCAATTTCCCAATGATGCCTTGCAAGTGCTATGTATAAATGATTGGGAGTGTCATACTCCAATGATAGTTTCATTGCTATGTAAATATTTCTGAAACAAACCTTATGATGAAGATAATGTCTTGGGAAGATTCCCCCTATATATGCTTCTCCTTTCCAGAAACTATACTGTTGTATGTTTTTGAGCAATGCATTATCCTGAAGAAGACTTCTTGGACACATGTTTCTACAATTTTTACCATATCTTGATAATTCATAATCAAATTCAACACATTTGAAACGAAGATTGATACTAAATCCGAGGGAAAAATCAATCTTTGAGCTGATGGGTGCAATATTTCTTCTCCTAGCAGAGTCTTTAAAGATCTATATACTGGAGAGCAGATAGTTTTGAAGATATTAGACAAGGTTTCTCTTTCCAGACCTTTAGAGAAAGGGAGTTCCCATTCTAAGATTGTAAATGGTGCCCTCTGATTACACGGTATGAACTCCATGATATGCTCATGCAAGTAACTTTTGCTGACTATGGGAATACTAGGTAAATGCAGTTAGAAACTATTCAGAAGTTCTTTGGAGAGCTATATCAACTATATTGGTGCATGTGCCTACCAACTTGAGCACATTTTCACTTGTAAATATATAACGATAGTATGTACCAGATGCTTATCACTTACCCAGTATTCTCATGAACTATTATTTTAGCTTCAAAAGGTGCATATTATAGAAGCTGAAAACATTACAATGTTGTGATAGTTAAAACAAAATTTACCTTTCTTTTTTCTTTCGAACCTTGCTCCAGCTTATCTTTCACGAGTCCAACATACCTAGATGCCCTTTATACATCTCCTCCTTTGAAAACTACTTAGTACGAAATAAAATTAATGCTTCCTATTCTATCTCCTTCATCTTCACTTTGCACTTTAGTTGACAGGCCGAGAACTGCTTACTTAGGCCCCAAGAATCCCTCTATTTTTGTTGTTTGCTTTTATTTGAAGAACAAAGACATTTTGAAGGTTTTAATAAGGGCGGAGGCCAAATAGGATTGAAATACTGTATAATTGACTGAAATCCGCCACATGCGTGATTGACAAAGATGAGGGAATATTTTCTCTATTTCAAGAAATGGGATATTCAAGCGCCACCAAAACTTAAATCCACCACATGCGTGAGATCATAAATCTTCATTCGAATTACAACCATTAGTTGGATCCTACAAAAGGATGACACTTGTTATTCATAAAACATACCTTTTCTTATCTCGACGTCATTTGATGAACTTAATTTTTTCTGAAGATACGTTTTTGTGACAAGTGCTCACATGTGAAATCTTTTTATGGATTTACTCTTAATCAATAAGCATGCCATCTTTACATTTGTTTTGGAAATTTTACTTAAACCAAGTTCCGTTTTGATTCTAAATCCCATTTTGTACTGAGCTTTGAAGGAGTATGATTCGAAATCCTGAATGAACACGTGCTTAAAACTGAAAACATGACCGTAAAAAATGAGTTGGCCAAGTTTGTACAAACAGAAATGATGAACACCTTTTAAATTGAAATATGTGCCAATGTCGAGCAACTTTGTGAATTGAAAACTGCCTTTACATAAGATAGCAATACTTTTTACTTAAATAAGATGGAGATTACTAAAAGATCATTTGCAGCTTTGAATTCTGAGATTCATTTTCTAACAACACAATTTTTTAAATAGTAGCTTCTCTAATTATAATATTATGCAACTCATGTGACAATTTTTCCATATTGTTGTCATATGAAATTTCCTCTTGAATTTCTTCACAAGCAATATTCGCTAATTTTTCTGCTACTAAGTTCCCCTCTCTGTAAGTATGCTTGACTTGTATTGTACTAAACTTATCTAATAACAACCAAGCCTGTTTCATAACATATCTCATTTGCCAACTTGATATTTTCATTTCTTTGCATGCATTTACAATAATCAGTGAATCACCCTTGACTACCACATTTTCAATTTTTAATTTTCGAGCTAACTTTAACCCATAAAGTAAAGCTTGAGCTTCAGCAACGTTATTTGTACCTTTTGGCAATTTGATAGACTTTGCATGAGTTAATATACCTTTATGATCTCTAATCACCACTCCCACCCCTGACAAACCTAGATTCCCTCGCGATGTTCCATCAAAATTTATTTTAAGAAACCCTTTTGTAGGTGAAGCCCAGTGAATTTTTTTTCTATCCATTTTTGAAGCTAGATTTTTATGTTGACTTCCTTTGAAAGGTAGAACAATTTTCTTCCAGATCTTCATAACTTTTGAATCCCAATTAGTGAACAATGAATCTACATGTTTTTTCCTCAATACATATAAATTTGTTACCTCTTCTATCGAAGATTCTAATTTTACCAGTGTTTGCTCCAAATTCATTTTTTCATTTCTAAATATCCTTCTATTACATTCCCACCAGATTGTCCATAGAATAATAGATGGGATTACTCTCCAAATACAAGCAAATAGTGTTGATTTATATAAGACTGGCCAACTTGAAAATAATTCCCATATGTTGTTTTTCAATGGATGAAACTAGCTTATTTTATGTTTGATAAATGCCCAGCATTGAGTAGCAAAAGAACAATGGAGAAAAAGGTGAATTGTTTCCTCATCCTCATTCCCACACAAAACATACTTAAACTGAGCTGCAATTCCAAGTTTGACCAACCTGTCACTTGTTAAAATTCTACTCTTGATTGACAACCAAGAAAAACATCCAGCCTTTGGAAGCACTGAAGGATCCCAACAAAATGATAATGCTCTTTGTGGCCTGCTTTCCTCACCTTGACTCATTATAGCCTTATAACCCATCTTTACTACATAATTCCCATTTTTGGAAGGAACCCATAGTAATTTATCTTTCCTTCGTGACAAAAAAAACTATCCTTTGATCCATATAACTTTTGAATTTTATTTTCTGTTCATGTGGACAATTAACTGCTGAAGAATCTTTCCATTTAACCTTCCCAGTATAAGCACCTATGTTCTCAACATAGTCACAAACTTTAATTCCTAAACTTGCACTGAGATGTGTTTTGACCATACTCAAATAATTTGAAGCTTCTAGAGGTGCATGACCTCCCCATGAATCTTCCTAGAATTTTTCCTTCAATACATCATGTATTTCCCATGTTAAGTATGGTAAGATTACATTTCTACAGGAAATTAATAAATTCCACATAAATGAGCCTGATGGAGGATTTAGAATTGTAAAGATTCTCTCTGGATCCATATTATCTAAGTATTTAGCCTGCATGATTTTACACCATTTGGAATGTGACTTAGCATACATATGCCACACTAGTTTTTCCCCCAATGCCTTATTACGTGTTGAGATGTTATGTATACCAGCTCCTCCTTTAGATTTTTCAACACTTATATTCTGAAGAGATATAAGAGAAATTTTCTTTTTGTTATCTAATTTTCCCTTCCATTAAAAATCTCTTATTATTTTCTCAATTAGTAATATCACAGATTTTGGAGCCTTTAGGACTACCATAAAATAATTAGGAATGGCAACAATAACAAAATATATCAATAATATTCTGCCAGATAGAGACAACCATCTCCCCTTCCAAGATGCTATCTTTTTTTGAATACTTTGAATAATAGAGATCCAATGAGAGGCTTTATTTACACCTGAAAAGAATGGAATCCCAAGATATTTACAAGGCATTTCTGGTACTTGGAACTGAAGAAAATTAATGATTCTTTTTTGCAAACCAGATTTGATATGAAATATGTAAATCTTTGATTTGTCTACATTTATTTGTTGCCTAGACACATGTGAATATTTATCTAATACATTTTTTATTTGAATGGCCTTTTGAATTTATGTTGCACCAAATAATAATGTGTCATCTGCAAACAAAGAGTGAGTTACTGACAAATCAATCATAGGGATTGTGATACCTTTCCAACTCCCTCTAAGATGGTAGTGCTTGACTATTCTGCTACGGGCTTCAGCTAGAATTATGAAAAGAAAAGGAGGTAAAGGATCACCTTGACTTACTCCTTGTGTGGAGTTGAAAAAACCTGAATATGTGCCATTTATTAAAACTGAAAACTTAGCACCCTTTAAACATGATAAAACCCACTTACACCATTTATCTATAAAACCAAATTTTCTTAGCACTTGCATCAGAAAGGCCCAATCTACTTTATCGTAAGCTTTCAACATATCAAGCTTTATGATAAAAGATGGTATTTTGTGTAAAGAAATTGAATGAAGAATTTCATGAGCTACCATTGCTCCTTCAACTGTCTCCCTTCCTAGAGCAAAACCTCCTTGTTCTTCTGATATTATCTTAGTTATGAGGGGAACTAAACGAAGATAAATCACCTTAGTAAAGATCTTGTAAATTGTGTTGCAGAGGGATATAGGTCCAAATTATGAGAAATATTTAGGATCCTTTACTTTCGGGATTGTTGATTGGTGTTTTTTGCACACTTTCTCAACACAAGTAATGCATAGGTGCATCACCTCTCTTGAAAGGAAATATCCAGCAAGTTGCTGAAAATAACCCCAAGGTCTCTCAAGTGTCAGGTCATGACTTGCATAGGATACCTTAGTTGATTTTTGTTGTGATTTTGGTGATAATCATAGGGTATACTTATGTGAGTTAATCTCAAAGGGGAATTGGATCTGCAAACGAAGTTTTTGATGTGGGGAAGTTACTGTACATTTGCTGCAGGTTCAAACAACAATTTCAAACTCCATTTTGACTTGAGATTTGGCTTTACAATGTGCAATGAACATTAGCATAGGTCACTTCTTAAAAAAAAGAAAAAAGGACAGGGAAGAGAGAGGGTTCCTAGACCTGCAACTACCAATGAATAGTGATCATGGAGGTCTCTACTGTGGACAACTTCCTTAGAACAAAATTCCACTTAACCATAAATCTCACAGTCTCATGAAATATGTGCTATCTTCTACGGACTGCAGATATTTTACCATTCATTCACCATACATATGCATGAACTAAGGTAAATATTTAAAAGCAGCTTCAAATCAAGGTCCGGACTAACTTTACACAACCATCTACCAACAACAAACAACCAAAAGTATGGACAAGGAGGGCATCTACATAGCAGAAATCTTCATAACTAGGAAACAACATCACTAAATTTACGAAAGCTAACTAAAGGAAACTAGAACAGCAAAGAAAATTCAACTAAATCATCCGACTATGAGAGAAGAATCATGAAACATGAGAAGAAATCTAGAAATGCAACAAAATCAATGTATTTTTGTTGCAATTTCTACAACATGCCTTTACAAGAACTCAACTCTCCTTGAAAATGAGAGGAGACCCCCTATTTATTATGTCCAAAAAGTAGAACATGTGGCCAAGATTGATTTACATTTGTGTGGCCACAATTCACTGTAAACTAGGGTTCTACCTACCCCCCAATATATTACATTTTTTAAAATACATTTTGCCCATATCCCTGTTTTGTCTTCTAGTGGCAACACTATAACATTTTCATCTTTTTGATGTTTGCTCTTTGTTGTAGCTATTCCTTTAGAAATTCTTCATCAATAATAGGGTTTCCCTCCTACTTCTTCGAAGCTGCATACTCCATGAATTTCAAGATCACTGGTCGGAACTTGTCGACCTCAATGATGTCGGATTTCATCACTTGGTAGTTTCACTCTTTGGAATTGTTAACAAGCTTTTCCCATTCCTCCTCATACTTGGCAACGTGGTCTCTAAATATCTTGGATTGGGTGAAAGCTTGAGCAGTAAAGCTTATAAAATCTATAGTAATCTCATCTAACATCCCAATCAATCATTAGCAGTGGTAGGTTGGCGACGGTGTTGTACTTGGGGTCGATTACAGTGCTTTCATCTTCCTCAAGCTGATTGAGCACCGAGAACAAATTCACCCTTTTCAAAAAGTATGTGGTTATCTGCATATAGTACCTTAGCCACACTTCAAGGTCACCCTTACAATTTGCCCAGAAATCCTCAACATTGTGGAGGTGGGCATACTCCTGTCCAATTTATTTTCTAACATTACTATATGGGTCCATTCGCGGCCTGGCCGTGTGAGATTTGAAGTGATATTCCACCAATTCCTTCTCTGAATTGCAGGCACATTGGGAAGTATAAAGTTCATACATCCCCTGGCTGAGTGTAAGGGGATAAGGGATCCCCACTAGATGCTTGTTACTCACAATGGTGTGAATGTTGTGTAGCTGCCAAGAGAGTTCCAACAATATAATCCGATCATTAGGGTACCGGGGCAGCTTGTTTGGCCTTTTCGAGAAGCCCTGTGCACAGATGTATGTGAACTTGTGGTACTAGATAAACAGGAAGGCGTAATTCTTTAGAAATGCTCGAGCACTGTGGGAGACCCTTCTCTCAAAATCTCCCTCGAGCAGCCTAATGATGTAAGCGATGAATGCATCATTTACTCTGCAATAATCCTTTTTGAAATTTATGAACTGTAGCTGAGGGTACATGTCAAAAGCCTTAAGTTGTCTACCAGGCATTTTTTTTGGAACTCCGAATAACCCATTATAATGCCTCTTATTGGCCATCGAGTATACCAGGTAAGAGGTCATGTAGAACTTGGATGTCTTCTTGACGCTCATGAATTGATCATGAAAGCGATCACTGATTATTCTTCCCCAATAGAACGTGGTTTCCTTTCCATGGAGAATGTGCTTGATGAAATAAACCATCCATTCTTTATAATACATCGCATAAGGGAGGCCCATTACTCTACTCAGCATGGTGATCAAATCATGGTAGTCCTCAAAAAAGGCGCTACGAAAGAGTTATTGGGGAACCTTTGCAGTGCTACCCTGTCTGTCCTTTAGCCAATGCTATTTTATAAGCTTCTTGTGTCTTATGGGGTCCTAATCCCACATTTCCTTACATTCATGAATGGTAGGAAGTTCCATTTTTCTGAAGATAGGAATGTGGAAGGTTTTTGTTATCCCTGGTGGTGACATATCAGCCAAGACATTTCCATCCCTGTCAACAATAGTCCTTGTTTTTTACTGATATTCCTCTCTACAGACCATTACCAGCTCAGGGGCAATCAAGGCGAGAGAGAAACCCGTAACCTTGGTTATTCCGCTGACCCTGATGAGTCTTGCATTATCTATTTTGGGGCTTATTCCAACCCTTTGTATGAACTCATCAATATCGACATGCCCAATATTTGTGTCAGTGATGTCCTTCCACTTGGTTGTGACCTTGGAGTGCAACGACACTCCCTGGAATTGGTACTTCATCTGGTCTATATCCTCCTTGCCTCGAGGAGCTTTGACATTTCTCTTTCCTTTGTCCTTGGTTGCTCCCAAAGTTTTTGCACCTGATTCCATATATCTTGCACACGGAGGCCGAAGTTGGGTACAATCTTAGCATGATGATATAAATGGTTAGCCAAATCCCTACAAAATAAGATTAGATCAAATAATATATCATTCAAATGTGTTATCACCTAATTGAATTTGTCACTGAAGGTTCTTCAGAAGGAAAATGAATGACCTAGGCCCCAGAGGCCGAACTTCCCCTATCACAATATTGTTTTGGAGGGCGAATAGAGCAGGAAGACCCAGATGACATCCCCTGACCTTGGATTTGGATAATGAAGGGTCCATGGGGAAGGTGATCACATTTTAGCACATGGGTCATTGTTCATTTTTAGATTGGAGGTCATTTAGGTCACCATTAAGGCATCCGGGGTAAAACCAAGGGAAGGCTACCAAGTGTTAGTTATTTGAAACAACATCAGAAAAACAACATTCCAGAGGAGGAGTTCTGGAGTCTGAAACCCGAGAGGTTGAAGGCCGTGAAACCATGCCTTAGTATTTTCAGTCATTGGAGAGCCCGGGCCGCGAGGGTCGGGAGACCGCTACGTGATAGCCATAGGAAATGAAAAAATGGGGATGAAAGTCCAAGACCCGCCACGCGGCGGTCCAGACCTGAGGATATATTTCGCCTCGTGACCTCATTTGACAAAACTTGGCGGATATTGGAATGCCAGGGTTCGGAGGTTAGAAGGACAGTGTGAGATCACTATTTGGGATGGTCGAGATAGGACAGAGTTCTGATGGCAGAAGCCCGGTGGGCGGGGTCCGATGGAAGTGAGGAATTTAAAGATTTTTGTTTAAACAATTTGGCGGGGAAGCACTCGAGACCTGAGAGTCGAAAGGAAATCACCCGACGAGAAAAATAAGACAGCAAAATGGTAGCGGTGACCCGCAGACGGAAGTCCACAGATTGGGGCCCGAGGGTTGCTTGGAGGTGGACGCTTTGCCAAATGTCTCACATCAAATGATGAGTCGGGGTCCGAGACCTAGATGGGCAAGGCGAGAACATTGCTTGAAACAACGAAGGTGAAGCAACAATCCGAAGGTGGAGTCTTGGATGCCAAAACCTGCGGGACGCTTCACCATTTGAGCTAAGTGTTATCTAAAGTTGTAACGGTAGTCGAAGGTCTCGAGCCTAGAGGGCGTGGTCGCTTAGTTCAAAGAACAACAACGGGAAGACCAGGTTCTGACTTGGATTTTCTAAGCCTGGGAGGGATGTCTTGGAAATTTTAGCATGTGGGTTTTGTGGCAAGGGGGGCTCTCTATCATAATCACACAAGTTCCTTCATTCTTTTCTACCATTTAAACATTAAATCATGAAAAGATGTAGCAGGTTGTCAAACGACAAACATACCTTGCAAACCTGAAGAACAACATTGTTGGATCCTCGAAGAACGGCAAAGGGATGGCTTAGGCACGAAAGGGGCGATGGCACTACTCTTCTCTAGAATTCCTAACATGTGAAAATGACATGTAGGACCCAATACTTATACCCCTAATCGCAATTAATACCCCTAATAAATGCAGGTATGATGGCCAGTGAGGTTGGTGGTTTCGAATCAAGGACGACGACAGGAAGTCCGGAGCCCAAGGTCCAAAGGGAAGTGATAGAAATTCCATCAAAAAAACTTGCAAGTAGGAATCCAATAGCCAAGCAAGAACCAGGGTCTGGAGGGCGAAAAGACGTTGGCCGATGGCCGTCCAAAAAGGAAAAGACTAGAAGGAAACCTAGAGGGTCGGGCTGGAGGGGCCTGGCGGAATGCTAATTTTCACACAAGTCACCAAACAAAAATCCCGAAGCCGAGGTCTGGGAGTCGGGGAGGCGCAGACCGAAAGCCGTCCGAAAAGGCAATTCAGACAAGGAAACCCGAGAGGGGAATCCCGATGGTCTGGGCCCGAGATGCCCCAGGGATGCCAACAAAAGGTTTTGTCAAGGAAGCCTCAGGACTTCAGAAAATCTTGAGGGGCACTTCATGGTCAACCTAAGATGAGACTTGAGAAACATGTTGACCATTACGGACACCAAAACAGGGGCACACAAAATGAGGCAGCCACAAAATGACCAGGTAGGGAAAAAGATAGAGGGTCCCCATTCCTAACGGGGTGTGTGTGCTATAGGAACAACAAGGATTGATGCTATGTGTGTAACATTGAATTTTTTAAGCATAGAGCATGAAGTTCCAAACTCTTCCAGAGCCTTTAACAAATCATTTCCTATAAAATCCCAACTTTTTTAAAAAGAACAAAGCCGTAAAACCATCAGGGCCAGGAGCCTTGTCTATTTTTAAGGAAAATACTACTACCCTCACCTCCTCCAAAGTAAAAGGTTTATTGAGTTGTTTGTTGTCAAAATCAGAAACTAATGAAGGGATTGCTTGCAAAATTTATTCTTTGTCATCCACAAAATGATCAGGTTGTTGTGTTGGTGCAGTTAATAAATTTGAGAAAAAATTGACCCCTTCTTTTTGAATGTCACTTTCATTGGATAACTATTTACCTGAAGAGCTTTCCTAAATACAAAATATTGAGTTCTTAGCTTCTTTTTTTATCTTAGCTGACATATTGGAGACATAAGTCTCTAATACACCTCACGCAATACTAGCTCTTCCCATTCTGATTGTAAGCTTTTTTGAATCTCAAAATTTTGTGGAGTCAAACCATTATTTATAATCTGCTCATTCACTAAAGCCAATTCTTTTGCAACTAATTATTTTTGATGAAATATATTCCTAAAAACATGTTTATTCCACTGTTTTATTTTCCCCTTCAAAAATTGAAATTTTTTACAAAATCTATACATAATTGTGCCTGACTTAAAAGGCGCTTGCATCCACCATGCTCTTAAAAGAGGTAGGAAATCATTATGTCTGAACCACATAGATTCAAATTTAAATGTAGAATCCCATCTTTGAACAGATGTAGATTCAAGATTTAAAGAAGCTGGAAAGTGATCTGAACCTGACCAAGGTAAAATCTCTAACATATATGCAAACTTCCCTACTACCCATTCAAAGGTAATTAAAAATCTGTCAAGATGCACTACTATATTCAAAAAATCCTTTCGCTTATTTGTCCAAGTGAATCTCCCTTTCTCTGGTTGCACATCCACAAGTACATTATTATGAACGAAATTATTAAAATCTTCAACAGATTTATGAGGAAAAATGATACCTCTTGTCTTTTCATCTTGAGATAGTATTGCATTAAAATCACCTGCTAGAATTAGTTTTTCCACCCCTGATTGATGAAAAATTAAATCAAGTTGCTTCCAAAGATGTCTCTTTCCTACTATTGAATTTGATGCATACATATTTACCAGTAAAAAAGATAAATCAAAATGTGTCACACTCACCAACTGCCAATGAGGATTATTAGTTATAGATTATAATTGAAATGATTTGGAATTCCACAAAATTAATAGTCCCCCTGAAGCTCCTTGTGTTATAGAATGAACAGAGTTCCAATTAGACCACTTTGCAATAATAGTTTCATAGCTTTCCTTGGAAAGCTTTGTCTCTTGTAATAAGACTATATCAACCCTTGAAGAGTTGATTTTTTGCTTGACCTGGGCTCGTTTGTTAGGGGCATTTAAGCCCCTAACATTCCATGATGTAATCTTCATGTCAATCAAGGAGAGCTCCCTACTCCCCTCAATCTTTTGTTTATGTTACCATCTAAGGTTAACTGAATCCCTGAATCTATCTCCTCTTGTAATTTTATTGCATTTGACTTTCTACCCCTCTTGGCAAGTGATCTAATAATAGGAGAAGCAATGGGAGATTGAGAAATAGACAATTGTTGTGAAAAATCAAAAATATCATCATTTGTAACAATAGGCTCTTTGTTTATACTAGTAGACGGTTGTTCATAACATCCCTATGAAGCCAATGAATTTAGGGGAGAACCTGGTAAAGAAGATATTTCTGAGAAAAATTCCCTATTTTCTTTATTTGCAACCTCTTGTATTTCATCAAAAAGGTCTGATCGTACCATATTTGCTAAGCGATCTACCCAAATCTCCATATTTTCAAGATCACTCATGGCATCCAAATTATGTAAACCCATGCCTTCAAATGTATCTATATTATTTGAGGGAAGAGGGGCTGAACAACTATTATTAGTGTCATTTTGCAAGAAGGGATTAGGAAACAAAGAAGTATCCCAAATCAGCTTTGATACAATAACATCTAATTGTTGCTTATCACCCAGTGTAAGACTTGGTGAATATAATGCCAGGGATTATGGCCAAAGCAAAGAATCAAGAATCTTTTGCCATCCCATAGGAAAAGAAACAACAAATTTTAACACCCTAGAATTTTTAATATTCTAATGCCTTGAATCCAAAAAAGATGAATAATGTGAGGTACAAGACTTAGGAGCCATGAACTGACTCTTTTTTACTATAGCATCAACAAAAGAACTCCCATTCTGAGCATTAAAAACCACTAAATTAGAACTTTGCTTAACATGAGAAACTTTTTCCAAATTTGAATCTTTTTGTAAATCATTTTTAGACAATGTTGAGTTATCTTGAGAGTCTGAGCTGAATGTGCAATGAAGTGTAGAGTGACCCAAAAGATGATAAAAGGTACAAATTTTTTGTGAATCTTCAATGAAAATTGTCTTTCTGACAGACCCATTTTTTGAATGAATTAAAAGAGAAGAAGGGAGAGCTTTCAAGACATTTAGCTGAACATAAAACCTAACTGGCTTATCTAGATTTTTGAAAAATTCCATATCATGATGAAGAAAGATCCCAATATTATTAGCAATTGTTTCCACAAGAGGTGGCTCCCTATACTCTAAAGGAAGAGTGGGAATTTGGATCCAGAAGAGAACGAATTGGATTAATGCAAACCAAGGATCAAAATTTAGAACCCAAGCTTGAGTAAACAACCCAACTCCCTCAAAGAACCATGCCTTATCCTCCAAAATTAAATCTCTCTCAACTTAGATGAAAAAAACACAACAAAAAATCCATTCCCTAATCAATGTAAAACACCTTATTAGCCCCATCCCAATCAGTGAACAAAAGATCTTTCAGAGTATCAATGTCAGCTAAAAACTTCCAGAATTTACAAATTAAAGCATGATCTTTTAAATCCTGAGATTGAGCAGCTAGTGCTTCGTCTGGGAATGAAATTTGAATTAAGACCTCAGGATCAGATTCTTTCAAAGCAGTGCAAGGGGGGATTCCTTTACGAATCCATTTCTTGCCTACTTTTGAAATGTTTGATATTTGTGAAGAGGGTTTATTTGATCTAACATTCAAAGGAACAAAGGTATTCAAACTTTTAACATTTGAGAATATTGATCTTACCTTATCCCCAAGCACAATTTTTTGATGGATTCGTCGATTTCCAGTGCAAGCATCATGACATAAATCTATATTGTTAGGAAATGTAGCAGGTGAATCCAACTTGGAAGTAGGATCCAGAAGAAGAGACTTCGGATTGACCTTATTACGCTGAGAGTTCCTCGACTGAAGATGCAAAACCCGATAGCAATCATCTATCTTTCGAACAATGTTATTGGGGAAGGAAGCGAGCGAGGCCACTTTTGATGAATATGCTACATTGTTCAGCTCTGATTCTTCAAAACCCTTATTTCATTCAGAGACCACATCAGCCCAAGAACAGGTATCCTCATCAAATTGACAATCACAAGGACAAATATCAAAAGGTTCTTGCTTTCCCCTAATGAGCCTCTTTTTGACTGGAAAGATCTTTCTTGGTTGATTCCGCAAATTGGAAGGAAATTTCAAATTCCTAGCAGAGCTATGAAAATATTTGACTCTACCCATGGGCTCAACCCACTTACTATACTAAACCCCACCATGGGAAGCCTAAGAACTTCCAGAATGGGAAGAAAATTTTGAAAAAGTATCGTTCAAGCGATAACCATTGCTCTGATTCCAACTGTCCATTTCTTCCTCGGCTACTTAACTTATTGTCATGGGTTAGTTAACTAATTATCATGGGCTAGTTAACTAATTGATAATGTGCTAGTTAATTGATAATGGGCTAGTTAATTGATAATGGGCTAATTAACTAATTGATAATGAGCTAGTTAACTAATTGATAATGGGCTAGTTAACTAATTGATAATGTGCTTATTAACTAATTGATAATGGGCTAGTTAACTAATTATCATGGGTTAGTTAACTATTGATAATGTGCTAGTTAAATAATTGATAATTGACTAGTTAACTAATTATCATGGGCTAGTTGACTAATTGATAATGGACTACTTAGCTAATTATCATAGACTTGTTAACTAGTTGATAATGTGTGAGTTAACTAATTGAGAATGGGCTAATTAACTATTGATAATGTGCTAGTTAACTAATTGATAATTGGTTATTTAACTAATTATCATGGGCTAGTTAACTATTGATAATATGCTAGTTAACTAATTGATAATGTGCTAATTAACTAATTGATAATGGACTAGTTAACTAATTATCATGGGCTAATTAACTTATTATCATGGGCTAGTTAATTAATTGATAATGGGTTAGTTAACTAATTATCATGGGCTAGTTAACCAATTGATAATGGGTTAGTTAACTAATTGATAATGTGTGAATTTACTAATTGATAATGGGCTAGTTAACTAATTAACATGGGTTTTTTAACTATTGATAATGTGCTAGTTAACTAATTGATTATTTGCTAGTTAACTAAATTATAATGGGCTAGTTAACTAATTATCATGGGTTAGTTAACTAATTGATAATGTGCTAGTTAACTAATTATCATGGGCTAGCTAACTAATTGATCATGTGCTAGTTAACTAATTCATAATGTGCTAGTTAACTAATTATTATGGGTTAGTTAACTAATTATCATGGGCTAGGTAACTATTGATAATATGCTAGTTAACTAATTGATAATGTGTTAGTTAACTAATTGATAATGGGCTACTTAACTAATTATCATGGGCTAGTTAACTTATTATTATGGGCTAGTTAAATAATTATCATGGGCTAGTTAACTAATTGATAATGGGTTAGTTAACTAATTATCATGGGCTAGTTAACTAATTGATATTGGGCTAGTTAACTAATTGATAATGTGTGATGTTACTAATTGATAATGGACTAGTTAATTAATTATCATGGGCTAGTTAACTATTGATAATGTGCTAGTTAATTAATTGTTCATGGGTTAGTTAACTAATTGATAATGGGCTAGTTAACTAATTGATAATGACATAGTTAACTAGTTATCATGGGCTAGTTAACTAATTGATTATGTGCTAGTTAACTAATTATAATGGGATAGTTAGCTAATGTATAATGGGTTAGTTAACTAATTTTCATGGGCTAGTTAACTAATTGATAATGGGATAGTTAAGTAATTGATAATGGCCTAGTTAACTAATTGTTAATGGGCTAGTTAACTAATTGAAAATGGGCTAATTAACTAATTGATAAAGGAATAGTTAACTAATTATCATGGGCTAGTTAACTAATTGATAATGAGCTAGTTAAATAATTGATCATGGGCTAGTAAACTAATTGATAATGGGCTAGTTAATTGATAATGGGTTAGTTAATTAATTATCATGGAATAGTTAACTAATTGATAATGGGCCACTTAACTTATTATCATGGTTTAGTTAACTAATTATCATGGGCTAGTTAACTAATTGATAATGTGTTAGTTAATTGATAATGGGCTAGTTAACTAATTGATAATGAGCTAGTTAACTAATTATCATGGGTTAGTTAACTAGTTTATAATGGGCTAGTTAACTAATTAACATGGGCCTGTTAACTAATTGATCATGGGTTAGTTAACTAATTGATAATAGGCTAGTTAACTAATTGATAATGGGCTATTTAACTAATTATCATGGGCTACTTAACTAATTATCATGGGCTAGTTAACTAATTGATAATGTGCTAGTTATCTAATTGATAATGGGCTAGTTAACTAATTATCATGGGCTAGTTAACTAATTATCATGGGTTAGTTAACTATTGATAATGTGCTAATTAAGTAATTGATAATGTGCTAGTTAACTAATTGATAATGGGCTAGTTAATTGATTATCATGCGCTAGTTAACTAATTGATAATATGCTACCTAGTTAACTGATTATCATGGGCTAGTTAACTAATTGATAATGGGCTAATTAAATAATTATTATAGGCTAGTTAACTAATTGACAATGGGCCAGTTAACTAATTGATAGTGGGCTAGTTAACTAATTATTATAGGCTAGTTAACTAATTGATAATGGGCTAGTTAACTAATTATCATGGGCTAGTTAACTATTGATAATGTGCTAGTTAACTAATTGATAATTTTCTAGTTAACTAATTGATAATGGGTTAGTTAACTAATTATCATAGGCTAGTTAACTAATTATAATGGACTAGTTAACTAATTGATAATGGGGTAGTTAACTAATTGATAATCGGCTAGTTAACTAATTATCATGGGCTAATTAACTAATTGATAATATGCTAGTTAACTAATTATCATGGGCTATTTAACTAATTGATAATGTGTTTATTAACTAATTGATAATGGGCTAGTTAACTAATTATCATGGGCTAGTTAACTATTGATAATGTGTTAGTTAACTAATTGATTATGTGCTAGTTAACTAAATTATAATGGGCTAGTTAACTAATTATCATGGGCTAGTTAACTAATTGATAATGGGTTAGTTAATTTATTGATAATTGGCTAGTTAACTAATTATCATGGGCTAGCTAACTAATTGATCATGGGCTAGTTAACTAATTATAATGGGCTGGTTAACTAATTGATAATGGGCTAGTTAACTAATTATCATGGGCTAGTTAATGTGAGACTCATTGTCAACTGGATCATTGGACATTATGTTTCGATGTTATTGCATGATTGTACTTTGATACATTATTCTCTTACCTTATATTTTATGATGGATGATTGTAATTCGCAAATATTGAACTCATATGTTATGATTCATGTTAGATTAATTACTATTATGGACCGTAATTTAATGATTATGTTGATTTTGACTAATTGATCTTATTGATATCTTGAATTATATGAGAATTGAAATATCATGCTTAGAGTAGAATATGTGATGTTGCATTAATCAAGTGAATTTATGAATGACCATGTGATATGAATGCATATTTAGAATTATGTGATTACAAGTGAATAATGGAATGACTACACAATGAATATGAGTACTGTTGATTTTTGTGGTGTAACTGAGGATATACTGTTTGGATTGTAACATGTACTTAGATGTTTGAAAAGAAAATATAAAGAATGTATATGCTTGTGTACAAAGAATGTGATATATATATTGTACTCCATTATATTATGTTATTTACTTGATTTAATTTTGTTGGAAATTATGTTATTTACTTGGATTTAGTTTTGTTGGCAAATGGACTAATGCTTTCATGAAGCATGCAGGTAAATTCCCTTAAGCCATGGGAGTTGGAGGCTGCTAAAAAAACCTTGTTGTGTCGCCCTATTACGTCTAAACCTTATGTGTTGTGCTGAAAAATTGTGTAACTAGTGATATGGGGTAAGGGTGTTAAGTGTTGAAATTTTTGGTAGCCAAGTGTGATTCAAAAAGAAAGTGATAATTTCGGATGTCTTATTTAGTGCAGTTTTAAGAGTCGAGTTTTTTCTAATTTTAATTAAAAGTTGCTTATTTTACACCCTAAGTCTATGACCTAAAGGTTGGGGGTATTCTTAGGCTGTAAACATGGTCATATCTTATTAATGACCCCTCTTACATTGCTTGTAAGAGGGGTGACGAAAATGAATGCATGCAGCCCATGTGAAGGCCATGTCTTATAAAATAAAGGAGGACATGGTAGTTGGGGCTGTTGGGAGAAGGATTTGAGAGAGATTTGGTTAAGTGTTGGGATTTTTTTTTTGGGGGGACTAACAAGAGGAGGAGAAGAGAGCTGGTGGAATAGAAAACAAGGGGATTTGAAATGGAGAAAATAGCAACTTATTCTCAAGGTTTAAAAGTAGGGTCTTTATCCCAGGTTTTGTTGAATGTTTTTGTTGTATCCATGTTACACTATGGTTTTATGTTGTTGTTTTGTTGGGTATTGTTTTGTGCAATGTTAGGAACTTTATCCCAATTTATTGCTTGCGTGTATGAACCATAATTTCATTGTGTCATCATTGGTTTTGTTGTTTTGCTAAGTTTTCTATGTAGTGTAAAATTTGTTAAGTTTGAGTACCTTGTTGGGTTGCCTCCCCCAGTATTGGTAGTGAGAAACCCAAGTGGGGGATTGAGGGGGGGGGATCCCCATGAGGGCACACGATTATTTCCTTGAGGAAAGTGGCAATTACAGCTGTAAGTAAAATGGGTATGACTACCCATGGGTAATGTTGATGGTGTTTTATGCACATCAACAACTCAAACAGAATATAATATTCTATCTCTCTTGAAAGGTATATCTCTATCAAAAGAGATAACCCCAAGGTCTCTAATGTTAGGTCTTGACAATGCAACAAAACAACTCAGTGATAAATGTGAAAATGTTGGTAATCACAAAGGGACCTTACAAAACAAATACTAAAACTTTATCAAATTTTGCAATATATTGATACTCAGAATTCTTAAACCTAACCCTAACTCAAATTCAAAGAAATGGAAAAAGACAAGGGTTTTAGAAATCCTAAGATTAATATTACTCCTAAGATCAACAATACTAGTGATAATCTACTGAAACAAACCAATTCCTCAAAACTAACTTCTACTTAACCTAGGTTTAACCTGCAATTTTATAGAAACAGTGCAATCTTCTAGGGAATCAAATATTTTTAGATCATGAACATTCATTCAAATCAACCCTTATTTTGCAATTGAAATGAACAAAACCCATAATTGAACTAAGCACACAATTATAAGATCTAGGCTAACTTTGCACAACAACCTACAATCAATAAGCTACCAAAAGTATGGATCAAGAATTGCTACAACATTCCAAGCATCCAACCACAAATATCATCAAATCACTTAATTCTAAATCTAACATTCATTCAAGATTTCAAAGCAATTAGGAAAAATAGAATAACCACAACCATGCAAGATAAATCAATCCAAGAGAGGCCACCAAATCACAATGTCTCCAATTGTATTGAATTCATCCAACACTAGCAACAATTCAAGTATCTTGTGTTACAACACTTGCTTCAAAATAAACTAACTTCTAACTTTGATCTATTGCTTAACTTCATGTAAATTCTAATCTTCTAGCAATAATGATAATCCATCAATGAGGCCACACGCCACATTTATAGGAAATGTCATCCCAAGCTAGGGTCACAAGAAAGGTCGGCCACAAAACAGGTTGGCCAAAGAAAGAAAAAACCCCAAAATTAAAACATAAAACTTTATTTAATGCTTGAGGCTCCCCTCCAAGTCGGCCTGGAATCTTCCTATAATTCGATCCAATGCATGTGAGGGCTGGAGAAGAAATAATGGGAAGCATAAATTTCTATGCATTCATTCATTGGTCATCCCTTTGTCTTTCCCTTGACCCACTTTATTTTGCACGCTAAGGAAAACCTCTTCTAGATCGGCCAAAGGTGGAGTATTTAATATTTTGAACCTTCTATCAAGAGACTTAATTTATTCCCTTTATTTCCTGATGACTTCGTCCCATTCCACCTTTAGGGTTTGATATTTCTCCATGACTACAACATATGTAGCCACATCATCAATTTGGTGCACAGTAACTGGACCACTATCAACTGAATCATAGATCTCATGCCACCGTTCCCTTAGTTTATCTAGACTTAGGTATTTTGGTTGATCTGATTAGGATCTAGACTAATTGCATAATTGAATGCTTAATGTTTACAATCTTTAAAATCCAAATTACATAAACGAAATTAACACATTAACATGGTTAATTAAGCGGAAATAATAAAGTGAAGAAAAATAGAATGTGAGAGAGAAGGAGAGAGAAAATGCAAACAATCTGATAATGGAGTTCGCCACAATCGTGACTACGTCTCCAGGTCCGCTCCAATGGAGTGAAACCGATCCGATTAATCTCCAGAAAGGATTACAAAAGGTCTTCCACCTGTTACAAGATTTCTATCTCCCTGGACGATAATGAATTACAAATAAATCCTTCAACAAATGCAACAAGCTTAACTAAGCTTCAAATGCATAAGGATCAAATTCACTATCACTTGGAAATATTCTCACAACTCTCTCAAAAATTCACTTCCAGCATTTAGCCAAAAAATATCTTCTTCAGAATCACTTAATCTCACACCCCCCATTCTACCCTTTTTATACAAAAAGTTTACCAAATATGGTTCATAACCATATTATTTACAAAATATCCTTAATCTCCATTTTTAACAACAAATCCCCTCAAAATAACATGCATCTTAAAAATCCCACAAAAATAACCCCTTAGAATATTTTGTGGTTAATTTTAAAACATTATGGCTGTCGGATATATATGATAAAATAAATTTCATCCAACTCGAACCCCACCAAATCCGTGGTCTGTTGGGAATCCCAAAATTTTTGGCAAGGATGGGTCGATGGTTCCAACCACCGGCCCACCATTTATGGGTAATAGCCACCAATAATGTTCAAATTAAATAAACTCCAATTAAATTCCAAAGCTTGTGGGTGGAGGCTTGGTTATTGAGAAAGGTTCTAACACTTGTGGTCTTGGTGGAGATCATGGGTTCCATTCCCATTCCACCCATGTTTCTTTGTTTTTAATTTATAAGTGGCGGAAAAATGCGATCAAATACCGCTAGAGCCATTTAGGTACTCGAACATGCATATGGTGTAGTGGTAAGTTGAAGGGTTTTGGAGTGGGTAGGTTGAGAGTTCAAATCCGCCCATCATATTTTAAACTAAAATGCAAAGTCAATTGGATTTGGTCAACCTTTGACCAATCAACTTCAAATTTTGACTGTTCGTAACTTGTACAAACGGACGTCTTTTCGCTCCGTTCAAGTTGCGTTGGAATCAGGACGTCGATCTTTTACTAATGGTTCAGATTCTAGAGAGATATGAGAAACTTCAAATTTCACTGAAAATTATCCACCGGATCATTGGTGCAAAATTCTTTCTCCCAGTCATGATCTCAAAAAATGGAATACACTTACCAGAAACATCTTTCAATGTATTCCCAACCTGCTGCCCTTGTTTATGAATTTTCTTCAAAACCCTTTGATTAATTTGTAGTAATTCATACCATCCTCAAGGTTTTGAAGCCTTTGAAGAAGGTAGTATTTCATCACTCACCAGTTTCTCTTTTGTATAATCCATGATTGTCTTTGACTTTTGCAAGAGGAGGTTTGTATCAGTTTTGTCTTGCCCTAGCATATTCTACAACCAGTCAAAAGATCTATGTGCATCACCACAAGTAGACATAATATCTTTAATCATTTTATCTCCTTCGTCCCTCACTTCTTGTAGCCGTTTTGTGGGTAACCTGTGGTGGCTTTAATCTTCTCCAACTCAGATATGGTCTCTCCAGGTAGAAGGCTTGTTGCGAATGATGAAGAGGTAGATTGCAAAGGCTTCATGAGATCTTGCAAATATCTTTTTAGTCTCCCATTCTCCTTCTGTAATTCATGTTTAGCTTGTATCTCCTAGTTCAATCTGCCTAAAATTTCAGCACTGGAGCCTTGGAACTCTTCAACTTCTTGTATCATAGAGGTAGGCCCGAGATTGATGGTCTGAATAATATAGTCCTGGCCAATTACCTCATCTTTATTCTTATAAAGAGCAGGAGTGGCAATGTGGATCACTCGATTATTGGCCTCATCTCTCTCAATCTTGGAAATAACCTTAGACTTTTTCTTTGTTTTTCCCTTTCCTATGTTGGCTAATAGATCATCCCAATTTGGAGGGGTATCATCCATAACAATTTGCTTACTCTTCAATCTCTCATCTAACCAACTAGGGATAGAAGCATCAGGTTGTTGTTCATTCTATGTTCCTTTCTCAGTTTGATCTGTGGAGGAATCAACATTCATATTGTGTCCTAAGGGAACCTCCTCACCTTTGTCCCCTTCCATGTCTTCCTTATCCTGTTCTGGATTATCATTCTTTTCCATATTACGTTTATCCTCCTCATGCACTGATGGAGGAGTCCTTGTAGGAACTTCTTCTTTTCCTTGAGACTTGTCTCTCTCTTCATCAACAGGTGAATCCTCATAACTTACCAAAGGAGACTATATGATCTTTTCTATTTTTGCCTCAGTGCTATGGAGTTCTCCCTCTTTGAACCCTTCTACGTCTTCATCTTGATGAGTATTGATCTCTTCATCCTTTGGTTCATGTTGCACTTCTTGTGATTCAGGAAGGGGAGAAGCATCATTTTGTTGTTCTGTCATGGGAGGACCTATGGAAACATCTACCTTCAATATATTGTCCTTTGGAGAAGGATTCTTAGATCTCCTTGTATAAATTTGTGTCTTTCCTTCAGAACCATCCACTTCTACTACCTGAGGACTTGTATTTTTTGCCTCCTTGGAAGGTCCATCATTCTTCTTCTTTAAAGTCTTGACCAATCTTCTTCTTTTAGGTACAGGGACATCATCCTTCTCTGGTTCTTCCTCTACATCAAACCTATCTTAGTTAGAGACCTTCTTCCTCCTTTTGGAAATTGGCTTCCTCTTCTCCCCTACCTCCTTTTCTTCCTGGGCACCTTTAATCTTGATTTTGAAGGGAGACCCCACCTTCTCCTTACCCTTTGGATCTTGTTCATCATATGCGGAGGTAGATTGGGACTCCATATTTCCCATCAGATCATATGTGTACTGCATGCCTTTGTTTTCCAACTCCCATACCTTATGTTTGATCCACAACTTAGTATATTTGATCACAGGAGCATTAATTTTCTCCAACTTAGTTTTCTCTTCCTCCAACCAATCAATTCCTCCCACTGGTTTATCCTTGATGGGCTCATAGTCATGATTTTGTATCAATTCTCCATCATCATCTAGCTGATCAGGAATGACTTTAACATTGAACAACCTGATTAAGTGGGCAGGCAATCTTGAGTATTTCCTCTTTATGACCTCAAAGTCATCCTTGCAGTTCACCCAATAATCTTCAATGTCATCCCTATGCCTAAAATCCCTACTTGCCTTCTTTTGGGCTCCTCCTGTCTTATCAAACATAGGTCTCTTGGTATGGAATACCAAACCCAAAGCACTCATTTCTTCCTCAGAGGAGTGTGCTAACATCAAAGAGGGACATACCTCACCAATTCCTATCCTCAAAGTAAAGTCATTCCCAAAGCCAATTTTATGCATGTGCTTCTTCAAAATATCATCAAAGGCTGAAATCTATCTAGCGACTTCCAGAAGTATGATGTGGTCTGTTGGATATCTTGGCAACCTCTAAGGAGCCCTTTGACAACCATCAATTTTGATATATGAAAAGGTGGGGAACTGGATAAACCATCGTCCATACTTTTGTATTAACTCTTTGGCTGCATCAGAAATCCTTACATGCTCTACTCCTTGTAATAGTCTTATGATATACATGGTGAATGCATCATTCACCCTCCTGTAGCCTGAACCATCCAAATGCAATTGTGGGTACACTTCATAAATCACATCTTGTCCAAATACCCCTCGAGTAATTAATCCCTTATATGGATGAAATCTATCCAAGGCATAGAATAGATAAGCAGTCATGGTAAAACTATTGGTCTGCAACACATTACGTAATTGCTCATGTATCACTACACTGATGATGCCCTCCCAGTGATAATCAATTTTCTGCTCCATCCTTGCTATAACATAAAACATCCAACTTTCAAATACCCTAGTAGTTTTCAAACCTACAACCCTGCTAAGGAGTGCGATAGCATCATAGTACTCTACCTTGAATTTTTCCCTGAACAACTATTTAGGTAACTTGGAGATGTGGAACTTAGGCTTCTCCATCCAAGAGTTGATGACCTGCAAAGCCTTGTTTGTATCATCTACAAGTATTTCTTGGCCACATCTAGATCTATGCCTACCACATGAGGTCTGCTAGGCATATCAAAGTTTTGTGCCACTAAAGGAGGAGAGAAATTAGCCAACACTCTGTCTTGTGGACCAATCACCCTATGTGTACCCCTATCACAATGTCTAGCACATTCCAGAACCAGCTTATAGCACTAAACTATGGGAGAAAACCCAGCTACATGAGTCAATCCTGACTCCACCAACTTTCTGGATAATAATGATGAATATTGTATTGCAATTCTTTCCTTGAATTCTTCATAGTCCCATTTTCCCACATTAGTATCAGTGACTCCTGACCACACGAAAGACAACTTGGTCTCAGGAACTTTTCTTCTTATATCTATCTTAATCCTTTCTACATCCGAGATAGTAGATGCTCCCTCATCACTTGGATCCACCACTTTGCCTTTAGCTCTTCCAGCTATAGCTTTGCTTGATTCAACCTGCATTCAAGATACCATAATAAATATCTATCATAGCATAAGAATCCAAGTTATTCCATCATAAATGCATGCCAATCACTAAATAAATCCAAACAATCAATTAGAATCCCCTAAGAATATCATTAAACATCCTTTCTTAAAATTCAGGATTTTCACCCCTTCACGGAATTCAAGCTAGAAAGGAAATCCGGGACAGATAGATTTTAGCGATGAAAGCCCAAAATAACACTCAAAATCACTCAATCATCATGCAAAACTCAAGAAACATTTGCACATATCCTTAAATTATCCCAAACCAATCATGCAATGCAAATTCATTAACAATTAACTCACGCACTCCCCTTGTTTTTCATTCCTAACAGACTTTCGGGGAATTCCATCGGGGATAGAAATCCATGAAGTTAGCAAGACTCAACACTTTTCAGAGAAATGAAGAGGTGACGGAATCCGAAGAAATCCTAAGGCAACGGATATTCATGAGATAAGTCTAGTTTTCATGTTTTACGCGTACTTCAGGAAAACGATGGATCGACAGAAATCTGGGAAAATTCCAAGGCGAGGAAAATCCTCAAAACACTCAAAACCTAGAAATCCTCAAAATCCTGAAATCCTTGAAACCCCAAAATCCCTGACTTCGATAGGATTTTTCCCAAATCAATCAATTGATCATGATTTTGGGAATTCAAGCTTGAATTTACATTCTTCAAAATGTTCATCAACGGATTTAACTTTCTAATTCTCCCAAAGGGTGATCTAACAGTGTTAATAATGAATTCAAGATCAAACCCTAGGGTTTTAGGATGAACACACGATCACAATTTCAATTCACTCGCTCACAAGACCAAATTCAAAGGGAGGTAATCAAAACCATCCAAGCATGATATGGTGCAATCAATCACAAGATGAGCAAAGGAAGCAACACTGATTTCAAAGGGGTAGTCAAAATGTAAAGGAGAAACCCTAGCTTAATTGCAAACCCCTTGGAATATTGAAATCCAAATCTCAAGTATGTCTAGCATGCCAAAGAAACATTTGCATTCATCAATCGACAATAGGGGATGAATACATACCATTGATGAAGTGAAACAGGTGATAATCAATGACTAAAGTGAAACAGGTGATAATCAATTACTGAAAGCAATCCTTGACACATGAGCAAGCAAGAACAACAAAAATGCCAAGAAAACCACTACCAAGCTTGAAAATCCGCAAGTCCAAACACCAATCACGCCAAGCAATCACAACTGAGCTCCTTCAAATTCACTTTAGGCAAAATAAGATCAACTCACAACATTAAATACCAGCTCAAACCACATTAAATACTAGCTCAAACCTCATTAAACATAATCGTAGAACCCGTACGTGAGCTATTAATGCAATGACAAGACAATTCAAGACAAGTTCGGGAATCCAAAGCAGAAAAGGAATTTCGGGAAAATCCAGTCGACACAAAATTTTGTGAAGGACCAAAATACCCGAAAATAGTGTGAACCAGCCTCTGTCAGGTTTTCAGGACAACCAGGGAAATCCGCCAAAGGAGGAAAATCCTAAAACCAGGTAAAAACCCGAAATTGACCTAAAACTCATGATTTTCAAAGCATTATTTAGCAAGGGTGTTTGCATAGGCCTGATGAACATCAAGGAACATTGCAAAATGACCAAATCCCAAGATCAAACTATCAAAGACCTGAAAAATGCAAGAAAAGGGAAAAACCAAAAAGCCAAGCAAAGAGGGTCCCTACTTTCAGTGGGGCGTCTATGCAAAACTACACAACAGGTAAGAGTACCCTTTTGTGGAAAATAAGGAAATGGGAAGTTTTGGGTGTGGAGGAGGCTGTTGAGTAGAAATCTATGTGAATCATTTTAATGGAAGTTGCCCTATGGCTGTGATCCTCCCAGCCTCTCCCCATGAAAGCCATTAAAATAAAATGGTTTTTGTGCAATGTTGTCTCACCTAAAAAAGTGGTTGTCCTTATTGGTTGTGAAACTGTGTTGTTGTTTGAGAATAGGGTTATTGTGTGTGTGACCCAAGTCTGTTTGGCAGTGTCCTAGCTCGGGGGTGGTTGGTTTTCTAGCCTATGGATGGGTGGTGAGCACCCCGTGGCTCAGAAAAGCCTTGTCTTTATATGTAGGTTAAAGCCTGATGGATTGCTGATTCAAAAAGGGAACTTTGTTGCTAAAGAAATCTGTTATGCTAGAGTTATGGCTATTGTTCCAAGAAAATGAATTTATGTAGTATATTGGAGTTGTGTCCTGAATAAGAAATGTATTTTGTTCTGAAAAGAGAATGTATTACCATATCAAACTAGATCTATGTTCTGAAAAAGAATTGTGCTTTTGTTTTAAAAATAAATGTATCCCTAGAGCTATGTTCTAAAAGGGTAATGTGCTTTTGTTCAAAAGAAAGAAAAGTATCTCTATAGAAATTTGGAACTGTGTCCTGAAAAAAATAAAAAATATATGTTATGTTCAAGGAAAGATATGTATTTTTGTTTTATAATGTACTGTATTCTAAATAAAGAGTGTGCTCTATTTTAAAGAAAGTGCATTTTGTCACTAAGAAATATATTCGGTGAAAATAAAGAGCAATGCATTGAGTTTTAGTAAAAAGTAATCTACTATAAAGAATGCACTCTGGTGTAGGAATATGCTTTCCATTTCAAGAGGAATATTTTTTTAAACATTTTGTTTTTTAAACTAGGTAACCCATTATGTTCTTAGAATGATTAGGTTGTGCCCTTACTGTGTAATTTTCTTACCACATGGTGCAAGTGGTTTATAGAGAACAAAAAAAAAAAAAGAGAACAGTAGGAAAGTAGATTTGATGTAGTGTTTGTTCATTTCTCATAAAAAAACAATAATAATAGTAGGATAGTGGTGAATAACACGAGATATTTCCTTTCAATGCTTAGTGTTGAATGACAACATTATTTCAAGAAAATATATATAAGCTAAAATCTGTTGGTTAAACTAGAAAATAATATTTAAAATATATATATATATATAACATACAATACATAAAATTTAAATATTGAAGGGGGAGCTCGGTGATCCTGGCCAACCTTCCCCATTAAACCCAACAAGTAGTTTTAATCAAAATAATAATAAATAAATAAAACAACCACCCAATGCCCTCCAAAATCGAATGATGCAGCAAGTCCCCTCATCTATCCACCGTTGATTTTTTTTAATTAGATGAGATTACAATTTGAGTGCTAGACTTGGTCGACTCCATCTAAGTCCAACACAATATTTATTTTATTCTTTTCTTAACTCTTTAGCTCGTCTAAAATACATATTAAATATTTACCAAACTAAATAATGAATTTAGCAAGAAGATTTAAATTGCCTCAAGCCTCAAGCCTCAGTCATGTGAGTAATTCAATAATTGTATTTATGATCTGTGAATATTAAGTTTCTCTATTATTTTATTTACATTACAGTTAAAATCAATTAAATGTAAAGTTAACAATTAAAATTAATTATATGTGAAGTTATTGTGATGAAAATTATCTTGTTAATATAAATAGGGTTATGTTAAAATAAACAAGGTTAAAGTGAAATATGGAGCTGAAAATTTAATTTAATTTGGAATCAATAATATAATTACTATTTGTAAGGAAAAATAAAATAATCATGTTAATCTTTATAGAAGAAAATCTTATTATCAATAATACTAGTGATGTTAATAATTGAAAGAAGTTTTGAAACCCATAACTAAACAATACCAAAGTGGACGGGATCATGGATAATATTTTAAATGCATTAGTAATAATATTACTAATAAGAGTTTAATTTTTAAATAAATGGTTATTTAATTAATTAACTATACCTTAGTGTAAAATATTTGTTCTAGATTTCACTTCCGTATTTAAAAATTGACAAGTTAAAAAAAAAGGTAAAGATAAATAAATAAGTAAAGAAGGAATAAAATAATAATAAGCAATTAGTTATTATTGCTTTATAGTTACTATTTTTTTTTAAATGCATTAGTAATAATATTACTAATAAGAGTTTAATTTTTAAATAAGTGGTTATTTAATTAATTAACTATACCTTAGTGTAAAATATTTGTTCTAGATTTCACTTCCGTATTTAAAAATTGACAAGTTAAAAAAAAAGGTAAAGATAAATAAATAAGTAAAGAAGGAATAAAATAATAATAAGCAATTAGTTATTATTGCTTTATAGTTACTATTTTTTTTAACCTCAAATTATTTATTGTTTATTATGGGGACCTGAGCGCCCCATCGAATATTGTAATGAAAATAATAATAAGAGGAGAGCCTTGCCATTCAATAATAACTAGCTTATCTATCTTAATATATTAAGATATATATATATTTTACGCTGAGAGATATCATTTTCTTGGAGTATTTTTTTTTCTTTTTTGCTTTTTTAAATTTAAAAAATACACCGAGAAGATGATATCTCTCGGCGTATAATATATATATCTTAATATATTAAGATAGATAAATTAGTAGCAACCGCAACATGTGTAACACATTGAATAAATTAATATATTTAGAGTTATGATTATGGTTTAGGATTATGGTTTATGATTTAAGGATAGGTTAACAATTGTAGTTAGTGTTTCAATTACATGGTTAGGGTTAGGGATAGATTTATGGTTAGGATTATGGTTTAGAAATTTTATTGTTAGGATTAGGGTTAGAGTTATGGATAGGCTTAGGGTAAGGGTTAGGATTATAGTTAGGTTAAATTTATGATATTATGGTTAGATTAAATTTATGATATTGTGGTTAGGGTTAGGATTATGATTAGCATTAGTGTTATCATTATGAATAGTTCTAGGTTTAGGATTATGTTTAAGATGAGCGTTAGGGTTAGCATATATAAAAAGGGTTACCTAATCCTAACACTAACCACAACACTAATCCTAATTCTTTCTCTATATATGTACTCTCTCCCCTCTATTTCCCTCTATATATATATATATCTTTCTTTCATGCTCTCCCTCTCTATCTTATCTCTTTATCTCTATCTCCCCCCTCTCACTCTCCCTCTCCCTCCCCGCTCTCTCTCTTTATCTCTCTATTTTCCACCTCTACCTCTCCCTCCCACTATCTATATCTCTCTATATATCCCTCTCTCTTTCTATATAGCTCTCCCTCTCTCTATCTACCCCCTTATCAGCTTATTTATCTCTCATTCTCTATTTCTATCTCTCCTCCTCTCTCCCTCTATCTTTCTCTTTCTCTATCTCTATTTAATACTATCCATCTCTCTCCTCCCTCTGCCTATATCTTTCTCCACACTCCCCCTCTCCCTCTATCTCTTTCTATCTCCATCTCCCTATCTCTCTCTATCCCCATCTCCCAATCTGTATTTTTGTATCTCTATCTCTCCCTTTCCCTTTATATTTATACCTTTCTCTCTATATCCCCCTCTCTCTATCCCTAATCCTAACCCTATCTATAACCCTAAGCCTAAGCCTAATCATAATCATAATGCTAGCATAAACACCAACCCCAATCCTAATCATAACCCTAACCCTAACCCTAACCCTAATTGCCACACTAATCCTAATTCTATTTCTAACCCTAATTATAATCTTATCTTTAACCCTAACCCTAACCCTAATCCTTACACTATCTCTAATCCTAACCCTAACCCTAATCGTAACCCTAATATAATCACAAACCACAACCCTAATCCTAATTCTATTTTTATCGCTAACCTAACCTAAACCCTAATCCTAAACCTATTTCTAACCCTAACCCTAACCTTAATACTAACCCTAATCCTAATTCTATCTCTAACCATAACCCTAATCCTAATCCTAACCCTAACCCTAATTAATTTAATGTTGACTCTATCGTAATTTAACACTAACCTTAACCCTAATTAAATTATCTTTAAGTGTATTTGAACACTAACCCTAATTGTGCCATAGTCCTAACTCTAATTGAACTCTAATTCCTTAACTTTGAAAGACATTTCTCCCCTCACAAAACCCTCAATCCTAATCCTAATTCTATCTCTAACCCTAACCCTAACCCTAATCTTGGCCCTATGTCTAACCTAACCCCAACCCTAATTCTATCTCAAATTGTGACCTAACCCTAATCTTCACTCTATCTATAACCAAAACCCTAACCCTAAACTTAATCATAACAAAAACCTCAACCCTAAACCTAATTCTATCTCTAACCCTAACACACCCTAATCTTTACCCTATCTCTAACCATCACCCTAATTGTAACCCTTTTTGTAATGCTAACCCCAACCCTAATCCTAATTTTATCTTTATGCCTAACCCTAACCCTAATATTAGCACTAACCCATACTCTAATCTTAATTCTATTTCTAACCCTGATCCAATCTTTTATTGTAGGGTTTGCATCCCCCTCTCCCTCTATCTCCCCCTCTCACCATTTCTTTCTCTATATATCTCCCTCTCTCTCCCTCTTTCTCTATCTCCATATCTCTCTCTATATATACACCTCTTTCTCTTTGTGTCTCTCTTTATCTCTCTCCCTCTCCATCTTTCCCTATATATCTATCTCTTTATATCTACCTCTCTCTACATCTCACAATCTTTTCCTATATATCTCTCTTTTTATCTCCCCCTCCCTCTCCCTCTCCCTCTCCCTCTCCCTCTTTCCCTCTATCTCTCCCCCCTCTCTTACTTTTTATTTCTATATCTCTCCCCTCTCCCTCTCTAACTCTCTCCCTCTATCTCTCCCCCCCCTCTCTCTCCCCCTCTCCCTCTCCCTCTTTCCCTCTATCTCTCTCGCCTCTCTTACTTTTTATTTCTATCTCTCCATCTCTACCTCAATATCTCCCTTTAACTCCTTTTATATCTCAGTCTCTCTAACTCTCCTTCTCTACCTCTATATTATTATCTCTCCCTCTCTATATCTCTATCATTTTCTCTCCCTATGTATCCATTTATCTCTCCCTCTCTATCCCTCTATCTCTCCCTCTCTCAATCTATCACTTCCTCTATCTCTATGTCTCCCTTTCTCCCTCTCCCTCTCTATATCTTCAGCTCTCCCACTATTTATCTACACATCTATCACTATCTCTCTATCTCTTCCTCTCCCTCCCCTCTCTCTCCCTCCATCTCTATATTTATCTCACTCTATTTGGATATATTTCCTTCTACCTCCTTCTCTATCCATATCTCTTTTCTCCCCCTCTATATCTCTTTCTCTATATATGTATTCTCTCCCCTATATTTCCCTCTATATCTCTCTCTCTTTCTTTCATGTTCTCCCTCTCTATCTTATCTCTCTATCTCTATCTGGACCCCTCTCCCTCTCCCCTTCTCTCTCTTTATCTCTCCATTTTCCACCTTTATCTCTCCCTCCCACTATCTATATCTCTCTATCTATCCCTCTCTCTTTGAATCTAGCTCTCCCTCTCTCTATCTACCCCCTTATCAACATCTTTATCTCTCTCTCATTCTCTATTTATATCTCTCTATCTCTCCTCCTCTCCCCCTCTATCTTTCTCTTTCTCTATCTCTATTTAATACTACCTATCTCTCTCATCCCTCTCCTTATATCTTTTTCCACACTCCCTCTCCCTCTATCTCTTTCTATCTCCATCTCCCTATCTCTCTCTATCTCCATCTCCCAATCTCTATTTCTATATCTCTATCTCTCCCCCTTTCCCTCTCTATTTCTACCTTTCTTTCTATATCCCCCTCTCTATCTCTCTTCCTCTCTCAATATATCATTGTAATAAACAAATAATTTATTTAAATATTTGATGGAAAAATGATTTATTTTTATAATGAAATAAATAATATTATTTAATTAATTTAATTTTGATAAAGATGGACTAATTAAGATTGAATGAATTATTTTAGTTAGTGATAAAATTTTAGTGTCTACACACATAATTGACCATATTCTAAGACAAATTTATTGCACAATATTATTGACCATTTTCTTTGTAAGTCACCCATGTATTAATTTCTTTCATGATATAATCAAGGTGAGGTATCAAAGATTCCAATATTGCTGCAAGAGCTTAGTGGTGAATGCCTGTGACATTAGAATTTCTTAAATTTTTTGTTAACATGTCATGCTTAAATTTATTATTTTGAATTTACTACAATGTTTTGTTGTGTTTTTCTTTTAGAATATGGATGGAAATTGTAGAAAAAGTTTGACTAGAATTTTTTTCTATCATATTCTTCTAACTAGTTTTCTTATTGCCTTTGCTCAAGCGGAGGAGGGTTTCAAGTTTGACTAAAACAAAAAATGAATAAATCAACAAAAAGAATAAAAAATAGTTTAAACTTTAACTAAATTTACTAAAAAAGATTGATATAAAATTACACTTTAAACTAACACATTTTTGGCCAAACACAAATATTAGTGAATTCAATTGAAAATCGATATAAAGTTACAAATACGAAGAAAATAATTTATCCATCCTTCCTTTTAAAAATTTTCTGATAGATATTTTGAATCGTCCTTAGAAACACTCAAACAAAGTCTACAGATTGTGCACATAAGGGAATCGATCCAATTATAGCCAAGATGAAATATGTTTGTTGAAGGGACTTACACAAAGTTTCAGACATACATGCAATGAAAAGAGGCATAAACAAAGCACGCAAACCGTTTAACAAAATGCCCCAAAGAAATGTGATTTCATGGAATGCCATCGTTTGCAAGATATGCCCAAAATGAATCTGCGCCAGGAGTTATTGGTAAACATTGAGCAAAATGTGAGAGAGCATATCCAGTGCTTGGATTGTTCGACAGTTTGCCTCAAAGAATGGTTTTATTTTTATTGATTTCAATGCTTACAGGATCTGCACAAAGAGTATTTGATGAAAATGAAACTTTCAAGCCAAACACAATCATAGAGGTAAATCCAAATCCTCTTTTGCCTGCGCTATTCATGGTGTCAGTGCAGGAGGCGAAGTTGGTGGCTTAGGATCAATGATCGGTGCTATGGGAGTGGTTGTAGGTGGCTTAGAAGCGGTGACTAGAGCTATTGGTGTGGTGGTGGGTGGTTTAGGGGCTACGAGTGTGGTGAGTCAATCGTTGTTGTTAAGCTTGAAGGCGCCTCTGTATTCGTAATCTCATGCATCAAATCATACATAAATTTGATCATAAACAAATAGAGGTGCATTTTAAAAGCATTGCACCATTAACGTGCAGGGTAGGCGTTAACTTGCAAGTAGTGGAATTGATGACGACCGTTACAAACCTTCATCTTCCACCTGTAGCAATCTTCATTTAGACTCCCACTATCTATTATTAGCACAGAATACGATTCAATTCTTTTTGCTAAGACTGTTACTTCTGCTAGCCTCCTATAGGGGTCATGTCGCCATTGTAGGCTTATGCCTCTCGGCATAACAAGTAATTAAGGATTTATGGTATTCTCACGGTGATCAAATAACTCCACTATATATATATATATATATCATAATAAGGTAATACAAATATTTGACAACAATGAGTTTTGTAAGTCAAATTTTGGTAAAATCCATTAATATGCATAAATAAGTAAATAAATAAGAGTGGACAAAAAGATAATTATATAAATAAATAATAGTGAATGGAAGGTAGTTAAATAAGTAAATAAATAAGAGTGGATAAAAGGTGATTAAATAAATAAATAATAATGGAAAGAAAAAGGGCAGGGTAAAAGTAATTAGCTAAATATAAATATGTTATTATGTATTTATGTATTTATTTATTTAATTATCTTGTTAAGGATGAGAAATTAATTAAATTGAGATCAAGAATAAATGATTAGATGCATAAATTTAATAGATGATGTATAACTACCTCCCCACTCTTACATTTTAACTTCGGGTGAATAAGTAAAATTGTGTTTCTTCTAGGAGAGATAATTATTTTCCTAGACTATAGATCTAATAATATTTATAATAAATCTAGAGAAGGTTTAGTCTCTCGATAGTTGTAATGATATTATTATCGTTATCTCACTTCAAGGGAACTATTATTATCATTATTAATGTCGAAGTTAGTATCAAAATTTTGATCGGGTAATGCTAATAGTGTTAATGCTAACCCTTTATCTCATACTAGTAACACATTCTATATTGGTTACCAAAAAAAAAATTAGTGTTATGCCCTAGTGTGATGCTAGGGCATTACAATTAACTAATTGATAATGAGATAGTTAACTAATTATAATGGGCTAGTTAACTAATTGTTAATGGGCTAGTTAACTAATTATCATGAAATAGTTAACTAATTGATAATGGGTTAGTTAACTAATTATCATGGGCTAGCTATCTAACTAATTGATAATGGGCTAGTTTATTGATAATGGGCTAGTTAACTAATTATCATGGGCTAGTTAACTAATTGATAATGAGAGAATTAACTAATTGATAATGGGCTAGTTAACTATTGATAATATGTTAGTTAACTAATTGGTAATGCGCTAGTTAACTAATTGATAATTGGCTAGTTAACTAATTATCATCAGCTAGTTAACTATTGATAATGTGCTAGTTAACTAATTGATAATGTGCTAGTTAAGTAAATATCATAGGCTAGTTAACTAATTGATAATGGACTAATTAACTAATTGATAATGGGCTAGTTAACTAATTGATAATGAGCTAATTGCCCAATTAATAATGGACTAGTTAACTAATTATCATGGGCTAATTAGCTAATTGATCATGGGCTAGTTAACAAATTGATAATGGGCTAGTTAACTAATTATCATGGGTTAGTTAACTAATTGATAATGGGCTAGCTAATTGATGATGGGTTAGTTAACTAATTGATAATGAGCTAGTTAACTAATTGTTATGGGCTAGTTAACTAATTGATAGTGGGCTAGCTAACTAATTATCATGGACTAGTTAACTAATTGATCATGGGCTAGTTAACTAATTGATCATGGGTTAATTAACTAATTAATAATGGGCAAGTTAACTAATTAATAATGGGCTAGTTAACTAATTGATAATGTTTTAGTTAATTCATAATGGGCTAGTTAACAAATTAATCATGGGCTAGTTAACTAATTGATAACGAACTAGTTAAATTATTATCATGGCCTAGTTAACTAATTATCATTTGCTAGTTAACTAATTCATAATGGGCTAGTTAAATAATTGATAATGGGTTAGTTAACTAATTATCATGGGCTAGTTAACTAATTATCATAGACTAGTTAACTAATTGATAATTCATAATGGGCTAGTTAACTAATTATCATGTGCGAGTTAACTAATTGATAATGGGCTAGTTAACTATTCATAATGTGATAGTTAACTAATTGATAATGGACTAGTTAACTAATTGATGATGAGATAGTTAGCTAATTATCATGGGCTAGTTAACTATTGATAATGCACTAGTTAATTAATTGATAATGTGCTAGTTAACTAATTGATAATGGGTTAGTTAACAAATTATCATGGGCTGGTTAATTAATTGATAATGTGTTAGTTAACTAATTGATAATGGACTAATTAACTAATTATCATGGGCTAGTTAACTAACTATCATGGGCTAATTAACTAATTGATAATGAGCTAGTTAACTAATAGATAATGTATGAGTTAACTAATTGATAATGGACTATTTAACTAATTATCATGGCCTAGTTAACTATTCATAATGTGTTAGTTAACTAATTGATAATGTGCTAGTTAACTAATTGATAATGGACTAGTTAACTAATTGATAATGAGATAGTTAGCTAATTATCATGGGCTAGTTAACTATTAATAATGTACTAGTTAATTAATTGATAATAACCTAGTTACTAATTATCATGGGTTAGTTAACTAATTGATAATGGGCTAGTTAACTAATTTATAATGTGCTAGTTAACTAATTATCATGGGTTAGTTAACTAATTGATAATGTGCTAGTTAACTAATTATCATGGGTTAGTTAACAAATTGATAATGAGCTACTTAACTAATTGATAATGGGCTAGTTAACTAATTATCATGGGCTAGTTAGCTATTGATAATGTGCTAATTAACTAATTGATAATGTGCTTGTTAACTAATTATCATGGATTAGTTCACTAATTTATAATGGGCTAGTTAACTAATTGATTACGGGTTAATTAACTAATTATCATGGGCAAGTTAATTAATTGATAATGGGCTAGTTAACTAATTGATAATGGGTTAGTTAACTAATTATCATGGGCTAGTTAACTAATTGATAATGAGCTAGTTAACTAATTATCATGGGCTAGTTAACTAATTGATAAAATGATAGTTAGTTAATTATCATTGACTAGTTAACTATTGATAATGTGCTAGTTAGCTAATTGACAATGGGTTAGTTAACTAATTGATAATGTGCTAGTTAACTAATTGATAATGGGCTAGTTAACTAATTATCATGGGCTCGTTAACTAATTGATAATGAGCTAGTTAACTAATTATCATGGGTTAATTAACTAATTGATAATGAGTTAGCTAACTAATTGATAATGTACAAGTTAACTAATTGATAATAGACTAGTTAACTAATTGTCATAGCCTAGTTAACTATTGATAATGTGTTGGTTAAATAATTGATAATGTGCTACTTAACTAATTGATAATGAGCTAGTTATTAATTATCATGGGCTAGTTAACTAATTGATAATGTGCTAGTTAACTAATTGATAATGTGTTAGTTGACTAATTATCATGAGCTAGTTAACAAATTGATAATGGACTAGTTAACTAATTATCATGAGCTAGTTAACAAATTGATAATGGACTAGTTAACTAATTATCATGGGCTAGTTAACTAATTGATAATGGGCTAGTTAACTAATTATCGTGGACTAGTTAACTATTGATAATGTGCTAGTTAACTAATTATCATGGGCTAGTTAACTAATTGATAATGGGCTAGTTAACTAATTATCATGGGCTAGTTAACTAATTATCTTGGGCTAGTTAACTAATTATCATGGGTTAGTTATCTAATTGATAATGAACTAGTTAACTAATTATCATGAGCTAGTTAACTAATTGATAATGAGATAGTTAGCTAATTATCGTGGGTCAGTTAACTATTGATAATGTGTTAGTTAACTAATTGATAATGGGCTAGTTAACTAATTATCATGGTCCAGTTAACTATTTGATAATAGGATATTTAACTAATTATCATGGGCTAATTAACTAATTGATAATGGGCTAGTTAATTAATTGATAATGGGCCAGTTAACTAATTATCATGGGTTAGTTAACTAATAATAATGTGCTAATTAACTAATTGATAATGTGCCAGTTAGCTAATTATCATGGACTAGTTAACTAACTATCATGAGCTAGTTAACTAATTGATAATGGTCTAGTTAACTAATTATCATGAGCTAGTTAACTAATTGATAATGTGCTAGTTAACTAATTGGTAATGGGCTAGTGAACTAATTATCATTGGGTAGTTAACTATTGATATTGTGTTAGTTAACTAATTGATAATGGGCTAGTTAACTAATTATCATAGGCTAGTTAACCAATTGATAATGAGCTAGTTATCTAATTGATAATAGGCTAGTTAAGTAATTGATAATGTGTTAGCTAATTGATAATGGGCTAGTTAACTAATTGATCTTGGGATAGTTAACAAATTGATCATGAGCTAGTTAACTAATTGAAAATGGGTTAGTTAACTAATTGTAATGGGCTAGTTAACTAATTATCATGAGCTAATTAACTAATTGATAATGAGTTAGTTAACTAATTGATTGTAGGTTGGTTAACTAATTGATCATAGGCTAGTTAACTAATTATCATGGACTAGTTAACTAATTGATCATGGGCTAGTTAATTAATTATCATAGGCTTGTTAACTAATTGATAATGGGCTAGTTAATTAATTGATCATGGGCTAATTAACTATTGATAATGTGATAATTAAGTAATTGATAATGTGTTAGTTAACTAATTGATAATGGGCTAGTTAACTAATTATCATGTACTAGTTAACTAATTGATAATAGGTTATTTAACTAATTGATAATAGACTAGTTAACTAATTATCATGGACTAGTTAACTATTGATAATGTATTAGTTAACTAATTGATAATGTGTTAGTGAACTAATTATCATGGGCTAGTTAACTAATTGTGAATCACATCGTTAGTTGGACACATGGACCTTATGTTATTTTATTATTCACATTATTGTACTTGGGTACATTATACTTTCATCGTATATTTTATGATAGTTTGTTGTGAACATCGAACTTATCTATTATAGTGCATGCTAGATTAATTACTTTTATAGACCATAAATTTAATGAGTATACTAATCAGTTGGTTATAGTGATATCTTGAATGATATGGGAATTAAAATAACATGCTTAGAGTAGAATATGTGATATTGTGTTTATTAAATGGATTTTTGAATCGTCATGCAATGTGAATACATATATGTGATTATAAGTGAATAATGGAACATCTATGCAAATGATTACGAGCATTGTGAATTAATGTGGTATACGTGAAAAAGAGATTGCTTGGAATTGTAACATGTGCATGGATTTTTGAAAAGGAAAATATAAATTATGCATATGCTCACGTGTATAATTGAATGTGATAGATAATGTACTCCATTATATTATATGTTTAAATTCAATTTTGTTAGCAGTTGGATTAATGCTTTCATGAAGTGTGCAGGTTAAATTTCCTTAGCCATGGGGAAATTGGATGCTACTAAATAAACCCTATTGTGTCACCCTTATTAAAGCCAACTCTGCCACATAGAAGGGCTAGAGTCTTATGTCTTGTTAAAAATTGTGTAATTTGTGTTATGCAAGGTAGGGTATGTGTGTAAATGTTGAATTTTGGGAAAACAAGTGTGTTCTCAAAAGAAAATGTAAATTCGGATGTGTTAATTAAAGCGGTTTTAAGGGTCAATTTAGTCTTGATTTTAGTCTATGGTTGCTTATTTTACACCCTAGACGTATGACATAAAAGTTGGGTAGGTATTTTTCGATTGAAAATATGGTCATTTCTCATTAATGACCCCTCTTACATTGCTTGTAAGAAAGGTGACGAAAATGGGAGCATGCAGCCCATGTGAAGGCCATGCCTCATAAAGGAAAGGAGGACATGGTAGTTGGGGGGGGAGAATAATTTGAGAGAAATTTTGGCTAAATGGAGAGGCATCCAGATTTTGGCTAAGGAGGAAAAAAAAAAGGAGAGGAAGGGTTGAAAAAGAGGAAGGAAAAACAACAACTCCCTCTCAAGTAGAGGTTGGATCTTGTCCCAATATTTTGTTGAATTCTCTATGTTAGATCTGTGTTGAACAAGTTTTATGAGAATTTATGTGATAAAACTATGTTGGGCTATGTTTTTTCTTCTTGTTTTTTAAAATTTTCCATTGTGTAGTGTTGTAAAGAGTGTGTTTTGTAGGGTTGGCTCCCCAATACTGGTAGTGAGCAACCCACGTGGGAGATTGAGGGGGGGGAGATCCCCATGAGGGCCCATGAATATCTTCTTGTGAAAACTGGTGTTACAGCTATGGGTAAAATGGGTGTGAGTACCCAAAGTAAGAGTGCCCTTTTTGGAGGAAATGAAAAGTTAAGGAAGGGAGTGGAGAAGGTTCTTGGTTGAAAACTTATGTGGAGCATTTGATGTTAGCTGCCCTCTGGCTGTGATCCTCTTAGCCTCTCCCCATAAGACCGTTGATTGGTCTTTGTGTGTGTTTCTATCTAGCTTAAGGGTGTGTTTATTATGTAAAAACCATGTGAAAATGTTGTTTCTATTTTGGAAAGGGTGGTTGTGTGTGAACAAGGTCAATCTAGTAGCCTCCCAACACGGGGGTGGCTGGTTTTCTAGCCTATGGTTGGGTGGTGAGCACCCCATGGCATGGAAAGGGTTGTTTTGTGTGCAAGTTGAAACAAAAAACTTTGCAAGTTGGGAGAAAATTTGTTGGTAGTGTGTAGATACAAAGGCATGTTAATTTGTAGATTTGGAAGGTAGACTATTTACACAAATGGTTATAGTCTTGTCAAGCCATGGCAGATTTTGCAGGCTGTAGTATCCATTGGATGTTAGTAAATAAATAAGGTTTGGAAAAGTAACCTATTAATTGTAATGTATTTGTTTCAAAACAATTATTTTGTCTCAAAGCAAGAAACATGTCCTGTTTGTTCAAGGTAAGCAAAAGCATATTATCTAAGAGTGTAATCTAGTGGGAGAAATGAAATTTATTTCAACTAGATGTTCTCTATTTAAAAAAAAAAAATGTATACATTTGTTCCATCTAGATATGTATTCTATAAGAAAGGAAACAACTTATTGTTTAATGCATATGTATTTTGCTTAGATAAGAAATGCCTTTTGTTTTAAGTATGTATTTTGCTGAAGGATAAATCTTTGTTTCCATGGAAGAATTTGATCTATCCTAAAATTTGAAATGCATTATGTCAAAGGAAAATGTGTTGTATTGCATTGGCATTACAGTGCCAAGTGACCATTGCCTTGTAGGAGAAGCACGTATGCAATTCTAAAAGTTAAAACCAAGGTTAATAACACCTTTATCGTTGTGAAAACAAAACTAAATAAAAGAAATTTATATTGTTGTGTGAGGGCCACTCCGCCCTGTAGCCGTGCGACCTATGAGGGAAGTCGCGACCCTTCCAAGAAGGTCGGCCCAGCTGACAGTGGCATGACGAATGAAGGGGTTCAAATATATATACAATAGTAAATAAAAAACTTAAAATCCTCCCCACATTCAAACAAAAATGAAGCAAAAACGTTTTATTAGACAACCCTCCAACATGATCTTGCCCTGGAGCCTGGCATTAAAAGAATAGGATTAATGAAATTTACCATTCAACAAAACCAAAAGGAGTCATAAGTAGAAATGAAATTAAAACTGGTAATGGTTATTAATAAAAATAAAAAATAAAAAAAGGGTTGTGTCACGTCTGGGCGCATGGCAATAGCAGGAGTCGGAATATATATATATTTATTTCCTTTAACACTTACGGCAGGAAGCAGTAGACAAGGGAAAAGTAAATAAATATATAATTGGGGAGGGTAGGCGTAAATTAACTATTTACCCTCTATGGAAGTGATTAACTAGAGAATTACCCTTTTCTCTTGCACACACCATATATTATTTAAACATAGGTGAATTATTCTCGGTTGTCCAAACAATGAAGGAATGGGGTATTAACGTTAATATTCATGACTACATTAGAAGTTAATACATATGCTTCAATTATTATTGATATTAGTAATTTGAACATTAATAGAAATATCATTAGAGCCAATTTTAATATTATTAATAATAAGAATAATTTTAATTGAATTATTAAAGATGTTTTAAATTGTTTATATTTTAATATTCTCATGATAATTGTTGATTTCAAAACAATTAAAAAAAAGGAGTATCATCATGATGGGGTAACATCAATATTAATAAATTATGTAGATTTAATTCTATGATAGTGGTTTAACAATTTAATAATCATTTTGTTATGAATGAGGTTTAACGGTTAATTTAAAAATAAATAAAAATAAAATGATTAAATAGTAATTATAATACTACTACATATAAATGCTCGTAAAAACCATAAAGTCAATTATGAAGTAATCAATTATAATATTACTATGGTTTAATAATGGATCAAATGATATTACTAATCTTAATATTAATATTTTGTGATGAAATAAATAAATAATGTTAAATTGATGTTAAAGAGTAAATAAAGAAGTAAATAAAAATTAAACTCTATTGATCATTTAAATTTTAACCATGTGAGTTAAAATGAGAGTAATTTAGAATATTTATCCAAATTCAATTTTATTCTACCTTATTCATGTTAAATTGAGATTTGAAAATAATAGTATTATGATAGTCAAATAGTAAGCCTACTTTGGCTTACCCGTTTAATAACAAGAATAACATATGTAATGTATTGATTAAGTATAATTATTGCTATTATTGAATTATTATTAATGGTTTACATAATATTGGTTTAAAAAAAAATATTGGTTATATTTTTGTCCAATGTGCAAAATATAGGCATGACACTAATTATCATGGGCTAGTTAACTATTGATCATATGCTAGTTAACTAATTATCATGGGCTAGTTAACTAATTGATAATGGGTTAATTAACTAACTGATCATGGGCTAGTTAACTAATTGATCATGGGCTAGTTAACTAGCCTAATTGTCATGGGCTAGTTAACTAGCCTAATTGTCATGGGCTAGTTAACTAATTGAAAATGGGCTAGTAAACTAATTGATAATGGGTTAGTTAACTAATTATCATGGACTAGTTAACTAATTGATCATGGGCTAGTTAACTAGTTATCATAGGCTAGTTAACTATTGATAATGTGTTAATTAACTAATTGATAATGGGTTAGTTAACTAATTGATAATGGGCTAATTAACTAATTATCATGGGTCAGTTAACTAATTGATAATGGGCTAGTTAACTAATTATCATGGGCTAGTTAACTAATTGATAATGTGCTAGTTAACAAATTGATAATGTGCTAGTTAATTGATAATGGGCTAGTTAACTAATTGATCATGAGCTACTTAACTAATTGATCATGGGCTAGTTAACTAATTAAAAATGGGCTAGTTAACTAATTGATAATGGGCTAATTAACTGTTACCCATTTTTAGCTACAACTTAAAACAAGTAGAGCCGAATTGCATTTGCATTTATCATTAAAGGTACAGAAGTGGTTACAAAATTGTCTACGAAGTATTCATTGTTGAAACAAATCTGATTACAATTTGAATTTTCAGTATTATTATGCGAGTAGTTGTAACAAAAAACTCATAAAATTGCATAAAATTGCATAATATTTGTTGTTTTATTCATATTGTACAAACCAAAGTCCCACACAAACCATGGGAGTAGGTCAGCTTGATTTTTATAATCAAATAATGAATACAAAAAAGAAATATGCACAACACAACTGAAGATAATATAGATATAAGAGAGAAGGTGACTCTTCATTGCCTGGAATGATGAACTGTTGTCACATTCAAAGTCTTCAGTTGTTGTGTCTCCAAGTTGCAGCAGCTCCGAGCTCTGAATGCATCTGCAAGATTGTAAAGAGGTGGTGTTAGAGCAATGAAGAATCACGTCCTACCTCATGCCCATGTTACCAACAAAGATATAATATACATTCAATTAGGAATTCATCAGATGATTAAGTCATTAGAGAGACAAGAATTCAAAGAGCATAGACATCAATGGATGATTAGCTCATTGATTATTTTGCTAACATGTTTGTTCACTATGCAGGAACATGTTCATTATGTTCGTGATCAATTTTCATCAGATATGTGGAGAAATATGGGCTCCCACAAGGGTTGAGCCCAACATATCAGGAGGACACCCTCTCATTCAACATTTACATATGAGAGTCACCAATATCCATAACAGTCATCAGAAAGAGTTGTTTTAACCAATAAAAGATTCATAAAGCAACCTTATTTCAATATGATGAAAACAATTTGAGCAAAGCATCTTATTGCTCATCATTGATTATCTTGGTTCAGCTCTACCTTGCATTCATTTTTTTTGTTGCATTTTAAATGAGGTATTGAGCCCCTTATGCTGAAGGGAGAGCAGGGTATTAGTTCTTTTAGACTATTTCTAACAAACTTTGGAGTATATACATAGTCTGAAAGAGACTTTGAGAAACAGATCAACATCATTAAAACATAGCACCATCATCAAAAAGAGCAGTCCACATAAGCTACAGGTCTACATGACTATAATAAGAGCATTGCTACATGAAAGAGTCAAAAAAGAATCATCAAGAGATTAGAGGTATATGCTATCACCATTATTTATCATTACATTCAACTGCCCACATGGTGCTAGAGGAGTTTTTACTTAATGCATGATCAAATGAAAGTCTGAAAGGCAACAAGATCTATCAGTCGCTTGAGCTTATAATTAAAAGAGCATGATCAATATCCACATACATAGAATGTCTCAATTTCAGCTTCATTTAATCTGACTTTGCATTTATATGAAAATAAAGGAGCACCTTTTATATTAAAGGAAAAACAAAGTGCATTCAAGTATGAAGACTATTTTTTAGAACTTTGAAGGGTCTACAAAAGCTTGTGTTGAAACGGAAGAGTTCAAGGCAGATCTACAGAGAGAGGAGGTTCTTATAATAAAAAAATATGAGGTTGACTATGCAACAGAGTTCATGACACTCTTTAAGGTACAGAGCTGATGAAGGTTGTAGTAATCAATGGCATAAAGGTATATTTTCAAGCTATGACATTTCTTTAATAACTGCAATAAAGGTACTTTAAGCATTAAAATGGAGCATATCAAGCAAGTGCATAATGAGGAAACAAATGCATTTTGTGTGCATATCTACCATTCTCCTCATTCCAGCTGGTCCATTAATTAATAAGATACCAATGAATCATCAATTATGAAAGACAGTGACCATTGCATAAGTATGACAGCCATGCTAATCTCATTAGAGCAGATAATACAATGACAATCATGAAAAAAAAGGTAATATTCAAGAGCAGTAACAGATACATCTTTTGGGACAAAAAACGATGACTTCCAAAATGGAAAAAGCATGCACAGAGATATTGCAATATGCCATCAACCATTGAAGGAAAACCCTTATTGAAGTTGTGACCAATGCAAAGCAAAGTCAAAACCCTCATTGAAGCCAAAAATAAGGACCTAGATTTCATTACTCAAAAATGTAAGGGGGTTTTGTCTTCTCTTTTACCCATAGGTCGACATGAAGCCACAACCTAGAATAGAGGAGTTGAGCCAACAGGAAGCTTTCCCATCATTTTAGTTTTTGAAAGAAGGAATCAAAATTCATGAAATACACAGAGCATGGATTTCCAACGGCTTGAATTACCACTTTTTCATTTATTTACATGGAGAAAGAAATGTAGAAACAATGAAAGAGAAAACGACAATGAAGGGATCAAATTGAAAGAAGCAAGTACCCAAGCTTGTTATGAAGTTAAAGCCTCCAAAAATCTCTTAAAAGCCTGGCCATGGAAGGAGTTTCAAGACTTAACATATAATGAAAGCTCGAAGCACAGAAGTACAGTGGTGACCAAGGTCAAAATGAGTCTTCACAAAAAGTGCAAGAAAATCTGTCAAAAGAATATGCAATGGCCACAACTGTAAAGCCTGTAAAAGCCTCCAAAATGAAAAGAAAAGCCAGGGTTATGACTGTAAATAACTTACCATGGATTTCCAGCAGCTTCTGGAGGAAAATCGACATGAAATATGCTAAAATGTTAAAATTTCAGCTCCAAACCCCTACCAGCAATTGGCAGCGCCCTCCAATGAACAGTGAGAATGCATAAGTAAAATGAATGTTTAGGGTTTCGAGAATCTTTTGTGTTATTGCAATCCTAATTCAAAGTGTGGGTGTATTTTTTGATATTTTTTAAAGAAAATCATTTCAACCGGATAATGCCCATGGTCTTGTCTTTTTGACAATTGACCTAATCATATTAGGGGAGGCTCGTGAGTTTATAAGTTTGACTTGAAAATTATCTTTGATTTTGAAATATAGGGTTCACTTCACTTATATTTATTGCATGGAGTTAGTTAAAAATAGCAATGTGAATTAAATATTTAAGGTAATATTTAATTACCTTAATATTTATCATGCAAAGTGACACAAACGAAGTGGATTGAATCGTACATGGGCGAGTTGATGGAAACGAAGCAGTTCACTCTTTCTTTGGCCCACATTTTTGGAGTTTTCAATTTAATTTGAGTGCTCCATGGGTCAACTATAAGTTGACCTCAAGTTTGAACCTGAGTTCACTCATTTTCGCATGAGTCTGAGCTTTTCTTTTCAGGGTTTTTGCTTTTGCTCATATTTCACTTTAGAGTTATCAATTTGGCACTCGGAGTTGATTTTCAGTTTCACCTGCATGCCTTAGAGAGGCTTTTTGTATATAGTGAATGACTTAGTCAGTTTTCACTAGTTCTTGATTTCATTTGCCTTTGCAACTTTTGCAAAGAGTATTTCTTGTAACTCATTTTCAGTTTTAGATTAATATATTCAGCAGGTTCTACAAGTTATTGGACATTGTTTATTGCAGAATTCCCTTCTAAGTGTTTTGTCAAAACGAATGTTTCTCTTCTTAGTTTTTGATGCCTTTTGTGTTACAATGATTTGATGCAAGTTTATTGTGTTTTGTTTAGAAACCTTTAAATTTATGTCTCACTTACCTTTGCATGTGCATAAAAGGCAATTTGTTATAGGTTATTAATTGTGCTCATAAAGAATATCTTTTCTTTTGAATTGTGAAAACCTTGTTTTCCTTTGTAAGAGAGAGATTCATAATAGCCTTTTAATGAATTAATTATGTGAGTAAAATGCCAAAATTAGGTTGTGTTAATAGTTTTGAGAAGCCTAGTTGTGTTTAGGTCTGCAAGTCATTTTCTTTTCAGTGAATCACAACATTTTAGTTTCCAGTTTCGTATCATATTTAGTCTTTTCCCTTTTCCAAGAAAGTTGTTAAGTCCATAATCAGAAAACCATATAGGAAGCCGACCTAGAATCCAAAGGTTTACTTTTGAATAGGGTACCCACAACCTAAAAGTAATCTCATGTTTCGTAGGATTGCAAAACTTTTTACTTCTGCATACGGGTGCAAATCTCTGTGATAACAATTTTTGGCACGTCCAGTGGGACTAAATCAGAATTAACTAATTGAATATGGACTAGTTAACTAATTGATAATGGGTTAGTGTAAGGCCTAGCCCTATGAGTATAAACTCCCATCATATTGTCCCTTGGTGATTTTCGTTATCAATGGCCAACCTAGCCAAAACTAATGAGATTGACGATCACATCCTGACAAAAACCTTGAGATGTGCATTTCTTAAATTTGTATATGAGGAGTGTTGTGTGTGTCATGAGGGCATAGTATAGATCATGTTATAAATCTAATCAATGTTTTGAAGAATTATTCAATTATAGAAATAAGTGCTCAATTTTATCATTGTTGTTAGCTCATCTCTTCTCTAATGCAACAACGAAGGGTAATATGTTAACAACATTACAAAGTAAATCTAACATTTGTTAGCTTCTAGCTGTAACCTTTTTTATAGAAAATTTCAATGGTATAATTGTAGGTTTTATTATAAGCATTGTACTCATGTTTTAGGTTTGTCAATTAATGCACATATTTTAGTACTTATTCTCATTAATGTTGTTACCTTCATAATTTGGGCTAGAAAGAAAAGTGTCTTAGCACTTGATAATTATTTTGTTGAATCGGTAATTATAGTTGCACTCTCATTTGTTGCAATAAAGATTCAACTATGTTTAAACATTTGGCATATTGCTACAAGGAGAATGTACTTTGAATTTATCAAGTTATTTTGAATATTATCTTCGATGCACTCATGCTGATGAAACCCCCTAGAATTAGAATTATAAAATTTCTAACATCAAATGGCAAGAGTTGTGAATTTTTACTTCCAAGACTAGATCATGTTCATACAAAGGGTGCACATTAGATATGTTGAGGTATGTAGGTTGTTATTATCAAATTTGAAATGTGCATGCAAATATTTCTTTTCAATTATACATATGTATCATGGTGAATTAACAAGTGAAAATGAGAATGCAGATGAATACAAAATCCAATGTGGGGAAATGAGATAGCTTCAAGGACCCTATTCACCCCCCGCCCCACTCCACGTGGTGGATTAATGCATCTTGTTGTGTTAAAAAAAAAAAAAAAATTTCAAGGTCTTTAAAGTGAATTTAGAATGTTGTTCCACTTGGGAGATAGTGTTCCCAAAAAGTCCTAGATGAGAGAACAGAGGGTTAGGTTTATCATGGAGGAGAGATGTATTTTATTTTTTGGGGGGGGGAAGAGATAGGAAACAGGGGAGAGACAGTTGGTTGGGGAGGGAGGAAGCTAGTTGTATGCTTTTCTGGTTGCCCTTGCCAATTTTAGAAGGTAAGTCCACTGTGCCTATTTTTCTGAAATTTGCACATCCCATTGTGTAGAGCTCTTAATAATTAGAAACGTGTTATGTGTAAAAAGATCTGAGTACTCTCCTGCAGTGCCCAAAATCAAACATGAAACACTTGGGATTGAAATGGAAGCACGCATATTAGGGCAGTGTTTGTGAAGAAATTTGGAAATATGGACTTGAAATAATAAGAATATTTAAGATGACGTGCCAAATCCCACGCCCAAGGAGGTGGAATCATATAATAGGGTGTGAAATCACGGGTGCATAAAAATGGTGATGCTAATATTAAAGGAAACACTAGTAATATCAATCATACTAATGTCAGTGTTTGAGAAAATTATAAGTATTTGAGATAGGCCTATTTTCATTACTAAGTTTATAATCGTGGAACACATATAGTTCTAACATTTTAAATACAATTAGAATGGATATAAAAATCAAGTTAAGTGTTAAGACTAATGTAAACATCAATATGATTAGAGAGAGGGGTCAAAAACAAGGTAAAGTTAAATATAAATAAATAAAATAAAATGTTGTAATGACTTTTTGAATCATAAACTTAATATGGGGCAAGGTATCTTAATCGCAATATAAATATGGAGAGTGATAACAAAGGAAATTAAGTATTTCCATATAAGTCATATTGAAATTAGGGTTCTATTCACATAGAATAGGCAACTAGGGATGTTGGCACATGAGAGGGGAAGTAAAATGGAGTTAGTTTGCAAATAAATTTTTACCTTGATAGTAACGGTAAGACTTCTACCAAGGTGACAATTGACATTCACAGTGTTCTTAATAAGCTCATTTCATTAAAGCTAGGTGCCAAGTGGGGAAGAAATATTAATGATAATAGTGGCTTCACTACTAAATTTAAAATTTGGTGATAAGATCATTAGGTCAATCAACAATAGTGGAACTATTGGTGATAGATCAATGTACTACAACATTAATTTCAACCAGTAGAATGGGATGGTATTATGTCAACATGAATCTACAACTAACTTTTGTGGCAAGTTAGAGTGTACGGACAATGTTTCCCAATTAAAAATTACCTTTGACTAAAGCTTCAGTGTGTGATTTATTCTCTCACCCCACCCATGGGCGATGTGTTAGTGATGATGTTATTTCTTGTATCGTCATTCGATGTAGGTGGTAGGTTATCAAGTGTGTGCCAAGTTGCCTACTGTTAGTGTTAAATGAAGTTGTTCAAAAAAAAAATTGAGGTTGTATTTTTTGGGCATGACAATGGGCTAAAAAAAATTAATATTGAGGACTCAATTGTGGGTCTATTAATGCCAATTTTATTGAGAATAATGGTCAATTATAAAATCATCATTAGTGCTGAAAATGTGGTTACATAATAATTTTATCTTTGTCTTATGGATTTATTAATAACGATGTCACTCTTGAGACTCCAGCTAAATTGGTTATTGGGTTATTATTAAGGAATAATGATATTATGACTACAATTTAATTGAGATTAAGCAATAATGTTAATATCTTGAGTGATTTTTATTTTATTAATGGATTGCATGGATAACTGTTACACTTAATTTAGAAGTGACTTCACATAGGTGTGCTACTTATGCTCATGCTAGCATTACGTCTCAAGCCCTTAGAGTGTAAACAAGTTTAATTATTGAACAAAAATAAAATTGTTAGGTTTTCTTGGCGAAATTTTTATGGGCATGACAACTAGTTAACTAATTATCATGGGCTAGTTAACTAATTGATAATGGGTTAGTTAACTAATTGTCATGGGCAAGCTAACTAATTGATAATGGGCTAGTTAATTAATTGATAATGGGCTAGTTAACTAATTATCATGGGGCAGTTAACTAATTGATAATGAGCTAGTTAACTAATTATCATAGGCTAGTTAACTAATTGATAACGGACTAGTTAACTGATTGATAACGTGTGAGTTAATGAATTGATAATGGGCTAGTTAACTAATTGATAATGAGCTAGTTAACTAATTATCATGGGCTAGCTAACTATTGATAATGTGCTAGTTAACTAATTACCATGGGCTAGTTAACTAATTATCATGAGCTAGTTAACTAATCGATAATGGACTAGTTAACTAATTATCATCATGGGCTAGTTAACTAATTGATAATGTGTTAGTTAACTAATTATTATGGGTTAGTTAACTAATTGATAATGTGCTAGTTAACTATTTGATAATGGGCTAGTTAACTAATTATCATGGGCTAGTTAACTAATTGATAATGGACTAGTTAACTAATTATCATGTACTAGTTAACTAATTATCATGTGCTAGTTAACTAATTGATAATCATCATTAGTGTTGAAAATGTGGTTACATAATAATTTTATCTTTGTCTTATGGATTTATTAATAATGATGTCACTCTTGAGACTCCAGCTAAATTTGGTTATTGGGTTATTATTAAGGAATAATGATATTATGACTACAATTTAGTTGAGATTAAGCAATAATGTTAATATCTTGAGTGATTTTTATTTTATTAATGGATTGCATGGATAATTGTTACACTTAATTTAGAAGTGACTTCACATAGGTGTGCTACTTATGCTCATGCTAGCATTACGTCTCAAGCCCTTAGAGTGTAAACAAGTTTAATTATTGAACAAAAAATAAATTGTTAGGTTTTATTGGCAAAAAATTTATGGGCATGACAACTAGTTAACTAATTATCATGGGATAGTTAACTAATTGATAATGGGCTAGTTAAATAATTGTCATGGACAAGCTAACTAATTGATAATGAGCTAGTAAACTAATTATCATGCGCTAGTTAACTAATTGATAATGGGCTAGTTAACTAATTATCATGAGGCAGTTAACTAATTATCATAGGCTAGTTAACTGATTGATAATGTGTGAGTTAAAGAATTGATAATGGGTTAGTTAACTTGTAATGCCCTGCCAAGTAACCCTAAAGGAAGTTGCAATTAACATCTTAAGCGAACCAATTTTTTTTTTTATAAAGTGCATTTAACATACACATTCACTTACTAATTAACAACAACCTCTAAGGCTACAAGGTTAGGATTACTTAAACCCACACATACATAATACATATAACCATAGCCTTATGAACTTTATGAAATAACCATCATACATCATAACAATATCACATAACATAATAAGATAATCAACCAAAATACAATCTCATAAACATTATCTTAATCCAATAGTTACATCACTCATTCCCAAAATGAGGCAATAGTACAAATGTATTACAAATACATAACTCCATCTCTTACAAAAGAGGGATAAAATATCATATACAAACTGAAATATTATAATGCAAGAAATTACAACAAGAACCACGAGCTGTCCATCTAGATGTCTCGCCACCAAGTACTAAAGATCGATGGGGACCCAACGGTTTTGGTGCATGTTTCACCCTACCAATCTGGTACTCGAAAGCCCACCCCCCATGCTAGGAGATAGTAACAAAGTAACATGGACAAAGATTCTACTACCTCTAACCAAAGGCAGACTCAAACTAACTCATACTGTTATAACCAACCAAATGAATTAACAAGTACAACTCATTCATCATACAAGTACAAATCAAGTACAACTCAAGTACAATACAAGTACAACTCCAACATCACTGACATAGGTCACATTGCTTCCAGACATAAAGTAGATCAAGTATGTTCAAATAACCATACACATAAAATAATTAACAACAGTTGTCATAGATAGAGTGTCATCGCAAGGTTTGTCATGAGATCTCCTCTGGGCATTCTTCATAGGCTCCGGCACAAGTAATCCTGGTGGCCTCAACTGAATCCCGGCACTCATACTCACTCATGCGGAATCAACTACCTCTCGCAAGGACAAGATAGTTGATCTTGCCATTCCAGGCCTTCTCACTCATCCCAAGTCTAAACGAGCCCTTGTGTCTATGAGTGAGGATTAAATTATCTTGATTAATGTGAGAAGTTAGTCCTAATCTTCTAAGTACATTATTTTAATTATCACTTATTTAAATCACTCTTGAAGGTTATCCAGTTTACCTCTTTGGGCTCTGGCGCCTAACAAAAGCCACTCTTCTATTCGATAACACACACCCAAACAATCCACCAAGGGAACCACAAGTGCATTCCAACTAGGCATCATAATCCACTCCAACACAAGGAGAATACAAATAATAAAAACTCACTCCAAACATCTTGGAGGCAACAATCACATAGTCCACTCCTTTCACAGGAGGTACAAAATATCTCACTCCAAACATCTTGGAGGCAACAACACATAGTCCACTCCTTTCATAGGAGGCAACAAGATGAAATCACATAACAAGGTCACTCCATACAAGGAGACATGGATCCCATAATCCGCTCCTAAACTAAGGAGGTGCAAACATCCCCGTTCGTGAAAATCGGATAAAACTGAAAAGACGTCATGCACCACCCAAGGGAAAACAACTAGATGGCATAAAGATTCAACAACCCTTATCCTCTAAGTTCTTCTGGAAGACTTATAATTTAGAACTAACACTAAATCCCAAAACCAACAATGCAACTTGACGACATAGCAACAAAAGCATTCAAGTCATCAATCAAATCTAATATTTGGATTTCCTAAATCCATACTCATTCAATAGGTAGTGTTGACAAGGTCAAAGACATGATAACTAAATCATCTAAAATAATCATAACCCCTATTTCCCTTTTCATTATTGAAAATCTAAAACAATTTAACTTACTTCCCTTTACTGAATACAAAGAATTAAATTCTTTAAGATAATCATGAGGAAGATACTACTTTTGGATATACTAAATCCATACCTCTTTCATAATCCAATCACAATGATTCAATTAATCTAAATAGAAATTAATAAATAACATAATTGATTGTCTCATCAATAAAACTTCTTAATTTACTTTTGAATCGACACAAATCCATGCAAGTAAACTCTTTCCATTTCCTAACCAAATCTTACATCTCATTCACTTTTCTATTTAAAACATTCAATCACTTTAATATAATAACATATTGTTTCTCTATCCATTTAAAAACATGCAATTTCACCAATGTATAAAAAAATATCTTTTGGCTTATCTATTTGACCATGCATTCATATTGTTTCTAATTAAATCTCATTAATTAAAACAAACATTTAAATATAAATATTTCTATAATTCTTCAATATATTTAAATATCTTTTTCCTTATCAATTTTGACCATACATTCAAAACTTATCTTTTAAACTCTTCATGCAAAGCTAAATTACACGCATTTAAATAAAACAAGGTAAATACTGATTGAAAATACTCATAGATATATATATACATTTCAATATGTTTTCTTCAATCATATTAACAAAATAAATATTTCTTTTTAAATCAAGTAATTACTTCTATTAAAAAAATATCTTTCTCTATATATTTTCTACACATACCAATCATTTTTTTTAGAACACTAATAATACCCAATTTACAAACAACAAAATAAAATAATATAAAATATTATTTAATCTCTCAAATGGATATATATCTTCAATATATATATACTAAATATAAATTAATATATTTAAATATATTTAATCATTAACATATCTTCTATTCTTTACAGAATATCAAATTGTTTAATTCAAAATAAAATATCCCTTATCATCAATTTTCCAAAATATAAATATATTTTTCTAATTAAATCAAATTAATAATTGGACCTTTTACATATGAATTTAAATTCCACAATTAAATTTTAAATTATGCATTCTTTAATCAAATATTTAACTCCTTCAATTAAACTTTAACATGCCATTTTAAAATAAACAATAATTTCTCATACGTTTATAATTTTAATTCCACTAATCTAATATACAAATTTTATTTAAAATAATATAAATAAATATAATACTTTAGTATTATAAATTATAATATAAAATATTATTAAATAATATTTTAATATTATAATAACAATACATAAAATATTAATATTTATAAGTATTAATTTATTATTATTTTATTTTCAGAGTAGCCATGGGAAAAATAACTTAACAATAGTCTCATGTTTCAAGCATAACTCAAAAACTACGATCTGGGTATTTGCAATTTTTTGATAGGGATAAGAAAATTTTAAAATGCAAAAACCCTTTAAATTTCTTGATAACCCAGTTTGTGAAAGTGAAGTTATAGGCGACGCAACCAGACCATTTTACCATGAAAAATATAACTATACTGCAGATTTTAAAATCCGTTTTTTAATAATAAACAGAAGGTTTCATTTTCTAAAAACATTCTAAATGCATTGTTCAATCTCTATGTGTGATTTCAATAACAATATAATCAATTTCTCCAAATAATTTAAATTCAACTAAGGTTTTCACAATTTTCACTCAAAAATTTTCACAAGCAAAGGCTGTAAATTTATTTAATTCTTTTCTTCTAATATCAAGTTTGTTTTCTAAAACAGATTTAACAAACAAATCTTTAATCACTACTATTTTTAAAAAAACAATCAAGAACAATAAAATACAAAGAGGAAAACTTGGTACAAGAAGCTACAGGAAAAGATGAATTTCTGATGCAAGCCTCCTCCAAAGATTTCCTGAATTTTCTTCAATCCTCCAATAAATCCAATCCAAAATCCAATAAATGCAAACAATCTTTTCTTCAATCAATTCTACAATCAAACTTTCTTCAAACCCTTGTGCAAATTTTTCCAAAATTTCTTCCTTGTTGTAAAAATGTATTTTTCTAAAAACTTTCTGCCCTCAAATTAAAACATGTATTCTTTATAAATCAAAAATACCTAATACAACCCTAATTCACATTACATGCAAATTAGATATTTCAATTTCAATTTCAATTTCAATATTTACAACCCTAATTCATATTACATGCAAATTAGATATTTCAATTTCAATTTCAATTTCAATATTTACAACCCTAATTCATATTACATGCAAATTAGATATTTCAATTTCAATTTCAATTTCAATTTAAAATGCAATTTCAAATAATAAATTAATTTCCAAAGTTGCAACTAATTTCCCAAATAAACATTTAATTACAATTCCTAATTTAATTCCCACACATTGAAATTAAATTCCAAATTTAATTTTAATTCTTTTATTTTCTTTCATTCTCTTGCATCACGTTTAATTAATTAATTTAATTATTTAATAACTAAACTCAACCCCCTTGGATTAAATTTAATTAATTAAATAATTTAAATATAATTAGTTAATTTAAATATAAACTTTTATCCACATTGCATTGTTTAAATTAAATAACCATCAACATGATTTAAATGCAATTAATCTAAATATCTATTTCCAAATCAAGAATGCTTCAAAATTAAATAACATCAAAGCAAGACAGACAATGACTCGACACACACAACTGACGACACACTAATGCTAGGGTGTAAACTTGACACATGTTACCTAGCTACTATCTCCCGTTCAACTTAACTGTTGGATCGACACGCTCAAACCTGTGAAGCCAGGTGGAGTTGATGTCATGTACCTGCAATCCTGCAACCAAGTAAACAATATCATACAATATATCTAGCATATAATACACACCGTGAAGAAGGAATTACGGATTCGTAGGGCGCTCGCAAGCGAGTGATGCGAAACCGTCCTCTTCACCAATACACTCATTGAAACTGACACTTCCATCATAATCCAGTAATCTCATAATAACATCTCATGTTAACTCTACAACATCATTAATCCATAATGCATGTGAAACAATAATCAGATAACTACATCCCACAATAATAGTTGTCGCTGAATAATAGCAATCAAAACATCATAACAAAATTTATTCAATATCAAAGTAATTGCAACCAAACATAACATAAAACAACTTGAACAAGAATCAAAACGGAGGGGTATTACATAACTAATTGATAATGGGCTAGTTAACTAATTATCATGGGCTAGCTAACTATTGATAATGTGCTAGTTAACTAATTATTATGAGCTAGTTAATTAATTGATAATGGACTAGTTAACTAATTGATAATGTGTTAGTTAACTAATTATCATGGGCTAGTTAACTAATTGATAATGTGCTAGTTAATTATTTGATAAGGGGCTAGTTAACTAATTGATCATGGGGTGGTTAACTAATTATCATGTGCTAGTTAACTAATCGACAATGGGCTAGTTAACTAATTGATAATCGACTAGTTAACTAATTATCATGGGCTAATTAACTAATTAATAATGGGCTAGTTAACTATTGATAATGTGCTAGTTAACTAATTGATAATGGGCTAGTTAACTACTTATCATGTGCTAGTTAACTAATTGATAATGGGATAGTTAACTAATTACCATGGGCTAGTTAACTATTGATAATGGGTTAATTAACTAATTGATAATGTGCTAGTTAACTAATTGATAATGTGCTAGTTAACTAATTATCATGGGCTAGTTAACTATTGATAATATGTTAATTAACTAATTGATAATGTGCTAGTTAACTAATTGATAATGGGCTAGTTAACTATTGATAATATGTTAATTAACTATTTGATAATGTGCTAGTTAACTAATTATCATGGGCTAGTTAACTAATTGATAATGGGCTAGTCAACTAATTATTATGGGCTTGTTAACTAATTGATAATGGGCTAGTTAACTAATTGATAATGTGTGAGTTAAGTAATTGATAATGGGCTAGTTAACTAATTATCATGGGTTAGTTAACTATTGATAATGTGCTAATTAATTAATCAATAATGTGTTAGTTAATTAATTGATAATGGACTAGTTAACTAATTATCATGAGCTAGTTAACTAATTGATAATGGACTAGTTAAATAATTGATAATGTGTTAGTTAATTGATAATGGGCTAGTTAACTAATTGATCATTGGTTAATTAACTAATTGGTAATGGGCTAGTTAACTAATTATCATGGGCTACTTAACTAATTGATCATGGGCTAGTTATTTAATTGATCATGGGTTAGTTAACTAATTGAAAATGGGCTAGTTAACTAATTGATAATGGGCTAATTAACTATTACCTATTTTTAGCTACAACTCAAAACAGGTAGAGCTGAATTGCATTTATCATTAAAGATACACAAGTGGTTACAAAATTTTCTACTAAGTATTCATTGTTGAAACAAATCTGATTATAATTTGAATTTTCAGTATTATTATGCGAGTAGTTGTAATAGAAAAATCATAAAATTACATAATATTTGTTGTTTTATTTATATTGTAAAAACCAAAGTCTCACACAAGCCGTGGGAGTAGCTCAATTTGATTTTTGTAATCAAATAATGAATACAAAAAAGAAATATGCACAACACAACTAAAGATAATATAGGTATAAGAGAGAAGGTGATTCATCATTGTCTGGAATGACGAACTGTTGCCACATTCAAAGTCTTCAGTTGTCATCTCTCCAAGTTGCAGCAGCTCCGAGCTCTAAATGCATCTGTGTAAGATCCGAGAATTCACTTATGAATTATATCCTTTAATTTCCAAAATAATTTAATAGAATAAACTAATTATACAATGGTGCAGAAAAAGATGAATAATTAAATTACTTCATTATCATTACAAAAGGAATTCCAAGCATTAATGAGTCATTAAGAATAACAACACAAGGTCGTGCCTTTACATAATCTAACCATGTAAACTTACTCAAAGATAATACAAAACACATAAATTCAAATATTGTAATGCAATTAAGGAAATGACATGATTATCAATGCACCCACAAAATAACCATAACACAAATAATTTCATGAGTGGAAAACCCCCGTAGGGATGAAAAACTACTCGTAAAAGTGCCTCATTGGCTTAATGAAATGCCTCTCTGGCACAACCTTATTGGCTACACAATCTCAAAGGTTAAAAATTGTCTCACAAGCAATGTTCATATTGTCTCATGGATATGACCATTCATTACATATTTCAGGATATCTTGAAAATCACTCGCAACAAGGAGCACAAGGAAGTTCCTTTATAGTTTACATTAGTCTATAAGCATCACTTTCATGTTTCACCAATGTATCATCCTTGCATAAAATTAAGGTAATGCCAACCTATCATGAATTGCTCCCAAATATTTTCATATAAGACCATTCTACCACTAATGATCTCTCAAATGTCACACAAATACGTTGAAATCCATAAGCCAATCACATAAACCTTAGGCCTGCTATATTTTACAGATGCCTATGCAATTATAACAAAATGTTTACCTCAAAACTCCTTTATTCATAGAGGTTTCAATAATAAGAGAATAATACTATAAAAGAGTTAAGAAGGTATACCTCATGTGAATACATATATAAGCTAATGAATATATATATAAGAACTTGTTTCCATAAGTACACACAGTTCCTGCACATAGTTATTTATTCTCTTCAATCTGCATATAAGGAAGATCGTCAGAAGTATAAATAATGTATGTATTACTTCTTTTTCATTATCTCTTTAACAAGTGTGTTTACATGATACAATTGGTGTTAGCATGAAATGGAAGAAATGCTCATCAAACAATAAATTTCTCAGAAGAGGTGGACACCTATTTCTAAACTTGTTTAGATAAAAGATGACATATGTCCATTTAATAGTGCAATCTATATTTATAGCTGCTAATATTGTTAGATACCTTTACTATCTGATATTGTTACTTAGATAAAATTTCAAGATTCAAAAGACGTGTGCAAAGTAAGTAATTATTATCCAAAGAAAGAGTTACATATTATGGAAACAATTATGACATTCAAAAGAAATTAATAAGTTTATGCTAGGAAAAGGCCCTAAATCATACTATATTTTGGATTTCCAAAGTGACACTAGGGATACAATTTAATGGACCATTATATTTGATGAATAACAAGAGTAGATAAAAGGGTAGATAATGCATAGTTCTAGTTACAACTTACAATTACATCCTTTCCGAAAAACCATTACATTTCCAAGTTCCCTAATTAATTTATTTAAGAAAATAATTTATAAAATACATCTCATAATTGGTTTTACGTTTCACCAAGAACCCATTACCGCACTCCAATGAATAAAAGAAAACATATGTATATGTGTTCATTTTCATTTGCATGCAAAGTACCCCATTTTAAGGATTCAATTTAACCACATATTTGTATAAATATTTTGGAAGAAATACTTCCAATTTGAAATGTACACATTCTACCGAATAACTTGCTCAATCACATATAAGCATATATATATATATATATATAATTGGATCGATCTAATACATAAATATACCAGTTGAAACAGAATATTTATCAATCCATAACAGATTTTAATATCTATTATTTTCAATCTTAGTTACTGGTTCCCCTACCTATTGTATTTGCATTCATATTTATATTTATATGCATATATTTATCTATCTAAATATATATATATATACAATAACCAACCCTGTGTATAATCCTTGCATTCTACATTGGTAATTATATATAATATACTCACGAATATGTTTTAGTATATATATACACACCCACTTACAGACGATGACAAAATAAAATATACATCTACAGCCAAATTACATTGTAGACAAAATTAAATATACATCTACAACCAAATTACATTGCAGGAAAAATTAAATATACAGCCAAATTTTCTTTATATCCCAATATCTGAATGCAAACTCATATATATAAATAAATGCTCAGATAATAAATTTGTACACAACCCAGAGGAAATCAAGAGAATTTATAAGGAAAAAATGGAAGTGATAAAGGTTGGCTAGCATATTAAAAAGGCCATGGCTCACTATGAGGGAGAGCGTTGCCTGTGGAGGGCAGCGCCCTCTCCATAGGTTGCAGCTTGTGGAGGGCGCTGCCTCCATAGAGCAACCTCCCTCTTAGAGGCGTGTGGCTGTGAGGCTTTTTCCTCAAAACAAAACCATTTTTCTATATTTCCTTCTATTTTCAAGAGAGCTTCATGAGATTTGCTTCAGAACTGAGCCATTTTATAATGATAATATTATATGCTTTCATATATATTTATGCAATTCGATATATATAAAAACATGTAATATTACTACCTTCAAGAGTCAAAATTTAATTAAAAAGACAAATTGAAATCCTGGCATGGTGTTCTTGAAAACTAAATTCCAGTTTCTACAGCAGCAGTTTTCACCTAAATAAATATGAGTATCATATATATCCTTATATGTATTTATAAATATATATAAATATTTCTATATAAAAGAATAGGAAAATTACAGATTGGTAAAATCAAATAGATGAATCACCTACAGTGAATTAATCATTGAAGGGATTTTCGAAGAGAAGTAATTTTTTCCACAGGCAATCATCAATGTTGACTTTTGAAATTAAAATACATTGGAATGAGGATTTAAAAAACCTAGAATCCACTTCTTGAAGATTTCCTTCTTTTGGTTTCTTTTTTCTCTCCTAGATTTCTCCCCTTCTCCGCCGTTCTTGTTCTACTGTACTTCAAAACCCCCCCTTCCCAGCTTCCATTCTTTTTCCATTATTGTTCTTGCAAAAAATTAAAGATCAAGAAAACATGTGTTTTTGTTATTCTTTTCCCTTTTTAAAGATTTATTCCCCAAATTTTCAATAACCTAATCTTGAAATTCTCCAAAAAATAAAATTTGTTTTCATGCACAATATTTATTCACTGTAAATATTAAGGAAGTAACTTTTTAATTGCAAATTAGTTATTTGTTTAAATAAATAATAAAGAAAAAAACTTTAACTGTACATGAGATGATTTTCCACAATCAATAATAAAGATTTACCATTTAATTCCCATAAAACAATTATTCTAAATAACAAAGTATTATCATTTAATTGCTTGATAAAATCTTATAATAAAATTTAATAAATTATTTTATTCTCTCAGCACCTTTATTTCACCATTTAATTACTTTAATTAAATAAACATTTTGAAACACAAACAATTATGCAATTAACTAAATTGTATGCTAAATGCATCTGAATGATTTTAGGTGTTTGTGTAGGTTTATTTTCACCACAAGTCGGAGTCAAAGTTTGCTCAATGATTATCTTAAGGAAGGTTGTGACATCCTTCCCCCCTTAAAGAATCATCGTCCCGATGATCAATTTAACTAAAATAAAATTTCATACCTCTTTAATTTTGTTTTACCTCAATGTCAAAATTAGCCCATCTGACAATTGTGTTGCTGCTTTGTGCACCTGTTTGTTCATAACTACAAAAATTCTTGTGGCTAGCATTTACACACTTACACACCTCATTAGCACATCATGGCTTCATCAAATGCACTCTATTTACCTTAGCTAATAAAAGTATGTGAACTAATCCATTCCTTTCATACAATCTTCTATAGCTTATTCAAATCTTTTTCATATTCCAAGTTATTTACTGATAGAGAGAAAACAATTATGTTCATTTTGTCAACATGCCTACTCGCATGAGACATCAGAACATTTGTCTTATGATGAATAAAAAGCATCCCATACTACTTGTTATCATCATTAGTAAATTAAAATACTAAACACAAAGAAAAGTCTCAGTAAGTAGAAAATGCAAACCAATTACATTAAGGTCTTCCTTTTGATTAACAACATAAAAGATAAGAAGATCAACAAGTTATAGACGATAATCAACATGATTAGAATCATAAAAGATAAGAAGATCACTTACTAATACAAAAGTTTCGAGTTGATTACCATAGCCACCTGGAATACCAGATGTTAGGAAATTCATCAAGATCTCAACATTGATTCAACCAGTTAGTAAATTTCACAGCAAAAAGAATTTCTATTAACAAGGATTTTCGTAAATGTATGATATTCATAATTCTTTACCTTTTTACAAATACAACATGAGTGCATCCAAGAGAAGTGAATTACATTAATTGACTAAACAATCCATACAACGATCCATGCAATGATACATATCCAATTTCAAATTTACATAAAGAAAATAAAACATTTAATAAATCTTCAGCTGCCATATCCCAGTGGTCTTCCGCAAGCTAAAGGTCAAGATCATGGTTATGGTGCTTTTCCCACCCAACCATGAAGCATAACACTTCCCCGAGATTCTTCCTAACTCGAAGAACACCCGACCTTGCATGAGGTGCCTAGAAACCAATAATAATAGGGCATGAGGGAAACTCTCGATGCATGCCTGATGCCTTAGATGCACTCTCTATACTAGAATGATCATATTCCTTGCATTCAGGATGTGGCAGAGAAACATATAACATATAAAAGTTATAGGCATTCATTATCCATCTATTTCAATGGTACAACTCGCTTTGGCCAAAGCATATATACAAAATTTGGTTGGTCTTGGAAAAGAAGACCACTTTCTCTGTTAACCCACTTTCGGCATCTTGCCCCAGAAGGTATGCTTAAAATTTATCACACATAACACATTCAAAAAGAATATTCAAATTACATAGAATAAGGATAAGATGATATAATAGTGCATAACATGCTCAAGTGCACATAGAATGAATAACAAAAAAACAAGAAAACATGAACCCCTGGTGCCTAACTCACACAGGGTGTGAATACATAATTTACCTATAGTGCCTCACTCGCACAAATATGGAACATGTCTTCTATGCAATGTGCATTAATATTTCAAGTTTCATACAATGAATATGGTAAGTGCATCTCTCACACAAGTGCATCACCCACACAAAAGTTTCAAGTTGATTACCATAGCCACCTGGAATACCAAATGTTAGGAAATTCATCAAGAGCTCAACATTGATTCAACCAATTAGTAAATTTCACAACAAAAATAATTTCTATTAACAAGGATTTCTGTAAATGTATGATATTCATAATCCTTTACCTTTTTACAAATGCAACATGAGTGCATCTAAGAGAAGTGAATTACATTAATTGACTAAACAAGCCATACAATGATCCATGCAATGATACATATCCAGTTTCATATTTACATAAAGAAAATAAAACATTTAATCAATCTTCAGCTACCATATCCCAGTGGTCTTCCTCAAGCTAAAGGTCAAGAGCATGGTTATGGTGTTTTTCCCACCCAGCCATGAAGCATAACACTTCCCCGAGATTCTTCCTAACTTGAAGAATACCCAACCTTGCATGAGGTGCCTAGAAACCAATAATAATAGGGCATGAGGGAAATTCTCGATGCATGCCTGATGCCTTAGATGCACTCTCTATACTAGAATGATCATATTCCTTGCATTCAAGATGTGGCAGAGAAACATATAACATATTAAAGTTCTAGGCATTCATTATCCATCTATTTCAATGGTACAACTCACTTTGGCCAAAGCATATATACAAAATTTGGTTGATCTTGGAAAAGAATACCACCTTCTCTGTTAACCCACATTCGGCATCCTCTCCCGGAAGGTAAGCTTAAAATTTATCACACATAACAAATTCAACAAGAATAATCAAATTACATAGAATAAGGATAAGATGATATAATAGTGCATAACATGCTCAAGTGCACATAGAATGAATAACAAACAAACAAGAAAACAAGAACCCTTGGTGCCTAACTCACACAGGGTGTGAATACATAATTTACCTATAGTGCCTCACTCGCACAAATATGGAACATGTCTTCTATGCAATGTGCATTAATATTTCAAGTTTCATACAATGAATATGGTAAGTGCATCTCTCACACAAGTGCATCACCCACACAAAAGTTTCAAGTTGATTACCATAGCCACCTGGAATACCAGATGTTAGGAAATTCATCAAGAGCTCAACATTGATTCAACCAATTAGTAAATTTCACAACAAAAATAATTTCTATTAACAAGGATTTCTGTAAATGTATGATATTCATAATCCTTTACCTTTTTACAAATGCAACATGAGTGCATCCAAGAGAAGTGAATTACATTAATTGACTCAACAAGCCATACAATGATCCATGCAATGATACATATCGAGTTTCAGATTTACATAAAGAAAATAAAACATTTAATCAATCTTCAACTGCCATATCCCAGTGGTCTTCCACAAGCTGAAGGTCAAGAGCATGGTTATGGTGTTTTTCCCACCCAACCATGAAGCATAACACTTCCTCGAGATTCTTCCTAACTCGAAGAACACCCGACCTTGCATGAGGTGCCTAGGAACCAATAATAATAGGGCATGAGGGAAACTCTCGATGCATGCCCGATGCCTTAGATGCACTCTCTATACTAGAATTATCATATTCCTTGCATTCAGGATGTGGCAAAGAAACATATAACATATGAAAGTTCTAGGCATTCATTATCCATCTATTTCAATGGTACAACTCACTTTGGCCAAAGCATATATACGAAATTTGGTTGATCTTGGAAAAGAAGACCACCTTCTCTATTAACCCACATTCGGCATCCTCTCCTAGAAGGTAAGCTTAAAATTTATCACACATAATACATTCAACAAGAATATTCAAATTACATAGAATAAGGATAAGATGATATAATAGTGCATAACATGCTCAAGTGCACATAGAATGAATAAAAAACAAACAAGAAAACATGAACCCCTGGTGCCTAACTCACATAGGGTGTGAATACATAATTTACCTATAGTGCCTCACTCGCACAAATATGGAACATGTCTTGTATAAAATGTGCATTATTCATTCAAGTTTCATACAATGAATATGGTAAGTGCATCTCTCGCACAAGTGCATCACTCGCACAAAAGTTTCGAGTTAATTACCATAGCCACCTAGAATACCAGATGTTAGGAAATTCATCAAGAGCTCAACATTGATTCAACCAATTAGTAAATTTCACAGCAAAAATAATTTATATTAACAAGGATTTCCATAAATGTATGATATTCATAATCCCTTACCTTTTTACAAATGCAACATGAGTGCATCCAAGAGAAGTGAATTACATTAATTGACTAAACAAGCCATACAATGATCCATGCAATGATACATATCCAGTTTCAGATTTACATAAAGAACATAAAACATTTAATCAATCTTCAACTGCCATATCCCAGTGGTCTTCCGCAAGCTGAAGGTCAAGAGCATGGTTATGGTGCTTTTCCCACCCAACCATGAAGCATAACACTTCCCTGAGATTCTTCCTAACTCGTAGAACACCCGACCTTGCATGAGGTACCTAGAAACCAATAATAATAGGGCATGAGGGAAACTCTCGATGCATGCTCGATGCCGTAGATGCACTCTCTATACTAGAACGATCATATTCCTTGCATTCAAGATGTGGCAGAGAACATATAACATATAAAAATTCTCGGCATTCATTATCCATCTATTTCAATGGTACAACTCGCTTTGGCCAAAGCATATATACAAAATTTGGTTGATCTCTACAAAGAAGACCACCTTCTCTGTTAACCCACATTCGGCATCCTCTCCCGGAAGGTAAGCTTAAAATTTATCACACATAACACATTCAACAAGAATATTCAAATTACATAGAATAAGGAGAAGATGATATAATAGTGCATAACATGCTCAAGTGCACATAGAATGAATAACAAACAAACAAGAAAACATGAACCCCTGGTGCCTAACTTACACAGGGTGTGAATACATAATTTACTTGTAGTGCCTCACTCACACAAATATGGAACATGTCTTGTATACAATGTACATTATTCATTCAAGTTTTATACAATGAATATGGTAAGTGCATCTCTTGCACAAGTGCATCACTCGCACAAAAGTTTCGAGTTGATTACCATAGCCACCTAGAATACTAGATGTTAGGAAATTGATCAAGAGCTCAACATTGATTCAACTAGTTAGTAAATTTCACAACAAAAATAATTTCTATTAACAAGGATTTCCATAAATGTATGATATTCATAATCCTTTACCTTTTTACAAATGCAACATGAGTGCATCCAAGAGAAGTGAACTACATTAATTGACTAAACAAGCCATACAATGATCCATGCAATGATACATATCCAGTTTCATATTTACATAAAGAAAATAAAACATTTAATCAATCTTCAGCTACCATATCCCAGTGGTCTTCCACAAGCTGAAGGTCAAGAGCATGGTTATGGTGCTTTTCCCACCCAACCATGAAGCATAACACTTCCTCGAGATTCTTCCTAACTCGAAGAACACCCGACCTTGCATGAGGTGCCTAGAAACCAATAATAATAGGGCATGAGGGAAACTCTCGATGCATGCTTGATGCCTTAGATGCACTCTCTATACTAGAATGATCATATTCCTTGCATTCAGGATGTGGTAGAGAAATATATAACATATTAAATTTCTAGGCATTCATTATCCATCTATTTCAATGGTACAACTCACTTTGGCCAAAGCATATATACAAAATTTGGTTGATCTTGGAAAAGAAGACCACCTTCTCTGTTAACCCACATTCAGCATATTGTCCTGGAAGGTAAGCTTAAAATTTATTACACATAACACATTCAACAAGAATATTCAAATTACATAGAATAAGGATAAGATGATATAATATTGCATAACATGCTCAAGTGCACATAGAATGAATAACAAACAAACAAGAAAACATGAACCCCTGGTGCCTAACTCACATAGGGTGTGAATACATAATTTACCTGTAGTGCCTCACTCGCACAAATATGGAACATGTCTTGTATAAAATGTGCATTATTCATTCAAGTTTCATACAACGAATATGGTAAGTGCATCTCTCACACAAGTGCATCACTCACACAAAAGTAAAATATGCATAAAAAGAGTGATCCACAATGAATTTCAAAAATATGTCACACACACAATTTGAAATGTAATCATTACTCAAGTACTTTATCCACACAAAGGAATCAAGAACTTACTCTAGTGCGTCACTCACACAAAAATAACAATAATATGAAATATGCATCACTCACATTAGTATAGTGAACATTTCTCATTCAAGTATAGATATAAGTACAGTTAAGGCAACAATTTTTCTATGATATGCATACAATCACTCATACAGATGTGTCATTCACCTAGAGCATGAGAAGTACATTATTGTACAAGCATCATTCTCATATAGTACATATGTATACATACTTTCACTAATAAAAATTAAGCATACATGATTCATCACATCAATCACTTCTACCTTTTCCTATCAGATAGATCAAGATATTTATCTAATGAATTACTAATGAAGATTCTTAAGACATCTAAACCTTGCACTTTCAAAAGATCCCGAGGATCCAACTAGGTCCAATTCCTAAAAGAATAAAATATTGCTCAACAATCAACTTGCCCAAAGCCTAGTGCTGATTCAAACATTCTCGCCTTTAAAACATCCTTCTTAGGTTTCCTACCTTCAAGAAGGCTCAACCAATATTTATCCATTATTATCAACTTTAATTACTTCATAGGTTTTTTTCTTTCTTCCTCTCATCAAAATTTTTTTGTTTTCTTCTTCCCTTGTATCTTATCAACTCATTCATCCTTTACGTCATCAGAGAGATCTCTCTTCACAATATACTTTGCTTATTAATTCACTTTTATTGCCACATCATCTTTCAAGGGTTGTCACCATAACACTATAATTTATCCATCTTGGCTTATTTCAAATAGTCATCATCACTCTTACTAGCGATTCTTATGAAATCATGACTAAGGTGAAGAGGTCTCACATCTCTAAAGTTCTTGCGTGATCAAATACATCTAAACTTCTAATTGATTCCAACCAACCATCTAAGAATCACCTAGAATCACCCATAACTAGGGTTCTCTATCCAATACACCAAGTTTGCATACTATAATGCCACCTAACAATAAAAGACTCAAGGCCCGAGCATTGAACCTGAGTGCACTGATGAGGTCATGACAGTCTTTAACGTACATAGTTGATGAAAGTTGTAGTAATCAATGGCACAAAGGTAGATTTTTAAGCTATGACATTTATTTATTAACTATAATAAAGGTGCTTTAAGCATTAAAATGGAGCATATCAAGCAAGTTTATAACAAGGAAAAAAATGCATTTTGTGTGCATATCTACCATTCTCCTCATTCCATTTGGTCCATTAATCAATAAGATACCAAGGAATCATCAATGTATCATCAATTATGAAAGACAATGACCATGGCATAAGTATGACAACCATGCTAATCTCATGAGAGCAGATAATACAATGACATTCATGAAAAAAAAGGTAATATTCAAGAGTAGTAACAAATACATCTTTTGGGATAGCAAACGATGACTTGCAAAATGGAAAAAGCATGCACATAGATACAGTAATATGTCATCAACCATTGAAGGAAAACCCTTATTGAAGTCGCGACCAATGCAAAGCAAAGTCAAAACCCTCATTGAAGCCAAAACTAAGGACCTAGATTTCATTACTCAAATGTAAGGGGGTTTTGTCTTCTCTTTTACCCATAGGTCGACATGAAGCCACAACCTAGAATAGAGGAGTTGAGCCAACAGGAAGCTTTCCCATCATTTTAGTTTTTGAAAGAAGGAATCAAAATTCATGAAATACACAAAGCATGGATTTCCAACGGCTTGAATTACCACTTTTTCATTTATTTACATGGAGAAAGAAATGTAGAAACAATGAAAGAGAAAACGACAATGAAGGGATCAAATTGAAAGAAGCAAGTACCCAAGCTTGTTATGAAGTTAAAGCCTCCAAAAATCCCTTAAAATCCCGACCATGGAAGGAGTTTCAGGCCTAAACATATAATGAAAGATCGAAGCACCGAAATAGATTGGCGGCCAAGGTCAAAACGAGTCTTCACAAAAAGTGCAAGAAAATCTGTCAAAAGAATATGTAATGGCCATGACTATAAAGCTTATAAAATTCTCCAAAAAGAAAAGAAAAGCCAGGGTTATGACTGTAAATAACTTACCATGGATTTCTAGTGGCTTCTAGAGGAAAATTGACATGAAATATGCTTTAAAATGTTAAAGTTTCAACTCCAAACCCCTACCAGTAGTTGGCGGTGCCCTCCAATGAACAGTGATAATGCATAAGTAAAATGAATGTTTAGGGTTTCAAGAATCTTTTGTGTTATTGCAATCCTAATTCGAAGTGTGGGTGTATTTTTTGATATTTTTTGAAGAAAATCATTTCAGCCGGATAATGCCCATGGTCTTGTCTTTTTGACAATTGACCTAATCATATTAGGGGAGGCCCATGAGTTTATAAGTTTGAATTCAAAATTATCTTTGATTTTGAAATATAGGGTTCACTTCACTTATATTTATTGCATGGAGTTAGTTAAAAATAGTAATGTGAATTAAATATTTAAGGTAATATTTAATTACCTTAATATTTATTATGCAAAGTGACACAAACAAAGTGGATTGAATCGTGCATGGGCGAGTTGATGGAAATGAAGCAATTCACTTTTTCTTTGGCCCACATTTTTGGAGTTTTCAATTCAGTTTGAGTGCCCTATGGGTCAACTATGAGTTGACCTCGAGTTTGAACTAGAGTTCACTCATTTTCGCATGAGTTTGAGCTTTTCTTTTTAGGATTTTTGCTTCTGCTCGGATTTCACTTTGGAGTTATCAATTTGGCACTCGGAGTTGATTTGCAGTTTCACCTACATGCCTTTGAGAGGGTTTTTGTATATAGTGCATGATTTAGCCATTTTTCACTAGTTCTTGATTTCATTTTCCTTTGCAACTTTTGCAAAGATGATTTCTTGTAACTCATTTTCAATTTCAGATTAATATATTCAGCAGGTTCTACAGGTTATTGGACATTGTTTATTGCAAAATTTCCTTCTACGTGTTTTGTCAAACCGAATGTTTCCCTTCTTAATTTCTGATGCCTTGTGTGTTACAGTGATTTGATGCAAGTTTATTGTGTTTTGTTTAGAAACCTTTAAATTTTTATCTCACTTACCTTTGCATGTGCATAAAAGGAAATTTTTTACAAATTATTAATTGTGTTCGTAAAGTATATCTTTGCTTTTGAATTATGAAAACCTTGTTTTCCTTTGTGAGAGAGAGATTCAACATAGCCTTTTAATGAATTAATTATGTGAGTAAAATGCCCAAATTAGGTTGTGTTAACAATTTTGAGAAGCCTAGCTATGTTTAGGTCTGCAAGTCATTTTATTTTCAGTGAATCACAACATTTTAGTTTCTAGTTTCATATCAGATTCAGTATTTTCCCTTTTCCAATCAAGTTATTAAATCCATACTCAGAAAACCATATAGGAAGCTAACCTAGAATCCAAAGTTTTACTTTCAAATAGGATACCCACAACTTGAAAGTAATCCCATATTTCACAGGATTGCAGAACTTTTTGCTTCTGCATATGGGTGCAAATCCCTATGATAAGAGTTTTTTGCACGCCCGGTGGGACTCTAAATCACAGTTCAGAGTAAGAATTCAACAGTTTCAAGCTTTTGTTTTGGTATATACAACAGTTCTTCAACCTTTCAGAGGTTAAAGTTTCATATACCTAGCGACTCCATTCTCAATTTTGAGCAGATCAAGTGTGAGTAGCTTATGAGAAATGTAAAAACGAGAAGAATTTCTTCTTCGTTTGAATACTTACAACTGTCTTCACCAAAGAGAAGAGGAAGGACAACCAAGAGGACACTTTGTAGACCTTCAAGAAATAAATTAGTTTCTCCTATTTTTAGAATAGAATCATTAGTATTTTCACCAAGAAGGAGAGGCAAACCGTCAACAAGGCATCCAGGTTCACATTAAGCTTCACCAAGTTTCAGAATATCGGTTTCACCTTCAAGAGGTTGATCGAGTTTTACTACACATTCAGTTCTAGTGTTTTCGATATGTCATGTACCAATTTTGCAAGTCATGAATATCAGAATACCAGTAGCTCTGATGGCCAGAGCACATGCCTTCGTACCTTTCAATCAAGGTAGTCCACTAAATTTACAGCAATATGATGACATACCAGTAAATACCTTGAAAATTCTTCCCATTTTCATTGGCGAAGAGCATACCACACCTATAGAGAACATAAAGGATGTAGCTTCTATGTGCAGTGTTTATCACATCACACAAGAGAGTGTGGCTATAAGGCTATTGCCGACATCTTTGAAGGGTAAGGCTCTTCAGTGGTATAGGAGTTTGGCTATAAACTCAGTTTTGTCATGGGACGACTTGGGAGATAAGCTGAGTAAGCAATTTATAAATAAGTTTGATAATTTATCTCTAGTCGAACAATTGACAACTATTAAGAGAGCTTTGTTAGAACCAAAATTTTAATATAAAATCCTAAGGATCTTTTCTTGAAAAAGGTCAAAAAATTTCATGCTCTTATTTGTGAAAATCATTTTATTTTTACTCACGAGGGAAAAATAGCCTTTTACCGCTATACCATGACCTAAATGACCATCCTTTGCAACCCTGGCCTCATATGTAATGCCTCACCACGTAACCCTAAAGGAAGTTGCAATTAACTACTCAAACGTACTATTTTTTTATTTTTTATTTAAGTACAATTAACATGCAAGTTCACTACCCATTGCCAACAACCCCTAAGGTTACGAGACTGAGTTTACTTTAAGACCCAAACAAAAAACATGAATTGAATTCATAACATTCATTTACTTGATAAATTAGAAACATATACATTCCATACATGATAAATTACATCAAAGAATAAGAGATACCCTGTGATTTCATTTAACAATAATTAAACAATAAGATTACATCTCTCATTCCCTGAATGAGGTAAATCCAAAAGCACGATTACATATTACATCCTCCACCTCGATTAAAAATGAGGGGTAATAAATTACACAATCAAATGAAATGAAAATAAGCATAAAGAGTAACTAGATCCCACGAGCTCTCCAACTGGAAATATCGTCTACATGAACAAGAAGAAAACCCAATGGAGTAAGGTGCACGTTCCACCCAACCAAGTGGTACCCGAAGGCCCACCCATTGTGCTAGGAGATAGTAACAAGGATTCCAAGACAAGACCAACTACCTCTAGACACAGGCTAAAACATAACTGAACCATACTGACACAACCAATCACATGTACAATACAAGTACAAATCTAACATGGTCACATTGCTTCCAGATATAAAACAGATCAAGTATGTTAAGAAAACCACACATAAAATTAAATATCAGTTGTTGTCCTAGACAGAGTTTCATCACACAGCTCATCATGGGATATCCTCTAGGAATCTTCATAGGCTCTGACCCCCACTATGGGTTATCCTAGTGGCCTCAACTGAATCCTGACCCCCATACTCACTCATGCGGAATCAAATACCTTTTGTAAAGACAAGATAGATGACCTTGCCATTCCAAGCCTTCCAACTCATCCCAAGACTAAATGAGCACTTGTGTCTATGACTGAGGCACAATTATCTTGATTAGTGTGAAATACTACCCAATCTTGATATGTTTAATTCCCTAATTGCTTTAAAGTAGTAATAAAATAAACATTTACTTCTTCGATTCAAAACATATCATTTTAAAATCAATTAATCTCGTTATTAAAACACATTACTTTTAAATCCAACATTTGTCCTTTCAACTATATTATTTCAAAATAAATCCATCAATTTGACTATTATACATTAATTTAAAATTTCTCAAATAGATTTAAATCATGCCATCATTTAATCAATATTTTAATAATTCAACTATATATATATATATATATATTATAATATACATATATACATAATATATATATCCGCATATGATATATATATACCTATGTGTATATATTATATATATATGAAATTATTTAATATTTATATATATTAATATTTTAATATTATATAGTATAATATTAAATATTAATATATATTTTAATATCCTATATATATTAATATTTTAATATCATAAAAATATAATATTAAAATATATTTTATTTTATATATATAAAAAAAATTCAAACTTCAAGGAGGCAACCACATTCTACCCTTGGGTCGCATGCCATGCTTAGGGTTGGGGCGGCTGGCTTGCACAACCAACCCATGTTTGGGCATCGGCTGTGCTTTGCACAACCGAACTCCAAAGGGGGGGGCGCAACTGTGTTTAAACACAATCATCCCATCCGGTGGTGGCGGCGATGGTGTGGGGTGCGCGTTGGGTGTGGCTCCCCCACAACACCTCCCATGGGGGGTGTGGTGGGGTGAGCCCCCAACGACCCCCAAATCCTCTGAATTTCCAAAAAAAAATTAACTTAATTTTTTTTTTAAATAAATCGACTGCGGATTGTTTCAATTCCGCGAACTATGACAGGGCAAATATATATTTTTTTAAAAACAACCACTCACCCAATGAAATATAATAAAATATATGTATATAAATATATATTTCAGTACATATATATATATTCAATTTTATCCAAAACCATAGATCTAGAAGAGCAACTAATTTCAAAAATGATCAATTACAACCAAGAACACAATTTTTCTTGAAGAAAAACATTTGCCAACAGAGGTTTCAAAGTTTTGAAACAAGATTTAACATGGGTTTTTCTTGTAAATCAAACAGAGTTTATATATTTTCAAACAACATATAAAATTGAGAATCTTTTCAAAATGAAGCTGATTTAATAAAAGAAAACCTGGTCTCCAAGTTCTTGCAAGATTGACAAAATGGTGCAAAGCCTTCTCGTCAGATTCAAGATCCTTCCCAGCTATCCAACTGAGCTTCTCCAAAATCCAAATCCAAAACCCCCAAATCTAGAAATTCCTTCCTTTTTTTATTTTCCATTTTTTTTTCATGCTTATAGCAAAAAACTCTATCAAAATATCTCATTTTCAACCACCATAATAAATTTTCCAAAACAAAACAGAAATTATCTTAATTTTTCATTTTTGCATTTAAAATTTTCAAAAATGCAATTTACAACCTTTTTCAATTTTCAAACTTAATTTCAATCAATTCCAAAATAACTTAATTCAATCTAATTAATCTATTTAATTCAATAAAATAAATCTAATCCAAGATTAAACTATTTTATTAATTTAATTTAATTAATTAATTAATTAGATAACGTCTTCCAACATAATAAATAGATTAATCTATTAAACAACTTAAATATTTAATACCATTTAATTACCCTTTTCAACTTGCAATTAAATAAAATCCAAGTGAAATGAATAAAATTAAAGCAACTAAACCCAACGACACACTATGACCAGGGTGATGACTTGACATGGAAAACCTAGCTACAATCTCCCAATCGAATGTCATTGGGCAATGGACACACTCAAACCTGTGAAGCCAGGTGGAGTCGATGTCCTATACCTGTTAACCTTCGAATAAAGAGTATATCAAACACATATATATATGCATCATATAAAACACACTGTGAAGAGGAAATCGCGGAATCGCAAGGCGCTCACAAGCGAGTGGTGCAATTTCGTCCCCTTCACTAATACAGTGTTACTAACTGACGAATCTAACATCAATAATTTAATCAAAAGCATCAAGCATCATTAATTCAAATATCCACTAAGCTAATCCAAAGCATGCCATAATGATAACATCAGAATAAAATACCATCACATCAAAATATAACATTCACATCGCTTTACAGTTAGCGATCAACTAGTAGTCGAGTACCATAGTCAAAGTACTAACAAAAAATAATACATAATGAAGAAGAACATTGTTCGATCAAAAGAGAAAAATGGAGGGGTATTACATCATACCTCCTTACCGTAGCCTCTTGCAAGAGGGCTCGCAGTATCACGGTTAAAATAGTCAACAATATATCATTTTACCGATATACCATGGAAAGTAGGAGCTTGGCCCGTGGCAGAGCGGTGAGATAAAGAATAGTAATAACAAGAAACTGCTACACCACAGGGGGTCAGAACAAGATCTGTGGTTGAGTGGTACACTTGAGAATGAAAATAGGAATAGACACTACCATACCATAGGAAGAAGAATGATGGCACGCAGTAAAGCGGTATTAAAAGCAAAGGAAGGGAAGGACACCACCATACCGCAAGGACGTGAGAGGTATCCCGCGGTATAGCGGTATGTTGATATACGTGTGGAAGGTAAACCGTGGTACCACTAGAAATTCAATGATGATGAGCGATAGAGTGGTAAGCTAATGGAAAGGAATCAAAACACACCATGGTACCACACCAGAGGAAAAGGTGGCGAGAGGTAGCACGGTACAAAAGTCATTGAAGTATTTAAAGCATATTTGTCACATCAGTCAACTTCGAATTATGAATTGAGCTCGATACAAAGATTTGAATCACATAAATTTATGGTCAAGAGTAAATGCAGCTTGGGATTAAAACACACAAAATAAGTTAGTTGTTTTTCATTCATGACCACCGAAATCAAAGCACGAGCAAGCGCGAAGAGTGAAGGAGAAGAAAAAATTTCACGACAATTCATATCATCAGGTAAGTTCAACTCACTCATATCTGTAAATTTCACAATGACACCTGTTGGTTCTCAAAAATGCAAGTTTTAACCAAAAGAGTTTGTCAAGTTCTTACTACACTTTTGGCCAATGTACAAGGCCAATTACACAATTGAACCTTCTGCTCTATAGGTTCTGCTAGACCTAGGTGGGTGAACCTATATGAAAAATGCAGATTTGAAATACATTTCCTGCTAAACAATCTGCCCACAATGGCAATTGGGAGTGGATAGACAAAATGACTACAACTATACCTACTACACAAAAGAAAGGTTTTGAATATAAATTTTTAAATAAATCTTATCTGTGGGTTATGGCAGATCAGTGCCTTCTATCCACCTGGGTAATGGAGTTAAAAAATATTAAAAATTGTATGTGTGTTTCCCTCTCTATCTTAATTCTAGTTGTTAGGCACTTTGAAAATGAAATTCTATGGTTGGCATGTGACTTCACCAAATTTATGACTTGCATAAATTGTGTTGGAATGTTTTCCTACTAGGTTCTTCTTTAACCATCCAACAAAAGTCCTAAAATCACCGTGACTTGTTTAAAAGAATTTAGTTCTAACTTGTAGACACCAGTTAATCAAATCCCACAAAGTGAAAATGCACTGTGATAAATCAGAAATATATTTGATATCCTTATTTAAATGATTTAAAGATTTCTAATTGGAGACAACCAGATAGGAAAATACAAAAAATATAGCATCTCAACAACTAAATACAGAATGGGTTTCACCAGTTCCAAATAATTTGTCCATTGATTCTGCTTCAAAAATTTTGTACATTATTTGCATTCCCAGTCTTATTACTTTCTGAAAAATCTAACTACTGTTCACTCTCCTCCCTCAAAACTTATTTTTCAATACATTTATATAGTAAATTTCAAGAGTCACAACTCTTCATTTTCTAGTTACAATCACTTCCCATTCATTGACATAAATTAAAATATTTAATTGAGTTGCCTTTTAGGAAAATTAAATATTTTAACATAGCTCTGTGTTTTCATTTTATTTTATTTCTTAGCACTTCCCCACTTTTAATATCTCATCTCCTGTAACTTTTATTTTTATCGCTCTACTGCAGTCAACCTGTTGGTCGGCCACGGTATAGTGGTGACTGCTTCCCACCAGTCTCTACTTCTTCTTACCGCTCAACCACACCCTTCAATTCTATCTCTGGTGGTATTGCGGTCAAACTAACTGTCGTAGTTTATTCTTTGTCATTACCGCTCCACCGCGGCTTCTGTTCTTACCTCTGGTGGTATCGCGGTCTCCAATACTTGCTTTTTCCTTCACCATCACTCGCGCTATCGCAGTCTCTATTTTAACCACACGGTACAACGGTGACCCACCGTGACCGCCACTTCACTTATCTCCCTTCTACCGCACCACCACGGTCTCTTCCTTCACCATGTGCAGTATTGTGGTATCTCTTTGCTAACCACTGCTTGGCCATCATCTCTGCTCACCGCGATCACCGTGGTCTTCTTTGGAGCCCCCTGCGGTATCACGATGACTGCTTCCTCGTTGTTTACTAATTTCCCACCATGCTACCGCCGGCCTACCAACGATTGTCTGCGGTGCAATGGTAAGGGCTATTGTGACTACCCTTAACCGCTCATCATGATACCACAAGCCACTTTGCAAAAGGCCGCAGTATAGTGGTAAACGGCGCTGGCCATGAAAAGTGACAACTATGGCAACGGTATGGGGTATAAGGCACTTTAGCATTATAAATGGTGAAAAGAATGATTTTTCAATGAAAAGATAGCAAAATAATTGGTTCAAATGGGGAAAAGACCTTAGGATTTTCATGTAAAATTCTGGTTCTAACAGTGGCTCCTATTGGGGATGATTGATTTTTTAAATCACTGCAAGAATCTAGAAACTATTGGGAGAGAAGACCGACTGAAGGATATGAAAAATGAAGGCAATGGAAGAAAGGATGAATGAGATGGAAAATGGAAGATGGAAAAAGGAGGATGGAAGACCCTAGACTACTGTACACGAAAAAAAAACAAATGTTTTCGATAAGGGAACTTTTGAGAATATCCATGTACTGGAAAATCCCAGACCCATTAGAATTCCTAAACTACTATGCATGGAAAAGAATGTTTAAAGAGGTTTACTAAGAATTGTCCATGCACTGTAAATCCTTAACCCTCTGCTATTCCTCAAGAGAATAAATTCTTGAGGAATTGCCCATGTACAGGCAACTCCTTCTCCACTCCAGACATGTTCTGTAGGAAATAAGAATTTCCACCTCCTTTACCAGTAATTACAAAAGGACCCAACCATAAAGCTTCAAATTTTCCATGCTTCCCCTTCTCCTGACACCGAGCATTCCACATCAACACTAGGTCATTTTCTTCAAATTTTCTCTCCTTGGCCTTTTTATCAAAAAGATATTTCATCTATGACTGCAATTTCACATTCTGGTTCTGAGCCATTCTTCTTATTTCATCAAGTTCTACAAGCTGCTCCATTCTTTCCTCCATTGGTTCAGAAATATCCAAGTATTCTTGTAGAATAAAATTATAAACTGGCAAAAGGTTTTGTAGTGCCATTTTGGCTTGTGTCCCATACACTAGTTCAAATGGAGATTTTTCAATTTCCTTCTTCACTATAATTTTATCTCCCCATACAACCAATCTTAACTTTGAATCCCATACCTTTTTATTTGTATCAAGCACCCTCCTTACTATCTTCAAAAGACTTTTATTACTTGACTCTACCTGACCATTGGATTTTGGATGATATGGGGCGGAATAAGAAACATTAATGCCATATATTTTACAAAAATCTCTAAAATCATCATATCTAAAACACATTCCATTATCTGTTATTAATCTGACCGGGGTGCCAAATCTGGTTATAATATTTTACATCAGAAAGTTCACCACCACCTTGCTTGTTGCTTGCTTAGTTGGGACAACCTCCACCCACTTAGTAAAATAATCTTTGGCCACTAATATCCATTTGTGCCCTCCACTTGATCTTTCCTATATTTCTCCAATGAAATCAACTCCCCATTGGTGAAGAGAGGCTTCTACCTGCAAGGGTCTAAGTGGCAATGCTCCTTGATACTTCAACCTCCCTAAAAAATTTTGACAAGCCTCACATTTCCTCACATGTGCAAAATAATCTTTGAACATCTTAGGCCAATAATAACCAACCCTGATAATTTTGTGTGCAGTGATTTTAGCAGAATAATGGCCTCCACACACCCCTTCATGCATTTCACTCAAGACATGTTTTTCCTAGGACTCATCTAAACATAACAACAATATACCATCCCTATTCTTCCAGAATAAGTCCCCTTCTATAAAAATGTACTTAGAAGCCTGCAACTTCAAAGTTCTCCTTTTATTATCATTCAACCCCTCAGGAAACTTCATGTGTTTGAGATAATACATCACATCTGTATACCATGGAGTATGTTCAATACTTGCAACAACCTCTTCCTTACCTTCTACATTGCAGATCTGGTTTGCTTCAATATTCGTTTCTGCCACTAGCCTTGCCATACCTTGTCCTCTTACCAGTTTGGTAATTTGAATCTCCATATTGAACTCTTGGATTTTATTAATCCATCTACATCTCTTCCTCGTCACTTATGTCTGCACCAAGATATCATTCACAACTGCATGTGGGACATAAGCAATTATCTTAGCTCCAACAAGATAAGGTCTAAAAGCTTTTGCTGCCTTGACCAATGCATAAGCCTGTTTCTCCATAATGTCATACTTCAATTCTGACCCCTACAAAGATTTTCTATAAAACAACATAGGCTGCTCATGACCTTCATCATTCTTCTGTAATATAACAGTTGCTATGGTGTGAAATGAAGCAAAAGAAAAAATATGAAATGGCTTAGTAAAATCAAGGGATTTTAGGATAGGGGCTTCTTTGATAACTCTTTTTATAAATATGAAGGCATCCATGGCTTCAGTTGTCCAATACAGCTTCTCTCCTTTTTTCAACATCTTAGATATAGGTTTAACAATCTCAACAAAATTGGACACAAACCTTCTATCAAAGTTAATTTGGCCAAAAAATGATTGGATTGCTTTGACAGTTTTGGGAATGGGGATTTTATCTATGGCATCTACTCTTTCATAATCTATCCTAATTCCACCTTTTGACACAATATGCCCCAAAATTTCACCTTCTATAATAGCAAAATAACATTTTTTTGGATTAAGACTAATACCATATTCCAAGGCTTTGATAAAAATCTTCTCCAGATCTCCCACATGATTCTCTGCCCTTTTAGAATAAGCAGTGATATCATCCTGATACACCACCATTATAGCATTAATTAGATCTGCAAATGCCACATCCATGGCTCTTTGAAAGGTAGCTCCTGCATTTGTGAGACCAAATGGAATTCTTACATAGACATACGTTCCCCATGGTGTAGTGAATGTTTTCTTGTATTGCTCAGATTATTTGACTTTGACCCAATTATATCCAAAAAATCCATCCATCATTGACAATAGCTCACATCCTGTTACTTTGTGCAATATTGCCTCCATGTTTTGGAGAGGATAATTATCTTTTAGGGAAGCAACATTAAGATTTCTGAAATCTACACACAATCTTATTTCCCCATTCTTCTTTCTGACTTAAACCAAATTTGAGACCCATGTTGAATGTCTAATGGGTTTAATAATACCTCCATCCTTGAGATTTTCTAGCTCCTCTTGCATCTTAGGTTCCAGAGTTGGGTTAATAGGCCTCTGCTTTTGTCTGAATAGATTTGTGTCTGGCTTAAGTGGAATCGCATGCTGAAAAATATCTTCTCTATATGCCTTCAAATCCTCATAAGACCAAGCAAACACATGCTTGTACTTTCTAAGCAATGTAATCAACATTTTTCTGATGGTTGGGCTTATTTTCTTTCCAAAATAAACCCTTTTTGGTGTTAATTCAATTCCCAAATTTATTTCTTCAATATCTTCTTTCTTAACAGATGTCTGCTTCATGAGAGAATGATCACTCTCATAATACACTCTCTCCAATTCCACAAACCCTTTGGGAAGCTTGTTGGTTTTAAGTTGCAAAAATTCCTTCCCAAATACAGTTTGTTTCCCATCTACTTCATCCACAAAAGAATTGAAATCAATCTCTTGTGCCTCATACTAATCTATACAATGAAGAAACTTCAAAAGGTCAGTATCATCATTAAAAACCTGCCAACTATATATTTTGTTGAGGACAATGGGTCTTGTTTTGAATTCAACCTGAGACACTCCTGCCAAAGTGATATCATCCCTCTTTAAAGCTACATTAGCCAAGAAGTCAGCCATAAAATTTTTAGATCTATCTATCCAATCAATTGAAAATGCATCAAATAGTTCTATTGTATCCCAGACAACATTTCTATATTGTTTCGGCCTCTTGTTCTTTGTAGAAAAGTTTGTTTTCTAACTTGTGACACAACTAGCTCAGAATCTTTCAAGACAGTCAACAACTTAATCTTATGCTTGACAACCATGTTCAAACCAATCAACAAGGCTTCATACTCTGCCACATTGTTTGTACATTAAAAAGCCAACAAAAATGAATATTTAAATGTTGTACCTTCAGGTGATATGAAAACTACCCCAGCTCCATTACCTTCTTGGCTGCATGCCCCATCAAAATATATTTTCCATACACCCTGCTGATTTTTAGAGACATGTTTATCAATTGGGTCAATATTCACTAATTTAGGTTGAGACAACTCTATTTTGAAATTCCCTAAATCCACATCACAAAAGCAATTGATTTGTTCCCGAGGAACGTATTCAACAATCTGATTCATCCTTGGTTCTCTATACAACTTGACTTCCTCACCATTAACTAGTATCTTGGCATACATATGATAAATCAAACTGCACATTACCACCAACTGTTGTAGTCCATTGTCTTGACAAAAGCATTCCAAACTGAGGAGGTGTATCAATCATAGTTATATCAATATTATAGGTTGTATGTGGGTAGGTTGCTAATTTCACTTCTACATCTTTCATAACCCCCATGATTGGGACATGCCTACTATCCATGGCATAACATTTACCACCCTCAATATCTATCCACATACCAAGTTGTTTCATTACCCCTACTGGCATAATATTCATAGAAGCACCTAAATCTATCATGCAATTTCTTACGAATTTACCATTTATGAGTAAGGTAGTAAAAAATGGATCAACTTGTGGTGTATTCATCAATGCAGCATTTAGGAAAACTTCTGAAACTTTTATCTTTCCTTTCTTATCAGCAATTCCAAGATTCTCCTTTTGTTCAAAGTTTATATTTTGATTCCTCCCACTAGATATTAATTGAATAGACCTTTCCCTATACTCTTTAATTTTCATCATTTCAAGTAATGAGACAGACATTTTTACCTGGGATAAAGCTTGCATGAAATCAAAAGATGCACTTTCAGCTTTAATCACCTTCTTTTGTTCTTTTGTTCTGTTGATTCTCCTTTGTTCTCCTCCTTCTCCCTTTTGAATGTCTAATCTATTTTTTGTTTTTCCATGGGAAATTCTTTATTTTCTTCTTTGGGGACATACATCTGTTCTTTTTTATCACAGTGCTCATCATTGGTCTTTTTTGATATTTCATGGGACATCTTATTTTTCAAGAATATTCCTCTTGGAACACCTTCATTCTCATTCATTGTTCTATTTCTCAACCAATACTTGCTTTTGGCCTATTCAACTGCTGCAATAGTCAATCTTTTAATTTATTCCTCAGTTGGTCTCCTCACATTCCCCCTATTAGTCTGATATGATGTAGTAGAAGGACATTGTTCATCATCACTTTTTTCATATTCAAATTTGTTTTGTTGTTCTACCATGTGAACATTGTATTTTTGGTGATCAACATCATATTCATATCCTCCTTCTTCTGAAGATGAATACCCCTGCTCAGTAGAGTGAAGAATGTGGGAAGTCAAATAGATATTATGGTCTTTTTCATTATCATTTTTTGATATGTCTTTTCCTGACACTGATTGAGCTACAATACAATGCTCTAAAGAATGTGTCAAGTCACAAACGGAACACCAAGGACTATTTTCAACCATGTATTCCCCTCTCTTCTTCAAAGGATAAAGTGTCTCTTTATTTCTGGGCCTATCCATCACTGGCTTTCCATCTCTCCATTTTTTATTATATGGCATGTCAATGTAGTCTTGGCCTTTCAATTCTATATGTGTTTTCCTATTTATTTGGAGGAGCATATTGGGGAACCCTTGGGTTATCCCTCTTAGCAATCATCCTTGCAACCTTCCTATTATTTTCAATAGTGAGTGTTATCCTTTGAGCTTCAGCTAAATTCCTGGGACACCTGTTCCTAAGCTCATATCCAGTCTTACGATCAAAAGATTTTAAATAAATACTCGATGCAATAGGATCAACTAATTTGGATCCAGGAGGTATCTTATTATGCAACCTAGAAAACCTTTGGTTGAAGTCATAAGCTGACTCATTTTGATGTTTCTGAATAGTCACCAATTCATGCAAAGCAAAATCTGGTGCATATCGATTCCCATACTGCTCAAGAAAATGTTTATAAAACACATGAATAGAATCAATAGAGGTTGTTGGAAAACCATTAAACCAATCTCTGGCATCTTCAATCAGTGACATCATAAACAATCTCATCTGCACATCTTCATATTGCATATCCAAATATTGCATAAAAGCATTAAAGATCCTTAAATGTTATTCAGTTGTAATTGCACTACTTCCTGTGAACTTTGGGACCATGCTTCTCCAATTATTGTCCATAGGATAGGGACATATTTGAAATCCAACCAAATCAAACTACCTGATCATGGTTGTGTATTGTGGAGGAGGTGGATTTTGGTAATTTTGATGTTGGTACAATGGATTATTATGAGACATTGCCACATTTTGTTGACCTTGTGGGGTCACATGTTGTTGATAAGGATGTGGTTGAGCACCTTGATGTTGTGGTGGAGCATTTGTGGGTATATATTGATTCCTTGGCTGATTTTTTTGGGCCTGTGAGAAATTTGATGGGCCTGCATTATTGTTCCCCTACCTATGAGGTGGGGCATATTTATGCAAATTAGCCATTTGAGTATTGATCTGATATTTCCTCAATTTCAACTCTTCAAGTTCTCTGATTGCTTGGAGCCTCTGCTCATATTCTATTCTTGCTCTCTCCACTTCTTGTCTCTGATGTTCCAGTCTTGTATTTATTTCATCTCGAGCCATATGTTTATATTTCTCCTCAGAGGTTGCTTCATAGCCAAGTCCATCCTGATTCTCTTCAAGAAATGTCATTTTCTGATCATATTCATGTTGTCTCTTTTCCATTTCAGCATCAAATTCAGCCATGAACTCCTTAACTTTCTTAGGGTCTAGTCAATAGAAGGGATTCATGTGTTCCTCAGGAGTATGAGGTTATCTAGAGGGGTTGTTTTCATTTTCCAATGTACCATATGAATTATGTGTCTCTAATGGTGCTTTTAATGTTTTGTTTTTATTTGATGGGCCCATGTCATCAGATATTTTCTTACCCTTATCATTCTTCTGAGTCCATTTACTTTTTTCATTAGGACCATCACCATCTTTGTACAAATACCTTCTTCCCTGCATGTTGTGAGCAATTCTGATAGTCTGAACTCTAGGATGATTTATTTCTGATGTATATTTCAATTTATCAGTTTCAATACATTTGTTCATTTAGAGTCGCCACTCACTTTCTAAAAGTGAGAAAAATGTGTACTTTGTTCCCAGCAAAGTCCTCTACAAAATATTGACTCTATTATGAAGGCTTATGTCCAATTTATAGTTCCCAGCAGAGTCACCAAACTGTTGGTTCTCAAAAACATAGGTTTTAACCAAAAGAGTTTGCCAAGTTCTTACTACACTTTTGGCCAATGTACAAGGCCAATTACACAATTGAACCTTCTGCTCTTTAGGTTTTGCTAGACCTAGGTGGGTGAACCTATATGAAAAATGCAAATTTGAAATACATTTCCTGCTAAACAATCTACCCACAATGGCAATTGGGAGTGGATAGACAAAATGACTACAACTATACCTACTACACAAAAGAAAGGTTTTGAGTATAAATTTTTAAATAAATTTTATCTCTGGGTTATGGCAGATCAATGCCTTCTATCCACTTGAGCAATGGAGTCAAAAAATATCAAGAACTATATGTGTGTTTCCCTCTCTGTCTTAATTCTAGTTGTTAGGCACTTTGAAAATGAAATTCTATGACTGGCATGTGACTTCACCAAATTTATGACTTGCATAAATTGTGCTGGAATGTTTTCCTACCAGGTTCTTCTTTAACCATCCAACAAAAGTCCTAAAATCACTATGACTTGTTTAAAAGAATTTAGTTCTGACTTGTAGACACCAGTTAATCAAATCCCACAAAGTGAAAATGCACTGTGATAAATCAGAACTATATTTGATATCTTGATTTAAATGATTTAAAGATTTCTAATTGGAGACAACTAGATAGGAAAACACAAAAATTATAGCTTCTCAACAACTAAATACAGAATGGGTTTCACCAGTTCCAAATAATTTGTCCATTGATTCTGCTTTAAAAAGTCTGTACATTATTTGCTTTCCCAGTCTTATTACTTTATGAAAAATCTAACTAATGTTCACTCTCCTCCCTCAAAACTAATTTTTCAATACATTTATATAGTAAATTTCAAGAGTCACAACTCTTCATTTTCCTGTTACAACCACTTCACATTCATTGACATAAATTAAAATATTTAATTGAGTTTCCTTTTAGGCAAATTAAATATTTTAACATAGCTCTGCGTTTTCGTTTTATTTTATTTCTTAGCACTTTTTCACTTTTAATATCTCATCTCCTGTAACTTTTATTTTTATCGCTCTACCATGGTCAACCTGTTGACTGGTCATGGTATAGTGATGACTGCTTCCCACTGGTCTCTACTTCTTCTTACTGCTCAATTGCACCCTTCACTTCTATTTCTAGCGTATTACGGTCAGACTGATTGTCACAGTTTAGTCTTTGTCATTACCGCTCCATCTTGGCTTCTATTCTTACCTCTGGCAGTATTGCGGTCTCCAATACTTACTTTCACCTTCACCTTCACCCGCGCTACCACGGTCTCTATTTTAACCACACACGGTACCACGGTAACCCACCGTGACTGCCACTTCACTGTTATCTCCCTTCCATCGCACCACCATGGTCTCCTCCTTCACTGTGTGTGGTACCACGATATCTCTTCGCTAACCGCTTCCTGGCCATCATCTCTGCTCACCGTGGTCTTCTTTGGAGCCCCCGTGATATCATGGTGATTGCTTCCTCATTGTTTACTAACTGCCCACCATGCTACCACCGGCCTACCAATGATTCTCTGCGGTGCAGAGGTAAGGGCTATTGTGACTACCCTTAACCACTCATCGTGATACCACGAGCCACTTTGCAAAAGGCCACGGTATAGCAGTAAACGACACTGGCCATGAAAAGTGGAAACTATGGAAATGGGATGGGGTATAAGGCACTTTAGCATTATAAATGGCGAAAAGAATTATTTTTCAATGAAAAGATAGCAAAATAATTGGTTCAAATGGGTGAAAGACCTTAGTATTTTCATGTAAAATTCTGGTTCTAACAACACCTAAGAAAATAGAGGTAGGAGCTAGGAAATATGAAGCCAAGCCAAATAAACCCTCTTTGCAATCACCATTACTTGCTCTGTTGCCTGGGTCAGTGAACAAAGAGTCGAAGCATGTTTTTAGGGATTTGGCCCAGGGTTGTAGAGACCCATTTATACCCCAATCCAGTTGGAATCTCTAGTGATATTTTTACCAGAAGAGGAATGATAAGGTTCCCGTGTCGAACCCATGGACTTTGGATGTAGCTAAGCTAATTATGCCCAATGTCTTCATGGATAATGAGCTAATTAAACCCCTGATTCATAGTTACCATGCCCCAACCAAAACAGTCTGACTTCCAAACGGTAGGTGTTTAGTGGATATCAACAGGGATGCTATTATAGAATGTTTTAATCTTAACAGACAAGCAGTAATAGAAGTGAACTTGGTAAAGTTTGAGAAGGAATACAAGAGGTTTAGAAGAACTTACTATAGTGATGAGCTCCCCTTACATATGAAAAGGGGTTATAACAACAAAAAAATCTCAATCCCTGCTTCCAAAATTGAGCCCTTTCAAGTTGATGAATTCCAAGTGTATTTTAGAAACACTTACTTTTCATTGTGTCAAATACTGGGAGTGGATGTCGAGGAAAACATGTTATTAGGGTTAATGATGATGGCTATGATAATTTAGCATCCTGAGTTAAATATAGAGTTTGAATTTGCATCTGTAATTGAACAACAAATTCATGAGGGTTTAATCCAAGTCAAGGAGGCCAAGGCCCCCATTACTTTCATAAAATACTCTTTGCTATGTCAATTAATTTTATATCAAAATGAAACAAAATGGACCAAGAGAATGAACTTGTGTACACATGAAAATGGAATTAAGCTTCCCATGCAGAATTGGTGTTACATCTGGGATAGCAAGTGCAAAGAGAGCGATTTTGTGGTATTTAGGGATGATTTTTCTGTGAGACTGATACAAGTTTTGGGTTACCCTACACCAAGATTTCCTGACTCTTTAATGAGAGTAATGAGACTAGTACGGGGCAAGCCAGACAAAGGTTTCACACATAATTATGCCGACTAGTTTTCATGCCACAATACACACTTATTAGATTCTATGGGTGTAACCAAGTGCCACACATCTTGCCTAAATTTGTACCGGAAAGACTCTGTTTCTTAGAATTTATGTGGAAAATGTTGTGGATGGAGCATGATTTGATGAAGAACTATAAAAAGGCACATTTTTGCTAGATTTGATAGTGTATGAAGACTTGTCTGTTGGGTCAGAAATGCTGGAGGAATTACAAAGGTTCATGAGGGTCCATTATTCCCTCAAGTCTAGAAAGGAAAGGGTATGTGATCTGGAGGGTCACATCAATAATATCATAAGGACTTTACTGACAAAAAGGGCCATTTCACATGAATTTGACTCCCAAGAGGATGGCATAAGGAATTTGGTTTATTTTGCAATAAAATGGAGAAGGATAAAGGTTTCAAGGGGTTCTTTGTAGAAGAACCTAATCTTTTGAAGATAATGCAGCTAACCCTTGAAAAGTATAATGAAATGTATGAAATGGCTCAGATTGAAGGGTTGATTCTTCCTCCTGCACCCCAACAACCATCACATGAAGCTTCCACCTCCACACTCTTCCCCTTCATCTCCCATCTAGGAGCCCCAAGCCAAGAAACATAAAATTGAATCAGTAGTTGAATATAGTGATGATGAACAGGAAGGTGTGGTCCTTGCCTTAGCTAAAATAAAAGAAGAAGCAGAGCAGCAAAAAACTCAAGAGCCTCATGATCCTAAAATTAGGATATCAGAAGAAGCTGCAGAAGAAATTCAAGATGATGAGAGGGTGGGTGCCTCTATGAGGTTTATAGAGGATGATAAATTCATTCATACCAATGAGTTCAAATATTTCTAGATCAAAATGAAGATGAAGCAGTATGATGAAAGATTGAGGATAAATCTGATAGGAGTTGATAATTCAAAACAGCCTAAAGTTTAGGCTCAAACATTTTCTGAGCTAAATATTGACAATATTAATGTCACCCCTAGGAAGCAAGGGAGCTAGTATTGAGTAGTAACATGTTGATCATACCAGGAATGGAGCTATCTAAAGTATTACTTTTAGACCAGATTAGATCACAGGATGACCCAAATTTAATTGCAAAGTTTGATTCAGAGGAAGGGGTATCAGGAATAGGGTATAGCCCTACCACTTACACCCTTGCTTTATGGACCAAGCAAAAGAATACAAGGAAGCCTAGGATTTTAGATGTGGTGCAAGAAATGAGGGGATCAACCATAGTCAGGACAATGAAAGATACAACTCCTACAGAGGTTGCAACTATCACCATGCACTCATCAATGTTTACTAAGGATGTGATAGAAAATATGGAGAAGAGGGTCAGTGAATATGAAAAAAAGGATAAAATTATCAAACGATGAGGTAAATAAGTTGTTCATCAAGAATGTAAAGCTAAAGCAACAACTACAATAGGCTACAACAGTGAGGGGGAATGAAATGGTGGTTTATCATCCACTTATGCCAACTGAAGATCCACAAGTGCAACAATTGAAGAATGAAATTGATAAATTAAAGAAGCATAACATGGAAGATGTCAAGCATCATATCTTGGATACCTTGAGGAAAAAATTGGAGTATAGAGTTGACGTACTGAAAGAGAAAATAGGTGGAATACATGAGAGCTTTATCAATTTGGTCAAAGCTTTGGAACAGATAAGTGCTAGCTCCCCTATTTTTGATGAACTCCAAAATAGGTGGTATCCAACTTTTCATACCTTAACCACTCTCTACAAAGCAACACAACGAGACCCAGATGCCCTTCAAAAACTCAAGCCTACTCAAGAAATGGTGAAAAGAGTGATAGAAGAGCATAAATATTGATTGGACATAAAAAAGAAAGTGGAAATTAGTAGGAGTACATTTGACTCAATAAAGTTTCTCTTCAACCCTTCAATCATTAAGGATGACAGTCAAATAAAAGGTGCTGAGGAATAGAGGAACGATTTTGATTAGATGATTTCTCAATGCTTGACACATGTGCAAAATAACGGAGATATCAGTTTGGATAAGTTTCATACTATACTAGATGAAATTATCACCCTAGATAATGGGTATACGAAGTTCGTAGTAGATTCCAAGAACCTGCTAGACAAAAGATGGAAGAGCCACCTTGCAAACCTCACTACTGTATAGGAGTTCAAATGGCCCAATGATCTAGCAATTAGCAGATGGTAGGAAAAATACTTGGGCTCGAACGAAGAATGATTTCATGTATCATAAGGAGGAAGAATCATACAGTAAAAGATTTGAACAAGTCTTGACTGACCATGAGATTTTACTCGAAGATTAACAAATTAGTTATTGTTGTTATCTTTCAATTGTGTTTATGTCTTAATTTCATATTTTGTTATCAAATAGTGTGTCTTTTGGTATACAGCTTGTTGCCTCTATTATAAATAAGAGAGACCAAGACCAAGTTAAATATAGAGAGAATAGGTTGTTAGAATAGAAAATTTCTTAATGTTTACATTTCAAAGGACCATGATGCATGTATGAAATTTTGGAGGAATCAATGAAAGAACTCTGATTTTGTGGCACCTTTCTGGTATCAGTTGTTTGTTGAATTAATTGAAAATATTATTAAGTTGTCTCCAAGACTGATATTTCTTTGTTATTTAAATTGATATATCAAGTATATAGTCAATTTATCGACGCACATTTGTTGTATTCGTGTGGTATGATTAATTGGTTCTTTCAAGTAAATATTAAATCCTTCTAGTCATTCATGGTAATTTGGAAGTGTCATTTGGATCACTAAGAAGAACTTGGTAATTACATTCTTGCATATTTATACAAGTTATAAACTAATAGTTTGATGCCAAACAATTAGAATTTTTGCCAAATAGAAGCCATTCATCATAGACTTTTATTTGACTCCATTTTACCCAACAAGGCACTAGTCTCGCCCATTTTATTTATTTAGTTTCATTAAATTCATTTACATTTGTTAACTAAACATATTATATTTTACCTTGATATTTCTTATACAATTTATACCAAATTAGGATTATATCTTTCCACTCCCAATTGCCATTGTGGATGGATTGATCATGTAGGAATCATACGATTAAGTCTGAATCATTTGCATTAGGTACACCCACCTAGGTTTAGCAAAGCCTAAAGATTAGAAGGTTCAATCACATTGATTGGCCTTGTACGTTAGCCAAAAATGTGCCAAGAGCTTGGCAACCTCTTGTGGTTCAAACTTGAGTTTTAGAGAACTAACAGTTTGGAAACTCTACTGGGGAGTCAAACCGGACCCAAGACTTCATTATAGAGTCAATACCTTGCATAAGACTCTATTGGGAACAAGGAACTATATAATTTTCTCACTTTTTTAAAAGGTGAGTGGCTACTCTAAAGAGATAAGTGCACAAAAAAAAGATCGTCACAATAGCAAATAAAATGTAGGGAAGAAGGTCTTTGTACAAAGATGGTCCTAATGAAAAAAGTAAATGGGCTCATAAGAATGACAAGGGCAAGAAGCTGTCTAATGACATGTGCTTAAAAAATAAAGATAAAATTTTAAAAGTACGCCTTGAGACATATAATCGCTATGATACACTGATAGATGAAAACAACCCATCTGGAGAACCCCATACTCCCATAGAAAAGATAAATCCTTTCTATCTATCAGACCCCAAGAAAGTTGAGGAGTTCATGGCTAGGTAAGAAACAACATGAGTATGATCAGAATATGGCACTACTTGAAGGGAGTCAAGATGGACTTGGTTATGAAGCAACCTCTGAAGAGAACTATGAACTCATGACTCAGGATGAAATAAATGCATGACTGGAACATGAAAGACAAGAAGTGGAAAGAACAAGAATGGAATATGAACAAAAGCTCCAATAAATAAAAGAGCTTCAAGAATTGAAGTTACAAAAAGCCCAGATCAATGGTCAGATGGCTAACCTACCTAAATATGTGCCACCTCACAGGTAGGGGAATAATAACGCAGGGCCTTCAAACCCCCCAAAGACACAACAAAATCAATAAAGAAATCAACACAGACCTCCAAATGTTCCACTTCGAAATCTACCACAACATCAAAATGGTCAGCCCCCTAATGGCCAACAATATGTGCCACCACCCCACATACAATACAATAATCCATTATATCAAAACCCACCCCTTCCACCATACACTACCATGATCAGACAATTTGTTTTGATTGGATTTCAAATATATCCTTATCCCATGGATAACAGTTGGAGAAGCCTTGTCCCAAAATTCACAAAAAGTAGTGCAGTCATAGCTGAAGAACACTTAAGGAGTTTTAATGCATTTATTCAAGACTTGGACATGAAATATGAGGATGTGAAAATAAGACTGTTTATGATGTCATTGATTGAAGATGCTAGAGATTGGTTTAACAATTTACTAACAACTTCTACGGCTTCCATTTAGGAGTTTTATGAATAGTTCCTTGAGCAGTATGGGAACCAATGTGCACCCGAGTTTGCCTTGCATGAATTGATAACTATCCAGAAACATTAGAACAAGTTATCTTATGAATTTAACAAGAGGTTCTCTAAATTACATAACAAGATACCTGTTGTATCCAAATTGGCTGATCCTATTGCATTAAGTATTTAACTAAAAGATTTTGATCTAGAGATAGGATACGAGCTTAGAAATAGGTGTCCTGGGAATTTAGTTGAAGCACAGAAGATAGCACTTACTATTGAGAATGATAGAAAGGTTGTGGGAGTGATTGGTAAGAGGGATAATCCTAAGATTCCCCAATATAATCCTCCAAATAGGCAAGAAAATACATATAGAAATGAAAGGCCAAGGTTGCATGATATGTCATATAATACAAACTAGAAGGATGGAAGGCTTGTGATGGATAGGCCTAAGAATAAGGAGATGCCCGATCCTTTGAAGAAAAGAGGGGCATACAGTTTGTGACTTGCCACACTCTCCTGATTATTGTATTATGGCTCAGGAAATACCAGAAGGAGAGATACCATAAGATAACTGATAGGCTGACGTTAGGTCCTAATACTTTAGAATAATTGAATGTTAATTGTCGACTGGGTAGTTTCCAAGGCATTCTGCAGAAGGAGATTATTCAAACAACCCATTTTATATTTTTAGTTTTTCTTTTAAACTACAAATGTCGAGACTAGACCAAAGCCATTACTACTTAACTCGAAAATGATCTTACTCTAAGAAAATAAAGGAATACTAAATTAAAAGGCATAAGAAAACTAATCTAGAAAAAATTACTACTAAACTAGAAAGCATGGAAACAAGTAAACTAAACAACTGGTAAACTACAGAAACAAAAAAGTAGGGAAATAAACAATTAAGCATCTTCTAAACAGTAAAGGAATATTATCAACTACAAAAGAAAACTTATACAAATTAAAGACAATGGTGCTCTGGAACAACTAACTTGACTCTTCAACAACTTGTTATTTCCTACTGAACAACAATTTATCTTAAACAAAGGGAATAACTTAATCAATAAAATACTTATCTATCTAGCCTATCTCCCCTCGAGTGGCCAGCTCGCAGGCTACTACTTCGTATTTAACTCACATAAACTATAGATTCTCAAATCCTCTTACGACATACAGTCACCATCATTCGAATTCAATAGTTACCAATAAACAAAAATCAGATAACTCATTTCAACAGTGATTTGCAAATCAATGTAAACAACATAACGATACTTCTTCTTTGTCTCTTTTATTACTTGTGAAATTACAGTTTTATAGATAACTTTCTAACTAGATCCTAAATTTACGATGGCATAGATAGCCATTGAGAAAGTCTTCCTTAACTTAAAACTAACTTGATTTCATTAAAGCTTTTTAAAACATGTAGAAGGCTCGAGAAGAGCTATAAAGTTTTGAACAACCGAATTTTAAAGAACTAAAACTGAATCTTCGACGCATCATCCAGGCATCAAAGATTGGGTTCACAGCATTACTTTGAGGCACGTGCTAGCTAAACTTCTGCAACAGGCGCATGATGACCTATTAATCCCTACAACAACACTCAAATCAACCCATTAAACCTACTTTGGACAATTTCCTCAATTGATCAAGAAAGAAAGAAAGCATAATTTTTCTTAAAATAAGCAATTACTTCTCCTAAAGTTTAATAAATTGGCACAGGCTTAGGATTGAATTAGCAAGAATGAGCTTTCCAGATTTTATTATGATGAGGTCATTTTTACCTCATCAATAACAATGAGGAATATCATAAGATCTATTTAACCTCCCACACTCTTCACCCCATTGAGCAGGGATATTCATCTTTAGAAGGAGGTTATGAATATGATGGTGATAATCAAAGGTACAATGTACATATGGCTGAACAACAAGTCTTCTCTGATCAGGAAGAAAGTAACAATGAACAATGTTCTCCTAGTACATCATATCAAACAAATAAATGCAATATAAGGAGACCAACTGAAGAAGAAATTAAGAGGTTAACTATCACAATAGTGGAGCAGGCCAAAAGAAGATATTGGTTGAGAAATAGAACAGTAGATGAGAATGAAGGTGTTCCAAGAGGAATATTTGTAAAGGATAAGAAAATTCCCCAAGGGGTTTCAAAAGGGATAGATAATAAACAACCTGATAAAAAAGAACAAAAGTATGTTCATAAGGAGGAAAACAAAGAATTTCCTAAGGACAAACAAAAGTTAGATCAAACAGACAAAAAGGAGAAAGAGGAGAACAAAAGAGAGTCAGTAGAGAAAAAGAAGATGATCATGACAGAATGTGCCTCTTTTGATTTCACACAAGCTTTGTCCCAGGTAAAGATGTTTGTCCCATTACTTGAAATGTTGAAGATTAAAGAGTATAGGGAAAGTGCTATTCAATTAATATCTAATGACAGTGATAAAAACACAAACCTTGAGAACAAAGGCACCACTAAGATCAAAAACAAGCTAGAAGAAGTAAAAGTCCCTGAGATTTGTTTAAATGATGCACTAATAAACCCCCCACAAGTTGATCCATTCTTCACCACATTACTCGTGAACAACAAATTGGTAAGAAGTTGTATGATAGATTCTTGTGCTGCAATCAACATCATGTCAGTTGGAGTTATGAAGCAACTTGGCATGCAGGTGGATACTAATGATGGTAAGTGTTATGCTATGGATGGAAGGCCTGTCCCTGTGATAGGAATTATTAAAGATATAGAGGTAAAATTGGTTGTGTATCCACAAGCAACTTATAATATTGACATAACTATGATTGAAAGACCTCCTCAGTTTGGAATGCTTTTGTCAAGACAATGGACTGCAACAGTTGGAGGGAATGTACAGTTTGACTTATCATATGCCACAATACCGATCAATGGTGAATAAGTCAAATTGTATAGAGAACCAAGGATGAATCAGATTGTGGATTGTGTTCCTCAAGAATAGATCAATTGTTTCTGTGATGTTGATTTAGGGATTTTTAGAGTAGAACCTTCCCATCCTGAATTAGTAAACAGTGACCCAATTGATCAACATGTTTCTAAAGATCAACAAGGTGTGTGGAAAATTTATTTTGATGGAGCATGTAGCCAAGAAGGAAATGGAGTTGGAGTAGTATTTATATCACCTAAAGGTATTACATTCAAGTATTCCTTTTTGCTAAAATTTGAATGTACAAACAACGTGGCAGAATATGAGGCCTTGTTGGTTGGTTTAAATATGGCTGTCAAACACAAGATAAAATTGTTAACTATCCTTGGAGACTCTAACCTGGTTGTCTCACAAATCAGGTCAAAATATGCTGCAAAGAACAAGAGGTTGAAACAATATAGAAATGTTGTGTGGAATACAATTGAGTTATTTGATGCCTTCTCTATTGATTGGATAGACAAATCAAAAAATATAATGGCAGATTTCTTAGCAAATATAGCCTTGAAAAAAGATGATATTACCCTGGTTGGAGTATCCCAAGTTGAATTTAAAACAAGACCTGCTATCCCTGACAACATATACAGTTGGCAGGTTTTCAATGATGATACTGACCTTCTAAAATGTCTTCATTGCATAGATCAATATGAGGCTCAGGAGATTGACTTCAATGCTTTTGTAGAGGAAGTGGATGGGAAACAAACTATATTTGGAAAGGAAGTCTTGTAGCTTAAAACCAATAAGCTTCCCAAAGGACTTGTGGCATTAGAAAGAGTGTATAATGGAAATGATCATTCTCTCATGAAGCAGAAATAGGTCAAGAAAGAAGATATTGAAGAAATAAATCTAGGAACTGAGTTAGCACCAAAAAGGGTCTACTTTGGAAAAAGGATAAGTCCAACCATCAAGAGAATTTTGATTACATTGTTGAGAAAGTAAAAATATGTGTTTGCTTGGTCTTATGAGGATTTCAAAGCATACAGAGAAGATATTTTCCAGCATGAGATTCCACTTAAACCAGACACAAGGCCATTCAGACAGAAGCAGAGGCCTATTAACCCAACTTTGGAACCTAAGATGCAAGAGGATCTGGAAAAAATTAGGGATGGAGGTATTATTAAACCCATTAGACATTCAACATGGGTCTCGAATCTGGTTCTAGTAAGAAAGAAAAATGGGGATATTAGACTATGTGTAGATTTCAAAAATTTAAATGTTGCCTCCCTTAAAGATAATTATCCTCTCCCAAATATGGAGGCAATATTACACAAAGTAACAGGATGTGTGTTACTATCAATGATGGATGGGTTTTCTAGATATAAATAGGTTAAATTCAAAGAGTCTGAGCAATATAAGACAACATTTACTACACCGTGGGGGACATATGTTTATGTTAGAATGCCATTCGGTCTCACAAATGTAGGGGCCACTTTTCAAAGGGCCATGGATGTGGAATTTAAATATTTGATTAATGCTATAATGGTGGTGTACCAAGATGAGCTTACTGCTTATTCCAAAAGAGCAGAAGATCATGTAGGACATTTAGAGAAGATATTCATCAAAGCTTTGGAATATGGTATTAGTCTTAATCCTAAAAAAATGTCACTTTGTTGTTACAGAGGGTAAGCTTTTGGGACATATTGTATCAAAAGAGGGGATTAGAATAGACCCCAAGAGAGTAAAAGCCATAGACAAAATCCCATTCCCAAAACTGTCAAAGACATCCAATCATTTTTTGGTCAAATTAAATTTGTTAGGATATTTGTATCAATTTTTTCTGAGATTGTTAAACCTATATCCAAGATGTTGAAAAAATGAGAAAAGATAGATTAGACTGCAGAAGCCCTGGAAGCCTTTATATCTATCAAAAGAGCCATCAAAGAATCCCCCATCCTAAAGTCCCCTGATTTTACCAAACCTTTTCAAATATTTTCTTTTGCCTCATTTCACACCATATCAGATGTTATGTTACAGAAGAATAATGAAGGTCATGAACAACCTATATCTTTTTTCAGCAAGTCTCTATAGGGGTTAGAATTGAAATATGATATCATGGGAAAAAAAGCTTTTGCATTGGTCAAAGCAAAAAAAAATTTCAGACCATATCTTGTTGGAGCCAGAATAATTTCCTATGTCCCACATGCAGTTGTGAAACATATCATGATACAAATAGAGGTAACAGGGAAAAGATATAGATGGATTAATAAAATCCAAGAATTCGATATGAAAATTCAGATTACCAAGTTGGTAAGGGGACAAGGTTTGGCCAGGCTAATGATAGAAACAAATATTGAAGCAAACCAAATCTGCAATATAGAAGGTGAGGAGAATGTAGTTGCAAGTATTGAACATACTCCTTGGTACACAAACATAATGTATTATCTTAGGCACATGAAATACCCTAAGGGGTTGAATGATAATCAAAAGAGAATTTTGAAGCTGTAAGCATCTAAGTATGTATTTATAGAAGGGGACCTATTTTGGAAGAATGGGGATGGAATGCTATTATTGTGTCTATATGAATCACAAGCAAAACATTTCTTGAGGGAGATGCATGAAGGGGTGTGTGGAGGTAATTATTCTGCTAAAACCACTGCACACAAGATTCTCAGGGTTGGCTATTACTGGCCTAAAGTCTTTAATGATTCTTTTACACATGTAAGGAAATGTGAGGCTTGTCAAAAATGCTAGCAACTTTGCTAGATATCGTTGGGGATCATTTGCCAAACACTCATCCATAAAGGATGCAAATTCAGGATCTTGCACTACTGCATTTATATCTTCAATGTAAATTTGTCCATGTGTGTCTCTAGTGACGTGTTTTTCAGGCAAAGGTTTGTGTGGTCTTTTACTTCCTGATGGTTGATATTTCGAATGGATTGATGAATTCGTTGGGGTCTGTCATTGCTTTATGTTTCTTTTTAGACCTTGTTTCGACCATGAAAAAGTTTGCTCAAAAAGGGGTAATGCAGACTATGTCTAAAAACTGATATGACCTATGTCTATGTTTTTGGATTTTTCTTGACAATAAATGATGTTGCTAAAATAATTTCTAAAAAGACGTATTTTGAAGATGACGTACGATAAGACGGACAATATGCAAAATTTCAAGTAGACTATGACGATAAATGAGTCTAAGACGGGTATAACCTACCACCTATGGAATAAATGCATGCAATGATTTGTATTTAACCAAGGAACCTGATTGTATGACAAGGACAGTTGACAAGGTGGATTTTCCAAACTAGACTGTTGAGCTGAAAAGATCCACTAAAATGGGACTAAAGTGACTAGGTTCGCTAATTGTGACAAACCGAAACATGAATGTTTCCAATGACAAGGAAAGTTATCTATTCTGTGATATGCAATTTCCTAGGAAGTATCTATATGCATGCAACTTAGGATGATTATGACTAAGACGTTGATTGTGACTAAGACGTATATGACACCTAATGATGCAAGGTTTTTGAGCAAAATTTAACAATTTATGTCCAAGGTTGATCTTAAGAACCAGAAGCAAATAGTGACAGTGATGTTTTGGACTCAGTTTGCGGTTTTCGAAGTTTTTGTGTTGATAGTCAAATGCGGTTCACCTAACAATTGCAGTTCAAATTTTGACAAATGCGGTTTACAACTATGCATGCGGTGTTTCTGACAGTTGTGGTTTTTCCTATGACAAATGCGGTTTATAAATACACATGTTGTTCTAAATCTGGACTCTGTAACCTTAATTTTCTGGCAAACACTTGCGGCTGGAAAATTGACAGATGTGGTTTGTATACACACATGCGACTCAAAATATGACAATTGTGGCTCATAATATCTAGACTGTGAATGATGAATGTTTTTGACAGACACATGCGGATTTTCCCCTAACAAATGTGACTCGCTAATATAGATGCAACATTTAAACTGACAATTCTGACTCAATTCTTTTGACAGTTGAAAATTTTCCTGAAAGTTGTTTTGACTGACTTCGTTTGTTGATCAAGATTTTGGAAAATACAGTAGAAAACAAACACAACAATCAATGTATTTTCAGTTTGTGATGATAGAACTGTTAAGACTCAAAAAATATTTACAACCTAGGCTTTTTGGACAATACTTGCTAAGTTCTTACTTGGATTTCTCCAGCTACACATATTTATGGCAAATGACTAGTAGCTTGACCCCACTGGCTCCCCTCCATGACACTCACTTATACGGGGCAGCCAAGCTACTGTACCCATGAAACTCCCATGGCATACATCTCATTTCCACTTATAAACTGTAAGAATGTAAGACGGCTTCACAGGGCCGACCCTGCTGCACCAACAAGTAGGTAGAATTTTGGCAACTCTACAACAAGGTGTTTAATAAGGGCATTTCATTCATGGGGCACTGTCCAATGTCGGCGAGAGTCCATTTTTGTCCATCTCATCGGAATAGTGAGCGTGATTTCTGGGCTTTCTCCAAAAATCCGTTTTTATATACCGGGTGGAAGTCACTTGGCTTTAGCGTGTTACCGATCTGAGTCATCTTGGGGTGAGTACTTTTTCCCACCAAGATAGGCCCAAGTTCTAGAGTCAGTAACCATTTCTCTTACACCCAGGATCACATGACTGCGTAGGGGGAGAGGATACTTCGATATACTGAATCGTAAGGGTGACAAATATGTGTAATGCAACAGACAAAGTAGACAGTGATTCTTTTTAATCCAAATAACAGTTATCTATCTACCAAACAGGAAGTTCTTTTTAATCCACACAACAATTATCTATCTACCAAACAAAAAATCTTGCTAAATAAATAAACACAAAGGCATTAGGTCCTGCATGCAAATTGATCAGTAGTTCATTGTTCTTGTCTTCGGATTTCATCCTGCAGAAAATATTGTCTTTGGTTTTGTTATTGTCTTCTATGCTTCGTCCTGCAAACACTACGTTATTCCACCTTAACACAACTATAAACAAACATTAGCAAAAATAAAAACAACCTGAAAAGCAAAAACAAAAATATGGATGTACAGAAATGACTAAAAACCGAAAAAAAGATTACCAAGCAGATGCGGCTTTTCTAGTCATAGATGTGGCTCGACGTTGATAGGTGGATTCGGTTCGGGATTTTGTTGACAGGCGGATGCGGTTCATAGTTTGGCAGATGCGGTTCATAGTTTCATGGATGCGGTTCAGAATGACAGTTGCATCGTTGTTTTTAGCAGATGCGTCCCGTTGATACAGATGTGTCATTTTTCTAAACAGATGCGGTGCACTGTACAAAAACTTGCAAAAAAAAAAGAGAAACACAGAAAAATGGAAAGACGAAAAGATGTACGAATTTTGAAGCGGGTTCACGTTGGGTTCACCAAATGTAACATTAGATTAAAATGATCTTTTGAATGATGAGATGGATAATCTGCAACTAGAATAAATGATGTTAATCCTAATCTAAATAATAATCTAAAATCAAACAACAAAGAACGAGGAAATAAACTAAATAAACTAAACAAATTAATGGAAAGCTCTCACCGAATATGCGTTCACTCCTTCAAATTATCTTGATTGTTCTTCTCCATTTTTCCTTTTCAGTATTCTTGCCCTCAAATTTCTGTGTTTGAATGCAAGCATAAGTTCATTGAATGTCTAAGCAAAATATCAAACATAAGTTTCTTCTCAAAAGTGTATGATTTCAGGAGGAGGAATAATGATAATGACAGGCCATTTTATAGATTTTGGGTTTTCGAACGATCGGCTCAAATTGAAAGAGAGATTGACGGATGAGATTGATGAATGCCATGCGATGTGAGTTTGGTGTCAGATAGAACATGAGTTAGAACACGAGTTTGGGAAAGATTGAAGGATAAAGACTAAGTTAGAACGTGAGTTAGAACACGAGTTCAGGATCCTAATCTTCAAAAATAGAAGAAATAGACTTTTTATGTAAAAGACAAAGTTAGAATTCGAAGAATAATGCATTCGAATGCAAATAGGAGTTAGAACTAGTTAATCGACTAGTTGTGATGGAGAGTCTTCTCGCAGAGATAAACAGGTGTTGAATCCAGAGATAACTGGAGAACTAAAAATAGATCTCGAGTCAGAAGGTGAGTGAATGACTTAGATAATTGAATGATAGAAAAATGTGACATAAATAATTAAATATGAATTAAATGTTAATTTAATTCAACATTCGAAAATAAGAGACTTTAATTAAATAAATAAAGTAATTTATTTAATTTGACTGTTTGAAAAGCATAAATTGAATAATTAAATAATAAATATTTAATTAAGAAGGAAAAGTATGATAAAGGGGTAATTAAATAATAAATTATGTAATTGATAGATAAAGGGGGAAGAATTAATTAGTTCGCAACATAATTAAATAAATATGATTTATTTAATTAATCAAGTTGAATAAAAATTATTTATGAATTAATGAATTAATTAAAAAGGGGTATTTAATTAAAAGAAGAAATATGTGTTAGAAAGGTAATTAAATAATTAACATTATTTAATCAAGACCATGGACTATAGAAAATTATATTGAATGTGTACTCGCAGGCCTAGACCAATTTTCGATATCTATAACGGGAAATATGCTACTTTTGTATCTCTAGCATGCTTTAGGGCTACCATTTCGAACCACTTGGTTACATGATTGGTACACACAAGGATGTATTCCTTATTTTTTGATGGCGGGTTGATCGTGCCAACAAAATCAAGGCCCCATTTCTCAAATGGCTCTATGGACAAGTTCGGGTGTAAGGGCATCTCATCAGAGCATGTAGGGCGGCCCATACACTGACATTTGTCACAATGATGAACATAGCATTTACAATCCTTGTGGATTATAGGCCAATAGTAGCCCATAGTGAGAATCTTCTAAGTGGTCCTTTGAGCAGCAAAGTGTCCTCTGCATGGTTATGTATGACATGCATGAAGTATATCGAAAACATCATCTTCGGGTACACAACACCGCATGATATCATTAATGTCAGTGCGTAAGAGCAATCCATTAATCCATGTGTATTGTCCACTGAGTCCAACCAACTTTCATCATTCCCTTGAAGAGAAATTTGGTGGGAACTTTCATGTAACCAGATAGTTTGCAATATCGATGAACCATGGGCTCTTTGTTGATATAGCAAAGAGTGCTAATCTGGAAATGCATCGTCAACTGGAGTAGGTTCAACATCTGGATGTTGTGACCTGGACAAAAATTTTGCAACCATATTTCTCGACTAGGCTTATCAAGTATAGCTATATCAAATTCCTAGAGTAAAATAAACCATCTAATAACTCTACCAGTTACGACAGGTTTATTCATTAAAAACTGTATTGTCGAATGATCTGTGTGGACAAATACTTTATAACCAGTAATATAATGATGAAACTTATTTATTGCATACACAAAAACTAAAAATTCTTTTTCAGTTAAAATTTAGTTTACCTCAGCCCTTGTGAAGTTCTTGCTAATGTAGTAGATGGAATAGAAGAGATTATCCTCTTTTTGTCCAAGCACAGCTCCCATCAAAAAATCTGAGGCATCAGTGTGAATATGAAATGGTAGTTCCCAGTTTGGGCCTCTAAGAACTAGTGTGGCTACAAGTTTTGTCTTGATGGCCTTGAAGGCTTCCTAACACTCGGGTGTCCAAGAGAAAGCAGCATCTTTAGCTAGCAAGGAAAACAAGGGAGAGGCAATCTTACTGAAATTTTGGATAAATCTCTGGTAATACCCTGCATGACCGAGAAAACTAAGAACATATTTTTGGCTAGAAGGTGTAGGCAAGTCTTGGATAATTTGGATATTTTTAGGATCCACTTGGATACCTTTAGAGGAGATGTAATGACCAAGCACTATCCCTTATGTCATAGGCATATGGCACTTTTCATGACTTAATGATAAGTTGGTATCTATACAACGCCTAGGTACCTTTTCTAAAAAAAATTTAGCCTCTTCATAAGTATTACCATGGACAATAAAATCTTCCATATACACCTCAACACAATCATTGACAAGATCCAAAAAAATGCTCAAAAATTCTCTTTGAAAAGTGGTAGGGACATTACATAAACCAAATGGCAAGAAGTTATAGGGAAAGGTTCCCCAAGGGCAAGTGAAAGTGGTCTTGTCTCGATCTTCTGGTGCTATGCGAATCTGCTTGTAATCGTTGAACCCATCCAGAAAAGAGAATAACTTCTTACCTGCAAGAGTGTCCAATACTTGATCAATAAATGGTAATGGAAAATGATCCTTCTTAGTATATTTGTTTAATGCTCTATAATCAACACAAACTCTCCATTTACCATTTTTCTTATTAACCACAACTAAAGGAGAAACCTACTGACTATCTGAAATAGGATATATAAACCCGACATTTAACAATTTTGTAACTTCTCCTTAACTATTTCACGCAAGGCAAGGTTGAGCTGACGTTGTGGTTGCCTAATTGGATGACTACCTTCTTCAATGTAAATACGGTGGGTGTAGGTGTCAGGATGAATGCATCTTTGTTTGTTCTAAGCATTGTGATAAGATCTTGGATTTGTTCAGGGGTTAACTATGGATTAATGTTAAGTGTGCGATTAGGAAAAATTTCCATAGCTTCTGATTGTGTAGGTGAGTTAATGGCTAAAACTTGGGAGGTGGATGGCATATCACTCAAATTTTCAGAAGATAAGAATGAACCATACAAGCAATTATGGGGCGACAACTGATGCAATGTGATAAAGTTTAAAGATATCAAATTTCCACAATCCATAATGTTCTTTGCAATGATTTCTGGCTTTGATTGTGTGAGAATTTTTGCATCAACGTTTCGGATCACACTCTGTGATCCATCATCAGGATGAGAGCGGATTTAAAGGAGAAAATGAAAAGATGCATACCAAGAGATGTTTAAAAAGAACAAAAGCAAGGTGAGGAGAGAGAGGGGGCACACAGACCAAGAGGAACAAGACAAAAGAGAAAAAAGTTAAAAAATTAAATAAATAAATAATTGCAGACCAAATAGAATAAGAAAAAAGTAGGACTACAAATAAAATTAATACACAATCAAAGGAAAATGAAAAACACCAAGCCAAATTAAATAAATAAATAATTGTAGACCAAATAGAATAACAAAAAATTTGGACTACAAATAAAATTAATAATTAGAACAAAGAACACAATCAAAGGAAAATGAAAAACACCAAGAATAAAATTAAATTACGAAACAATTAAAAAGATAAATAAACCAAATACAACGAGAAATCACAAAGCCCACACATTAAGAAAATTTAAAAAAGGTAGGTGTATGAGTATATGTAAATGTGTATGCATATAAAACATACATACACGTATACATATGCAAATACATAAGCAAAGGCATATACAAATAAATGAAAACAAAAATAAGAAAAGAGAGAAAAAAAAATTAAAAGCACAAAAACAAAAACAAAGAATAAAGAAAAGATTACAAAACAATTAAAACACAAATGAGCCAAATGTGATAAAGTGTTGAACAGAACATGAACTACCCACCAACGAAAAGTTCCCAAAACGACAGTAAATATTTATACCTGAATGGAGGACCATGCTTTCAAAAAATTCATTAAACATATACCTGTTCTGAAGAAAATTAACAAGAACATTATCCTCAGTAGGCTCCTCCATATCTAAGGCTTTATCAATTGTCAAAATTGGCAATGACTCATCTAAGTCACTATCAATCCAAACTGGGTCCTTCGTCTCTAACAAAGGTTGCATTGGCGGGTATAGAGTCAATTGTTTCTTGTGTTCACCATTAGAAATGACCATGTTCCCTAACCGAAAATTGCTAAATGCATCTGCAGCTGCCAACCAAGGTCGTCCCAAAATCAAGGGGTATCCCCCCAACTTAATTTTTGGCTGCAAGATCACAAAGTCAGCTGGGTATTCCCATGAACCAATAGAAAGGATTACATATTCAATCACCCCTTGGGGCTTGACCAAAGATTGATCTGCTATTTGAAGAACTATGGGAGTAGGCCTAATTCCTTCTAAAGATAGTCTTTCTTTTGTTTCATTTGTCATATCATTAATTGTAGCACCCAAATCCACAAGGGTATTAGGAATACTTACTTTACCGATAAATACCTTAATGACAGAACTCCCTAGATCCAAGTACTTTGGAATGGTTATGTTCTTGAGCATAAGATTTTCCAACTATCCAATGACTTGGACGATCTTCAGGTCTTGCTTCTTCTTCTACTTTTGAGTACATAGCTCTCGAATTGTTTTTGTATAGATGGGGATGTCCTTGATGGCCTGCAATAAAGGAATCTTGATGTTAACATTGCACAACTCATTAAAAAAATAAAAATCAGGTTGAGATTCCTCCCTTTGTATTGGTTCAAACTGAAATCATTTGGGAAAGGGAGGTTCTTTGGTTGGCTCTATTTCTGAATCCTCATGGATTTTGTAATGGTGGGCTCTTGAAGAGCCTTCCCCAACCTTAACTAAAATCCATCTAGTTCTAATTTATTTATGGGGTAGGTGGGGTATCCTATTGCCTTGTTATTATACACAGGTTGGGTTGCCTTATTGTTGGGGTTTGGATTTGGCTGGGCTGGCATTGATGTAGGTCTTGGTGGTTCTATTGGATGGTTTGTTGGATTGACGGGCTGAGCGACCAATGATGGAAAGGCCAGAAGAAGTTGTTGTGACTGTTGGTATGGATTGATCATAGGAGGAGGTATAAATTGTGATTGTGATGGAAATGGTTGTTGTTGATATGGTGACAGTTGTGGTGATTGTGGCCTCCATGCCTGTTGCCATGGCTGTGAAGTATATTGATATTGTGGCATCCATTGAGGGTATGGGGGTTGTTTCCAACCCCCATACCATCCTGGTTGATAATAATTGGGTTGGCTAGGACCATGTGCAAGATAATCATTCATCATGTTAGGGTGCATTACTCAGGGTGGAAAAGGTCGCCTAGGGGCCATGTAATAGATGGGTTTCTTAGGATATTATGTTTTAGGCACACCTATAGGAAGAGGCTTCAAGGTAGAACTCCTACTGACTTCTAGGGATGAGATGTTTGTCCTATTGTATGGGCAATCCTCACTGCCATGTCTCTTGTGACACATTCGAAAAAACATGGCCAAGGCCTTCTTGGCTTCCTCTTGCTTCCTACGAGTATAAAGAGTGTCTATTTGTTTCCCCATATGACTCGACAAATCTGTTTTAAGATCCTCAAGTAAATTGCCTATTTCTCACTTTGTTATACCTATTTCATTGCCTACAGTATAAGGCTTACTTGGATAGTTCCTTCCCGAACATTGAGAACTTGAATAGTTCCTGCAAATATCATAGATATCATCAAATTCCATTTTGGAGATATTCCCCTTTCCTATTAAATTTGAGGCTTCCACAACATCATCTCTTATCCCTCTAAGAAATAACATTTTAATAGCATCATTATTTAGTCCCTATTGGCAAGACTGTTGAAGGCTAAACATAAAGCATTCAAGGTAGTCCTCTACGGACTCGTCTTCCTTTTGATTCATACGGAAAATTTCATCCCAAACCTCCTTTTTTTTGCAATATTCTTGGTACTTGGTCAAGAATAGTTCCTTCATGACTTCCCACATTCTGATGTTCCTCTGGTTCATAAACCATCGTAGGGCGAAATCCTTTGATGTAACTGGAAATAGTTTGAGTTTGTGTGTGTCACTTTAATAGTCATAATCGTGGAACAACACATCAAATTCAAACAAAAACATGTTAGGATCCTCAATCGAAAGACCATAAAAGATAGGCAAGGTTGAATGAGGAATATTCTTCATAGGAGCATCTTGTTAAGGATGTGTGATTGGAAACTCAAAGGTAATCAGATTATTGTTCGCCAATTCCCTATTATGATTATTTTTGTTGTTGCCATTATTGTTGTTGTTGTTGTTATTGTTGTTTGGATCCATGACTTCTAATTCCAAAGGGGTAAAATAAGTTTTAAATGACTCTTGGGTTTCCGAAAATGGACCAGCTTTATCCCCGTAAGACTCTTGGAAAAACATTTCAACCTTTTTGTGTAGTATCTCGGAAGAGATTAGATGAGTACTTGCGGGCATTTGAACAATAATGGTCTCAATAGCACACTTCTCAAGATCAAGTTCAGGTAATTCTAATTATTGCTACTTAGTTTTCAATTCTCCTGAGTTGAGCTACTTCCTTCAATGGGTGATTTTGACTTGTCTTGCGATTCTTTGGGTTGTGGACCCTCAATGGATGGTTTTGATTTATTTTTGGGTTTTTCGGGTTGTGAACTACTTCCCTTTTCTTTTCTAATGAATCTTCCTCTAGTATCCCTACTACGATTCATGCACCTAAATGGCTTATGACAAATCAAACCAAGGGTAATTATCCAAACAAGGTCGATTATCGTGTGGAATTTATCCTTAGTGCAATGCTCCTAGCTCAGTTTACTAGAAATGCATGCCTTTAACACCGTTCCTCGGCAACCATGCCAAAATGATTGGATTAAACTGTGGTCTCAAATTTATTCTTGAAATGGGTTTGATTTAATCTTTAGAAATGGATTCCTCAGTTCATCCTAAAGTGTCAATCCGGGAACGTAGGCTTTTGATCCATGTTGTGGTAGTATGCCAAAGAGTTCCACTTAATAAACCAAGGGTTGATGGATGCAAACTAATGTAATCTGCAGATGAACATAATTCTGATTGGTAGACTTCCTATCACAAGTGTGACAGGAACCCATGAAGAAATAGTTCTGAAACAAAAAATAGATTAGTGGCACACAACAAAACAGAACTGAAAATCTCTATATAATAGAACAAAAATCTTCCTTGAAATAAGATGAACATAATCAAAGTTAAACTATTGAATGTAAATATGCTTTTGATATCAATTAACCATTCAACTTATTAACTCACAATGACTTTATTAATCAGCAGCTAACTATTCTTAATACTGATAATATTTGAAAGGTAAATTATACACGCTAACAAGTATGGAACAAACCAATATAGATTAATGTAATCACAGAGATGAATTATACGAATAAGAATCTAGTACTTAACATAGTAATCAATATGAAATCAATCGAATAGCTACAAAATTACAACATACATTACCACACGCATATATCTAATGGAAAGATCACCAACAACTAAGGAAGTGGGCCCTACCTTTGCCGTCTATTGAGTGATGAAACTCATAAATACATAATTACTCCATGCTAACTATCATTCATTTGGATTGCACTAACAAAGTATGAACATAGATTTAATCACCAATATCTTATTTATATTATGTCTATATATTCCAATTTTCGACATACACACACACACACATATATATATCATAGCTACCTATACTTATCACAGTCTTATAGATGAAAGTGAATAATCATTTTGGTTTTTTGTGGCTTTCAGCAAACAACCATCGAAAGATAATCAAAAATAGCTTAAAGTCTTTTGACAGTATCTTGAAACAACATAACAACTCAAAACAGATTTGCTAATCTCGACAAGTATAGCCAAAGTGACAAAATGACTTCAACTAGCTTAGTCATCCTTCCATTGACGCCCTTCATACTTTGTTGTCAACCACTTAAACATTGCATGTTACCAAAATCACAAAGATAGTTAGCAACAGTCAAAGAAATCAGTATTTTTCACTAGTTTTTACCTTTCCTTCTATTTCATAGAATATCTTCGGTTCATTAACAAAAAGTGACAGGAATGATAGGAAATACTAGGAAATATTACAAAGGTTAAATCAAATAATAGGTAAAATAATGGCATGTTTTTCCCCCATCACATTGGATACAAACTCTATCCACATTGCATCAATTAGATTTTTCATTATTTTTGGTGTGAATTTCTCTTTGTAGTTATTAATTTTATATAACTATTTGAATGTAACATAACCATTATTGTAATAAGAAATATATCGATATTTAAACTTGTTATTTTTTGTTCATTATGATAAGAAGATCAAGATTTTTTTTAATTTTCTCTTTAAAATGTAATATTTTTGATGCATAAATAAGATTTTTAATATGATTTGTCCAAGATCTAAGTGAATGCTTGGGATGATAGTGTTGTTATTCAAACAAAAAAAATTGTGGAAGATTAAGATTTGGATTTGTGTTAATGTTTTGTCTTGGGAAATTATAGTGGTGTCAAATCTAGTGATATTGATAGCTTGTGTGTTCAAAGTTTTGACTTTGCATATTTTAGTTTTATGTAGCATAGTAAAAGAGAAACTAGGTATCACTTGAGGGAGATCAAGAAACAAATTTAATTTATACATAGTTTAGAGACCAAATAATCCCCTATATAATCTATTTTTAGAACATAATAATATGGTAGAAAGAGAGAGGAGAATGAACACAAATAACAAACTTGAGGGTTGGGCCAAAATAAAATTTGAGTTCATGATCAGTATGATGGAAAAGATACTTCATGATATAGACAATAATATAAATATTCCTAGACAAACAACAAGAGAAGCAAGTGCTTATGAGGGTAATAATTTGGATTCCTCTTAGATCCACAAAGAAAATACTATTCCTCTTTTAGCTGCAATACCCATCCGACCTACCTTTTTGAATAAGGAGGTGGATAATCTAGAGATTGAAGCCTATAACTCACAATTGTATGATATTACAACTTTTTCATGAAGAATACAGAGCTCTTCCTAAGGATATCCCAAGTGACACATCACTCACTATTTATATGAACATGAAGAAGCTATTAAATGGATACAAACATGAGCCTAGGGCACAAGCCTTTAGAAAGATGTTTGCAAGCTTTGGGGAAATTGAAACTCTCTCCCTATGATGGATCTAATAGAATCTCAACTCATGCTTGGGTACAATATATAGACACATACCTTTCCCTTTGATTGATGAGAAAATATAAAGCAACCAACTTTACCACCTTGTGTTTTGATGGTACTGCATATGAGTGGTGGTACTAAGGTCTCATCACTAAAGTTCATAGATTCATCACCTCATATGATGAATTTTACAAAATTTTGATTGAGAGTTTTGATTGAAAAGATCTCAACATTTAATTCTAAATATTTGACTCAACTCAAATAGTGTGGTTCAATGGAGAACTATCTAATAGAGTTTCAAAAGCTATTGGTGATGGTGTTAGACATCATGGAGAGAAGATTGACTATGCTCTTCCTTAAAGGGTTAATTGGGTCTCTCAAGGGGTTGATCAAGGATTTTGAACCACTTACCCTACAATATTTTCTCAAGTGGGCAAAAGAATAATTTATAAACCAACACCTTCATTTCAAAGAAGCATTTTCACAAAAAATATATACAGTAGACCAAGAGTTTTACATCAAGACTATACATTGAGGCAAGGAATTAATTGAGATGGAAGAAGTTGTGTTTCAATTGCAAGGATGAATGATCACCTAGATATATATATATTGGGAAAGGACAAGCACATTACATTGAGCTAAGGTCTAACAATGAATTGAGATCTAAGAAACCCAAACCATAGGGTGAAGATGAACTTGAATAGGATATCAAAGAAGAAGAAGATCAACCAAAAGAGAAAGAAGTCATCTTGGGAGGCACTCTTACCATACTTTTTGATACTCTAATATACAACCCCTTATGTATATATGGGGTCCTACAAGGTCAAAGGGTGACTATACTTATTAATATTAGTGCCACTCATAACTTCATCGATGTGAGAATGATGATAAAATGAGGCCTCAAGATGGAGGGATTTAATGGATTCAATATAATAGTGGTTGAAATTTTCACTATCCAATGTAATAGAATAATTTCCCAACTCAGTATTAATCTGGGAGGATACAATATCAATGATGAATTCTATGTTGTCAATATAGGAGAAATAGATATGGTCCTAGGTATCTGTTGGTGTAATTCATTAGGAGAGATCATACAAAACTTTCAGACTAAGGAACTAAAGTTTTAGTCAGAGGGAAATGAAGTGATGCTACAAGAAATGAAAAATAAAGTGTCAAGGATTATATTATCTAAGAGAATGGAGATGTTTTTTATATCATGGGAAAGCCACACTGTTAGTTTAGTGTTTTGTGACTATAATAAAACCTACCAAAGGAATGAAGGTATATCATGTGGATATACAAAGCATATTGGACAAGATCAATAAATTATTAACATTCCTCTAGGGCGACCTCCAAATGGAGGCTTTAGGAATGTTATTAAGTTGGAAAAAGGTGTTAAGAGAAATCCCATCATCACTACACCCTATCATCACCCTAGGATACATGATGAGGAAATTAAAATCTCATTTAAGGAATTGATGGAAATGGGGCACATAAAATTGAGCTCAAGTTCCTTTGCTTCCTCTATAGTCTTGGTGAAGAAGAAATGTGGCACAATACAAATGTGCATTGGTTATAGAATGTTGAACAAGAAGACTTCCAAGAACTGACAACACATTCCAATGATTGTGAATTGATAGAAAAGCTTCATACAATAGTTTATCTGCAAAATAGATCTCAAATTGAGCTACTATTTGATCAAAATTTGAGATGAGAATATTCGCAAAATGAATTATTTGTGTCATTATGGGTACTAATATGAGTTTTTGGTAATGTTGTTTGGCTTGAAAAACACTCCACTAACTTTCCCATCGTGAATGAATACATATTTTGTAAGAAACTAATAAATTTTATCCTTGTCTTCTTTGATGAAAATTTAATTTATAGAAAAATATGGTAGGAGCACATACAACACATTAATGCAATGTTGGAAATTTTGGAAGCACAAACATTGTTTTCCAAGGATCCCAAGTGTGAGTCCACTATGACATAAATCTTTTATCTAAGTCACATCATTAGTGCAAAGGGAGTGTAGGTGGACATGGAGAATATCAAAGCAATTCAAGACTATCCTCCCTTAAGGACCTTGATATAGTTGTGAGGATTCTTTGACCTTTGTAACTAATATAGGAATTTTGTTGAGAGTTTATCCCAACTAATTGCACCCTTAACTAACCTAACAAATAAGTGAACTTTCATGCAGACTAAGGATACACAACAAATATTTTATTAACTAAAATGGGTAATGGGATTGTCTCTTGTGTTAGCAATATTAAACTTCACCCTTCCTTTTACACTAGAGTGTGATGCATCAAGAGAATAAATTAGGGTTGCATTCATGTAGAACAAGTAATTGATTAATTTTAAGATTTAAAAACTCACAAAGGTGGAAATATTATTCTACATCAATGATAAGGAAATGTTGGTCATCATGCACACGTCAAATTTATGAAATGCTTGGTGGGTGGTTGATTTATGGTTAAAATTGATCACAAAAATTTGAGATATTTTCTAAATTATAAGGATATAAATGAATAGTATTAAAAGTGGGTGATAAAAATCCAAGTGTATGATTTTGATATTGAGTACATCAAAGGGAAGAAGAATGTGGTTTCTAATATGTTGTCCAAAAGGCCAAATTTGTGTTTCATGTCCTTGATTTCTATGTATTATAAGAATGAAATCATAATAGAGTATGTTAATCATGTATTTGTAGTTTGTGTTAGAAGAAAAGCTATTAGACAAGAGGTGCACCATCTGCAATAAACCCATTCTCTATAAGGGAAGAGTCTACTTGGTGTCAAAATCAAGGATGAAAGGAAAGATTTTGTGGCTAGTTCATGCCACTCCCTTGGTGGGCCACCCTAGGTATTAAAAACCTATAAATAGATAAATAAAAGGATCACATGGAAGGAACTCAAAGATTATATCCTCACCCATATTAAATTTGCATCATTTAAAAAATAGAATAGAAATTTCTAGCAAGTCTTTTGTAGCCCTTACCCATCTTGAAGCAAAAATTGGAAAGTTTTTGAATGGATTTCATCATGGGACTTTGTAACCTCTGAGGTAAGGACTACATATATGTTGTGTGGATAGACTAATAAAATATACACATTTATTTTTCATCTATTCATATTTTTGTTAGAATTGTGAATAAACATGAGATGTGAGATCAAACAACAAAAATATACACCTTCCATGCAAAGAGATTTAGAAATAATGATTTTTTATATCCTCAACAAGTAAATACTTACATAATGAACCTCAAGAGTCTTCAAGGAGATCGAGAGATAATACAATGAGTGTGAGTGCTTTATAGTATCAACCTTAAATGATAAAAGGGATTAGATCATGAAAAGTGTCAACATCCTATGTGATAAGACATAATGATCTAATAAAAGCTCACTCTAGTTAACAAAAGAAAAAAAAAAGGCACTCCTAAGTTTAGCTTACGTACATGAAATGAATTAGACTAATAATCAATTCGATATTAATCAATTATTAGCTAATGCATGATTACTCTAACACCCCCTTGAGATGAACTTAGGGAGTAGCTAAATCCCTAAAAAGTAAATGCATAAAAAACAAAGTGAATGATGTATCCTGAGAAACAAGGCCTAATGAGATACCCATGTACAAATAAATGAATCTCTCACAACTTGAGAAAAATGAGAAAACCACATGGGAAAAATCCTAAAAAAGAGAGAAAGATGAATGAGGGACTAAAAATCTTCCAAATTAATATCCCAAAAAGAATAGGAACAAGAATATCACACAAACATGAATAGGCTATAGACAAATATCAAATGATGATTGATATAGTTTTGAAATTTTTAGTGAACAGAGCTATAGGTCCCAAATCCTATAATACCCCTCTGTTTTGCTTCTTGTTCGGTTTGCTTTATGTTATGTTTGATTGTAGCTACTTTGATACTGGACACACCTTGTTATTTGTGTTTTGATCGCTACTATTGAGCGACAACTATTATTGTGTGATGTGTTGATCTGATTATCGTTTCATATGCTTTAATGGTTTAATGATGTTGTAGAGTTAGCATGAGATGTTATTATGAGATTATTGATAATGATGTTAATGTCAGTCTTTGATGAGTGGATTGGTGAAGAGGACGGTTTTGCATCACTTGCTTGTGAGCACCCTGCGAATCCGTGATTTCTTCTTCATGGTGTGTATTATATGTTGGATATATTGTATTATGTTGTTTACTTGGTTTCAGGTTGTAGGTACATGACATCGACTCCACCTGGTTTCATAGGTTTGAGCATGTCAATCCAACGGTTAAGTTGAACGGGAGATAGTAGCTAGGTAACATGTGTCAGGTCTACACCCTAGACTTAGTGTGTCGTCAGTCCTGTTTATTGAGTCATGTTTACCTTATTTAATGTTATTTGATTTTGTTAGATGCATTATTATTAAATCAATGTTTAGAATAATTGCATTGGTAAAAGTAGTGATTATGTTATATTAAATTAAAATTATGCTTTGATGTTATATTTAAAGTTGATAATGAAATTTAATTTAGTTAAATTTTAATTTATTTAATTAATTAAATTTTAATCTCAAAAGGGTTGAATTTAGTTATTAAATAATTAAAATTAATTAATTAAGTTTATTGGATTAAATTAAATTAAATAAAGAGAAATTAAAAGTTATTTGAAAATTACATTTTGAAATTGAAAGAAATTGAAATTGTATTTTAAAGTCAATGTGGGTTTTCGAAAATGGAAAATGAAATTAATATCTAATTTCCAACTTTGCATGCATTGTCATTTAGGGTTGTATAAGATATTTTTGATTTATGAGGAATGCATGTTTTAACTTTTGAAAAGAAGAAGTTTTTGGGGGAGAATTCATTTTCATAGCAGTGAAGGATTTTTGGAAAAATTTGCACAAAGAAGGGTTTGAAGCAGTTTTTTGGTTTTAGATTTGATTTGAGGAAAGTCAATTTGCAATTGTTGAAGTTTTTGGATTGGATTCGTTGCACGTTTGAGGAAAATTCAGGAAATCTTTGGAGGAAGCTTGCATCAGAAATTCATCTTCTTCTGTAGCTTCGAATTTTAGGTTTTTGATCTGTGTTTTTCTAGTTCTTGTTTTTGTTTAATACAATTTATATTGTTTATTAATCTGATTGTTGAAATTCATTGTTTAATTTAAACCTTAGATTGTGCTTAAACATTTAGGTTGTTGTATGAAGATTTTACCCTTTTGAAAACATTCAGATCTGTTTTTCAAAACAAACCCTATTAGAAAACTTTCAATAAAAAAATCAAGATCTGTTTAATTTTTCTTCTTTTATATTATTTGAAAATTTGAAGGAATGGTTTAAAAGAAATTAAATTTAAACCTCTTGAATTTAGAAAGGAATTCTAGAAAATTTTATTCAATTTCCTATAACTGATTATTTTTATTTATTTCTCTCTATTTTACCAGTTAATTTATTCTATGTAAATATATATATATATATATTTATATATTATATGTATTATATTCTGGTAAATATATACACATAACATATAAATATATATATATTTATGTTACTGTCATAGATTTAAGTTATTATTCTTGTTGAAAAAATTCTCGTCCGTACGGCGTTTCCGAGAAACGAATTTCGATGAAATTCATTGAATATTCTTATGAAATCATATAAATGAATTCCAAAATTATCATATGAGTGTGTTATTTTAACAAAATAAAAGTTGATGTTGACAGTGGTTGGTGGGGACGGATGTACCCCACCACCCACTCTTCCCCATGGGAAGGACGCACTGCCCATGGGGTAGTGTGCCCACCGCATGGGGGGACGCATTGTCCCATGGGGAGTGCGGCCTCCCCAAAGCTCTATAGCCACTGTACAATATGTACAGTCGGCGGTTGACCTTCGTAGGCATCGACAGTACACCGTCCGCTTTTGGTTAATGCGAATTTTTGACTTTGCTTTAAAATTTGCATTTGGTTTTTATTTAAATATTTTTTATTTGTATGTTAGATTAATATAAATGGTTATATATATATATATATTACATATATTATTATTATATATCAAATATATAATATTTAATATATATATATATATATATATATATATATATATATATATATATATATATATATATATATATATATATATATATATATATATATATATATATGTATTGGAAAATGGGAATATAAGTTTGGAGTATATTTCTGAATCAAATAGTTTAATAGTCTAGTAATTTGTAGTAAAACAAAAGGTTAAAATCATTGTTTAATGTAGACTTTATTTTTTAAACGTAGTTTTGAATATAAATATGATATATGTATTTAAATATATGAAGTATGTTGAATATATTTTAAATATATTTATATATTTAATTTTTTGTTTTAGGCATAGGAGTGCATGCAAGGTTCTTTGAGAGCAATTTAAACTGATATGATTATTGTGCATGATTAGATAAGGTTGAGAAAAGTATTTATTTTAATGAAGGAATTTATTAGTTTAATGGAAAATTTAGAATGATATTATTTTAATTTATGCGAGATGCATTAAATAGGGAAATGGATTTAAGATATCCAAAATTAGTGTATTTCCTTGTCTTTGCCTATTATTGTTATCTTTTCCTTATGTTCGTGATTGGGGAAAAAAGGGTTTTATAATTATTTGAGTTAACCATGTTATCATGCCTTTGATTTTGTTAATGTTACCTATTGAATGAGTATGGGTTTAAGAAATCCAAATATTAGATTTGATTAATGACTTGAATGCTTTGTTGCTATGTCGTCGAGTTGCATTGTGGGATATGGGGTTAAGTGTTAGTCCATAGTTGTAAGTCTTCCAAAAGAACTTAGAGGATGAGGGTTGTCGAATCTTTATGTCAACCAGTTGTTTTCCCTTGGGTAGTGCATGGTGTCTTTTCAATTTTACCCAGTTTCCATGAACGGGGATGTTTTGTACCTCCTATGAAAAGAGTGGACTACGTGTATTTGTTGCCTCCATAATGTTTGGAGTGAATTGTATTATTTGTTTCCTCCTTGTGTTGGAGTGGTTTTGATACCTAGGTTGCATGCACTTGTGTTTCCCTTGGAGTATGGTTTTTATGGTGTGTTGTCCATTAGAAGAGTGGCTTCTGATAGGCGTCAGAGCCCAAAGAGGTAAACCAAGTAACCTTCAAAATTTATTTAAACAAGTGATAATTAAAGTAATGTACTTAGAAGATTAGGACTAACTTCTCACTAATCAAGATAATTTGACCTCACTCATAGACACAAGGGCTCGTTTAGACTTGGGATGAGTTGGAAGGCTTGGAATGGCAAAGTCAACTATTTTGTCCTCACGAGAGATAGTTGATTCCGCATGAGTGAGTATGAGGGCCGGGATTCGGTTGAGGTCACCAGGATTACCGAAGCCTATGAAGAATGCCCAGAGGAGATCTCATAATAAACCTTGCGATGACACTCTATCTAGGACAAATGTTGTTAATTGTTTTATGTGTATGGTTCTTTGAACATACTTGATCTATTTTATGTCTGGAAGCAATTTGATCTATGTCAGTGATGTGAATGTTGTACTTGTGTTGTAATTGAGTTGTACTTGTTTAGTTCATATGTTTGGTTATATTCGTATGTGTCAGTATGAGTCTGCCTTTGGTTAGAGGTAGTAGATTCTTTGTCCATGTTGCGTTGTTACTATCTCCTAGCATGGGGGGTGGGCCTTCGGGTACCACTTGGTTGGGTGGAACATGCACCATACACCGTTGGGTCCCCCTTGATCTTTAGTACGTGGAGGTGAGACATCCAATTGGATAGCTCATGGATCTTGTTTTCATTTCTAGCACTGTTGTATTTCAAATTGTATAAGTTGATTTTACCCCTCTTGTATTTATGAGGTGGATTTATGTAATTATAACACATGTATTTATGACTCATTCTGGGAATGAGTGTTGTAATCAGTTAATCATGTAATGGATATATGTTGTGGATATTATATTCCTATCTTGGTATTTATTTATGTTGAATGAATGCTTACTACTTGTGTTATTTATTGCAATGTAATTTAAATGATGTATGTTAATGGGGATTTAAGTAATCTCAGTTACGTAGCCTTAGGGGATGTTGTCAATAATAGATGAACATGTATGTTTAATTCACTTTAATAAAAAAAAATTAGTATGTTTTTATAGTGAATTGAAACTTCCTCTAGGGTTGTGTGGCGGGGCATTACAAATCCCTAAGCTCTAATAATCCTCTAGGTATCAAGGGTGTCAAACCTGGGAAAATTATCACAAACCTATCTTTAGGGTGGGTAGGTAAGGACCAATGGTTGAGGTGGGTAAGACCTCCTTCACTTTGGGCTCTACAAGACCAAGGGGGGTTCTCCCTAAAGTTTCAAACTATTGATTGAAACACTAAACAATACCTTACAACAAACTATACCTACTACATAGTGTATTCCAATATTGGTGTCATAATATACCTATGTGCTAGTTTGGACAAGTATGAGCACCTTATTAATAGATAATATACCATATAAGTGTTTGATAATGTGTTTATCATACACCCTTGTATTGCTATACCTATTCAGACATGACAATATAACACACAAAAAATAAAACTTAAAAAGTGTTTGAATTGATGTATTTGGAGTGTGTTGAGGATGATAGGAGAGAAAGCCAATCACAAATAAATGCCTTTATCCATTTGGAAAAAGAGTATCTGATTTAATCAAACATGCAACAATTGAAAATAAGGTGATGCCTTAATCAAGATACCACAAAAGATTATGCCTTAAATGCACAGGTAAGATAGAATCTACATATTCATTTAGAAAGACAATAAATGGTTGCAAAATATTAAGAGATTCCAGTTAGTAATCCTTAAGTATTCCCACACATCTCTTTTATTGTATTGAAAATATATCATGCAAAAGCTTTGCAAGGATTTTATAGACTTCTAATTGAAAAAATAAACAACATACATCTGGAAATGTATACCATATATAAGGATACACTCAACTAAGGTTGATTATGCCTTTAATCAATCAATCTTCAAATCTTAAAAATATTATTGTAGTTTTGAGAGAAAACCTAAATTATTACAATATAAAATAGCTACACTTAGAACTGGTAATTGAAACCCTAGGGATTCTATGAATATCTTTCTTCTGCTAGCTCCATAACTGATTCTCTCTATCAATTTTTGTTTTATCCTCCTCCCTTCTCTCTTAATCACTCAAAAATATATCCTTTTACAACATGAAGGTACCCTCAGGGAAATAACCATAGGCATTTGAAATTGTATAAGAATCCCACACTTTCTTTCATCACTTTCACATGGTTGAACACTATGAAGCCATGCACTTACATTAATGAGCATTCAAATGAAGAGGAAAACCCCCATAAAATATGTATCAAAATCCATACGAGAATGGCCCTTTGATAAGAAGGAGGCCTGTGAACCATAAAGAAACATGGGCACCATTGTTTCCCACTTGTAGTTGTCAAGAAATGCATTAAATATCATCCTTGTAGCCTCAAGGATCAAACCTAGTAGTTGAGAAAGTAGCTACAACATTAATGATGTTTACAAATGAAAACACGTCCTTTCGGAGTATTTCCAAAGTTTTGGGCCCAAACCAACCATTAGATTAAACATTAAATGGTTCGCCACCCTGAAAGGTCACCTTCATCAAATGTTGAACTTCAGGCCTACAAGGAATTGCTTGTCAAAAGGGTCGGCGAGAAGACTATCCATGAACCAAAAACATCAAAGAGAAAAACCTCCATTTGGCATTAGGCATCGAGCCTTCTACATACCATATATCATGTTTATGAAGAAGACAACATGAAGAACGCAAAAATTATGATCCCTAAAAGAGTACTTTTGTCAGAATTTGAGCATTGGGCATTGGGCCTGACACTTCCTAGAAGAAGGGAAGGATGAAAGCAAAAGAGTTGATGGAAAGATTAGAAATAATTTCAAGTGAAGGAATATGTTGGGAGTCAAGAGTTGTGAGGAAGGTTTAGGCCTTATTGCAAAATAATGATAAAGGTTAAGGAGAATGGTTGATTCTTGAAAGACTAAAAACTATGACATCAAGAATTAAGGATCGTGGATAAGGCTTATGTCCTATCATAAGACAAAGACAAAAGATAAGAGGGAGACATGATCATCAAAGGCCAAAGATATGAAATTAGGGATCGAGGATCAAAAGGAAGAATTAACCCTTATCACAAAATTATGATAAAGGATAAGAGAGAGACCTAGTCACCAAAGGCCAAAGATAAGACATTAAGGATCTGAGATCAGTAGGGAGGATTATGTTTAATCATAACAATAAGAGAAAAGATAGAAGAAATATCTAATCACCAAAGACTGAAGATAATGATGGTTTCAAAAACCGTGTCCAAGTCTGAAAGCAATTTCAAAACCTTTGTCGAAATCCACCAAGGTTTTCAAAACCTTTGAAAATTTTGACAAAACCTCGTGTTTTCAAGTTTCAAAGTATATTTCTAAAGCATTGGTCAATATACCCAATTTCAAAAATTCTATCAAAATTTGAAAAGGTTCTAAAAACCACATTGGAGTTGGACAAAGTTCTAAAAACCATGTCAGAGTCTGAAAAGGTTTTAAAAACCACATTGAAATCTGACAAGGTTGTCAAAACCTTTCAAAGGTTTGACAAGACTTTGAAGTTTTGCATCGGACCATAAGCCTAATTTTAAAACCTTCTTCAAGGCCCAACAAGGTTTTTACAACATTTAAAAACTTTGACCACCGATTGGATGGAAGACTTATGGCTTATATTTAATAAAATGATAAGGATAAGAAGAAAGGTTGAAACACTTGGGAACGTGATGGAAAGAAGGGAAAAAGGGAAGAAATAGGGAGCAAAAGAGATGGCATGCAATTATGTAAATAATTGAAAGCCCGAAAAGTTTAGTACGTAGCCATTGTTGGGAATTTTTTAAATGTATTTTTGGTTACAACCTAACAAGTGGAAAATGCAACTACCAGAGGCACTTGAGCATGATATACCATTAAGATTTTTTATATCGGTTATAATTGATGGGGATCATAAAGGGGTGGCACAAAGTGACAACACAAAGCATTATAAATTGATCAAATTTATGGGTGCCAACAAAAATGAAGAACTTCCTCTAAAACAAATGATGATTGGGATAAAGAAGACAAAAATCTACATGATTTCCCCCAATGACACCACTTGAATTAGATCGCAAATAAAGGAAAACATCTGGAAATCAAAGATACAAATGGAATAGATACCAATAGTCTAAAAAATATTGATCAAAGGAAAATGGAAGGTCGCCTCCAAAAAAAAGAATACAAGAGTGTCCATATAGTAACTACTCCATCTCATCAAAATTTATGGGTAACCATCCATTGCATCTGTCTAGTACATAGGAACAAAAACTAGATATATAGATTACTCCAAAATGAAACCAAGGAAGCATTAGCATGAACAATAGAAACCCCCCATAATGTGAAAAGGGAGAGTTAATATAGGTCCACTGAAACTATGTGTCACCAAGAAGTGCATTTAGGAAAACAAAGAACATCTAATTTTTCTACAACCAAAAAAGAGTGTCCAAACAAGACACACATGCATGTAGAAAGAATCACCAGGATTCAACATTATCATGGAAGGAACAATCACTTGAAAAAGGTTTGATGACAAAAGAAAAGGCCTACACAAATCCCATGGCACTTTATATCATAGTGTTAGTACAAAAGGCACAACAAGATATGCAAAATCCCCAAAAAGCATACACTAGAGTGGAACTTTATCTTAGTGTGTCTGCAAAATTAATTACATGCAAAAGTTGTCTATAATATCCAAATAGGAAAAAATGATGGAAATACACATAAAACAATAAAAAAATCATCCCACGCAAACAAAAGGTTTCTAGGAGCTAAAATATCCAAGTAATCCACTAGAATGTAAAAATAAAAAATGAATAAAATTTACTTGGAGAAAAATTTGGAAAAAGTGGATAGATTTCCATGAATAGATCTAAAAGATCATCCCAACACTACTAGAATCATGAAAAATGAAAAAATGAGTCAAAAGTTAGGAGTTTGGAAGTGAAAACAACACATCTAACTTTGACAGGTAATAAAAAGTACCAATAAAAAAATTGAGTTAAAAACTAGCACCATTAGATAGTGCTCGAAACCATCTTTATGACGATATCTTGTTTTCCCAATTTTGATAGCTGAGCAAAAAGTTGTCACAATTTTTCCAATCTTGCTAAAACTGCAAAAAAAAAAAAAAAAAGTAGCCCCCTAAGGGTTGGGCGTTGGTTTCCCATGTGACCCTGCAGCGGCAAGGGTTTAAAAACCATAATATTTTTTTATTAAAAAACATCATATAGTATGCGCACCAAAAATTGCAAAAAAAATAATGAAGTTTCCAATGTAACTTCAGTTGAAAAAAAACTCAAAAATGGAGAAAGGGTTCGCTAAATCCATTCTCTAATACCATATTATAATTATGAATAAACATGAGATGCATGATCAAAAAATGAACAAAAACACCTTCCACACAAGAGAGATGCAAAGAATAATATGGTATATCATCAACAAGAAAAACTTACAGAATTAACCTCAAGAGTCTTCAAGGAGATTGAGAGATAATACAATGAGGGTGAGTTCTTTATAGAAGAAACCCTAAATGATAAAGGGATTAGATCATGACAAGTATCATCATCCTATGTGATGAGATAAAATAATGTAATAAAAGCTCACTCTAGTTAACAAAAAAACACTCCTAAGTTTAGCTTAAGTGCATGAAATGAATTAGACTAATAATCAATTAAAGATTAATAAATTAATAGCTAATGCATGATTACTCTAAAAAATTTAAGATGCCACAAGTGGTTGATTTGTTCTTCAAGAAAGTGATGACGCTCCATGAACTACCCAAGAGCATTATGAGTGATAGAATAGAGACAGTCACTTCACAAGCTTGTTTTGGAAAGAGATATTCCTTTTAGCAATATATTAACTCACCATTGTTAAAAAATGAGTGGAAGGTTATTTGAGAAATTATGTTGTTGATAAATAGAATACCTAGATCAAATGGCTATACTTAAGGGATCATTGTTACAACACCACCTATCACATGTATATCAAGATGAATTTATTTGTAGCTTTGTTTGGGTATGAAGCTCAAAGTTCCATTTATCTCATTCTAGCGGATAGAGATCTGCACACTTGTATCACTTTGTGTTGTCATTGATGGAAAACCTAACCAATGATCATATCTGCACACTATCATTTGTTCATACCGGTAGGAAGATTGAAGATTATCAAGGAAGAACAAAGTATCTGGTAGCATAGTGTTCATCGATCTGTAAGAAGCTTTCAGGTTATTATTTTGTATTGCGCATCCTAGGGAATACTTGTTGGTATAATATCCTTGTGTTTATTGAAGCGTAGTGGCTTGTATCAGTCCATGTGGAAGTTAGAAGATTCGGTTGACTTGTTCTCAGTTTTTCTTGTATTTAAGGCTTACCTCATGAATGTATAAAGTCGCAGATGTATGAGAACTAATTAGTTAAGTATTTCTATGTTTTATATCTTTTCTTGGGTCCTAGCCAAGTTGTGGCCAACCATTAAGGGTACGCATTGCATATTCCTCATAATTTGAGCCGACAGTTGTAATTTTCTTGTGTTCTAATGAAGCCGACAAAGTGTAAATAAATTCTATGTTGTGGATATATATACAAGTTTGTCTATATCATTTTGTATGATGTATGAGTTGTGTATTGGTGCGAATTGTGAATAAGAGCATAGTAGAAGAGAAATTAAGCACAGTTTCACTTGTGCATAGAAGATTTGTGTTGTGTGTATGAGAAGAATAGAGCAGAAGTACAGAATCGGTCTGTAAGCCAGTAGATCTATTATTGAGCTTAACTGGAATTGTAATCAGGAATTTGTAGATGATATCATCTCAGTTCAATCTTTAGATGGTTTTAATCTGAATTCTTGTATGGCAGTGAGCCTTTTCTTTTGACCAATGAGCTCTAGGCAATGCACCTGAATGCAAGTGCATTCCCCTTTTTGTAATCTTCTTTTGAGTATACTCAGATCATAATTGTGATTGGCCATCCACCATGGTTTTTCCCCTAACAAGGTTTCCACGTAAAAATCTTGGTGTTATGGTGTTGTGTTTATTTTCCTATTTATGCATTATGATTGAATGTTACTAATGGCTTGATGATAAAAGTCAATGAAGTTAATTTTTGCACAACACTAATTCACCCCCCCCCCCCTCTCAGTGTAGCTTGTTTCCAATATCAGAGCTAGTTCCTCTAAAAGAATTCTAACCGCTTGGGGAGATCTTGAAAGTTGTTCTAATGGATTCAAGCAGTCTTCAACAATAGCTTTTGGTGGCCCTGGATGATCTTGATCAGTCAAAGGCTAAAGTTCAGAAATTGCAAGAAAATCTCTCAGATGCTGAGAAATTCATTGAGTCTCTGAAAGAAAAAATCAATAAGTCTAGAGAAAAGAGAAAGGAACTCTGTGATCAGATTAAGCAAAGTGATAGTAAGAGCATTGAAGAAGAAGAACTCAGTCAAGCCCTAAAAGAAAAGATAGAAGAATATGAAAAGATTACCAAAGACAATACAGTCCTAAAGCATGAGATGGAATCCATCATGATGAAGATGACCAAGGAGATTGAAGATAGAAATAAAAATGAAGAGAACCTAGCATAGTCCCTGAAAGAAAAATCTAAAGTGTGTAGTTGATTGGATGAAGAATTGGAACAATCTAAAAATAGTGAAGAAGCACTTGAAAGGTAGTTGGATGATCTCAGAAATGAACTTGTTGTTGATAATGAGTACAAAGAGAAGTTCAAATCTAGTTCTGCCATGCTTGATGAACTAATTGGAAGCCAGAGGACTCATTGGGACAAGCGAAGTCTTGAATATGAAAAAGGAGAAATTTCCAGATCCGAGCAAAGAAGATTCAGCCAAGGAACCCAAGTGAACAAATCTGGAAGGTATCCAGTAAGGCAACATAATGCTCAAAGATTTAATGGATATTATTTCAGCTGTAATAAATTTGGACATATGGCCGCTCAATGCCGAAGTAAAATGAATCAAAGTGGTCCATCTTTCCTAGGTCAATGTTTTAAGTGTCATAAGATTGGTCATAAGTCAAATGAATGCAGAAGTATAATGAATCAATTTCATAGATGTTATACATGCAATAGATTTGGCCATACTGCTAACCAGTGCAGATCAAGAGGAAATCAATGGAACAACTGGTCTGGAAAGAGAAATGTTGTATGCTACAACTGCAACAAATTTGGTCATATTGCAACACATTGCTAGAACATAAAAGGTCTGGTAAAACAAAGGAAGAACATACATAAGGATATCAAAGGAAAGGGAAAAATCACTATAGATGTAGTCAGACAACAAATGCATAAGAAATGGGTAAAGAAAGAACCCTCTACTTAAGAAAGTGTGCCAGTACCAGAACTTGCCTCTGGTAATTCCTCTGAGAATTAGTCTCAAGCCCTTGGCCTAGGGGGAGCAGTCAAGAAAATCATACAAACCCCTAACTGATGTGGATGTGCTCAGTAGATGCATAGATGCTCAATGAATGCTACTGAACTCATTGGAGAAAATAGTATGCTATATCGGAGGTCCACAAATGTTTTATCCGTCACTATGTATAGATACAAAGTAACCGGATGTATTACGGTTAAAGCATTTATTGTGATTAGAGAGTTAGGTGTGTAAATGATAAAAGGTCATTTCCACACTTCATTTTTCATCTTGAATTTGGAAGAGAAGAAGTCTGGAGAGCTCATAAGTGAACATTAGCGATTTGAGGCGAGATTCAAGCATCGGAAGTGTTTCAACATTCAAATTGCAATTCAGCGAAAAAAGGTATTTTTTAGAAAACTTTGCAAAATTATGATTTGGAAAATGTATACTCCTCTGGTAGTCAAAGTTAAGGATCAACCTCATCCTAAATTTAAGTGGCATCCTTACAAATCCCTTGAGATCGATCCTCTAGGAGAATTTTCGTCCGTTCCGCACAGAGTTTTACACACAAAGGATATTAGGGTTTATATTCATGCAAATATTGAAGAACTAGGAAGTTCTCAGTTGCTAAATTTGTACAATAATCATATCATTGGTGAAGATTATTGCGTAAAGCCAGAGCACAAAATCTTGGAAACAAAGAAATTCACATAGATGGTTAAATTTCTCGTGTTTCTAGATTCAGAATGGGTCTATTACATTTTGATCCAAGTGCATGATGAGTTTATGTGGCTAACTATTCTATTCAAACTTACAAAGGAAGCTATCAGTGTAGTAACCAGTCTGAATTCTTCAGGTGGATTACCTATTCTCAAGTCTGTGAAAAACCAAATAGTCGTTGATGCCATAGGATCAACATACAATGACTATCAACAACATTATTGATGTAGATGTGAAATTTGCATCCATGGTCATTGGATACAAAATTTATCACTCTAATCATGATAACTCAGTGTCTGGCACAAAAATCTATGCCGCTAACCAAATGGTAAAATAAAAATAGACTACGGCCTTTGTGAACTACTGAGAATTTAGTTAATGGAAAATCCGGTAAAGATTAAAAAGGACAAGAAGAAATCTTTCAAATATGGTACCCTGATTTTTTGTTTGTTCTGTTACTTCATGGTTGAAGTTTCAGGAGTTGGAAAAGTTCAGTGGGAAAAGGACAAATTGGTAGCTGAATAGATCAAAGATCTGTTATATGATTCTGAAGACATGAAAACAATAAATGCAGCTATGTGGGGATTCTTCAAAAAATTTCAGTCTATGATGCAAGCAAGGGAGATGATTCTTACCTCTATTGTAGAAAAATAAAAGGACTCTATTTTCTTCATGGTGAGTATTGATCAATGTATGATGGAGGCCGTTGATCCCAACACAATCTGGATCATGCCCATCGGATATGAAGTTGATGGGAAATTTCTGGATATGTATGCTCAACACATATTGAGAAAACTAGTGGATCTAGGAGAAGAAAGGTTTGGAACATATGCAAAGAAGGACAAGTAGGTGCACAGTGAACTAAGAAATCATGTAGTTACTAAAAGAGTTAGAAAAGAAGTTTAAGTTCTCGCAGAGAGTATGGGAGTATCTGTAGAATTGCTAAAAGAAGCTAGACAGAAAAGGGCAGAAGATGAAGCAGCAAGGCAAGTTGCTAAGGAGGCAACAAAAGCTCAATCGGCTGGTCCAACAGCACCATCTGGCCGAACTAGAACCACTAGAAGCTCTATATCTCATTCAGCCCCTGCAGCAAAGACTACCCTTGCAAAAACTAAGCCTAAGAGATTCAGAAAGGAAGGGAAGAAAAAGAGCAAGAGAGTATATATGGTTGTTTCTGATGATGAGAAAATAAAGTATGATGAAGAAGTAAAAGAGATCAAGCATCAAGGCACCAAAGAAATAATAGTCAAAAAAGACAATACTTCCAGTGAAGGTGACCAAGCAAAGAAGAAAGCAAAGACTGACAAACCAAGTATGTCAGTACAAGCAGTTGAAAAAGCTTTGGTTAAGGATGGAAATCTAAAACCACTTTACAAATGGTATGAATCTTTTGATAAATTTGATAAAAGAATTCTTGAAGAAGCAATGATAAAACATATGAATGTTTTTAATAAAGTTATGATTCAAATTATGCATAGTCTACCAAAGAGTTTGTATGAAATTCTAGAATCAAGAAGGTTGAGTGCTACAATTGAAGAAGAACAAATGAGAGAAAGGATTCTTGTTGAACTATGTCCAATGATCTTTGTGGATGAGATGAAGATACTTTTGAACAAGACCCAAAAGAAATTCAAAAGAAAAACAAGGGTTAATAAGCTTATGATTGGTCAGACCGAGGAAGTCACAAAAGAAACAGAGAAAATTTTGAGGGAAATACTATTGAATGAAAAAGTTGAAGTTGTGACTGAGGAAACACATGTTGATGATGTCTCATCTAATCTGGTGAAAGAAGAAAAAGAAGGAAATGTTGATGTTGTTGTTAACGCTGAAATTCCTATGGATGTTGAGGCACCAAAGAATATATCAGTTGAGAAAGTAGAGATCTCTAAAGATGAATCAAAATCTTCAATTGAGGAAGTAATAGCTGACAAAAAGAAAGATAATGTAAAAGCAGTCTCGGTTGAAACAAGAGACATTGCTAAGGCAGTAAAGAAATTTTTGGTTGAACAAAAGGAAGAACTGGATCCAAAACTAATTGAAGGTCCTATTGACCTGTCTACATTAAGCCCAATCTAGAAAATGAAAGTAGCTACAATTTCTCAAGCACGGGCCAAAGAAGAGCTACTAAAATCACACATTGAGGATAGTGAACTACTAAATCTGACATCCAGAGTATTGGAAAAGATAATGCCATCCTATGCAAAATATCTGAGTATTTCATCCTCCTATGAACTAAAAAGGCTTATCAGCTTAGTTGATACTCACTTTGAGTCATTAGAAAAGTTAGCCATGATGAAAGTGTAGAATGAATTTGATGCTAAAAGGTTTAATGGAATGAAAAATATGATTGTCCAAGACAAAATACTTTTAACCACATGCATAAATAATGTACATAATTCCTTATCAGAAGGTGGTAAGATATACAAAGCATGTCTGCCTTTTTCACAATTTACTAAAGGAAATGAGAAAAAGGTGAAAGATCTAGAAAACAAGTTAAGTGCCATTTTTGAGGCATTTGATCCACTATTCAGTGGTGTTGGGAAATTAGAAGGCAAAGTAATTTCCTTGATCAATAACATAAAAGGTTTGAAGCATGCAAATGATAAAATTGTTTCCAGAACCTGTGAACTCAGAAGCATAATTTGTCCAAAACTTGACATATTGTCAAGTGCTCTAAAAGAAGGAGAATAATCTATAGGATTTGTTGATCCGACCAACCTAGAGTCCACGGAGACACAATATTATTTGATCTATGGTCATATTACAATTTTGGAAAGTCTCAAAATAATTTGGGACACAAATTTGATTCAGTTGAAGAAAGACTTTGCAGACATCTTTCAACTCATGTAAGTTATAGTAATAGTTTTTGCACAACAGTTTTGATGAATTGATCTTTTTTTGGCATGTGACCCCTACCTTTTCCATTGATGTCAAAGGGGGAGAAGAAGTGGAGTGAAAAATGTTCAATCATCTCAAGGGGAGAATTGTATTTTTGGAAATTTGGGTAGCAGTGCAATCTATCTTGGTACTGGTCTGACACTTAGTCATTTTTCACTAAGTGTTGCCATCAATGCCAAAGGGGGAGATTGTTGGAAAGAGACACTATGTGTATCACTTTTTGTTTTCATTGATGGAAACCCTAACCAATGATCAGATCCACACACTATCATTCGTTCATACTGGCAGGAAGATTGAAGATTATCAAGGAAGAATAGAGTATCTGGTAGCACAGTGTTCATCGATCTGTAAGAAGCTTTCAGGTTATTATTTTGTATTGCGCATCCTAGGGAATACTTGTTGGTATACTATCCTTGTTTTTATTGAACGCAATGGCTCGTATCAGTCCGTTTGGAAGTTAGAAGATTTGGTTGACTTGTTCTCAGTTTTTCTTGTATTAAGGCCGACCTCGTGAATGTATAAATTCACGAATGTATGAGAACTAATTAGTTAAGTATTTCTATGTGTGTATATCTTTTTTTGGGTCCTAGCCAAGTTGTGGCCAACCATTAAGGGTATGCATTGCATATTCCTCATAATTTGAGCCGACAGTTGTAATTTTCTTGTGTTTTACTGAAGCCGACAAAATGTAAATAAATTCTATGTTGCAAATATATATACAAGTTTGTTTGTATCATTTTGTATGATGTATGAGTTGTGTATTGGTGTGAATTGTGAATAAGAGCATAGAAGAAGAGTAATTAAGTGTAGTTTCACTTGTGCATAGAAGATCTGTGTTGTGTATATGAGCAGAATAGAGTAGAAGTACATAATCAATTTGTAGGGCAGCAAATCTATTATTGAGATTAACTGGAATTTTAATTAGGAATTTGTAGATGCTATCATCTCAGTTCAATTTTCAGATGGTTTTAATCTGAACTCTTGTATGGCAGAGAGCCTTTTCTTTTGAGCAGTGAGCTCTAGGAAGTGTGCCTGAATGCAAGTGCATTCCCCTTTTTGTAATCTTCATTTGAGTATACTCAGATCATAATTGTGGATTGGCCATCCACCGTGGTTTTTCCCCTAACAAGGTTTCCACATAAAAATCTTGGTGTTATGGTGTTGTGTTTATTTTTCTATTTATACATTATGATTGAATGTTACTAATGCTTGATGATAAAATTTAATGAAGTTAATTTTTGCACAACACTGATTCACCCCCCCCCCCTCTCAGTGTAGGTTGTTTCCAACACTCCCAACATGCTCATTTATCAATACTTTATGCCTTATCATATAGTTTTTTGTGATATGGTTAACCCCTAATCCTTGATGTTTCTTCCTATATTTTTGTTCCTATGTGAACCCCTCATCATGTGGTATTATTTCTAGTAATCTATTTTTGGCACCATCAATTTTAAAATGGAAGCTTTCTCACCCATGGTCATTGTTAAAATTTGAATTTTTGGATGTACATGGTGGTTGAATTGTTCTATTTGTGGAGGATATAAAAGAGTGAATGTTTTAATCTAGGATCATCATATACACTTAATCAAATTCCTTTTAGATTCTATTTTGAGCACTTATTTTTGTGTGGGAATTCTAGGATGAAAACCCTAATGGTTTAAGAGGACAATCTCATACAAAGTTTTAATTTGAAATTTATTAGACATATACTCCAATCACATTGCATTTATTTGATTTTCCAAATTTGTTAGTATGAATTGTTATTGTAGTTATTTATATTATTGAACTATTTGAATGTAATACAACTATTACTGTAATAAGACAGAAATTGGTATTTACACCTATTATTTATTCAATATAATAAGAAGATCAAAGGCTATTTTCTTTATTTTCTATTTGAAATTTAATGACATCGCACACATAAACAAAAATTTTAATATGATTTGTCTAGGATTTGAGTGTATGTCATGATTGATAATGTTGTTATTCAAATAATAAGTTTTTTGGAAGGTTAAGAATTAATTTATTTGTGTCTTGTAAAATTACATTAAACAATTGAATATACTATAATCCCTCTCTAAACTCTAGAAATCCATATGAAATAAAGAAGAAATAATTACAAATAACACCTAAATTAAATTAAAGTGCTATGAAACTTATCAAATCCTTATTACAATTACATCAAAAAATGTGTCAAGAAGAAATCATAAGCTATAAAACCTATCACACTTTATCACTTAAAATTTCCCCTAAAGATGTACAAAAGGCCAAGGAGACATTCAATTACAAAATTACAACCTCTTTGCACTTTATAAAAAGTGTTGCTCTCTAGATTTCAGTATTTGAAACCTAGATATAACACTTTTTTTGGTCACATAATTGCTTACAAAATTTGATATAGAATTAGAGGTCATAAATATGGCATGCAAGAAAATATGAAATCCCACAAAATATACTGAATGTGTGGCACAAAGATTGCATGAAAATCATCTACATTTGGAACTTAGCCATGATGTTAATGACAACAAGGTGATTCTCATCATCCATTGTTGATATTGCAAGAAAATATACTCCCATGTGCAAGACCTTGATTTTGATGCAAATAAGTCCTCTTGGAGTAGTTTCTAGAGTCAAATTTGGGCATTAATGACATCCTAGAAAGATCAAGAGATAAAATGATGCAAAAGGGAATCCCCCTCTACCCATCAACCATTCACAAACTCAAACCAAACCGACAAACTCTACCTTAATTTGATCATTTACTAAGGTAAAGATTGCAAGAAAAATTCATTTTTATTTATTCAATTATAATTATAATCAGATGGATTTCATGACATCCTACCTCAATTTATGCACATAATTTTCACTTACATTCATCAAATAAATTATTCCTTCTTGTCCTCTTCTTACACCACAACTTGTCCTACATTCTCAGGAATCAATTTAGTTTTAGATTTCTATGGTCAAGCAATATGACACCAGTTCCTTATGACTTTCTCTTTCTAGATTATAACTTCTCTTTACTACTTGCATAGAAACTCTTTATTCATCTTCCCACAACTATTTTTTTCTTCCTTGGTTTAATGTGTGCCCCTGAATTTTCAATGCACATTCACTTTTAAAGTGTTTGTATAATTTCAAACATTTATGTAATCCTTACTCACCACCTGTGTGCCATTTTCCATCTCTTAAATCTTTGCGTCACCATTTCCTTTCAATTTTTTGTTTTAATTTCTAAAATAATGCTTCTATATGGGCGCAACCCGGTCTTCCCTCCTTATCGATATTTCAATGGTAGCATTTTTATTTCTTAAAACTCTCCTTGATATGCATGACCACTCCTCTCAAGATGACTACGTGAGTTTCCTTCAATGATTCCCTTTACTCTATATCAAGTCCTAAGTATATCTCTGCCTGCGCTTTTATTTTCTCAACTTTGGCACCACCTCACATTGTTGTGCATTTAATTTAGTAGCCTCGTTTACTACCTATGCTCCCCTTGTAAATCCTCTCACACCCCTTCTAGACTTATGTGGACCCTATACTACCTCTCCAACTATGCACCTCTTCATTTGCCTACGAGGTCTTTCAGTTCTTTTTCTTGGGTGTAAGTTTCTTCTTGTCTTTTCATTTTACAAGAGCTTTTACATATAGTAAAATATTTTTCCAACATTTTTTAATAAAAGGCTGAGGACATGGGAATAAAATAACATACTTTGCATTTTAAAGTTTCCTGATTCATCATAGAATGAGGTTAGACAAGGAGAGAAGGAAATGTGCAAAACTTAAAAAAAGACATGACAAACAAATCCAAAACAAACCAACAATATTTTTTTGGTTGGTGTTGATCACCAGTCTACCTAGGTGCTCCTGCACAAGACATGATGGGTAAGTGAAATGTTCCATGAGTTAGTAAACTTAGGAGCATTTATGGGAGCTTGGGATGGTGATCCCATGCTCATTCTTTATCCATATTTTCTCCTTGTCCACGGGAGCCTTCCCTCTTCCACTTTTTTGTTCTTCATTAACTTCAATACTCAAGCCATCCTTTTGACCTTCACATACCTTTGGGTTGTTGTTTCCCTTTCCTTTATTACACTACTGCAACAAATCCAATCTTCCTTCTCCTCTTGAAACCTACCCCTTGAAATTTCTCTCATCATCATAGTTATTAATTTCCCTTTCCTCTATGCAATATTTTCCAACACCACAACAAATAATGGAATTTGACTTCTTTACTTGCTTCTCCTTCTCCTTCATAGATTTCAACATATATATTTTCCCATCTTTCTGGATGCTATATATATTCTTCCTACCATCATAAATGTTCCCCTATCAAATTGCCATGGCCTCCCCAACAACACATGACAAGAAATCATTGATATTACATCACACAACACCTCATCCTCATAGGAACCAATTTGAAAATTAATCAAACACTGCTCACTAATAGTCATCTCATATTCTTTTTGCAACCAAGAAACTTTATATGGGATTAGTGCTTACACCTCTTCAAACCTAGATTTTCTACCATCTCTTTTGAAACTAGGTTTTTCGTACTACCACTATCTACTATAACTTTGCAACACTTACCTCCAACCTTGCACATAGTTCAAAAGAGACACCTTATTTGGGATGGTTCCTCCTTGTCCACCTTCAAATTTACCAACACTCTACTCATCATTAGAGATTCACCTTCTTCAGTTTCTTCACCTTTCAGGGATGCGTCACTTTCCTCATCCTCTTGTGCCTAGTGGTTCCTTGTTGTACTCTTCTTGTTAGCTTCTTGTATTTTTGGACACTCATAAGCATGATGGCCAACTTCTCCACATTGGAAACATCTACCAAGAAACTCTTTACTGTTGCTACAACGTATTCTTGCTAGAAACTCTTTTTCTTTGGTGTTTAGCCCCACTTCCTTACTCCATTTGGACTTTACTTCTTCAATTTTCTTTCCTTTTTTGTTGCTCACTTGTCCTTTCTCTACTAAAATTCTCCCATGAGTTCTAGAATCATTCAATTTCCTTCTCATTAGCTTTTCCTCAACCTTCAATTCATATTGGTATGCTCCTTCCACCTATGTAATCTTCAACATACTCATTTCATCTTGGATATTAAATTGCAAACCATTCACATACCAAGTTGTCTTCTCCCTATCAATTTTATGTATTCTTGATCGTATGGTTAGCTTGTAGAAATCTTCCATGTAATCCTTTACACTCATCTCTCTTTTCTTCAGGTTCTACAACCTTTTGAATAACTCCATTTCCTAATCCCTAGGTATAAAAAAAATTTCGGTTTGGTCACCATCTGGTTATTTTGGAATCTCCATTCATTACCCATTCTCTTTATAATTCTCTCCACCATAACGTAACATTTCCTTCTTTTTTTTCTTAGCTAACTTCACCCTTTGTGGATCTCTAATTTCTTCTAATTCAAAACACTCTTCTAGCTCTCCTATCCAATCGATTAGCTCTTCCAAATTCAATGTTCCCAAAAAAAAATTCACATCCGTCCTATTGTTCTTTGTAATTCTCGAAAGAGATCTCAAAAACCTTTCTTGTCCAACATCCTCTTGTTGTTCACCCTCTCTTCCCTAATCTTCCATTTCACTTTCTTCTTCACTCATGGCATCTCTTGTATTTCCAGTAGCTATTCTTACCCTGTTTCTTATATCATTTCTAATATCTTCTCTTATCATCTCATGAAATTGCTCCAATACCTCTTCTATCCTAGGCATCCCTCTTTGAGGTGGCATCTTGGAAGTTTTCTTCCACAAACCTCAGACTTTTCTTTGATCTCAACAACAATATTCTAAAATATCTCACCCATAAGTCCTGTTGTGCACTAACTCACAGTTGATGCTTTGTTCGCATGCTCAAGACCACCTGCTTTGATACCAATTGATGTAGAAGGTACTCCCCTCTACCCATCAACAATTCACAAACTCAAACCAAACAAACAAAATCCACCTTAATTCAGTCATTTACTAGGGTAAAGATTGCAAGAAAATCTCATTTTTATTGATTCAGTTACAATTACAATCAGATGGCTTTCATGACCTCATCTTACCTCAATTTTTACACACATTTTACACTTACATTCATTAGATAAATTATACCTTCTTGCCCTCCTTACACCACGACTTCCTCTACATTCCTAGGAATCAATTTACTTTCATATTTCTATGGTCAAACAATATGATACTAGTTCCTTATGACTTTCTCTTTCTAGATTATAACTTCTCTTTACTGCCTATGTACCAACGCTTTATTCATCTTCCCACAACTATTTTTTCCTTCCTTGGTTTAATGCACACCCCTCTATTGTCAATCTACATTCAATTTTAAAGTGTTTTTATAATTTCAAACATTTATGTAATCCTTACTCACCACCTGTGCACTATTTTCCATCTCTTAAATCTTCACACCATCATTTCCTTTCAATTTTATGTTTTAATTTCTAAAACAATGCTTCTATATGGGCACAACTTAGTCTTCCCTCGTCGGTTTATCAATGGCAACCTTTTTATTGTATTTTTATTTATTGAAACTCTCCCTGATATGCACAACATCTCCTCTCAAGATGATTGTGTGAGTTTCCTTCAATGGTTCCCTTTACTCTATGTCGAGTTCTCTATATATCTATGTCTGCTTTTATTTTTTCAACTTTGGTGCCACCTCACATTATTGTGTATTTAATTTAGCAGCCTCCTTTACTACTTGCACTACCCTTGACAATCCTCTCACAGCCCTTCCAGATTCACGTGGTCCCTATACTGTCTCTCCAACTATGCACCCCTCCATCTGCCTATGAGGTCTTTTGGTTTCTTTTTCTTGGGCATAAGTTTCTTCTTGTCTTTTCATTTTACAATATCTTTTACATATAGAAAAATATTTTTCCAGCAATTTGTAATAAAACACTAAGGACATGGGATAAAATAACATACTTTTCATTTTAAACTTTCCTTTTCAGCCTTCACAGTTGCCCGATTCATCATAGGGCGAGGTCAAACAAGGAGAGAAGGAACTTTGAAAAACTTAAAAAAAGAGATGACAAACAAAGCTAAAACAAACCAAGATTGTGGAATACAAACCAACAATATTTTTTTGGTTGGTGTTGATTACTAGTCTACCCAGGTGCTCCTGCACCACAAAAAAAGAGGAAATGTGAGGATTCAATATGGAATAAGAGGTGAGAATAGAAGATGTTTGGTTTCATGTTGATACTAAAGGTTCGAATAGAAAATAATAATGGAATTTTGGAATTTCATAAAAACTTCACAAAAGGGTGAAAATGAGTGAGTTGAGGATACAAGAAACTATGTAAAATTGAAGGCATGAAAATTACAAGGTCTAAAGGAATGATAAATACATTAGGAAAATTGGTGAGAAAATTAAAAAAAATAGCAAATAAAAGTGGAGGAAGGATTGGGTGAAGTCTAGAAGGGCAACATGATTCCATAAAAGGGGAGTAGAAGAAAACACATAAAAGGATAAGGGAACTAGATTTTTGGATGTTTTGAGGTAGAAAATAATTCTTTGAGAGGGATTAGAAATGATGTGGTAAAAACATATGGAACTAGAGGGAAGTGGAGGATATGGAGATGAAATTGAATAAGTCCATGAGAACTTTACAAGTTCATAAAGTAGAGGGAATGAAAGATTATGGGTTTGTAGGGTAGGAAGGGAGGTCAAGACATCGGGATGGGAAAATGAAGTTCTGATGATCCTAAAATAGTCAAAAATATACAAAGTTATGAAATGGGAACTAAAGAAATGGAATAGGAAAATGTGGGGATATGATATAGAAGAATATTGGAGGTTGAGAGGGGAAACATAAGTTTTGATATCTTTCAAAAACTCGTAAAAGATAGAAAATAAAGAAAAAATGAATGAAAGGGGTTGATAGATTTAACATAGTTTTTATGCAAGACTAGCAATCGAGATAGAAGGTAGACAAGAAAAATAAGTTTGATAGTCCATAAAACTTTACAAAACTATTAAAAATATAGAAAATGAGTAAAACCTTCCCAAATTTATAACTTTTTTAATTTTTTACAATTTCTATCACTTGATAGGAACATGAGGGATGAAGAGGAACAACACTTCGACCAATTTGACCAAGGGAGACTCATTTAAATATTCTTAGACTAGTTATAAATGATGGGTAAAATGAGATTAAATACATAATGGGGTTGAAACTCAAGATTTTTTGGCACTATCAAATTGAGTCTCAATATTGGCTTTAGTTGGGGCATATGTCTCATGAAAGTGTAATGAGACTCAGCTATCTCTAAGAGCATACCACAAAAAGGAACAACAAATATGGGATAGAGATAATTACAACTCATCATGACCAAAGGAGGTCATGATTGCACAAATACAACATGCACACAAAACACATATTTATAAGGAAATATATCATTACTTTCAAGAAGCAATGCTTAAAATTATAATTATAAAATGATACCTCCATCAACTCTCTTGATAAATTCCTAAGGTGATATTCAATGTGACCATACTCATTTGTAGCTTCATATGGTCCAAGCCGCAGTGGATCAAACTTCTCAAATTTTCCTTTATCCTTTAATATTTAATTCTAGATGAAGACCATATCACCAACATGGAAATTTATTTAAATTGATTTGTTGTCAAATAAATACTTTTTTTTTGCTTGTGTGACAAGAGTGTACTATTTGCAATTTCCTTATATCCTCATCCAATTTAGTTAGCTCTAATATTATTTGAGAAATTACAAAATCTCCTTCTCTTTCAATATCATGTAGTAAATTGTACATTGGTAGCTCTAAGTTGCTTAGAACCTTAGCTTCCAATCTATACACTAACTCAAATGGTATCTTACCAATAGCTATTTTGTAAGTTAAACTATAATACCATAATTACATGCTTAAATTTAATAACCCATATTTTCTTATTCCTATGTAATGTCCTAATTGTTTATATGAGGCTCTTGTTGTTGGATTCAACTAGTCAACTTCCTTAGGGATGATAGATTAACCACTACAAAATAGCTACTCCACACCTAGTACATAAATTAGAGATTTAATGACATCTAAAACATATATCATTGTAAAAAAATATTATTATAGGCATGGAAAACTAGTAATTATATTTTTTAACAAGAATTCAACTACCACCTTTTATGTAGAATTACATGTTGTAATTATCTCAATCCATTTGGTGAAGTGTTCAATGGCTAAAAGAATCCATTTATATCTATTGCTTGATCTTTCTTGGATTTATCCAATAAAATCAATGCCCCAATGATGAAATTGATCTTCAAACATCATATATATAAGAGGGAGATCACCTACATACTTGAATTTGCATGAAAACCCCTAATAAGCATCACATTTTCTCACTACCTCAACCACATCCTTGAATAATGTAGGCCCCTAATATCCCACTCTAAGAATCGTGTGTTCATTAATATTGTCCTTGAAATTTCCTCCAAAATTGATTTGATGGAATTCATTCATCACTTTATTGAATGTTTCTTGTTTCAATCATTGAAGGAGCAACCCACTATGATTTCTCTATATTAATTTATTATGTATGAGCACATACCTTTGGGACTATAACTAAGTGATCTCTGCTAATTATTAATCATTCCAAGGGGAAAATTTCAATGTTATTTAGGTATAATATAACATCATTATACCATGAATCATCCTTCAAGAGATAGAAGGTAGAAGTATAATTATAATTTACTTCATCAACCTAAGCTACATCTGAATTTTCATCTACCATAAATTTAGCTATACCTTATCCTTTAACAAAATTTGTAACCTATACCTCCATATCATACTCTTGGATAATATTGATCCATATGAACCTTTTCCTTAAGGCTCCTTGTTGAGTTAATATATATTTCATAATTCTATGCAACACATATGTAATAGTCTAAAACACCTATCAAATATGACCTATAGTTTTTGATAGCTTTGACATGTGCATACAAATTTTTTAAATAATTTTATACTTCAATTCAACACCTTATAAATACTTACAAAAAAAGTGTAAAAATATACTCATATCCATCCTTGTTATTCTAAAGTATCACCATAATAATAATACAGAATTAAGCAAATGAGAAGAGTTAGAAAGGCTTAGAATAGTCTAGACTTACCAAGACTAACACTTCTTTAATATATTTGGTAATATTCACAAATTCATCAAATATTACCATTCTCCACATGATTTATTATTATTTCCATATTAGATATTTCCTTGCTCTTCTCATTGAATTTAGGGATGAATCTCCTAACAAAGTTGATTTTATTAAAGAAGGATTGCACACCATTGACTATTTGAGGCTTGGTAATTAGATCAATTGCTTTTACTCTCTCAAAATCTATCCTTTCCCAATTATTTAATATAATTTTTACCAAAATCTTACCTTCTTTCATGCTAAACATGTACTTGGTTTTGAGGAAATCTCATATTTAATGCATCTTTTAAAAATTGCATCGAGTGTTTATAATTATCTTTCCTTCCCTTGAAGTAGGAAGTTAGATAATCCTAGTACACCACCATGATTTCATTAATGAGGCCTACAAAGGAAACTTCCTTTACTCTTTAGAAATTTGAACATACATTCTTAGGTCTAAATGATATTCTCATATAAACATAACTACCCCAAGAAGTGGTAAATATAGTCTTGTGTTGCTTTGAATTCTTGAACACCACTTGGTTATATTCAAAGAATGCATCCATCATAGATATCATTTTTATGCCAGTTATCTTTTTCAATAGACGATCCATGCTTGTAGTGGATATTTATCCTCAAAGATATTTGATGTTCATACTCCTAAATTATACACATAACCTTATCTCTCTAATACTTTTCCTTGCTAGAACAAGATTTGATACCCTTTTAGAATTTCAAATAGGAACTTGATGATATATACTCCTTATAATTTTGTGAACTCTTACATTTTGGAAAAAATACTAATGTTTATTGGCCATTTTTTAGAAGGGTTGTATAGTTGGATAGAGAGGAATTATATACTAAACAAGTCATCTATGTAGGATTTGAGCTCATTATAGGACCATGTAAAATATTTCTCAAATATTTTTAATAATACAGTATTTTATTTTTGGTATATTTCAACTTATTAGCAATTTAAATAATATTAGGGGCTACATTGGTGCCTAGATTTATACCTTCAATATTATCTTTATTGACGGGTTTACTTTTTCTAATGTAAAACATTCTTTCTAATATCATTACTCCTTTAGGAATGGTGTTATTTTTCAGCTATACTATTTCATTAAACATAATATTTCCTTACCATCTTCATACTCAACCATGGGCTATCAATCAATCAATTGACTATTGAATTCATCCATGTATCCTAAGAACATATAAATTTTTTGAGTATCATCAAACACTTGCTATTTATATGTATTATCCAATATAATTGGCCTTTTGAGAAATTGAACACTATATTGATAATGGGGAGGAACTAACTTCAATTCAAATTTGTATGCTTCAAAACCTAAAGCATCAATAAAAAATTCTTTGATTTAATTCAAAATAATCAATACCAACTACATCACAAAACCAAGTGGTGTCCCAACCAACATTTGTATACATTTTTAAACTTTCACCTTTTGTTGTATAGATATTATTTACTTACAAGGCAATAAACTCTTAGTCTCCAAGAATCCTTAAGCATTATATTATATTATTGTGAGAAATATTAAATCTTAACATAAGAGCTTCATAATCTATAATGTTGTTAGTGCATTGTAAGGTCAACTTGAATACATAATTGAAAATTTCACTATTAGGTGAGACTAGGACAACCATTGCACTCAAACCATCCTTTGAAAATGTACCATAAAAACATGGTCCAAAAATTATTCACATCATTAACAAGATTAAAGAAAATGGGAGGTTTATCACTTATGTGATATTTCTCATCATAGTTTCTAGTGAAGTGGTTTGGAACAACACCAAGATATAAAAATTCATTGGTGGCTTTGTAATGGTTCTCAATAATATGTCATATCTTCTTTCATCCATGTATCTTGAATTCTTACCCATGTAATAATACCTTTCATTAAAGTTTCCCACTTTTTGGATAGTAACATACCCCATTTGGTTAGACAATCCACTATGATTATATCCATTACAAATTATTTTTTGAGTATCCAACCAGCTATACTTTCATGTTGTTTACAATTCCCATAACATTCAGCTCTCTACGATCCATGTCAAAGTATTTACTATAGGACACACCTAGATCATTCATAACGCAAAGAGGTATGCCATTACTTGAATCTCTAGATTCCATCATGTAGTTGTGAACTAACCATTTTTTAATCAAAAATATGATATGTAATCAATGTTAACATTATATTTGGTGTCTTTTCCATTTTCTGAATCATTAGGAATAGTAGCAACCCAATTTGTCTCTTTTATAGCAATGATGTAAGATAAAATTATTTCCTTATGTTCAAGGATTTTGAGTTATTCTATAGAGATTAATATTATAATCTAGCTCATCACCTAAGTTATTTCAATAGGGTTATATTTGGGAATGGAAGCATTATGTGGGATAGTTAAATCATTCACATCAAGAATAAAGACATGAATTCACCACATGAAGTACTATCCTTACCTCTTAGTTATTTATTATTTTATTTGTCTCCACCTTGTTATTTTAGTGGTTGGGATTGAATTTTTTATGCTTTATCATTTAGTTTTGACCCTTTTAGAATATATGTGGCACTTGAAGTGTTGTGTGTTCATGGGTCGTCGGCACATGCTTATTCTTGATTATTTATTGTTGTATTGGAGTTTCTTCTTCTCCATATCCTTCTTAGTAGTGATGTTATTAATTATCTCATTTTCCACCCTTTTCTTATCTTTTTTAATACTTAAGTCATATTTATTTGGTATAGCAACAATAGCATTACCCACTAAAATAACTTACCTATTTCTTGAAATTGATATCCATTCTAGAAATATGTTATCATTTCCTCTATAAAGGATTTTATTTCTTCATATAATAGCTATGTAATTTTATATCTCTAATACAATAGCTCCCTTAGGTGCTCAAAATCATGAGAAGATATTTCATATTGAATTGTACCTTCACTATCATCATATTGGAGGATTTGATCAATTGTATCATAGTTATAATTTTTAATTTACTCTTTCATGGATTCATACTCATATCCATCAAGATGATCACTTTCATCTTCATAATACTCACAACACTTTACTCTTTAGGGAGTTCTTCCTCCTTGTTGGATGATAAGGAAATTACACATTTAATTGGATCATCAAGTAGATATAAAATTACACCATAGTAACATGTCTTAGAATTGCACATTATCCATTTACAAAGGTTTTAGGGTTTTATTATTTCATTTCTTTAAATTACCCATCTTGGGATCCATTTGTATACCATATTTTATTGTCTTTTGGACCAATTAGTATTATATGGTTTGTTATGTAAATGTTAAAATTTATTAAAAATATATTGTAAAATAATGAGGTGGTAGCCCTTTTTCATTTCTTTCTACCTTATAGGATAGATAATTTATTGCACTCATAAACCTATCTAGCTTCTCTTTATCAATTATATGCTTATTTTAGAACCTTTTTATCTAGTTGTGAGATTTCGACCTATGCTCTCTTGATATGTTTTCTAGATGCATGTATATTGCTCTCAATATTGATGGCTATAGTTTATTATTCTCTCAAGTTTTGGGGATTATTTTCCTGAATGAAATATCCAATCTTGGAATTAAAGGAAGCACAATAGAGAACTAGATATGAATTCATTTTATCTAAGCTTTTTTGCTACTTTTCGCATAGTCATAATGAACTTGTTGAAAGTAACCATTATTTTTATTTACCTCTTTCTTTATTGATGTGAAATCTATTGGCATATGGCTTCTAGTGTTGTCATTGATGGAAACCTAAGTCAAGCATCCAGTCTACAATTTAGTTTTGGTTCATTGGTGCAGGAGCACCCATAGGTTGCTTTAGGTTGTTTAGGAGGTTGTCTAGAACAATTTTGCTTAGGACAACTAAGCAACCTCATTTAGTTCATTTATGTGTCATTTTTGTTGTGATTTGTCCTGATGAGGTCATGTTGACCATGGAATAGTTGTCAAAAGGTCTAAACTCAAGATGAGATTTAGGACTTTGAGGATGTTTTTTCAAATATTTGCAAATGTTGCTCAATGGGAGACACAAGTGGCCAAGGAGAGGTTAAGGGAGAGCATAACTGATTTAGAGACCCTATTTAAGGGTGACCTCAACATGGGAGTGAGGTTGGAAGCATTTGAATTGTTTGGAATTTTTGAATTCAAGAGAAAACAGTGGTGATTTTGTGTGAATTTCTGGTTTTTGCTTTGAAATAGTGTTTTAATGGATTAATGTTGGCGCTGTAGTTTGTGTGGGATGTAGACTAGTTGTTCTTCAAGCATTGTGTGGTAGTAGATAGCTAGATTGTTCATTTTCAAGCATTGTTTACAATTGGTTTGGTTTCTTTACAGTTGTTGGTCTGAACCAGGCAGTTTGAGAAGAATGGAGGGTTAGATCACATTCCCACTGTACAAATTGTACGGCCCTTTGGGAATTATGACTAGACTCCATGGTTGTACATACAGTAGGGTTAGGAGTCCTTGACAGCACCGGAGTCACTATGGAAGTCTTCTTCTAGGCGAGCCAGGAAGTGTCCGACTAGGGAAGACTAAAGTGTGGAGTACTTGATTTGCAGGGGTGTCCATTTCCTGAAAAATCACAGTGTGGAGAGGGCAGGTATGAGTCTTTCCGAGACATATCATGGAGGAGGAAACTCCATCAATCCATCTGGTGAGAGGAACACCTAACAGTTTGTAGGGAAGTTAGGGAAGGGCTTGAAAGGCCTAATTTTGCCCATTTTCAGATTAGCGCTTTGTACGGACAGTTGAGGGCCAAGACCCCAAGAATCCTTGAGAGGTGGGCATATGAATTAAGAAACCCAAGGAAAGATTGGGGTGTCCTTTGGAAAGACTAGGAGAACAGACCTAATTTCTCAGAGTAGGAGACCTAATAGGGCTAATAGGGCTAGTAGCCTTTTAGGCCTATTTCTTTGAATTTTTTTGTGAGAGCGACTTGCAGATGGAGTTAGGTGAACCCTCAACACCCTTAGAAGGATGGATTGAAGCCTTTGAAAGCACCTCCACACCTCTGTAAAACTAAATTCAAGAATGGAGGATTAAGTAGCCTTTAGGGTGGATTAAGGGCTAAAGCAAGTGTTACAAAATAGCACCAAGTGTTGACTTGGAAGGAAGAACTTAATTGATAGTTGGGTTGGAAAGGAGAACCAGGGGAACCTAAGGAGGAAGGGGTCCTATAGGCTATCAAAGGTGGAGTAAAACACCATAGAGGTCTACCAAACAAGACCTAGAGCATGAATCAATGATTGATTCATCCAACCTCCCTATCATTCATACTGGCAGAACAAAATGAAGAACAGGGCATCTGGTTAAAGGCAAAGATGTTGATCTGAATACCTCACCAGACTATTATTCTGAGTTTTGGATCTCTAAGGAAGTTTTTTTGATGTTTTTATTACCTTATTCGAGAAGTATATTGATGTGCATTCGCTGGTGTACGATCTAGGAGATCCGGTGCATTAATCTTTTGGGTTATCTATGCTAGAAGGCCGACTTGGTGGAAGGAGCAGCTGCAGATGTTTAAGAAGTAATTGGTTAAATAATTTTATGCTCAATCATGTTTATTTTGGTCCTCTCTATATCTTAACCAGGTTTGGAGGATGCACATAAAGAATTAATGGTGGATTTAGCCGACAATTGAAAAGTATTTTATGTTTTGTGTAAGCCGACATATGAATGATTAAATCCTTGATAGCGGATATATATATGAGATCAGGAGTATCATTTTCATATAGCGAATGTGTAGTATGTGAGGTATATGAGTGAGTAGTGCAAAATTCAGTGAGATAGTGGTCCAGATTCATTTGTACATGGATTTGTGATGTGAATTGCAGAGAAGAGCAGACCAAAGCAGAGCGAACAACAAAATCAAATAGAAGATCCAGAATCTGATGCATGAACCTAACCAGAACTGTAACTTGGCATAAGCAGATGCTAATAATTTATTTTAACCCTTCATATGGTTTTAATATGAACTTTTCTAAGGAAGTGAGCCTTCTTTTGAATAGTGAGCTCTAGGCAGTGTGCCTGAATGCAAGTGCATTCCCTTTTGTAAAAAATTATATTTGAGTACTCAAATTGTGGATTAACCTCCAGTGTGTTTTTTACCCTAAAAGGGTTTCCACGCAAAAATTCTTGTGTTATGGTGTTGTGGAAGATTACTTTGTGTGTTTGTATCTTTCTTTGGTTTAATGTTGCAATGGTTTAAATATCGTATTAGTAATATTCATAAAATTGTAGAACGTTGATTCACCCCCCCCCCCCTCTCAGTTGTCTATTCTTTTTTTGCCAAAAAAATCTTGTATAGGGATCTATTATATCCTCATATTATAACCTAAATATTCTCATGAACTCCTCGTGTGTCAAAATCAAGGATTCTATACTATTCTTTTGCACTCTCCTCTAAATATTTACATAAATAATTTTATCATCATATCCTCATGATCAATCTCGTACTAATTTATGAGATATATGGGATTTCTTAAATGTTCTTCTCCTAGTATTGCACTATTACCTTGGAACCTTGGTATATTTCTTCTTAAATTATTTATAATTATATTTGGAAAGTTTGGGTTACCAAATAAATGCAACTATTTGTACCTTTCAACTCCTAAAGGTCATCTAATAAATTTTGAGTATTCCTTATAAATTTTGATCTTATATGATTGGAAAACTATTAGAAATATTGATGATGTGGTGGTGAATCTATAACCTTATTAGCATGGCTATGATTTATATTTCATTTTGTTCTTTTTGAGCCTATGCTTCAGTTTGCTTAGCATCTTGAGCTTATTACACTACACCTCAAGTTGTTGTTCTAGTTATCTAATATCATCCATCATGTCTATATCTTGATCAGTATCCTTGTATCTTAGGTTATCATTCAAATATGTTCACTCACTAGCATCATAGAATGAAGTTTCATGTTTGATTTAATTCATGTGTGACATGGGATACTAACTAATAAGATGTGTTTCCACATTTTGGTCTCTTATGTCTAAATATCACATGAGTGCTTCATAGGATCTATCTATATGTCTTTTATCAATAAATTCATTATTCCTTTGTATCTTATATTCAAACCTATACATTTTTTATGAGTTCTAATCATATTATAAGCTAAATCATCAGAAGTATATTGGTGTTGATTTTTTAATTTAACGAATGCACCTTCTCTACTTGATGTAGCTACTAATTTTGTATCTTGAGAATTCGGTAGGTGACTTAATAGTTTTTTTACCTTCCAAATGGCTTATTTTCTCCTTGCATTAGCTATAACTTCTTTTTTTCTTTCTTGTATCTAACTTTCCTTCTTTCCATCTTCAATTCTTTTGATTATTCACTAATTTTGGGTTTGACTAAAATAGCGTCACAAATCTTCACTTGGAATAATTTTTTTCTCTCTAGAAAATATAAAATTCAAAGAACACAATAATATTTTATCTTACAACCAAATGTTCACACTAAAAAAAATTTAAATGACTGAGTTACAAGATTTTTCAAAATAAGAACTAAGATATTATATCTGTGGAAATGGTGTCATTCTATTGGTATAAATTGCTAGGATGAAAATACTACGCGCAAAAAATACATTGTTAGTGCATGTTCATGGGGATACAATCATATCCTCAATATACTAGGGTCTTCAAAATATGAGCCAAAATAGAGCTTTTGCAACAATGCCAAATTATTTCCCCAACAATGATTAGTACACTATCCTTGAAAGCAATGCCATTTTGTTGGGTCTTCAAGGCTAGGGAAATATTTTACTTAAGGTATATTAATGAAATCACCAATAGAATGTAATTGATTTAGGTTCAATTTTTTAGAGTGGATAATTTCTCCCTCAATTCAATCTCAAATAGATCTAGGAGGGTGTTATTAGGGGTATACTAAGCAGGATGAATCATATCTAAAGATAAATAAACTAAAAAAATTATAATAGCACTGAATATATGCTTGGCCTCAAAAGTTTTCACTAGACCAAAGACTTACCTACTACACATAAAACCTCTATTAAGCTGATAAATACATCATTGCATAATTTTAATATGTATGTATGCAAAACTTGAGCCTTAGGATAATACTTATGGCTCACTATAGATGCTTCCCTATATGAGTCATTGAATCATGAGGTGTATGCAAACTACTAACCTACTCCTAAACTATTGGTGAACATTTTATTTTTTATTTTAAGTGTATGGTGTATCATATTTTTTTATTATTGATCTCTTGTTCATTAGGTTATAGAGTCATAATTTACCAAGGGAAAAAAACACATTGAAATAACAATAAAGATATGATATTGAAAATAATTGAAGATACTTAATAATTTGTTTACAAACTCTAGAAATCCAAATGCAATAAAGAAGATAATATGGCGAGCATTGTTATAATGAATTAAAATATTGCAACACTTATCAAATGTTTATGAAAATGACACTACAAAATCTATAAAGAGGAAACCCTAAGATAGAAAAATTGTCATAAATTTTCACTTATAAGTTTCCTTGAAGATCTATATATAAATGGTCAAAGAGACATTCAATTACATATATAAATTCCAAACTTACTACCTCTTCATGATTTACAAAATTTAGTTCTCTATAGACAAGTAGATTTATAGGATTTTAAACCCTAGACAGTTCTTTGTACTTCTATTCATGTGGAAATATAGAAATAACCCACCTGTTGGATAAAACATGAACTAGTATATATAGAAATTTATTTGATTGCCTAGTTGCTTACAAAAAATTGATATAGAATTGGAGGTCATAAATGTGGCATGCAAGACAAGAAAAAATTATATGAAATTTTCTAAATGGGTGGAATTGAACTTGCATGAAGATCATATACATCTATAACTCAATCATCACATTAATGATAGCATGGTCACCCTCATCATCCACTATTGGAATTATAAGAAAATCTACACCCTTGGGATGGACATTGGTTTTTAGGTAGAAAAAATCACCTTGAGTAGTTTTAGGAGTCAATTAGATTCATTAAAGGAATCGTGGGAAGATCTGGGGTGTAACGCCCCGCCACGCAACCCTAGAGGAAGTTGCAAACAACTACTTAAATGGACTAATTTTTTTTTGTTTAAGTGTAATTAATAAGTAAATTCACTAACTAATGCCAACAACCTCTATGGTTATGAGATAGAGGTTATATAGAACCTCAACAAAAAACATGAATATAAACCATGTCAATTATTTAATTAATAAAATAACCACATACATTCCAAATAGGATGATTCTACAACAAGCATGTAAGAGATAACTTCCAATTTCATTAATCATTCATTAAACAATAAGGATTACAACACTCATTCCCCGAATGAGGCAAGTTCCAATAAATAAGGTTACAAATTACAACTTCCACCTTGATAACAAATGAGGGGTGATACATCACGAGATCAACTGAAATAACAAGGTATGAAACGAAACTGGATCATACGAGCTCTCCAACTGGAAGTCTCGTCTACACAATCAAGAAGAAAAACCCAACGGAGAAAGGTGCACGTTCCACCCAACCAAGTGGAACCCAAAGGTCCACCCCCCGTGCTAGGAGATAGTAACCAAGATTTCTAACCAAGGACATCTACCTCTAGACATAGGTTAACACAACCGAACAGAAAAAAATACAATGACATCACTAATGCAATGGTTACATGCTTCCAAAATTAACATAATCAACTGCATCACTGATGCGAACAAACTGTCGACCTAGGAGAAGTGTCATCACAATGTTACATAGGTTATCCTGGTAAGTCTTCCTAAGCTTTGGCCCCAACTCAGGTTATCCTGGTAACCTCTAACGACTTCTAACCCCTCATGTAATCCAATGCAGAATCAGTTATCTTTCGGAGAGACAAGATAACGATCTTGCCATTCTAGGCCTTCTCGTCTCAACCCAAGTCTTTACAAGCCCTTGTGTTCATGAGCGAGGCATAATTATCTTATTAAGTGTTTGATACTATGTGATACTCTAATCAGTTAATTAAGTTATCACTAGATTAACTAACTTGCGATGAGTTATCCAGGCACCACTTTGTGTGTCGGCCCTCATTACAAGCCACTCCTCTAAGACAACACGTGGAACAACTCCACAACCCAAGGGTACACAAGTGTGACATAAGGGTACCACATTCCTAACCATGACATACAATGGACACACTCCCATTCGTGATAACCGGGGAACAAACTGGTTAAACGCACTACCCAAGGTAATCCAAAGGTTGACTACATAGTACGACAACCCACAAACTTGAAAACCCAACTGGAAGACTTGTCAAATGCCAAGACCCACATTTTCCAAATGACCATACGAACAGATCAGAACAAGGCAAGAATCAAATCTACTTTGGGTTCACTAAACCCATTTCCTCACTAACATTTAGTACTTGATGCATTAGATAAATGGAATTAAATATGCCATTTCCAATAAGGGAGGAATGATACTAAACATTTTATTCCCACATTAACATTTAAATACATGAAACACTAACCAGTATAACAACAATTCAAACTCCCATGTTTAGATAAAATATTGTTTCCCCATATCCAATAAACCCCATTTATTTTTTAAGAAAACATTCTCATTTAAACAATGTAATAAAATAATGAAATTCTCATTTTAAAATGTTAATATTAAAACATTAATATTATTACTATTATTTAAATCTCTCATAATATTATATATAGAAAAAATCATAATATTACCCTATTTAATGCATTTTAATATTATAATAAATCATAATATTAAAATATAATAATGAATTTTAATATTAAAATATTATAACAAGTATAATATTAAAATGTTATAAAAATTATAATATTAAAATAATATAAATATTATTATTATTTATTTATTTTGAATTTTAAAATGGCATAGGGCACATGCCTCGGTTCGCACATCAACCCTTAGGGCTGAGTCGCGCGACCTTAGGGTGCGTGCATAAGGATGTTGGTTGAGAAAGAAAGTCGGCCGTGGTTTTTTCCCAAGCGGCAGCGGTTTTCCACAAGGGCGGCGGACATGGTCGTCGGGCGACGCTGTGAAAGGGTTGGGGTGGGCGGATTGGCACAGGCAGCGTGGGTTGCAGGTCGCGCTTGGCACGGTGGCAAAGGGAGGGTGCAGCGGCACTGGCGTAGCCAACCACCAATAGTGGTGGCGTGATTATGCACTGCACAGCCGACCACCACTGTTTGTGGTCGCGGCTGTGCAGTCCGTGCGGTCGTGGGGGTTTGCTGGCCAGCTCCCCCATGCCGTTTCCCATGGGGGCAGCGGTGGGGTGAGCCCCCAGCCCCCCATTACAATTTATTTTTAAATAATTTTTTCTTAATTTGGACTGTCATTTTTTTTTAAGGTTTTTTGAAAATAAAAAAACCGTAAGCGAAAAGATAGGCTTCTTTTTTTTGAATTTCGAATTTTTTAAAATTTGCCAGCATAACTTTACCAAGGTAAATATAAAAATAAAAATAAATTAAATATACTAGATGTATATATATATACATACTCATATTCCCATATACCTAAATTGAAAACCAAACAAAATGAAGAGCACAAAAACTTAAAAATAATTATTTACCCTCAAGTATACATTTTAAATTTTGGAAACACTCTAATCCTAACCAAGTTTTTTTCCAAATTGGAAAACAAGATCCCAATTGGTTTATTTTGCAATCAAACAACAGATTCAAAGCTTGTCAACAACACGCACAATTAAAATTTCAAAAGAAACTCATTTAAAGAACAAGAACCTATTTTCTTTGAAGTTGAGTGAAGACCCTATTGATGCCTTGATTCCCTCTTCAGTTCCTCAGATTCTTCAAGCTTTAATCCAAAAACCCACAAAGTTGAACAATTCCTTCCTCTTCTTTTTCAATTTTTCTCCAAAAACTCCATAATCCAAGCTTGTGAAGAAATTCAATGATAATGAAAATTTTCTCAAAAAATCTTACAACCACCCTCATCAATTCTCTAAAACAGAAAAAAAATGCAAAACTCTTTCTTTTCAAATTTTTGAATTTCAAATTTGCTAAATTGAAATTTTAATACATTTCCTTTTATTTTCATTTCCAACTCCAATATCCCTAAATTCCCAAAATGCATAATTTAATTCATTTCAACACAACTCACTTAATTAATAAATAAAATAAATCTACTACAAGATTAAATTATTTATTAATTTAATTAATAAATTAAATCACATTACAAACATATAACCAGATTAATTTACTCAACAACTTAACTACAAAAGCATATACTAACATTATTCTAACTTCCAAAACAAACTGAAACAAGGCAAATTAAAACAATATAAAACAACTGGACCACACTATGACCAGGGTGACGACTTGGCATGAAAATTCTAGCTACTATCTCCTAATCAAATGTCGTTGGGCCTTGGACACGCTCAAACCTATGAAACCAGGTGGAGTCGATGTCCTGTACCTATCAACCTACGAGCAAAGAATATATCCACATGCAATAATATGTCATAAATAAGGTACAGTGTGAAGAGGAAATCATGAAATCACAGGGCACTCGCAAGCGAGTGATGCGATACCGTCCTCTTCACCAATATAGTCGTACTAACTGACGCATCTAACAAAGCAATATAATCAAAGCATGAAACATCATAAATTTAAATATCCACTTATGTTAATTCCAAACATGCCATAGTAATCACATCAAAATATAGTATCATCACATAAAGGTACATCACGATAAAACAGTGATCAATTGTAACCAAGTGCATAGTCAAAGTACAACACAATACGAAAGCATAAAAGGGAAACAACATCGTTCGAACAATAGAGCAAAATGGAGGGGTATTACATGGGGAGTAGTTGAAACAAACAGGATGAAATCTGAGGATTCGATGTAGGATAAGAGGTGAGATTGATGGATATAGGGTTTCATATAAGGAAATAACATAAAAATGAGTTTTGAATTCCATTGAAAAACTCTATAAATTTGTAAAAATGAGTGAGTTAAAGGATACAAGAAAATATGCAAGGAAAGGATGTAAAATTGGAGGCAAGAACATCTTGAGTTCCAAAGGAAATCTACTATTATTCTTTTGTTATTACAAGCACTTCTTCTCTTGTACCCCCAAACACCTTGGGATCATCACATCCCTTATAAATTCATTTTATTTTTATCATTGTTATTATTTCTAGGTGCACTTAGAACAAGAAAACACACTATTCCTTTTTATATCTATCTATCTTGGTTGCTATGAAGGTGGAAACACCAAAGCAAGGTTTTGATTGAGGCAATTCCCCAAACAAGCCCAAATATTTTCCGTCTTCTTTATGTTTGCAGATTTTTTGAGAGCACTCATCTACATAGAGGTTTGCAAGTTTTCATTCATTGTTTATATCTTCTATTAATCATTTAAATTTTAGTTTATTTCTTCATATTTTATTATTGAATATTTTTTGGTATTTTCTCATTTTTGGGTTTTGTATGTTAGTTAATTTTCATTTTTTTGGGTACTTCTCACATGTTGGTTGTATGGGTGATAGTGGTATGCACAAGCACCTGTGTGACACGTTGGTGTCCTCACCAATGGCTTCCTCCTTTAAAGTCTAGGTTTCTTAAAACATGTATTTTTCATCTCTATAGTAATTGAATTTTATTTATCTTTTTGTTTTTATATATATTCACCAATTCATCCTCTTTAAGCATTTCAATTTTGTGTGAGTATAATTAGTGAAATTTAATCTCAAAAAAACTTAGTTTTCCTTTTTTCAAAGTCAAATTTCCTACATTACACGTACTCAAAAATATCCAACCAAAGTAAAAGATTCTAGCCAACAACATGAGTTATCAAACTCTAGAACATGTAGCACAATATTAGGTAGTGGAGAAAAAGATATACCTTGTGAAATATTTCTAGATACTTTTTTGGGGGATGCTTGTATGAGGGTGCCATTATTTTTTGTTGTTAAATATTCAACTATAGATCTAGTGGCTGCAAAGGGAAGAAGGGTTGAGGCCATTTAAAGGAGGCATGAAATGTTTATAGGCTTGGAAGTGGGAATGACACCACAATAAATACAAATAAATCCATATCACTATTGCTTTTTTAAAGTAAAATTATATTAAAAAGGATGCATGCAAGAAAACATAGAATTCTCTAAAATATTTTCCTTCCTACAAGATTTCAAATTTTTATTTCCCCTTAAATCTAATAAACTCAAAATTAAGTGTCTTAAAATCACATCTACTACTTAAAAGTCTTCATATTTATCCAATAGGCCATTCTTAGGATGGAATTTCTTTGTAACTCCCAAATTTTTGGTCATCCTTGACCATTCAATTTTTTTTAAATATTTTAGTCATCCAGATATTATTAAACTCTTATTTTGATAGACATATTTTATGCTATTTCATTCTCAACTAATCACATTTATTAGTTCCTGTCATAGGAAAGTATACTAATGCATTTATCTAGTTTTATTAATTTGTTCAAATGAACCAATAAGAGAAAATAATTAAAATCAGTTGACTATTTTTTCTAATGTATATATTTTTCTAAAATTTATTTCAATATATGAAAACTGTTTTTTTTTAATTCTATTGATAGTATTTACAGTCATATTAGTATGAGGTAAGCATTTTGACTAATGTATCACTATTTGATACTATTAATTTAAAACACTATTTCTAAATAGTATAAAGTTTGTCTATAATATGTCTAGTCAATTATGCAATAGTAAAAAGTGGAACTATTTGATTTGATTGACAAAGTCATAGAATTGATATTTTTTTATTGTTTAATGTATTACTAGCAATCACACCTTGGTGTGCAATGGGCATGCCAAATATGTGTGGATAGTAAATTAGGGAAAATTTTGATCTATTTTTTGCATACATTTGTGTAGTATACATGAGGTCTATCGGTAGTCCATTTAGAAATTCAATGGAAAAGTGACAACTTCAAATCAATTATACATCCACTTACAAGGATATACACACAAGTAAAATAAAACCTCTAAATCAAGAAGACAATTAAGCTCCATTACCAATAGGCTCATGTTATTCTTAAAATAGGGAGAGAGGGAGAGATAGGGATGGAAAGAGGGAGAGAGAGAGAGAGAGAGAGAGAGAGAGAGAGAGAGAGAGAGAGAGAGAGAGAGAGAGAGAGAGAGAGAGAGAGAGAGAGAGAGAGAGAGAGAGAGAGAGAGAGAGATGGAGATGGAGAGAGAGAGAGAGAGAGAGAGGGGGGGGTAAGGAGATAGAGATGGAGATGGAGATTAATATAGAGAGAGAGAGGATAGAGGGATAGATAGAGATGGAAGACGTAAATATATTGAGAGGGAGAGAAAGGGAGAGAGGGAGGGAGAGAATGAGAGATAGAAAGACAGAGATATAGGGAGTGATATATAATAGGTAGAGTTGGAAAGATATAGGGGGGAGATGGAGAAGAGGGATATGGAGAAGAGAGGGAGATTAATAGAGAGAGGATAGAGGGATAGATAGAGATGGAAGACGTAAATATATTGAGAGGGAGAGAAAGGGAGAGAGAGAGAGGGAGAGAATGAGAGATAGAAAGACATAGATATAGGGAGTGATATATAATAGGTAGAGTTGGAAAGATATAGGGGTAGAGAGACATGGATAGATAATAAGATAGAGATAGAGGGAGTGATGAAAGAATAAATATGGAGAGATATAGATAGAGAAGTAAATAGTTAGATATAGAGATAGAGGTAGAGATAGGGAGGTAGAAATAAGGTGTGTGTGTGTATGCATAAGAGAGAGAGAGAGAGAGAGAGGGTGATAGTTTTGTATAAATATATAGAGAGGGAGAGAGAGGAAGGAGAAAAGTAGAGGAGATAGGAGAGAAGAGAAGTATAAAGATATAAAAAGAGGGAGTGATAGGGAGAGATGGGGAGAGGGAGAGATAGAAACAGAAAGAGGGAGAGATAGGGATAGAAAGGAGATATGGATAGATATAGAGAGTCAAATACAAAGACAAATAGATAAATATATAGAGGGAAAGATGGAAGGAGAGACAAAGAGGGAGAGGGATAAATAGAGACAAGAAAGAGGGGGAGTTGGAGAGAGCAAGATAAAGATATAGGAAGTGATATATAGAGAGGGGTAGAGAGGGATATAGAGAGAGAGTAGGAGAGATACAGGGAGAGATTGAGTGAAAAAGTGAGAGAGATAGAGATAATGAGATATAAAGAGTGAGAGAGAGGGAGATATGGGAAGATAGAGATAGAGGCAGGGGAGAATGAGAGATAAAGGAGGTGATAGAGATAAGTAATAGAGATAGAGAGGGAGAGAGAGAGAGAGGGGGGAGAGGAAAATATAGGGAGGGAAAAATAGGGGTGTGTGTGTGAGAGAGAAATATATAGAGATAAATATAGGGAGGGAGAAATGGGGATTGTGTGTGTGAGTGAGAGAGCTATTGAGATATAGATAGAGGGATATATATATAGAGGGAGAGAGAGATAGAGAGAGAGATACATTAGGAAATATATACTAGGGGAAAGGGAGAGAGATGTAGGGAGAGGTAAGGAGATAGAGATAGGGGAGAGATAGAAAGGAAGATAGAGATGGAGATGGATATGGAGAGAGAGGGAGAGGGAGAGAGGGAGAGAGAAATAGAGATATAAAGAGGGGGAGACAGAGAGGGAGAGCTATGGAGGGGTAGAAAGATATAAGAAGTTATATTTAGAGAGAGGTGGAGAGAGGGAGATATATAGAGAGAGAGGTACAAATGTGGAGATATATATAAAGAGATGTAGGAAGATAAAGATATATATATTTATATCTCTATCTTCATGTTTCTCATTATCTCTTGATCTCTCTCTTCCTCTATCTATCCTATTTATATCTATATTTGTCTTCCCTTAACTCTACCTCTACGAATGTTTCTCTATTTTCCTCTCTCTATCACTTTCCCTCTCCCTATATATCTCTCCCTAACTCTCTTTTTCTATCCCTATTTATCTCCCCTCTCTCTCCCCTTTTCACTCTTTATCTCTCTACCTCTCTCTATATATTTTTTCATCTCCTATTTCTCTTTATTTATCTCTCTCTATATCCCTCTCTATGTGACTATATCTATCTATGTCTCTCTCTCTCTCTCTCTCTCTCTATTCCTCTATATGTCTACCTCTATATCCATATCTCTATCTCTTTTTATCTCTCTATATCTCTTTGTCTCCCTCTCTATCTCTTTTTTTCTCTTTCTCTCTATCTCTATCTTTTTTTTCTCTTCTCTCATTGTGTATGTCCCTCTCCCTCTCTCTATCCCTCCATTTCTATCTTTTCTTCTCTCTATCTAACTCTCTTTATCTATCTCTTTGTCTTTTTGCATCTCTCATCCTTTGTCTCATTTTCTCCACCTCTCTTTCTCTTTTCTTTTCTTTCTATTTTTCTCTATTTGCCTCTATATTTTATCTCCATCTCCCTTCTCTCTTTCTCTCTTTATCTATTTTCCTCCTTAAGTGTGTAATGAGTACACTAAAGAGGTTATAAAGGTTAATTATCATATTCTTAATCAAATGACAAGCTACCCTAAGCATAAATCCCTAGGGACATGTGTTATCCTTGGATTGTTGGCATGAAATGACTAATCAATAATTATCTTCTCTCTCGCACATAATTTATAACTTTTAATTTAGATTTTATGTTTGAAATTAATTTTATTATATTTGATGTTTAATTTATTATGTTTGATGTGTGCTCGCATCAAACATCAAATTGATGGAGGTGGAGCTAACATTATAATTCTTCAAGAAACTAAAATCTTAGATGACACATATAAAATGACAATTTAAAAATGGTAATTGTGGCAGTCAGGGAATTCTCTTGCTCAAGGGGCTTCTAGGGGTTTAGCTAAACTTTGGAATCCAAAGCAAGTCTCGGTGAGTTTGTTTAGAAGTGAGAGCAATTGGAAATTATTGGAAGTAATCAAATTTGATGTTAAATTCTCGCTCTTCAATATTTATGGCCCATCATCCACAATGGATAAGAAGAATCTTTAAGACCAATTGACTCAAGCAATCTCGGATCTGGGGGATGAGAAAATTATTTTGGCTGGTGATTTTAATGCCATTACATCTCTTCAAGACAAGAATGGGGGTATAAGTCCTCCGTCCAAAGTAATGGCAGACTTTAGTTTCTTCATTACTTCTAATGCTCTAAGGGATATCATGCCAGTCAAGGGTAAGTTCACAAGGACTAACAAAAGAAAAGGATTTCTTCATATTACAGTAAGGTTGGATAGATATCTCGTCTCCTCAAATTGGTTTAATTATCACTACCAACTCTCATCTGAGATCTTTCCTTTTTCAAATTCTGACCATTATGCAATTTCTCTTAGTATATCAAATGTATCTTCCCCATCTTTCAAATCATCTTTTAAATTTGAAAGTATGTGGCTCAAATTTCCTAATTTCATCGATCTGATTCATCAATGGTGGTTATCAGCCCCATATGAGCAAGGAACAATGATGTTCCAGTTGTGTAGAAAGTTAATGTATATCAATCATCAACTCATAAAATGGAACAAGGAGGTTTTAAAAATGTCTTCCATCAGAAAGAGAACATTCGTAAAGAATTGGAAGAAGTTCATGCATAGATTATTCAACAGGGCTTGGATGAATTTTTATATGAAATTAAAAAGAGGTTGCAAGTGGAATGGGAAGAGAAGTGTGTGAGGGAGGAATTTTATTGGAGATAAAAATCATGGGAATTATGGCTGAGGGCGGGTGATAGAAACACTACTATTTTCATGCATCTACCTAGATCAAAAGGGTTGCTAAGGTTGTTCAATCTGTTTAGGAGATTCCCACTGGTAATTGGCTTACTAAAGAGGAATACATAAAAAGAGAATGTGTCAGGTTTTTTCTGAACTCCTAGCTGCTCCGCAGGACAGAAGTGAGAAAATGAAAAGGATGAAGTGGAGTTATTGGAATCAATCCCAACATCTATTAGTGCAAAGGAGAATGAAGAATTATTAAAGCCATTTTCTATAGAGGAACTTAAAAAGGTAGTCTTTTCTATGCTCCTAGATAAAGCTCCAGGGCCAGACGATTTTACTGCAATCTTCTTTCAAAAATGTTGGGATATTGTATGTTTTGATCTGTTATGGGCACTTGAAGAATCAAGAAGAACAAGATCCTTACTCAAAAAATTTAATGTAACCAACAGAGTCATTATTTCTAAAGTTAAAGATCCAACTTCATTTGCAGAATATAGACCTATATCCTTATGTAATACAATTTACAAGAGCTTTTCTAAGGCAATTTATTTGAGGCTGCAGCCTATTATATCAAGGATAATCTCTCAAGAACAAGGGGGTTTCATTCTAGGAAGAGAGACATATGAAGGGGATATTGTATCCCATGAGACCTTGCACTCTATCTAATTCAATAAAATTCCTTCCATCATAATAAAATTGGATATGATGAAATCTTATGACAAGGTCAATTGGAGTTTTTTGAGGAAAGTGATGCTAAAATTTGAGTTTTTTGCTAGATGGTGCAGATGGGTAATTGCATACCTCTCAGGGGATAAATTTTTAATAATCCTTAATGGATCTCCCACAGGCTTCTTCATCTCCTCACAAGGAGTTTGGAAAGGGGACCCTCTTTCCCCTTTCTTTTTTATAATCATGGCAGGGGCATTGAGTAGATCTATCATCAAAAAACACTCCCTTGGGTCATGGAAAGGGATTCAAATTAAAAACACGGAGTTAGTAGTTACTCAATCCCTTTTTGCGGATAATACAAATCTATTTGGGAAAGCAACATTGGTAGAAGCAAGTCAGATTAAGGAAGTTCTAGACAAATATTCTTCAGCATCAGGTCAAAAGATAAATGCCTCAAAGTCCAAAATTTATATCCACAACATAAGTGAGGCCATTGAGAAAAAGATAGTTAAAAGCCTGGGCTTTCAAAAAGAAACCTTACCATGTTCATATCTAGGGATACCATTTTTCTCAGGCCCAAACAAAGCAGCATATTGGGTGAAAGTAATAGAAAGGCTTAAGTCAAGGATATTGGTATGGAAGGCCAGATGGTTGTCTCTTGCTGGGAGAATTCTACTAGTAAAAGCAATATTGTCTTCAATACCTAACTATTTTCTTGTAGTATTAAAGGCTCCAAAATTAGTTATTCAAGAAATTGAGAAAGTGATTAGAAGCTTTTTATGGAAAGGAAATATTGATGAGTAGAAGAAGGTACCTTTAATATCCCTTGAGGCTATGTCATGTGATAATTCTCAAGTTGAAGCGGGTATTCCAAATCTCTCAAAAAGGAACAAAGCATTTGGTGCAAAGCCGGATTGGAAAATGTATGTTAATCCAAAGGCCAAATGGTGTAGAATACTACAAGGAAAATACTTAGACAACATGGCTCCCACAAGAATACTCATTGTTGCTAATCCTCCAAAAGGTTCAGTGATATGGAATTTTTTGATCTCATGTAGGAAACTAGTTGTTTCATACATTTCATGGGAGGTAAATAATGGCCAAAGTATCAAATTTTGGATGGATTCTTGGAATTGTAACCCCCCATTCCAAAATAACCCAGACCTCTCTCTAGCAATGCAAACCTTAAAGGATGCTTGGGGGGGCTCCTTGTTGGACTATGTTTAATCGGTCAAACCTATTTCAGGTAAAGTAACTTGGAAAAGTATCTCAGATCCCTCTTTGTCCAAACAACAATGTAATGAATTACAAAAAGTGTTGAATGATCGAATGGTATATCTTTCTTTAAAACCAGGTAAATTGATATGGGATCCTTCAAGGGATGGTAACTACATGGTCAAACAAGGTCGTAAGGTTTTAAGTCAAAATTCAAGACATCTTCTTACCCAAAGGGCCTACTCTTTTTGTTGGGATAGTAAAGTCTTACCCAAGGCAGGGAGCTTTGCATGGTTGGCATTGAGGAAGCGTATATTAACCAGTGATCGGTTAGCTAAATTAAAAATAGTTGACCCATTTATGTGCCCTTTGTGCAGTGAGGAGATCGAGGAGGTAGATCATTTATTTTTCAGATGCAATTTTGTGCAACAAAGTTGGGAGTTTGTTCTTAACAAACTTAGTTACTGTACCCCTTTACCAAACACCCTATGGGAACTATTTAAAAGTTGGCCAGTTCTTTATAGATCCTCTTTCTTTGCATGTATATGAAAATTTATCCCAACTTTAGTTATTTGGAACCTTTGGTGGGAGAGAAATCTACATATTTTTAGGAAAATGACCTCTTCAAATGATGTTGTAAATGTAAAAATTGAGAAAGTAGTCACTAAGGTTGTAAATATAAGTCTTTAAGAGCTCAAAGACACTAGCTCCCCCTTCTCCAACTAGGATAATTGTATCCTAAAGAATTGGAAGCAGTTAAAATTATCTTTCCCAGGAAGCCTTTTGCAGCCAAAGGCAGAGAAATGCAATAGGAAACATATCAAATGGAAGGCTCCCTAGGTTGGATTCATAAATTTGAACTTTGATGTTGCTTCAAAAGGAAACCTAGGCGAGTCAGGGGCAGGTATTTGTTTGCATGATTCAAAGGGAAAGGTATTAGCTCAATGTTCTAAATATTTGTTTAGAGGAACTAATAATTTAGCTGAATCAAGAGCTTTGTTGATAGGGTTGGAATTGTCTTTGAAGATGGGCATTGAAAACCTTCACATTGAAGGAGATTAACTTTGAATAATTAATTCCTGTAAAGAAAAAAAGATTCATAATTGGAGTCTCCAATATGTACTTCAATGTGTATGGGACCTGCTTGATAATTTTTTAGAATTACCATATTTCACATACGTATAGAGAAGGCAACAACTTAGCTGATTATTTAGCCAACATGGGTGGTATAAAGCAGGAAATAACTATATTAAATGGTGTCTCTCCACTTTCAGATTTTCCTAAAATACTCGAAATTGCCCAACAGGATGAGTTGGACTTGCAGGAAGGGTCAACATCTTAAGTGGAGCAAAGTATGAATTATCAAACAAAAAGGCAGGGGTGGTATTGGCAGAGGATTTGTTGACTAGGATTGTGTTACATATGTCTCTGTTGTTAGCAATAAGATGTATGTATTTCTCACATGGAAAAACTGAATGTATGATTTTAGCATATCTGGATTTGGAAGTGATCTTAAGGACAGTTTGATAATATCTATAATTAATTGGGAGATATCTTAACAATTCATTCAAAACATTGGAAAGGGGAGGCTATTGGGTCGCGTGACCATCACATCTCCATGTCAGATATGAGTTAGGAAAGGATGCTCCTATGTAAGTGATGGAAGATTTTATTATCTATGTTTGGATCTTGCAGGTGATTAGCAGTACACCGATAATTATGATTTTGTATGCTTGGGGACAGATGGTTGCTTTTCAAATTCTGAGTCAAAGGCTACCTAAAATCTTTATTATACCACTTGGGTGATGCTATGACCATTCAAGTGTGTGAAGGCCATTTTATTAATGTCATCCTTGCCCAATTTTATCACAAATCTCATTCACATTAGTCGTAGAGTTGCAAAAAGGGAATGAAAATATCGGTTTCATCAGAAGATAAAGGCAAGCTCAAAATTAACAGAATCTATGACAGAGGAACAATGGAATATCTCTCACGTAATCATAGAGTTTCACTTCTAATCACAGATTGGGAGTTTTTATTTTCAAAAACAATTAGAGACTCATAGCTAGCCCAGGTATTTAATTTCCATTGCCATCAATGTAGGAAAAGTGTAATTCGAACCATTGGTGAAGAAGTCCTCTATCCTCAAGTTCGTAGGGCTATATTTCCCTCTCAATTGGTTTCAATGCTTCTCTACAATGCTTACGACTTGCTCTAGTATGTTCCAAACATACATTTGATAGCTTCAAAAGTGATTAAGGAAGTGTTTCTGCAAGAGGATAACTTGCTCAAAGGTGTTCGTGTGTACGCCTTTGGAAAGGCCAGGGAAGAATAGGTGGTCTTTTCCCTCAAAATTTTTTGCTAAATAGAAACACTTATGTTTTTGTTTGTACTTGATGCTATTAAAAATACCCTAGAGATGCAAAAAAATTCTTATCTACGATTGGCTCTTGAAAGACAGGTTTGCGCTTGGTGGAAATTTTGCAGAGCATATCCAAAGGAGGTCTAATGGCATCCTCACTTTTCTTAACCACCTTGAACCACTCATTGAGCGGAAACCATCTCCTCAAGTACCATGAGCAAGTCCATTGGTGGCAATCTCAGACCGGGCCAATTCTTCTTCTTATCTGCATCAGCAAATATTGAACTTTAATATACCTTTGTAGCCAAACGACTAGGACAAAGAAGGCTAGGGAAATGATGAAAATCAAGGTGAAAATGACATTGTGGAAATGGAAGAATAAGGGTTCGATTTGTTAAAGGATGACGAAAGGTAAATATCAATTTGCTAAGTATGGGTAAATCTTGATTTTCAGACATGATGTAATATGTAGTTTTCAATAGTATCGATGGATGTAATTTCGACAAAATATTGCTATTGTAAAATCATGATATGGTTCCATATAATTGGGATGATTTTGATAGAATTTTGTACACAATCGAGCTATAACTAGAGTTTTTCTTCTTGGTTCTCTTATGTCGGTATGCTCTTTGAACCAGGTTTTTGTAATACTCTACTTAGTTATAATTTATTATAATATAGTGGCTAGCCACTTTTGTCGAAAAAAAATATTATAAATTAAATTAATTCTAATGTTTTTTAATTATTATTTGCAATTTTATAATAAGACATAAATAATAAAAATTAAATTTCAAACTTAAATATAAATCAAAAAATTAAAATTGATTGCTCGTTGTTGAAATGTTGAGTACTACCATTGATGGATGCCTTGCTGCTCAACCATTTTCTTCTACGCCCAAGCTTTGCAAGGGTGCAATCGAATCACATGGCAACGATGTTCAAAATTTTGTAGTCTTCGAAAGGTTACAGGTAGGAATGGATCATCCCAACACTGTGGGGTTGGGGCGTGGTTTTTTGGGGAATAAATTTCATGCCCTAAGTTGGGCCCTCAATGCCAGGGCATCCCAAAATCTATAAGAAATTATGCTCTATCTAGGTTTGGGGGAGGTAAGGTTTGTGCAACTGCACAATCCACCACAACCTCCATAAAAATGCCTACTGGGGTCGATCTTGATACAAAACCCTCTTTTTTGGATGTGGTGAAGTGTGCATAGGAGAACAATCTAAGGTCTGTGGATGCCTTTCAGACTAACACTCCATCAACAAATTATCGATTTGGGTCTAGCTCCCCGATAATGTCTTTGAAACCAAAGCATTTAGGTAATTACAATAGGAAAACTATTCATAGCTCGGACAAACCCCTCAAATTGGACTTTGATGATAGTTTATTGAAGGAACTAAGGGAAAATGAAGAAAAAAAAATTAGAATGGATTAATAGGTAGGTTCAGTCATCTATGGCCTAGTTTTCCTGCACTCCATGAGTGGATTTCAAAATCATGGCTTCCTCTAATGGTAAAATACTTAGAGATATATCCTTGTGCAAAAGATTTTTTATAGTGGATTTTGATAGCAAGCAAGATAAAAATGACATTCTCAGTCACACATGGTTGTGGGGAGAGAGCACGCTACTCTTAAAATTGTGGCATTCAAATTTTGACCCGATCACTGAATCATTCTCAATTATGCCTATTTGGGTTTGCCTCCCAAATCTTCCCCTACACTATTGGTTTGAATCTTGTTTTGCAGCCATCAGAAACACTCTCGGTAACTTCATTTGTACAGATGTTGATTCAAGAAATTTCATACATACAACCTTCACCGAGATTTTGGTTGAGGTAGATACCTCCAAAGCCCTTCCGATAGAAACCATCTTGAATGCAAATGGTAACAGATGGTTGCAACCTTTGGATTATGTAGGTTTAACCTTCAGGTGTAGAAGATGTTTCAAAATTGGACATATTGCAGCAGATTGCTCATATGCAAAAACCCAAGCAAATGGGGAGGCATCTTGGTGGAAGAATGCTTCTCCAAAACATTACTCTATTTTCAACTCATGCAAAAATCATGATCCTTCAAATCATGATACCAACAACAAGATGGAGGGAAAGATTACCAAGCCTTCTCAAATTATAGAATCAACACAAAAATTTCCTCATGTTGGTGGCAATGAAGCTACCTCTCTAGGCTCTATGACAGCAGGCGAGGTTCTCATTCCGCAATTGTTGAACACTATTTTTCTCAAGCTCACAACAAGAGAATGAAGGGGAAATAGAAAGGCTCAGTGCACAGAATAAGGAAAAGGTTATCCTCAAAATAAATAAAAATAGAAATTTGTTGGGCTCTCAAGCTAAATCAGGTGCCAAAACTCAGTAGGCAACAGTTGTCAAGTCATGAATTATGTACATGTGCAATCGAGGTGTTGATGTAGTAGGTCAGTTGGAGTCTTTTATCTAGGTAGAAATAGCTTATGATTGTCGATAGAGATTTATATGTCCATGGCTACATAAATTAGATGTAGTTATAAATTCATGGGGATGAGATCCCTCTTGTGTGATCTCAGCTGGTGTTGGCCAGACTAAATTCCAACATATTTATAAAAGTCACCTCTTACGTATCAAAAAAATAATTAAAATAGAATAAACTAAATTCAAAGTCAAAATATATCAAAATCCAAATATTAATAAACATAATAATTTAAAAATAATAATAATAAATAAATAAAAATTAAGTTAATAAATGATTAAATTTAAAAAAATAATAATAATAATTTATTAGAATTGAAATATTAATAAAATATCTATCTAAAAAATATAATCAATATATTACAAATAATATTAACATTAACTGACAGATAAACTCAATTAACAAATAAAAAAATAATTATAATATTATGAAATTAATCATAAATATAGTTAAATTATTAAATAAGTTAAAAAATTTAAAAATGAAAATGATACCTCAAATAAATAAATATTAAAAATAAAAATAAACCATTTTAAAATTGTTAAAGATAGAATTTTAACTTTAACATTAAAATTTACAAGTAACACCAAACTTAAAAAGCTAAAAATAAAATGAAACCTATTAAAAAGGTAAAAAGTTAAAAAGTTAATTCATAATTTTTAAAAACAATTAATATTAAAAAAATAATTATATTTATTAAAAACTTATTATATATATATAATAATTATTAAAATAATTAAAGAGCAAATCTGCCGAAATGCGGTCGCGGGCTACTGCAGGGGTTTCTGGCACTGCGCGTGGGCCAAAGACCCTCGATGAAGATGAAGTTGTAGGGCGTCCTCCTCCCGCTCGGTGACCTTCATCACCGAGCAAACGACAATACATTGTTGGCTCTGCAATGTATCTGACTGCCCCCAGAGCCCTGCAAAAATTTTCGGTGTGCCCTCTTGTCATTGTGCCGATTCTCCATGGCTTTGACTCGGCTGAGAATGAATCTCAAGTGTGTGCAGAGCAAACAAAATCGTGGAGGTTTGATGGAAGCAAGGCAGGAACTCTTTTTGGGAAGATGACAAAATCTTTTCCCAACGACTGACACATCTAGGGCATCTTTCGATGCCTCTACGATAACCCAATTTGTCCCAAATAATGGGAGGCGACAAACAAACCCTGATCGCTTATACTCGATGGTAGTAGAAGGATGAGAAAGGATGAATTGTGGACAAAAAAAAGAGACAATTCACTAGGTGGTTGATAGGTCTACTCAGCCTCAATCTCCACAGAAGAAGTGGGGATGAGCATGACTGGATGAGGAAATCTGGGGCAAAGGCCAACAATCATGGTGAATGACAAGCTCCTAGGGATCTCTGGTGTGCAACCTCTTCCCCAACGGTTTCCCTTGTTGGGGAGATTGTTGATGAAGTGATTGAAAATATATCGTATTTTGCAGAACAAGGGTTGGTTGGTAGATTCTGAGGGTTTTGGCCAAGCCTTGCAGAGCTTCATGGATGGATTGCAGAATTTTGGAAACCTCTACTGGAGGGGGATGTAGAGATTTACCCCATGGCAAGGGGATTATTTGTGGTGGCTTTCAATAACACAAAGGACTGAGACTTAGTTCTATATGAATATCAATGGAGCTGGAAGGATTGACATTTATTATTATTGAAACCCTGGCACCCCTCCTTCAATCCTCTCACAAAATCTTTCGATCTGGCTCCAGTTTGGGTAAGGATGCCAAATCTCCCTCTTCAATTTTGGTGTGATTCATTCTTTGCATCCATTGGTAGTTCACTGGGGAAGTTTTTGGGGGTGGATGAGGGTTCCTCAAACTTTTTGCACACTACCTACGCTCGCATACTGGTAGAGATAAATACAACCAAAGATCTCCCTGTGAATGTCCTTCTAAAAAATTGCAAGGATGGAATGGAATCAATTGCTTGGTTATGAGGGACTGCCCTTTTGTTGTCGACGTTGTTCCAGCACTGGTCATATGGCTGCACACTGCTCAAAACGTTGGTAGGAAATCCAAGCTACCTAGTGGAAAGAAGTCACCCCCCAACATTACTCAGTGGAAAAGGATGAGTTGGATGGTGAGGTTGAGGTGTCTCCAAAAATTATTGATACTGCCTCAGGAAAAGCTCCACCAAGTGATTCCCAAACAACTACAAAGGCAGTGGCTACTTCCTCTACATCGGTGAAGCTTGATGGAGATGCTCCTTCTGGCAAAACCCCAAAGAAAACAAGCAGGGATCAAATTGGGAATCTTGCTAACTCGGAGGCCTCGGTAGAATCTCGGCAAGAAGGTTGTCATAGGATCATAGATGGAAATTCAAGAATTATTTCCCCAAAGGGAAGCCAAATAACCAAAGGAAAAGTAGAAGATATGGGTGGAGGCTTGTCAGATAAAATTTGGACAAAGGTACAAAGGAAAAGGAAGAAGAACGAGGCGAAATTCAACAAGCAGCATGGTTCCCACTCTGAAAGTGGTAAAATGGGGCAAGAAGCAATGTAATTGAATGGTTGGGATGAGGTCTGCCAAATGTGGCCTCACTGATTCATAGCTCCAGTCAAAGGTGCTACCCCTAGCAGTGATTTACCAAGCAAAAACATATATATATTAAAATTAAAATTTAGAAAAATTTCAACATAGAATTTATTATTTATATATTATATTTATTATAAAAAATCTAAAAATCTAAGTTGGAAAAATTTTAAAGGAAAAAATGCATTCTTATTCTTTGTTTCCCTACTTTAAAGCTAAGATTGGATAAGAGTGCAGTAGTTTTTCTTTAATTATATATTATATTTTTTAATATTTTAAAAAAATTGATGGTTGAGATCATTTCAATCGTCTTGCATTCTTCTCTTAACTTTCAACCATTGATTTCCAAAAGCAAGTGATCCACTTCATATAAGGAACACCTTCGACGTAAATATATTAATTAATATATTATATACTATAATAATGTTATAATAATAATATAATAATATAATATATAATTAGTATATTATTGTTAGTATATGTTATATATCTATATTATATATAAATTAATTAATATTATATAATATAATAATATTCGTATTATAAAATATATTAATATTATATTTATAAAATATATATTAAATTCATTATGTATAGATAATATGTATAATTAAAATTATATAAATACATATAATTCTTGATATACTATATATAATTACTACTAATATGATTATTATATATTTATGATATATATAATCATATATTAGCTATTAATTAATATAATAATATTACTAGCAATTGCACCTTGGTGTGCAATGGGTATGCCGAAGAGGTGTGGAAGGTCAATTAGGGAAAGTGTCGGTCTCTATTTTGCACACATGAGGACAATTGGTAGGTAATGTAGCAAATGATGTTGTTTTTTCAACAAAGGTCTCAATTGAGAAGTGATAATTTTAATTTTATATAAAATGGTATATGACAAATTCACCACTAGCAATTCACACAACCAACAATTCACTGCCCCCAAAAATTAATAATTAATGGCACTAATATTAAAAATGAATGCCATAATTTTCCGTGGTGGTGAATTGCTAGAGGTGAATTTTACTTGAGGTGAATTTTCCGGTGGTGAATTATTGATGGTGAATTTTCTATTGGTGAATTGCGATGAATTTTCCTAGAGCCTAAAAAATATATAACTAAAATATATTTTTTAAATGAATTAGTAATTTTATAGTATATAAATATAACATATATTATATCAAATATTATATAATACTAAATATAATTATATTATATATAATTTAATGTGTACTAATTTAAAAAATATTATAATTAGTATATTATATTTATATATAATCATTTCTATTATAAAATATATAATATATATTATATTTTTATATAGTATAACTTAAATTTTTATGATATCCTTTCTCAAAGTATATCTAAGATATTTAAATTAGAGATATTTTAAAATAATCATTATGTCTAAGTAATTATGTAATTATTGCTTGAAATTCTAATATTTTTTATAAAAAAAATTCCACCACACACAAAAAAAGGTAGTTTTTTAAAATCCCAAATAACATCTATATAACATAATAACGATTAATTGTAGAATTATTATTTATATCCTTTCAATATTAAATAACAATATAAGATATTAATTTAAAATTATATATGTTAATATATTAAGTCTATTTCATAATACTTTTCAATTTTAATTAGTTGACTTTAAAAAAATATCAATCTATAAATTAATATGTAATATTAAATAGAATTTAAATAATACATATTATCCTTATATGAATTTAAATATAATCTAATTATATAATAAATAATACTTATTTAATGTATACATTATTATGTAATATTTAATAAAGTTTAACTAATATTTATGAATTATAAAGTTGAATATAATATATTGTATTATATTTATATATTATTTTAATTTGTATAAAATTAAAAATATTAATTAATAATTATAATTATAATTTAACAATAATATTTATCCAATCTATCTCACTTATCCACCTTATATGTATTTGAGATATTAACATCCATCTTAAGTCCTATTTTTTTTTTTTTTTTATGAATAGGCAAATATCTATATTAATTTAAAGATAAGAATACATATTCACAAAAAAAGGGTGGGTGGTAAGAAGACACACCCCGAGAGTCACATGGGCAACGCCTAGAAAAAACAAAATATTAGATCATGTGGGTCGAGCTCAGAATTCTAAAAGAATAAATAATTAAAACAAACGGGCCATGAAGCGGCTAGAGCAGTGCCAGCAGAGCTCGAGGGGTCTCTGTCATCCATGTTTTTCCCCCATACATCAGCGGGGTTTGGAGTGATGTCAGGAAGAGCACCCCAACCATCATCATCTTTATCTTTATCCTTATCTTCTTCCTCGCACTGGGGCAATATTGCAAGCGCCAGTCACGAAAAACTTTTACCACTAGCACACCATCCAGAACCAAAAGCAGGTGGAGTATCAGAAGGCCACCCAGAACCGCCACCGCCGCTCCCAGTCGCACCACCAGAAGGCCACCCTTGAGCAACCCATGGCAGAGGAGAGCGAGCATGTTGAGGAGGGTAAGATGCCCGTCGGGCGGGGGGTTGGGATCGGGGGCGAGTGGAGCCACTCCGCTGCTGGCCCCGAGAGGGCGACCAGCCGCGGGAGGAAGAGGGTGAGTCAAGGGCCCAAGCCACAGCACATGGGGCATTGCCCCAGTGGTCTAGGAGGACCTATAGGTGAGCCACCTCCAGTGCAACTTTATTAGCTTGCACTTGAATCTGTAAAAGAACATTAGATCATATAACAACTTTAACATAGAGAGAAATATTAACATCTAATTGAGAATGAACAAAGATGTAAGAATTTATGTATTTCCAGATGTTGAAGAGGATTTCCACCCTGAAAGTGTGCCAAAGTTGGGTGAATTTAATAGAGATCCCTGATGGATCTCAAAGCAGAACCATATGCCAAGAAAAGGGTTCCGGCCAGAATGGACGAAAAAAATCATGTATCCAAGTCCAAAGCTGCTGAGCTCTGGGACAAAACCAGAAAAGATGTTTGAAACTTTCTGGCTACCCACAAAAAGGGAAACGAGGGTCCTGGACCCCCAAGTGAATAAGCCGAGATCCCACAGGAAATCCTTGGAAAAGAATACACCAAGCAAAGTGGGCCATCTTGGGATTAACACTTGCAAACCAAATCGCGTCAAATCTCCTCCACCAAACATGAGCAGAGGAATTAAGCAGCCACCTCTGGTTTAAACTGTTGATCGTAGAAAAATGGGGTGAAACCCACCTGTAACCAAGTTGTGGCTTGTAGCTCCTAAGAGGAGTGTCTAGGAACCATTTCCAATCATTTCACCAAGGTTTGTGCCCATGAATGCCGACTTTATGGAGCATCTCAGCCAAAATGGCGTTCACTAGCCCGTCAAAGGTGGCACAGTATTGGTTCTGAAGTCTATGTTAGGCTTTAAAAGCATCCCACTGCATGATACGAATAGTGGGTCGGTGAAAGAGCTATTGCAGGGTCTAAATGCCCTTTTTGTGAAATCTAAGGGCTTTGAGCCAAGGCAATTTAGCCAGAGGCTGGCCACTTTGAGCAAGAAGGGGAGACCACCAGAGGTTCTGTTGACTGAGCAAAAGCCCATCACGAAATCCAGCACCAACCCACCAGAGTCAAGGCTTGACAACCTCCTAGGCCCGCCAAATGCTCTTGGCCATAAAAGTTCCAATAATTTGAACAGGCTCTCTCATAATCAGGAGGGTTTGAAGGCCTATTCCTTTCTAGGTGGGTCTGTGAGTAGGAAATCCGGATTGGATGCAATGCCTGAGGAGAATCTTTCAATCTTCATCTACGGTGAGGTCCCAGATAATCCATTTAACACAAAGAGAAATCCCTTGTTGTTGAGTGGAGAGCAGCTCAAGCCCTACAGAATCCCTAGGGAGGCAACAGAACTCCCAAATAACATGATGGAAACCCTTGTGGGTTTCAGAGGAAGCCCATAAGAAATCCCATAGCAACTTTTTGAGTCTACTGTAAGCGGCTTTGGAGGGAGCCCAATGGGAGGAATAGTAAACATGAGTGGCTGCCAAAATTTTAGAACACACCTGGAACTTACCAGCCAAAGAAAGAGGCTTGGTAATCCAGTAAGCAAGCTTCTGCTCAACTCTGGAGAGCATGGCCTGCCAAAGCTCTCTAGGGGAAGCCTAGAAGGCAAAGGGAATGCCCAAAAAATGAAAAATCTCTCCCTGCCAGATTCCCTTCCAATTATAGGGTTTGAAACCACGTAGGGGTGGGTGACACAGATTGCCTGTAGCATAAGGTCTTGTGCCATTGGATGGTCGAGCCAGAGGCAAGACAAAAAGTGTTAAGACAATCAAGGGTAGCAGTGATAGATTCCTCTTCCTCTAAGAGAGTGAGAAATGAGTCATTCGCAAAGTGACCATTAAGAAGCTGCTCCTACGAGTTCAAGAGAAGAATCTCTTTGACACACTACTGAGAAACATCATGGGCTAACAGGTAACCAAAGCCTTCAGCTACAAGCACATACAAAGAAGGGGCGAGAGGACACCCTTGACGAATTGAACGAAAAAGACCAAAGGCAGAAGACTGGCGGCCATTAATGATAATGCAAGCCAAAGCATCGGCCAAAAGCATTCGAACAGACTGAATGAAGTTGGGTCCAAACCCCAAGGCTTGCAACATCGCAAGAATGAAAGGCCATTCGATGTGATCATAGGCTTTAGCAAAATCAATTCTAATGAACACAACTTTCTGGTTGGAGCATCGAGCCCACTCCATGCCTTCCCAAACAACAATGATATTATCTAGAATAAACCTGGATTTGATGAAACCAGTCTACTCAGAGTGCACAACTTGAGGCAAGAGATGGCGAATTTTTCAGAGCCAAATCTTTGGCAATGATCTTGTAGGATACATTGAGAAGTGTGATGGGCCTCCAATTGCAAATATCCTCTAGATCCCCAGGCTTAGGTATGAATTTTATATTGCCTTTGTTTATTAAATTTCCTAGAGAATTGGTTTGAAAAGCTTCAAGATAGACATGATGCAAATCGCTCCCAACACAATCCCAAAGAGCTTTGTAAAATTCACAAGGGAAGCCATCAATCCCAAGAGCCTTGGCATCGGCCATAGAAGAAACAACTTCCTTGAGATCGAAAAAATTGATCTGGGTTGAAGAAAGCCTATGCGGCACAACAGCAAGGCAGTCCTGGAGGGCTTGTTATCGCATAGGTGTGGAAATCCTGTGCAGTGAACACATGTTCATAATGGCGTACAAAGGCCTGGAGAATGTCGGGAAGCTCTGAGAGCACTTGAGTGCCATCCTTAATTTTTTTGATGCCCAAGGATGAGTGCCTGGCACGAAGTGCCAAAAAAAATTCTTTGGAGGCACGATCACCGATCTTAAGCCAATGAAGCCGAGCTTTAATTTGTGCTCCTCTGGCAGCATAATTATTAGCCACTTGCTTCTTATGTTGTAATTTCGCCACCCGGACTTGATGTGATGTGGAAAAGGGACTGGCTGCCAAAGCCTCCATAGCCATACGCAAGTCAGCAGTGGTAGCCTCATAAGATCATCGATGAAAGATAGCCAGCTAGCACCCATAAATGCACAAGAAATGAGTAGTACGAATGATGGCATCATTCCACCAAGTAATCTAGCCTATTTGGCTAGCTGGTCTGCACTCCAAATTCCATACCCAATGAATGTGGGCCAAAGTGGGCTTGTGATAGAGAAGAGACATGTTTAGAAATAATTGAGTCTTACATGTGTGGGGCTGGCAAGAATTCCATTCAATTCAAAAATGAATTGGGAAGTGGTCAGATAGAGTCACATCCACTAATGGCTTCACAAGAAAGGTAGAGCTAGCAAAAGAAAAGAAAGATTGAGCCAAGATCATGGCACGATCAAGGTGTTTAAAGACTCTGTCAAAACCGACCTTTTAATTACACCAAGTGTGCCAGAGGGAATGAGAATGGCGGTTGCCAGCATTGGGATCAAAAAGGCCCAATTTATTACGCATTTAAAACCAAGCCTCCCTTTCACCAGCAGCCCAACGGAAAGGAAAAGTGCCATCCTTGTCATACGCCATCTCAACCATATTGAAATCCCCGTAGAGCAACCAGGTGGCGACTGGCAGAGAATCAGCAAGCCAATGCCAAAGCAAGGAGTGCTCCACAGCATCATTGGAGGCGTAAACATTGACAACCCAAAAGGAATGGTTATCAATGTTGAGAAGAACCCAAATGACCCGCTGGGAAGGATCAGTCCCATGATCCACAATGCAAGAATGCAACCAAGGGGAAAAAAGAGTGGCAGCTCCACCACACCCGACTTTATGCAAAGTACAAAACATAGTACTGGCTGGCCAAATAGAACGACTAGCCGAGGCAAGTAAAAATCCTAAAATTTTAACTTCTTAGAGACAAAGCACTTCAATTCCTGAGTATTTCTATAGAGTATCCCTAACAGAATACTTTCTGGAGAGGTCAGTTAGACCTCGAGCATTCCATGAAAGAAAATTCATGGATGAAACTCCTCCATGTTTTCAGAACCCAGTTCCTCCTTAATCAGGGAAGAGAAACTATTCTTCAAAAAATCCTATGGAACTGAGCCAATCCGAATAGTGGGTGAAGGCCTCCACTTTTCTGGCACATATTCTCCCTCTTCCAGCGGTGGAGACGGACTGCAGGACCGTCATTGAGCCCCCATTGTGGGAGGAATAGTCGGTTGAGCGCATAGAATAGCCACAGGCTAAGGCGTTGCCTTTGACCTAGGCTGTACTAAAACAATAAAAACTCTTAAAGGAGCGGATGTCCCCTTCTCATAAGGGTTTGAAACATTTTTCGATGGTTTAGAGGCCTTGGACGCCGACCTAGAACTAGTTGGCTTGTTTTCCCGGTTTGTAATCATTTTCCACTTTGATTTAGCCTTAGCAGAAGGCTCCATCTGGCAAGGCTTTTCAGCTTCTCGTGACGGTGATGGTGTATGAGGAACTGTCAAAGAGAATTCCTTGATCTTATGGTTAGCTGACTGGCACCGATTGCACGTGTTGGGCAGATTGAAATACGTGACTTTCTGGGTGTGTCTAATAGCACCTATTTGAATGTCTACAGACTCTTTCAAGTCCTTGGATAGATCAACTTCCACACAAACCCTCTTTTGTGGTCGGGCTTGGAAAAACTTGTCAAGTTCGATACAAACAACCCTCCCCAAAGAAGAAGCAATGTGGTGCAGGAAGGGCACACATGGCAAGGGAGACTAGGAAACTCAATCCAGATCGGGACCCACATTTTGGTGTCATCTGAGACAGCAAAATCTTGGATCATGCCTGGAATACCAATAAGGAAGACCTAACATACCAAGGCCTATGCCCTAAAATAGCCTGGACATGATTAACTTCAGCGAAGCGAAACGGAAAAAAAAACCTTTGGTCAAGTTCTGGACCATATCAAGGTGAACCCCATGAGGGACCCAAGCCTTGTTGCCCATTCTTTCAACACACTTTTGGGGGGAGTCCTCCTAAAAAGATAACCCACAAGGGTGTGTTGTTCGAGCCATTGGCAAGCAGAGTAAAAATCAGGTAAAGGCAAAACGACATCAACAGGGGCATCAAAATGCTTACCTTGTGAAAGACTTTCGGAACAAATTTTTGAGGATGTTTGTTTGGAGGAGGAGCCATTGAACTGCGTCGATGAACCGTTAACACCAGCATGAATTGTTGGGTTTATGTCAGTTGAAGGCATATTAAACCGCAGTAAATGCGATCGTACTCAATGAGAGAGGATATTTCCTACGCAGAAGGCGCAGTGTGATGCAAGAGGGGCCAAGGATGACCACAAAAGACACAAAACCCTAGCAAATCTCATTCACCCGACTATCCTCGAATTCTCAATCTAAGCCCTAATTTTAAAAAATAAATAGTTCAAAAAAATGTAATTAAAATATTTATTATTGAGAACTAATACACCTGCTTCAAATAATAAGAATTTTTTTTTGTAAAATGCATTCACGCACGGGGAAATATTTTATTTCAAGCGTTGAGGGCGGAACTTCGGAAAAGCAACAGTCTTCAGTATAGGAAAAGTGCATAAAGCATTGTCCATATTTATGTCCGGTGAACGTGAAAGCAAAAAAAATGGCAGTAAAAAGACGAATGGTTAGGGTTCTTTTGACCGTATTGCATCCCTTAAGCAGCAATATCCACCGTTGATTAACTTTGTCAGGTCGGTCTTTTCAAATAGGTAACGCCTTCAGCGTAAATATACAATAGAATATTCTTTTCAAAAAAAATTGTCTACTACACATTTAAAAAATGTATTACTACTACATATTAAACAATCTCTCAATACCCACCTTCATACATTTTTTGTAGGAAGTAGTGAGTTGCACATATCCAATACAAAAACAAAGTTGCAGCTGAAATGATCTTTGTTCTCTTCAAAAGTGCTTGGTTTATAATCTTCAACAAATAGAATCAATGCAACATCTTCAACAAACGCAATGAATATTTGTAAATGTTATAGGCTTCTCATCTCAACATATTAATTATAAACTTCAATTATATAATTATTTATTAGAACTTGTAATGTATTGATCAAAGTGGTCTACAAATAGACATTATGTATATTGTTTTCAATTATATATATTTATACTCATTTAATAATTATTATATGTAAATATCATTAGTTCAAACATGTTACACATTTTATCATCAAAAATTGAACGTAATGCATCTCTTGTTTATGATGACATTGTGTATTTTAAAATATCTAATGAAATTATAATATGAATTTTGTCATCTTAAATTTATTTATTATATATGAATCTTAATGGGATGATAATTCTCAATGGTACTTTAATTCTCTTCGACATCACTTTGTTGCTTATCAACATTTTTGTTTGTTCTATTAGTTTGTAAATTTATTTTCGAGGCATTCCTAAGTTAATTCTTAAGAATAAATATTGTGTTGTTTGTACTTCACACTCTTTTTTAGTTCGATTGCAACCATATGATTATTTATATTCTTCTTATTAAAATTTACATGAAAATCAATAACCGTGATTGTGAGTGGGCAGCTAAGTTTGTCACAATGAGTGGGTAGCTAAGTCTATAGAGAGTCTACATAATGGCATATAACATGACTAGTTTTGAACATAATTTTTATTAATTCATAAACGTCCATGGTGAGTAGTAGCTAGCATCATTTCAATATAGCATCAATGATATTTTTCTACTTTAAGTAGAACTATTTAACTTTCATAATTAAGAGCATCTTGGCCATTTTTATTTTGTAGATTATGGTTTGAGGATGGGATCAATGGTTTTAACCACATATTTTTATTGGTTTATTTTATTTTTCAAGTGTTTATAAATCTTTAGGGTGCTACCCGATTCCTGCAGTCTAATAAAAAAAAAAAAATCTATAGGATGATGAAAAATATTTTTTTTTGGAATTCAAGTATTTTAATGTAGCAAGGATTTAGTTTTGCACATGATCAACTGAATCAAAAAAAATTGTTTACCCAATCATAACAAGAAGTAATTTTATATTATAATTTAAAAAATAGAGCTTATGAAGGACTCTTTGATTTCTTTTTTGGGAAGTTCTATATTTTGTGTGAAAAGGTGTATTGAATCTTTTCAAAAATTGAGATTTTTATGAGTGTGTAGATGACCCTTAAAGAATATTCCCTTAGAGTTAAATTAGATCAATAATTTATGTTATTTAAGATCTAATCGAGATGCGAGGTTTGACCCCTCTCAAATAATTCCTCTTGCATTTATAGGCTTTTATTATCCTCACCTCATATAAAAATAGGAAAAACTTTCTTACCCAATGGATTCATGGTGGAGGGATTGAGCAATTATTTTATTTTTATCACATGAAAATTTGTTGTGTACACTATAAAAAATGGTCTTATTAAAAAAATATTTGTTTGGTTACTTAATTTTTTAATCTACTACAAAAAAATAAGAACTAGAGATTTATATTTTTATAAAATTTTATAAATATTTATATCATTTGCAACTATTTTTTAAGAATAAGAAATAAAGATTTTTCTAGTAGCTAAGAGTTATAAATTTGCAATGGCTATAGAAATATTTTAAGAAGTTTAACACTAAACCATACCCCTAGCATATCATTCTTTATTCAAAATTCATTGACTAATTAGGAATATATGAATCAAAGAGCATGTTGACATATTACTAAGTTTTTGATTCATGACTTCTAAAGGATTTAGATCTTTATATGGATCTAGATTACAGTATATTTGGATAAAGGTTTTAATATTATATTAGATCTCTCTTTTTCTACACATTATCATAGTTATGGTGGCTATATTTGGATAAAGGTTTTAATATTATATTAGGTCTCTATTTTTTTACACATTATGATAGTTATGGTGGCTATCATTGTTCAACCAATAGTCATTTATACATTTTTCATGTTTTTAATTATTGATTACTAAATAAATTTGTAACTATCATGTCTTCATTAGCTTCAATTTTTAAATTTATTCATTAATATTTTATAGATATATATATAATAGTATAAGCACAAAAGCATCAATGCATAATGTCCCAATTACACAACTACAACTATACATACATTATCTATTGTATATACAAAATTGATGTACTCAAATGCATATACAAAATATTTTGTGCATCTACCTACATTTTAACAGTCTGTACACTATTACAAATAATTTTCCTGTAGCTTTTATTATACATAGTTATACAAAAGGGGGCAAAACAGATTAGATTTTTTTGCTTTGGCTACACCCCTCCAATTCATCCCAACATGATTCCATTTCAAATAGTTATTCATTGGACCTAGCTTCTTCTATCTTAAGGTTGTCACCTTCATTCACATGAAGCCTAGTACCATGCACTTCCTTTTTTTTCTTTGGTTTTCCAGCTACTACGACCTCATTTAAGGTCTTTTTGAATTCCCTAAGTGCTTCCAGGAAGGTTGTAGAGTCATCATGTTGATAATGTCAAGTGTGTCCATATTTGAATTCTTCCTTGTCTACCCAAATAGTCCCATCTCCCAACAACTTCACAAAATTGAACGTTGATAACTCCATGGTTACAGTTACCTACATAACAACATTAAACATTGTGAGTCTTTTTTAAGACTCGATAGGTGTCCTCCTACACCCATTGAATTTATCCTCATTTCTTGTCTTCCAAATCTGCCAAAGAATTTTAGTTGAAAAATAATATCAAAATAAATTATGTTCTTTGTCTAGCTTTTTGTCATTCCCAATTATAATTTATTTCCAATTAAATTTTCCATTTACTCCACATATCAACTGTTCATTACAAAATAACTTCCAAATTTTAGTAGCACAAAAGAATTCAAAGAAAATGTGCTCAATGGATTCAATAATTCTACAAATACTACAAATATCAATGTCAGCATGATTTAACTTATAAGGAACCTTTTGAAATAGAACTATGTTGCACAAATGATTGTTGTTGCACCAAAAGATTGGCTTGTTAATGCTCAATACAACCACTAGAGTTAATGAATCTATGAGAGGCAGTTAAACCATGCCATGAACCTGAGCATTGCATTGTGCACAACATAAGGAGACCAAGGGCGCACACCTTGCAACAATCCCCCCAACACAAGTGAGGGGTTCGAACCCATGACCCAAGCTCTGATACCAATTGTTGCACAGATGGTTGTCGTTGCACCAAAAGATCGACCTATTAATGCCCGATACAATTGCTAGATTTAATGAATCCACAAGAGACGGTTAAACCATGTCACAAACCCGAGGAGACCAAGGGCACACACCTTGCAAAAAACTAACCATCTAAAACAAGATTTTTTAGGATCCAATACATTAGATTATATAGTTTTGAATAAATTTTTTCATTCTTTGTCATCCAGGCTTACCTCCCAAATTTTGTTAAGATGCTCATTCAGAGAACTAGAATTAATTAGTTCTTTATAAATTATCTTATTTTTTAATTCAAACAGAGGGGTATTTCCTTGCCACTTATAGTATTTCTACTAATCATAATTTGGCTTATAGATTGTGGGAAGTTGAATGCCTTTACAGGCTTCTTTTATAATTGAGTAAGTTCTCATATTTGAATGGGGTAGACCAAACTCCTCTCTCAAAGGCTCCTAATCCTTCAAATGCTCGTTATTCATGAAATTCTTAAAATTTTGGATTCCTGCTTGGGCCCACTTCTTGGTAGAGCATCCCTGAAGAAGATCTAGTGGCTTTCCATTGCGTTCCAAGTTCCACCAAATGGATCTATTGGGATGTATTAGATTGTTGTTATTTTCAATGAACTGAGGATTTTTTTATCTTACTTCTGATTAGTTCACATGCCTTCCATATGCTTTTGAACACCATTGAACCATTAGGAGCTATTGGGTGCTTGGTAATGGTCGGATCACTAAAAGGAAACATTTTCTATGTTTTCACTTGCTTAGGTGCAACAAGTTGAATATTATTTCTCACCAAGACTTTCCAAGGTTCATTTCCTTCTAAAGACTTAATAACCCATTTGCTGGCTAATGTTGTGGCATGCTTTTTAAAATATTTTAGGCCTAATCCCCATCGTGTCTTCTCCAAGAAACACCACTCCCACTTGACAGAGTGTTTTTCTCCTTTTCCCCCTCCCATCTGACCATAAGAAGCTTCTAATCTTCTTTTGGATCTCATTGTGAAGAACCACATAAAGGAAAAGTAGATAGTATAGGAGGACAATTTTTTTGACAAATTTGGATCCTACCAGCAATGGATAGGTACTATTTGTTCCATCCATCAATTTTTTTCTTAATCCACATCCACATCCCTTTTAAATTAGGGTTGATTGCAAAGGGGATCCACAAGTACCTGACTTTCTTGTGGGTGCCTCCCCATTGAAAGTCATATTTCCTTAGCCAATTTGGAGGGGAATCTATCCATCCAAGCATGATGGACTTTGCAATAGATATTTTTTCCCCAAAGGCATTACAAAAAAAAGCTTAGCTTTTGCATTAGATTGTCTAAGTTTCCTTCATCAGCTCCACAAAGATTGTAGTATCATCTACAAGTTGGATATTCAGAAGCTCATTATGGCCAAGGAGCATTAGACCCTTAACCCTAGGAGAGATACAAGATTCCCTTAGCAAATAATGTGTTGCATCTGAAGCAATAAAAATAGAGTTGGGACCAGGGGGCATCCCTTCCTAATAGATATTTTTAGCTTAAAATCTTTAGAGAAGGATTCGTTGACCTCCACTTGAGCAACCATATCCTTTAAGAGAGCATCTACCATGTTATAAAGGGAATTAGGGAATCCAAATGCTTCTAGTGTTGCTCTTAGGAAGGCCCATTCAACCCTATCATAGGCATTTTCAAAATCCAACATGAGAATTCTTGAGTTTTTCATGGAGTGCCTTGCCCACTCCATTACCTCCTAGCTCATTATCAAGTTCTCAAGAATATGCCTACCATTGATAAATCTAATTTGTGTATTATTTATAAATTTGGGCAGGATATTAATTAATCTCATAGCTATTAGTTTTTTCCAAAATCATGTAGGACACATTCAATAGTGTGATTGGCCTCTATTTATTTATTATGGTTTTGTCCCCTTCTTTGGGCAACAATTTTATGAGACCCTTGATGTTCTTCCCCAGTGACCCCCTATTTAGAGCTTTCAGGTACAATTGGTGTAAGTCATCATAGATCTAATCAATGAAGGTTTTATAGAACTCAACATATAACCCATCTACCCCAAGGGATTTATTATTATTCATAGATTAGACAGCTTTCTCGATTTCCTCTTTGGAAATACATTCAGATAACATAATTCCATCCTCTAGAGATTTCTTGGGGGATCATTTGCTTAATGTAGGCTTTGGCCTTGTGACAGTCCTCATTGTTTCCTTGTTACACCCCAAATTGTGTAGTTACTATTTACTATTACTATGTAGATTAAAATGTGAATGTAATATGAATTCAGTGGATGAATAAATTGTGTGTGCACCTTGTTATCACTTCTTTATGAATAAATGTCATCTCATTTAATGTTAGATTAAGGAATGCATTTATGTGGTTAGATGAATATTGTGTTGATATCCTAACTTTGGAAATGTAATGTGTGTATTACATATTTTGTGAACAACTGACTATCATGTGCAAGTGTTAGTGATTGTAGGCATATGTTCATTCCTCTAGGCAGAGGGGAAGTTTCACTCAGGAGAGGGTCTTGGTCGGTTTACCAGTATCGTAACCTATCCGAGCTTACACACATCACAATAGAATAACTGAGTTGGGTTATCATGTGGGAAGTAGGTAAGTCATCCTTAGCATATTGTGTATGCATTAGTAAGGGTCTTGATTACTACTGAATGCATGCTTAGGTGATGTTTATTTTTTTGAGCTTGTGAGTCCTCCCTCATGTTACTGTGCTTGTTTGTGTATTAGGATATATGCATATATGTTTATAAACAAGTGATGTGATTCCATAACCACATAGGACATGATTATTCAGATAGTGAATGGATCATTTGACTATCGTATTTATAGATAATATATATATATATATATATATATGTTTGTATATATAAATACACACGTAAGCGTAAATGCTTAATAGAGGGGTGTGTATACATATATATACGCAAATAGATAATATACATTATTACTATGTGATTGTTATCTTGTTGAATTATTTTGTATAACGAATGAATCATTGCTTTATCATGTTGTCATATATATACATATACATGCATAAGCATTAATGCTTATTTGAGAAATGTATTTATATGTACATGTATATATACATGCATATTGTTCAATGAGAATGATAATTTGGATGAATGCATTCTAGATATCAAATGATATGAGTATTTATGTGCTTGGATATATATATATATTTATATACATATATATATTTATATACATATACACACACGATCATTTATGCTTATATAGAGGAGTGTATATATGTATGTAAATATATGTAAATGTATATATAATATATTATTATTGTTGATTGTTAACTCATTTGTATACATTCATATATTGAATGTATACACACTTGATTGACATGGCGTAGATGTACATATATGTATAAGTAATTATATATATATATATATATATATTATATGTTTGTGAATATAATATAAAGATATATAGTATATATATTAAATGCTTGAATAAAAGATTGTTTTATCTCTAAACATTGGTGTTTATATCTATTCACATAGCACAATATATATATACACCTAGATTGACTTGTGTATATATCATACAAGAATAGAGGCCAACTTATATTTGCATAAGTAAGGTCGATATAAGCAAGGTATTGCTCACTATTTAAAAATAGGTGTAGCACATGAAACATTGTAAATGCAGGTGCAACATACAAGTGTTTTTTCCAATGCATTAAGCCACTAAAAGACTTAGTCAAATGCAATAAGTTCGCTACCATAAAGAAGGACGCGTCATTTACCATGATATCGACTATTTCAAACTATCAATGGCAACTGATTATTATGCAAAATATAGTGGCTTTAAAGTCGATTTACTTGGGTGACTTAAATAGCTTGAATCTAGAAATGAATATGACTATATTCATAGGTTGATCTTCATGTCTTTGTTGTCATATTTTAAACTAAAAACTGCTTCATCATTTAATTCGATGTTGAAAGAGTCGACGCCTTAAAATTGTCTTAGACTTGGTCAAATATCAAACCACGATTTGTTGTGAATATGGAACAGTTGTTGATTGCTCCAAACCATCGATGACTTTGTCAATAAAAAATGTGTTTATGAATCTACACTCAACAAGGAATAATTTGATGCAAATTGGGGTGGAAAGCTTTGGTCATTAACTAATTCTCTTCTTTGCTAAATCACGCCACCTTTGAGTCTATTTGTCTTAGAATTTTGTAGATGTATTTCAATCACATGGAAGTTGATTTATTCTTCATTTTTCTATCAAAGAGGGTCGATCTATTCATAGAAAAGATGAGTGTTTACTTATTCGTTTGCCACCTTTCTATTGAGTGTTAGTGGTGTTTCTTTGCATGTTTGTTGCTATCTCTTTCATGCCTAAACTTCAGGTAATGTGGTTGCTTGCTTGTTGTATAAATAGCAGTAAGAATTATTCATTTGGGACACCACATTCTCTAGGAGATTTTTGTGAGTTATTTCTGGAGCATCATTTCTATTTTAGTGAGCTATTATATCTACAATTTCCTATCCAAATTAGTGAGAGATTTAAGAGAGTTTTAGTTATCTTTTGAGAAGGAGCAATTTCCAACTTGAGACTTAAGTATTATGAGACTTGTTGGAGAGTTAATCGAGATAGTTTTTGTTCTATAAGGTACTATGACTATAGCCAATTGAATTAGAAAGCTTAAACATAGGCATGAGAATATTCTACTTGTGTTTATTCTATTTTGAATGAGCTATGTCTTGATTGATTTAACTAGTCTTGTTGCCATTTGCACTTAGAGGAAAGTATTGTTTGCTTTGAAAGAAAAGTAGAAACTATTTAATTTGTTGTGCATTGTTTGTAAGTACTCCATGATAGGAGAGATTTTTTAACATAGGTATTTAATTATACCAAATATGTTGAAGGCATAGGTATTTGACTATACTAGATATGTTGAAGAGATTTCTTGACATAGGTATTTAACTATACTAGATATGTTTGAACATGGGTTGCTCATAGCTAGTTATTTGATTATAATAGATAGCTAGTGAGTTACTTATGGGTTGAGAGGTTTAGTGAAACCTAGTGAGTTAGAGCTACTACTTGATTAGTGTCAATGTACACTTAAATATAAATTTATTGTATTGATAAGATTAGAATCATAGCTTAAACCCTCTTGGTCAAAGAGGTGATACTCTTGAATAGAGTCATCTATTATTATGATAACTCTTCCATTGAGGCCATGCATTGTGTTTATATTTACTCCATGATAAGAGGGATTTTTTTTCATAGGTATTAATATTATACTAGACATGATTAGACATGGGTAAGAGACATATTTTTTGTCATGGGTATTGTTGATATACTAGATATGACCAAACGTAGACTAACTTAAGGAACACTCATGGCTAGATATTTAATTATGCTAGTTGGCTAGTAGGTTAATCCTAGGATTGTTATCTAGTGAAGGGAGGGAACTAGTAGGTTACTCCTGGGAATGTTATCTAGTGAAGGGAAGGAACTAGTACTTTTCTTTATGAGTTGTGTTTCCTTAGGTTGTGTTAAAGAGATAGGTTATCTTGGGGAGTAGCTTTCCCATGGAGAGGGATTTCGTAAGCATAGACATAATGACCTTAAGTCAAAACAAGCTTGCCATAGTGTAGGTGAATGGTAGACCAACGCTTGATTATATTGAGCGAGAACACTTTGGCCAAAGTAGTGGGGATGTCCGATGACTCCACTAGGAATAGTGTGTAAGTTGAGACTCCACTATCAGTTCACTGTGTCTACTGAAATGCACGAAGGTTACCTCGTGTAGGTTATAAATCCTAGTCATGTCTAATACAACACTAAGCTCAGAATGGTATGTTGTACGAGGTTACCCAATCAATTTATCTTCATTGAAGGGAAGGGCCATCTATCATTGATAGATGTGTGGGGGACCACATTTGAGTCTATGGCTGGCAAAAAAGTGCTTGAGTGATGCTTCTCCTCCTCAGTAGGCAACAAAATACCAAGGTTTTGAAAGGCGGATTCTTTGACCATCTATATCTTATGCTCTAAAGCTCGATGGAGTTGTGGTTGTAATAGTGTACATTCTTGGAATATTGTAATTTGTGAAATTATTATATTGGAATGAAATATCTATTGATTAATGTAAGACATATTTGTTCATTATGAAATTTATGTTATTGGAAGATTTGTATAATTACTTTGGAATGCAATGACAAATTAGAATTTGTGTTATTTCAATTATGCATGTAATTTACATTATTGGAGAAAAAAAATTATTGCTATGTCATGGCATCATGTTTTATTCACTTAAGGTGAAAACATTGGAAATTTTACTATGAAGAACGTGCCAGGGTTGTTACATTTCTTCAAAGGTGAATAGATTCTCATAGAAAATTAAAAAATAGTTTAGGATCTCTTCTTGATTTGAATGGAGAGACCCTTCATGCCATATTTGATCAATTTTCTCCTTGATCCCCTTCTCTTTGATGTACCTAAAGAATAAATTTGTACCTTTGTCCCCATTGCTCAACCAGTTTAGCTTGGATCTCACTTTTAGACCTTGAATCTTATTTACCTAGAGACTTATTAGGGATTTGTTTAGCCAAATTTAGCTCTTCACAAAGTTTCTCATTTAGTAGGTCATTCTAGACTTTAGTTTCATCTCTTAGCAATTCTTCTTGGAGGATATTCTCCTCCTTCCTCCTATCCATGGCCCAATTTTTGCCAATGGTTTTAAAATGTATCTTCCAACCTTTTACATTATGCTCTCACCTCTCAATTACACTTAAATCATTTAGCATCCATTTGTTGATTTCCTTTAGGGTAATTATGGTTGCCTTACAATCACTGTATTTCAACATATTTATATTAAGAATGAAATTCCCCTCTTTCATAGGTTCCTTTTTCTTGCCATTATTTAGAATTATGGTGGCCTTTATTGGATGATGGTTAGAGAGTGTATATGAATATACACTCACTATACACCTTTCATTAATAGGGTCAAAGTTGAAAAAGTCTTTGTTGGCATAGAATCTATCTAGCCTACAGTATATCCTCTTCCCACCTTTTTATGTTTTGCACCAAGTGTACCAAATGCTATTGTTGTAGTTTTTTATCCCTTTCAAAGGATCTAAGAGGTTAAGCTTCGATTTAAATCTATGTTCGTAGTGTTTCTCACTACCCTTCTAATCCATGTCAAGTCCCCCTTTCTTGTCTTTACTATTCTCTACCATATTGAATTCCCCCCAAGATCCAAGGGATATCGGGTAAATTGAAAAGCCATTTCCATAATTCAATCCTTTCTTTGTATTTATTGGACACATAGATTGAGAAAATGCCAAATCTAGAGTTCCCTTTCTTGAAAGTAGTCCAAACTGCTCTGTTACATGGGGAAGTGCCAACATTTGTTACATTTTATACCCAATTTTTAGCCATGAGGATGGTATTTCCCCCCTTCTCATTCATTCTTACTAACAAGGTTGGATGAATTGTTCCAGATAAACTTCAAATTAGTTTCAAGGGTGAAATCAGTTGCTTTAACCTCCTCAAGAAGGACAAAATCCTTACTATTTTCCAAGTTGAGGAACCTTTTGACAATGTATTTTTTGTCTGGGGAATCCAATCCCCTTACATTCCATGAAGTACAATTAAGATTCATTACTGTCAAAATTTGGAAGGGGTTCATTTTCATCCCTAAGCAACTCAAAGTATTTAGGAATGTTTTCTTCAAGTCCAAGCCTTTTTTATGTAGGCACAGGGAGGACAACACTTGTTTTCTTTCCTTTTCTCTTGAAAATATTAGGACTACCTCTGCCAAGTGACATAACCTTCCCTTTCTTCCTTCCCCTTCTTGGTTCAATGGGTGAGGCTAGGACTATGATCCTACTTTCTATTAATGGGAATCTCCTTATCTAAGCACCCAATAGTTTCTGCAAGTTTAATGGTGTTATTAGGATCCTCCTTATATCCCTTTTCACTTTTAGCTTTGTCCACATTCTATTTATTAATTTCTATTATTGTTTCCAAATTTTCCTTCAATAATTGAGCCTTTTTGTTCCCATGATTAGGTGTAGAATCAAAGCAATAGGGTGGGAGGGTCTCCCTATTTTGATTATATATGTCCATATTACTTTTCCTACTATTTGCATTATTTTTAGAAACCATTTCCCCATTAATGTTTGACCTCTTGACATCACAGGAATTGTGGCATGTATTTGGCATTAAGCAGACACTAGATGTGTCTTTCACATTTTCATCCATTAGCTTGTTAGAAATCCCCAAGGTATTAGTAGTCAATTGGTCTGTGTTTTCCTGAGGTTTATACACTCCATTTTTCTCTTTTCCCTTGTTAGGGTTGGATAGCTCCATTTGCATATTAATACCTTGTGGATTACTAAAATTCTAATTTTTATGCTCTAATTTAGAGATAATGTTCTTCACCAAGGAAGGTCCTCTATTTATCTCCTTTATCATATCCTCATCTACTAATTTTGGGCTTAGTTTAGGCTCTCTAGAGCTGTTGTTAGGATTAATTCCTTTTATGCGGACTTCAATTTCTTTAGATTCCTCAAGGAATTTGTTTTTATCGTCATGTTTTGATTGATTAGCTAATTCTATATTTTTCCTAATCTTTTCCATAGCTATTTGTTGTGCATTATTTTTCACTGCAACTGATTCAACATCTTTTGTAGATGGGGAGCACTGTTCAGCAAGGTTTTTTGGGTCCCTCCTAGGGTTTCTAATCTTTTTTCTGTTGTCATAGGTTTACTTCCAAATCCCTCCTCCTCTTCTAAGAGAGAGTTAAATGGATTTGACGTGCTAATTTTAGCATGGTCTTCGGGGAAGATAGTATCATGCTTTTGTAGTCCCCTTGAAGTTGAGATTGAGGTTTCATTATGCTTTCCAAGGGATCTATTTCCTTTATCTCCTTCTTGGTTAAGGTGTTCATTTTGCATTTGGTTGGGGTCTGGTTCCCCATTGTTCCCAATTGGAGAGGAACACCAATGGTTTGAAGCAACATTTTCCTCACTTAATTCCATAATCTATTTTTCCTCTTTCTTGGTCACAATTTCCAGGCACATCATTTTGAAAATTTACCTTGCCCTCTTTTTCCAGCCCAAGAATAGGTCTACTAGGGTTTCTACAAATAATGGGGTTTCTCTCTAACACCTATAGGGTTTCTACATAAATAAATAATCTATTTAAGTGAGTTGTAAATGCCTTTAATTTTAATCACTATATTAAAAATTATACAAATTTAAGTACATTGAAGGACAAATTTGACAAACAGCCTAATTTAAAAATTATTAGATGGCCATCGTTGATGTCAAATCGAAAGCCTCAAGGTTACTATTTCAATATTAGTCAACCAACTACAAATGTTCAAGTCAATAAATAATAGTTTTTCTAACATTCCCACCTAATTTTTAGGGCTAGATTAGTCATTCATAGATCACACATAGGTCCTATCAGCTAGGTTTGATGAGGCTAGCATGCCTACAAAGACACTTGAACCATCAAAAGGTTGGTATTGATTGTGAAAAAATGGGAAGTCTCACAAAAGGCTAATATGATTATTGTTGTTGTTGGAGGATGAATTATTAAGGAGGGAATTAAATTATGTTTTGGATTTAAAAATTATTGATCTCTACAGTAATCTATCATTAAATTAAATCATCAAAAAAATTCATACTCTAATTGTTAGAAATCTGAAATAGATTGAATAACCCAATGAACTTTATAAGAGAAATTCAAAGCTACATAAGCTAGAAAAATATAAATAATGCAAACCAGTAACTCTGAGAGATATGCAATGCCAAGATGACAAAATTTCATTAAGAGCTTCCAAGATAAAAAATACAAGCTAGATAGTGAGTTTATATAGAAATAAGGAGATGATGGAGGTAGCAAATCAACCAATAAGATTTGACCATCAATAACCACTAGTATTAAATAAAATGATGAAAAATTAAATACCTTGTTACTTTGTCTCTTATTTATTAAATGATAAACTCACTTTATTATCCTAAGCAAGCTTAATAAAACTGTACAAAAAACCTATAAGGGAAAACAAATTATCCCACTAGAAAAATAAAAACCTACACCAACACTAATATAACACTCTAACCTTATTCAAATTTAGGCCATTTAATTAGGATACCAGAAACTTCAAGAAATAATTACAATATGAACTCTACAAATAATAGTCAAGAATTGCTAAAACTATCTTTCATGACAAAGGTGAAAGAACTAGTGTCTAAAAAATAACATATTGGTACTTAATTTCCCTACTCAAGTTTATTCTAAAGTAGAATAATATGAAGAAAATGAGATTTTATAAATGTATTTTAAAATGATATGTTGCTACCATAGATGATATTTGATGATTTAAATGAGAATATGTTTTTCTTACTTATTTCAACACTATAGATATCTTAAACCCAAATCTTATTCTTAAATAAAATGTATGAAGAGATGCAAAAACCTAATTACAAACCATGGCTTAAGAGTTGCGCAAGTTTGGGTTCTAGTATCAATTGATAATAAGAATATCTAAAAACAATAATTATATCAATCTAAAACAAATTAGGCCACATGTCATAATTTTAGAGCGATAGTTGATGGATCAATCTACTATATTAGTTTTTTAGGGAAAGAATGGGCTTCTATGGAACACCTATACTTGTGTGCTTAGCTCCTTGGGGTCATATTTTTCCATAGATGTGATATTCATGGTGGAAATATCGGGGTTTGAAGTATAGTTATTTCTCAATAACAACCATTCCTCGTTGAAGGATTTAGATGAACCATATAGAATACAAATTCTATCCCACTTGTGCTTTCTCTTACATGTTTTAGGGTAAGTCTAATTGAGTTATTTTTATTCAGTATAATTATATTAATATTATAATGAAATGGTCTAAGAAATATTTAATAATGCTATATATTTCAATTGATTTTATATTTGTGTACCAAAAATTCATTCGAATATTTCTCGTGAGCCAAAAATAAATGCTAGGAAAATTACTACTAATTTTGGCTTCTGTTATTAATTATCTTTTTTGTATTTTTGAAAAATAAATATTAAATTATTTTAATTTCTTAAACATGATGTGGGAATTCATAAATGGAACATATGATAACTCCTAAGTAGTTTGATATCTATATTTATGACATATTATTCAAGATAAGGTCATAATAGACTCTATGACAACTTGTAAATGGTGTTTAGTGGAGGAGTTACAAAGAGCTATTTTTGGGTGAGAATGTTGAATAAATAAAATTTTATTTTTAATTTGGAACATCTCATAGTTAATTCTGATAGTTTTAAGGGGGTTGAAGAAGACTATCTTCAACAACTAAAAATATTTAGGAAGCAAGGAGAAGTTATGGCACAATTTTAATGAATTTAATTGTAGAGGATATATTTACAAAACAAAAAATATTTTAATTATTTTTTGGTATAATAGGATTTTGATATTTGTGTCCATGACTTTCATATAAGCTAGGCAACTTCTTTAGTTGATATCTTTTTTCAATTTATCAAATTTCTTCACCATTTGAGAACTTTTGATTAACTATAAGATTTTAGGATGAAAAATATTGGTTTCTTGGAGATCAGAGGATGAAAAACTTTTGGTTTCTCAAATAAATTTCATCCAAAGATAACATTTGTGCCAAAATGGTTTGAGTTCTCAAGCGGTCCCTAAGTTGGCTAAGGCTTGGAAAGCACTGCCTTTCAGTGATTTGCTCATCACCAAGTATCCAATAGTGCCTACAGGTTCATTAGTGTTTAGGAGTATTTGGAGGGCTTGGGAATCAATTAGGGATAACTTCACCTGCCCTCTAGTGATTGGTCTTAGCAACAATCTGATCCATCACAACAGATCCATCTGGTGGAACCTAGAACACAATGAGAAGCCATTAGCTCTGCTACAAGGCTGCTCTGCAAAAAAGTGGTATCAGACAGGTATCAAAACATTCAACAATATCATAAAGGATGGGAACCTGATTGGTTGGGACCAATTAAGAGAGGACTATGGGTTACCCCAGTCTAACTTTAGAACATACTCTGTTATTAAAGAGGCTTGTAAGAGTTGGCTGCCAAATCTCAGTTCTGAAAAGTGGGAAAATGAACCTTTTAATATCTTATGGAAAGGAACTACCCCCCTCCACGAGGTTAAGGCTAAGCTCATCTATAAAGAAATAAATAACTCTAAAACCCCTATTGATTACCTTAATGAAGTGTGGAAAACCAACTTGGAAAATAAAGATTGGCAAAAGGTATTTTGTTCTTTGTGGCATAATATGATAGATGCAAAAAAAAATGTTTTAGATGGCTAGTTGTGCTACAAAAAGTTCCTTATAAGTTGAATAATGCTAATTTTGAGTTGTGCAATATTTACAGGGTACCTGAAACTTTACAACACATGTTCTTTGACTGTTTTTTTGCTAACGAGATATGGAATTTATTTTGTAATGATCTGAATATTTGGGGGAAGAATGGAAAAGTAAACTGGAAAGAAATCTTAATGTGTAATGATAAAAATATGAGTAAAGAAATGCATTTGTTTTGGTTTTCCTTATCTATTGAAATTATTTGGTGCATTTGGAAGGCAAGAAATGAGGATAAATACAGTGGGGTTCAGAGGGCCTGTACTAAGTCATTCAAAAGACTCACGTTATTTAATGTTGCCTTGCAGGTAATTGCCACCTTGGAGGTTGCTGAAAGCAAGTTTTTAAAGTTGGTAAGAGATGAGGTTAAGCTAGGACAGTCTTGGCAGCAAAAGCATCCAAGTTTGGAGATGTTCATGAAAGCAATGGAGACCTTCAAAAAAGAGTTCAATGAACAAGAGGCTGTAGGAAAGAGAAACAGACAAGAAAGAGGATCAAATTTGTTCAACAGTGGCAACTATGGGATTGAAGAGGACCTTTCCCACAATGAGATGGAGGACATCAATACCTTGGCCAGCTGAGGCATTATGGAAGACTACTCTGAAAGCGAGAATGTTGGGATAAAAATGTGTTGACACCTTTTCATATTATCCATACAGCCTTTTTATACTATATGTGTGGCTGAGCAGTTGATGTAATTTGGAGCTCTGAACTATTTTTAATACAAAAAAAAAAATGGTTTGAGTTGTGAATATTGGTGTAGTATTGTGAAGTGGGAAATAACTAGTTTGTAATTACTCAATTTTATCGGTGTTATTATAATTTATGTTGTGTATCAAAATTTTACTATATATTTTATCATAATATAACAACTCCAATATTTTAGTGTATTTCGAGTTTCATATTTGCATGTATTATCCATTAGTTTGGTAGAGTGTGCAAATTTGCATAGTTACATTTATTTATTTTGACCATATGCTCTCATATTGCCTTAATGGGATGTTGGTGATTAGAAAGTGATTCAATTTTATATAGTGATTTTTTTAAGATTTTATTTGAATACAAAATCAAATTAAAAAAAATCAATTATTTGAGGATGACAACATATGCCTAGTTTTCAGGTGTATTTCAAGTGGATTATTGTAGATATTTTAGATTTCATCATTTTTATATTTTAAAATTTATTTAATATCAATTGCGTATTTTTGATCTAATCATATTTACACAAATATTTGATTGGGGACATTAAATAATTATACTTTTGTAGTGCATATGTTTTATTTGTAGTACAAATTTGTGAGATACATTTTTGGATCCAACTGGATAATAAACACACTTATTTATAAAAGGTGAATGATAAAAAGATTGAGCAAGTTTCACATGATCTAGTATGCTAAAGATTTAGAAAAGATTTCATAATTTAACAAGAAGTTAAGTCATGTAATGTAAAAAATGGGCATAAAAATAATAATCCAATTGGTTTATGTGGGTAGGGGAATTAATATACATGATTGTGAATGCTTCGCCTAGACCTGCTCAAACATGAACAAACAAACAATCATTAGTCAATAAACAAGTGTAAACAAACATTCCCTATGAGATTCTTTGAACATATGAATAATAAAAACAAAACAAAATGCCAAGTAAATCACAATAAAAACACTATTCTAATGCCCAAACCAGCATCCCATAGGGGGATTGGTGCTCCTTTGATGTGCAAAGAAGCCCTTTCCCAATCCCTTGATAAGCTCTTGGATGAAATGTGTGATTCTTGATGCAAAATGTCAATAAGCTAGCTATGATTGATGAATTCTATGCCTATAGTAATCTAATTTGTGGATGATATTGTGGATAATAACCTTGCATGAGAATGTGGATCCTTAATCAATAGAGAAGGCCTCTATTTATAAGGATGAAGGGTTGAAGAGTGAAGAATGGGGAGAATGTGCGAATAAAATTTGGACCAATGGCATGGTGCCACTTGTCAACATGCTAATGAATCTTAGAGGAGATGTGCGCACACATGTGTGAACACATCTTGGGATATCGGATGTGAGGAATGAATGCCAAGAGGTGGCTTGTGTAAGAGGTGTAAGAGCCTTCAATGCAAAAGTGGCTCAAAAAAGAGGACAAAAGTCCTTTGGGAAGGAAAAGTCAAGTGGGTGGAATATTCCAAGAATATGCCATTTTGAATGAAAATAGAGTAATTGGTAAATAAAATAAATTTATTTACATGTGAAACTTGGTTAGCTAACCAAGGTTGACTTACCCTAGGCTGGAGTTAAAAGCTAGAGAAATGAGGGATTAGTGTTAGGAGTTAGTTAATTTAGGATTAGTTAACTTGAATGAAATTAATTGATTTATGACATTTAATTTAAATGCTTGGGTTTATTTAAATCAAATGAGAGGATGGAAGAACATTACGATTTTAATTAAATAAATTGATTTATTTAATTTAAAGGAAGATGATGAAATAATTTGATAAAGTGCATTATATGATTTTAGGAGAAAATTTAATGAATTCAATCAAATAAATAAAGGTTATTCAAATAATTGGTTAGTATGGAAATGATTAAGGAAGAATTGGTGTTACTTAATCCGAATCGAGTGCATGATATCGATCGGGATATTTTGAGTGTCTACATTTTCCCCCTCTTTAAAGCGATGTACCTGTTGTGTTGGTTCAAAGAATAACACTAGCGAGATAGAAATTTAAAAAAATCTGATTTTTTCAGATGCCCCAGTAGAAAGTACACCAGTACACTGCCCCCTCGTGTAACACACAACCGTCGGCGCAGCTGTGGCTGCAACTCTTGGCGTGGGCGCATGGAGAATTAGGGCTTCGCCCTTGGAAACCGTGAGCATGGTTGTTTAAATTCGCTTTTCATTGGGTTTTAATATTATATTTATATATTAATAGTTTATTAATATGTATATATTATATATATATATTTAATATTAAATATAATATTTAGTGTTAAATATATGTATATATATATTATTAAAATATTAATTGGATATAATATTTTAATATTATTATTTTAATATTATTATTATTAATTACATCCGCATAATTAATAATAATAATATTATAGTAATAATATATATATTTTTTTTAATTTTTTGATTAAAGTACGATCGAGAAATTGAAATAAATAAATAGTTGTCTTAATGGTCATATTTTATTTTATTAAGGGGAAATTATGCTTGGGCAATCGGGTTATGCCACTTTATTGAACTTAATTAAGGGGTGTTTTTCTTGAAATGTTATGAATTAAGTCAACGTTACACGGAAAGGTTAATTTGATTAGTTAAACAATTGTTTTTTTTTATATAGACTATTTTAGTCTTCTAAACGTTATTTTGAAACATAGAGATATCATTGAACTTTAGTTAAACTCAAACATTGAGTTGTATTTTATTTTTGTCTTGAATTCTTAAATGCAGTGAATTATTGAATATGTGTGAAGTATGGGTTTAGTGAACCTAAAGTAGAGTTTAATGTCTTTGCATAGAATTGTGTGCGTATTATCGGGAAATGTGAGTTTGTTTCTTAGCAAGTCTTCAAGTGGAGTTTTCTTTTGGTGGGTTGTCTTTTGTGTAAAGTCAACCATAGATGGCTTAGGGTAGTGCGTTAACCAAGTGGTTTCCCAGTTATCACGAATGGGAGGGTATTTGAACTGCGTGTCTTGGTTAGGGATGTGGTATCCTTTTTTTTGTCGCACTTGTGTACCCTTGAGTTGTGGAGTTGCACGTGTCGTCTTAGAGGAGTGGCTTGTAACGAGGGCCAGCACACAAAGTGGTGCCAGGATAACTCGTTGCAAGTTAGTTAACCCAGTGATAACTAAAATTAAATGGTTAGAGTATCATGTAGTTTCAAACATTTAAATAAGATAATTATGCCTCGTTCTCGACCACAAGGGCTTGTAAAGACTTGGGTTGGGACGGGAAGGCCTGGAATGGCAAGATCGTTATCTTGTCATCATGAAAGATAACTGATTCCGCATTGGTTTACATGAGGGGCCGGAAGTCGTGAGAGGTTACCAGGATAACCCAGGATGGGGGTCAGGACCTAGGAAGACTCACCAGGATAACCCATGTAACATTGTGATGACACTTCTCCTAGGTCGATAGTTTGTTCACATTAGAGATGCAATTGATTATGTCAAAATTCTGGAAACATGTAACCTTTGTGTTAGAATGTCATGGTGTTTATTTCAGTTCAGTTGTGTCAGTCTATGTCTTGTGCTAGATGTCCTTGGTTAGGAATCCTTGTTACTACCTCCTAGCACGGGGGTGTGGGCCCCTTGGGTTCCACTTGGTTGGGTGGCGTGCACTTAGTCCGTTGGGTTCCTTCTTCATGTTCTTGTGGACGAGACATCCAGTTGGAGAGCTCGTTGGTTCCTGCATCTTGTTCTATTTCACTTCCGTTATTTTGTATTAGCTTTTCACCTCATGTTATTGAGGTGGAATATGTAAATTGTAATCCCTTATGATTTTGGACTTGCCTCATTCAGAGAATGAGTGTTGTAATCTCTTGTAATTGAACTTTTAATGTTGAATTAATGCAATGGAAGTTCTATCTTATGTTAGTAGTTATTTCATCTTATTGGAATGTATGTGTTTAATTTACTTAGTAATATTTTGGCGCGACTTAAATCATGTTTGTGTTGAGGTTCTAAATAACCACTGTCTTGTAACCTTAGGGGAAGTTGGCATTAGTTAATTAACTCACTTATTAATTATACTTTTAAAAAAAAAAAAAATATTCCGTCCTAGTAGTTAAATGCAACTTCCTCTAGGGTTGCGTGGCGGGGCGTTACACCTCAAGAGATTAGGCAAAAATTTCTATTTGAGGGTCGATCTCGTGATAAAGAGGTTCAAGATGGATGTATTGATGGTTAGACTAATAGATCTATATGATAATGATGATGCAAATGAGATGAATTAAGATGTTGAGAATAGAAAATCTATATTATCCTAAACATCTTAAATGATGATGCAATGCATGTGAGATGGATGATGTTACCTATTATGATGATATGTATGAATATCCAAGATGTAGACGGTTTGTGGATGACATGATATCATGTTAGCGTGAAAGAGGATAGAAGAAATAAGATGATGAAAAAGGATCCAACAAGTCTATGATCTACTGAGACTTTATTAGAGATGATGATGAATGATGATGATGTATTGCTTATCCAAGGATTGGGGTCATAAAGAGCTTACTTTCCTTATGTTTGATAATACATATAGATATTGATAGGTTGTCATTAGGTCCCATTACTTTAGAAGATAAAAGTTCAATATGTCGATCGGGCAGTGTCCATGGAAATTTGAGATAGAAGAAGACTCGACTATCTCCCTTAGAATTTTCTATCTTTTTAGAGTAGCTAATGTTAATCTTTAACCTAAGGCCACTTAACTATCTAACTGGAAAACAATTTATCTTAAAGGAAGCTAAGAGTACATTAAACTAGAAAGCATAAAATGACTAACCTAGAAAACATGATAACTAAGTAAGAAAGCATAGAACCAATTAAACTAAAAAGCGTATGAACTACAAAAGTAGCAAAACTTGTAAAAAAACTAGGAAACATCTAATTGAATATAGTAAATAAATGGTTCACAACAACTAGCTTACTACAAAAATAACAAACGGTAAGTGCTCCGAAACTTCAGACTCTACAACAACAGTGTTAATGACTCTTACAAGATTTAACATATGCAGGTAACTATACTCGTAATTATTATGCATGTAATAAAAACAACAGAAAGGAAATACTCATCTATTTAATCCCCTCTCCCTCAAGTGGCTAGCTCGTGGGTTACTAAGTTCATCCTCAGGTCACATACACAACTGATTCGAAAGTTCTTCCATTAAAAATAATTTCCATCCATACTTCAACAACTCAGAAAATGATACGTAATAATCTCTTTATTCATAGAAATTTAGAAAACAAGTTGACAGCATAACATTACTATATTTTACGTTATCTTTTGCTTCTAGAGATTACATATTTATAGAAAAGCTTCTAACTAAGTCTTATATTTCAGATGGTGTAGATGACCATTGAAAAAGTCTATAACAGATTACAAACAAACTTTTATGTCTTTAAAACCCATTACATAGATATTAAAGAGGCTCAAGTCGAGCCATGAAGTCTTTTAAACTTTAAACATAACTGAAATTAAAACTAATAGCAACTAAAATTCTGGTCCATTATCCTAAATTTTTGGAGCAGGCTTCAAGCGCACATCTTTAACCTTTTCCGGAGCACATGCTAGTGGAACGCTTTCCAATTGCTGCATAATGACCGATTATTATCCTACAAAATACTTAAAACAACCCATTAAATCTGCATTGGTAAGATACTTCAATAAATCACAAAGAAATAAAGTTTGTACAATTTCTTTAAAAGACAAGAAATTATTTCTCCTAAAGTTTAATTAATTGGCAGAGGCTCAAGGTTTTGCATATATGAAATAGGATTTTATTATGTTATTATGATGAGGTTATTTTTACCTCATCATTTCCTCCCTTTCCTAATTTCTAGTAGGTCCTCCTACCCCTTGGCTGTATCCCTATCCTTTGTTTCATTCTTCATATTTAGCACTAAGATCATATGGATCCTTTATTGTTTTATCAAAGTCTATAGGTGCATGGAGGAAGCCTCCATGAAAAAAAACTCCCTCTTTCCATTCATTGAAGATTTTATCATTTTTATTTGTAGTGATGTGTAAATAAGGAGGTGGAAAGAGTAACAAGGGAGGTCTATACCTCATCCCTATTCAATTTACCCTGAGTTTTTTCAGGATTTTAGTCAAGGCATCTGCTCTTTTGAAAGACCATTTGATATTAAGAGGGGAGATCACTTCTCTTTTCTTTAGATATGCAAGTAAAGGAGTGTATCTCTCCTCACATGCATGCCAAGTTGGACCAATCAATTTTTTCCCATATTCCATGAAATGGTTATAACAGAGTCGGAGGCTCCCATCATAACTTTCTTTCATTTTTTCATCCAATGCAAGAGCTAAAAATGTAGCTTAAAAATCTGCAGGTCTACTATTAGGGGATCTTATTTGAAGACCCACATTTTTCTCTGCTTGAGCATATTCCCTGTTGCACTCTTGCCAATGAATCTGATTTCTTATGGTAGATAGAAAAGATCTCAGTTGCACTTCTCCAACAAAAAGGTTAACAAAGAAATCGGTATGGTTTTCTAATAAAATATCATGAAAAAAGAATTCACACATTGTATCTTGCTCTTCAAGAGTTGATTATGTAAACACTTTAACAAATTCTCTATCATCAGGTTCATAAGGCTTAACAATTTTCATCTTAACCATTGTTCATTTAGAAACATTGAATATAGTCTTGATGGTCTTCTACAGGATAATAGAAATTTTGATGTCTGACATGCATCCTATTTACCCCTATAAGCCTTATGAAATGACTCCTTCAGTAGTACCAACTCCTTTTTCAATCTGTAGTTTTCAATCTTAGCATCTCTTAAGAAATAGCACTATTCTATCCACTTCATTAATAATGGAGGAATTCAGACTTGGAACCATTCAGTTACAGTTGGCTCAGTTTGAATTCCTTTTGATTCCATCATTGGCTTAGTGGTGCTTTCCTGCAAATCCTGTTCTAACTCTACAATCTTACTAAGAGAGGCATTTAAATCTTCTTTTTGTGTTTTCTTTTCTTCTTCAAAAGCTGAAAACATAAGCACAAAATTCTTTTTCAACATTTCAATTTCTTTATTTTTATCAAAAAGATTAGCATTATATGTCCTATTCTCTTGAGTCAACTTTTGAATTTGTCTCTGCAATTCATGAACAAATGTACATCTTTTTCTTCTATCTGCAGTTTTAACTTTTGCATTTCCTGATCTCTTTTTCCTATTACAGCAGTATGTACTATAATTTCCTCTTGTTGATGTACCCTATGTTCCTCATTTTTGTGCAACTGATTTCTTAACTCAGCAATTTCTAATCTTAACTTTTCCAACTCTGCATTAACATTTTCATTTTGAACACTCTCAACAGCTTCATTTACAAGGGGGGATAAACTTCCTAAAATTTTGTCCTCAATCTCCATGGAAGGTGGAGATTGCTCCTTTCTTATTTCTTGAATCTCCTCAGCAAAAAATTATTCTTCATACTCTACGTGGGAAGGCATTCCCTCAATAGGGGTTTCTTTTTCACATTCTAGATGGGAAGGCCTTTCTTCAACAAAAGTTTCATTTTCTGGGGACTGATGAATTTTCTCCCCTGTTTCCCTCATTTCTTCATCACCAATAGGATCAACACCTTCTATGGGATTTTTTTGCTTCTTGGATTTATTCTTCTTTGGTCCACTTCCTATACTCGGCACCGGGGTTTCAGTAGACTCAGAGGATAATCTTTTGCTTCTCCTCAAGGGAGGAGAATTTTGGTAAGTGATAACTGTTCTTCTTTTCCTCTTCTTCAGGGGAATGTTTCCTATACTTGGATGAATAATCTCCACATCATCCGACTGATCTAGGGTTTTAAATTCCTCATTTACAGACTTTGGCACTTCTTCACCAGGGGTTGTGGGAATTTGGGCTTCATGAGCTCTAGAAGCCTCTGGGGAAGTTTCTCCAGAAGGTGAAACAACTTTCCTAGAGGATTACCTTGGTTCTAATTTTCTTTTAGGCAATGATTTTTCAAATTTCCACAAAATTTCTTCCCATTTTCTCTCAGGCTTCTTTCGGAAATGGTATTTACAAATGAGATGAATTAACCCATGGTGTTTTAATGGCCCTAAACCAGTTTTGTATCTTTCTATAGAGGAATTGACAGAATCACTCAAAAATCCCGACAAATTAACCCTAAGAGCAAGGTTTTCTTTCCCATGACATAAGTGAATTAGCATACAAAATGTAGGTCCTACCACAGTAGTGAATTGGCTTTCATAGGTAAAACATTTTATAATCCATGCAACCGCAGTTACCCAGGGTTCCAGTATAGAAGTTCTTTGAAACCCTTTATTTTTCCCTCTAGTATTGATAACTAACATTGGTTGTGGGTCTCTCTCTCTAAGAAATAACTCTGATAATTTTTGGTATGTAATTTGAAAAGTTTCAGACAATTTAATACTAGAATTATTTAACCTAGAGAGGCGAGAGATGATTTTTGGACTTACCTTAAAGCGCTTTCCATGAAGTGTCACCTGACCATTTGAGTAATTTTTTGCAAACACGTTCACCAGCTTCTCATTATATCCCTCAAACTTTTTGATAAAATCCAACCATCCTACTTCCTCAAACAAACTAGAAATATTGCTCAATCCCAGTAATTTCTCCGCTGAAGCTGGCTCTGATTTCTTCTTTTCACCCCCATTTTTTGTCTCCAATCTATTACTTTTGCTGAAGAATTCAACAGTGCGAGAAGCTTGCACAATTTATTTTTGAAATTATAATAAAAAAGTGATTATTTATTTTGTCTTTGCTCGGAGCTTACTGTGCAATGATGATAATTTGCATGGAGGTGTGCGAAAAGAGTGTTGTACAAACAATTAATTGCGAAGTGGCTCAAGTTACTAAATTAGGAAGGAAGATCTCATACCAATTAATTATACCTCATTCAAAAATAACTACTTACTTAAAGCAAAAATTGTACTTACATTTTGTGATCACCTGAAGATTTCATACCTTTACCGATTTAACAGGTTGATGAAATCGTATTTGTTGAGGTGATAATGTATTTATTATGACATGAATGAGGAAGCTTGTGAATGACAGAGTCATCAATGAGGATAGGCTGTCATGGTGGCTTTGTTTATGATGAAAAGATGGTGGCTTTTATTTATGATGGAGAAAGAAACTTTAAAAAGAAAGGAAGAAGGCTTGTGTACCGAGGTTTGACAATTAAAGCATCGAGAGGATTCAAATTTTATGGAAAGAGGCGGAAAAATAAAGATGGATAAGTTTCAGAGCACGTTTTTGAACATGTGTTTGAAACCCATGACTAAGTTCTAGAGCACGCTTGATGGCAAGCATTCAAAACGTAGAAGATGAAAAAGTTCCAGAGCATCATTGAAAGATGCAGCCAGAGCAAAAACCAAAGGAAGATTTTAGAGCATCGTCAAAAGATGCAGCCAGAGTAGCAACCGAAGGAAGATTTTGCAGCATCATCAAAAGATGCAGCCGGAGTAGCAACTGAAGGAAGATTTTGGAGCATCATCGAAAGATGCAACTAGAAAGAAGAAAATGACTATGTATGAATGAACTCAAACTTCAAGAGCTTTTCTCCACCAATCACCATTCTACCAGGAACAACCATCTAACGCAATGAGTTGAGATGCAAGTTTCAGAGCATCTAGGCATAAAATTCCACAAGTTCCGGAGCACTGGGCATCTGGACCGTCAAGTTCTAGAGCATCTTGGAAAGGTGCTCCAGAAGTTGTTTCTATATTCATGAGAAGTCCTGAAAAATAGGGACAACATGTAGTTAAGTCCAAAAATAAAAACTAATGAAAAAAATGCTTTAAAACAAACTGGTACGCATGTCTTTTTATTACAATTTTTTATTTATTTTTGATACGTAATATTAGGTGGACTCTGCCTTGGCAGAGTTAATGCATTGGATTTCTCCCTGCATTTCTACCAATTTTGTAAATTCTTCTTTGTTGATAGGCTTATGGTAGATACGTAGGCGATGACCATTAACTAAGAGAGTTTGTGTGTCACCATCAATGGGTTTTAGCTGAACTATGCCATTTGAGAAAATTTCAGAAATTTCATAAGGCCCCAACCAATGAGTCCTGAGTTTCCCTCTGTGATCTTTATATCTAGAATCAAATAGCAAAGTGTCACCATTATGGAACTCTCTCTCTCTTTAATGTGTTTGTCATGCCAAATATTTTTGTTGATGTTGAACTAGCTCAGTTTGGTGGATGACATCTAAAAAAAGTTCATCCAACTGACTTAATTGTAAAACTCATTCCACTTGGGCTCCTTTCAGATCTAGACCCAAATCCATAGTTGTTCGTAGAGTTTGGAGTTCAAACTCAATGGGAAAAAGAGGTTTTTTTCAAAAAAATAAGCTCATAGGGGTTGAATCTAGTTGTGGATTTCCATGTTGTATGGTAAGCCCAGATGGCTTTAGGTAATTTTCTAGCCCAATTTTTTCTTCCTAAAGAAACCATTTTTGTCAATATGTTTTCTAACTCCCTATTAGTTACTTCTACTTGGCCATTTGCCTGAGGGTGATAGGGAGAAGACTTCTTGTGACTTACTTGAAACTGGTTTGTAAATTCCAAAAGAACTTTGGACATGATCGAATTGGGGTCCCTGATCTATAACGATGGTTCGAGGGGCTCCAAATCTAAGAAAAATCTTATTATAGAGGAAGTCAACAACTTGTTCCTCTCTAGCAACACGTAAGGCTTGAACTTCTACCCATTTAGTCAGGTAGTCAATGTAGACAAGGATATGTTCTTTCCCTTGGGAGGAAGGGTCTATGGGACCAATGAAATCCAATCCCCATTTTTTGAACGGTTCAAGGACCACATGGGGCTGCAAGGGCATTTTTGCAGAAGCGCTTGGTCTTCATACTCTTTGACATTCATCACAATGATGAATATACTTTTTAACGTCTTTATGCATTGAAGTCCAATAATATCAAACACCAATTTTTTTATGAGAAGTTATTTTGCAGAGTAATGACCCCCGAAGGATCATCGTGAAAGGCCCTTAGAATACTGTAAGTTTCGTCGGGCTTGACGCATCTTCTCAAGACCGTATCAGGTTCACAATGGAATAAAATCCCATTAATCCATTTAAATGGTGCACTCTCCCTGATAAGTTGCTTCCTTTGTTTTGTTGTAAAACTAGGAGGTATTTCAGAAGTGGCTAAATAGTTGGCAATGTCAACGAACCAAGGCTTTTTTGCAAAAATAGCAAACAAATTTTCATTTGGAAACACATCTTGAACCGATGCACAATCAACATCTTCTTGTTTAATTCGAGACAGAAAGTCTTCCACTACATTAAATCTCCCTGGCTTGTCAAGTATTATTACATTGAACTCCTGAAGGAGTAGTAACCACCTCATTATTCAACCATTAACTATAGGTTTATTCATTAGATATTTTATAGTTGAGTGATCTGTATAGACTGTAACTTTATATCCTATAATGTAATGGCAAAATTTTCTAATGGCATGAACCACAACCAAGAATTATTTTTTCGTAGTATTGTAGTTTTTCTCAGCGGATGTTAGGTTTTTACTAATAAAGTATATGGCATATTTACCCCCATTCTCATCTTGCTACCCCAATACTATACCAATTACGTCATATAAGGCATCGACGTAGATATGGAATGGAAGATTTCAATTTGGCCCACGCAAGATGGGAGCATAGACAATCTTCGCCTTTATGGTTTCAAATGATAGTTGACACTCAGGTGTCCAATTAAACTCTGTATCTTTTTGGAGAAGGGAAAACATAGGGGCAACCATCTTACTGAAGGCTTCTATAAACCTCTGATAATAACCAACATGCCCGAGGAAAATTATAACATTTGTTTGTGTCTAAGGAGTAGTTAGTTGTTGAATGACCTCAATTTTCTTGGGATCAACCTCTATTCCCTTCGAGGAGATATGATGACCTAAGACTATTCCTTGTTCCACTATTATTAAACACTTTTCATGGCTAAGAGATAGTCGATGATCCTTGCAAACCTTTAAAACTTTATCCAAGTTCTGAAGGCCTTCATCATAGGTTGAACCATAGGCAGTGAAGTCATCCATATAGACTTCTACACAATCATTGACACGCTCAGTAAATATAGCCAGAATGGCTCTTTGAAAAGTTGCAAGAGCGTTACAGAGTCCAAAGGGAAGAACACAATATGCAAATGTGCCCCATGGACAAGTAAAAATTGTCTTATCTTGGTCTTCTGGTGCTACCTGAATCTGGTTGTAACTGCTAAATCCATCCAAAAAGGAGAAATATTTTCTCCTAGCCAAATTGTTTAGAACCTGGTCTACAAATGGTAAGGTAAAATAATCTTGATGAGTGGATTTATTGAGTTCTCTATAATCTACACAGATTATCCACTTCCCATTTTTCTTTGGAACTACAACCATAGGTGACACCCACTTACTGTTAAAGATGGGATAAATAAACCCTGCTTGGATAAGTTTCTCAATTTCCACTTTAATAAGATCCTTAAGTGCAGGATTGAGTCTTCTCTATGGCTGACGTATAGGTCTTATGTTAGGATCAATATAAATGTGATGCGTACAGACACTTAGATGGATTCCCCTCATGTTTATGTAGTCCCAAGCAAAAGCTTTAGACCGCTTTACCAACACATTAAATAATCTATCCTCTTCTAATTTTGTCAACCAACTATTGATGTTCAAGGTTTTACCCGGCAACAAATGATTGATTTTGTTCTTGGATGGGCCGAAGTGACTATATGAATTGGTCTCAATAGGTATTGAGGGGACAACTATGAGGTATTAGTTGATGAAATCTAGTAATATCCTCAAAAAAATATCTAGTTTTGGGAATCATATTAGCCAAAGGACATGGCATTCCCATAGTAATATAATTTTGTTCCATCCCATGTACGTCGATCGGTTCCCCTAGAAGTTCCAAAGCATCGACCATTTCCTCCTCACTTGAACCTATGGTGAGATGCTCAACATCACTTATTAACTCATCCTCTAATTCTTCTCCATGTTGTTTAATGACTACCATGGCTAACAAGGCCAAACTATCTCGACTATTCACATCTTCTAGTTCATCAACCCAGACTGTTATATTCAGTGGGCTTAGCAGGAGGATACAAGAATAAACGTTTACCGTCTGGACCATGAGAAATGGTCATTCCTCCTCTGCAATCAATTTTAGTGACAACAGTGGCCAACCATGGGCTTCCTAGAATTATTGGATAGCTATCTTTTGGTGTAAGCGATTGAATGACTAAAATTCAACGGGGTATTCCCATCCATCAACTTTGACAAGGACATTTTCAATAACGCCCTTTGGAATGGCTATGGATTGATTTTCCATCTGTAAGACTGTAGTTGTGGAACGTAAATCGATAAGACCTAATTTTTCCATCACATCCATAGTCATTACGTTAATGGTTGCTCCTAAATCCACTAATGCATTCGGTATTGCTACCTTATTAATTGTGATGGTTATGAGTGGACTACTAGGATCATCATATTTTGGAGCGATAGTTTTTCCAGACAAAAATTCAGCTAAATATCCATCAATGTGCACAATATTTATTTTCTTTGGTTTCCTTCCTGGGGTTTTAAGTCACAGTTGTTTGATCAGCTGATTCAACTCAAGAATTTCCTTTATGGCTTGCAACAAAGGAACCTCTATTTGCAATTGTTTGATTTCCTAAATTAATGCAATTTCAGAGGTCAAAGATATTTCTGGAGTATCTTTTGAAGTTGTCGATTTTAGACACTCTGAAAATGGTGCTTGAATTTTCTCTTTTGGAGAGTTATCCTTTCTAAGTTTAGCCATAAACTAACCTTCCTCCTCCTCCTGAGGCAAGTTATCAGCTCCTGCTACTGAAGGAGTTATTGTATGGTTGGGTGAAGTATCCTTCTCAGGAGTTTTAGGAGTAGGCTCGTCCATAATTTCTTCAATTGTTGGTGGTTGAATCATTCGACCCGAGCACAACTAAACATTTCCACAATGTATGGCATTAAGTCTGGTAACATTATCTTGTTCAGTAGAGTATACCAGATTATTTTGTTGATTGTTATTTGGATTGGGAAGTGGTTGCGCTGGAAGTTGAGTTTGATTTATCTGTTCATTCTAAGGAGCATTTTGGGGTGGAGGTAAGAAATTTTGTTGTTGATTCCTACGAGGCCTAGTATAGAATTGATTTTGCCCCTAATTCCATTAAGGAGTAGTATGTTGTGGATACCACTGTTGTTGAGTTTGGGTTGGTCACTGCTAAGTTCTCCATGATTGGTTCGCCCATTCAGGGGGTCCCCAATAGGGATTTCCCCAATTAGGTTGTTGAGGCGGTGGTTGAGGCCATGATGGGGTCCATTGATTACCAACCCAATTGTTTTGAGGTTTCCAAGTAGGATTGGAATTCTATCCATAAGGAAAGTTCCCTCCTTGGCGTTGATTTACCACATTGATTTCTTCCTCAACATGTGCAATCCTTTTCTTGGAATTCTTGAGATCATTAAGGAGCTCACACTAGTTTGTAGGATGATTTTGTTCACAAAGTTGACAGACATTAACCTTGTCTAAGGGACATTCTCGCAATAAGTGTTTATTTCAGCATCTAGGACAGTAAATGGACAAGGTCTCAGGATTACATGTCTTAGCTTGGATGCCATCCAGAGTAGTGTTCAATTGAATGAGTATGTCCATTTTAAGGTTTGTTATTTCCTCCCAGAGCTTACCTATGTCGTTGGACCCTTTAAAAGAGTAGTTTTGTGAATTCCTCCACAGGTACATGAGAAATTTTGACACAACTTACATATTTCTTCAAGGGCCATTTGAGACACGTCTCCTTTTCCCATCAAATCAAGGCTTCGCCTTGCATCCTCGTCGAGTCCCTTAAGAAATATGGTATTGAGAATGTCGTCATTAATGGTCTCTTCTCTACATCGTTTAGTCAAGAAAATAAACCTGTCAAGGTAGTCCTCTAGACTCTCATCCTCATTTTGTCTAAGTTTAAAGTATTGAGAATGTCATCATTAATGGTCTCTTCTCTGCATCATTTAGTCAAGAAAAGAAACCTGTTTAGGTAGTCCTCCAGACTCTCATCCTCATTTTGTCTAAGTTTAAACAACTCCTCTTTTCGATCACTCACCCTATAATAACTCTGGTATTTATGTAGGAAAGCATTCTCCATGTCCTCCCAAGACATAATAGACCTTGAAGATAACCCCATAAACCAACGCATGGTTGTATCCTTCAAGGTAGAAGGAAACAACTTCAGTTTTTGGTTATCATTTTTATAGTCGTAGGTTTGACAAAGGACCTTGAATTTGAAAAGAAATTGGTTCGGGTCTTCCGAGGACAAACCACGAAAAGTTGGCAGGAAAGCTGGAGAGATATTTTCATTGTGGTATCATCATCTGCATCCAAAGTAATAGGATACATGAATGTTCAAGGTGGCTAAGGATCATTGTTATTATGGTTGGCATTATTTTGGTTAGGCTCAGCCCTACAATCACCCATGATGTTCAGAGGAATACGTTCCTCTAAGATAATTTATTCGATGATGGGTTGTTTTATTAGATGATCTTCATGAAGATAATGGAAAGCCTCAGGTGGAATAGGCTCAAGTATTTCATCGACGGAGTGGTCCTCTGAGCTTTAGGCTTCCCTATGTATGATTGGAACGTATTTTGGGGGGGTCTTTGGTATAAATATTTCATGAGGGCCTCTTTTCCTGACCATGTAGAAAAGGAAGCCAAGAGGGTGGTATTTTGGCCTAAAAAGAGGTATTTGAGGTGTCTCCTATTAACACTCAAGCAAGAAAGCTAGTCCCCGAAAATGGCGCCAAAAAGTGATAGGCTGTCGTTAGGTCCCATTACTTTAGAAGATAAAAGTTCAATATGTCGACCGGGCAGTGTCCAAGGCAGTTTGCAATAGAAGAAGACTCGACTATCTCCCTTAGAATTTTCTCTCTTTTTAGAGCAGCTAATGTTAATCTTTAACCTAAGGCCACTTAACTATCTAACTAGAAAAAAAATTATCTTAAAGGAAGCTAAGAGTACATTAAACTAGAAAGCATAAAATGAATAACCTAGAAAACATGATAACTAAGTAAGAAAACATAGAACCAATTAAACTAAAAATCGTATGAACTACAGAAGTAGAAAAACTTGTAAACAAACTAGGAAACATCTAATTGAATAAATTAAATAAACGGTTCACAACATCTAGCTTACTGTATCAACATGAATTTGCACCTGTAAAAAAAATTCCCTTTTAACCCTTAACACTTTAGAAAATCAAAAGCGGAGGTTTAATTCCACACAAGCTCGCTGCCTTCGTCCCACTTGGCACTTGTTTTGAGTGTCGATAGAAGTGTTTTTGTCAAGGCTGCCCGCGCAGCGCGCAAACATTTGCATGACATGCTAACGTCCCTGATAGATTCCCTCTTATGGAGCCTACAAAGGTGTTACCATTCCCATTGTGAGTCGATTTGTAACGCCCTCTTCGGCCAACCGACCCGAAGATGGTCATTTTCCTCCCTCTCTCCTTCATATTCATTATTCCTACTTCCATTTTGGCTCTCTTGATCTCTTGACCATCTTGAGACTCTCCTCTTCCTTCTACAATCTCTCCACAAGATCCAAGCAGCTTCTCCACCTTCAAGCATCCATCCACAAGCTTTGTAGCAACACTTTACACCTCATTACAACAACATCAACACTCCATCACTTCAGTAGAGCAAGTGTGGAATGAAACACCACGGCAGTAGAGGCTTGAGTTCCTCTCATTTTCTCCCCCACTAGCCTTGAGCGCTTTGGGCAGAGGTGGTAAGCTTTCACTCCTCTCCTCTATTACTTGGTTGAGTATCATACCACTATTTTGTAGTGCTTTAGTACTCTTTACTTTTTTTCCTACTTTTCTCTCTATCTATCTGGTTGTTCGTGGAGGTGGGAACACCAAAACGAGGAGGACTTGGCAGCCCCTATCTCTCTCTCTCTCTCTCTCTCTCTCTCTCTCTCTCTCTCTCTCTCTCTTCTCTCTCTCTCTCTCTCTCTTATGTGCAGGTATTGAAGACATTCACGCATTGGAAGCTTCATAATTCGCACGTTTGTAAGTGTTTCCTTTCCCTTCTTCCCCTTGTCCTTACCTACTTCACTTCTATTTCAGCTTTATTACTTTTCGTCAATTCCTTACAATCTAGAAGTTCTCGGTAATCAGATTGCTAGTAGTCACTTAGCTTTTTTCTGAGATAAACCTGCTTTCTAGTTCGTACGAGATGCCAGCGCACCTCGAGGATGCCAATGCATCGCACTATCATCCGTATTATGCACTAACATCCTTTGATCGAGAGCTCGTCGATTTGTCTAGAGAATCTCTGTAACCTTCTCTTTCTGATTCTAGAACCTCCCCATTGTCCTTTGAGGTAGTTTAGGGAAGTTCACCCTGTGAGGCTCTCTGAGTGAAGAGACATCATGAGTAGCAAATCCCCCTTCTCTTACATTTTGGTGAACCTGACGTGAAGAACAGTGTTCTTCAAAAAACTAGGAATTTATTTACCCCTACTTGGCGGGGTCATAACTTTTGACTCAGTGCTCGGATTTCAGAACCATTTGCACTGTTGGAAAGGTCTTCTAGAGAACTAGTTTAGCTGCTAAGATTCCAATGCCTATTTCAATTGAACTTTAAAGACCGACGCAAGTTCCAACTCCAAATTCCGCTCTGAAGACCTCCAAAAATGCAAATTACTAGAACATAGAAAATACCGAAAAAATCGTAATGAATTTAATATCTTCTTTTATTAGTTTTGCATCTAACTTTGTTCAAAATGTTAATGATATTCCATTTCATGCATGTGATATTGACTTGGCTTTGCCCATGTCACTTTGTATTTTTGATCCTTCTCATGTGAGCCCTCTTGCTTCAGAGGATATCTTGCTGCAAGAAGATGAAATCATTGATACCTTTCTTAATGTCACTCTACCTTCTATTCATTCTGATGCACTCTCCCCTAGAGATGATGCATTTGTGATTGATGAACCTTCTATTTATTCCGATGCACTCTCTTCTAGAGATGATGCATTCGTGGATGGAAAATCTTCTACTCATTCTTATGCACTCTCTTCTAAAGATGATGCATTTGTGAATGATGAATTTCTTATCTATTCCAATGCACTCTCCTCTAGAGATGATGCATTGGTGCATGATGAATCTCCTTCCACATTTGATCCTATTTGGATCGATGTTGAGAATATGTATTCGAATAATTGTTCCACTAGTTTTGATGATTCTGTAAATGTAATCTATGTCTTTGCTGCCCCTTAAAGGCCTAAGAGACCGGTCATTTACATGACTCCAGTTGGCCCTTTTGAAAGGGTTTGTTCTATTGATGGTGTTCCATTTGATAGTGATTCCCTTGACCTTTTTAAGGCTCCCTCTTATAGAGCAGTAGCTCGTAATTATGATACTAGAATGAATAAACAACTAAGCCTTCTTCAAGCACTTGAACCTATGACTAAAGCAACTAGTGATTATGATCTTGTTGAGCAACTCCAAGTTACTTCGGCTAAGATCTCACTATGGGACTTGCTTTGGTCTGCTCTGGTTTATCAAGGTATGCTTCAAGAATCCTTGCAAAATATCCTCTTGCCTTCTTCCGCTAGGCCGGTAGATGTTGATGCATTGTTAGCATATATTTGTGCGGATTTGCCGAATATTATGTTCTATCCTTAGGAACTCCCGCCTCTAGAAATACAGAAGCAAGCAAATCCTCTAATGATTATAGTTAATATTAATAAGATTGGTATTAGACATACTCTTGTTGACACTATTTCGACACTCAATGTATGTAGCATTGATCTATTGCCTAAAATTAACATTGATCCATCTTCTATTAATGCTTCTTCTATTGAAATTCATGGGTTCGATAATGTCGGTCAACAAGCCATGGGCATGATAGTCTTGCCTTTGAGGTTGGGACCTGTTACTGTACCTACCCTTGTATATGTTATGTCAGAGAATTTACCTTATAACCTTCTTCTTAGTAGATCGTGAATTCATGCTATGGGTGCAGTCTCATCTACCTTGCATAAATCAATTAAGTTCGTTTGCAATAATCGAGTAGTCACAGTCAAGGTTGATCCTGATGCTAAGCACTTATGTGAGATGGCAATTGCTGATCAAGCCTCAACTATGCCTACTCTTATTCCTTTAGTATCTTCCAATGTGTCGATGTTTACTCCAGCAGTACCTACTATAAAGGATACTCTTGAGATAGTTGTCCCTAAAGAAGATTCTTCTGAAGTGAGAAATACTAAGCCTGTTCCTTCTACCTCTTCTCAAACGAATGCATGTATTGGTGATGATTGGGGTCCTTCAGACTTGACAGATTCCTTTGTTTAGGAATATAAAGTCAACTTGATCCACTTAGACCCTTCGATAACCTTCAATAACATCATTCACACCTGCTATCAAAGATGATCAATCTTTTGCATCATAGGATAATGTGAATGTGAATTGTAATGTTCTTAGTGTTGATCCTCCTTCCGAGGAAGATGATTACGCTTCTGCTAAGGAGGACAATGCTGATAGTCCTATCAAGAAGGATGATGATGATCCCATAGAAGAGTATGTTCCCCCTTGCTGGAATAAGGCTCTCTATGAGGACCCCCCTTCATCTCGTTATTTACAACACGTTATGGCCCCGGATTTAAGCTCATCTCTGAGTATGGCTATGAGCATAAAGGTTGTGGGCATAATGAACAAGGCATACAGGTCCCTATAGAATTTGTACCTCGTAAGCGTAACTTGGGGCTTGGTTTCTCAAATAACCAATCTGAGTAGAAACCACGGTTGAGTGTTGACATGATGTCCACTCAACCTCGTAGATTGGTACATCCTCCTTTATCTTCTATCTTTGTATCTTCTTCTTGTGAGAAGTCGATTCTTTCTCCACAAGAGAAAGGGTTTCTTCCCATTCCTCATTCTTTATCTAAGCAAGAGTGTATCTTGTTCAGGCTTCTTAAAGCCCGCTTAATTACTCTTCCTCCTCTTACACGCAAGAAATTCCATAAACATAATAAAGGAAAACATTCCTTTTATGCATATCATCAAGTGCTTGGCCATTCCACTAGTGAATGTAAGGCCTTGAAGGATAAAGTATAATGACTTCATGATTCAGGTGTCTGCTAATGCACCTACCTTTTCTTCGCATAACAAGTGATATTGAGCATTACCTCTATCCTATGCGATCTAAATATCTTGCATGGCTCTCCTCCTCTTTGTGTTGGGGGCAGTGATAGCTTGTTTTGGATATGTGTGTCTTTCTAAGGACCTCCTCTCTTCTCTATGTTTTTCAAATGTAGCGTCCCTCAAGTGGACCCCCTCTTCTTTTGAAGGGTCCCCGAGGGACCTCTTTGAAAGCCTTTTTCTCTCAAACAAACTCTATGGCGTCTAGCTTGGGGGCAACCCGACTAGAACTTTCTTGCATCCTTGCATCTAGCTTGGGGGCAGCCTGACTAAACCTATTTCATGTCTTTGCATCTAGCTTGGGGGAAACCCGACTAGAATTCACTTTTCAAACAACGTGTCCCCTGAGTGGACCCTCCTTCCTTTTGAAGGGTTCTCGAGGGACCCCTTTGAAAGTCTTAAAACTTAGCAATGGTCTGCGTGACTGTCCGTTCACTGGCCTGCACAATCGCTTCCTGACATGTTCTATCTGCGGGTAAATATCTCGCCATCTCTAACTCTACAGAGTCCCCTTTGCTCGGTCTCTTTCATGTGAGAGTTCTTGGAGGATACCTTCCTTGTAGGTCTGCGGATCTATAAGGTGCTTTCTTGGTTTCCTTCATGTGAGATTTTTTGGAGGATACCTTCCTTGCAAATATGTGGGTCTGTAAGGCGCTTTCTTGGTTTCCTTCATGTGAGAGTTCTTGGAGGATACCTTCCTTTTAGGTCTGTGGGTCTGTAAGGCACTTTCTTGGTTTCCTTCATGTGAGAGTTCTTAGAGGATACCTCCCTTGCAAGTTTGTGGGTCTATAAGGTGATTTCTTGGTTTCCTTCATGTGAGAGTTCTTGGAGGATACCTTCCTTGTATGTCTGTAAGGTGCTTTCTTGGTTTCCTTCATGTGAGAGTTCTTGGAGGATACCTTCCTTGCAGGTTTGTGGCTCTATAAGGTGCTTTCTTGGTTTCTTTCATGTGAGAGTTCTTGGAGGATACCTTACTTGTAGGTTTGCAGGTCTATAAGGTGCTTTCTTGGTTTCCTTCATGTGAGAGTTCTTGGAGGATACCTTCCTTGTAAGTCTGTGGGTCTGTAAGGTGCTTTCTCGGTTTCCTTCATGTGAGAGTTCTTGGAGGATACCTTCCTTGCAAGTCTACGGGTTTGTAAGGCTCTTTCTTTCTTCAGCTTCATAGTTTCGCGGAGTTATGAAGTCCTTTTCCTATCCTGCACTCTCAAGTTTTCCAGGTCGCGTTCTACATCCTCGACGGTTTAGGTATACATTTCTAACCTTACTCCTTTACTACTCTACTTTACCGAAGCACTCATCAATACTTGTGCTTGCTAAAGTGGGGGAAAAATGTATTAACATGAATTTGCACCCCTAACACAAATTCCCTTTTGACCCTTAACACTTTATAAAATCAAAAGCAGAGGTTTAATTCCAAAAAATCCCACTTCCTTCATCCCACTTGGCACCTGTTTTGAGCGTTGATAGAGGCATTTCTGTCTAGGACACCCGCGCAACGCGCTAACATCCCTAATAGATTCCCATGTCTGGAGCTTGCATAGGCCTTACCATTCCCATTGGGAGTCGATTTGTAATGCCCTCTTCGGCCGACCGACCCAAAGATGGTCGTTTTCTTTCCTCTCTCCTTCATATTCACTATTCCTGCTTCCATTTTGGCTCTCTTGATCTCTTGACCATCTTGAGACTCTCCTCTTCCTTCTACGATCTCTCCACAAGCTCCAAGAAACTTCTCCACCTTCAAGCACCCATCCACAAGCTTTGTAGCAACACTTTACACCTCATTACAACAACATCAACACTCCATCACTTCAGTAGAGCAAGTGTGGAACGAAACACCACGACAGCAGAGACTTGAGTTCCTCTCATTTTCTCCTCCACTAGCCTTGAGCACTTTGGGCGGAGGTGGTAAGCTTTCACTCCTCTCCTCTATTACTTGGTTGAGTAGCATAACATTGTTTTGTAGTGCTTTAGTACTCTTTACTTGCTTTCCTACTTTTCTCTCTATCTATCTGTCTATCTGTGGAGGTGGGAACACCTAAACGGGGGTTTGATTGAGGTATACAGCCCCAACATTCTCTCTCTCTCTTGTGTGCAGGTATTGAAGAAATTCACGTGTTGGAAGCTTCATCACTCGCACGTTCGTAAGCGTTTCCTTTCCCTTCTTCTCTTTGTCCTTACCTACTTCACTTCTATTTTAGCTTTATCGCTTTTTGTCATTTCCTTACAATCTAGAAGTTCTCAGTAATCAAATTGCTAGTAGTCACTTAGCTATTTTTGAGATACACCTACTTTATGGTCTGTACGAGATGCTAGTGCACTTCGGGGATGCTAGTGCGTCGCGCTGTCGTTTGTATTTTGCGCTGACGTCCTTTGGCTGAGAGCTCGTCGATTTATCCAAAGAATCTCTGTGACCTGCTCTTTCTTATTCTAGAACTTCCTCATTGTCCTTTGAGGTAGTTTAGGGCAGTTCACCCCGTGAGGCTCTCTGAGTGAAGAGAACTCGTGAGTAGCGAATCCCCCTTCTCTTACACTTACTACATAAATAATAGACGGTAAGTGCTCCGGAACTTCAAACTCTACAACAACAATGTTAATGAATCCTAAAAGATTTAACATATGTAGGTAACTATACTTGTAATTATTATGCATGTAATAAAAAAACAGAAGGAAATACTCATCTATTTAATCTACTCTCCCTCGAGTGGCCAGCTCGCGGGTTACTAAGTTCATCCTCAAGTCACATACACAACTGATTTAGAAGTTCTTCCATTAAAAATAATTTCCATCCATACTTCAACAACTCAGAAAATGATACATAATAATCTCTTTATTCATATAAATTTAGAAAACAAGTTGGCAGCATAACATTACTATATTTTGCGTTATTTTTTGCTTATGGAGATTACATCTTTATAGAAAAACTTCTAACTAAGTCCTATATTTCAGATGGTGTAGATGACCATTGAAAAATTCTATAACATATTACAAACAAACTTTTATGCCTTTAAAACCCATTACATAGATATTAAAGAGGCTCAAGTCGAGCCATGAAGTCTTTTAGACTTTAAAACATAATTGAAATTAAAACTAACATCAACTAAATTTCCAATCCATTATCCTAAAGTTCTAGAGCAGGCTTCAAGTGCACATCTTTAACCTTTTATAGAGCATGTGCTAGTGGAACGCTTTCCAACTGTTGCATAATGACCGATTATTATCCTACAAAATACTTAAAACAACCCATTAAATATCTGCATTGGTAAGATACTTCAATAAATCACAAACAAATAAAGTTTGTACAATTTCTTTAAAAGACAAGCAATTATTTCTCCTAAAGTTTAATTAATTGGCAGAGGCTCAGGGTTTTGCATATATGAAATAGGATTTTATTATGTTATTATGATGAGGTTATTTTTACCTCATCATATATGATGCATCAAAGTATAGATGACCAGGATGGCGTTGTATCTAGTGAGATGGACTTTGACTCGGCAAACAGATAGGAGTATCCTTGTTCACACCTGACATATGGAAACTTTAGTAGGATGTACTTCAGAAGTTTTGAACATCTCAGACTAAAACACAAAAAAGCATAACCTCCCAATGTAATAGACGACAAGCTATCCAAAACACCTACCATACACACCTAATAAAACAAGTATTCACCAAGGTTATATTACAAGAATATCCAACAAGCACAACAAACGAAAGATAAAGATCAATGCCTCATTCCTTTCTCTCTAAATCGTTTGATTAGATATCATCGAGAGGTCATTGGAATGACCATAATAAGATAAATCAAAAGAAAAGATCAAGTAAATAAACAAGTTAATGTTCTTCATACCGCTAACCAAGACTAAACTACGGTGATGCCTAATGTTGATGTCCATTATAGAAATGATTCATCCTAGGACATGATGTTATTAGATGATTTTGGGATTAACTGGATGATAGGCTATTGATACTAAGAGTTGACCAGCTATTTTACCTACTAACCTAGACTTGAGATCTTGCCACTTGAGTTTTCACTTTTAATTGCTAAGCTTGTTTTTCATTGTTTTGCTAAAGGATGAAAGTGATGATTGATTTATTATGAGTGGATGCTTATTGCGGGTGAATGTTGAAATGGGATGGATGATTTTGGGTTTTTTGAATGTTTTATAAATGTTTTTATTTTTAAATTTTTTAATGTTTTTGGTGTTTTCAAATATTTATGAATGTTTTTGGATTTTGTGTCTTGGGGGCCCATTAATAATGGCCTTGCCTACGTTTAAACTCAGAGACAACATAGTTCAGATACCATGTTTTTTGACTTTTTGACTTGTTTTTGGATTTTGACATGTTTTGGATGTTTTTGGATTTTCGCATGATTTTGATGATTTGGATATGGATATGTGATGATATCAGTGCTCTATTTTGGGATTTTTGTTAAAAACCAAGCTAAGGTTGATTGATCGGATTGATGAATTGATGATGATAACATTTTTGAGGATACACAACAATGCAAGTATAGTGTTAAGCAATATGAGGATTGGGAAGGATATTCCGAGATGATGATGGATTGATTGGATTTTGATTGATCAATATTTTGAAGCTCGATTGAGAAAAAAAATGTTTTGATGATTTGATGTGATGTTGAAGTGCAAGTTAGATATGACTGATATTGATTGTTTAGATTGATGTTTGATGAAAGATAAAGCTTGATAAGGAATATCTTCTCGTCAAAATATGCTATGGGTTTGTGATTTTGATTTTTTTCTCACAAATGATTTGACCAATCTGATTTCATGTTTTCCAATGTTTGGATCACCACATAAGTTGGAAGATATAGATCAAGACTTATTCCCGAAGCAAGATGTGAATACCTACCCCTAGTGTCTAGCAATGTATGGAATACCATGGGTGGATTCTTGGATAGATGTATGGATGGATGGATATGGTAAGCATTCAAAGGATGTCAACAATTATCTTGTGATAAGATAAGGTGTTCGAATAGAGGATGCTCATTTGGATAGTGTTTCATGGCTTAAATAATATTGGGTAAGATAGGATCAATGAAAATGATGCATGTCAAGATGTTTACCCTAAGAAAGTGTAAAGTGTACACCAAAATTTTATCAAGATCAAGATAATGTGGAAGATGGATGTAAATATATGAAGATGGATTGGATAAATGGTTCATGAATGAATGGATTTATTATGGATAAGATGGATGGAATGTTGGCTTTATTATGGATGTGATGAGATGCTTTCACCCAAAGTGGCACACGTAGATGCTCAATTTTACACATGATGCTTGTTTGCCAAGTTTTCATCATGGTACCTGTCCAAAGTGCCACCATAGTGGTTTTCACTAGAGGACGATTTTTATCTTTACTATTTTCATGATTTTTGGATTTTTTGGATTTTTTGTTGAAATATTTTAAGCTTGTGTTGAATCCCCTAGTGGTGCCGATGGAGATGCCTCTGTCATCATGTGCCACTAATATCTTGCTTGAAAAAGTTGCTTTGCCAAGATACATGCAATTGAATGCAACTTTTGAGATTCTTGATCTACTTTTTCGATATCAGAGTTAACTCTGTCTCTGTGCACACATCACAATAGAATGCCTTCTGAATCCTTATGATAAAGGGTTGCTACCAAAACATGGTCAATGTGAGAATTGGATATCATGCATGGAGGAGTGGATGGTGTTGTGTGTTTAAGAACAAGAGATGGATTGGTTGACAACTTGGAACCTTTGACTCTCCAAACTTGGGAAGATGAGCAATGATGGATGGATACAATAGTGTGCATGGAATTATGACCAATAACTTGATATATTTTGTACATTGCTTGAGAAGCCTAATTTTTCCTTTGTGGACATCTTTGATGGATAATTTACCTTGTTTATTTTGCCCCATAGTTTCTTTGACTAATGGAGTTTGATAGGGATAATCATTCTTTTTATTCTTTGGTATCCACTTGTATTTGATTTTTCCTTCATGGGTAGCTACTTCTTTTGGTTTGATAACATTCTTTGTGCTTTGATTCATATCTTTCTTTTGATGTTGGTCCCAATTCGTAGATGGGGTGATGGGTGGATGAAGATTCATGATGTGACAGGTTGTAGTATTGGCATTGGTTTCATCATAAGGATTCTTCGTGCTCCCTATGTTGATGTTTGCTTGAGATGAAGTTGCCCCCAGTTTTATAGAGGTATCACTGATATGTTTAGATCCCTTAATTTTTGAATAACCAATACCTTGATACTTAGGATTGCCAATAATTTGCATTGGGTCTAGGATACCCTGTTCATGTAGACCCAATCCTTTTCCTTGATAATTCAATTGTTCAAAAAAATTATTTGTAATAGGATATGATTTACCTTGGAAACAAGGTGCTAACCCTTCTTTGCTCTATTGTGGATCTTAAAAGGTGACAACTTCTTCATTGATAAGATAGCTTGCCCTAAAAAAATTAAGTGATCCAAGTTTATAAGTGATGGGATCCTCTATATGTGGGATAAATTCCTGATCGCTATATTTGGCTTGATCTTGTGAAATATCAAATTTTAATGATTCTTAAAGAGGTGTTGATGATCCACTATCCACGTAAAAGTCTTCCTCATTATTCATTTTTGATTTGTCTTCATGGGATGTTTCTAATTCACAACTTCTGTAGAAGCCTTCTTCATGACCCCTTTCTGATATGTCTCTAGATTTTTCTATATCTTGATCAGGTATATAAATGTTAAGAGTAGGAGACTCTTGTTCTTTTGTAATGATATCAAGAGTATGGGACTCTTATTTTGAATGAAGATCATCCACATGTCCATCCCAAGAAAGCATCTCATGGGTAGATGGAAGAGTATGTTATATATGGATATGATCATCATTTGCAACATCTTGTACATAGATAGGAGAGTTCCCATTAGATCATTGTAGTATTATGGAGATACAAATTCTTGATCTTGGTTGTTGGAATTGCTTTTGACATACTTTGGATCAAGTTCTTGACATGGGTCAATTTCATAGGATAGATTGCTTGCAAAGGGTTCTTAGACATCGTCATTAGGCATGGGAAGTGTCTCAATATCCTCTTTATCTTTGAGTGGATTTGGATCAAGTGTTGAGATGAGGATTCCTTCAATATTCACAACCATGAGTTTGAAGGATGTCAATGTGTCTTGGAAAGGACCACTGCTAGACTTTGGTGAAATATGATGATCATGATTTGGAATAAACTCTTGAGATATGTCCTCTAACTCATTAGGTGATGTAGATACATTGTCAACATGATCATTGGTGGATGGATCTTGGATTATGTCAATACGATCAAATAATTCTAACACTCCTTGAAATAGATCATTGTGGGGTATTGTTGATGAATTTTGATCATGATCGAAAAGTGACTATTGATGCATGTTGATTTGATCATTGGATGGGGTAAAAAAAATTTCAAGGTGCTCATTGATGGATTGATCTTGATCACTGATCTCAAAAGTTGTGGTGGAGAGATCATCACTATTATCACTAGTAGTTGAATCTTGATCATTGTCCTTAACATTTTTTATTTATTTTTATCAATAAGGTCTTGGATGAGATTTTTGAGTTGAATACAATTTGATGTTTTATGAAGATTTTATATATGATACTCACAATAAAATCCACCCTATTCCAAGGGAAGTTTAGGACAGAGTTGAAAGCACTTACCTTTGGAAGAGTGATGAGTGTTGCATTGAGTATCTTTCTTAGCACTAATTCGATTGAATCTCCAAAAGGAGTGTATTCATGTTTGTGCTCTTGTGAGATTTGTGTTTGTTGAGGTGATTCTTGTTGTGATTGATCTTGGATATGTGGTGATTGGGTTTTTTGTTGATGTTGTTGATCTTGATATCCAACCTCTTGACATTGGGGATATTGTTCTTGATGTGGTTGTGGAGACAACTCAATGTTTTGATGAGATAATCCTTCTGCAGTGTATATATTTTGGGGTGGAGATGTCTCTTGGTGATATGAATCAATTAATTTCCTAAGTGAAGCAATTTGATTTCATAAAATTTGATCTTGATATAGCTGATTTGGTTGTTGAGAAAGCATATTTGGAATGTATACTTGTGGTGTTTGCATGGGATCACACACATTTATTTTGAACAATGTTTAGATTTGGGATGATGTTTAGATTTTGCATTATAGGTTGACATGGAACATTGTTGTGGTTGGGAAACACATTGCTTTGATTTACTTAACCTTGATTTTGCATGGTGTTACCTTGACTTGGATCAATACATGGAGTTGCTAACATATTGTTTGGAATTTGAAAAACATTGGTGTGATTCACAAACATATCGATCCCAAAGCTCACCAAGTGTGGATTTGATATGTTCATGTTTGGTAAGCTTGTATTTGGTATAGTCACATTTGGCATGTATGAATTTGGTGGTATAATGTTGTTTGGAATAAGACTCATGCATTGATTGTTTGGTTGATAGATTTGTAGGTTTTGAATTTGATTTAAATCTACCATGGGGAAAGGTGGTCCAAAATTTAGATTGGGAAAACTCATATTTGTTGCATCATTGAGGTTTGTAGGAGATAATGATCCCATGTATGGATTGTATAAATGTGAGTTTTTATAATCAATTGGTATTGTAAGGCCTTGATAGTTTGGTTGACTTGGATTACTCATGATGTATGAATTGAGTTATATTCCATTTTTTTCTTGTGTTTGACCTTGTTGCAAAAGTGAACCTCTAAGGTGTTTAGGACCAATGATGAGATGAAAGGTGAAAGGGTGAGTGATATGGGTTTTTGAACTTTTTGAGAACTTAGGATCAATACTAGACTTAGGGTTTTGGATTTTGATTTTGATTTGGTTTGATTTGATTTGGATAATGGACTTGTAGATCCAAGATGTTAGATGTTATCTTAGGATTAATTCATTCAAAGGGGTGCTAATTTAACTAGGTGTGTGAGGAAGGATTCATCCACACACACCTAACTAAACATATGATTTTGATTTGGTTTAAGGATGTACCCAAGTCTAGATAAGGATGTTTCCAAAGCTCTAAAAGTTTTTTGTGGGATGAAGATGAGAAATGTTTCGGGATGGATGAAGTTTTTGATTTTGATCATAAATGAACCTAAAAAGGACTTTGTTTACTAGACCAAGGTACTGAAGACCATTCTTTTCCCTAAGAGTATTTCAAACCAACATACCAATGTTTTCTCGGAAGACCATAAGACAAAATATAAACAAGCACATGTGTGGGGTTCAATTGATTTCATCTTGATTAATGAATTTCTTTTACCACATACAATGTCTTTCTTAAGTTTCAAATTGAATGTTTATGTCATAACTCATTTTCATCCCACAAGGTCCATTATGTGGAAATCAAAGGATCAAGGAAATAGTTTCCTAGGTTGAATTTAGAGAGAACAAATTGAGATGTGGGCCCAAATATATAGAAGCCTCTAAGGATAGAATCCCTAGAGACAAGCAGTAATATGTGGGATTTTCAAAGGTATTTTCTCTTTCCAAAGGGTTTGAATTTTGATGACCTTGTTGAATGTTTTTTTCCACATTTTGAGATTTCAAGCAATGTGTTTGACTAACTCGCAACTTGCACAACCCTAGGTTAGAAAATGACAATATTTGTTGAGTCTCCACTCGGATTTTTCCAAACACTAGACAAAGGGAACAGTTAGAGATTTGGAGACACTGGCTCCCCTCCATAACACACACTTCTCGGGACCACCAAATCTCAAAATCCTTAAAATATGGATATTAAAAGGATTTTTTTGTTTCTACTATTGAACAAACAAATAATCATTAGTCAATAAACAAGCATTCCCTATGAGATTCTTTGAACATATGAATAATGAAAACAAAACAAAATACCAAGTAAATCACAACAAAAACACTATTACAATGCCCAATTCAACATCCCATAGGGGGATTGGTGCTCCTTTGATGTGGAAAGAAGCCCTTTCCCAATCCCTTGATAAGCTCTTGGATGAAATGTGTGATTCTTGATACAAAATGTCAATAAGCTAGCTATGATTGATGAATTCTATGCCTATAATAATCTAACTTGTGGATAATAACCTTGCATGAGAATGTGGATCCTCAATCAATAGAGAAGGCCTCTATTTATAAGAATGAAGGGTTGAAGAGTGAAGAATGGGGAGAATGTGGGATTAAAATTTGGACTAATGGCATGGTGCCACTTGTCAACACGCTAATGAATCTTAGAGGAGATGTGCTCACACATAAGGCCTCTATTTATAAGGATGAAGGGTTGAAGAGTGAAGAATGGGGAGAATGTGGGATTAAAAATTGGACTAATGGCATGGTGCCACTTGTCAATATGCTAATGAATCTTAGAGGAGATGTGCTCACACATGTGTGAGCACATATTGGGAGATGGGATGTGTAAGAGGAATGAATTCCAAGAGGTGGCTTGTGTAAGAGGAGGTGTAAGAGCCTTCAATGCAAAGGTGGCTCAAAAAAGAGGAGGTGTAGGAGCCTTCAATGCAAAGGTGGCTCAAAAAAGAGGACAAAAGTCCTTTGGGAGGGAAAAGTCAAGTGGGTGGAATATTCCAAAAATATGCCATTTGAATGAAAATGGAGTAATTAGTAAATCAAATAAATTGATTTACATGTGCAAATTGGTTAGTTGACCAAGGTTGACTTACCCTAAGGTGGAGTTAAAAGCTAGAGAAATGAGGGATTAGTGTTAGGAGTTAATTAATTTAGGATTAATTAACTTGAATGAAATCAATTGATTTATGATATTTAATTTAAATGATTGGGTTTATTTAAATCAAATGAGAGGATGGAAGAACATTAGGATTTTAATTAAATAAATTGATTTATTTAATTAAAGGAAGAACATTAGTTTAACTAAAGGAAGAACATTAGGATTTTAATTAAATAAATTGATTTATTTAATTTAAGGAAGATGATGAAATAATCTGATAAAGTGTATTATCTGATTTTAGGAGAAAATTCAATGAGTTCAATTAATTAAATAAAGGTTATTCAATTAATTGGTTAGTGTGGAAATGATTAAGAAATAATTAGTGTTAGTTAATCAGGATCAAGTGCATGATATCGGTCAAGATATTTCGAGTGTCTACAATGATATTAACTAACAAAAAGAAGAAGTATCATTGCATAAACAAACTTTTCATAATACTAGAGGCATTTCATGGTCAAAACTAATTATTGAAAAAGTGAACAATGAAAAGATTTTGGCATCATATATATTATTTGTTATATCTAATAGTGTTTCACAAGGAAGAGAATAATGAAAAATAGGGTCTTAAGAGGCTACTATTAGCCCTTTTATCTAGATTAATTTCCTATCTAGAAGAAATGATAATATTTGATTAATGACAATTGATGGGACTCATCATGATATTTTCATAAGGAAAGGAAAAGATCAAGTGTACTTGTTATCCAATAATATCAACAACTTTATGAATTCAAGGATAAAAAGGAAGTGGGGTAGGGGGAGCTATCTTGAAAATATTAAATGTAAATAAGAAGAAGCATCATTGCAAACACTACAAGTATTGCATGGTCAAGTTTTATTGTTAAGAAGATAAAAATTAAAAATATTTTGGTACCACATACATTATTTATTATATATAATAATATCTCACAAGGAAGAGAATAATAAAAATTAAATATTCTTCAAAGGATACAATTATCTCTTCTACCTCTTGATTTTCTATCTAGAGGAAATGGTACTATTCAAATTATGGTAATCGATAAGAATTATAATGAGTCCTCCATGAGGAAAGGAGAAGATCAAGTGGAACTATTATCCAATAATATTGACAACTTTATGAATTCAAGGATAAGAAAGAGAAGTGGGGAAGTGGAAGTCACTTACAACTAAAAGGAGACCATTGATAAAATTGATACCAAGTTGAGATAAAGTAAAAGATAAAAAAATATTTGATGAGATGTCACCTCTTATAACAATTTTTTTTTTTAAAAGATATACAATATTTTATGGTGCATACATCATCACACCTTATAGAAAAAAAGTATCAACCAACATACATTTCTCTATTTACTATGTTGTGGACCCTACCTATCTTTGTTATATATGGATGTTTTAGTATATGAAAAAAATGCACTATATCTAAAATTTCAAAGGAAGGAGGAAAGTAGAGAGGGAGAGTAAATAAATACTGAGCTATCCTTGTAGCAATTAACCCTTACTTCATATTAGTTCTCTCTAACACCTATGAGTTCCTCCACTTCAAAACTATTTAATTTGAAAACTCTCCCATCCTATATTTCTACTTGTTCCCTATTATCAATTTTTAATGAACTATTAGTGTTTTCCACATAGTTTTTCATAAATTTGGGAAAATTTAAAATTTAAAGTTTTTTAATGTAATTTCTTCTACTATGTATTTTAAACTACATACAAAATATTGGAAGAAACCACTTTTTATTATACGATCTCTGAATCACAAAGTTCTTATCAACAATACAAAATTTAAGGTTAGAGAAGGTGTGGATGTTGATGTTAATGGTGTTCCCTCATCCATAGCACCATTATTAATGATGTTCAAATGATGCTCAAAGTATCCCATATATCTTCTTTCATTGTGTTAGGTAGTTAAATTAGCTTTACACATATAGTATAGTTTTACATAATTTAGCTAATAGGCTATTCTTAGGATGATCTTTCTTGGTAACTCCACAATTCTAATTGTTAATAGTATATTTTTATTTACCTTGCCATGTAGCTAACTTGGTGATAGAATAAATCTTACATTACCATTTGTTCTTGTTATAAATTCTCCAGGAGACAATAAAAAAAAGAAGAGTATTAGCTATAAAATAATTAATTAGAATAATGATTTATAATGTGTACAATTTATCAAGAAATTTGGTAGAACTCTCTTTATTTTGATGTATTGTTATTCAATTCACATTCTCATGGTTTGGTTGGATGTGAACAAGTATTACAATTAGTTGAGGGGGATATTTTTAATGCTATTTATTGTTATTCTATATGACTTTTTGGGAAGAGGGATTTTAACATAGATGAGGATGGGTGGAAAATGCAATACTGGATTACCAACTATGAGTTTAGTATGAGGTCATCGGGGAGTTTCATTGTCGAGGTGTTGGAGAAGGTCAAGGAGTAACTCTTATTGTTTTTACATAAGGTAAGTGACATGTTAGGTGCTTGGATATTTGGGACATACTTTAAACCTATGAAAGCATTGCCAGTGGTATAAATTCAATGATTTTTTCTATGAATTTTCATAAATTTTATTGAATCTATATTTTAGTTTACTACAATTTTGAATGTATTCACATTCCCTGGTGATAATACAAAATATATAACTGTACCTTTATTCATGTACCCTTGTACCTTGGTTTGAAAATGATATCCCCATCCCCAACCATCTCATAGTACCCCACATCTTTTAGTGACTATGATTTATAAATCATCCCTACGAAATGACAATTGGTATAATGATTATAAAAAATGAAGTCATGTGCTATTTTTATCGTCAAACAAAGGGAAAAATTTTCTTACAAAAATCTCTAGAAAACCTATGATTTATCTTTATTGTTGAGTTGGTCTATTGTTCAAATTGATAGTCATGTAATCTATAGGATTGATTATCTTGTCTAGGAATGCACATAATAGATTTCTAGCCTCTAGACTATATGAGAAATCTCATCAATACATTCTTCATTCCATAGTCATACAACATTCCAACTTAAAACACATAAAATATCAGTATATATTTTGCACTAATTTTACATTGAAATTTCAAATTTAGATAATCATATAATAACCTTACTTCCTCATAGGGATTTTTACTGATATGTGCACTTAGCAATCTCTTTTATCTTCTGCCATGTTGCCTAAACCCTTTTGGAGGTTGTGCCACTGGTCTCTTGGGTAAAACATATTAGTATGATGAATACACTATGTGCCCTAAATATAACAATCCCTTGTGTTGAGGAACAAGGTGAACTAAACAACAATATTAACTTTATAAGGTGTTTGTAAATCTAAAAAATCCTTATCAAATATTACCCACTTAGATGATTATGTAATTAGCACAATCACTATAATAGCATAAAAACAACAATACCAAAGATGACACCAAATTTATGTGGAGAAACCCTTTTGAGAAAAAACTCCACATGGGAAAGAGGAAAAGTATATCATTATCTTCATTTGAAAGGAGATATATAACAATACACCAACACTATAATCTTTGAGCAATTTGAAAACACCTTGTTACTTGCGAATCAAATCATAAATATATTATCTCAAGGCTGCAATTTATAGAGAATTGTGAGAGGGAAAACCACAGTGGTATTCTGAAACAAAAGGTATAAACCACTTGGAAAAACCCATGCCTAGTATAATGGAACATAGTAAAAAATAATAAATGATTATGACTTGTACATGGGCACCTAATCCATATCTAATCAAATTTGGTCAATCTTGGATACTCCATAACTCTCCAACGGTCCCAATAGCTATAAAATAGGACATGCAACAACATGCACACTTGGGTGCCCAACTTAGGAAGACATGCAAATGGAAATAATCAACATACATTGACATGCAAATACACATGTACCCCACTCCCAAAGTAGATGCCACAAAGGGATATTCCTCCAATATGCCTTGTAACTACCACCGAACATGTGTCAACCTTTATGAATGCAATTGTAATATGTCATAGATAATTAACTATTAAATATTTTTGCCTCTCATGTCCTTAGGTCTCCAAGAACCCATTCCAAGGATCATGGTGACTAATGAAAATGACTTAGGATTGCAAGGTTAATGTTGCCTTATCCTAACACTTTGATCTTGTCTAATCCTTGAAGTGGTTATGTTGTGTTGGATAACATGTCATGTTGACACAATTTTTTTGGGTGGATGTTAGCTAAGTTAATGGAACACTTGCTATTATAAATAATATTCTATTGTCAAGGTAGTTAGTTGTTAGATTTACCATTATGTGTGATTGTAGAATTTGATAGTTATGTGGTTATGTTATGTGACTTTAATAACCTAAGGTTTATCTTTGTTCCATATATTAGAAGAGGTAATAATGCACAAATCCTCATAAAATTGACATTGACTTCAACCATAAAAGTCGTAAGGGATAATAATGGAAAGGGCTACAATAGATACGTGTGATGTAGAGGGTTGGTTTGACATTCACTATTATTTATTAAGATAATTTCTCAACTCATTGGTGATATCACGACTATTCTCATTTGAATGATACTTTAAGATAGACAATAAAAGATATGTTAACAAAGAAAATGAAGAGCATCAATTTTGGTCCTTGTCTCTAAGTTTTAGTACTATATTCACAACCAATGCTACGAAAGAATACTATATCTATCAAATCTCATGACTAAATTCTTTTTACAAGATTCATCTTTTGATGTTTGATTTTTTTACGGGTAGATGTCCTCATGACATTTGGCATCAAAAATAATAAATATATTTGAATAGTACATCAAGAGGTCTACAAGAAAGATTCTTGATATATGCACCAACATAAAAAGTGCAAAGAAAAATATTTAAGTATAATTACTACTCATTTATGATTAATTATAATAACAAACTATATTTTGAATGATTGTATACACTTCCTTCAATAGAAGCTCATTATCACACATTTGCCCATGTTATTAATAGAAAGTAAGACCTATCATTATAATGTTCAAATAATGTAATTAGGGAGGCGATTCAATTTAAAGAAATACATATCAAGTATTTTCATCTAAGACGCTAATAAAATTTGTGTAGTTTCACTGTTATCCCCACAATGTTCATGATGGTTTGATGTGAAATTATTAATTTCAATGTCTTATAATAGTCTTGTATCAATTCATGAATTGTGATTTTGAATATTTTCTTTTTCTTTCAATTATGTTCACACAACTAATTATAACATTATTTTTAACATGATCTTCTATAAAATATTATCATAATAAAAATATATGTTTTGCTATTTATTTGAGTGTCATGAACAATATTTATTATACACAACACATTGTAATTATATAACAAATTATTATAATAAATAAACATTAAACATTAAATGCAATCAATAATACATTTATCAATATATATCATTAAAAAGAAGCAAATCTATAAAAAAAATTAATATAAAAAACATATATTACAAAATTATTGAAAATAAATAATTTTAAAAAGTATAAATTAATCTCAATTATAATAAATACATTATTTTAAGTAAATCATCACTCATATTAATACATTAAAATAGCTTTAAAATTAATTTTTCCTTAATAAAATCCATAAAAAGCCTAAAAACTGAGTGTCTTAAAATTGCGTTCACTACTTAAGAATCCTCCTATTGCTTGGCAAGGCATTAAGAAAGCGGATTTCCCAGTAACAACGGAGGGAAGAAGATAGGAAATCGTCTCAGATCAATCTGCGTGCAGTTGCGCACAAGAATTTTACACACAACTTGTTTCCTTCATGGCTTTCCCCTCCACCTTCACCTTCACTGTCATCTTCAATGGCCTCAACTTTATAATGATATTGTTGTTATGCAGCGCTGCGCAAACTAAGGTGGTTCAAATTAATTTCATTCGGATTTGGCGAGATAAATAGGAGAAGAAGCTAAGCGAAGGTGGGTGCGTGTTACAGGGATCGGGATCAGGATCAGGAGCTGGAGCAGGAGCAGGTTCAAGTTCAGGCCGGGTGCTGTTTCTCGACAACCCCGATCATTCCTACTTCCGAACACAATCTCTTTCTCAGGTGATTAATATGTTATGGATCTCTACACTCAACAGGAATCCTTTTGCTTTCCAATATTTCTTACCATCACCGCGCAGACACCCACATTCGAAATGGAATGAACATGCTCATCTGCATCGTGCAGGGCACTTCTTCAATTTCAGTACCACGGGGTGCAATTTTTTTTATTTTCATTTCGGGAGATTTGGATTTCTATTATTTGGCAATTTTTTTTCATAATTAGTATAAAATATTATGAGCGTTTGAAAATGACAAAATTTCTATGTGAGCACATAAATTCCAGGAACACTCGAGAATTTTCATGACAGCCCTATACAATGGTTACAACATCTGTAACTTGTAAACCCTAAAAATCAGAGGCTGTTAACGAAGCATGGAGCAACCTCTTCACACATATCTTACTTTTCTGGAGTAAACGTGAATCAAGACCTCTGTCCTTCAGTTACTTTACCTCATTATGGCATAAACTAAACGAAAATCTTGCACTCTAATTGTCACTAACAATATATAAGTTTTTTTTCGTCAAGTCCGATTTTCAGAAAATATCTTCTTTAGTGAAGGAGTCGGAGTCGTAGAGTAAAGAGGGATAGTATGAAGGAACAAAGATACAAGGGCAGGTTTTGATGGCAGTGGAAAGTGAGGGAAAAAATGGGAGGTGTAAATTGATGAATGTTGGGCAAGTTAGAGGAACAAGAGAATGGGCATACAAGGCTTCTTATCTTGGGCTCTGATGCCAATTGCAATGCACTTCAGCTAAAAGAGAGTTGACTAGATTTTGAGAATATCCAAAGAGTGAAGCAAAACTAACTTGGTTGCCCTTAGAAATTGTAGCTATTGCAGCAGGGATATTGAAATTTTTTTATGGTAGGGTGTGAAGATTGTAGGTCTACCACTACACATCATGGATAGTTTGTATGTCTTTTTGCATCTCTAGCCAGTTGGCATAGTGGACATCTTCACTGATTTTTTTGTGGTCTCCTAAACAACCTCTATGAATTTATGTGGAGCTGCCTTGCTGAATTTTATATCAATGCATCCTTGGGCACTTTTTTCTCCTCAGAATAGATGCCTTTGAAATTATATAAGAATCTTGTCCACCTTGTCTTCCTTACTCATAATTTTGGACAACTTGAATCATTTATTCTCATCACACTCCAATATGAACATAAACATTGTACATAATTGCCTTAATAATTATATCCTTGGCTCTTTTATCATTTAGTATGACTGCTCTTCAATCTACTTACTCTTATATATTTAGCTGAATTGCATATCAATGTTCTCTTATATTATCTCTTTGTGCCCAGTGCGTCCTCCTAGAAATTATTCTGCTCATCTATGTTGTTGGAGTTTTTATGCCCTTGTGTACTGATCTTGCTTTTTTTAACAAATATTCTAGATGCCTTCACCTTGAACAAACCCTTTTGATCTGCAAAGGCTTTGAATGAACTGTAGCTCTGCTCAACTAGCAGAAATCTTGGCTTTGCTTCTCTTGAAATAACCCAAAGCTTTGCTTGACCAGAACAAACACTCTTGCTATTCTCAGCCTCGACAAGTCCTCTCCCAGATTACCTCATTTTTACTGTGTGCTTCAGTGTTCCTTATTAGAGTAAAAAAATGTAGAAATAACTTGAATGAACCCTAGCTCTGTCAATTAGCAGACAGTCCAGCTCGGCTTTGGTTGAAATAACCCAAAGCTCTGTTTGACTATATTAATATAACGAATTCTCTTGCTATACTCAGCTCTGACAAATCCTCTCCCAGACTACCTGATTGTCACTGAATGTTTCAATGTTTTTTACACAAGTAAAAAAATGTAAACAGATAGATTAAACTTTTGTCATGCTTATTAAATGTTATTGAATTTCATGCCTTTAGACCTGTTAATGTGAGGCCTACTTCTTTCTCAACATGTCCAGAGAAATTAATACATATAATTCAAATTTCTAATAGTTTGACATTCTCATTTGCTAAATTAATTATATACATTTAATAAATAAGAACTACATTATAATAAAAAATTAATATTAATCATTAAGCACAAGTAATATAAAAGTTCAGTATTTTTTTTTGATAGAGCAGTGAGGGATCTATTGGGGCTTGCTCATGAAATGTTAACACCACAAAAATACATTGAAACACTAGTAGCAAAAACTGAGATGTTAGGGCTAAGTCCCCAAAACCTAAGTTACCGGTTCGGGTTCGGGGACGGGTGCGGGTACGAGAACCCGGTACGTGGAATTTTTTTTTAGGGATTTGGGTACATGTGTATATATATATATATATGTATTATATATACAAAAAAATAAGAGAAATATATAGAATTGTAAAACTAAATCATTTCATAGTATGATACTTGATCATTGATCAATGCCAAATGCCAAAGATAAATATTAAATGCCAATTGATAGTTGTATTTGATTGATTTGAAAACAAATTGGGTACAAAATGGCATCCTCATGTGGAATGCGTTGATGTTGATATTCTTAAACAAAATGAAAATAGAAAATTGTTTTTGTAAAAATGAAAGTAAATACTACATTAATATATTTTACAAATTTACATCTTCCTCTTTCCTATGAAAATGAGGTGCGCCATGGAGTTTTGTATGGTTTGAGAAGCCTTAAAAGTTAAATGCGATATTATAGATGAAGACTTGTAGGAAAACTATGGAAACTTGGACTTGGAGAGTACCTAGAAAATCAATTAAATTCAATGGAAGTTTGAGGGCAATGTCTCCAATGGGGTCGAGGGGCAGCGCCCCTTGTGGGGGTTTAGGGGCAATGCCCCAAGTGGGGTTGAGGGGCAGCACCCCTCGTGGGGGTCTAGGGGAAACGCCCCCAGCGGGGTCGATGGGATCGAGGGGCAGCGCCCCTCGTGGGGATCTGGGGGCAACGCCCCCAGCGGGGTCGACGGGATTGAGGGGCAGCGCCCCTCGTGGGGGTCTGGGGGCAATGCCCCCAACGGGGTCAAGTGGCAGCGCTTCTCGTGGGGTCCGGGGGCAGCGTCCCCACCGCTAGCACCAATTTAAGGCTTTTGAAACCATACAAAACTCCATGGCACACCTCATTTTCATGATTTTTTGAGTTGCAAAAAATAATGCTGACAAAACCCAATTTAAGACCTTCAAAACCACACAAACCGCAAAATATATGAGAGGTTAAAATGAAATGTATGTGTTTGAAGGCCTCATATTGGGCCGTTTAAGGGTTAGGAAGAAAAAAAATTAAGAAAAAAAAGTTTTCTAATCAAGTTTGGGCCCTCATTTTTTGACTTGGCCCATGGGTTCGCCTGGGTTCGTGTTGGGTGCGCACAGGGTGCGTGCCCAGCACTGTGGGTTCGCCTGGGTGCGTGGGTGTGTGCACCCGAGCGAACCCACAGTGCTAGGCGCGCACCCTGTGTGCACCCAGCACATACCCACAAGCAAACCCGAACCAGGTTCGTACCCGAACTGGGTTCAAGGCCTGTGGGTATGAACCCTGCAACTGAGCCCAAAACAAGCCAAAAGGTCACCAAAAAGCCCACTAGCCACAAAAAACCACAAGCAGTGCTACTGCTGCTACAAGCCAAAAAAGCTAACAAACTAAGCCCCAATCCCAATCCATTCTTAAAACAAAGGTGCCTTATCAGGTATACACAAGGTTGACTCAAAAACTGCGAGCCACTTCTCCACAACCACCACCAGCTTCACCTTGGACCTACATTTTCTTACTCCCAACCTTCTCTTGGCTTCTAAACATGAACTGGGAATAATCTCAGACTCTCACTGCCATGCTCAATAATTCCCTGGACAATGAAGAGGATTACCGAGACGTCAGTTCCAATTTGCCATGCCTGTGAGTGATCATTAGGGACATGACCACTGAAGCTAAATCTTTACAATAATCAACCAGCTCCTCTTGCTGGTATGTAGTTTGAATTTTCTCATGTAGGGTCTGAATTTCCTTGTGCATACAAGGGCTGTTGCCTGCAGGAGAATGTGCCTCTGCTGCCAGGGAAAACATCACCATCGTTGCTGCTGGCATTGCCATGTCTGGAAGCTCCATACCCATATTCCAGTCAAGGTAGCTCTCATGGCACCAAATGCTCCAGTTTTTGACAAAATATGCAGCAATAGTGCTCTTGGCCCTCAATGTGCCTGTATTCTCAATGTCCTAAGAGCTCAAAACAACTTTGATTATATGCAGGGGCACTGTGCTTGGACATAAAAAAATAGCCTTTAACCTGTGGCTTGAAACCACCCTACAGTAGAATGGGTCATGACCCTGCCCTCCATATGTCACTTTGCCATCCTCAAAACCCTATCAACCATCATACAACACCTCCTGGACAGAGAACCTGCAAAGACAAATTAAACAAGAAAAAACAAAAAATTGCCATGATTTAAAAAGAAGGGCCACCACTCCTAATTAAATCACACTCAGATCAGGGAATTAGAGAACTCAACCCTTCTCAGGTGTCCAGTCAATCATTGATTTCAGCTGATAGAGAATCTAACTTAATGCCGAAATTGGCAAAAAAATCCACCAACTTGTTCCATTCCTTGAAGAAATGAGTACAGAAAATATCATCAAACAGCTTATAGAGCTCCAAAGCCTCATCTAAGAGGCTTTTAAGCTCTAGCATTTAGCAAACATCTTAGACAAACCACCACCACCATAGAGTCTCCTTACACTATCAACTTTGTACAACCCATAAACTGAGCTAATTTGATACCTTCAATCACCGCCATACACTTAGCTTCACCATTAGTCATAGACCCCAAAAATATCAACCATGTTCACTCGTCAACACACATCCAGCCCCTGCTGGCCCTGGGTTGAGTCCCGAGGTGGTGTCAAAATTGAGTTTCAAGAAATCCTTAGGGAGTCTCAGCCATACCTGTTTTGTCGTGAACCACAACCTCATTGATTATCCCTTGATCAGGCAATAAAAGTTTGGTATTTAAACATTAAGATTTTTTGATATTTTCCTATAATGTTCAATACTTGATAATTGTCATTAAGCAGAATTAATATAATGTTTTAAGTAATTTAAACACGATCATGTCGGCTTAATTAGTATTTTAAAAACATTGTTAAAGACTATGAACTATGATACTTCATCAATCATCAATCATCATTGATCAATGCTAGTGATAAGCTATAAAGATAAATGCTAATTGATAGTTCAAAATTCCAATACATATTATATGCTTTTTATATATGCCATTATCTTTTATAATTCTGCTGTTATATCTGTTTATATGCTTTCCATATATGCTGTTAAGTGCACTTTATGCATGTTTACATTGATGAACCCGACATAGCAGCAGAAGCAAAGTTGCATATTTTTTTTAACTGTTTAGGAAATTTGATTGCACCTAAGAACAGGTGAACTGCCAAGCAAAAGGTAAGAGATGTGAGAAGATCCTTGAGACTGTGGAGAAACTGGCATTCGATTGGTGTTGATGCAAATCATATTCATATGTCAGAACTAGAAGTTGACTGATTAGACAAATAGAAGCATTGCAAGTTGAACCCAAGGTTGGAGAGGAAGTGGCATTAGCTGCTGGAAGAATTCAGAGCTGATCGGGTATACTTTTCAGAACAAGAAAGAAAAGTCTCTTGGACCAGTCAATTGGCCAAAAGAGTGAAAAGCCATAGAGCTAACCCAAATACCTGTTAAAAAGAAAGTTGTAGGACTCAAAAACCTCCTTGGATTTCCAAACCTGCTAGTTTTGGTGGTGAACGCCAATTGAGAAAAATGGAGGGCAAAATATGCTTGTTAGAGCAATGAAGTGTTGAATGAGTGATGAATGCATGTTATGGAGGCGTTTTAGGGTTTTATTAGCACTTTAGTTGTTTAAAAAAATGTTTTTCTTTTTTGCTTTTTGGTGTCCAAATTCCATGGGAGCATTTGGATTCTCTCGGGCACGTTTGGGAGTGCCTAGGAAGTGCATGGGCACCCTCGGGTTCCCTGTGGGTCCGCTCCCAACGGACCCACAGGGAACCTGGGGGGTGCCCATGCACTCCCTGGGCGCTCCCAGATGTGCCCTAGCAAGAACCAAAACCCAAACGCTCCCGGAGCAGGTTCTCTAGGCAAAATAGAAGAACCCGGTAACATAGTTTAATATCAATAATAAAATGAAAACCACAGATTTATTACTAAAATCAGTGCAATGTATTAGCAATGATTTTTTTAGTGGCTAATATTTGCCAATTGGCTAATAGTTGAAATTGGGAATTCAAAATTTGGCTAACAGTACAAGTTGTAAGGCAACTTGAATAGCCACATTTTTATAAAATATTATTTTAGTCTTGGTTAAATTGCCATAACATTTATTTTATTAAAATTTTAGACTCAAAAATTCGCCACAATATTCAATACCTAATTAGATTAGATTCACCTAAATTTTATAAGTTATAGTAGGAAATGACATTTTTTTTGCCAGTTATATAATTGTTAGTTACTTTAGGTCCATATCACCAATTTTTAATAACCACCATTGATTTTATTTATAATCTAATGGTTCAAGTTGAATTCTATATGCTAAAATGTACCCACAAAGCTCCAATGCCTATGGGGCCTAAAACTGAACTCAAACTATTAGATTATAAATAAAATCAATGGTGGTGAAAAATAATTTAGGGCCTATTAAGGAATTAAGGAAATATAGACATGGGCATACACCTTAAACTTAGAACTAGTCAACCGCAACCACCCTCAGGCCATTACTTTTCCATAGAAATTTAAATTGTTTTAAAAGGAACAATTTGGTAATTAATTCATTTGCCTATTTTCATCAATATTCGCCAAGATCTTCTACAAATTTCTATTAATGTTAAAAAATTGCCAATAAAATTAATACTTTTTTCAGAAAAAAAGAAGAAAAGATTTGCTAATAAAAATTAATATTTATTTCTAGAAAAATGAAACATTTGCCAACATTTTATATCTTTTTCAAGGGGGGTTTCTTAAAGTTATCACTCTGTATTAGTTAATAATAAAATCAGAAATTTAATATTCAAATTAGAAAGCTAATAATAAAATCAGCAATTCATTACAAAACAACAATCTCTTACCTCATTATGGACCACCAATCATCGTTGAAGATTTTTTGTTTGACACTTTTTCTTAAGCTGTGTTTGCCTCTACCCATTTAGCTCATTTTGAATTAACCACCATCAATTGTAGAGGCTCCTGCACCTCAATCATTCTCTCCAACAAAATAAAGTAGCTAGCATATTTGGTATCCACAAGCTTGAGGAATTCCTTCCTTGAAAAAGAGTCCTAAATAAAGCAAGTGACTTCACTGACTTGTGATGACTGCAAATGAACATTTGAATGCCTCTAGATTATGACATCACTGCCTTCACCCAATCTATTTTCCCAATTTCTTTCAATGCGTTGTTCAATACATGAACACATGGGGTCCAAAAAATGTGCTTGTAAGAACCCTCCACCATCAAGCCAGCTAACTTGCATACACGGGCTAAATTAGTCAATACTTGTACAACATTAGAGGGTCCAACCTCTTCTATGGCATCCTTCAAAATTTGAAATTTGAACCTTGCATGCTTCCTTTTCCCCGGACAATCAATAGCTCTAAAAAAATAAGAGTTTGTTGGACATGTGACAATTACATTGATGAGTAGCCGATGTCTAATATTGGTCCACCCATCCATAATGATAGAGCAACCATCCCTTATCCAAACTTGTTTCAACTCCTCCATCATATTCACATTGGAATACTCCTTATCAAGGAGGGAGGTGCATAGCTTATGATCTCTAGGGGGAACATATGAAGGGCAAACAACAAGTGCATCTTTGAACATTTGTTTAAAATAGGAGAGCATGCCACATGAAATGGTATGGAATTAGCATAGAAAAATTTGGCAATAGAATATCGGCTATATCTCGTGATTGTATGTTAAATAGGCTTGCAACACTAGTGGACCTTTTCTTTCCTCTTTGAGTCTCAAGCTCAACACTTCTAGATTCAGTAGCAGTAGCACTAGACAATGACCCACTAGGCTGCAAACACTTCATTGGCATTTCTCTTTTTTTTGCTTCACCCTTCATGTGCAACCTAGTCACCTTAGCCTTCTCTGCTAATGTTATGGTTTTACATGCTTTTACCCCTTGACAAGGTATGCCTAAAAGATAGGAGAAAACTCTTGTGTAGCTGCCCCTATATTCCTCCTTGCAAATATGACAGCCATACTTTACTTACCCTGTCATGCCTCGCTAGAAATCACAGCTTATAAGATGTAATGTCCCCACTCTAGTTAGTTTCAGGAGCAGTTGAGTTAGCCTATTTCTTGGACCCTTGTGGGCTGACAAGATCTGGTTAGGGGGTCAGTGACTGTTTTGGTGGGTATTGCCATTCCCACTCCTCCACTTCATGTATTGGATTTAGTATAGGCATTTGTAGTCCACTGTTCGCCAGCTTCTGACGGCACGGAGAAATACCGAGTTTGGAGGGAGTTATGAATATTTTTGTGGTTAAGTTAATTATTTAACTTATTGGTTTATTATAAAGTCAAATTGACTTTATTAAAATAAATGCCACTTAAATATATTATTAAATATTAAGTGATAATTAAATCACTTAAGTGAAAAAGTATGCCCAAGTTATTTAAATGACTATTGATTTTGACTTAAATACATTTTTTATGTATTTAAATGGCAAAGTGTGTGAATTTTTGGATATGCGTGCCTTTTTGGGGTTATAAGGCAAATGAAGCAATTCGACCTCATTATGTTATGATTATTTGACTTTGCTTCAAAACTTCTCTGTGGTTTTTGTCTGAGGACAAGGGTTTCAAGAATTTCTTCATTGGAGAGCGATAATTCTTCATTGATCTGTGATTGTGAGACTGTGAAATACCAGTTGAATGGTTGCTACTGTGGGAGCTTCATACAGGAGTTCATTCGTGCTTCATCAGAGATTATTTGTGCATATTTTATCAGTTTTCAATTACAAGGAAGGGCTTTGAGCTTGGGACGCCATTCCTACCATTCTGCAGGTTCCAGTTGGTAGTTGTGATTGAGGTTGTACATTTCCTACAAAAGGCCGTACTTTTCCCTTCAAAGGGCGTGTTCATCTGGCAAGGGCGTGGGAAGGAAGTACCTAAAATGCCTCCCTTTTGGCTCATTTTTGGACTCCATCATAGGCATCCAACCTACTCAACACTATTTCTCCAGTTTCTATGTGGGAGAAAGCAGATCCAGAGCCTAGGCGTTGCTATTTCTCAGTTTCAACATATCTTGCCTGGCATGTACATATCCACTTTATTTAATTAATCTGGAGGTATCCGGGTATGTTTATTGTTCATAATCTATCTGTAGTAGTTGTTTACTCCGTAATATGATGGCAATTTCTTGATTTTTGCTTTAATTTAAGTTCTAGCAACATTTTATGCTTGGCACCCTTTCTACTTCTATCTAAAATTCTTTTTAAAAACATTCAAAAACACAAAAACAAGTAGTGAACATCAGGGGTTGAGTTGGAGCTAGTTGGGCTCATCACATAAGAATCGCTGTGTTAAGGAATAAACAAGCGGCACTCCTAGTAGGGGGGCAATTAGGATTAAAAAAGGATTACAATAAAAATAATAATAATACAAATAAAACAAGTTTCCAAAAGCAGCGCTTAATTAGGAAGGGGTGTGACTCTTGCAAGGCAATGATTGTATGAAGAGGTGTGACTCTCTCAAGAAGTTGATATATAAGGGAGGTCAAATCATTTGTAAAAGGCATCCAAGGGGATCAATCAAGTGTGGATTGGAAAAAAGGGAAAATAAGAAATTGAAACATAAAAGATGTATTGAAAATAAATATTATTTTTAGCAAGATTAGTATTGGGAAGTAAGTTTTGAAATATAAAATAAGAATAATTATGTGTATATATATACATAATTATTCCTATTTGATATATATATATATATATATGCATTATAATTGCATAATGAAATGATATATGATTAATATTTAATAATTAATAAAATAAGAATTTTGATATAAAGAGCAGCAATCTAAAATGTTGAAAAGTGAATGGTATGCAATATGGTTGCATTTATTATTTATTTGTTTATAAATCTGTTAAGAAGCTTTAATTTATTTATTAATTTAAATTGTTGATTCATCAAGAAATATTAGTAATCATTTATTTGATTTCCAACAAGCAATCATATTTGGAATCAGTGTGCAACATGTGATAGGGAGATGCTGCAGTACTGGCTCCCTCATCAAGTATGCCAACCCAAGATGGATGTGCCAATACCTGGGGCCAAGGGGCCGAATGACTCGAAGGCTCATTCCATGCACTTGGGCTTGATTGAGGAGGATAGGCTCTCGGTGTAATGTCCCTGTAAGCTCGTTGAGGTGAAATCTGGGTTTCCTTGTTTGGAGGTTTTTTTGGCATTTCTCGGAATTTACTATTTTTAGTAAATTCTATTTTTGGTAGTGATTAGTTGTCAGCACTTCAGTAAGTCATTTTCAGTTGGAGTAGTTGCTTGGGTTTGAATTTGGCTTTAAAAAACATTATTTGATGAAATAATATATTTCAAGGCATTAATGTTATAATTTCAAGTTGACCCCTTGGCCTAGTTCATTAACTTTAAGTTGTGTTTAAAGGTGGCCATGGAGGGGGATGCCTTCATGAAGGAAATATTAAACATTTAATAAAGTTTTATTATGCCTTGAAGAGGACGCTTTTCTAAGAGGGATTTAATATTTGTGAATTTTAAAATATTTCAAAAAAGAACTTTTGGCGTCCCATTCTTGAAGGAGTTTTGGGAATTTGAAAAGTCACCTCTTTTTCTATAAAAGAGAGTTTTGCTCCAGCTCTTATCATCCAATGTTTATGATATTGTTATGTTGTCGGAATGACTACTTGGTTTTTACTTTGAGGAATGCTTACCTCTTAGTTCTAATCCAATTTCGTGTTTGAAAGATAACACCTAGTTGGGAAAATATTGTTGCTTCTCATCTAGACTAGCAGATGGTACTTCATTGTTGGCGAATTTAAGAAGATTTTCAGAGTTTGTGAATGCTGATTCAGTCATGGCTGAAAGTCGAATTTAATTACAGCTCCTTGGGTGAATTTAATTTCGTTATGGGTATCGATGTTACATGTTTCTATGCTATGGGCGACTCAAATTGCAAAAGATCAGATTTTATCATGGTGTTTCTGATTTTCTAGAAAGGCTGTACCTTTCCTAGGGCTGTACTTTTCCTGGCAGCTTGCCTTGGGATTCATGTATCACATATTGTGGCTGTTTTGGGGTCTTATTCAAGCTTGGAGCTGGTCGCCTTGTCCCATGGGAATCGTAAGTTCAGTTTTGAATTGATACTTTGAAGTTTGATGGAGTTTTTAGCATTTTTTGGTGTTTCTTTGGTTGCTGGTTCAAACTTTCAGTTTGCAGAGCTACAACTAATCCATAAATAGTTAAAGCTTCCATAAAAGCTAAACTTAGCAGTAAGGTACCTCGTATTTTACCCTCCGCTTCTGGTTGTCTCGCAATACCTTCAACAGCTTGTCCCGCAGCAGTATTAGATTCATTTTAGTTTTGATTTCAGTTTATTCCTTCAATAATTGAGAGATTCTAGAGTGGGAGATCATCTAATTCTTGTGCTTCAATTCTATTGTAATCACTTGTAATTTGCAGTAGTTCTTTACATTGTAAGACTGATAACAGTAGTACTGTTTCAGTCATTTTTTACTGCTTACTTGTGCTTAATTTCTCACATTTGTAACCCCTGGATGGTTTACCGCCAGTGTGGAAAAATATCTTAATAATCTCTCATTTGTACCCACTGGTGAATTCCCACTCACAAGTGGATGCCTGCTGCAGCGGATAAATTAGTTTAGCTTGTAATCTCTTCCCCCAACATTATTAGTGGAAGTGCGAAAATCTTTCATGGCTGGTTCACCACCTCTTTACTTTCAGTTATTGAGCATTTTCCTCCACCATATGCTAGCCCCTCACCCACATTGGGTTTTAGGGCACATTCTTGGTGTTGAGTGTTTTCAGTTTGCTTATTATTTTGGAGAGCTAAGACTAATCAGTTGGCTTAGTGCTGGTTGTGATTGTGAAAATTCCAAGAAAAAATTGACTAGCACATTTCACTCGGTGTCCTATCATGCTTTCCCACCAAATTCCTAATATGGTTGGCTGTTGGAAATAAGCTATGAAATGGATCCAAATGTATTTAGGATATGGCGTTTTCAATAGGGATTATCTATGATCATAATACTTGATGTTAATTAATTACGTTTTTCTCTAAGTTCTATTGTAATTGTGTAATTTATTTATAGAATACCCTTTGTAAATAAATTGTATTGTTGGAATTTTTATTTTTGGGCAAAAATCAGGTATATCCTTGTGATGTCCCCAAATTTGGAAATCCCCTAAATCTGCCCTAATTGATCATTTTCAAATAATTAATTTGGTTTAGGGAATATCTATAACTTGATTAGGTCCCTGCAAGACAAAATTAGAAAATATTTACAAGATAATAGTATATGATGCTCTCATTTGAATATGTAAAGAAAACAAGGAAAGTAAGATTAGTGATACAACTACTTGTTTAAGACCTGCAAATAGGTTAGCAAACATCCTATAACAAAAAAACAATATCACATCATAAATATATTGGAATCTTTTAAGTTTTTAATGCATTCTTTCTAGAGCAGAATGGTTTGATAGGGTGCCCTAGAGACCCTCTACCCTAGGCCCAAGAGTAGATGCTTCACCCCTCTTAGGCCCCATGTGGCCTCTTGCCATTCATATGGAGTGGTGTGCCCAGTGAGGCGTCCTATCACCGTTCCCCTTGTCAGAACCATTTTGCCTCTTCTTTTGACTTAGTTAATCACTATGATGGGTGGTTGGGGTGCAACTACAGCAGGGTGTCCAGGAAATCACTCCTTCTAAGCCCAAGAGCAGCTTCCTATGCCCCCTTGGCCCACATGTGGCAGGCCTCAGCCATCCACCATGGGGTGGCGTACTTAGAAGATGATCCCAATGCCATTTCCCCTCCTTGTAGGCCCTCAATTCCCTCATCATGGCTGGTTACCATAGTCAAACAATGTAAATATTATTTCATAATGTAGTCACATATTCTATCTTTACATATTGAATCAGTGACACAGATCAGTAATATATCCATTATGTCGTATTTAGCTTGACACTGTTCTTGAATATACTCTTATATGCATGCGAGTTAGAGGAGGCGATGTAACTGGCTTTCTCTCTTATTCATGCGTCCCTCTACAAGGCTGTTTGCTGGTTCCTTAGAGCATCCTGGATCTGCTATTAGAGTGTGCATATATATCTCCTCTTCTTCCCTTTCATGATTTTTTTATAAGATAAATAACAAGATAGATATGATTGCTCACACAATAGTTATGACAGAATATATCAATAACACAATTAGTTATCTAATTCAAAATGACATATTAGCAATGCTAATAAGAGTAAATAGTAACATGTATAATATTATGATTCCAAAATTTATATCCACACATATAAACTATTTCATCCACATAAGAGTTCATAATCTATGTTCCATGGCCTTTTGGGGACGGGGACGGGGACGGGGGGATGGTTGGGGACGCGTTTCCAGAACGTTTCCTAGGGAGCCATTTTTAGGGGACGGTAGGGGACGGCGACATACAAGATACATATATATATATGATTTTTTCAAAATTTATTAATATATTATAGACAAAGAGAGGGAAAGAGAGAGATATGTCAATAAATTAATAATTGATAACAACAATATCAATATATAAATAAATCGCAAGAGTAGTAGTATAACAACATAAAAAAATTATAAATGTCATTAAAGCATTATAATATAAACTTTATCATAGCCAAATGTTTCAAACATGCATCAAAAAGTCTCAAAGTTCAAACATGAAAATCAAAATGCTAAATACATTGTCCAACAGTCTATGAAATTAAGCCTCATTCGGGCTATGAATATCAAAAGGCTCAGAACTATCTGAGTCACTATCATTCTCTGGAAAGAGTGGATCATCCAATGGTAGCCCGACCAATCCTGGTTGCACCTCATCCTCATCAATTTGCCTAACATCCTTAGGATCAACATCCCATCGTGCTGCTGGAGTCTGCCGATACTCAGTAGTCTTGAAGTCTCAAGGCACTATGAACTGTAACTAATTTCTCAGCTCGTTTTGAAGTAAGCCTGTTCCTCTTAATGGAGTGGATGAAGCCATAGGTGGACCAGTTCCTCTCTACAACAGAGGAACTAGCAATCTGTGAGAGCAAATGAATGGCAAGTTGTTTCAAATCCGGTGTGTCCTTCCCATGAAATTTCCACCATCCAATGGGGTTGTTCTGTGCAATGGTGGCCCTATCTGTCCTAGCCTTTGGTTTGTTGAATGTAGGACCCTGAAGATCAGCAAACATAAGCCACTGCTCTCCAATAATGGTTGCCAGCTCATTGGTATACATTTTACGAAGGGCTGTTGTAAGCCCCTCTATCACCTCGTCATCCTCAGAAGGAAGGATTCAGCCAGGTCTAGGTACATACCACTTCGGATTAAGAGCATAGGCAAGCATATGAAGAGGGGTATTCATTGTGTTCCACCTCTTTGTCACAATAGGCCTAATATGTTCCTCATAAAAACTCAACTCAGGTTCCTTTTGACGAATAGCTTGCTTCATTTGGTCAAGCATGCTATCTAAAGTCTCATATATCTCTCCCAAGCTAGGAGAGTCTGTAACTGCATACCGAATTACCCTCACAGCTGGTGATATGAAAGAGCAAATATACCTACAAGCAACAAATTAAATATTAGAACTTTTAAAATACAAACTACGAAGTAAAACAAAGTGTAACAAATTCAAAAACAATTAAAATTTTCAGATTTCTTACTTGATAGTGGCCCACCAAGTTTCATTAAGTACTCTCTCTCACTTCCTTGCCTTCATTTGTCTTCGATAGAGTCCACCTTTTCCAATCTGCACAAACAACCATGGCTTGTAGAGCATCTTGAACCTCCAACATCCTCTCTAGCAAAATATAGTAACTAGCATATCTAGTCTCAACTGGTTTGAGGAATTCTTTCTTTGAATAAGACCGGAAAAGTGCGTGTGAAGTGTGATGGTTACATACAAACATTTGTATGTTTCTAGCCTCTGCAACTGCTGCCTTCACCCAATCTAGTTTTCCAATGTCTTTCAAAGCATGTACATAACATGGAGTCCAAAAAATATGTTTGTAAGCACTCTCAATCATCAAACCAGCTAGCTTACAAACACGAGCTGAATTTGTCACAACTTGCACAACATTAGAAGGCCCAACCTCCTCTATGGCCTCCCTCAAAATGCCAAACTGAAAATCAGCATCCTTATGCTTCCTAGAACAATCAACAGCTCAAAGAAAGTATGAATCAGCAGGGCATGTAACAATAACATTAATGAGTGGCCTATGTCGAATATCAGTCCACCCATCCATGACGATGGAACAACCAGTCCTAAGCCATGTTTGCCTCATCTCCTCCATCAACAAGGTAGCTTTTGAATATTGTTTGTCAAGGAGGGAGGTACGCAATCTATGTTCTCTAGGGGGGCATAAGAGGGTCCAACTGTCAATATTTCTTTCACCATTGTTTTTGAATAAGGCGACCTCGCCAAATGAAATGGAAGAGCATGTGCATAAAAGAATTTGGCCACTGCATCATCAGCTTGCTAACGTTTTTGCACATTCATTAACCCCATGATTGAAGTTTTCTCACTTGCTTTCTTCTTCCCTCTATCACAACTCTTTGTAACTGATAAATTGGAAGAAGCTTGCAAATCAGCTAATGGTCGTTTTTTATTTTGAATGGTAATGATTTGGTCATCACTTAGTCCAGCCAACTTTGCAAATTGAAGTTGTTGCTCCAATGTTATTTTAGCACAAATTCTAACACCTTTTCCAGTGTCACCCACTAGATGGCCTCTAATCCTAGTATAGCTCCCATGATAATTAGATTCACAAACATGACAAAGCCATTTCTTGCTGCCCCCCGAATTTTTCTTCTTGTTGACAGTCACATCTGTGGCAAACTGACGCAATGGTTTGTTGCGGTTGAAAGGGCCTTTTGCAAATCTTTGAAGAGTGGGTATAGGGCATGCAAAATGGTCTGAAGAAGCATGGGTTGCATTTTCAGAGGTAGAAGAAGGGTCTATTGACATTCTTTGAACTTCATATTCACTGTCACTACCCTCACCCTCATGATTGTCACTACTATTGCTGTTGCTGCTCATTTTGAAATTTGTATGGTTAAAATTTTTTTTTTATGAAACTTTGTATACTGGTTGAAAATCTGAAAATTTGTAAAAATAATGCCAAATCAATGAACATTGAACAATAACATTGAAAACACAAAATGAATTAAAAAATTAAAAAAATAATGCAGCTCTGTGTATACCGTATAGAAAAATAAAAGAAAATTAATAATAATAAATTTAATATCAAACCTGGAAGTGGTAGGAAGTGGAGCTGAGAAAGTGCAGCTCCCAGGCGTCCAAACACAAAGCAAATGTAGGTTGACTCAAAGAAAAACACGAGCAAAAATACCCTAGCCGCGAACTCTACCCTAGGCGTGAGAAATTTGAAGAAACCAGAACTTCAATGCATTCGAATCTGCAAAACGACTCTTCCAAATGCAAAAACGTCCCTTCAAAATGCAGAAACGATTGAAAAGAAGTTGATTTGGGGAAAAATCTGGGCGTTTGGAGCTTTCACGTGAGCCTGGGAAATACTTCCGTGCGCCTGAGAGAGCCGTTCGTCACTTGCAAACTTGCAGTCGAGTTTAGGAATAATGAAACTTCATAAAGTTTCATTTACATTTTTTATAAAAATGTAACTTGCAACAGAAGGTGGGCCCTGCGCACATTAGAGAAAAATATTTAAAAAAAAAAAATTTCTGTGTTTTTTTACGCTGGGAAGGTTTATGTCCACAGGGGACGTTTCCAACGTCCCCGAGCCGTTCCGGGGACGGGGGACTGTTCCCAACTAATAGGAAACGTTTCCTGCCGTTTCCCAAAATTTTTCCTTAATCGAGTACGGCCGGGGACTGTCCCCTTTGCGTCCCCCTGTCCCCGGGATGGATGGGGACGGGTACATGGGGTTTTGGGGCAAGGGACGCGTCCCTGTGTAACCTTGTTCATAATGTATTAACTGATTATTGTTTTATTCCATAAAATACTTACTAAGTCTCTATCTGCATTCCTAATATATTTCTAAACTAATTATTGGTATTCAGAAATACTTACATCCTTGTTGTGGTTCGATCTGCAGAAGTCTCCTTTAATTTTCTCAGCCACGATGACATGAGTATAAATAATAAAATACCACGGGTTGCAGAAATCAGAAATATATTTATGAATGGTTCGCTGGTTTAGAATATGTGCCAACGTTCCACACTCTTTCTATCCTTCCCCCTTATTTTCAATGCCATATTCCTTTATATCCTCCCTTGTGAGGGAAAAGACATGTCTTTTTATCATATCTTCCCCTTGGTGAGGGGTACGTCTCTTTACAGCCTAATCGCTGCCTTCTTGCTTAGAACGAAGCTTTTAAAGATTTCCTTTATGGCTTAACAACCATCGATGGCTATCTTTCTTTATTGGTCTATGCTTATTGTAGCCTCTAATGAATTTATCTTTTATTTGTTTTTTGGCTGCTGTTTAATGATTAATTATTTAATGTCAATTGCTGCCCTTATTATCTTTTACTGTTGCATTCTATATTAATTGTTGGCTGCTCATATATATATATCATTTATGTTCATATTGATATATTGTGTTTCCTTATATTTATATATTTGTTTTTATATTAATTTTATATACATTATTATATTATAATAATATTTAATATTTATATTTATATTTTGATTATAATCATAATATTATCTTATGATAATTATGATTATAATAGCATTAAATCGCTATTATTTCTTTTTATATTTTTAATATGTATTGTATTTATTTACTTGCTTTTCGATGCTGTAAATCTTAGTGTTACAATTTCAGGGACATGCCAATCCCCAAAAGGGGACATTACATACCCCTATTTTTTTTTCTTAATGTCTATGGCTGTTGCAAATTGTAAAAGAGGTTTTTTTGGGTTAAATGGGCTTTTTTGCATAATTTTCCAAGAGGTTAGAAGGGCATTGAAATGGGTTGTTTGAACTAGGTGTCTTTGAAACACTCACACTTCTTGAAGAACTTCCATGGCATGTTTGTTCAATTTCAATTTCTTGACCCTCACTACCCTCATTGCTGCGAGTGCTCATTGGTTCATTTGGTTGAAAATGTAAATGACAAATGCAAGTGCAAACAAAGAACACAAACAAACAAAAAAACCCTCCTAAATATTTGAAATTTTGACAAAAACAAAAAAAAGTGCAAAAGAATTTGTAAAAATAAACAAAAAATAATGAACTTACCTCAAATGATGGAGACTTGGTCTTCTTTTGCCCTTTGCTCACTTCTTTTCCCTTCTTTCACTTGGTTTCTCACAACTGTGCTCTTTTTTTTTTTAACTTTTCACAATTTGCTAAGTGACACAAATGAGCTCTTTTTTTGGTTTTGAATGTTTTAATGCATATTTTAGATTTAGGTTTTACACGGCCCCCCATACCCCTTTATTTTTTTAAAATTTTCTGTTAAAAAAGAGAAAATAAATGGAAACAAGTTGGGTTGTAACTTGTAGGGGACAACTATTTGTCCCTACTCGTTTTTGAGAATTTAACAAACATTTTTATGATGTTTTCAGTTTCAATTTTTTTTTGGGGATGGTGAGGGGATGTTTCCAACCTGTCCTTGCGTCACTTCCCCTGTTGGGGACATCCCTATTTTGGCTAGGGACGCATCCTTGGGTAACATAGAGCTAAAATTTTACTCAATTGAACAGCATAAGGTTAGCATATAGATGAGTGATTGAAATGAGGGTGGTAAGCTGGTTTTAAATATATTTTCCAAATGGAAAATGAAGGGCTAGGATGAAAGAATAGAACCAATGGGGCTAGGATTTGGTTGCATGGATGGGATTCATAGCCTTTTAACAAGTGTCAAAAGAGGGGGCAAGATTCTTGATCAATGGAGGAGATTTTGATCAAATTATAAGATGGAATGCGATGAGAGCAAGTGGAAGAAGATTAGAATACGAGGTGTAAGGCTAAGCATGCTCACACATGTGTGAGCATGTGAGCATGGAGGTGGTGTGTGTGAAGAGCATACTCACATATTTGTGAGCATGAAATGGGGATGAGTCAAGATTAAGGGATCCGGGTGGAGGGCTAAGATTCCTCCAAGTCAGCATACTCACACATGTGTGAGAAAGGGGTGGGATGAGACAAGCATGCTCGCACATGTGGGAGCATGGAGTAGGATGAGTCAAGCATGCTCACATGTGTGAGCATGGAGTGGGTTGAGGACACGTGAGGAAATGAAGGGTCAAGATTTTGATCCTTGTTTTTGAATTGGACAATTGAGATTAAAAGGAGAAAGTCCTTTGTCTACTAGTGATGATGTGGATTATTAAATTAGAAAAAAATGTTAAGAGAGGATTAATTAGCCTATTAATCAATTTATTATTTAGAGGAATTGAGAGCTAAGGTTAATTGATTAAGTTAATTTAACTAATTGACCTTAGAGGAACAAAGAAGAATTAAATGGTGATGAATGGTGAACTGCGGGGTTGAGGGGCAACGCCCCTCATGGGGGTCTGGGGGCAATGCCCCCAGTGGGGTTGAGGGGCAACGCCCCTTGTAGGGTTCAGGGGTAGCGCCCCAGGTGCATTCCTTGCTGCGATACAAGGTAGGTTCAAGGGGCAGCGCCCCTGCCACCAAGCCCAAATTAAGGCCTTTGAAACCACACAACTTCATTCTACACACCATTTTCACAATTTTTTTAATTAAGGAAGAAATTAGGCATTTGACACATTTTTGTTAAACTTATTTGCTCTCCAACTGCTGTATGAGGAAGTGTGAGGGGCGTTCATGTATTTGTAGGGCAAAATTGTGAATTTTTGGACTATTTTTTTCGCTTTTTCTCTTTGTTTTTCTGTATTTTTGGTGAGTTTGATTGGCGAGTTAACATGCAAGTTACTCAGCCAAGTTCAAATCTGGTGAGTACTAGTCGACTCGGAGAGTACTCGCCAAGTTTTCCAACAATGGTGGGGATAATTAATTAAATAATTGTTTATTCAATTAATTTATGGGAAATTAGTACGAAAAATTAGAAATGAATTTGGATGTCTATAGTTGTTAATGAAATGAAGGAGACAACGTAGCTGGTTTTACCAAAAGAATTTGTGCATGCATGATTAGTGTTAAAATATCTCAAACAACTTGCAGAGCTTCAAGGCCTCATTTGTGAGGCTTTGAAAATTACAACATTGGGACAGCTTAGACAAACCACCGCCACTAGGGAATCCTTTCCACTATCAAATTTGTACAACCCATTGATTGAGCCAATTTGATACCTTCAATCATGCTCAAGTATCTTATTGGTAAGGTTTTCCTACACAATTAAGCTTTTGGCTTTGATTTGCCTTTCGAAGCTGATCACCCTATCCATTTTAGTTTAATCTCAGTTGCATCTAGATGGTAAAAAATTCTTGATTCCTTAAGTTATTACTTCGAATTTTAATTCATTTAAAGTTGGTTGTTGGGTCTCATAGTGTTGTTGGCTTGCAAGAACCAAGCTAATTAGCTTTTGCCTAAGTTTGAAATCAGCCATATTTTATTGAAAGATTGGTTTAGAGTTTATATTGGGAAGGTTTTGTATTTCCTTTCGATCTACTTTGGAGCCGATTGACCTATGCAATCTAGTTAGGTCCTTGTCACATCTAGAATGTATCTGCCTTGGGTTTGCAAATAAGCTTGATTTGATTTAGATATTAGGCCTGAAGATTGCAATGGGCTGCACAAGATAACTTGCCTAAGTTTTGTTCAAGTTTGAATTTATCCATTAAAATTTAAAGTGAAGTTGGGTCTTGGACTATTGGAGGAAGTTCTTATATTAAAAATCACATTTTGATCTGATATACTCCTTAGAGCCAATCTTTCTATGTTTTTAGTTTCCACTGGATTAGAGTTTGATTACCAAAGTTGGTGCAAGGCATGAGTTATGAGATTCTGCCACATGCCTATTGAGGTACTAGGTGTTGCTTGCTTGCACCATCTGTGATGTCGAAGGTCCTCGATGAGTATTTAGTCCTATTGCATCATCAATTTTCTTAACCGCAATATCATCGCAAGTTATTTAGGTAGGAGCAAACGTGAAGTTCTAGGTAACCCAAATAAAATAGAGACATCACATCTGCTCTTACATCTCACACATCTCACTTCTTTTTGCCAATTTTTTTGTTTCCAAGTGCTTTGATGGTGGAGTAGATTCAATATCAAATTTTGACCCAATTAAATGTATGGTTTGGTTCAAAAGACCCACAACATAGCCCTTTGACATTTGTTGAATTCCTTGAAGCCAAGTGTTCAACCAAGTTTAAGTTAGTCAGAGTCTGAAGCTGAAGTCAACTTGCATTTCAAACCTCAAGTTTGGATTTAAACTATGTTGAAGTCAATTGGATTTTATAGCAAGATCAGATTTGTATCATATTTGCCCAAATTAGGATTTTGATTTAGGATTTGGGTTTAATATGCAAGATAAAGCCAATTGTGGATTGCAAATGGGTTAATTGTCACATTGGGTCCAAACTTTGTTTTTCTCTAGATTGAGCCGGATGTACTTTTAAGCCCACCAAATATTTAAACCCAGTATCATTGGTTTACCAAGGATGTAATTATCTAGATGAGCAATTCAATCCGCTTGCTAATGGATAAAAATAATTGCAAAGATGTTTTCAAAAACAATTTAGCTAGAAATTCCCCATAATTGTTTTTAGCCAGGTTAGCAACATGATGACACATGACAGAACCCCAAGAAATTCATTAAAAAGTTAGAGCCCAATATAGCCACCACCTCAGCAGTTGAAGTTTAAAGTTTTTGGATTTTGGGTTGTAGTTTTTGGCACCAAGTACAAGTTCTAGGCTTTGGATGGAAGAAAAGAAAATTTGCAAGCTATATAAGTCCTCTATCATACAACTGTGTTGAATTATTATTTCTGTGTCTTTGTTAAAGTCACGCTCGAAGATCTTCCAAATCCACATGCCCAAGCTTTGTGTTGGGGATTCCTTCTAAAATTCAATGTTGGTGGTTTCACTCCTTTGAATTGTAGTTTGTAGTGGATTCAGGGGAAGGAAGTGGGCAAGTGCGTTTGTAGTATGCTTGCAAGAAAAAGGTGGGAAATCTAGATGGTACAACTCTTTGAATTTGTGTGGAGAAAAACAAAGGTGAGAGCAAGCAGGGAATCAATTATTTGAAAAATGAGAGCAAGTAGGATGGGATGTAAATTTTAATATCTTCAAAATTTTGAGCATCCAGAGCATCAGAACTCAATTTCTTTGTCAAATTGAAATGGATAGAAGATATTTATCAATTTTATTGGGGATTATGACGTAACTGTAAGGTCGGAAATTGCCTACTTTGTAATCTTCACCTTATGTTTCTGCACACATTTTAGTGTTCATCTCCATAGATATGTTGTAGGACTCATTTTTACAATTGCTTGGCCTAAACCTATCATTGATATGTTTTGCAGTCACATTTGAGCCTTATTTAATCCCTAAAATCTATCTCATAAGTTTTAAATAAAAAATCCAAAGACACGTGTGTGAAAATGGTGCTGTCTTGGACACATGGTAAGATGTGACGTAGTTATTTGGACATAATTTAAAATTCTAAAATTTTAACCACAAATCTTAACCTGACCCTCAAGCCATTCTAAAACCCTTTTAATAGTAAAAACAACCCTGAAATGCAGAAAGCCTATTAGGTCATCTAGAGGCTCATTCAAACACACATTCTATTCACCCTATACACCATCACCATACTAAGTTTTAACTTTTTGTTCTCAGGAGCTCATACTAGGTTTTGCACTTATCCATCATCAAACCACTCTCCTTCATGGATGAAATCTAAAGGTCCTCCATTGTTGAAGCCCCCTTTGTGATCTACATCCTTTCCCTTCACCATAGGATCTCCATCTTAATTTTACTCCTTCCTATGGCTCTCCATTCCCAAATCCCTTTCCCCAAAGCCTCCATTGTTGTTGAATCCCTTCTCTAATCCTTCTTGTAGACCTAATCCCTCTTGCTCCTTCCTTCCAAACATATCAGTGGCAATTTCATCTCCCATCTTATGTTCCATTGCATAAGCACACGCCACCAAGGCAATAGACACTCTTTTAGGGTTTTCTGTAGCTGCGAAAGCTTGCACACACTGCAAACACCCCAAATAGGATTACACACATCCAATATTTCCAAGGCTTTGTTGAAGGTTGAAAAATATCAAATAGGGGATTGAGACAGTCTCCTAAGTAGCCAAACTCCTTTTTTCCTTTCGAAAAGAAGCAAGATACAAAGATGTATGGGCCCTAAAACTTTGAGTTCTACCATTTACACATACATAGTGTCAGAACAACAAAATTGACTGACAGGAGAGTGTTTGCAAAGCTGTCTGCATCCCTGACCTGCCGGAGTGCCGAATTCTAGTGCAGGTGTCCTTTGTAGCATTCTGAGGACAGGAGTGCACCACTGTTCAGGACTAGTGACTTGTCTGAGCACCCATGAAGGGCAGGAGTACCTAAGTTCATTGCAAGTGTCCCGCGAAGGTGTCTCAGAAGGGCAGGAACACCCAGCATCAGTGCTAGTGACTTATGGGGGCGTCCAGACTTTACAAGTGACCTGTTTGAGCATCAGGCGCTAACACTGTGTCATTGTATACCAGAATCAGTGGAAACTTCCCAGTAAACATTTACCCCTTTTCTAGAATTCATTTCCAGTGTCAGATTCTATATCAGACATGTTTTTCTATCACTAATCTCAGTTTTATTTTCATAGCATAATTTAGTTCTAGTTTTGATTTCCCAGATCCCATATTTAACCTTTTTGAAAGTGTTTGATAGTTGGTAGATCTCTGTTATATTTACCGTCTTATTTTTGTTTATCAGATTTCAAGCAGATTAGAGCAAAGAAAGAAAGTTTAACCCTAGGTTATAATTTATCTCATTTACAACTCCTAAATTTACATGGGGTTTCCAAATTTGATCTTTCGGTAACAAGCTTATGAGTGGACTTATAAGAAAGTTCCAGAACATGGAAAGTACAAGTTCAATGGGCTTCACTTCTTTTTATGTTCTGACAAAGAGAATTGAATTCATAAGTAAAACTTGGAAAATTGGACTTTTACTACATGGGGCATACATGTAGTGAATTGCCGAAAGTTTAGAGGGACAACTTAAAAGACCAAGTAGGGAAACATGAGACTTTGAGACATGTAACGAAGTTCTGATTTCTCTGGCAGAAAAAGCTACAAATGGGAAAAAAATCAAGGAAATTCAAAGGAAATTTTTGCAAAGCAGACAACCATGTTCACTACTAGGACGAATTTAGGTAGCAAACTTACTCTTGAAAATCTCAAATTTCCCAACTACTCGAAATATAGGAAAAATTTACAGCAAGTCTTCTTTCTTTTTATCTATTATTATATTGTACTTACCTGGATTGCCTTCCCATAAATCCGGATTTATGGCCTCAATGACCCATTCTTCCTCCTTGACCCTCCCAGTACCATCATTTGAATAACTAATCTTCTGAGTTAGTGTTGCCACCTCCCATCTCTTGCTCAGAGCTTTGTTGAAATTCCAAACTTTTGATGCACGTTTGGGTTGGCAGACATAAAAGTTTCTGATTGTGATCATGTTTGGAGTTGTAAATGTGATAAATTATAATGTCAAGGATGTTTTAGAAGTGTACAAACTTCAGAGACCTGGATGATAGAAAATGGTTATCATCGTAATCTCGTTTTCACATTTTCCAGTTTTCCTCCATGACTGCCCTGTTTCTTGCCTATATAGATTTGTCTTCATGTTTTCATTTGGTATTTGGGCATTTGTAACTGTGTATCTTGATGGATATTTTGCAGGAAGCTTATATGACTCAATCAGATATTGCAGCCACTATGTCAGTACTGCTTGGTTTTGCACCATCTGCTTCGCTCTCTATGTCTTCTTCTAAGGTCATATCACGACTGTCAAAGTGTTTTATGCACAGGTTTATTGCTATTAGCTTTACAGTTTAGTTTCCTTTTGTTTATTTTTCTGATGGATGGACCTGATATACCTTCAGCTAGATGCACTTCTTACACCTAATCCATTCAAACGCCCACATGCTGTTCTTGTGTTGGAAGCCAGAGGAATCAATCAAGGTTTCAAACTGAGGACTTCATATTTTGAGTGCTGCTTGGCCTATTTGCAACAAAAGTTTTACAATCTTGAATATAATATTTCTTGTTTTAATGATGCAGAAACATTGAGCGGATTAGACTTTTCAAAATTTGGATTAGAATCATACAGCTACAGACACATAGTTGCTGAATCTACCGACACTGCTTTTGACTTTCCTGGTTTGGAAATGACACATACTTTAAAGAGAGCCAACTTAACTTTTTTCATTTTTTTGAAACATATCTGTATTATGAAATTTGTGCCCACTGCCTGATCTGATGTCTCAGTTGATTGCTTATTGTAGAGGATGAGGTTAAGCTTGTCTCTTTGAAGGGAGCTTCAGATGATGAAAATGATCTGCATTCTATTGAAAAAGAACTTTTGGATCTTGTAAGTCTCTTGAGCAAGGCTTTAGAAATCTCTGCTTTCAACTTAATGCTTTTATGATGCAAATGTACATCAGCTGTTGATTCATATAATATGTTATCCAGGCGCTTTGGCTTGGAGGATCCTACACTGGAGGGCAGCAACCATTGCAAGGAAACCTGACTATTCCTTTATCTGAGGAGTCTATTCTGACCCTCAACCTTTTAAAGGTATGGTTGAATTTCATCTCTAGTCTATTGTAGTGATAAGGTAAGAAGTTTGGAAAAGTAAAACCAGCAAAAACTCCACAGTAATAGAAAAAGGTTTCCATTTCCGCTTTTGCAATATTTCAAGTGATTAATTTTATTTATGAAATGTTTTTAATAGGGAGCAGATCAAATATTTGCAAAAGAACTTGTTTCTCTTTACCAGAACATTAGAAGGGTAGCTGCGATACATGAGAATCTTGCAGAGAGCTCTCAAGATACAGCAGAAATCTTAATGGGCTCTTTTGCAGGTGTCGAGGTATTGAATCATTTATCATTTGTACTGTCTATAGAATATGTCCCCTAAAAGGTCACAGGTAAATTTACAATATCTCAGTTTGAAACTTTGAAGAAGACTCACATAGGTGATCACCTTTCCATGTTCATAACATCAACTGTTAATCTAGTGGTAACAAAAAGAACCTCCAACAATCTGCACGTTGGCTTAATAAGGTCACCAAGGCATTATTACAGTTAACGGACAGGTGAATTCTATTTAAGTAATAATCAATTGATTTGGATTCAATGATATAACTGTAAATTTCAATCTAATCCATTTTGAATAAATTTGGTTTAAATGAATTTCAATGCAGGCTTTGCAAGAACATTATGGTCAAAATAACATCCTTTGTGAAGGACTAGAACTCTTCCTAAATGTGGCAGTGAAGCTTTTCAATTCATTGCAATTATCGTATGGTGGTCAGTATGCTTTGAACCTTGGCCTGTATGTACTGGCGGCCATTGAATGTTTTGCTACCTCTGATCTATATATTTTCATTCCATTTACTGTACAAATCAGTCAAGTCTGAAATTTAAAAAATGAAATAATGTGGCAGGCCAAATTGTTGGAATTGTTGCAATAAACAGTAATGTGGTGCCTTCTTCTAAAGGGATGTATGATGTCAAGTTGACTTCAAGGAATTCCCACTTGTTGAGGGAATTGGACTCTTCCAAACCTTTGGCTAAAGTAGATTTTGCAGAAGTTCAAGCGAAACTTATAAGAAGAGCTGTTGCTTGGTCTATGGGGTTTATTCTACTTGTAACAACAATTGTTGGGGTAATTTCTTACTCATTGCTCTTGCAGGAACAGCTTTTGAGGGAACAGTTTTTCTTATTACACATTTTGTGAATAGCTTTTGATATATTTAATATATTTACCATAGAATTATAAATTAGTCCATTAGAAGGCAGTAGATTTCAAATTTTATTTTTTGGTTGTCTTTCACGGATGGATAAGGGTGACTACAACCAATTTGAAAAAATATACTGTGTTATTTATTCTTGCACTCAGTAAATGTTCAAAAGCTTTATATAATTGCTATAATATTAATGTTTTATGCTGCTTTGTGCAACAGGTTTACTATCTTTTCACTATGCCTATTACCCGGGATACACTTCTCTATTCCGGCGTCAAACTGGATTGAGTAAGTTTTGAGATATTGCTCAATCAACAGCAGACTAGAGTGACTTGGATTATTGTTCTGAGAAATTTTCTGCTTAATGGTGCCATTTTGATGGTTTTTAGATTCATTTTCTTTGGATCTTATCCTCAGTATCTTTCAATATTTGTGTAAAATGGTAAAATTTTAAGACAGAATAAGTGGAAGGATGTTTCTGAATTGGATGATTTCTGATCTTCAATTGTCATGAAGTAATTTCTTGCAAGGACATGAAAAATTATTTTTATTGTCTATATGCTTATGGTAATTTTTGCTTTTGAGGCAAGTGGCAACCATTCTCTAAGAAAATCCTCTATATCAAATTCTTGTTGGTCATAATACCATCAGTTCCCACTCTTTATTGTGAGTTTGTAAGTGTCAGATTCTTCATTGTAGTGCAGAATAGAGTGGTGTTCTCCCATCGTAAGTGCACTTTCTATTGATTATATGTTTGTGGATGAAAACATGAATGCCAAGGAACACACATGGCTAATATATTCTTTATTCGCTTATACATTTTGACATTTCAAGCAACATTCTCACTTCAAGTGGCTGAGCAGACATTGCAAATACCAAATTAGCCGGTTTTCAAGATGAACCCAATTCCTTATTTGGGGTTGAGTAATCTTTCTGCAAATTGGAAATTAAATGTTGAGATATTTCATGGTCATTTATGTTTTTTATAGTAAAAATACTTTCATACATACATAGGCAGGCCTACATCTTAAGAAAGAACAATCACTTTTAGTATGTTTCATTGCTAGTGTATCTGACTCCACTACAAATTATATAATATAATCTAATGGTCTATATTTTAATAACCATCATAAGGTATCTAAGAAGGGTTGATGACTCGTTTTTAAATTTTCTTGCTGTATGGCTTAATTCAAGGTGCGGTTGTTTGAACGAAAATCTCAAGAGTAATTTATGTGGGTCACTCTTGCTATACTTCATGCATTGGCAAATGTACTGTTCCTGATATTTATGGAAACGAACCCCTTTTAATTATGGATGATTGGAATAAGTTATTTTATTTATTGAAAATGTAAGGCAAAAAGTTGCATCATATAACCTCTTGTAGTTTTGCATGTTAATTGAAATAGTTAATGTATTATAATAGCAAACCCAAAAAGGAAATTCTGCTACACAAAACAATGTTAAAAGTATTATTAAAATAATTTGAAGAGGTAAGGCAAAGGGCGAAGGGCGAAGGAAAATTGGTTTTGAATAGGCTGAGAGTGAAGATGATCATGAGGAAGGTGAGGGTGACAGGGAGATCAATGCTAATTTTGTAGATGAATGGGGAGGATCGTTTGATGATGACGTGAATGTTTGCTTGCTCTACATTTGGTTGGATGCATGTCGGTCTGCAAGCTTTGGCGATAAGCCTTGACAGATGTTAGTAAAATGAAGGTGTCTCAACCTTTGTTCTTTTCGTAGCATTGATTGTGTAAATATTTAATGATGATAAACTTCCCACGTTGTTTTGTGAGTTATAACTTGCAATTTCTATTTTTGAGGAGTCAAGTTGGAATTGCAACAATTTGGTCATTTTCGCAAAGATTGTAAGGAGGAGAAAAAGAAGAAAAAGAAGGCTTTTTCTGATTCATAATTTTGATAAATCCTTTTAGGATGGTGCAAATGTTTTTGTTGCTGCCTTGGCAACACATGCATCACAAGATGTGTGGCTGATAGACTTCGGTGCTTCTTTCCACATGATTTCAGATCAAGATTGGTTTTCTAAGTATGAAAGTTATAATGGTGGGAAGGTGTACTTGGGTGATGACTCTCACTTGAATATTGTTGGCCGTGGAAGAGTCAAGATAAGATTCCCAGATTGTAGAGTGAAGGGGATCGAAGGTGTCTTGCATATCCTTAGTTTAGCATGGGACCTGCTTTCTGTAAGTAAGTTGAATGGCGTGGGTGTGCATGTTGTCTTCTCGAATGGAGGATGCAAGATGATAAGAGGAGATATGGTGTTTGCTAAGGGTGTTCGGATAGGCACTCTATTTTAGTTGGATGCATGCACGGTTAAGTGCAATAGTTCTTCTGTGGAAAAGAAGAAAAAAACTTCTAAGTCACTATCCTCATTGTTGGAACCAACAACAAAGAAGAAAGTTGCATCCACTTCCGATGGTCATGCTTTTTGTGTATCCAAGGGTGCTCATGCTTTGGAGAAGAAGTTACTTGCAAAGAAGACAATGCTTTGGCACCAAAGACTTGGTCACATTGGTGAAAAGGGTTTGAGAACCTTGAAATATAAATGCCTTGTTGAGGGGCTTGATGATTGTAATCTTGAGTTCGATTTTTGCGAACTTTGTGTCTATGGAAAGAAAAACCATGTTTAGTTGTAACACAGTTCTCACAAGTCTTTTGGGGTTTTGGACTATGTGCATTCTGATTTTTTTGGTCCTGTAAATGTACCTTCATTGTCAAAATCTGTATATTTTATTTCTTTCATAGATGCTTATAGTAGGACATTTATTAATTTTCTCAGAAGTAAATTTGAAGTCTTTAGTCAGTTTAAGGAGTTTAAGGCCTTGGTAGAAAATCAGATTGGTAGGAAGATTAAGTGTTTGAGGATCGACAACGATGGTGAGTTTTGTTCTGTAAAGAACATGGGATTGAAAGGCATACAACAACTCCATATATCCCTCAACAAAATGGAGTTGTAGAGAGGATGAACATGGTGTTAATGGATAGGGCTAGGAGTATGCTAAGTGGAGTTGGCTTTGAGCAAAAGTTATGGGCTGAAGTTGTTGCCACTGTGTGCTATTAGTTAACAAATCTCCTACATCAGCTCTTGTTGAGAAGACACCTATGGAGGTGTGGTCGGGCAAGAAGCCCTCATTGAGATATCTTCGTGTGTTTGGTTATGAGGCATATGCTCATGTGCCAAGGGAGAAAAGGTTGAAGTTGGAAAACAAGGCTGCCAAATGTATCTTCATCAGTTATGGATCCAGTGGCCGAAAAGGTTCTCTACAGTCAAAGTGTTATCTTTAGAGAGATGAAACCTTCTTCCACTATTCTATAACCTACAAAAGAACAGAAGAAAGAAGATTCGGTTTAGCTTCCTCTTGACCCTAAGAAAGTTGAACTTGAAGCCCAGAATGGACTTGATGATGAGTAGAGCTTGAGAAACTTTGAAAGTTCTCAAGAAGAAGAACCTCAACCTCAACAATTAAGGAGGTCTACGAGAGATAGGCGACAACCTTATAGGTTTAGTTATTCACCTAAAAGGTTTGGTTATCCATTGTTGGATTCAAATTGTATTTTTGCTTTGTTTGCTAACATTGATGAGCCAAGGGTTGTGCAAGAGGCTATGGGTATGAGTGATGCAAATTCTTGGATGAAAGCCATGGATGAGGAGATGGTTGCATTGAAGAAAAATGATACATGGGATTTGGTGCCCTTGCCTAAAGAACACAAACTTGTTGGTTGCAAATGGTTGTTCACGAAGAAAGTTGGTCTTGATGGCAAGGTTGAGAAGCATAAAACAAGGTTGGGTGCAAAGGGTTATTTACAAGTGGAGAGAATAGATTATGGTGAGATATTCTCTCCCATTGCAAAGCCGACATCTATTGCTTCCTGTTATCACTAGCAACAATATATGATTTAGAAGTGGAGTAGATGGATGTGAAAACAACTTTCCTTCATGGTGACTTGGAGGAAGAAATCTATGTCACAACTCGAAGAGTACATGGTTAAAGGTAAAGAAAATTTGGTATGGAAGTTGGAAAAGTTTCTGTATGGTCTTAAGCAATCTCTTAGGATGTGGCACCAAAAAATTGACACCTTTGTGTTGAATTTGGGATTTATGAGATCCAAATTTGATTAGTGTTTACTACAAAATTGTTAATGATCATTTTCTCATCATTGCATTGTATGTTGATGATATACTATTTTTTGGGAAAGATAAAAGTTTGATTTCAGATATGAAGTCTTGGTTGTCATCATAGTTTGAAATGAAGGATTTAGGTGCAACTCGATATATCTTAGGGATGAAGATCAGAAGAGACAAAGCTAACAAAAAGATTTGGTTAAGCCAGAGTAAGTATGTGAATGCAGTGTTGGAGAGATTCAACATGATAACTTGTAGACAATTAGTTGTTCCCATGTTGCAAGGGACGAAGCTTTCTGAAGAAGATTGTTTAAAGTCTCCTTTTGAGATGGAGGACATGACCAAAGTACCCTATACTAGTGATGTAGGCAATTTGATGTATGCTATGGTCTGTACGAGGCTAGACATTGCCCAAGCAGTGGGAGTCCTACGTCGTTTTATAACTAATCCTAAATGGGTACATTGGGATGCAACTAAAAGAGTGTTTAGATACTTGCGGGGTACTTGTGATTATGCCCCGTGTTTTCATGGTTATCCTACTGGACTTTGACATTCAGTTTGTATTTATGGGTTTGTGGATTCTAATTGGGCAGGGGATATTGACAACAAAAGATCAACCAATGGATATGTATTCATGATGTTTGGTGGTGCCATTAGTTGGATGAGTAAGCGGAAAGTTGTAGTCACTTTGTCCATGACAGAAGTAGAGTACATGCCAACTACTCATGCTTGTAAGGAAGCCATTTGGCTTAAGAATTTGTGTTTAGATGTTGGGCTTGATGCATGACAAATCACTATCTGTTATGACAGTTAGAGTGCAATTTGTTTGGCAAAGAATCCTACTTTCCATGCTAGAACAAAGCACATTGATGTTTAATTTCATTTTGTTTGTAATATGGTGGAAGATGGAGAGCTGAAGTTGGAGAAGGTTGACACCTTGACGAATGTTACAGATGCATTGACAAAGCCAGCGGGCACAAAGAAATTTAGATGGTGTTCGAAGTCTATGGGCCTCACTACCTCTAGCAATTAAATCTTGTTACTTCTATTGACTCGTCAAAGGTGTTCGACAAGTTGTAGAATGTTAAGAAAATGAAGGTGTATCAACCTTTGTATTTTTGTAGAATTGCTTATTTAAATACTTAATGATGATAAACTTCCCATGTTGTCTTGTGAGTTATAACTTGTTTCTATTTTCAAGGAGTCAAGTTGGAAGTTATCGTTTACGGGTGGAGTTGTGCATGAAGGCATTTTTTATTTACTTGTTGAGTTTGCATGGAATGTGAGTTTTTAAGGTGTAGTTATTATTTGGCAAGTGCAGGTTTAGTGAAAATTGGTAGTTGCAGTGTTGCATGTGGTGACAATTGGAAACTTACCGTTATAGTGGTTTTGGCGCTTTCCATGTTGCATCTTTAGCCTTTGGTAGTCGATTTAGAAATGTCTAATTTATTATTGTAAGCTCCTGTACATTGAGAACTTGTGTTTTGGAGTTGTATGATGTTGTTGAGATATAGTTATGCTTTCAAATTGATTCCAGAACTGTAACACAGTCAAACTCATGTAAAGGCTTGTACTACAAGTGTATTGTAATAGTTTGTTTATAGATAATACATTGTTCAAGCTTTTGGAGTGTCAGGTTTTTCTCCCAAAAGGGTTTCCCCAATGTATATTTGGTGTTATGTTTTTTTATTGTATCTTTGATGCTATTTGGTTTACCTATTATGTGCCTCTTCTTTGTTGTAATTGAATACGAGTTTGAAACTGTAGATTTTGCACATTCTCTCCTCTGATTGATTGGTGTTGGAAGCTTTTCTGCATACATGGCTTCCTTTCAGTGGAATCCTCCTAAGGTGACTTTTGCGTCTCTGTCTTTTCCATCCTCTATGACATAATCATTTTAGTGGTGTTTTGGAGAGAGGTTGTCTTAGATCAATACTCGCTCTTGGGTCAAGGGGCTATTTAAGGGCTTCTTGTTCTCTACTGGTTCTGTGCTTGGGGAGTGTGTCAATGCTTCTGGCATGAGGGATTTGCTAGGGGTGGTTGGTGTCCATACACCTAGTGAACTATTTGTGTTCGACGTTTCAGGTGTAGAGCGGGTGGTTAATGCGGGGAAGAATAGTCTCGATCAAGTGGTCATCAAGACACCGAGTCTCCTAGTGTTCTCCTTTAAAGATGCCATTCTATTGGGCCTCAACATGGTGATTGTTTCGTCCCTTGATTTGCCTAGATTTTGGGGGCCGTGCTTGGTTGTTTCTTCGACTCTCCTTGTGTGAACATTACCATAGGTAACTTATCTATTGTTCTTCCTTCCCCATTGCTTCGAGTGGTTGAGTGCTTGGAATGGATGCTTATAATCCTAGATATTATTGTGGATAGATAGGGGAGAGGACCTGGTAGTTGAGCACCCTAACTTTGTGCTTCTCAAAATCCTACATGGAAATTTGAAATCACTCCCATTTTTTTACAACTTACTTGGCAAGTCCCCTGCTTATAACTAAGGTTTCAGGGCCACATCAACATGCTTTTTCTCGAGGTGTACAAAAGGGCCCCAAAAAAAGTGAGACTGATAGTTGTGCACTAAATCATGTTTTATTGGTGCGCTAATGTGACATTACATGATTTGTTGCGTTTTAGATCTAAGGAATACATTTCATTCAATTATGGGTAGTCATCTTCAACACTAACAACTTTAAAGTCACAACTATTGGTCTAATATTGTTTAAAATATTGGGCATTAAATCAACAAATGCTATTACAACTATTGGAACATGCTCAAGTACTAGATCCTCTCCCCTAGTTTGTGAAGTTAAAGAACACTCTTATTTGTAAATTTCTAGGGTATGAACCTAATGTTTCTATTTTTAGAAACTAGGCTAACAGAAGGGCCCATGCTGAATAGCTTATTTTTGTGGAACTATAGTCTCATGAATATTAAATTTTGCTACTTATTTAAGTCATCTTAAATTTTATTTTTTGAAATGTATAATTTTTTTATATGTATGAATTAAAAGTATTAATATTATTTTTTTTAGTAAAATTTGGAGGGAGAAATTGGTGGCAAATGAAAAGGAGGGAAAGAAATTTATGGAGCCACATGGCATTTTTCTCAATATACAATTGTTGCTTATTCTTAGCCCCTTAGTTTTTTTCATAGTTTATTTTCAATTCCTAAACAATAGCTACTCCATTAAAATAGAGAAATATTTTAAATTATTCTTTACCCACACTTTAAAATTTGCATGGGAACACTCTAATTGCTTAAGTTTGAGTAGAAATTACACTTAAGTAACCACATGGGGACACGAGATAAGAAAAAGTGGAAAATTCAAACTATGGAGATCTCAATGCTTTTCAAGGGTTTATTTTTTATTTTCTTCTCTCACCATGAAGATTGTTTTTAGACTTGCTTAGGGGGCATTAGCCTTTGGGTAATTTTAGGTTCTGGTTGAAGAGGTGGAATTTGGATTTTGATCCTTAGAAAAAATTCATTGAGAATGTTCTTGTTTGGGAGAGGCTTCCTTGTTTACCCTTAGAATATTTGGACAAGGAAATATGGGCTAGTATTACTAGTTCCTTTGGTCAACTTGTCGTTGCTGACAAGGTGACTAAATCTTGAAAATGATTGTTATTGGTGAGATTTTGTGTTGACATTGTTGTTTATAAGGTGCTTCCCTCTTCTATCACTTCATTATTTAAGTTGGGCAATTGGGTGCAAGGAATCATGTATGATGATTCCTTGATGTTTTGTTAGCATTGCCACATGCTAGGCTATGTTATTGTTGGATGTAGATCTTCTAAAGGAAAGATCATGAGGAGCTCAGGAATTGACATGAGCTCTTTCTCAGGCTCTAGATGTGGTGCCCTTAGGATGTCATGAGGAGGTGGTTGGTTCTTTGTAGACAAGATGAAAATAGATGATATTATACTTGGGCATAGATCTCTTCTTGTTGAGAGAAAAGTTTGGAGAAGATTCGTATGGAGGTGTTGGGTTGAGAGAGCCAAGGCATAGTTTATTCTTGCAACCCTACTCTTGGGTCCTTATGTTTGCCCACCAAGTTAGTCTCTATTAAGGAAAACTGGACACCTAACTCTCTATAGACCCCTAATTCTCTTCATATTCATGTTGGTTGGACTTAGAGTTTCTTAAAAAGATTTGTCTTTAACCTACCTTGAGGTCTTGGATTTATAATTATTTTTGTGTTGTTTGTATGGTTTCTTTCTCCCTTGCTAATGAGCTGATTTATGTTGTTTGCTTCTTATCATTCCAAGTGGTTGTATTGATTCTTGTGATTTGTCTCTTTGAATCTTTATAAAATGGCATGTCATGTCCTCTTTTCAGAATTAGAGAGAGGGATAAGATCTCTAACCTATCCTTATCTTGTAGGCTAAAGGATAAATCAAGAGAGCTAGTTAATAACATTATTTTAAGTTAGGCCTGATAATTTCAAATTTAAGGGGTAGTTTAATAATATTATTGTATTAAAATAAATATTTTTAAACATTGATATTAGAAACAAAATTAAATATTCTTTGAGAGATTTTATTCATGGGCTAATTTTAGAAAGCTACTTAAGAAGGGTGCTTGGATCTCTTAAGGAATATTGTTATCATTTTTGTAAGTCAAATTTTTAGGAACTTGAGCATTGTGTACAATTTCATAACTAAGGACGAAAACCCTTGGTTGATTGGAGATATTGGAGGATAAAACCACTCTCAGATTTTTACTTACGGATTTGAGTACAAAAACCCTCATCTTCAATATTAACAATTCCATTTGAGGATTGCACCTGTGTTGATTTTGACGATTTTCTAATTTGGAATGATTTATATTTGCAAGTAAATTTTAGATATCACTTTTATTTTTATTTTTTAGAGGCTATGTACTTATTATATTATCAATCACATACCATTAGTTGTTGGTTTGGTGAAATGAGAGTTGTACATGTAGCTATACAATATTTATTGACATTATTGTTGTCTTCTTACAACATTATTTGCTATGCATAATTATATAGAGGTTCATACTATTGGAGGGAAATTTGCATAGCATTTACTGTTACAATTTGCATAATCAATCACCATTTTGGGGTTCGCTAACATTGGAAGGAACAAACCAATCACCATTTTTTGATGAAACATCCATTCCATTAGCCAAAACAACTTGCAAACCTTTGTTGTGATCATACAAGTTAGAAAAATATAAAATATTGCTCATATTTGATAACCATGCAATTGTATGATGTCTTGCGAGTGATAATTTATCTGAACAATTTGAATTTGTGGTTTTAATGCATTCTATCAATTAATGTAATCATTCCAATTTCTAGAAATCAAATAAAAACAGTTTTTATAGGGTTTTAAGTTTTATGTTTGGTTGTTCCAATTCAAATTTGAGTATACTTGATACCTTCGGGTTTCATAATTATTACACATTTTCCATTAAGGGTTTAATAAATTAATTTTTAGTCATTTGTAGATGTGATCAAAATTATTTTCAAGTTCAGTTTTTTATTTCAATTCTCATTTTATTTAAAAAATTATATAATAATAAAAAATGAAATATTTAAAAATTCTAAAAAAAAACTTTTTAGTGGTATCAATTTTTGATCTTGCTAGCTTGCAAGGTTAGATATAACAATTTTTCATGTAGCCCAATGATAAATAATTTACAATTTGTTAGAGAAGGAAGGTAAATGATCTAGAGATAAAAGAAACAAAAGAAGAAGAAATAAGTGAAGCAGGTAAAGGTTTTGACAAACAATGAAAATGATATTTAGTATAATGCCATTGTGAGCACGCATTGAGACCAACAATAATTGATAAATCTTATAGCACAGCTACTTCAAACCATGAAATATTTGAATGCTACAAATACAACACCACCCCTACAGGTGAAGGGAATTTTGTACAAAGTCAGAACCATTTTGTGTTCCGCATGCAATCCTTCCAATTAAAGTTCTAATAGAGAGAAGAAGATCCATATGAGTAAGAAGAGCTAAATTAAGGAGAAGATAATTTTTCATTTTAGAGTATAGAGCTCTTGGACTAGAGATTCATGCACAAATGTCATTCAATGAATTCTATAGTTTGAAGATGAATCATGGGAAGAAAAGGGAAAGAAGGAAAAATACATATCAATATCATGAGGATCTACATAATAAATTAGTAAGCTAACTATGCCTACTTTTGATAGCTCAAATATAAGTTCTACTCATGATTGTATCCAAAAGCTAGATGCCTACTTTTTAGTACACCCCATTTATGAAGAAGCTATCAAATTTGCTACACTTCATTTAATTGGCAAGCACATGAGCAGTGGTATCATGGATTAGTTATCCTGAGGGTAAAATTTGATGAAAATTTATGATGAGTTCAATAAGAGATTGACATATTTGACAAGAAGGATTTAGATATCTAGTTTAGAGAGTTGGCTCAATTGAAATAGAGAAGTATTGTGGACATTTATGTGACACAATTTTAGAGATTGCTAGTTATGGTTCCAAATGTTTAAGAGAGGAGACACATAGTCCTTTTCGTGGAGGGTCTGATCAAACATCTTAGAGGTTGGATCAAGGCATTTGATCCACCATCATTATTGGAGGTCATTAGGAGAGCTCTAACTTTGTCGACTTTGATTCATAAGAATAAATTTCATCACAAGACACCACATCCAACATTACTGAAGAAGCCATTTCAAAAGGAAGTGTCACATCATTAAGAAATGCCACAAAAAATTTCAATGAAAAGGAACCAACGAAGGAGCTTAGAACCAGAAAAAAAGTTATGTTTTTCTTGCAAGGAAACATGGGAGCTTGGTTATCAATTCCTTGGTAGAGGACATATACATTACATTGAGTTAGTATGGGGGAGGAATAAAAAACAAAGGATCTTGAACCCAAAGTAGAGATAGAGCAAGGAGAATTCAAAGAAGTTTTAATACTCATTCCACACTTTTAGGGGCTCTTAGGTGTGATCCGTTTAAAGTTTGTGGTGTTTTTCATGAGTAAAATATTATAATATTGATTGATAGTGGAGCAACTCATAATTTCAGTATTGACAATTTGGTATCCAGGAGAGGACTAGACATAGAGGGTTTTGATGGGTTCAATTTCATAGTTGTAGATGGCTTCACCATTCCTTGTACTAAGAAGGTACAACTTGATACCATGTAGGGGAGACAAAGTGTGATGATTTCTATGTTGGATTATGAGAGTCCAACATGGTTTGGGGGTGTAGTGGCTACATTCTCTTGGGGAGTTCACCCAAAATATCAAACTATGGAGTTGAAATTTAAGGTAGAAAAAAAACATGTAACACTACAAGGTATTACAAATGGACCAAAAGTTGTTTTAACCAAGATGCATAGATATTTTTGTAGAGGTTAGGTGGCTTTGGCAACACATTGTTTAATAACTAATATAAGGCCATATGAAGGTGAGAAGTCTTATCATGTTGATATTCAGTCTATTTTTGACAAGCATAATGTATTATTTAATGATTTACCTCTAGGGTTGTCATTAGATAAAGGATTTCAAAATATCATAGAGATTGAAATTGGATCTAAGCCAATCATCACTATCTCTAATCACCATCCAAGGAGGCATAAGAGATAAAATACGATCAAGGAATTAGTGGATATAAGACACATCAAATCAAGTTCTAGCTCAAATGTATCTTTTTTAGTTTTGGTCAAGGACAATACTATGAGTATGTGCATTGATTACAATACTCTCAATAAGAAGACAATCAAGAAATTTATATTCTTGCCCACATGGATAGGGTAGTTAGCTTGAGTCTTGGGTTTGAATCTGAGGCCTAGATTTTCTCGATGCATGTGGCTTGTGGGCAGTTGTGTGTGTCCTCAAGGGATTAGTCTTGTCCTATATCACCCCTTCTGGTCCCCAACTTGGTAAAAATAAGTAAGACCAAGATAAGGATATAGTTGGGTGCGTTGGGATGGGTCATAGGGATACCCCTGAGTTTTAAAAAATAAAATGCATATTCTTAGGATTGACAAGTTGATAGATGAGCTTCATGGGGTGGTATATTTCTTCAAGATTAATCTTCAATTTGGGTATCATCAACTAAGGGTGATATAGGAGGATGCACACAAGATAACTTTTAGGTGTAATTATGAGCATTATGAATTATGCACCAACCTCTTTTCTATCTTGCATGAATCAAGTATTCATTAATCAATTGAGGAAGTTTGTGTTGGTTTAATTTGATGATATATTCATTTATATCAACACTTGTGAGGATCACTTGAGACACATAGATGAGGTGTTTGGTATTCTAGAGCAATAATAATTCTTTGCAAAGAGTTCTAAGGGTGAATTTGTGATGACATTTATTTTGTATTTGGGGCATAAAATTAATGCACAAGGTGTTCAAGTAGATGAGAAGATACAAGTAATCCGAGATTGGCCTCTCCCTAAGACTTTCACAATCAAGATACTTCTTTGGTCTTTGCAACTATTACAAGAGGCTTGTTAAGGGATTCCTATAGTTGATTGTACATGTTATCTATTGAAAATTGCATCCTAGCTAAGATTCAAGATAAAACATGTTAAGCTGCAACACTTAGCTTTTCAGAGAGAACATGGGATCTTTTCCGGGCTGTGGGTCACCTGGATTTGGAAAAGAACCTCCGGAGAAGGCCGACCTCCTTTGGTACTCACCTAAAATTACTCTACTAAACTTGCAGAGGAAAAGGGTAGAAAGATATAATCATAAATTGAAAAAATACTTCTATGGTGATGCACCTAATTGATAGGGATATGAAAAATTCAGATTTGCTTACGCTTGGTTACAAAATGATAGATGACCAGATTTGCACAACTTTTTTTTGTATGCTCCTGCATAAACATTTCACAAAGAGGCCTCCATGTATTAACCTTTAAAAGGAAAATTACTTCACAATTAGAAAATTCATATACATGTTCAAGACACAGATTGCAACCTACATGAACAAAATTTTGCAGAAAAGGTATGGAACATGAGACAAAGTCACAAGGAAGTTAAAACACTTCACAAATAACTTGATCAATCATTTGAAATATACAATACTGCAAGAAATAAGAAGGCACAATAACATAATCATTGGTATCCAAGGTATTATCTGTATATCATATTCCAAAAAACTGAGTTACATAGTATGCAGAAGTCTTTCAAAGGATTGTCAAGAGTCACTACTCCAAAATTTGCATATCAAGAACTAACTTTTTCAAAATGAAAATTGAAGTGATTAAATGCAACATCTCTCCAAAATCCATCAAAATAGGGATTGGAAGCTCCTTGGTTGTGTGTAACCAAAAGGCCAAGAAAATAGGCCTCAAACTCCCTCCAAAAAGAGTCTAAAGTGAAGAAAAAGTCAATGCATGACCTTGTCCACCAAAAAAAGACCCTAAATACGCTCCAAATGTCCCCAAACTAACCTCAAACAACCCTAAAATCACTCCCAATGTTTTGCAACTCCCCTATATCTTTGGCATTTGAAAACCTCCCTAAATGCTTGGAAACAAGTCATCAACTTCCAACAACCCCTCATGACTTAGTCATATTGACACCACTGTAGCATCTTATCTTGCATTACAATAACATTTAACTTAAGTGATTTATAAAGACATCACTAAGATAAATGTTTTACATTTTGGTTTTTTATGGAATTGAAATTGAAAACAAATTTCCATTTATGCAAGAATAAAAAATATGACTTGTCCATGTTTGAAGGGAAAATGCAAAGGCATTTTGACTTGGCTTCACAAAGCAAACACTACATAATAAAGGGCATTAATAATATTTGAAAAGTTTTAAGTAGAAGGAAAAAATGCCTTTAGCCTATCGACATATCTAGGGCTTCTTAGAAAACCCTAAAATAAAAACCCGTCCAAAACATTATTTCAAAATACTTGCTACTCTGCAACTTTAAGGGCGCCGCCAAGGGTTTTTATTGAGCTCCTCTCAGGCTTTCATGGTGAAACTATGGAAACTAGAGTGCTTCTTCATTTCATTTCATCCTTTACACATTCTGGAAACTTCATTCCAGTCTTTGAGGATACCGCCATAAGTTTGAAACCGAGCTTCTGGAAAACTCTAGAAATTTGTCACTTTTCACAATCCAATATGGTGAGTTTCTTGCTATCTGGATTCATTATCAACATTACACAGTACAGGTATAGATCAAGGATCTACACATTTCTTCCATTTTCTTTATGAACACTACCCTTTACCTTCTGTTGCAACCACTACCCTTTACTTTCTGTTGCAGCCACTACCCTTTACCATTTAGAACTATGTTCAAGATCTCAGATCTGCTCTCTTTATTTCCTTGCAATCATTGTGGTTGTTCAACGCAATTACCGAAATGAAGTTTCTCTGGCACCATCCTTATGATAGTGGGCTCCCATTTTACCATCATGGTTTGATAGCATTTGAAACCCTCACAAATCTGTCCACTACAAAAACTTTCTCTTAGATCTTGATGAAACCTTGCCACATTCTAATCCTTGTCATTATACTTTACAAAGCTCTTAAATTGCTAGTTACCAGGGTCTAGTTTCTATTCCTCACTATTTCACTTAGTCACATGTTAGCATTGACTGTTCTTCATGTTTCCAACTATTGAGCTCCTTTCACTATTGTGACTCCATGCCACAATTAGCTACTTATTGTTTTGAAGACTTGTTATTCATTATAAAATCACTCTTATAGCAACATTATTAACTATTTTTTAGCAGGATGATCACTGTTACTTCTTATACAGTGCCATTTGTATCTCCGTGACCATGTTTTGAATCATTACTGCTACAAGATTCATTATGATAATCCTCTATGCTTCAACACTAACCATGCTCTATTTCCATTAAGAATGTCGCTCTTCTCCTATACTTGAATGCATCTTCCATGTCATGTATATGCTTCTCGTTGTTCCTATCACATCCTCCAACGTTGATGCTTATCATTATCTTAATGAAGTCATTGATCTTATTCAAATCAGGCTGCATTCTCGACCTGATATTCATCCCTCCCTATTTCATTCATTTTCATTGTAATCTGATTGAGTAGATATTTGTTATTTGTGGCAGTAAATCAAATAACTCACTATTGTGAATGACACATACCCACTCTATAGGACTACAAGCATAGAGACCCCCTTGATGTGCAATAATGTAAATACACCTTTACCTCTTTCTTGTAATAAAGAGGATAGCATGCTGGGCTCAACCCTTGTGGGAGCCACATTTTATCCCACATGCTTAAATAAAGAATGAAATAGAAACATGACTTCATCCGTTGCTGCACATGGAACAAACATGTTAGAAATAAAATGCCTACTTAAAGTGTGTATGATGTTCCTCTATTTCGGATTTTTATGGACACTTAATATAGGCATTACATTTGATGCACATAGGAATTAACAAATGTATGTATGGGTAGATGTGCATGTTCAAAATGCAAATTTTCATTGCTTAGAACTTACAGTTCTAACTCATTTCTTTACCCAATGCAGGTAACCAAACACTAGGCACCTAGGGACCAAGGAGCTATAGGGATCAAGGCAAGGCAATCAGGAGTAGATTCATTTGCAGAACCAGTCATTCAGGCAATGACTGGTTACCTTCTTTACATGTTCATTTTCTTTTCAACATTTATTCATTCATGTATATTTTAATTCTTATTTGTATCAAATGAACAAGTCAGTCTCATGGCCAACTGTGTGAGACACATGTATCTAATTACATTCAATAAAGATTACATTTTCAAAAAGATTGTAAAATCTTTTATGTTTCATTCACTTGTATGAACGTAATAATTTTGTGTTCTTGTAATCTTGTAAAGTTGTTTCATTTGTATAACTGAATGTAACATAGTAGGTTTAATAAAATGCACCATTCATCTTGAAACATAGATGGCTCTTCCTGATTGAGCCTATAGGTGAAAATCTAGTAACAGTACTATTGACAAATTTGAAAAAAATTGTTGGATATATTATGTGCAATGAGCTTTAGATAAGTTCAAGGAGGTAATGAGTTCATGTCCCATGTTAGTTATTCTTAATTTTTCACTTCCCTTTGTATTAGAGTGTGATCTTTTAGGGGAAGGGATTGGATCAAATTTGAGGCAAAATAAGCATTTCAAAGCATTTGAGAATAAAAAAATCAAGGCGACAAAAAATGGCTTTTTTAACTATGGTAAATAGATGTTGGTTATCATGTATGTTTTTACTAAGTTTAGGAAATATATAATTTTTGGGAGATTTGTAGTGAAAATGGATCACAATAGTTTGAATTTATTTCTCAATCAAAAGGATTTGAATGATATACATAAAAAATGTGTGATTAAGCTACACACTTATGATTTTTGGTATTTAGTACATTAAGGGTTATGATGATGTTGTAGCTAATGAATTATCTTGAAAATTATCCTTGTAACTAATATTTTGGAGGGAAAGTTTTAGAATGACAGGTATAAGATGGAAAATGAGTTCATCCTTGACAAGGATAAAGTGTATCTTGTTCTTGAATCAAAGGTGAATGTTTCGAGAGTGATTCAAGATGCACCTTTGACATGCCATCCAGGGTAATTCAAGACTTATCAACAAGTGAAGGAGTAGTTTTCTTGGAAAGGACTCAAGGGGGATGCCTTTAAGCACATTAAGGAGTGTATCACTTGTTAGCAAAACAAAACATAACATAAGACACATTTCTAGTATAATTGTTGTAACCCTTATTGATTCTAGATAAAAAATGAGAGTGTTTATATGGATTCCACCACATGCTTTCCAATAATTCATTGTAAGGATTGTATCTTTGTTGTGGATGATAAAAAAAATGTACATTTCTTTACTATATATTCTGAGTTCAAGGCACCCTAAGTGATTGATTTGTTTTTTAGAGAGGTGTTTATACTTCATGCATTGCCTAAGAACATTGCGAGTGATATAGACAATAGGTTCTTTAGGCTATTTTATCAGGATCTCTTTTAATTGACAAGTATATAATCAAATCTTAACACTAGCTATCACTCTCAAATGAATGAACACACAAAAATTATGAATAAATGGATTGAAGGGTATTTGAGGAATTATGTAGTAGGATAGTAATTGACATAGATCAAATCAATATTTTGGAGAGTGTTGCTACAACACTTCTCATCACATGTACATTGGTATGATTCCATTCAAATCCTTGTGTGGATATGGTGCTTTATCTATTATGGATTTAAATTAGATATAGTAGAGTGTTAGGGGCAAAGGATTTGGTTTAGAAAAACCAAAGAGATTTTGAAAGCACCTAAAAAGACTTGAGTAAACAAAAAATTAGTAGAAGATGTATGTAGATCACTATTTGGTGAGGATTTATGAGGTTTGAGATATGATTTTCTTGATATTGTAGCTTTATAGACAATCTTCTCTTAAAAGGAATTGAGTTGTAAAGTTCAAGTCACATTTCTATGGGCCTTATAAAATATTGAAGATGCTTGTTTGGAGAGGTTTCTTGTGAGTTAGAGTTGTCAAAATATTGTAGGATCAATGGTGTGTTTCTTGTTTCATGACTCAAAACAACTCTTGGCTAGCATGCCACTCCTTCAATTGAGTTGTCTCCTTCTGATGATGAGGATAGGTTGATTTTGGTGCCAAAAGCTATTTTGATGTGTGAGAGAAAAAGTTGAGAAATAGGAGCATGATTGAGTACTTGGTGTTTTGAAAGAATGTTACACTAGATGATGCCACTTGGGAGGGTGTGAAGATGCTTTATCACCAAAATCTACATTTTCTAGAAGACAATTAATTCCAAGGGTGAATTGTAAATTGTCAATGTCCCATTTTTGAAATTAGAGACCTGGAGAAGACCTCTAACCTATTCTCATTTCTCATAGGCTAAAGGATAAAGCAAGGGAAATGATTAATAATGTCCAATAAATTCAATTTTAATGGGCAACTTAATAATATTAATATAATTGCAATAAAAAGTGTTTTTAAACACTAATATTAAAAAAATTAAATAATCTTTGGAGGGAAATTTTATTCATGGGCCAATTTTAGAAAGTTACTTAAGAGGGGTGCTTGGATTCTTTAAGGATAATCTTATCATCATTTTGCAATTAAAGCATTTTGTTCAATTTCACAATTGAGGATGAAAATGTTTGGCTGGTACACATGGATGGTACACATCCTCAGAGCAAGCCTAATCTATATGGATTTTATCATAAAAGCTTGTTAGGATGATTCTTTGTTTACTCTTATGCAAATATCATATAGCATTTGTAAACCAAACAACTTTATTAAGTTCAATAAGGCTTTTTAAGTTAAATAATATTTAATAAATGAGAAATTAGATTTTATACAATGACATCATTTAAATGTTTACTATAATTTAATCTTTATAGTGAATGAATAGTTTGGTAAGAGCAAAGATATTTACAATTTAAATATTTGATTTCTGTTTTCTACTTTCATGATAAATTATGTTTGAACATAAAAGATTTATTTTCTATTCAATTTAAAATTTTGATTTCCTAAAATCTTTTAAAAAATACTATTAAAGATACTTGCAAAATAAGTTGAAACTTCGACTGAAGTGATTTAAGCTATATCAATCTTAATATATAACAATTATCTGATAATATAGATTAAGAGGAGAGTTTTGAAAATCTATTTTTACTATCTATGATTAAATAAAATAAAATTTTAACAATATTGTCTTGCACCAAAGTTTGGTGCATATAGTACGTGCTTGAATTTACCCTTCCAAATGGAAATGAATTTCATAAACGATTGTGATCTTACTTTTTTGTTGGGAATATTAGATTATCAATCTCATGTGGTATTAGTTAGAAACATATCTTCATTTTACTTTTCCAAATTGTAATTGTTGGAGAAGCTTAGTGTCATGCCAATAAACTTTCTTTTTTTAGTGAAAAAAAAGATTGCATCTAATTTCATTCAACTTGTTTACTCAAGATTTCCATGTCATGGAACATGACATTAATATAGAAAGTATTTTATTTTAATAATTTGATACTATATTTTGTCCAATAAATGACAAGTATTATTATGCTTGTCTTTACTTAATTGGAGTTTCAAACATTTAATATTTTTATCAATTTTATACTCCATTAATTACATTATTAAACACAATTTGTTTTCTTCTTCTTCTATGTTCAAAGAAGCATGTGTATTGAACACATAAATAGTGTAATGTATATTCTATTTGAAAGCATACTTGATATAATATTAACTTTCCTTCCATGTTCTTGGATAACATTAATGTCAATTCCAAACTTATTTAAATAACCTCCTAATTAAGGATGCTCTTGATCCAATAATACTTTTTAAGGAATACAAGTGGCATATTGTTATGAATTAGAAGTGAATGCTTTTTGATTTTCAATTGGGGTCAATGCAAGGGACATAATGTTGTCTAAATATTATTTGATATATTTTGTAAAACAAAAAAAATATAAAGACATTAATTGAGGGTTGGATCCAAGATAGTCTAAGGAAATTACATGCATTTAGGAGTAACATTATTTAGTGTCAAATTTGAGTATGCTGATTAAAACCTTTATTTAAATTTTAAATGGTTGTTTTTTGTTTTGTTGACCCTTGTACACAAATGAAGTATTGACCTTATCCATGCATTGACTAACTATTTTGACATGCTTGTTATAATGAACTTCCTCTAAGATTTAGTTTTTCCTCAAAATGCGGAGACAAAAACTTAGCTACAATATTAATTTATTAATAAACATGCTTAGATAATTTGAACTTGATACTAAAGGCTTTTGTAAACCTTTCATTCCGTGAACCACCTACCTTTTCCGATTTGTCTGGCTTAGATACCAACATTGTTGAAGAAGAGGAGTGGGAAGAAGAGGATGATGATGGCTCCTCGTCCCCTAAGGCTACCTACTCAAAAAAGAGAAAGAAGGGTAGCCTTAAAAGCAATCGTGCAACTAACCACATTATTCTTTTTGACAGTGAGGATACAGAGATGGGCTCAGATGATCCTCTACCAAAAATGTGGATTTGGCTATTGGCCAAGGAGAAGTCGAAGGTGGAGGTAATGAGGAGGGTTTGCAAGAGAAGGTGCTAGCTACATAGATCAAGGATAAGTCGAGGAGGGCATCTAAATGCATTGCCAAACTGAAGGACCAGACCTCAAAATTTTTAACAAAGGATACCAAGGTGATTTGTGAGGAGAAGACTTCTGGTGAAAAGGCGGTGGAAATTGATGACTCACCGACTCATACCACACCCAATGAGGACTTGCACGAAGAAAATGAGGGTTAAGATGAGGAGGATGCTGAGAAGAAGAGTGCTAAGTCGAAGCTTCTAAAGGTAAATCCCCTTTTTGAGGACTTTTCTTATCTAAATGATGTTTCTACCTCAATGTTTGAGTTGTTGGACATGGCTAGGTTTGGGGCCACTAGAACTTTTAAATGAGCTAAGTGGACTCTTCAGGAGTTTAATAAAGTCAACATTAAAATGTTCTAAAAATCTCGGTGTTAGATATTCTAATCGACAGAATTGTAGAACTTAAGGGTTCCTTCCATGATTTCAAATCTCTATGTGAAAAGCGATTGGTTGCTTTAGAAGCCAAGATTGTGGGTACTAATGTAGGCATAAAGAAGCTTCTCCATGCATGCCATATTTTTGTTAAGAATAGTGTGGACTCCTTGGAAGTCCTATTTCAAAAGATTAGTGAGCTCAGGGAGGACCAATTGTACTTTTCTGAATTAATGGAGAAAGAGCACTCAACCAAGGGCAAAGGAAAAAAAGGTGCAAAAGATGATAGTAAAGGCCCTGCTGTTAAAGGGTCTGCAGATTGGAAAAAAGTGCTTTGAAGCTAAGAAGAAAGAGCCGCTGAACATGATTGATTTGCACAAGAGTCAGGAGCTTGAGGTGGCCAATACATTAAGCAATATGAAATAGTTCTATGATCTCTTTGTCTGTTGTTTGCTTTCTGCTGGGTCTCAATTTTCTTCCTGTTGTTTTATTGTTTTGATGTTGTTAATGGGTGCTGATGATGGTTTACTATTTTATCTCTTGTGCAACACTCTGTCTATTTTTTCTTTTTGGTTTTGGTTTGTTGTTGGTATCTTACTATAGTATCTTTTAAGTAATATTTTGTATCTTAAGTTGTAAAGGGTTTTGAGTCCTTTCAAAACCTATTTTTCTCGTATAATCAAAACACATTAAAATTAACATTACAAACATGAAAAAATGAACTTAGGTTATGGAATAATCAATAGTTCTAACACTAACACTATGAACAAAGATAACATTGACAACCTTTAGATTGTTAGTTCTTGCAAATACCTTATGCCTCTTCTCCCTTTCCTTCCTTCCCTTTACTCAAAAGGGGAAACTTAAGAGAAAAATCATAATGATCTAGAGGATGTTATTAAAACTAACATTACAAAAATGAATACAATAACCTAGGTTATTGTTACACCCCACTTTTGATTTATAAATTACTTTTTACTTTACGTCAAAATACAATGTTGAATGTGATGATGATGTTACTTGATATTTAAACATTATGATAAAATTGAATGCAATGTGATGCATTTGCACTTTAATGAATTATTGTTATTTATTCGACATTATGGATATACTATATTTATTAATGGCTAACTATGTGAATGTTTCTTTAAGTGAAATATAGGATAAATTTCATTCCCTCTAGAGGGAGAGGGAGAGTATCACCCAAGAGAAGGGTATGGTCTACATATTTACTAGTATTGCTATCTGATTTTTCTTGCACCGCCTAGGTCAAATTATAAACATCGTTGAGTTAGTGTGAGTCCAGAGTCGTCAGTTGCATCATAAGGGTAAGTGAAACTTGATCATTATATGATCTTGTTCTCTTCATTTTAATTTGATTGCAAATATATGAAGATAATTGATAAATATTACGTGTATAATATATATATATATATATATATGTATGTATGTATGTATGTATATATGTGTTATTAAGAACACATATATTTGTATATATGTATATATACATATGTATACGATGATTATACATCGACATTTATATATTCATATGTGTATATATATTTATATTATATTAGAAATAAAGTAATACATATACATATATACAAGTTATATATTATATAATGATATTATATGTATTTGATATTTAACGTTTACATGCTTATGGAAGCATGCAGGATGATAGATGATATTGGTTATTAAAATGTTCATTGAGAGGCATGATAGCCTTCATTGATGGCTTTGGTATTGATATTTAAAATGACGTTAAAGCCAATATTATGGAATGAGTTATCAACCACCAACCTTATGTTTTAAGCTCCACTTTGTGGCGGTATTATTTTAACATTATGCCAAAGTAGGCCGCTCAGAGATAGCCATGAAGGTGGTAGTACATTGGTAATATTTTTAAATGGTTGAAATATGCTTTCCATCATGGCAAATAATACGTGAGTTTTGGCTCACACAAATATCTTTAAACTTCTTAAAATCTTGGTTTGGGATCGTGGAATTTTAAAAGAGGCGACTGAGTGAGTTAGTTTTATGGAGCGCCAAAACTGAATAAGAATTCAGTTATTCTTTCCATCCGAAAAACCAAGAAAGATATGAGGGGATGTATTATCCTCTCAGTCTACCACGAGCTGCTACTGGTTTAGTGTGCATTAAGTGAAGTTAGTCTTGATATACTTGGCAAAGGATATTTGTGTTTTGGGATTAGGCTCAAATTAAACAGAGCTAAGGAGGAGTTTACTATCTTCCACCATTGTTAGAGCTGCATTTCAATATTGGAGCAGAAGCTAGATCTTTCCTTTTTGGTTGTGCAACGTGGTTTGGTTGAGTGCTTGCACACTAAAAACTAGTTAACTCAACTGTACAAGTTGAGCAGGCAAGTAGTCACAATTCATTTAATCATTTCTTTCAAGTTTTGAAAAAGTTTATCTTGAGTTCGTTGGGAAAGAAAGGTTTATGTAAACCAGAAAAGATTTAAATCTTGACAATATTCTTCCTTTATGCAGAAAGAACAACAGAGTTAGGAGTCTGAATTCTGCCCTATAATTTTTATGAGTCTAAATTAATTATTGATAGAAATTATCTATTTCTCTTTCTAGTTGGGATACCACCAGGTACATATAAAATATATATAGTTCTAATAGAAGAATTAAAATATGGGCTTGTGTTTAAGCAAATTTTAATTGTTATTATTCTTTAACTAAAAAGATTAGTTTGGTTAAAAATCGAAGAATTTCATTTGAGAAGTCCAAAGTATGGATAGTACTTGACCTTGGTTAAAGATGTTTAATCATATTGTGAGTCAGTTGTTCACGACATTCTATCAAAATGGTTTATATTTTTAAAATTATGTTCTTTGTGAACAAGACTAAAACCCTAATGTGAAGATGTAATCTTTAATGGAAAGACATTCCTCCTTATGAGGATAGTAATTATGTTATCATATTGCTAGATTATGACCAGGAAGGTCAAGTTGATGTCATTTTTTGTCAAGATTTGTTAAATATTTATAATAGGAGAGTAGTCACTCTCTTGGGTTGTGGTAAGGACTCGAACAAGTGGCAGTAGCCAAGACCCAAGTAGCTACGTGAATGTAATGTGGGTGTTCGAAGTCAGAGTTAACTATCCTTGACCCAGTTAAGTTTTGACTTAGCGAGTCATCATATTCTGAGAAAGATACCTTTAATAAGTTAACCATTGGTCAAATAGTAAGATTGGGTTAACCTTAGGTCAGTTAAGGTTTACAAGTCAAGTTAGAGGTGGGTGAATGTATGACTCCACTCATATGTAGTGGTTGAGTTTAATTCAAAACTTTGGCCATAGTAAGTGCAAAAGTCTCTGCTTGCACTTATCGGTTCACTGTGCTCCATAGTTGCCTAACAAATCAGTAGTGTCATACATAGAAGGAGTCTACAGTTGTATGATCGTATTCGTTAAGTAGGACACAACACTAGAAACTAAGATGGCAATACTAGGGGTTCCTTGACTATACTCTTTGTTGAAGGGTAGGGCCACTTCTAGTTGGAAGGTGTGTGGGGGACCACTGTTTTGTGGTTGGAGGTAAAGTGCTTGGATGATGCTCTCTCTCTTGTAGACAACATGCAAAGGCATGTGAGATAGAGAAATAATTCAAATATGGAATTGCTGACCTTGAACTTAATATTTAAATTTTTAACTCTTTATTAAATTGTAATCATTCATGTGAAATTGAAAATGTATTTATCTCCTTTTTAGTTTGAAAAGCAATGTGATTTCATTTATGAAATGTCTTATATTATCGGAATTTGCAAGTGTAAACTTTGATTTTAAAAGACTTTTTTTTACTTCTTGTTTTTAAGGAAATGATTTATTTACTTCAAGTTTAAAAACCTAAGTTTTTACTATGCTATATGGATAGAAATGTTACATATGGTATCAGAGCTACCAGGTTCAATACACAAACCTATGAGCTCACTGCATAAGATTTTATTCCAACATTATCTATAGCTAATGTTTGCATGTTCTTTTTCTAGAATTGTAAGATGTAAGATGGCCACAAGGAACTCGATAATCATAAATGAACGTTGTCTTAAGGCTAAGAAGGAGCGAGAAGAACAAATGAAAACCTTAGACAATATTAACTATTCTGAAGGGGCATGGATAACTAATTCTAAGATCTTTACTGATTCTCTAAAGCATATTAAGCAGGGGAAGAAGCAAAAGGAAGAGGCAACTAAGACCATTGCACCCATTTCCAAAGTTGAACTAGTTAAAATTTCTATTCATAGGGAGTTACCAAGTGAATGCAGTTCTAGTACTCCTAATGTTAGACGAGAAGTGTTGGATGAACACCTGCGAGTGCATCCACCTTATGAAGTTATTGTGATAAATCCTGAGAGTGAATAAGAACTTGGAAAGTTTATCCCCTCTTGATTGCGACATATAGTTGTAAAATGTCAAAACTTGAAATAAATAAGGATGTTATGTAATCCATAGATGTTATAATAAAAATAAATTTTGGGAATTCTTGTAAAAAAAATCTCTTTTTGTTTAAAATTGAATGTACGGAAATAATTTAAATGTATGTAAATGAAGGTAACAATTTTTGGAACTAATTGAACCATTTAAATTGTAAACTTCAGGTGAAGTATAAGATCCAATATGGTTTGAACCAGAACCAATCATGAAGGAAATTAGGAGGTAGGGAAACCTTCTCATAACTCAGAAGAAAAATTAGATTAGATTTTCGTGTTTCTTAATGAAGCAAGGAGAGAATCAAAAACCTTGAGCAAGTGGTTAGGGGTCAAAGTAGACCAAAAAGAGAGGCAACCCTCAAGGGCGAGGATGATAATTGCCATGAACACACCACTCAGAGTGGGAATGGATAAAAAATTTCAGAATCAAGGACAGATGAGGTAAATAGGAGCCAATTGGCCCTAGAATTGTCTAGAAACATGAAGAAAGTCACACCTCCAAAGTTTGACAAAATAGTGAGCAAAGATGTCGCAGATTCATGGCTCACTGAGATGGAGAAGTATTTTGAAATTAGGAATTATTCTAAGGTAACCAAGGCCATATGGGGAGCCTATTAGCTATTTGGTGAGTCATCCACATGGTGGATAAATAAAAACATGGAATTGGATTTGAGTTTTATAAGGCTAACATGTTGTGGCAATTTTTAGGCAAAGGTGGTTACCACAACTCTATTTTGACCAAAAACTTATAGATTTTCAAAACTTAAGACAAGGTGACTCAATAGTGAATGAGTACTGGGAGATATTCAAACATCTCCTTAAATATGTTCCTCAACACCAAAAATGTGAAATGTTTTGAATAAGAAAGTTCATCATGGGGCTAAATGCCCAGATAGGAGGTGAGGTTGATGTGCATGGTCCTACTACAATGGACCAAGTTTATGAAAAGGAAATCAAAGAAGAGCAGAGGCTTAATTCCATGTCTTCTTATCAGGAAAGGAATTATAAAAAGTATAATTGGTCTCAGTCTTCTCAACCATTCAAGAAAATTAATGATAAGTAGGATTATAATAAGAAGGGAGATAAGGGTTTCCACAATAATTGGAATGAGTCTAGGGGGATAGGAAAAATGGTAACAATAACCCCAAGAAGAATGGAGACAACTCATGAAATCCTTTTGAAAGGTGATTTCCTCCTGGGGGATGGTTTTCATGTGGTGATGACCATTATGCTATTCCAACAAAGAATCCATGCAACACTAGACAATCGATAGGTGGAGTACCAAATTACTCAAGCTGAGACTCCATGTACTTTATTTGGTGTACCCATTTTAGTTTTAATTTATTATGGTGCCACTAAATGATTTGTTTCATCGAGTATTAGATAAAATATCTAGAAAAGCTAGTTATATGGAAAAATCTTGGTTAGGAGAATATGCTAACCAGTCAAGATCTTAGGTAGAGCAATGTTTGTTTGAGGCTAGGGTTGAATTACCAATCTTTTCGACTGAAGTGAACTTGTATGTAGCCCCCTTAGGATCCTATGATGTCATCCTAGGAATAAATTGGTTATGGAGGCATAGGGCTAAGGTGGATTATATTTCAAAAATGGTAGAATGTATAAACAAACTTGGAAACAAAGTATTCCTACAAGGTATTTCTAGAGAGTTCAAGCTAAGGAAAATGTCTGTTGTTTAGTTAAAAATAGCTAAGCAAAAAGGGTGTCAACTTTTTGCAGTCAAAATGGAGGAAATGGAGAATAATAAAGAGTTCATCTCCCAAGATGACTTGATGTTTTATGAATCTTCGAAACTCCAAGGAGTGGGAGACGAAGAATCCATGGATCAAGAAAGATCGGACATGGAGAAGTACCCTTTTCTTTGAGACTTTGAGGATGTATTTCCAGAAGAATTACTTGGATTAACTCCTAAGAGAGCCTTTGACTTCTCCATCGATATAATTCCAAGATCAAAAATTATATCCAAAGCTCCTTATCAGATGACCACAACAAAATTGATGGAGTTGAAAGCTCAGTTGCAGGAGCTATTAGAAAAAGGTGTGATCAGACCCAATGTTTCACCTTGGGGAGCGCCAATGATTTTTGTCATGAAGAAGGACAACACTACGCTTGTGTATTGACTATCATATGCTCAACAAAGAAATGATAAAGAATAGTATCCATTGCCATATATTGATGATATTTTTGATCAAATGCATGGGGAAACTATATTCTCAAAGATCGATCTACAATCCAGATACCATTAGTTGAGGCTTAAAGATGAAGATATCCATAAAATAACCTTCAAAACAAGATATGGGCATTATGAATTCACATTCCTACCTTTTGGGCTGATGAATGTACTAGCAAAATTCATGAACTTGATGAATAATGTATTCATAGACTTTCTAGATAAGTTTATTCTTATTTTCTTAGACAATATTTTGCTATATTCTAAGAATGAGGAAGAACATCTTCAACATTTGTAGTTTTTCTTCAACGTTTAAGGGAACATAATATCTAAGTATACTTTCTTTTAGAAAGAAGTACAATACCTGGGTCACATAATCTCAACCAAGGGAATTGCAATGGATCTTGAAAAGATTAAAGCTGTTTTAGAGTGTCTTGCACCATAAATGTGCATGAAGTCCATAGTTTTATGTGTTTGGCAAGATATTACAAAAAGTTTGTGGCTAAATTTTCAAGAATTGCTCATTCTCATCACTTCTCTACAAAGAAAGGGCAAAATATTTGAATGGTCAAAAAATGTTAGGATGCATTTGACCAATTAAAAGAATAGTTAACTTCAACACCAATTTTGAAAGTGCCTAATCTAGAAGGTCAATTTGTGGTCATCATCGATGCCTCAAGAGAGGGACTAAGTGGTGTTTATGCAAGAAGGGTGGGTTATCGCCTATGAGTCTAGGAAATTGAAGACATAAGATAAACTATGATTCATATGATCTTGAATTAGAAACAATTATTCATGCATTACAAATGTGGTGGAAAATTATCTACTTGGGAAACCCTTTGAGTTAAAATCAGACCATCAAGGTCTTAAGTACTTGTTTACCCAACCTCATATAAATGCTCTTTAGAGGAGTTGGTTAGAGCTAATATCTAACTATAATTTTGAGATTAGACACATTAAGGGCAAGGAAAATTGAGTTGAAGGTGCCTTAAGTTGAAGGAGACACATCTCCTTGATGATATCTATATGATCTGATTTTAAGAATCAAGTGTTGCAAAAGTCCAAGAGAGATGAATATTATGCATAGGTCAAGTAAGCTCTCATGGAAAAACCCCAAGATTTAAGGTATGATGGGTTTTATTTTGATCCAGCTAGGCTATTGAGATTCAAAGGAAGAACGTATAATTTGAACTCAGAGGAGTTAAGGAATATAGTGTGGAAAGAGCTTCATTTCACATTGTATTCAAGACATCCTAGAGTGACGAAACTTCTGGCTGATGTGAAAGCATTGTATTTCTGGAAAGGAATGAAGAGGGATATTGCAAGGTATGTAACAAAATGTCTAGAATGCTAGAGGGTTGAAATAGAACATCATCACCTGATAGGACTCCTATATCCCCATGATATTCTAGAGTGAAAATGGAAAATCATTAGTATGGATTTTGTACAGGGCCTTCCTATGTCTAGAAATAGGCATAATGCAATTTTGGCAATGGTGGATAGATTCACCAAAGTAGATCATTTTATACCCAAGAATTTGACAGATGGAGCACGAATTATAGCCCGTAAATCTGTGCAAGAAGTGTTTAGGTTACATGGTGTTCCTGAGAAGATCATCTCAGATAGGGATGCTCGCATGACTTCAAGATTTTAGAAAACCTTATTATCCTCACTTGGAACTCAGTTGAACATAAGTTCAACTTATCAGATCCAAAGACAGATGGTCAGACAGAAAGGGTAAACCAAATTTTGGAGGATCTATTGAGAATGTATTACATGGATCAACAATACAAGTGGGAAGACTATCTTTCGCTTGTAGATTTTGCGTATAATAATTCTTATCATTCCTCAATTAAAATGGCTCCATTTGAAGCATTATATGGAATAAAGGGCTAAACTCCTATAAGTTGGGATAAGCTAGAAGATATGATTAGTCTTGGTCTCGAAATACTATTGGAAATGGAAGAACAAATTAGTTTGATCAAGAAAAGGCTAGTGAAAGTAAATGATAGGAAAAAAAGCTATGTTGATATCAAACACATACTGAGACATCTCTTAGGAGGAGAAAAAGTTTTATTAAGAGTCAAACCTCATAAAAGTTTAATCAAGTTTGGGAAGTCATCAAAATCAGCTCCTCGTTATATGTGGGTCCCTTCGCAGTACTCAAAGAAATCAACCTTATTGCCTACAAGACTGCTCTACCACTAGCTCTTGCCAGGATGCACAATTCTTTTCATGTATCTAACCTTAAGAAATATTTACTAGGTATTAATCATGTAACTGAGTGGAATACATTACAAGTACAAGACCTAGGGGTGGTCATGATTGAGCCTATCAGAGTGCTCGAAACATGCAAGCTCCACCTACATAATAGAGAGGTCATTTAGTGCAAGGTCCAGTGGGACCAGTATGCAGAAGATAGTGCTGCTTGGGAGGATTATAATGAGATCATAAAATAGAAATTTCCTCATCTTTTATATGTTTATGAAAACTAAAAGTAAAAATTCTATTTGTTTTTATATATGTTATGATACATTGAATCATTGGGGACGATGATCCTTATGGGGGCACCCCACTTTTGATTTACAAATTAATTTTTACTTTACGTCAAAATATAAGGTTAAATGTGATAATGATGTTACTTGATATTTAAACATTATGATGAAATTGAATGCAATGTGATGTATTTGCACTTTAATGAATTATTGTTATTTATTCAATATTATGGATATGCTATATTTGTTAATAGCTAACTATGTGAATGTTTCTTTTAGTGAAATACAATATAAATTTCACGCCCTCCGGAGGGAGAGGGAGAGTATCACCCAGGAGAAGGGTATGGTCTATGGATTTACTATTATTGCTATTTGAGTTTTCTTGCACTGCGTAGGTCAAATTATAAAAACGTTGAGTCAATGTGAGTTTAGAGTCATCAGTTGTGTCATAAGGGTAAGTGGAACCCAAACATTATATGATCTTGTTCTCTTTAATTTAATTTGATTGCAAATGTATTGAGATAATTGATAAATGTCATGTATAATATATATATATTATTAAGAAGAATACATATATACATATATATGCATATAAAGATATATATACATATTTATATTATATTAGAAATAAAATAATACATATACATACATATATAAGTTATATATTATATAATGATATTATATGTATTTGATATTTAACGTTTACATACTTATGGAAGCATGAAGGATGATAAATGATATTGGTTATTATAATTCTCATCGAGAGGCATGATAGCCTTCATCGATGGCTTTGGTGTTGATATTTAAAATGACGTTAAAGCCAATGTTATGGCGTGAGTTACCGACCACCAACCTTATATTTTAAGCTCCACTTTGTGGTGGTATTATTTAAACTTTAAATTGATTTCTACTGTTGTTCAAGCATTCATTTATTGGCTCGAATTGAGTAGAGATGAGGATGAGTTTACTATCTTCCACCATTCTTAGAGTTGTATTTTAGTATTCGAGTAGAAGCTAGAGCTTTCCTTTTTGTTGTGCAATGTGGTTTGGTTGAGTGCTTGCATACTAAAACTAGTTAACTCAACTGTACAAGCTGAGCAGGTAAGTAGTCATAGCTTATTTCATCATTTCTTTCCAGTTTTGAAATAGTTTATCTTGCTTTTGTTGGGAAAGAAAGGTTTCTATAAACTATAAAAGACTTAAATCTTGACAATATTCTTCCTTTATGCAAAATTAGTAGCAGAGTTAGGAGTTTGAATTTTTCCTTGTAATTTTAGTGAGTCTAAGTTAATTCTTGATAGAAATTATCTATTTCTCTTTCTAGTTGGGATGCTACCAGTTTGGTACATATAAAATATATATAGTTCTAATAGAGGAATCAGAATATGGGCTTGTGTTTAAGCAAATTTTTATTGTTATTATTCTTGAACTAAAAAGATTTAATGTTTTTATTGTTTTTATTGCTAACCTTGCAAATGTTCACACCTTTTAGATGTCATATGAGTTCATGATCCAATTTCGAAAAAACTTTAAATCGCAAGTTTAATTTTTTTTCATGGGGTGCTATTAAAAAATTAATTTAATGTTTTATTTGAGTGAAAGGCTTAAAATATTTCTTATATTATATCCTTTTAACCTCAATCATGTATTAATTCATTGGCAATTTGTTTAAGAAATCAAATTTTGCGGAGATAGTGGGAAATTATTTTCTAAGTCTAAAATGATAAGGGAGGAAGCCACCAAATGCATTAGTGAAGGCATGTGAATTTTCTAGAACTATGATGCATCAACTTTTTGTGATGGAAAATAAAATTTAAAGAATTTTAGGTTGTTTTAAGCATTAAAAATGTATTCTATGTGTTCATTACACCATCACAACTTCATAGTTTCCCATCACATTAAAAAACACAATATGAAGGAAAGTTGTGTTTGGCTATGGAAATAACTACCCAAGCTCTAGAGGCAAATGGAAAGCACAAAGAGATCAATATGCAATACTCAAGATTGCAATGGAATTGAATATCCAAAAAATGATTTACAAATGAGAACCCCTTGGTTATATAGCCAACACGAGACATAAGATTAGACAAGATCATTACAAGTGTCTTAATCCAATGATATGGGATAACTAACTTGACATTAAAGTCAAAAAGATAAGATCTAGACATGATAACTAAGTCTTCTAGAAAGAATCTCAGGACCTAAGTAAACTTAACATGTGAATAAGTCTCTTAGTAAGAATTAACTAGGTACAAGACTTATTTTCACACCAACACTCCCCCTTATGTGCAACTCAGGGAGTAGATTATTGTGCAAATGATGTAAAGATGCAAGGATGGGTCCTGGGTATGAGTCATGCTAGGTACCTATTGATGGTCAATATAACATAGCAACATAAAACGGAATATTGCTACTCTATCTCTATTGGAAAAGATAAATAACTTATAGCCACTTATCTTCCAAGGTCTCTGTAGTTGGTTCTCAACTGTGTTGATGTCATTCAGTGGCCTATGCAACTGTAATGTTCAAGGGGCCTGCTGGTAAAGGGTACAAACTGCATAATACAAATTAATCTAACGTTTGGGGGGGTGTAAATAAATATCAAAAGATAGAACAAAGCTCAGGACAACAAACATGAACGTAAATTCCTTTTAATTCAAACACATAAACTTCATAATGAGCATTTTGTTTAACCAATTAAAACCATAGATCGATACAATTCACAAAATATTCTACACCATTGCATTCATTCACAGTGCTAATTCAAGACATACAATCATTCATAATCACTAAACTTTTGAAATTAAACCAGAACACATCACCAGCTCACTACTAAAATTCATAGATCAATAAACACAAATAAATTCCATTAATAAATAACTCAATGAAAGTCTCAGATTCATAATCCTCTATTGATTTTCATCAAATAAGAGACATTTATGTACAACATTCACTGACATACGAATGAACATTGTTCATCAACATTACCATTAAAATCTATTCTTGAATGACATAAAACTTGTAAAAATGTATAAGTATCTTGGCATAAAACTGTAAAGCTTCTAAAAACTGTAAAACTATCCTAGATCTCTCTTTAGACGGCTAATCCTTGCTTCAATGATCCGACCTTTACAATATGGAGAGAAATTCTACATATAGGCAACTTTGCACTAATTCTCTCATCAAAAATTCAGATCCACAAATCATGGAGCAATTGGGGCAATGTAAGATGACTATCCATCATAATCTTCAGTTATTGATTGATGACCTCTTATCAAAATCTGCGTTTAAAACCTGGAGAAGGTAGAACTACTGGGATCTCCAGTTGAACTCATGTCATGATCCTGTAAAATAGGAAAGGGAGTTGTCCAGCTAGCCGTACCTTTTTGATGCTCATCTGGAAAAGGGAACATGTCACTACCACATTATTCCTGTATTTTCTACTCAAGTATGTACTCATCATAATTGGTGAACACTTGTTGGAGCACATTCATCTTTGTTCTGTTCACCCAACTATCTTCAAACTTTATTCTTTTCAATTCAGTAGAGGCAAACTCTTGCATATCTCCAAATTTAATAAGCTCCCTTCTAGCAGCCTTTATCTCCTCCTTGATATCCATGAGTCTATCAATCAATAGGTCATCACCATCATCCCCTTTTTGCATTGCCTCCTCAAATCTACTATTCCATTTTTTCTTAAGTTTATCAAGAAGGAGGCCATCTTTCATAGGGATATATTCATTAACAAGTATAGCAATACTTGCTCCCAAATCCTCAACTTGGTCATGCAAATCCTTTCCAACCTATTGCACCTCATTCCTATGCCCATAAATGAATGAGGATCAAAACCTAATAATATTGATGGTCTTTTCAACGAAGTTTGCATTATCTTCCTCAAGGATGGACTGTTCCAACAAAGTTTGTCTTGGCAACTTATTGATGTCCTTCAATTTACTTGCATTTTTTGTATATTCTTCCTCTTGTTTCTCAAGATTCTCAGCATGTGAAACCATTTCACTAACCAATTCCAATGCACCTTCATGAGATTTACAACTTTCAACAATCAAATCCTCCACTTCTTGATTTAACCTACCAATCCATCTATCCATCATCCCTACTTTGTTTCTCATTTCAACGAGGTTATCAACCTCTTTATTACTTAACAAAATAGGTGTCTCAGGGGTAGCAGATTGTGAAGAAATAGGAGAAGACACATCCTTTAGGAACTTATGCAATTGATCCAACTGGAATTTGAGTTCATCCTTTCTTTGTTTGTCCTTCATCATCCTTGACTTAGTAGATGATTCTACAATATCAATGAGGTTCATTTGTTGGTTCCTCACAGGTCTCCCAAAATTCATAGTGCCCAATTGATAGTCACTCAATTACATTTTATGTTCATCATTATCAACCATTGGAATATCACATTCAACTACAATCTCCTCAACATTCGTCAACTTAGTATAATGGAGGAATCTAGCCCTTTTCTTGGGCCTCTCCTTCTCAATTTCTTTCATCGTATCATCCCAGTTAAGGGGTTGGGGCTGTACTATCTGCTTTCTTTCCAAATTAAGCTTCAACCATGTTGGGGCAGTAGGAGGAGTTATCACTTGTGTTGAAGAATATGTGGCAGGAGAGAGGGGTTGCCAAAGTGCTACCTTAGGTTGAGAATCAACCTCTTGTTGCTTCTCCTTTTCTGCCTTTTCTCTAGCCAACTTATCAGCTTCAACTTTCTCCTTTCTTTCTTGTTCTTTCCTAGCCTCTTGCTCCTCTTCCAATCTCCTTTCCTCCAACATACGATCTTGTTTCTTTTCCAACTCCTTAACCCTCTGCCACATTTTGGCTGCTTCTTGTTCAAATTTAGCTTGCTCTTCTGATTCCTTTTCCTTCAGTAGGAGATCCTCTTCTTCTTTCTTTCTTTGAGCCTCCTCCACTACTTTGAACTTGGCTTCAATGGATTTTCTCTCTCTCCTTTGTTGAGCCTTTTCTTCTTCCAGTTCATGGATTTTCGACAATAGAGCTAACTTATCTCTTTCCTCTTAAACATTTAGCTCTATTTCGCTTTGTTTTTGCAGAAGATCTTCCTTCTCTTTTTTTTTCCTTGCCAACTCTTCAACTTTTTTTTTAGCTTCCAATTCTTGTTGTTGGGCAAGTGCATCAACTTGAGCTTTGGCATCTGCTTCTCTCTTTGTATCCTCAAATATTTTCCATTGGTCCTCTAGAGTCAACACATGTTCCTCTTCAAAATTTCCAACATTCTCAATAGACACAACCTTAGAAGGCTCATCATCAGAATGTGTAGCCTCAAAATCAGTTTCTATGTCATGTATTTTAATTTCCTGCCCTTTTCCTTCAGCTTGGTCATAAAGTCTCCCTGCAGGTATTTCCTCAGTATATTCTCTTGGGAGAGAAGGTTGAGCCTTTGTTTCTTCTCCAATTGTTGAAGTTCCAACCTAAGATGAGGTTTCCCCTCCAACTATTGTGGTTCCTTCATCCCGTGGTTCCTAAGTGTCTAGGGCAGGTACTCCTGGATCAACCTCTCCTCCGGAGTTGGGAGGAAAATACTCCAATTGCTCTTTAGGAGTTGTCTTCCTCTTAGTTATTTTGTATCCCTGGGTACCTCCTTCTTTTCTCTTCTTTGAAGCTTGAGCCTTTGGCTCCTTTATCCTCATGACTACCCATTGGATACTTCTATCCATTACCATCCTAGAAATTTGTTTAATATCAATGGATTCTTCCTCATCCCAATTGATGGGGTCCAAGTCCTTGGTACCAATTTTTTTGCTTCATACCTGGGATCCAAAGTTACACCATCATCTAATAGTGTATCATGAATATCCTCTTTCACTCCAAATTCAATCATCAGTGGGATAGGAAGCCTTTCATAGCTTCTCCTTCTTACATTATAGTCATCTTGCAAATCTATCCAAAGATCCTCTAACAAGTTGTAATGTTTCTCAAAAACAGTGGGAAGCAAACCATTGTCTTATGCTTGGGATCAAAATGCTTCTAGGATGTATACAATCCCAAATTTAAATAACTAAATTCATCACACATTGCTTTTGCAGCCACAAGATGAGCACACAAATATTCTCCCAACTTAATGGGAAACTTGTGGCATCGTGTTTTGTGTTTATTTGCAAATTTACTATTAACTGCCAAGGTTTGATATATGAAATCCATAAGGACAATCCTATCATTGCAACATCTTGGGAGTAGGTGAGGATGTCCATCAAATCCTACCAACCTAAAGTAAGAGAACTTGGGGTATTGGATATACCAATGCCCCCACTTAGCAATGAAAGCCATGAAATCTCCACTTAACCTAAATCCAACATCCCCAGTCAATCCATTGATGATGACACAAAGGAATGCATCATTGATCCTTCTATAGTGCAAATATGATGTTTGAAAGGTCAATTGATCATAATGCTCCCTGTGTGTGGGTAAAATGAGTGAAAGTAGTTAAACAAAACACACATCAATGAAATGTATTATATCTAATGAAAGAGAAATAATAAAGAAAATTATTATAACCCCTCATTTGAAATCATTCCATTGTCCTTTATTCTTGGCGATCTCTCAAATTCATTCTCTCAGAATTATGTGTTGCACATGAATCTACAAAATGGAAACCTAAGAAACGAGATGCTATATAAAAATGCACAACTATATGCCTACATCTACATGTTTTTGGTATTTTTGAATTATAATGCTAAATGGTATGATGTGATAAAATGCTACTATATTCACAATAATGCTAAAATGATTTGCTATGATGAAGTTGTAAATCTAAATGAAATGATGTATAAAACACAACACCTAAGATGTTAAAACTAGATTGCCATGATAACACTAAATATGAACTAAAATGATAAAATATTAAACTAAAATGCTCTCCAAATGCTCTCAATTACTTAGATGATTTCTACAACATAAGTCTATGAAAAAATACTTGTTGAAAAGTTGTAGAATTGCCTTCTATTTATAGATTCTTCCAAGCTTGAGATGAGGTGGTAGAGATGGACGGTTGAGATCATGATCTTGGGACATCAATGCTTGAGCACAAAGAGGTTAGAGGAATTCATGGAGGCTGCTCCATTTGGAAGAGAAAATCTTCCAAGTGTCCAAGAGATGTGTCTCCAAAGAGGTTAGGAGGTTGAGAGGTTGGAGCGGATATTCCAAATTTAAAAATTAGGAATAAATAAAATTGTGTGACATGTGATGAGGTGGAGGATGAGGTGGAGGTGGTTAGAAGATTATGGAGAAATGTGCTAAATTTGAATTAAAAATTCAAATTTAAATGAAGGAGGGAAATTAACTAAATGAAAAATTATTAAAATTTGTGCATTTAATTAATTTAAGAGAAATATGATTTTTGGATAGAAGAATTAAGGGATGAACCATATAAATAAATTTATCAATTTATTCATATTAGTACAAGAATTAGAATTTATTAATTAAATATCAAGTATTTAATTAATTGTTCTCCAGATCATTTTTATGTGTACACACTCCCATGCCTTCTTTTTTCCAGGAGCTTCCCCCAATATTCCTACTGCATTCAATCCAGGAAAAATACCCATCCTTGCAACAACATACACAACATATAAGGTCATGAAGAAGCTCTTTGTTTGATTCATTTTCAGCATTTGGTTGTGCAGGCTATTTGACAAGATCATTGCCCAGTCAAATTGTTGCTTTTTGTTGGGTGAAAATTATGTAATCAACTTTTCAATAGATTACAGTTGCTAGACTTTATCCACAACTATGTGAGATAGAATCTCTCCTCTGAGAAAGGGGAGGCACCCTTCTTACTGCTAATAAAAGCTACGGTAAAACTAATAAAGTATTTACACAATGCACACTACACTTACTAAATGGGGGGGGTGTGTTACATTCACACTTCTCTCTTTTTTCAAAGAAGATGTTTTACAATGCTTCACGATTTGGAAGTTCTAGATCTAATAACTGGAACGTAACAAAAAGCAGTAATTCCAATACCTCTATCTTGTCAAAGCAAAGCGTAGAGATACCAGATGTGATTTATAATAACAAAGTAAAGGAAAAGGGAAAGCTCACAAAGGCACAAAGTCGTTTCATAGCTTTTTCAATGCTAGATCTGCAAAAGTATCATTTGTCGCATTAGAAGCACAAAGTCTTCTTAGATGTAGCAATTCCTCAAACATCATGAACGATTACAAGCCCAAAGTCTTGTAGATCTTTCAACCAAAGTATCCACACATAAAATTAAATCCAAATAATAGATGCAACACAAAGTTTACATAAACTACTTGAAGGCCTTCAAATACCATTCGCCAATCACCACCAATCTTAATCAAATCCAAAGAGAATTGATTCCAACACAAAGTCTGGCATGCAACTTCCTTCTTTATTGATTAAATTCAGTTTCACAAAATTGAACACAAAGTTTCAATGTTCGTTTCAAAAGGGTAGCACTTCGTTGCAAAATACTAAAAGGTCCCTATTACAATATGAATCTCTCTTATTTATAGAAAAGAGAGAAGAGCTAATCTAGGAAATTAGTGGAGTAAAGTTAGGGAATTAGATGAGCAAAAATAGGGAACACTAACTTTGACTAAGTCAAAGTGTAATTTTTCTCCATTGAATTACATCTCATATTTTTGGTGTAATTACACTTTACAAAATGACATTTAAGATGTCAAAAACTATTTACAAAATGCATAAAAATATTTAACACTGGAAGATCAGGAGTCTTCATGGTTCCTTGCTTGGGCGCAAAAATATTTATATTTCTTCTTGGTCTCCTACCTGAATTTGTCATCCAGACCAACGGTGTAATCCACAATGGTGTGAATCCTCGTGACTGATCACCTGGCGGATGAAAGAACCTTTTTGCACCTATCAAGATGCATCTTAAGGTTATCGAGGGTGAGCCTAATATCACAAAGATCATTTATAGAGGCATCTAGAAAGTCTGCACTCTCTACTTGAGTCATGACGACTTCTTTGAAGGTCTGTGATAGTTCTGTGGCCAGAAGGAAGATATATTTTTCTTCGAGAAACTTGCATGGCAACTCCTTAACTCATTTTTCAAGAATAATCTGGTGTTCTTCCACATGTTCCCAAACTTGGTGGAGATCTTCTATAAGAGATTTGATCATCTAAATACAATGCTTCAAAGATTCTCTTACCTCAACATATTTTTCCTTGTCGGGAATAACCCTGGCTTCCACCAGTTTACTGAGATTTACTTGTTTCATTTGCGACCAAAATGACAGGCGTTTTTCCATTTCTTTGAGCTCCTAGGAAAGGACAACTTCTTCTTTATCCAAATCCAATTTGAGTTGAGCTATCTGAGTATCCTTCTTATCTATGGAAATTATAATTTGAGAACCATTCTCTACAACTTTGTTGATGAAGTCATAGATTCCTTTACCTTTGGAGATAAATCTCTCAGCTTTCCTGATAGCTGGGTCCTTAGGGCTTACCATTGCCAACGATTGTGCATTATTGGAAGATCCAGCAAGCTTTCTAACAATATTGGTATAATGATCCACCCTTTGTTTGTATAAGTCACGAGCTTGCTCCATTTTGTCCAGTCTCCCTGCTAGTATATTCAAAGTCACTTGCCCATCTACCTTGGCACTTTCATTAGTAACCTTGTCAAGTTGGACTCTTGCTATAGTATAGTCCTCCATATTAACGTATCCTTCCTCTTGAGGTGGAATGCCAATCTCTTCATATTTTTGACCTATTTTGTCAACTTGAAGCCGTGAATATACTTTTTCCTTCTTCTTACCCTTGGCCTTTGGAGGGGCTATCTCTTTAAGATCGAGCTCCTCTGGAGAAATCATTTACTTCTTTCACTTCAATACTTGGGATACCAACCATGGGGGAAGAGAGGAGGTAAAAGCTTCCTAATTAACTATCAATTATTTTGTTATCGCCACTTCTGAAGGAAGAATGGGTATGGAAACAATTGTCGAAGTATTTGTCATTACTATTCCAGAAACCTGCACATTGACTCGATTCTACAAAGAGTCACTAATAAATCTATTAAACTCAGCTTCTGAATTGAGATCATATGATGGTGATGACAAGTTGGGAATAGATGATGGAGAACATGATAAAACGTCAACCATTTGAATACTTGTTACTGAAGGAGTATCTAGTATGGTTGACGCTACAGGGAGTGGTGTTGTGTCTACTATGGGTATGGAAGATGTGGGAATAGGCAATGTAGAAAGTTTTGGTATAGGAGTGTTTGGAATAGGGAATGTACAAGGAACACTTGAAATTACAGGTGATGATGATTGGGGAAAATATTCAGCTACATGCTCGGGTTGAGATGTAGCTCATTCTTCATCATGCTTGAGTTCCTGTTGATCACTCTCTTGATCCTCTTTTTCTTTCTCACCTCCTTGGTCACTTTCAAACTCATGTTCATCTTCAAAATATTCTTCCTCATCAAAGTCTATTTCTTTTGAATCTTCATCTTCAGGAGATTGATCAATTATACTTTCTTCTTCATCAGAATCCATCTCTTCATAAATAAATTCCTTTCCTTTCAAGCGGGATGGTTCAGATTTTGTAGTTTCCTCCTCACGGATGGCTCGAGCATCCTTCTTGCCAATAGTGAATTTGATCCTAGGGCCCTTTCTGGAGGAAGTGGAAATAGCTATAGATTTATCTTTTGTGTGGGATTCTTATTGTAGATTGTCCTATGCTCCAGACTCTTCTCCTTTAGACTCTGTTCTGAAAGTCTACATATGAAAACCATGCTTATGTAACCATTCATCAGTATTAGCCAAAATTGAGGCCAAATTTCTCTGATGGAAATGCTCTCCTTCTTTGACCATTGAATTGCAGGCAAGGGTTTCTTGAAGATTTTTTGTTCATCATAAGCAACATTCAGGATGTCGTCGATCCAGCTTCATCCAAATCTGGCCTCAGTAAAGAGATTTCTTTGGGAGCCTCTATCTAACTCTCGGATTGCTTGGGAGGGTGCGCTCCATTTTTCTCCCCAACAAAACTTCTCCCAATTACTATGCAAGGTCTCTCTCGACGTCATCTCAGAACGGTCTCGGCATTGGATGCATTGTGTAAAACAGATCGGCACTGGTAGCCTTTCCAAAGTCGTCCATGTCAGGGTCTAGTAAGGGGGTAGGGAGCCTTTGTGTAGCTCTTGGGTTGTTTTTGTGAAAATCCTTTGGTAGGTCAGAAACACCAAGATCCCTGATCTGCTAAACAGTCAGCCTACACCAATCCATCTTTCAAACAAATTCTTCATCTCTGCAATCGGCCCAAATGTCCTCAAAGTGATATCCATGTTTATACCCCTTTTTCAGCCTCTTTTTGACATCTCGATAATGAAAATCAAGTCTGTATTTGTAGGTTTTGATCATCATGATCTGCATCTCGGCATAGAATGATTTTTCCTTTTGCACACTCTTGATGGTATATCTACCGATTGTCAACAGGAACTTAAAACCAGGCTTATGTATCCTTCGATGTTCCTTGTGAACTGAAATCAGCTGCTTGCATAACTCCATCAAAATCCAATTGTTTGAAGGATATCTGGGCAACATGTAAGGGAAACGAGTATAGCATCCTAGCCTTATGTAAGTAAAAGTCGGGAATTGAATGTATATGCATCCGACCTTACTTACCACTTTGTAGGCTTCATCAAATACTCTCTTTTTCTTGAGAGTTGGGTCAAAGCTGAAAAGAAAAGGCACAAAGAAGGCATCGGTGACCCTCCTAAAATGATGATGGCTTTCCTTCAATTCCAACTGGTAGAAGTAATTATATATAGGTGTGGAAAGCCGATTCCCTTTTGTAGATAATCTTGGTAATTGTCTCATCACGGTTGCATCGTACACCAGATATGAAGTCATATAATACTTCAAGGTGGTCAACACATTAATCAACTACTCATGAATTGCATCAATGATCTATTTACCCCAGTCAATATGAGCCTTTTTCCTTCTTATGATTCAAATGTACTCGTACATCCAATCATGAAAATGAGATGTTTTTGGCAATCCCTTCACTCTGCTCAAAAGTATTATCATATCTCTGATATTTTCCTTGAAGTTAGCTTGAGGAAGTCCCTTCGGCCATTTGGAAATAGTATGCCTGGGTTCTTTCAACCATTGACTATTTATCAGATACTTAGCCTTGTTCGGATTTGAGTCATAGACCTCCTACGCTGATTGTACCGAAATGTCAACGTACTTCTCCATTTGCGGGATTTTGAAGACAATATGAAAGAAGTCTGAATCTAGTCTCAAAACCTCATGTCCGAAAGAATCAATGACACTTCTGATTTCTCAAATATAGTGAGATGCAACTTGGAGGACAAACTCCGTGTGATGTGCAATAGTCAGGAATGTAGAGACAAGATGTATGTTACTATTCACAATAGATCTCAGTGAGTCTTCGAGAGGCTTTTGCTCGGTACTTTTCATAAAATCAACAAGGTCTTGATGCCCAACCTCGGTGTCTTTGATCTCATCAACTTTTAAAATCACTATTGTCGGTGGATAAATTCCTTGTTATTTGTATTTCATCTTGCCTTCAGCTTTTGAGGACGAGGGAGGCTTCTTAAATTTCATCTGAGATCACTTCAACTTCAAGATTTGAAAGGATCCCTTGTCAAGATCAAGAATTGAATTGCAAATATGAATCAACAATTGCTAGCTAAAAATTAGCATTGGGATGTGCAAAGCGAGGAGAGATGTCAAGAAAGCATGTTATAAGTGATGAAGCACACAAAATGAGGTAAGAAATGGACAAGAAGTGGTTCAGAGCTAAACTGGATAGTTTTGAAGAGTTTTTAGACAAATGCAGGAAAAAGTGCAAGGGCGCTGAAAATCAATGCCCTTTCACTTAGTGCAAAAATGAACTAAGTGCAATGGCGCTGAAAAAGTGCACCATTGCACGTAGTCTTAGAAATTTTTTTGAAAGAATGTCAGGGTGATCCAAAAGCACAGCTTGGGTATGAGGACAAGAAATCTTTTCAAGGAAAGAATAAGATTTTGAAAAAAAGCCAATGGTATGAATTTCATTTTTAGAAAAATGAATGTTTCCAATTTTACAAAAAATGTGGGCATCTATTAAGCCATTACACATGAGAGAAATACACGAGAAATGAAGAATGAAATGTAATAATTCAAAAACATGATTGAGAAAGAATAGAGAGTGATGGAAAAAGGAACGTATGGAAGCATGAAGACGATTATAGAGAAAAACGTGATTCAAGAAACCTGCGTTTCTAAGAGAGGGCACACGTTTTTGACAAGGAGACGTTTTTTGTCAAGAAATAAAAACCATCAAATGGTTGATTCAAAAATCTGATCATGAGAATGGAAAACAAAGAACATACCTGAAACAATGTGGAAGAATCAAGCCAAAACTTGAAAAGATAGCTATGACTGCAAAAAATGTGTTTTCCTATGGTGAGCTTGGTCGACCAACAAGATGAGAGAAGAAGAACAAGATAAAAGTGAGGAGAAATGAATAAGAATCACTTTTAAGTGATCTTTAAGTCTTTAAAACTAACTTAAGTCGACCAACTAATTTAGGCATGAAAACTGGCACATTTAGTGAAAATTGCAAACGAGCTTAAAAAGGGTACCCCAGCCAAAAAATTGGCTAAGTTACAAAGTTAAGTGCAATGGCGCATGTTTTCAGCACCCTTGCACTAAATTCCAAAATCACTTAAGTGCAAGGGTGCTGATTTTGTTTTCCCTTGCACTTTCAACACTTAGTCATTTTTCCAAAGTGAAGAAGGGCACTGTTTTTCAGGCCAACTGCACTTTTCACTATTTTACTAAGTATCAAGAGTGAGGGCCCACCAAGGTACTCGTTTCGAAGGTCTTTGCGAGGTGAACATGGGGGATTTCTTAGATTGAATACCTAAGACTTTGGAATGCATTTTGAGGTGGATTTAAAATCACCTCATTTTGCATGCTTGAACATCACGAACCTAGGAAACAAACAAGTTTCGTAGGGGGTTATTTATGGAACGAGCGCTGCTAGTTTCTACGATAACAACTGGCTCCTATTGGGGATCTTTCTTTTGTCGTACTCTCAAATGAGTGAAGGGAGAAGAACTCCAGAATTCAAATGCCTTTATCCATCCATTGGGATTGGATTTAGGCAACGACGACAAAACTAAAAATAAAAAGACACAAAGGACTAAAAGTAAAAATAAAAATATTTACATTTGGAACGTTGATCACTTTACTATGTAAAGTGTTTGAGGTGTTGTCCACTGTGAGGAAAGGCGAACGGCATTCCATCTTCGTATGCTAGCAAGAAATTATTCTCACTGTACAACTGGTGAACTTGGAAAGGGCCTGTCCATAGTGAGTCAAATTTCCCATGCATACCTTTTGGTTCTCTCTATTTGTCCCATAGGAGAACGAGATCACCAATTTGAAAATCTTGAGACTTAGCCTTTTTGTCAAAAATATTCTTTGCTTGTTCTTGGTGCTCTACAATGTGACCAACAACCTGAACTTGCTTCTCTTCCAACTCAGAGAGATACATTATACGCTTATCAAAAAAATTATCAAAAGTCTCGTCCTCAATAGCCTTAGCCAACTTGAGGGTTGGAAGTTCCAGGGTTATAGGAATCTCAACGTTCAAACCATACAAGAGTTGAAAGGGGGACATACTGATTTCCCACTTTGGAGTTATCCTGTCCACCCACAAGGCATCATACAAAGCCTTGTGCCATAAACGCTGATTTTCATTTACCAGCTTCTGGATGATGATCACTAGATTCTTGTTGCTTGATTCAGCCTGGCCATTACCTTGTGGGTAATATTCAGAAGAATGTGACAAGGTTATGCCATGTTCAAAACAAAAATTGGTGATCTCGTTTGACGAGAAGGCAAAAGTATTGTCAACAACGATTTTGTTTGGCATGCCAAACCTGGAAATGATATTCTCTTTCAAGAAATTCCACACCACCTCAAAAGTTGTGTGCTTAGTAGGAACCGCTTCCACCCACTTGGTGAAGTAATCAATCATGGTTGGGACGTAGACATGTCCGACACTTGATGATGGATTGACCACACCGATGAAGTTGATTCCCCACTATTGGAAAGGTTCTTCGATTACAATGGGCTTTAATGGAAAAACTTCCAGCTTAGGCCTACCGAAAAATTATTGGCATAGCTCACACTTGCGTACCCAAGATTACGCATCTTGAAAGAGCGTGGGCCAATAGTTCTTTTCTCTCAAAATTTTGTGAGCAATAATTAGTGTGGAAAATGCCCTCCACATGCCAAGGCATGGTATGACTTCAACAAATTTTCTTGTTTTTCTTTATCTACACATTGCAGAAAAGTGCCATCCACTGCACGCTTGTATAAGCCATTGTCCCATAAGACAAAATTGGTTTATTTCAACTTGATAGTTCTCTTTTCTTTTGACGTCAAATTATTTGGGAATTCACCGTAAGTGAGGAAATGAGCGATGTTAGAATACCACTCATTGGTGGTGTTGACAAACAGTACCATGGGTAGTTCGCTTGAATCTACTTCCTTTTCCAAAGGTTCTTCATCCTTCAAAACTTCTTCATTAGGGTTGTTCTCAATAATAAGTTGGCATAGTCCATGTCCTTGTATTATATTGGTGGGTTTAATCTCTAGGTCATACTCCTGAATCTTGGCAACCTAGTTGCCTCTTTTTGTCCCGAATTCCTATTGTGTTAAAATGGATTTAATAGTTGTATCCGAAACCAGGACCTTGACATGACTATTCAGGATGTAAAACCGAAATTGTTTAACAACCTTGACCATGAAAAAATAATTTTTACTTCAACTCATAGCTCTTCAAGGGGCAGCTCATGAATGCAATGGGCGATTCAAAACCCTCATGGTTCTCCTGCACCAAAATAGTTGAAAGTGTATGCTCAGAAGAATAACTGTACATTATGAAATCTTTGGTATAATCAAGACAAACCAACACTGGAGCATGAGAAATTTCCTCCTTGATGTTGTCAAATGTGGCCTTCTCTTCCATAGTCCAGTGGAAAGTGGTATTACCTTTCATCATGTTGACAATATGATGAGTCTTTTTTGAAAAGTCTGGGAGGAACCTTCACAGGAAATTTACCTTACCGAAGAAGGAGTGAACAACCTTCTTACTTGATGACAGGGAGAGAGATTTGATACCATTGACTCTTTTTGAGTCAATCTTAATCCCTTTAGTAGACACCACGTGGCCAAGAAGTATTCCCTCTGTAACCCCAAAGATTGAATTTTTAGGATTTAGGGAAATACCATGTTGACGACATCTCTCCAAGATTTGCCTCAGGTGATTACAGTGTTCATGATGCTTTTTGGAGAATATTGCAAGGTCGTCAAGATATAGTACAATGAACTTACCCATCTCATCATGGAAGGCCAGGTCCATAGCATGTTGGAAAGTAGCACCGACGTTTATCAAGCCAAAAGGCATTCTACAGTATGAAAAGGTACCCCATGGCATCGCGAAGGCCTTCTTGTGTTGATCATTTGAAGTAACTTCAATTTGATTGTAACCGAAGAAACCGTCCAACATGGAGAGCATCTTAGATCCGGTCATATTTTGTAAGACTTGATCCATGACAGGAAGAGGGTAATTGTCCTTGAGCGATCGCTGGTTGAGATTTCTAAAATCTACACAGATGCAAATCTCACCATTCTTCTTGCGCACTAGGATGATATTCTCTATCCATGTCGAATGGTGGATTCGAAAAATTATTCGTGCGTTCAAAATTTTTTGAACCTCTACAAGGATTGTTCCAAAGATTTTTGGATTGTATTGTCTTTGTTTTTGCTTGAAAGGCAACGCTCCAACTTTCAAGGGAATATCATGTTGCACATTTTAGGTCTTCATATGTATATGCCAGGACATCCATATATTCTTGTAATAGCTTGGTGAACTGTCTTCTCTCTTCGGTGGTGCAACATTTTCCAATGTTCACCATCTTCGGATCACTTTCAGTCCCCAAGTTATACTACTCGACCTCATTTTATGAATCAGAGTCCGTGAGTTGCTTTTTGACATAACAATCATGTTTATCAAAGAGTCTCTCCAAGGACACCAATCCCTTAGGGATTTTTTCCCTTTAAGTTGTAGGAATTCTTCATCGGTGACTATATCTACATCAGACACGGATTCTCGCAGAGGAGAATCACTCCCTTTGAAATATAGTCCATTGAAATTTTTGGCCTTTTCTAAGAAGGTGACTATCTGATGATCATTGTTGAAGATTTGCCAATTCTCTGAATTATCAAGGACACTTGGATGGAAAACCAACTCAATTGTGTAAGTGGAAATTTGAAAATCCTTGTGTGGGATGAGGAGCATGGCTGGTATTGATAAAGAATCTACCCTGCCATTGTATTCCCTTTGCACCACAGAGATTTCAAAAGCTTCAAACTCTTCAATGAAATCCCAAATGATATTGCGATAATGCCTAAGTCAATAATTTTTTGTTTGATACATGTTTCTCACCTAACATACTATCACCTCGGCATCACCCTGCACATGAATATTTTTAATACCTTTCTTACGTGCCACTTGCATTCCCAACAACAAGGCTTCATATTCGACGGTGTTGTTGGTGTTATCAAATTGCAATTTGAAAGAAAAAGGGAAGAAATTTCCATTAGGAGAAATGAAAACCATCCCAGCTCCATAATTGGTTGTAGAACAGCTACCATCGAACTCCAACAACCAAACACTGTCCAGATCATCGAGGCTAACAGTGTCAAAATATGGAAATTCATCTTCTGGCAAAGTTTCGAGTTCTGACATCGATGAATCATTTGGTGATGAATCATTCATTATGGAATGAGATTCAAAACTCTCCAACTCATATGATGTTGAAGACTCACTGGCCTTTTCCATTTGAAGATAGTAAGTTCCCACTCCTGAAGATTCAAATAGGATATGGGCCCTTGGATCATCTGATTGGGTCATCGAGAATTTTGCTTTCTTTTCAAGAATTAGCGTTTGCATTATGCCTTTTACTGGTATTCTAGCTTTAGACATATCCATACTTAGTTCTCCCCCAATATCTTTTCATAAATTTTGTTTGAGGAGGATTCCATAAGATGTCGGTGGATTCCATAAGATGTCGGTACATCGGCCGCTAGGACTGTCATTTTAATCTTTTTATCTGGATATGCAACAAACACATATTGTGCATCTTTGATCTGACTAATTAAGGGCACCTATTTATTCTGCATACAGAAAAAATGGCTAAAATTATTTGTCATGTCCAAACCCAAGGCAGTAGCCACCTTGGTAGGCATCACGTTATCGAAGGCACTAGAGTCTATGACTCAATTACTCAGTTTGAAACCATTTACCAACAACGAGATAAAAAATGGATCAATGCATCCAGATGCTGTGGGAGGATTAGATATCAAATTATTTTATGGCACCTGAGGTTTAGGAGCAACTAGAACTTCATAGGGTGAATCCTGAGTTGGCATAATTCCTTGATCCTTAATGAATTTGACGGGTCTATCAAATTGGTTAGGGTTAGCTTTGAGGTATTCCGCCTCAGACATTTGGACTTTGGTCTTCTTTGCATGATCAATGATGTCAAAGGCTTGGAAAGAGTTGTGTAGACTAGATGTAGTGACTTCACTGATCAGTTTAATGAAAGGCATGTTGGTCTTTGAAACTGGATGATTGGATTTTGGGACAACAGGAGTTGATGGAGAGGGATGCGATGCACTCACCTGTGGATTCACTACTTTTTTAGGTTGCCAAGGGAGAGGAGATTCTCTTTTGGAAATCATGACAAGCGGCTTCTCTTTTTTAGGTGGAGCAACAAATTGAGATTTGTCAAGTTGGCTTTGTTCATGTTGTGTAAAAACAACGTAAGTGTTTGTCACCAAGTCTTCTTCCTCCTCTTCATCCTCTATTTGCAAATAGCCGATCTTGGAGTCGCCAACCGATTCTGTCTCTTCGTGTTGAAAAATATTGACATTTTCTTCTTCAGGATAGTTTGGCTGCACATAATCATCTTGTTCAGCTTTGTAATATCCTACAACAGTGTTGGTAGGTGGGGCTTCAAGAGCGAGCCTGCCTTGTGGTGCCAAAAGACAATTTTGATTCTTATTTCCAACATAGTTAGGGAAATTCCTTCTTGGAACATCTTTGTAATTGGTATTGTTGTTGGCAACTTGCTTCTTCAAAGAGAGGAGCTCATTTTCCAACCGTTGCACCATGGGATCTATAAAGTTGGAATTGGTGCTAGGGGCGTTGGCATTGGATGTTGAAGATCCCGATGCCTGCATCCTCTTATTTGCGCTGGAGTTGTCATTAGTCCTAATCTCTTCGGCTAAGATCATATCATCCTTCAGGCTCGTAGCTAATTGTTGTGCTGCTTCAACATTGGCAAGAGTTTCCTTGCATAAGAAGAAACTTACTTTGGGTAACTGGGTGTTAATGAAAAATCACTTTAAGTTATGATTCGTTGGTTTGGCATCTTGGGGGATCTGTGTCACCAACTTGTTGAATTTAGCCACAAATTATGTCATTGGTTCGTGAGCCTCTTTTCACATGGTTGTCAGTTGTGCTAACAAAGAATGCGCATCTTCGACGGGCTTGAATCTCTCTTCAAACTTTGTTCGGAGAGTGGCCTAGCTGGTGATCAAAGTGTTGGGAAGAGTGTAGAACCATTCTGCAACAACCCCCTGGAGGGATTCGATGAACAACCTTACAGAAACATCTTCATGTTCTATGGCGAGAATACCACAAACAATGTAGAAAGAAACGATGTGTTCATCGGGGTGTTGTTTTCCGTCACCGGTAAACTTTGGGAGGTGTTTCCTTGAAACAAGTGGAAGATTGTGAAGAGGTGCAGCCAAGTGAAGGGGGCCAAAAGCATTCCCCCATGGTCTTGTAGGTGGTGCGGCCATAACTGGTTGAATGATAGGTACCTGAGCTAGACGTCTGTTGTAGACAAACCAAATAGGTGGAAGAGGAGATCTTTGTTTTTGCGGAGGATAACTCGCAGTACGTTGCAATGGTGATTTTACTTGTGGAGATGTAAATGGAAAATTGTGTTGCAACAACTCCTCAAAAAACGGATTTGTAACCCCTTGAGCCCTCAATCCTCGTGTATAGATTCATTCCACCATAATGTAGATCTGAAAAAGGATGAAGATTTATAGAGAAAAATATACAAGATACAATAAGAAATTGGAAAGATTATTCACTTCAATCTAAAGCATGAGGCTTGGATTGCGTGATTCATTCCCCAACAGAGTTGCCAAAAAATTGTTGGGTGAAAATTATGTAATCAACTTTTCAATAAATTACACAACCTAGACTTTAGCCACAACTATGTGAGATAGAATCTCTCCTCTTAGAAAGGGGAGGCACCCTTCTTACTTCTAACAGAAGCTACAATAAAACTAATAAAGTATTTACACAATGTACACTACACTTACAAAATGGGGGGTGTGTGTTACATTCATGCTTCTCTCTTTTTTCAGAGAAGATGTTTTACAATGCTTCATGATTTGGAAGTTCTAGATCTAATAACTAGAACGTAACAAAAAGAAGTAATGCCAATACCTCTATCTTGTAAAAGAAAAGCGTAGAGATACCAGATGTGATTTATAATAACAAAGTAAAGGAAAAGGGAAAGCTCACGAAGGCACAAATTTGTTCTGTAGCTTTTTCAATGTTGGATCTGCAAAAGTATCGTTTGTCGCATTAGAAGCACAAATTCTTCTTAGATGCAACAATTCCTCGAACAACATGAATGATTACAAGCATAAAGTCATGCAGATATTTCAACCAAAGTATCCACACATAAAAGTAAATCCAAATAATAGATGCAACAAAAAGTTTATATAAACTACTTGAAGGCCTTCAAATACCATTCACTAATCACCACCAATCTTACTCAAATCCAAAGAGAATTGATTCCAACACAAATTCTGGCATGCAACTTCCTTCTTTATTGATTAAATTCAGTTTCACAAAATTGAACACAAAGTTTCAATGTTCGTTTCAAAAGGGAAACACTTCGTTGCAAAATACTAAAAGGTCCCTATTACAATAGGAATCTCTCTTATTTATAGAAAAGAGAGAAGAGATAATCTAGGAAATTATTGGAGTAAAGTTAGGGAATTAGATGAGCAAATATAAGGAACCTTAACTTTGACTAAGTCAAAGTGTAATTTTTCTTCGTTGAATTACATCTCATATTTTTTGTGTAATTACACTTTACAAAACGACATTTAAGATGTCAAAAACTATTTACAAAATGCATATGAGAATGCATCAAAATATTCGATGCTGGAAGATCAGGAGTCTTCATGGTTCCTTGATTGGGCACGAAAGTCTTCATATTTCTTCCTAGTCTCCTGCATGAATTTGTCATCTAGACCAATGGTGTAATCCACAATGGTGTGAATCCTCCTGACTGATCTCCTGGTGGATGAAAAAACCTTTTTGCACCTGTCAAGATGTGTCTTAAGCTAATCGAGGGTGAGCCTGATATCACAAAGATCATTTATAGAGGCATATGAAAAAGTCTGCACTCTCTACTTGACTCATGACAACTTCTTTGAAGGTCTATGATAGTTCTATGGCCAGAAGGAAGATACGGTTTTCTTCGAGAAGCTTGCCTAGAAAACTCCTTAACTCTTTTTTCAAGAATAATTTGGTGTTCTTCCACATCTTCCTGAACTTGGTGGGGATCTTTTGTAAGAGATTTGATCATCTGAATACGATGCTTCAATGATTCTCTTACCTCAACATATTTTTCCTTGTCGGGAATAACCCTGACTTCCACTAGTTTATTGAGCTTTACCTGTTTCATTTGCAACCAAAATGACATGAATTTTTCCATTTCTTTGAGCTCCTGGGAAAGGACAAATTCTTCTTTATCTAGCTCCAATTTGAGCTGAGCTATTTGAGTATCCTTCTCATTTGTGGCAATTATAATTTTAGAACCGTGTTCTACAACTTTATTGATGAGGTCATAGAATGCTTTCCTAATAGCTACGTCCTCAGGGCTTACCATTACCAACAGTTGTGCATTATTGGAAGATCCTGCAAGATTTCTAACAATAGCGACATAAAGCTCTGCCCTTTGTTTGTATAAGTCATGAGCTTGCTCCATTTTTTCTAGTCTCCCTACCAGTATATTCAAAGTCACTTGCACATCTGCCTTGATGCTTTCATTAGTAACCTTGCCAAGCTGGACTCTTGTTATTGTATAGTCCTCCATATTAACATCTCCTTCCTCTTGAGGTGGAATTCCAATCTCTACATATATTTGACTTGCTTTGTCAACCTGAAGCCATGAATATACTTTCACCTTCTTCTTACCCTTGGCCTTTGGAGGGGCTATCTCTTCAAGATCAAGCTCTTCTGGATAAATCATTCACTTCTTTCGCTTTGATACTTGGGATACCAAGCACAGGGGAAGAGAGGAGGTAAAATATTCTTGATTGACTATCAATTCTTTTGTTACAACCACTTTTGAAGGGAGGACGGGTATGGAAACAATTTGTGAAGTATCTATCATTACTATTCTAGAAACCTGCACATTGACCCGATTCTGCAAAGAGTCACTCATAAATCTATTAAACTCAACTTCTGAATTGAGATCATATGATGGTGATGACAAGCTGGGAATAGATGACAAAGAGCCTAATAAAATGTCAACCGTTTGAATAATCATTACTGAACGAATATCTAGTATGGTTGATGCTACAGGGAGTGGTGTTGTGTCTACTATGAGTATGACAGATGTGGGAATAGGCAATGTAGAAAGAGGTGGTAGAGGAGTGTTTGGAATAGGGAATGTATGAGGAACGCTTGAAATTACAAGTGATGATGATTGGGGAAAATCTTCAGCTACATGCTCGGGTGGAGACATAGCTCGTTCTTCATCATTCTTGAGTTCCTGTTGATCACTCTGTTTTCTCACCTCCTTGATCACTTTTAGACTCATGTTCATCTTCAGAATGTTATTCCTCATTGGAGTTTGTTTCTTTTGAATCTTCATCTTCAGGAGATTGATCACTTGTACTTTCTTCTTCATCAAAATCCATCTCTTCAGAAATAGATTCCTTTCCTTTCGAGTGGGATGGTTCATATTTTGTAGTTTCCTCCTCACGGATGGCTCGATCATCCTTCTTGCCAATAGTGAATTTGATCCTAGGGCCCTTTCTAGAGGAAGTGGGAATAGCTGCAAATTTATCTTTGGTGCGAGATTCTTGTTGTAGATTGTCCTATGCTCTAGACTGTTCTCCTTCAAACTCTGTTCTAAAAGTCTCCATCTGAAAAGCATGCTTATGTAACCATTCAATGGTGTTAGCCAAAATTGGGGCCAACATTTGTCTGATGGAAATGCTCTCCTTCTTTGACCATTGAATTACAGGCAAGGGTTTCTTGAAGATATTTTGTTCATCATAAGAAACATTCAAGATGTCGCCAGGATTTGTGAAATCCTCTGGTAGGTCAGCAACAACAACATCCCTGATCTACTGAACAATCAACCTGCACCAATCCATCTTATGAACAACTTCTTCATCTTTGCAATCGGTCCAAATGTCCTCAAAGTGATATCCATGTTTATGCCCCTTTTTCAGCCTCTTTTTGACATCTCAATAATGAAAATCAAGTCTGTATTTGTAGGTTTTGATCATCATGATCTGCATCTCGGCATAGAATGATTTTTCCTTTTGCACACTTTTGATGGTATATCTACCGATTGCAAAAAATGCGTTTTCCTATGGTGAGCTTGGTCGACCAGCAAGAGGAGAGATGAAGAACAAGATAAAAGTGAGGAGAAATGAATAAGAATCACTTTTAAGTGATCTGGAAGTCTTTAAACCAACTTAAGTTGACCAACTAATTTAGGCATGAAAAGTGGCACATTCAGTGAAAAGTGCAAATGAGCTTAAAAAGGGCGCCCTAGCCAAAAAAATGGCTAAGTTACAAAGTTAAGTGCAATGGCGCACATTTTCAGCACCCTTGCACCAAAGTCCAAAATCACTTAAGTGCAAGGGCACTGATTTTGTGTGCCCTTGCACTTTAAACACTTAGTCATTTTTCCAAAGTGAAGTAGGGCACTATTTTTCAGGCTAAGTGCACTTTTCACTATTTTACTAAGTATCGACAGTGAGGGCTCACGAAGGTACTCGTTTCGAAGGTCTTTGCGAGGCAAATGTGGGGGAATTATTAGATTGAATACTTGTGACTTTGGAACACATTTCAAGGTGGATTTAAAATAACCTCATTTTACATGCTTGAACATCACGAACCTAGGAAACAAACAAGTTTCATAGGGGGGTTATTCGTTGAACGAGCATTGCTAGTTTCCGCGATAACGCTTTCCACCCAAAATTGACTCAATAAATGGGAACATCCACTCCTTGAAGCATGCATAATGTCTCTTCCCAAACACCCTAGACACCATCATGATCAAGTCATCAATGTCCTTTTTAAAGGCTTCCCTCTTGGGTTGATCAGGAACTTTAGTCAAAGATTTATTTTTAACCTTCAACCACTTCTTGTTCATGTGAGACTTATTAGTTTCTTTGTGATTGTTGAACAAAAGAAATGCCTCTGCCTCATTCAATTTCTTGGGATTCTGAGGGGTAGGTGCATTGAACATGAACCTCATCATCTGTGGAGATAAATAAATAATTACATTTCCTTGGAGGTCTACACACTGCGTTGTTGCAGGGTTGTAGGCCCCTGCTGCTGTGAATATAAGCTCTGGGCACTGAACTGATAATGGGAAAGTAGTGACATGTTCCAATCTAGATTGGGCTACTCTCTCAGTTATCCCAATCGCATCCTCCAAGAAAGTATCTACAAGCAAATCCCAATAGTTGAATGGGCCTAAATTTGTATATGTAATATCAACCCATTTCGAGTCTAACTTGCTAGCAGTGAGAGTGGCACTCTAGTGTTTGTATCTCAAGGTATAGGGCAACTGCTCCACCTTTATCCTTTTAGGCTTCACTCTCCTTGAACTCACTGCAGCTTGGCCTTCCATTTGTGAAACTTTTGCAGATGCTCCTAACATTTCTTACTTCTGTAAAACAACCCTAGATTAGATCAATAGAAAGCATGAAAATCAACATTAGAAGATTTACCTTTCATATTGCCATGTCCTTCCCTAGGTAGTCTTTCATACTTAGTGAAATTTGAAACTCATCGGAGGTGGAACCAAGAAGGGGTGAGAATTAGAAAGCTTCTAACATAGGCGGGATCGAGGTCGGGATCAACATCAGAATCGGGGCCGGGATCAGAATGAAAACTGGACCCAGAACCATTAAATAGTTCCAAGTCTTGCTTCGATTCTAGTTCTGCTTATTATTCTGCCAAAAGAAAAGGATGCAGAACGAATTCAAAACCTCATTGGGAGCGGGCTTGGAATCAAACATGAACTGTTACTCACATACTCATGAATTGAGTTTGTTCCTAGTCCGCTTCCATCACTTTATCATCAAACGTGAAGCAAATCTAACCATACACCCATAACGACTTGGGATGAGGTCACATGAAGGTACGAGGAGACTTAAAATAAAGGAACGACTTCATTATTGACATAACCGAGGTAGGACCAAGCCATCTAGGGCACAATATTGTAAAGAGACGATGCACAAACCCTAGTTTGCACAATCCTGTTGACTCGAGAAATTAGGGCATCACAAACCCAACATTAAAACCATTGAATCAGAACGTGAATAAGATCAGATGGGTCTTTAAACATTTTTCAAACCTTTTAAAACACTCAAGACCCCCTCAAAGATGAAACCCTAAACAAAAATAGGGCATGACAATATGAATACCACCAAAATGGGAAAACGATAGCAGATCAACAAAAACAAATGAGAAAAAATGAAAAGCAAATGGGAAACGGAAGAAAAACAAAAATGAAACACCAAAGCAAGAAAAGAGTCATGAGGAATCTCCCGTGAATGCATGAAGAACACAACAAACACAAAACAAGAAACAACACACAAAAATGGAATAGGAGAAACCCACCTACCTCAAAACGAAACAGGATGAAACTCGATTGGAATCCACTTGCAAATCCTTGCCTTTGACCAAATCACGCTTCTCTTTCATGCTTTTCGGGCTCTCGTTTGTTAAAAAAACTTAAGCAATAATAATAATGAGCCAATTAACCTTGATTAAGGTTTAAAAGTCACTTTGCGTGTGTGAGGAGGTTGTAATTGATGCAATTAATGTGGTTGGTCGGACATGGAATCAAAGCGAGAATGAGTAAATAACTATCATGCACATCAGAAGTAAAGTGGGCACGAAATCAGAGTTGGGATAGAACAAGAAATTTTAACAAAGTCCCTCATCCTACTCCAGCTCTGGCTTTGGACCCATGGTAGGCAAGAAGAAAACAAAGGAATGGGGGCGAGATCAAGACCAAAACTAGTTTACAGGGAACCTTTTGCAAAGTTCCCGGTTCGGGTCTGTTTACGGTTCTACTCCTACCAAAGATGAAGAAAAATACAAAGAACAAAGGAGGTGAGAAAAGAAAACAAGGTGGGATCAAGAACAAAGGAACCAATCCCAAAACAAAAAAAAAAAGAACAAAACACAAAGGTAGAGGTGGAGGTAGAGGTGGAATGGGAACCAAACTTGGAAGTTTGTAAAAGTTCTGAGTTCAAGCTCTGATCCAGCTCCAATCTCGCCAAAAATAAAATAACACTAACACAAGGAAACAACAAAAGAAAAAGGAGGCAAGACCAAGGCAAAGCCTATCCCAAACAAAACATCAAGAAATGACAAAAACACAAGGAAAACAAATGGTAGCAAAATCGGAACCAAATCCGGACAGGGAACCTTTGCAAGTTCCAGATTCATATTTTTTTTTGGTTTTGCTTCCGCTAAAGCAGAAGGAAACAAAGACTTGGGAGAAAAATAACATCTCCTAATTCTCGAACAAAAACACCAAGGAAAAACAAAAATAAAGAGGAACCCATTTTGTCGAAAATTAAAATGGGGTGGTTATGCAAGGGATAACAAATGGCGACTTAGCTGGAAAATTGGTTTACCCATTTTCAAGACATTGAAGAATTCAGTCACACAGAACCTCTGGTTGATGAACATTTTACACTCAAGTATGATTGGTCATGGCAAACAAGGTTGAAATGGAATCTCAAATGTAAATCATCATTAACTACTTTGAATATGAGTGTGTGCATGTATGGTGCATCTATTTTGGTAAAAAATCTTTCTACTCTTAAACAACTTTATTCAATATTTAAGTTACATGAGTTGAACCCTTTTAACTATAGTGCAATGATATCCTACGTATTGCTCTGCTGCTAGTTAGGCATCTATATCCTCGATGAAGATACCTCTAGTTCTCTGAAATCATTTCTCTACTATCAGTTAGGCGTCCATGGACCCAATAGAGATACTTGAACTACCCTTCTTGTATTTAGTTTGTCATCATTCAATGATTCTCTTTTCTTCTCATTTTTATAAGATTTTCTTGAAGGAATTATTTTATTAGCTTTTCTCAATAATTAGATATAACAACTTGAAATTTGGGGTTGAGAACTACAATGGATTTCATGACAGTGTTAGTATTCAAATTTTTCACTCAAATCTAAAATACAGTCACCTAGAGACAAATGGACTTTTATGTAGAACATATGTTCTTATCTATTTTGTGGCAGATTCAACCGTGGTTTATGATCTCTTATAATATACCTATTTTTGTTTAACCTTTCAGACCATTATATAAAAAGAACACAAGACACGAGTCATGAAACGAAAAAGTTCAATAGACATACCTAAAAATAACTCAACCAACTTCTCTCCTAGTACCCTTTTCATACTTTGAATAACAACCCCTTTACTCCATGATGGAGAAAATGGAGGCCCCCCCCCAAAAAAAAAAAAAACTGGCGCTAGAAGGAGGGCTTGAAGGAACAAACTGGAGCGAATCGAGTCATTTTCACCATAAAGGTTCAGAAGAATTCTCAAATCCTCTACAAACCCCGACCCATTTCTCAAACTCTGAATGCCTACTAGACCCAAAAATCATAGGGATTTAACACCATCACCCGCTCCGCCTAGATTTCCACCAATACCACCACTGGCACAACCAAATCCCCCGACACCCATGGCATTCTTTGCAAATAACCCTTCGCCATTGGGAACCATTCCTGGTGGCATTCATGAAATTCCTAAAAATCCCAAGAAATTATGTTCTAGTTACTCCCATGGGGAATCGCGAAGTGCTGAAGAGCACATATAGGCATTTAAAGATGTTTGTACATGGGCTTAGATAGCCCACCATGACATTGCATGCAGGTTGTTTCCATATTCATTGGGGGCAATGGCCTATAATTGGTATTTGAACTTGCCCATGGGATCTATCATGAGTTGGACAAACTTAGAAGACACTTTTATTAATCAAATCTGGGTCTATGTAGATCAAACTATCTTATACCAAAAGTTTGCCACGATTAGGAAGGAACCACATGAACCATTACCCCTTTTTAACACCTGTTTCCAGAGGATGTACAAACAGTTCCAAGATCCCTATCTAGTGGTTGAAAATATTGCCATCAGATCCTACCTGAAGGCCATAGACTCGCTGATTGGTTTGTTTCTACAAAAAACCTATCTTGTCGCAGACATCGATTCGCTATCCAAAGTGTATCACCTTTCCATTAAATTGCAACAACAAATAAGTTCTCAATTCAGTAGTCTCAGAGGAGTTTTTCCTCCCTTGGGATACCCTCGAATGCCTAATCCAAGCCCACTATTTAATACAGTTTGAGGATGTCCCACTCTGCTTATGGACCTTTAGTTGAATTACAAATGCCTTCCCCGCAACCATGGGTTAATGGGGGGATTCTAGATCCATCCCAACAGGCTCATAGCTCACATAATTTCACTGGAGGATCCAATCCTACAACTCACTCACCTTTTGTGAATTTTGTAGAAAGTGAGCGCACCACTCAATTGACTTTAGAGGTAGAAAATTTGAAGAAAACTTTATCTCAGATGATGAATGAAATGGCTCAACTTAAACTAAACCCCTCCTAGGGCCAAAATCAAAATCAGGGAAACCAAAATCAAGGATACTAAAATCAGGGTTATCAAAACTAGGGAGGATTTTCCAATCAAAACAATTATTACAATCAAAACCAGAGGAATTTCCAAGGTAAAAACTTCCCGAATCAAAACTATTAGAACCAGAATAGGGGATATAATCAGAGATTAAACAATAATAGGCAGTTGACTACTAGACCAAACAATGGGGGAGTATCCCACAATTATCAATCCAATGAGGACATGATTCACATTGCAAATGTTGTAGATTTGAATCTCAAGATCAACTAGTGCAAATTACATGACACTGCTTTACACTCTGAAGTTAATTGCCCTGAAATGGAAACGGTTGTCAAAATAGCACAAGCTGACTCCTACCCGTCATAAGGAAATCCTAACCAAGGTGCTGGGTCAGTGGACACAACCATGATTTTTGAGACCATTGATGAACGATACTAGTTTCCCATGTAGGGAGAGAACAAACCAGAGGAAGACACATACGATGCTCAGTCCTTTCAAACCAAGGGAGGTCATTTCCCAAGAAATCAAAACAAGGGGTAATTTACTACATCCGCCCCTCCTAACATGATGGTTCCCCTTAACCAAATTGCTGAAAACAATCCACCTCCATCGAAAGATCCATTCGATTCATAGAATAAAGGTAACTTTTCTTCTGTTCCTTGGTTTCCTAGGAATAAAGATATAGAATTTGATTTCATTTCAGAAATGCAGAAACAAAGGACCTCTTTGTCATTTTTTGACATTTTGAGATGGTGTCCTACCCAACGTGATATTGTATTGAAAGCCTTGGAAGAGGTAGCTAAGTCAAAAGGAAAGAATAAGGTGACTCTAACCACTGACATGAATGCAACCCTTTATAGAGGTAAGACATAGGACACCCCCATTTATTTTGAGCTTAAGAATTTATGGAAAAAATCTACAGAATTGTCTCTTAGATTTTGGAGCCTCGGGTAATGTCATGCCCTTTTCTATTTGAAAAAAAATAGGTTTAAGTCCGGTTTAGACTCACAAGAAAGTGATACAATTAGATAAAATTGAGGTTAATGTCATTGGTGAACTAAAGAATATGCATGTGCAGATCGGATCAGACCCATGGATCTAGATATATATAGATATTCAGGTTGTTGATATACCCAAAACATACAACATGTTGCTTAGCTAGGACTTGATGAAAATTATTGGGGGTTATCTTTCCCTGGATTTATCACATATGTGGCTCCCATGGAAAGGGGTGGCAACCCATATTAGGATAGAAAGTGAACCTTGATTGAAACACATGATCACCGAATATGATTGTCCTAACATGGTAGCATATTTCGAAACTGAGATGGGAGTGTATAGGAGAGAAGAAATTCTGACCTTTTCAATAGTCAATCCTGAACACTCACAACCTTTGGAACACAATGACGATATGACTATTGTTAATCACCAAGTTCTAATGAGGAAATTACAACAAGACAGGTTGGTTTTAGGAGATGAGGTTGAATTATGGAGTTTGTTACTCTTAAACTGGTGCAGGGTCCTTTACCAGAGTCATTCTGAGTTGATGTGTCAACCTTGTGTAAACATTTTAAATCAAGTTTGATAGTTAGATAACAATTGTGAACCCCACCCCATAATACCTTTGGTTCAGTTCCCATTTGAGGCTAGAAATATGACTATCCTGACGAGAGATGATCATACGAAGGATGAAGCCATTCCCCATACTGTATAGATTGAGGTCTTATTGTCTGATTCACATGATGACATTGGGAAATCTCAGAAGTTGATCAATATACCCACCCCTACTAATCTTCCAATTCCCAAGGGGTTGCTTCAAAAGATGACTAGTTCTGGGAGTATTGATCAAGGTGAGCTATAGAGAATAGTTCTTGCACAAATTTTAGATTTAAGTAAAATACCCGATGAACATCATGCCCACTAGCCTCTTGAACTTGATGTGTTGAACCTGTTTGAGCCACCAGTTATTCCTCACAAACGAACACCTACGACTCACCCCAAGAAGGAAACTCTAGCCCTCGACCAACTCTGGACCCTTAAATTTGATGGCTCTAAGTCTAAAACAAGGGGTGGAGATGGAGTTGAACTAAAAAACCCAAAAGGGAAAACATATTTTGCTTCTTACAGGTTACAGTTTGGTTGCACTAATAATGTCATAGAATATAAAGCACTTGCCAAAGGACTGATGTTTGCACATCAAAAAAAGTTCACAGCTCTGACGGTCATGGGAGACTCTAAGGTAATTGTTAAACAAGTTCACAGTCAATATACATGCCATAATAAGAGGTTGGCTGCATACAAGAATAGGGTATGTAATTTGATAGAAGATTTTGATGCTTTTGGAATCAAATTGATTCCCAGAGAAGATAATCAGATTGCATACACACTTGTTGCTGCGAGTACTTTGGAGCCCATGCATGATTCTAAACTAAAAAGATTCTCTATGGAATTAGCATTCATCCTTGTTGTTCCTAACAACTTCCAAAATTCCAAGTGTTCGACAATGACCAGCATATTCTTGCTTTCCTCACAAGTTCAGAGGCATTTGAAGGTCAGATCATTGATGAATATGACCGAGATTAGGGAGATTGGGATCTAAAAAATTGTGATGCAGAAGGAATAATGAAGCTAAAATCCAACAACATTCCTAAGGGAATGGTGGCATTGGAGAGAATCTTTGATTCTGACCCTCGAGCTCGTGAGAAAGTGCCTGCAGAGGCAGAAGGGGGGAAGTATGAGTCATATAACTTAGTAGACTCAGCGCTAGAGAAGAACATTTTTATTGGTAAAACCTATCCCAAGGAAATCAAAGACAAAATCTTGGAAGTACTGAAAAGAGACGTCGCAACAATAGCTTGGGGGTATGAAGAACTGAAGACTTTTGACACTTCAGTGATCATGCACACCATCCCATTGAAACCTAAAGCAAAGCCATTCCAACAAAAACAATGCTTAGTCAATACTCTCATCGAACCTTTGATTCTTAAAGAGGTACAAAAGTTACTGTCGGCAAGGATAATTTTTTCAGTAAGGCATTCAACCTGGGTTGCTAACCTGGTCCATGTTCGCAAGAAGAGTGGAGAAATCAGATTATGTGTTCAATTTAGAAATCTGAATAAAGCTTTAGAGAAAGACAATTATCTGCTCCCTTCCATCGACGAGGTGCTGAAAATAGTAAATGGTTCATAGATGATGGTGTTCCTAGATGGATATTTAGGATACAATCAAGTGTTGGTCAACCATGAGGATAGAATGAAAACTACCTTCACTACCAAGTGGGGGATGTTTACCTATCGAAGGATGCCATTTGGTCTTATCAACACTGGAGCCACCTTTCAATGAGCGATGGATGTGGCATTCAAATATTTGGTGGGTAAGTGCATTATTATATATATGGATGATTTGACTATGATTTCAAAGAATAGAGAAAACCATGTTGTAGATCTGTCAAAGTGTCAAAGGTCCTTCAAAAGTGCATAAGTTATGGTGTGTCTCTCAATTTGAAGAAGTGTGTTTTCAAAGTTTTAGAGGGAAAGCTCTTGGGTCACATAGTATCAAAGAGAGGAATATCAATTGACCCTGATCAAGTAGAATCCATTCTCAAATTGACCATGCTGGGTAGTAAAAAGGAAATGAGATCTTTTTTCGAAAAGATAAAATTTGTAAGGAAATTTATAACTGAGTTTGCGGAGATCGTCAAACCCTTGAATGAAATGATGAAAAAGGATGCAAAGATTGAATGGAGAAATGAGGCCAAGGCTTCCTTCACGTAGATTAAACATTCTATTACAAAGGTGCCTATTCTAACTAGTCCTAATTACTCACTACCTTTTTATATTTATTCTTTCGCATCTGATCATTTGTGCATTGTTGTCTTGACACAACGAAAAGGTGAGGGAGATGAACAACCTATCGCTTTTATGAGTTCTCAATTCAAGAATGTTGAGGTTAGATATCCACCTTTGGAAAAACAAGCTTTCACATTGGTACAAGCTGTTAAGAAGTTTAGGAACTATATCCTCTGGAGTCAGGTCGTTGCCATAGTTCCTGAACCTATCGTAAAGTCTCTTTTGATGCAGAGTGAATTGGGAGAAAGGAGGGGGAAATAGATGGACATTCTATAAGAGTTTGACCTTGAGATACATCCAATGAAGCTGGTGTGAGGACAAGGATTTTCCAAGGCCATAGCAGATGTAGATCCTAATATTACTTGCCAGTAGTACATAGTGCAATCATTCACAAATGACCCCTGGTATGCAGACCTAATTTCTTTATTGTTGAATAATAAGTTTTTTGATGGAATGAATACAATGGTGCAAAATATTTTGTAAATTGTATCATTCTATGGTTTTAATTGGTTAAACAAAATGCTCATTATGAAGTTTATATGTCTGAATTAAAAGGAATTTATGTTTATGTTTGTTGTCCTGAGCTCTGTTCTATCTTTTGATATTTATTTACACCCCCCAAATGTAAGATTAATTTGTATTATGCAGTTTGTACCCTTTACAAGAAGGCCCCTTGAACATTACAGTTGTATAGGCCACTGAACAACATCAACACAATTGAGAGCCAACTACAAAGACCTTGTAAGATAGGTGGCTATAAGTTGTTTATCTTTTTCAGGAGAGATAGAGTAGCAATATTATATTTTAATGTTGTTGTGTTATATTGACTGTCAATAGTACCCATGTACAAATGCAAATGCAATCTCTCACAAATGGAGAGAAGGAGAAAATATAATGGGACCAAAATCCTCCCCAAAAGAGAGATGATACACAAAATACTCTCAATGATGCATGAGAGGGACAAAACCCCATGCAAGGAAAAATACCCCCATAAGAGAGAAGAAGATAGACCTCTCAACCCCCCTCAATGGTGAGTTTCTTGTAATAATAGAAGCTCAACATTGAATGCTAAAGATGATCCAATCTCGTCGAACAACATTCCTCCCCTTAGGAAGAAATAAAACCACAATGATATGTAGGATGTCTCCCCATTCCTGAAAGGAAGATGTGGGAAGAAGAATGATATGTGATGTATTTGAACTATGTTCAGTGTCTCCACATCGCTGCCAAAAGTTGACACACTCCAAATAGGCATTCTAGGCCACACAACTGAAGATGTCAATCCAAAATCTCCTAGAGATGGATGTAGAACACACTCCAAAGAAAAATATGCCTCCTCTAAAGACAAAGAAACCTCCTCCAAATGTTGTCCAAAAGTATCCACACTCATGTCAAATTGTGAAAAATGATCATGTAGAGAATGAACAAGAGGGTCAGAGTATTCCCTCACAACAATTGAAGAAGAATCATCTCCATCAAAGAGAATATGCATAAAATCAATAGTATCTCCAAAATCTAAAATGTGAGACTCAACAAATAACCCACCAATATATGTCAAGTATGCATCCCAAGTAGATGTAGTTGGAATACAATGTAGATTGTGCTGCACTTAATCACAAGAAGCCATATATGTAGCAATACAATCATCATCAAATATAATAGTAGATGGAGAATAGGAAGTGTAAGGCTCAAGAACAGGATCCATTGTAAGAACACCAAAGTTCAAGTAACCAAAAGTCTCTTCAAAATCATGGTTCACACTAGAAGTGTGATCAACAGTTGAAGGAACAATGTCATCATCAAAAGAAAAATCTGAAAAGGTGTATAACTAAGATGAATGATCAACCATCCTAGTAGCGAGAATCTCTCTACTCTCCAAGTCCCTAATGATAACTAAATCAAGAGTGAATTCTATAGTCCTCCCGTCTCCACCATTTGTAATCTGATAGATGGAAAGAATATTGTTTGAAAAATGAGGTACACACAAAACATTATTGAAAGTACCCTCTGCAATATCAATAGATCCTTCCCAATTACACTCATGTATGTATTATTTCCTATCAAAATAGGATACATAGCACAAGGCTCAAAATAAGAGAATATAGACTTTGAAGATGTTGTATGATGAGATTCTCTTGAATCTAGAAGTCATCTCCCTGACCCAAGACCTGTAGAAGCACAATAATATCCCCTTTTATTACCTAATATAGTAACCAAACCAGCATGACCTTTGTCCTTATTATATTTTTTAAAATAAGAAGAGGTTGACTAAAACATTCTAAAAGGTAGATCAATATGATTCTTCTTAAAAAGATGTTTCAATTCATCAATCTCCTTCTTATAACAAGAATGTTCATCATGTCCAAGCTTCTTGCAATATGAACAAGTTGGCTTCTCCTTCTTAGATGATTTCTCTTTGGAAGAGGATTTATTCTTCACTTGATATGAATGTGGATTTTTCTTTGATTTCTTTTGTTTCTTATCATATTTTTTTGACTCTTTCAACTAGCTAGCCAACAATGCTTGAGATTTAGATGACTTGATGAGACCCATCGATATAAGATTTTGTTTCTCATGTATTAACATCTCATAAAATAATGCAAATGAAGGTGTAGTATATGCAAACCCCATAGTCAACTTATGAGTATGAAAGCTAGAAACAAAAGCAACATAATTAGGACCAATTTTGTTCAATGTATTTAGAGCAACTAAATGTCCTTATAAATTCCATATGCTTTGTATTTCTCTCTTAGATCATTAACCTTAGTGATGTAATCCTAGATGTTGTCAAAGTTTTTAGGATCAAGGCTCATAAATTCATTATCAATTTGATAGGCTCTTACTTCATCTTTAGTACCATATAATATTTTTAATTTTTTCCAAGCCTCACGATAATTCTTACATGATTCAATTTGAAACAACAAATCTTGAGAAACTAGGCTACGAAGACATCCAATAGCTTTAGTATGTTTAATCATCCACTTTACCTTTTTATCTACATTTGTAGGTTCAGGTACCTTATTTTCAATATATAGAAAGTGACCTTGAGTCATTAGAGAACTCCATGCATGTTGATGCCAATTTGAATAGTTGTATGATGTTAGCAAAGGAACCTTAGAATGATCCATGGAAAAGAATATCTCAAGCAAACAAATAAAAAGAATGCACCAAGAGACCCCCACCCAAATCACTCAATCAAGAATCCTCCTAGTAATATATGATTTATCACTTTATATTTAGTGTGATTACAAATGCCACTTGCCAAAAATAACAAAGTGGACTTGATCTTAGTGCATATAGATGCCAAAATTGGCCACAAGCTCAAAGTAATTTTTTTGAAATAGAATGAGATCAATCTAATCATACCACTACAAAGTACACAAAAAATTATGCACTTTAAAAAAAAAATCACCCAAAAATATTATTGTAGGAGCAAGAAGGAAGCTCCAGAAGTTCCCAAAATGAGAATGACTTGGAAACACCCGTGAGACTATGAAATTTATGAAAAAAATGCACCAAAATAAAAAAACCAATTGCACCACTGTGAAGTGCACAAAGTTCTATCCCAAATTAAAAAAATATTGAAAAAAGGAGGTCATAATGATTGAGCTATGAGCATTTGAAGATCAATTGCTAAAACTAAAACTTCATTGGAGAGGGGACCATAAATTTTCAAAAAGCTACTGATGTTATGCTAATGTCATCAATACATGGGGTTAAATTTGATGGCCTACAAGTCATCATAGGTGAAATATACCCTGATAGCCAAAATATTCCCTTTGAATGGAATATACTCTAGAATATTCTAATGTCGATAGAATCAAGAATCTTTAGTACAAAATATTCTTGTTTGTACTGCTTGTCAGAATGTTCTTTGTTTAACTAGTTTTTATTTTACCAGCCACCTACTAGTGATGGGGTCCACACGATAATGGGGTTGCTACCACACCATGTGGCATCATGGTGGGCGCCTTGCATACTTGCTATGGGTACGAAGTACTACAAGGTTTGCAGACTTTCAAATTTATATATATATATATATATATATTTTAAACAAAATTTTCAAAAAGACCTATATCAAAATTTAGAAATTTTATTAAAAAAATTCTTTCACCTTTTTTCTAATTTTTGTGACCTGACAACAATTTTTTTTACGCTTGCAATAATGATGGTCATATGACCATACAAATGATAATGGAGGGTGTTTTTTTCCTCAAGATCCAAGTGAAAGTGTCCGATTTTGGTGAATTGATAGTTGATCTTGGGGTTTTCAAGCCTTTTAGACATGATGAAAGGGTCGGATTTGACCCAAAATGTTCCAAAATTGTAGCTACTTCCGAATTTGGCAATCACTTTTCAGCTTTAAACCCTCATAGATCTGGCCTCATATGTCTGATTTGGATGAAACAAAAGGAAAAACTAACTTTCCCAAACACCCTAAACTCATTGGTGAGCTCAAATTTGCGCCAACAAGCTCCAAAACGAGCTTACAAAATAAAGCCATAAAGAGTAACCCCCCAAATCTGGTATTTCTATCAAGTTTTTTTAATTCTCCAGATCATCATACGATGCAAGAGAAGAGCGTACTCAAATTTTCAAGATCTACCAAGATCTCTCCAAAAAGTCTATCCAATGATACCCAACTTGCTCTAATACCATTTTAGAGTTGGCTATGGAAATAGCTACCCAAGATCTAGAGTTCAAATGGAAAACATAAAGAGATCAATATGTAATGCTCAATATTGCAATAAAATTGAATATCTAAAAATTGATTTACAAATGAGAACCCCTTGGTTATATCGACAAGGTGAGACATAGGATTAGACAAGATCATGACAAGTGTCTTAATCCTATGATATGAGATAAATAACTTGAAATCAAAGTAAAAAAGATAAGATCTAGACACAACAACTAAGTCTTCTAGAAAGAATATTAGGACCTAAGTAAACTTAACATGTGAATAAGTCTCCTAGTAAGAATTAACTAGGTACACAACTTTTTTTCACATCAACAAGTTGCATTGCAATAGGATGCTAGCATGCAGAGGATGGTTTGGGGATGAATTTTGATGGCTTTTTCTTTACTAAGAGGAATCAAGATTTTATCCCAATGACTTGAAGCTTTGTTGGAAGTTTTCTTGTCATTGATATGGTCATATGATTGTTGGAAACATGAGCATGATCATATACAGTGTTTTCATTGATGTCAACATGGAAGTCTACATTGAGGAACAATTGATTGATGAAGCATGAGTGATTATGATGATGGAAATATAGTATATAGATGCAATGGTTTTGATCCGATGTAGAAAAAATATGTTGAATATTTGGCTACCACAAAATACGGTTTTCAGTGTACAAAGTATCGGTTTTTAGGTCTGCATTGCTCCGTCTTGAAGAATTTTGGTCTACGGTTTTGAGGTAATTTTGGTATATGTTGGAGGATCTTAAATCAAAAGTTGAATATCTTGATTTCCTCCGGTGCAAAATTTATGATTGACAGAGTATTAGGTCTGTCAATGATAGTGCTACCAATATAGAGTACATGTTTGGAATGCTCCGCATTCCACCATGGAAGAATATCTGGCTATGCAATTATGTGGGAGTTCTTACATGTGTCAAAAGGGTGCATGGTCCAAGTGGCAAGTGTTTTGATGGTTCACATGTTTTTAAATGAAAAAATGGTTCATATCACTAATCTTCTCTATTTGGTACCAACCTAAAATGTTTGGTATTGTGAGAAGTTAAAGTTTGATTTGAGTGAACTTAAGGGAGTGATTATAGGTCTCTGCCAACCTATTTTGATGTGTTATAAGTTTTGAGGTGTGTGTGGTTGGATCTTGAGCCGATAGAATGATGTATTGTATTTTTCATCTAATTAGGTCAACCTAATTGATGTTGTAGGTGTTTGTGAATGTAATACATATAAGTGTAAATTAATTTAAGTCTTGTAGAGGTGTGATGTGTACTGTAGAAAATGTGTGATACAAATTCCTAAGTAGAGAATGCAAATGTAATGTGAATTTAAAGTAGAGCAGAGTGTGGAAGTGGTGTAATATGAAGTGTGTTGATTCAATATTTTGAGCTTTAGTGGAACTATATCTCCTAGATATTGTAGATGCATTATTAGCAGTTCAAGTCTTGGTAGTAAGCCACCCCTCTTTTCTATTTATCTTATTCTCTAGATAGTGAGTCATGTTGGCAGATGGTCAACGCTCCCCTTGGGATTCATGACATGGCTTAATCGCCTCCCATGGATCTGTTAACTCTGGCATTTGTATCAAGCATTAATAGGTCGATCTTTTGGTGCAATGACAACCTAGGGCCAACAAGTGGTATCAGAGCCAAAGGTGTTGGGTTTGAATCCCCTCGAGTAATGTTGAGGGGGAGATTATTGGCAAATGGTCAGCATTCCCCTCAGGATTCGTGACATGGCTTAACTACCTCCCATGGATCCGTTAACTCTGGCAGTTATATCGGGCATTAATAGGTCAATCTTTTGGTGCAACGACAACCTAGGGCCAACAAGTCCAAAATGCAGTGAGGCATTCTGTAATATGTTATGTCTGGTTATAATATATTGTGAGCTAATCCTCACATGATTTTTATCTTTTTGGTTTTTCCATGTGTTAATCTGGTGTTCATGTGTTATGTTCTTTGATGATTACTTTCATGGTTTCTTTCCTTACTGCAAATTGAATATGATGTTTCAAATAGATGTTTAAATGTTTAAGTGGTTTTAGGGAATACTGATTCATCCCCCCTCTCAGTATTTTGATTTTTTAACAATAGATCTTTATAGGGTGAGCCCCCCATAACCTCTTGAGCGGTTTGCAATGGACCCTCATTGACACCATGGAAAAATTAGAGTTAAACCCATGACCTAGGCTACCTAAAGTGACAACCGAGACCAAGTGAGATAACCCCAAGGATATTAATTTTGATGTTATAGGCTATTAAAAATTATTATTTTCATGTCTAAAAATACCCTGCAATAGTTTTGAATGCCTTACCATTGTTAAAAAATGCCTCAACATGTTTGAAAAGAACCTAGGCATGTTTTAAATTACCTTGTAGATTTTTTTCATGTTTGAAAACAATGAAAAACCTCCCAAATTGATTTTAAATGCCCCAACCCACTTTTTAAATGCTTAGTCAATTATGAGAATGTCTCACACAAAGAAAAAATCCCAACAAGAATTTGAACACCTAACAAGATGGTTAAATATGTTGCAACGGAGTTGAAATGCCATCCTTGATAAAATAATCTACCATGGTGAAATGTTTAGATCTGTGAAGGGATAAGATATTAAAATCTTGTTTTCAACTCAAGAATCTAATGGCTCTAAAATCTAGTGGTTTTTTAGATCCATTTTTTTTTTTTTTTTTGAATTGATTGGAGCGACAACTACAAACATATTGGTCTTAGTGCATCATTTTTTATTGAATAAATTTTTGAGATGTTGTCATATACTTTGTCTTGTGGAATGTATTGAGGGAATAATAATAAGGTTTGTGCATTATTGTAGAGGCTTCAACACTTTTTTTCTCTCACACTATTTTTGGGGTTTATATTCAGGAAGGACAAAGTAAAGTGATCCTATGAAGAAATTTTAGAGAAAGAGAATGTACGGCCTCAAAAAATAAAAAAGTGGATCATGTGAATTCAAAATGCAGAGGGGAGGCATATAACTAAAAATTATTTCTCCTTGAGTAGAGGCCTAATGATTTTAATTACAAAGTAAAATGGTTGCAAGAAAATTGTTTTACACAATTCCTACTTGATTATAGGGGAAAATGAGGGGTTCTAGGGGTCAAAGTGTGTGATTTAAAATAGGTTTTGAATTTCCAGTGAAAGGGGAAGTGCTTAAGGTTTTTTTTTTTTCACTTGCAAATTGAAAATGCAATTGGGAAGACACTTTTACCACAAGGGTAAAAGGTTGATGTGGATGTAGGTGAAGGTTTGAAAGATAATTTTTAGTTTACTAGCAAAAGGGGGCAAAATGGAGGGGAGATTTAAAGATGCTCAAGAATATTCCTTATGCCTAAATCAATTGTAAAAAAAGAGAAACTAGATGGTACCAACTATCAATTTTATATTCAACGTGAGTCTTTCCTCTTCTCGCATAATGTAATTTATGAGTTTCTTTGAAGAGCTATTAGGTTTTGGAGGTTGCTTAATTTTTTCCAAGTCATTCTTAAGGTCAAATATTAATTGTTTGACATTTATGTTGTTAAATTAATAAAAATCTCTACTTAAATATGGACATAATTTGAAACAAGTCCATTTTTTATTATGCCATTGTTATTTTTTATTGGTAAATCAATGTAAGATTTACTCTTGTTTAATTATTCAACTTGTCTCCATTTATTCTTGTATGCTTTAGTGAATCTAAGAGCTTTCTAGGCACACATTTGTTGCACTTATGTTAGGTTTTAGTTTGTTTGTATCTATTAGATATAGTAGTAATTCTTATTGTGAGTTGTTTGCGATTGAAAGTCTTTCTAATTTGGTATGTGGGTTTTATGAATTGAAAATGGATTAAAGTATGGGACACATTATTTGAAACATGAGGGAATTTGAGAGTCTAGGATTTGTAAGGAAAATTGATGTGACATAGGATCATCTTAGTTTTGAACCAACTTTGTTCCTATAGGATAAGACACTAGTCTCCTATCATTATAGCTAACTCAATACCTAAAATTCTCCAAAACAACATCTACAACAAGGTATAATTTATTAAGGTTTGTTTGTCTTCATACACTTTAAAGATGCAAATGATAGGTCAAGTTTCTTAATCACTTATCACCCCTTTACCTGTTTGAAATCAAGAAAAGCTAGTTTAACTAAATTATTTATTCATAATGCTAGTAAAGGTGCAAAGGATCATGCCAACACCTACCAAATATTAAATCCTTTGCTTATACATCTATAAATGTGTTAATTATCTACTTATTTAGGGTATGCATATATAAGCTAGTAAGAAACCCATACAATTTGAGTTAGTGAGAAAATTAGGCTTTTGTATTGTGTTAATTGGAATTGGTTTCATCTTTATAGCAATGACTATCATAAATGTTTGTAATTCTTTGAAACCCTTGTTAGAATTACCCTCTCAAGTATTATGGAACTCAAAGTGCAGAAAATTGTTAGATTTATCATGAATTAGTTAATAATTAATTTATCTTTAATTGATTATTAGTCTAATTTATTCTCATGCACTTAAGCTAAACATAGGAGTGTTTTAATTCTTTTATTAGTGAGATATTATTAGATCATTATGTCTCATCTCATGTGATGTTGACACTTGTCATGATATGATCCCTTTCTCATTTAGGGTTTTGCTCTTATAAGCACTCAACCATCATTGTAATTATATCTTGAGCTTTCATATCATCTTGAGAGTCTCTTACTTCTATAGCTTTTTCTTATTGAAGAATATTGCATATATTGTTTGCAGATCTCTTGCGTAGAAGGTGTATTTGTTTGTTGTTTGATCCTATGGCTCGTGGTTTTGTGCTTGTTTCACAATTCTAACATGGTATTAGAGTGTGGATTCAGTGAACCCCTTCTCGATTTATGAGATTTTCCTTCTTCAACGAGGGTTACAAGCTTCGGATTTGAATCCTCTTTGTTTTTTTTGAAAATTTTGGAGGTGAGAATTGGTTGGTGCATTTTGGTATGAAAGAGATATATTTGGATCCAGAGCCGTCGAGAAAGTCAAATTTGGCTTTTGTTTTGCCTGATTTCGATTCCTAACGCCAGATCTACAATGTTTTGAAGTAGTTGCTATTTTTTTGGATCTGCAGAGTCGCTGTATTTTTGGTGCATTTTGAGTCAAAACAGAGGTTTCCATCGTGCTCAGGAGGCCCAAAAACCTTAAGATCGCCTGTCAAATTGCCAAAATATGTGTCGGGAGTTTCTAAGGCAAATGTTTTTTGCCAGGAAGGTCGTACAACCTCCCCAGCACGAAAATCGAGGTAAATAAATAAATATATATATATATATATCTTGATATTTTTTCCTACAAAATTTTACAAAAATAAAAATAAAAATAAAAAATATTATTGGGAAAGCCCATTTTGGGCGGATCATGCAGGTTTTTGTTGTTTTTAAAAAAATTATATTGAAAATTAAAAAAGGGGTGGTATTGAGGGTACCTGCCCCCTCGCCACGACAAGGTGGCAGGTCCTCGGGCCCCACCCCACATGGGGAGGGAACCCAGTGGGGGTACCACCCCCCTACCATTGGTAAGGTGGTGGCCCCCTCGAGCACCCCCCCATGGGGTTGGCATGGTGCCCCCTCCCCGTCACCCCAATTTTTTTTTTTAAATATATATATATATATATTTAAAATAAAAAGTAATATATTTTTTAAAAAGCAAAAAAATATAATAGTTTTTTTTTTTAAATTTTTTTTTCACTCAAAATAAAAAAAACAATAGTATTTTGCAATTATTATTTTTGCAAATAAATGTCACATACAGCCTAGTTGGAGAATTTTTTTCCAGCACCACTATATTTGGCAGGCCTCTATTTCTGGAGGTGATTTTGACAAATTTGGAGGATTTTTTAATTTTTTCCCAACTTTGCCCCTCTTTGTTGGGCTTTTCAGTTTTGCACCTCATATTCCAGAGGCCATATCTTGGTTGTACAGTGGTCTTTTCCAGTGCAATTTTTTTTTAAACGGGGTATAATTTTGAGCTCTTCATGGTGGTGAAAGTGTTTTCCAGTTTTGACTTCTAAATTTTTCCAAAATTTTATTTTCTCAGTGTTGTAGCTATTTAGTTCTCGTTTTGGAGACTTTGATGGGCCATATTTTCTGCATCCGAACACATTTTTGGGTGCCATTTTTTTGAAAGTGCATGTTTTTTCATGTACTTCATCATGGTGCTACCATTTTCCTCTTTTTCTATCAGATAATTGTATTTTCAGCATGTAGTATTTTTTTGGACATTATGGGATCCCATTGTATGCACTTGTTATTATGCAAACACACTGAAATAAAGTGCCTCAGTTGTATGTATTATTAGGATCTTGCACATCACTCAGTGCCTTATTGTACTTGCATTATGTTATAAAGTTCCATGAGGGGGTTTGATGTTTTTCTTTTGTTTTTCATCATACCTTTGTCAAGTGAGTGTCCCTTCCACAACAACAACCTCATGCATGTGTGACCTTTGTTTTCATACCCTTTATATGTGGGTACTTTCATGTTTGCATGTTTAGATTTTCTTGATTCTTCTTCATGCACTTCCTTCTAGCATTCAATTTTAGTGTACTTATTATGCCTCCCCCTTTTCAACATTATGGGGGGGTTTCTACTGTTGGTGTTAATGCTTCTTTGGTTTCACGTTGGAGTGAGCTATGTATACAATATTTGTTCCTGTGTACTTTTGGATGTAGCATACATCAGTGGCTGGTTACTTGCATTTCGGTGAGATGGATCACTTACCATATGGACACTCTTGCATTCCTATTTTTGGTATTACAACAATCATTCTTTGACAGTGTTTGTAGCTTCTTCATGCTTCAATGGTGTTCTTTTTGTTCATCCTTTGTTCCTATCTTTTGGGACAACATTATCTTGTTTGGAGGCTTCTTCATTCCTTCACTTGGATTTCATCTCTTTTTGGAGTGGAGTTTTTCCCATGAGGTTTTCTCTATTTCTTCGCATTATAGAGATCTTTTGTTTGTACATGGGTACCTTATTTGGCCTTGTTTGTCGAGACCCATCATGCATTCTTTTTAAGGTTTTTAGCTACTCCCTAATTTCATCTTAAGGGGGGGGTGTTAGAGTTATCATGCATTAACTAATAATTAATTAATCTTTAATTGATTATCAGTCTAGTTTATTCTCATGCACTTAAGCTAAACTTAGGAGTGTTTTGATTCTTTTATTAGTGAGATATTATTAGATCATTATGTCTCATCTCATGTGATGTTGACACTTTTCATGATCTGATCCATTTCTCATTTAGGGTTTTTCTCTTATAAGCACTCAACCCTCATTGTAATTATATCTTGAGCTTTCATATCTTCTTGAGAGTCTCTTGCTTCTATAGTTTTTTCTTGTTAAAAAATATTGCATATATTGTTTGCAGATCTCTTGCGTAGAAAGTGTATTTTTTTTTTGTTTGATCCTGTGGCTCATGGTTTTGTGCTTGTTTCACAATTCTAACAAAGATAAGGTCTAGTATTGGCTTTTTCTTGTCCTTGGTTTAATCATAGGGCTTCCATCTTACTTGGTTCAACTTGACCCTTGAGTACAGGTTTTGTGTCATCCCTTAGAGATGAGGGTGATAGGAAAAATAACCAGCACAATGAATGCTTGACCATACCATCAATTAACCAATAAAATTGAAAGTACAAGAAGAAACTCACTACATACTAGTCATGCAAATCCAATTCCCCAATCCATTGAGAGGTGGAGAACCAAATGAATAAACTCATTAAAATGTTGCCCCTGACCAATGTACACAAAATGGAAACCAAAATAGGTTTACAACATTGCAAACATTACATTGAAGACCATGCTACTAACATTGAAAATAGAAATTACAACAATTGAAACACCATCTAATGCACCAAATATAACAAGGACACACCAACATCTACCTAATAGAACAAATCAAAATTATAACATAAAATTTAACACTAAAAATCAAATTTACTACTACAAAAAGATACTCAATCTTCAAGAGAGTAACTAACTCGAGATGGGAAGGATTTTCCATAGTCTTGGTGAGTCCTCCAATCCTTCTTTGACCCCCTAGATTTTATTGATAATACGAAAATCACTAATAGAGCTTTGAGAGCATAAATATTATATGATGCAATCATATAATGTGACCATATTTAGAGGCACAAAAATGGGTGTTAGGTTCAACTAATAATGCATTCATAAAAAAACTTACCTTTATTATTCTTTACAAAAAAAATTACAATTATTATGTACTTTGTGAAGTTTAAGTCTCTAACCTCTTAAAAATAATATAACTTTACCAATTGATCTATCTATTGTTGTTTATTATAAAGCTAACAAATTTTATTCTAAGAATGGAGTGAATGGGAGTTTTGAGTAGGAGCAGGAGCAATAGTGGAGATTTGAACTCTGCCAAGGAAGAGTATGGTGAATTCGATGATGATCCAGATGTAGTTTGGTTTCTGAGGGATCTTCTTCAATCTCTGGCATTAGGAGCAGGCAGACATGCCTTTCTTTTGGTTGTTCATGGGGTGTTTGTGGGTTTGGTTTTGCTTCATGGTGGTTGTTTGGAGCAATGTGTGAAGAGTGGCCCTAGTTGTCCCATTCTCTAGTGATTACGAGCTCTGTTGGTTATGCGGCCTTTGCTTTTTGTCTCGGGGATTTCTCCTCTTTGGCCTCAATTCTATTGCGGAGGTTTTGGGAAGTACTTTTTCCTACGATTCCCTAGCACCTTAAGGACGATGGCTTCATGGGAAAGATTGTTTTGGTGGCTGTGGTGGTCATTGAGGTCACCATGCTTTTTCTATGTGTTGTGGTCTTCATTGGAACTTCTTCTATGCGGTTTGTGTGGTGTTTGCTCATGCTTCCCTTTGTTCATTGTTGGGGGATGGAGTGGTTTGTGGCATGGCTTATGGAGGAATCCTTTTTTCCTCTTTTTCTTATGTGGCTTCTAGCAAGATTTTGTGGTTGTGGTTTGTGCCTCTTTTGCTGCCTAGTGCTACTTCTTATTTTCAGGGTTATGCTTTTGACAGTGGAGATCTTGGGTTTCCTTTGTGGTTTTGGCTGGAGTTTAGGCAACATTATTTATGCTTGGATTTTATTTTAGCATTTAGTCATGGTTCTCGGGTCTATGTTTCTTAGAGGATTTCGCACATAAATTTTATATAGACCATTAAATAAAATTCATACACTTATGTTTTAAAATAAATTGTAAGGATGGTTGAACATCTCTATCACGACCCCTATTTTTATTGTTCGTATTTTACCAGTGAGATTCCATAGCTAGTGTGGCTCCGCCAAAGAGGCATTTCATTAAGCCAGTGCGACATTTTTATGAGTGGTTTTTCATCTCTACGGGGGTTTTCCACTCATGAAATTATTTGTGTTATGGTTCTTTTGTGGATGCATTGATGATCTTGTTGTTTCCTTAATTTACATTTACAATATTGAATTTATGTGTATTGCTTATCTTTATGTAAGCCTTCATGGCTAGATTATGTAAAGTCACGACCTTGTGTTGATATACATATTAAATCATTAATGAATGAAATTCCTTTTGAAGTGATAGTGAAGTAATTTAATTATTCCTCTTTTTCTACACCTTTTTATAATTATTTTATTCTATTAAATTATTTTTGAAATTAAAGGATATAATTTAGTAAGTGAGATTTTCGAACCTTACATTTTGGTATTAGAGCACTCAGGTTCAACACTTGGACCTTGATTATCCTATGCTTAGGCTACATTATGGTATGTGAACCCGTTGTATTAAATAGAGAACTCTAATTATGGGTCAAGATTCTTTGATGAGCTAGTGATTCATAGATGTATAGTTGGAACCGATTAGAAGTTTGGACATAGTTCGATCATTCGGGAACTCTAGAGGTGTGATTCCCCTTCGCCTTAGTCGTGTTTCATATGAATTTCTAGTAAGAGTGTTGGTGACTATTTGAAATAAGCCACGATGGATAATATATAGTGTTATTTGAAGTGAACCAAAATGGATAAAATATGGTGACAACCCATGAATGATGAAGTGGCAATAAAAGTGAATTAATAAAAGAAATATATTGTGAAGAGAGATCTCTCCGATGACATAAAGGATGAATGAGTCGAAAGATAAAAGGAAAGAAGAAAAGATGAAATTTTGATATGAAGGAGAAGGGAAAACACCTGTGAAGTAAATAAAGTTGATAATAGTGGATAATTATTGGTTGAGCCTTCTTGAAAGTAGGAAACCTAAGAATGATGTTTTAAAGGTGAGAATTTTTGTAACAGTATTGGGCTTTGGGCGAGTTGATTGTTGAGCACCGTCCTATTCTTACAAGATTTGGGATCTAGTTGAATCCACAGGGATCTTTCGAAAATGCAAGGTTTTGATGTCTTGAGAATCTTCATTGGCAATTCATGATAGAAGTTGATTTGATAAATAACTTGATCTATCTCTTAGGCAAAGACAAAAGTGATTGATGTGATGAATCATGTATGCTTGATTGTTATTAGTGAAATTATATATACATATGTACTATATGTGAATGATACTAGTGCAATAATGCACTTCTCATGCTCTGTGTGAATGACACATCTGTAGGAATGATTGTATGCATACCATATAAAATTGTTGCCTTACCTGTACTTATATCTATACTTGAACAATAAATGTTCACTATACTAATGTGAGTGATGCATATTTCAAATTATTGTTGTTCTTGTGCGAGTGATACACTAGAGTAAGTTCTTGATTCCTTCATGTGGATAAAGCACTTGTGTAATTATTGCATTTCGTATTTGTGTGTGATATACTTTTGATACACATTATGGATCACTTGTTTTATGCATATTTTTCCTTTGTGCAAGCGATGCACTTGTGCGAGAGATGCACTTACCATATTCATTGTATAAAAACTTGAATGAGTAATGCACATTGTATACGAGACATGATCCATATTTGTGCGAGTAAGGTACAAGTAAAAAAATTATGTATGCATACCCTATGTGAGTTAGGCATCAGGGGTTTATGTATTCTTGTTTGTTAATTATCCATTCTATGTGCATTTGAACATGTTATTCACTATTATATCATTTGACTTTTATTCTATGCAATTTGATTTTTCTTGTTGAATATGCTGTAAATTTTAAGCTTACCTTCCGGGATAGGATGCCGAATGTGGGTTAACAGAGAAGGTGATCTTCTTTTCCAAGATCAACCAAATTTTATGTATATGCTTTGGCCAAAGCAAGTTATACCATTGAAATAGATGGATAATGAATGCATATAATTTTTATATGTTTCTCTGCCACATCCTGTATGCAAGAAATATGTTCATTCTAGTATAAGAGTACATATAAGGAATCAGACATGCATCGAGAGTTTCCCTCCTGCCCTATTATTATTGGTTTCTAGGCACCTCATGTAGGGCCTGGTGTTCTTCAAGTTAGGAAGAATCCCGGGGAAGTGTTATGCTTCATGGTTAGGTGGTAAAAGCACCTTAACCATACTCTTGATGTAACGCCCCGCCACACAACCCTAAAGGATGTTGCAAACAACTACTTAAACAGGCTAATTTTTTTTTGTTTAAGTACAATTAATACATAAGTTCGCTTCCCAATGCAACCATCCCCTAAGGTTACGAGACTGAGTTTACTTATTAACCCACAAAAACATAAAAGAATCCATAACATTTATCTACTCAAGATAATAAGTACACATACATTCCATACAAGATAATTACATCAAGCATACTAGATAACTTTCAATCTCATTTATCCATAATTAAATATTACAATTACAACTCTCATTCCCCGAATGAGGAAAGTCCAATAAATAAGGTTACAGTTACAACTTCCACCTTGATAACAAATGAGGGGTAAAATAGTACAAGATCAACTGAAATGAAATAATGCAAGAACTGAAACAAAATCCCACGAGCTCTCCAACTGGAAGTCTTGTCCACATGAACATAAAGGAAGAACCCAATGGATTTAGGGTGCACGCCACCCAACCAAGTGGAACCCAAAGGCCCACCCCCCGTGCTAGGAGATAGTAACAAGGAATCCTAGCCAAGACCACCATCTCTAGACACTGGCTAAATCATAACTGAACCAAGCTAACACATCCAATCACATGTACCACACAAGCACATCTCAAGTACAACCCAAGTACCACACAATTACAACATAAGTACAACTCCACATGGTCACATTGCTTCCAGAAATAAAGCAGAACAAGTATGTTAAAAGAACTATACACATAATAATCGAATACAAACTATGGTCACATCAGGTATCTTAAGGAAACCATACCCACAAGAAACAAGAACCAACTATGGTCACATCAGGTATGCTAAGGAAACCATACCCACAAGATCAAATACCAAATGTTGTCCTAGACAGAGTGTCATCACACAGCTCATCATGAGTTACCCACTACGGATCTTCTTAGGCTCCGACCCCCATAACGGGTTACCCTGGTGGCCTCTACCGATCCCCAACCCTCATACTTACTAATGCGGGATCAAATACCTGTCATTTAGAATAGATAGATGACCTTTCTGTTCTAGGCCTTCCCACTCATCCCAAGTCTAAACGAGCCCTTGTGTCTATGAGTGAGGCATAATTATCTTGATTGGTGAGAAGTACCACCTAATCTTCTAAGTTTTGTTTTAGTTATCACTTGAGTAAACCACTTCCGTAAGTTACCCAATTTACCTCTTCTGGGCTCTGGCCCCTACGGAAGCCACTCTTCTACTTGACAACACACAAACCATCCAAACACCAAGGGTAACAAAGTGCAAACAAAAAAAATATCACGACCACTCCTTTCTCAGGAGGCATCACAAGAGAAAACCCTCTCCAAACACTAAAGGTAATAGCAATAACAAACCACTCCTTACAAGGAGGCACAAAACACATAATCCACTCCTTTCATAGGAGGCACGCAAATATCCCCGTTCGAAGAAATCGGGTAAACACTGACCATACACCATGCACTACCCAAAGGGAATTAACAAACAGTCGACATCACAAGACGCAACCCCCAACCTCTAGGGTCTTCTGGAAGACTTACAGATTTAAGACACTTGACCCATTTCCCAAACAAGAACACAAAGGAAATATTCACAATCAAGGCGAGCAAGGAGACGAGAATTTAAATTCTACTTTGGGTTCACTAAACCCATTTGCTCATTACATTCCGTAATTTGTTACATCGCTACAACTGAATTAAAAATTCATCTTTTCAGATAAAGGAGAAATTAACACTAATATTCAATTCCCTAATTGCCCTTAATAAAATAAGCATTTTCAACTGCAACTCAGAACATTTCGCTTTATACTAGATAACCGTTTGTCCTTGCAAACTAAATCATTATAAATAAAGTTGATTAATTTTGTTATTAACACATTAATCACAAATCCAATATTTGCCCGTTTCAAAACTATTGTTTTAAAATAAATCAATAATTTGACTATAAACCCAATGTTTTAAATTTTTCAATTTATATTTAAATCAAATAGATAATTTGAACTTTTGCCCATCAGTTTAAATTTCATTAATCCATTTAAACTATGCTTTTATTTCCCTCTTTCATATTCTCTACTATACATATATTAAATTAATATTTTAATATTATATACATATATTATTAAATATTATATATATATATATATATATTAAAGATTAATATATATAATAATATTTAATATTATATATATAAATAATATTTAAACATTAAAAAAATAAAGATATTTTAATTTTAACCCACGCCTCGGGCCACGTGCACAGATTTCTTTTAGGGCAAGGCGGCCATTTTCGGGCCGCGTGCATAAGGAAACGGTGGAGGCTTAGGCACTAGCCACAGTTTGAAGGTGGCAGCGGTGCTAGGGCATCAGTCGGTGCAGCTATCATGGTTGGCGGTTGTGGTAACACAACCGACACCTACCAAGGGTGGCAGTTGTGTTAACACAGTCGCCCCCGCTTAGTGGGCAACGGCTGTGGTAACACAGTCGCCCCCACTTGGTGGTGGCAACGACCGCGACAGACAGAGGAGGTGGGGGTTGCGCTGGGTGCGGCTCCCCCCACACGCCTCCCAAGGTGGGTGCAGTGGGGGTGAGCCCCCAGCTCCCTAATAAAATTTTATTTTTTTATATTTATTTATTTTTAAGCAAAATCCCTATGGATTTTGAAATCCGCATTTTCATAGGGAGGTTTTTTTTTATTATTATTATTATTATTTTTAAATAAAACTTTACCAGCATAACCTCCAACATTTACATGTATGAAATATATATATTTATTTATTTCAATGAATATATACATATACATATATTTAGATACCCACATAACTAATTTTACAAAATTTATTGAACAAACAAAATTGAAATAACATTTTCCAGCCAGGAACACCAATATTTTTCTTGAAGTAATTCATATCCAAACATAGATTTTTGCAAACAAATAAAAGCTAAAGACATGAACCTGATTATCCAAGAACTTGAGAAGATCCAGATGGTGCACAGATCCTTGCCTCGATTCCCTCTTCAAATCAACAATTTCCTCATATTCAACCCAAAACCCACAAAATGCAAAATTCTTCCTCCCTCCATTTTCAATTTTCCAAAATTTTCATAATCCAAAATTGTGAAGCAAAATTCAAACATAAGGATAAAACTCTAAAAAAGCAACAACCACCCTCATAAATTTCTGAAAACAGAAAATGGAAAATATCTCAATTTCTTCAATTTTTGAATTCAACTTTCAAATTTGACTTTTTTAATCATTTTCATAATTTTCAATTTCAACAATATAACAATAACTTCAACATAAATAGATTAAATTCTTTCAACATAATAAATTTAATTAATTGATAAATAGATTTAATCAACGATTAAATTATTTATTAATTAAATTAAATTAATAATAAAATAAATTATATTTCAACATAATCTCATAACAAATTAATCCACAACTTAAATACATTAAGCCATTTAATTACCCTTTTCTAACTTGAAATTAAATAATGAAGGGAGGGAACAATATTCAAAGCAACACAACCCGACAGATACTTGACGACATACTAGGACTAGGGTGACGACTTGGCACGAAAAACCTAGCTACTATCTCCCAATCAAATATCATTGGGCATTGGACACGCTCAAACCTGTGAAACCAGGTGGAGTCGATGTCCTGTACCTGTCAACCTACGAACACAAAGTATATCCACATGCATATATATATATGTCAAAATTAAACACACCGTGAAGAGGAAGTCTCGGGATCGCAGGGCGCTCGCAAGCGAGTGATGCAATCTCGTCCCCTTCACCAATACAGTATTACTAACTGATGAATCTAACATCATTAATATGATCAAACGCATAAACATCATTAATTCAATTATCCACTATGCTAATCCAAAGCATGACATAATAATAACATCAGGATCAAATACCATCACAACAAAATATCACATTCACATCGCTTTACAGATAGCGATCAAACAATAACTGAGTTCTAAGTCAAAGTACAAACAAAAAGTACAACATAATCAAACAGAACACTGTTCGATCAAAAGAGCAAAACGAAGGGGTCTTACACCTAACCTTCAGCTTGCGAAAGACCATTGGGTTATGGTAGTTGAAGATTGATTAAATGTTTTATTTTCATGTAATTTAGAAACTAGATATGTATCATATCATGGATCATTGTATGGCTTGTTTAGTCAATTTATGTCATGCACTTCTCTTGGATGCACGCTTGCTACATTTTTAAGGTAAAAGATTATACATATACATTTATGGATACCTTTGTTAACAAAAAATTACTTTTCTAATTATAGATCAAGATTTACCTTTTAATGTGAAATTTAGTAACTAGTTGAATCAATATTGAGCTCTTGATGATCTTCCTGACATCTAGTATTCCGGTTTGCTATGGTAATCAACTTGAACCTTTTGTATTAATAGTAAGTGTTCTTATCATTGATGTTTCTAATCATGTTGATGATCTTTTGTAACTCATTGATCTTCTTATATTTTATGTTATTGACTAAGATGAAGACCTTGTTGTAATTGTTGACATTTTCATATTGTTGAGACTTTTCTTTGTTTAGTGTTTTAAATTGCTAATGATGAGAGAAAGTAGAATGAGATGCTTGTTTTTCATCATAAAGGAAATTGTGCTGACATCTCATGCAAGTAGGCATATTGATAAAATAAACATAATTGTTTTCTTTCTATTAGTGAATACTTTGGAATATGAAAAATATTTGAATAAGATATAGAAGATTGTATGAAATAAATGAATTGGTTGCATGCTTTTATTAGATAAGGTAAATAGAGTGAATTGATGAAGTTATGATGTGCTAACAAGGTGTGCAAGTGTCTCAATTCTAGCCACAAGAATTCTTGTTGTTATGAATAGATAAGTGTTTGAAGTAAACAATATCTTCGTCGGGTGGATTGGTTTTGATATTAAGGTAAAACAAAATTAAAGACGTATGATATTTTATCTTTAGATAAGTTGATCATCGAGATGATGATTCTTTAAGGGGGGAAGGATGTCATGACCCTTATTTTTATTGTTCGTATTTTACAATGTTAAATTAAATTAATTTATGGTGAAATAAAAGTACAAAGAAATAAAAAGAATTAATTACATTTTAGTTAGAGAATTCATTTTGCAATTAAATGATAATGTGTGGTTATTTAGAATAATTAATTTATTTGCAATTAAATGAAAATACCTTGCTATTTAGGAAAATTATTTATGTGCAAGTGATATTTCGTATTATTTATTTGAATAAATATATAAATTACAAATTAAAATGACTTATTTATTATTTTTGAAGATAAATACTTCATTTGTAGTTAAAATAGGAATTTTTTATTAATATTTAATGGATAAATATTGTGTATGTAATAAATTTTATTTATTTACTATTTTCAAGATTAGGCCTGGGAATGGAAGTGAAATCTTTAAAAAGGGAAAATCAATAACTGAAGGGTAATATAGTTTTCACAACTACTTTTACATTCTTCTTGTATTGCTCTGCAAAAATAACTAAAACAATGGCTACCAAGAAGAGGGCTTCACAAATTCAGTGAATCTAGCACGGTAGAAAGAGGAGTAAAAACAAGAAAGAAAGGAAAACAAGAAGAGGGAATTCAAAGACGAAGCGAATTTCTAGGTTTTTAATTTCTTTTCCATTGCAATTTAATTCAAATGTTTGGGAAAAGTGGAATTCTTTTGTGAAATTTTCATATCAGAATCTTCATGGTTCCCTATGATAAATACTTGCAAAAATTTGTATATTTTATGTATTATCTCTTGCTGAAAATTTGAATTTATTGTTGGAAATCCAATTTATTAAAGAGGAGATTAAAAAGAAGAAGCTATTATGAGAGAAGCAAAACAATTTATCAGACATTTATTTATTCAAATATATATATATATATATATATATATATATATGAATATATATAGTATATATGAATATATATATAACAAAAAAATTTAATATATATATATACTAATATCTGTACACATCTAAAATTGGTCACGGTTAATCGAACCTGTTAATTAATTAAATATAAATTGTTTAATTAATATTCTTAAGTCATCTACATATAAATAAATTTAATTAATTATTTATATTGTTCATTTTCCAATTCTGCTAATTTAATTAAATAAATAAAGTTTATTTAATTAATGCTATCTTCTTCTTAATTAATTAAATAGATTTTACAATTTATTTACATTAATTATCACAAGTTTAAATTCTAAATTTAAATGATATTCTTCTCTCCACATTTAATTAAATATTTTTGATATTTAATTAAAACACATTTCCAAATTTCTCACTCTTCCCACAAAATTAAATATTCTTAATATTTAATTAAAAGGCTTTTTCTATTCTCACATAATTAAATATTTTCAATATTTAATTAAAACCTTTTCATATTTCTTTCACACATAATTGAATATTTATTTATTTAATTATGAGAAATGCCTTTCAATTTGTCTCTTCATTCTCCATTCGTCTCTTAAAATTCCATCTTCTTTTCAAATTCTCGATCTCTCACCATTCATTTCAACAAGTTTGAACTCAAACGTCGATCTTGGCCAATTGAATTCCTACCTTCAAAAATCTATAAATACAGCCCTCTTGTGGGTTGAAAAGGACCTTGAATCTCAGATTTTCCTGCGTAGTCACTATAGTTGCATAGCATTTCAATTTTCATAAAGCTTAATCTTTTAGCAATGCATATGCATTTTTATTAATCTCATTCTCTCAAGCTACCATTCTACAAGCTGTTGTTTTAAACAACTGAGAGCAAGCATCTTGAAACGAATCCTTGGAGATAAAGGACAATGGAACGAATTTGAAGAAACTGTGGTTTAGAGTTTGCATTTACTTTCTTTAATTTAATTTCTTCAATCTAATGTTTCATTGGTGTATTAGTTTAGATTCAATTTGATTTGCACATTCTAACGTACACATTTTTGGCACCCATTGTGGGGCATCCCCCCGTTTTAATCTTTTATTTGCAGATTTTTCTTACAGGTGACAGACTGGATTTGTGCTTTAGCGCATACGAATCTCGATTTAGCGCATCCACAGACTGTTTCGACGCATTCATAGACTATTTCGGCGCATCCAAGGTCTATTTTGGCGCATCCAGGGTCTGTTTCGACACATACGAGCTTTCTTTTAGCGCATATGAGCTTTCTTTTGGTGCATACGAGCTTTCTTTTGGTGCATCCATGGACTGTTTTAGCGCATACAGTTTTTTATTTTTTATTTTTTTTTCAATCTTAAAATGGCCATATCTTGGTCATATTTTGGTCTTTTTTGGAGCTTTTTTTTTGAAATGGGGTAGAATTTCATAAGCTATCTAATGGTGTAGGTATTTATCAACTTTGACAAAGTTTAAATTTTCAAATTCCCACTTAATGTCAAACCACAATGAAACTTGGTCTAAATTTTAGGGTTGTTATGCTTAATAATTTATCCAACCCTCATATCTTCTTGTTTTTTGATTCCATCTAACATTTGGAGCTTTTATTCCAAATTTTAAAGGACCATGGAGCATGAAAATGAAAGAAAAAGCATTATCACATGATTGTAAGAAGTGTTTCTAAACATTTTGGGAGCAATTATAATCTCATTCTTAAATTGTTGTCTGGATCCGACGCGATCGTGGCCAGAGGTTTTATTGATGTATGGGGAATAAAATGAAGCAACCCTAGGATAGAAATTTAAAATTTGGAATTTACCAATCCTAGGATAGTCACCACATGTTTTTTTTTTTTGCAATTAAAATGAACCCCATGCCTATTGTGAAGCAACATCTTCACTTAGTTTAAATCATTGTCATTTGGTGCTATAAAAAGAACATTGTTTACTTTGTTTGTGGCAATAGGTCTATGCTCTCCCCTTAACTGGGTGACCAAAACACCAGACTACCTTTTCATTTTCGTGCAATTTTTATGCTTTCTTACATCCTTTAAAAGGCCTGCTCTTGTGGGAAAAAGTACTCACCCAAGAGGAACGAACTAAGTGGGAACACTTAAAGCCAAGGTTTCCAACCCACTTTAATCAAAAGCAATTTGTTGATGAAAATCCAACTTGACAGTAGTGCGGATAACCATCCCCAAAACCTTTATTCTAAAGGTTGGGAGGTCTCTCGAGGGAGTATATCTATCTGCCACACTGAATGGATACCCTTGACTACGAACCATAGTGTAGAAAGCCAGCCGAGTCAGTATACAAACATCATCTTAATCACGGTGCAAGGGGAGGGAAGAATCTGCCTCCAAGACAATCACCATATAGTCACCACAGATTGTTTGCTCAAGGGATTCGGTATCCACTTTTGTCACTTTGAGTACGCACCTGGAAAAGACAAAAACACGGGCGCCCTCTAGGGGGTGACAAGGCTGTGTGAGTCGATGCGATTTTAAGTTGTGGGTTGTGATTACTATGATGACCTATTTGACAAACTAAGAGTGAGTCTGACTGAAGTGCTTATCTTGTTCAAAACTTGTGAAAATCTCAAGAACATACACTCAATGTTTTAGATTCTAGGAGTAACAAAACAATTGTCTTCCTATTGCATGTTGTGTTTTCAAAACATTAATTCAGATAAGATCATCCAAAAACTTTAAAACATGGGTGATAGGGAAGAAAATATTGTTCATAGGCTTTATGGAAATGGTTCAAATCAAGAGATAATAGAAGAAATGCTTCAAGAAGCTGAACAAGATCCACAATTTATCTTAACTATGGAAAAGATCTTAGAGAAAAATAAAGAAGGATACTTTCTTTTATTGGCAAACCAAAGTGCCAAATTGCCCTCTAACTACAATATGGAGAAAATTAAAAAGAATCTTGAAAATAAGGAAACTCCCTTAAATGATCTTAGTACTCTTACCCAACAAGTAAGAGCACTCCAAAGGAAAATCAAGGAAATAAAAGGGGGCACAACTAAGAATTCCTTTGATAGAAATATGAATATAACCTCATTTTCTTCAAAACAACATCAACCAAATTCAATGTTTTTGAATTTTTGCAAAGGTTAAAAGGGAAGCCCAAATCTAATCCATCAAATAACATTGACCAATCCTGTCATGCCATGCATTTATCTTCATCCCCCATAATTCAAAATGAACCTCATGGTTCTTCCATCCAATTGAATGATCCCATTCAATTTCCTTCTTCTATCATATTCTCTACATCCAATGATTCATTTCAATCTACACATCTCGATCAAAACATTCTTTCCACTCCATCCCATGATACCAAAATTCTACAAACCCTTCCAATCTTTGATCAAGATCCCATATCTCAAGAATCATGTGATGATCCCCTCCTTTCATTATTCATCCATGATAATACTCTTCCATATCAAGAATAAAATATTCTTCCAAGTCCTCCCTCTACCCCATCTTATGAATCAATCACATCCCAGGAGCATGACAATTCTTCCATCCTATCCAAAGCTTCCCTTCCATTTAATGATCAAGCTACTCCATCTCCTTCATCTAATGATTCTTTTCCAAGTCAAGATCAAATTATCCCAACATCCTCATGTCAAGGGCTCATCACACCTCTTCAAGAAATGTCGCCATCATTTGATCATATGGTTGAAAGCATTGGAAATTTCTCCACCATAACTGTTGAAGACAATGATCAAAATCAATCCATCAATGAGCACTGTGAAGATATGTCTACCCCATCTACTGATCAAATCAACATTCATCAAGAGCCATTTTTTAGTTATGATCAAGACCCCTCCTACAAAGATCTATTTCAAGGAGTGTTGATGATATTTGATCCTATTGACATAATCCATGATCATATTGAAAATGTCTCTACAATGCCTAATGAGTTAGAGGACATATCTCAAGAACATATTTCAAAGCATGATCAACAACTATCACCAAGGTCTAGCAATGGTCCCTCCCAAGGCATATTGACATCCTTCGATCTCACGGTTGTGAACAGTGAAAGAATCCCCAACTCACCATTTGATCCAAGTCCACTCAAAGATCAAGAGGATATTGAGCCACTTCCCATGCCTTATGACGATGTTCAAAAACCCTTTGAAAGAAATCCATCCTTTGAAATCGACCCATGTCAAGAATTTGATCCAAAACATGTCGAAAGTAATTCCATAATTAGTCAAGATCAAGGATTTGTATCTCCGAGATACTACAATGATCTAATGGGCACTCTCCTATCTATACAAGATATCACAAATGATGATCATATCCGTATAGCACATACTCCTCCATCTACCCATAATATGCTTTCTTTGGATGGACACATAGATGATCATCATTCAAAACAAGAGTCTCATACTCTTACCAAGGAACAAGAGTCTCTTACTCTTAACATTTATACACATGGTCAAAATATAGAGAAATCCAGAGACATGTCAGAAATGGGTCATGAAGAAGGCTTCTACAAAAGTTGTGAATCAGAAACATCATGTAAAAGCATATCAAGAATAAATCATGAGGAACATTTTCACAAGGACAATGAAGCATCAACACCTCTTGAAGGAGCACTACAATCCGATATCTCACAAGATCAAGATAAACATACCAATCAAGCATTCATCCCACTTATGGAAGATCCTATCACTTATAAACTTGGATCACTCACTTTTGTAAGGGAAAATTATCTTATCAATAAGGAAGTTGTCACTTTTGAAGATCCACCACAGAGCAGAGAAGGATTAGCACATTGTTTCCAAGGTAAATCATATCCTATTGCAAATAGGATTTTTCAGCAGATGAATTATTAAGGCAGAGGATTAGGCCTACATGAACAAGGCATCCTAGAACCAGTGCAGATTATTGGAAATCCTAAGAATCAAGGGCTTGGTTATTCGACAATCAAGGGATCCCAACATATCAGTAATACTTTCATAAAATTGGGGGCAACTTCGTCTCAAGCAAATGTCAACATAGGGGGCATGAAGAATCTTTATGATGAAACCAATGCCATTACTACAACCAACCACGTCATAAATATTCATCCACCCATCACCCCATCCAAAAATTGGGACCAACATCAAAAGAAAGACTTGAATCAAAAAATGAAGAACGTTATCAAAGAAAAAGAAGCTAAGAATCATATCAGGAAAATCAAATACACTTGGATACCAAAAAATACAAAGAAAGATTATCCCTATCAAACTCCATCAGTCAAAGAAACTATGGGGCAAAATTAAAAAGGGGCAAGTATCCATCAAAGATGTTCACAAAGAAAAAAGAAAGCTTCTCAAGAAACATACAAAGTGTATCAAGCAGTTAGTCCTAATTCCATGCACATTTCCATATCCACTCATCACTACTCATCTTCCCAAGTTTGGAGAGTCAAAAGTTCCAAACTTTCAACTAATCCACCTTTTATTCCTAAATGCACTTCATCCATGCCTCCATGCATAATATCCAATTCTCACATTCACCATGTGTTGGCAATGACCCTTCATCATAAGGATTCAAAAGGCACTCTATCGCGATGTGCGCACAAAGATGAAGTTAACTCCAGTATCAACAAAGCAGATCAGGGATCTCAAAATTTTCTTTCAAGTGCACGTATCTTGGCAAAGCAACTTCTTCAAGTAGGATATCGATGGCACATTATGATAGAAGCATCAACATCAACACCACTAGGTGGTTCAACATCAACTTAAAATCTCTCAAAAATCCAAAAAAATTAGAAAAATGATTGAAAACAGTAAAGAAAAAAATCGTCCTCTAGCGAAAACCACTTTGGTGGCGATTTGAACAGGTACCATGATGAAAACCTGACAAATAGGCGTCATGTGTAGAATCGAGCATCTACATGCGCCAATTCAAGAGAAAGCATCTTATCATAAAGCCAACATTCCAGACATATCATTCGTTCATCCATGAACCGTTTATCTAGCCCATTACCATCTATTTACATTATCTTGATCTCGAAAAAGTTTGGTAAACACTTTACACTTGTTTATGGTAAACATCTTGACATGGGTCATTTTCATTGATCCTACCCAATCCAAACATTATCTGAGCCTTGCAGCATTATCTGAATGAGTATTCCTCTATTCGAACACCTTATCTTGTCACAAGATAATCCTTGGAATCCTTTGCATGCTTACAGTATCTATCCATACACCTATTCAAGAATCCACCCATGGTCGTTCAAACATTGCTAGACATTGGGGGCAAATGTTTACATTTTGCTTCAGGAATGAATCTTGATATATATCCTCCAACTTATGTGGTGATCTGAACATTGGAAGACGTAAAATCAAATTGGTCAAGCATTTGCGAGCCAAAAGATCCAAATCACTAGCCCATGGCATATTTTGACAGGAAGACGCTCCTTATCAAGCTTTATCTTTCGTCGAACATCAATCTGAGCAATTCATTTCAGTCACATCTAACTTGCATGTCAGTGTCACATCAAATCATCAAAATAATTTTTTTCCAAATCAAGCTTCATCAATCTTGATCAATTGAATCCAATCAATTATCACCTTGTTTGACTTAACACACTTAGTCAAACTATCATCTTGTGAACGAGTTTACTCTAGGATAACGCAACTTCCTTGGGTTTACAAATTCATTATCATCTTTGTTTGGATTAACACACTTAGCCAAATTAAAAAAATCCATTATCACCTCGTTTGGCTCAACACACTTAGTCAAACTATCAATCCATCAATCTGATCAATCAACCTTAGCTTGGTTTTCAACAAGATATCAAAACAAAGCACTAATATCGTCATGCATGTCCATATCCAAATCATCCAAATCCAAAAAAATCAAAAAACATCAAAATTCAAAAAAAATCAAAATATTCCTAAAATCCAAAGAAAAATCAATAAATCATATGCTTTCATCAATAAAATGGTCGTGTCTCACCCTAGACTAGGGGCAAAATCCTGAACTCGTTGGGGGAAATCAACTTTTTTTGAGCAAACAAGAAACATGTGTCAATTATCAAGTATCAGATCAACAATTGAATATCCAATCAAGCTTGGTCAAAACAACTTTGAGACATGTCATACATTGAAACTGAAACAAACTAGATGATCTTAATCTGAATTAAATGAATGACAAACTTAAAAGCATAAGTTGTAATTGTTGTTTTGATATTTGATGACATCATATCTTTGGAGTGGTTCAATGATGTACTGAACTAGAATCACAAGGAAGAAGTATGATTTTTCTTTGCTTGTTGTTTGTAAGTTAATCATTAGTATTGTGCAAATTGGTCATGGGACATGCTCTACAATGTATCATTGATGACATTTTGAAATTTGCATAGGAAAATGGTTAACTTTTGTCTGTTTATGCAAGCAATACTCAAGTCATCTTGGTTCAATTATACCTCGATGCTTGTATTAACTTGCTACATTAAAAATTATGGAAGCGGTACTCAAGTCATCATTGGTGCTAACATACCCTTTGATGCTTGTACTAACTTTCGATATATCAAAAGGCTCAATGATGACAACTAAACACAGCAGGAAATGGAAACAAGGAGAATGGATCATTATTTCATTCAGGATTGCATAATTCATTTAGGACTGCATAATTCATTTGTATTTCGAGGTTCTTTTTAAATAGATTTTTGAGGGTGGATCACATTCTTAAATATCTTTTTCAGACGATGGTTAAGTATGACTAGACATTTGGTACATCTCATTATCATTATCATTGTACTTGCATATTTACATCATCATTTCATTTCATTATCATATCATTTATTCATCATGATCATTATCATATCCATCACATCTCATCTACATCATCTCAATCAATTCATCCAATCATTTCTTCCAATCTCATCTTATCAATCAATTCAATCTAGCACAAATCATTTAATCATACCTTTGGTCTTGTTCCTAGCCTTACTGCAAGCCTCGATCATCATCATCATCATCGGGATGTATCCTTCCCTATCCTTGTGTTGTTCTAGGATGTATCCTTCCCTAGTCAACAACACTATCAATATCATCAAGCAATCATGCAAATCAATCAGCAATGGATGTCATCAATCAATCAATACATCAAGCAAGTTTACATCTATTTGTTTTTCATATCGCATTGAAACAAATTTAATAGTCATCGCGACTCAATCTATTTGACTTTCAATCTACAAAGCAAATCAATCAAATCTACTATTTGTTTTTCATATCGCATGAAAGCAAATTTATCAATCAAATCTACTATTTGTTTTTCATATCGCATGGAAACAAATTTATCAATCAAAACTACTATTTGTTTTTCATATCGCATGGAAGCAAATTTATCAATCATTTTCATCTACTATTTGTTTTTCATATCGCATGGAAGCAAATTTATCGATCAAAATAAATCATCAATCGGGGTAAAATCAAAGTTCTTCATCTTCATATCAATCTTTCAATAGGGTTTTTCATCAAATCATCTTTATTGATCAATGAATCAGATACAAAATTAGTAAAAATTTCCAAAAATCATCTTTATCTGATTCATCACCCGATGGGGCATATAGCATTGGTAATTTCTAAAAATCTGGGGCAAATTCTTTAAAGCAATGCGTAAAACACATCACTTCAAAGAGGGGCAAAATGTACACATCTAAAATTGGTCACGGTTAATCGAAACTGTTAATTAATTAAATATGAATTATTTAATTAATATTCTTAAGTCATCTACATATAAATAAATTTAATTATTTATTTATATTGTTCATTTTCCAATTCTGCTAATTTAATTAAATAAATAAAGTTTATTTAATTAATGCTATCTTCTTCTTAATTAATTAAATAGATTTTACAATTTATTTACATTAATTATCACAAGTTTAAATTCTAAATTTAAATGATATTCTTCTCTCCACATTTAATTAAATATTTTTGATATTTAATTAAAACACATTTCCAAATTTCTCACTCTTCCCACAAAATTAAATATTCTTAATATTTAATTAAAAGGCTTTTTCTATTCTCACATAATTAAATATTTTCAATATTTAATTAAAACCTTTTCATATTTCTTTCACACATAATTGAATATTTATTTATTTAATTATGAGAGACACCTTTCAATTTGTCTCTTCATTCTCCGTCTGTCTCTTAAAATTCCATCTTCTTTTCGAATTCTCAATCTCTCACCATTCATTTCAACACGTTTGAACTCAACCGTCGATCTTGGCCAATTGAATTCCTACCTTCAAAAATCTATAAATACAGCCCTCTTGTGGGTTGAAAAGGACCTTGAATCTCATATTTTCATGCGTAGTCACTATAGTTGCATAGCATTTCAATTTTCATAAAGCTTAATCTTTTAGCAATGCATATGCATTTTTATTAATCTCATTCTCTCAAGCTACCATTCTACAAGCTGTTGTTTTAAACAACTGAGAGCAAGCATCTTGAAACGAATCCTTGGAGATAGAGGACAATGGAACGAATTTGAAGAAACTATGGTTTAGAGTTTGCATTTACTTTCTTTAATTTAATTTCTTCAATCTAATGTTTCATTGGTGTATTAGTTTAGATTCAATTTGATTTGCACATTCTAACATACACAATATCATTTGCATGCTTTTACAAAAAAAATTGGATGTGAATTTGTTAATACCTGAGTCGAATTGGGCAACTGAAGTTTCAATGGAAATTGTTTTGTGATTCTAAGAAATTGTGTGGGATTGGCTTCCCATAGCCAAGCCTCCCCATATGGGAAGGCTGCATTGTGGAGGCAGTGCCCCCCACAGGCCGTAGCCTGCGGAGGGGGCACTGCCCCCATAGACAGTGCACCCCAATGGGGGGCTGCTAGCTACGTACAACCCAACCTCAAATTTTCATTGCCTTGTATAAAGATTTAAACTTGTATTTAATACTTTATTACTATCTTTTAATTCGCCTGACGAATTCAGCGGGTAACCTTCCATTAACTGCAGTTTAAAATTTATATATATATATATATTGAAATAGAAAACAAAATTATGAAGTTTACACTGTAGATGTATTTATATATAATTTTCCTTTTGTCTGTAAGTGTAAATTTTTGGAAACATTTATCCTTGTATATATATATGTATATGTATATAAACAAAAATATATATGTGTGTATATATATACATTTATATATAAATATTAATATATATATATATATAAATACCAATACAAACATAGAAATTATGTGAACACATCAAATTTTGAAATGAATTGATAAGGTAATCTGAGTTGGAATGATAGATTTTTTGTTTTAAATTGATAAAATTTTGTTTCAGCTTGTTTACCTCAAAATATGTGTGTAAAATTGTAGATGCATATATATATATATATATATATATATATATGAAATAGATATACATTTAAATCTTTTTTTTTTTGTATATATATATATATGTGTGTGTGTGTGTGTGTGTGTGTGTGTGTGTGTGTGTGTTTTTCTGTAATTGGACAAGTTTTATTCTTAGAAGGTAAACTCTTCTACGCAAAAGTATTTTTGTTCAGACTAATACAAATTTGATAAGTTAGGCTCAACCATTTTAATTTAAACCAGCTAATTGAATAATTGAAAATAAATAGGAAAATAAGCATTAAGGAGAAAGAGATTGGATTAAATTATGCCTTTAAGAGATATAAAACTAGATGCATAATTCTTTTCTTGAAAATTATTCTTTTAGTAAATTTCGAAATGTAATATGTTTTTCCGTCAAACGCTGAATTAGTAAATATTTGAATTTTTTGCAATTTGATATGAAATCATGTGATATTTCTTTTTATGTGATGCGTTTTTCCATAAATTGTTGAATTGGCCTATTGGATATTTTGAAACAAGTAGATAGTTATGTATTTGAGTTTAATTACTGATATTCATTGCAATGAAAGTAGATTGACTAAACCAAAATGATGTGGAATGCAAAAATAGATGTAGTATTTCTTTCTTTTGAATGATATTATGTGTTTAATTATACATATGTATATTTGTGAATGGACAAGTTTTATTTTTGACATGTAAATACAATTCTGATATGAAAGTATTTCATTCATGTACAGATCCGTAATTTTAGTAAATCATTAAAATTAGAAATAAGTTATTGAATTCTTTGTGTGCAAATAGAAAGGTGCATATGTGCATTTAATTGCTACTAGTCATTGGAGAGTTAGAAGATTGATCAAAACAAGTTAGTTGTGAGATGTAGAACCATATATGGAGTCTATAAGAATACTTTGGAAAGAACAAATATATAACATAGTAAGGAAATCAAATTAAGTTATTATATTTAATTTAAAAATAATATTTAATATAGTTCATTGAAGAAAAATATTTTAAGTATGAGACTCCTATAGGAGGACAAAAACTTAAGATTTGAATATAAAATTTAAGATATTTTATAACATTTGATCTATATATATACTTATAGATGTAGATTGCAATTAATCTACGCATATTATGTAATGCGAATCAAATGGAAATTTTACAAAAAGATAGATAAATGTTAAATCGTACCCTACCTTATTAAATTTTAATGATGACATTCATCTCAAGCATCATGGTTTATAATGCACTTACGGAGAAAATAGGAGTTTCCTCATTTATTTGATCTTGAGTTTTATTTGCATAAGAATGTATACTCATATATATTCATTAGCTTATATATGTATTCTCATACATACATGAGCTATACCTTCTTAACCCCTTCATAGTATTATTTTTTATTGTTGGAAACCTCTATGAATCAATAAGTTTAGAAGTAAGTATTTTTGTTATAATTGCATAGGCATGTGTGCATTCTAGTAGGCTTAGGATTACTTTCATGAAGCTTTATGTGATTGGCTTATGGCTTTCAGCATACTGGTGTGATATTTCAGAGGTCATTAGAGGTAGAATGGTCTTAATTACAATTATTTGGGAGCGATTCATGATAGTGTTGGCATAACCGTAATTTCATATGCAAGGATGAAGAATTGGTGAAACTTGAAAATATTGTTTGAAGACTTATGTGACTTCTAAAAGAACCTCCTCATGCTCCTTGTTATGTGTGGTATTCATGATATCTTGAAATATGTAATGAATGGTCATGTCAGTGAGACAATATGATCATTTCCAATGAGGCATCTTGTAACCAGTGAGATTCTGTAGCCAGTGCGGCTCCACCAGAGAGGCATTTCATTAAGCTAGTGTGACATTTTTACGAGTGGTTTTTCATCCCTAAGGGGGTTTTCCACTCATGAAATTCTTTGTGTTATGGTTCTTTTGTGGATGCATTGATGATCTTGTTGTTTCCTTAATTTACATTTACAATATTGAATTTATGTGTATTGCTTATCTTTATGTAAGCTTTCATGGCTAGATTATGTAAAGGCACGACCTTGTGTTGTATTCCTTTTGAAGTGATAATGAAGTAATTCAATTATACCTCTTTTTTTGCACCTTTTTATAATTATTTTATTCTATTAAATTATTTTTGAAATTAAAGGATATAATTTAGTAAGTGAGATTTTCAGACCTTACAATCTCTTCTTGGTATTGTATATTTGTTCCAACAAGTCCATGATACAAGAGCATCCTTGGGTCAATGCAATCTTGCATCACCAAAAAATATGTCTAGTTTCCCATGCAAAGATTTATCTTGTGTGTTCTTTGCGCTATGGTAGTTTTCATGTGTTGCTTGATCATGTTTACTATGTTGTGTTGGGTGGGTTTTGGTGCACACATTTTTTTTCCGATTGACACATCCTTGTACATATTTTATGAGTGCAAGTTCTTTTGTGCTAAATCTTCTCATTATTTCTACATGGAGACCTCACTTGCATGTGTTTTGTAGTGATAAAGCAATACTAGATGTCAAGAAGTTGGCCATTCCATCATAAAGCTTATGTTAGATGACAACAATTATATTTTTTAATGGAAGATGTTTTATAGGGTCTAAAGAATATCAATTTTGAATTTATTAAGGAATCATTCAATTATTCTTGTGTTAAACAAAATCTTACTAGTGGAGCTACCTATTGAGTGCACATTTATTTTAGTGATCTAGTTCTATCCTATGTGGTAGTGTAGATAGCACGTGCTATATAATACAAAGTCTTGGTTGTTTGAAGGTTTGAATTCTCTTGGCTAGAACTTTGGGGTTTGGGTGGAGATTCAATATTGATTGTAATTGCAAAGGGTATCTCCATATTTATCTAAGATTTGGATATAATCCCATTTGTTTCATGTGTTGATTCCATTTTGTAATATTTCTATTTCTACACTTAAATTTGTTGTTTTCTTGGTTAATCTCATTTTTCTTCAATAATTTGTATTTATTGTATGCTTTGCATTCTTGTTTCATGGTTGTTCATTCCTCCAACAAAATTTTGTTCCAATATAGTACTAGAAATTAATGTTATGAGTCCTAGAGGTGAGCTTGTGAGAGTTTCATTGACTAGGAATTTGTGTGAAGTGTTTGCTAGATTGTCGGTGAACTAGTAAAGATGGATCATATACTAAGAAAAGGTGTAAGAAACCAAGAGACCTACATTTTAGATCTAGCTAGTGTGTTGGAAGTCATTCGAGCTCAAATTGAGGCCATTGAAATTGAATAAAGAAGAGGTCTTATGGTGATGGAGCACATTAATTATGATGAGAGAATATTGTGACACATGAGGTTTTTTGGACGTAGATGATGTTGATAAGATCACAATAGAGGAAAGATTTATTATTATATTGATGAAGGTTGAAAGGAAGTTGAGGTTTGATCTCTCAAGCTACTTGAGATGTTTAAATCCATTAGAGTTGATTGTTTATATCATTGAGATAGAGAGATGTTTCAAGTTTAAAGAAATTAGAGACCTAAAGAGAGTCAAACATGCTATCATGTATTTGAAAGGACATGTTTCCTTATGGTGGGCCTTGGTCTAGAAAATATCATGTGTACAAGGAGAAGCAAAATATCTTGTAGTGGAATCACATGGTAGCTAAGCTCAAGGGGAAGTTTATGTTGATCAACTATGTGTTATAACTCCATAAGAAGCTCCAAAACCTATGCTAAAGAGATGTGTGTGAAGGAGCACATGGAGGAGTCCTATATGCTATGAATTAGTTCTTTTCATGTGGAAGAAGACATTGAGAAAATTTCAAGCTATGTAAATGGATTGCACATCTCAATATAGGATGGGATATTTTTGCTTACCATTTAGGTCATCGAGGATACTACTAGCTAGCTCTTAAGATGAGGAAAATTTGTCTTGTAGACAATTGTGCATGTGAAGTATTGGTAAGGGAATGGAAAAATAACAAGAAAAGTACAAGAAAGCATACCTTTGCATGAAGAGAACACATAAACCAATGATGTCATTTCAAGCATAAATATATCTTTGACTAATGTGGAGATAGAAGATGAAGTTGTAGAAAAGGATTCAAAGGTACTTTCTTTAGATGTGGTAAAATAGGTCACCAAGTGTTTAAGTCTACATGCATTCTATGATAGTAAGGTTGAGTAGACAAGTGTATGCATGCGGCACAAGATAAAGAGGAAATTTAATCAAGTAGTGTTAGGAATTTCAAGCCACATATGTTGATTCCTACACAACCTTTTTAAAGAAACCATGCTAAGTTAGTATGCATGATCCATAATGCAAACAAAAAACATACATAAAATATGACAATAGATGTACCTTAAAAAAACCTTTTAGAAAACCTAGCCTCCAAAGTTCAACAAAAATCAATGTATTATCTCAATAATAAGTTTGTAATACATTCATAGAGCTTCTCTATTGAGCACTTCAATAATATTAAGTAGCTTAGTTTTACTCTTCCAAGTGATCAAGAAAATAAGAATCATGTAAGCATATACCATAGTCTATTCTTATTGTAACCACCCATGTAATCTCCTTATACTCCAATTCATATTCATACCACTACCCATGTGGCTATTTTTTAAGGACCAAGCTTGCAAAAAACCACCAAACGATATTACATAAATCACAAACCCAAAACTATGTGCTCACAAAACTATGAATCTCAATATTGTTTATCCAATGTGCCACCTACATTAATACATGTCTAATGCCTTATATAACTTACAAGTGTCCCCAAGAATGTGTATCCTATTGTTGTATGCACATCAAAAGATGCACCACAACTAAATGAAAAATATGTTGACACAAGGTGTACAACACACCTTTACCAACATTATTCCACTTGTATACATTACATAAGGGGTCAAATAACAAACCCTAAAATATAGGAGATAATATTCATAGCCACAATGCATTGCTTGAACTTCTTTGTGCTCATGGATTTCAACAATCAATTACAACATTTAGAACTACACATCGATGTACACCAATCATACATGCATAGTAGTGTGCTCTACCACGATGGTGACACTCTAAAAATCACATAAATTAAGATTATATCTTGCTATGAAGAAAAATCCTAAAATGCATTGTAAAGACAAATTGTAACAAACAAGCTTGATTAGTTTCCAAGTACTTGCCTACATAGTTGGATTAATGACCATAGCTAGTTACTAACTCATCCAACTAATTAAACCAAAAAATAAGGTAAACAAATTTATTGCTAGACCTCATCCTATTCCTATATCTAGCCCAACATGCAACCTCAAGTCCCTCTATATACACTAAATTGCATAGATTCAATCTCCATTGATAATAAGCATATAGATTTGCAAAAATGCTTGAAGATGTCTACAATATATTCTAGTGACACATAAACCTCTCTTGGATTCCCACTAGTTGTGTAATGTCTAGTTTTGTGTGGATCAAATAATCTAAAAATCCACCAATAAAAATCACATGAATAGTGTAGCTCATGCCATCAAAACCATCTAGTATTGAATAACACACATAATGATCTATAAATTATAACCAAACCACTACAAAAAAAAACATATTGCCTCCAATTTTTTTCTCATTCTTTGATCCTTAATCTCCCTACCTCTCCTACATTATCCATATCAGAAAAGGATAGAAATTAAAGATTCCATATACTGCTACTTAAAACAATGAAGTACAATAAAAATAAACTACCACAAACATAATGATCAACATAGCTCAACATAGACCTCAACTCCAATGTCACATGAATCAAACCTTCAAGAAGAAACAATATATTATAGTAAAAAATTGTAAACCATAACATATACCTTGTCCTTATGCCAACATCACCAATTCTCAAGCTATGACTAGTAAGATCCTCACCTTCAAAATCTTAAATAGAAAATCCTTCCCAACATCCAATTGTTCAATCCCAAGGTCAAACACAATAGTAATATATCAGTAAATCAACAAGTATGTAACCTTCTCAAGTGAAGGAAGATCAAACTAATAACCAATTTGATCACTATGGAATAAGCCCAAAACCATTCCCTACACTCTTCAAAATTATCCTCAAAACAAACTCATGCATATGAGGAAACATAGGAAAATTTATTGTAAGATACTCATAGAATCATGATAAGTATTTTGTAACTAAAGATCACATTTAGTCCTTACACAATCAAAGAACTCAACTACAATAGTTGAAGCTCCCAAAAGGAAAAGTAAAAACCATGACCTCCTAATTGAGAAGATAACAACTTTGTGACAAATTCATAGGCTCAACCATATTGTGCCAAAGGTTCAAAATACATTCAAGAACTTATGTAACACCATAATTACCATCTTCACTTCAAAAGTCAAATTGTCACCAACAACATCCTTACAAAAAATTCCCATTGAATTGCGATCTAGAGTTTCTCATGATTGCATATTCTATGTCCTTAAAACTAGAAGATATCCACACACCTATTTGAATTAAAATAACCAATTATCAAAAAAATTGTAAATAGATGAAGAGGTGCCAAAACCCATTTGTAAATGTACTAGTACATAAGACTAAAAAAATATGCAATTTCAAAATTTATAAAAAAACTCTTCTGAATACAATAATTATGACATCTCAATTTTTTCCCCTCCACAAGAATAATCAATCAAGTGTGAAGCCCTTAGAAGCTCATTGTATGACTACAAGGATAAAAAATTAGTACATTATCATGTGTCCAAGGGTTAAATCAAACACCCACATATTACTTCTCCTTTTTCATATGATCATGCTTAAAAAAAAGAGGGGGGCACACCTTAAATGTAAGGTTGAAAGAGATTTCAAAATATTTAAATAAAAACATGGAATCTTTCATTGCAGATGGCAACAAAAGCTTAAATCTTTAATTTATAAGACTGATTTTCATGTGGACTCTTAAGCTTTTAAGAGGTCATGAGGTGTAGTCTCCCCCTGTCCTCGTGGTACTGGAGGGCATGTCGCGCTAACCCACCAATCATGTGAAAAAATTAACGAGACACACTGCAATTTATAAGAAGGCTATCCAATCCGACAGTCTAAAAACAACTTTTAAGAGTTTAGAAAAAAAAATCATGGGTCAAATATAGTTCTTACTACGTTTTCAATAGCTTTTTATAACATTTTTGAAACGTATTCTCCACTATAAATGAAATGGCACCCCAACCCTCCTTCGCTTGAGGCTCCTCTCCAATGGTAAATGTTGCACAATATATGTCCTTCAATCCACAGAGACCTACTTATGCCTTCATATAGGTTGTTATATTGCAGCCACATCCTATACACGCTTTTTTCCAAATGGTACACCAAAGATCTACAACTGTGAAGGCTCAACCCACAATCAATGGCACCACCCATTACTATATTTTGATTCACACAGGATTTCAAATGGGCTCAACAATTTCATTGCACAATAAATGTGAATGTGACACCAATATTCAAAACATGGTAAAACAAGAACAAAGCTAACCAATTGGAATCTAATATTTGAAATCAAACCATAGATCTCTACATGGATGAACTCTGTAAACCTTGCACCCAAACATTGCAAATATGAAATAGTAAAATCTTTATAAAAAGGATAGCAAATCTAAAATCATAAAATATCTAGAAAAAACATGTAAATCTAAAACCAATTAATTTTGTCTTTTTCTCAACAAAATTTAGGTAACAAAAATTTGATACCATAGGGAAGTTGCCCCTTCTTATAATCAAAATTGAAGTCTGATAATCAATTTTTTTGAGTCTTAAATTCGGATTTTGAAATTATGCTAAAATAGTATACAAAATTCACAATGCAAAAGAGTAATAAAACATATACAAAAGATTAAAGTAGATGTATTTTAAGAAAGTTCTTTAAGGAAAAATCGAACCTCCAAAAACACTTACAACTCAATGTATTATGTTAGTATAATATTACAACATATTCTCATAACTTCTCTATATAGAACTTTTGCAGAATTAAGCAACTTAGTTACACTCAACTATGTGATTGTGCAAATAAGAATCGCATAACCACACATCTCATCCAATGCTTCTTGCCACTACAAATGCAACTTCCATATACTCTAATGTATATTTACATCACTACCCATACACTTGCTTTTATAGTCAAGCTTGCACAAAACAATGAAATATTATTACATAAACCATGTGCTTACTAAACCATGACCCCAAAGTTTAAAGTATTTACTCAATGTGCCACCCACATTAAATACATGTCTAATGCCTCATACAACTTAAAAGTGCCCCAAGTATGCACATCAAAAGATGCACGACAACTAAATAAAAATATTATATTTTATACAAGGAGTACAAAACACCTTTCCCAATAGGTAGCAAAGCACAAAGCACAAATTTAGAGGTTAGAGAAAACTCCATGATGTGCAACATTATATTAAAATCCATGTACAAAGATGATGAATCATGGTTGAGGAAGAGCTTATTTTGAACTAAGTGTAAGTTGAGAGGGAAGTGATGCAAGTTGATCATCTATGGTGGTAACATCAACATCTTAGCATCCATCGAGATAGAGAAAACATTGGGGTTGAAGATTGTTGTGCACCCCATGCCATATAAAGTATCTTGGTTGAAGAAAGGACATCAACTCTTAGTGACATAGCAACATCAAGTTACATTCCATAGTAGAGTATACATAGATGAGGTATGGTGTGACATGATCTTGATGGATGCCTTCCATATTTTATTGGGAATTTTGTGGCAATATGGTAGAAGCATGATTCATGAGAGGTGCAAGAACACACCTTGACCATTACGAAGGATGAGAAGAAGTTTGAGTTAGTTTTCGTTAAGAATGAAGGGGGAGTCTACATAGAAGGAAAAAATATTGTACACAAGATATTTTATCAAGGAGAAGGGAGAATTGTAGGGCTACTATGTGCTAGTAGTCAAGTCTATGCAAAAGGACCAAATGAAGTTGCATATCTTTGAGAAGCTAAAAGTCACAAAGTTACTTGAGGAGCTCATAGATGTGATTGACAAAGGTATGCTACATGGTTTTTCACCAATGCGCAACATCTCACACTACATGGATTTGATTCTAGGTTCTAGTTTTACAAATAAGGCACCATGCATAACAAGTCTTGTCAATGATTTTGGAGTTGACCAAGAATATTGAAGAACTATTAAAATGAGATTTGAGAAGGCAAAGCTAGATTCCTTGCACCAAAGAAGGATAGAGAACAAAGGTTGAAAATAAATTCCCATACAATCGATAAGGTCACCATCAAGTATACGTTTCAATTTTATCATATGGATGTCAAGTCAGTAAGCTGTGAGACTGTTTCTTGCTTATGTTGCTTACAAAAACTACAAATTTTATCAGATAGATGTCAAGTCAGCTTTTCTAAACGATGAATTGGAAGAAGAGGTGTATATTGAGAAACCTGATGGATTTCAATTAACTAATCAGGGAGATATGGTTTGTCGGTTGAAGAAAGAATTGTATGGACTCAAGCAAGCCCATAGAGCCTGGTATGCCAAATTGGATAAGTATCTGCTGAAGCTTGGATTTAAAAAAGGTATTGTTGATAGTAATCTATATTTCAAGATTGATAATGATAAAGATTTGTTTGTGGAAGATTTTGTTGATGATATTATTTTTGGAGGATATGATGGTTTGTGCATGAAGTTTGCTAATGAGATGTAGAATGAGTTTGAGATGTCAATGATTGGAGAGTTAAAATTATTTTTGGGATTGTAAATTGCTCAGTTAGATAAAGGGATCTTTATATCTCAATCCAAGTATGTGAGAGAACTGCTAAAGAAGTTTGGTATGGAAGATTCAAAGCCAGTTGGTACACCCATGGTGATCGGATGTAAGTTGACAATAGATGAAGATTGTTTGAATGAAAATTAGACTTGATATAGATCAATGATTGGTGGATTGCTTTATTTAACTCAAAGTAGACCTGAAATCATGAATGTTGTATGTATTGTTGCTAGATTTCAAGTCGATCCTAAGGAATCTCATGTGACTGTTGTGAAGAGAATTTTCAGATACTTGAAGGGAATAGTTGATTTTGGTTTTCGGTATCCTAAAGATGATGATCTTACTTTGAGTGCCTTTACTGATGTTTATTGGGCAGGAGATGTGAATGATAGGAAAATTACTAGTGGTGGCACATTTTTCTTGGGAAAGAAACTGTTTTCATGGTTAAGTAAAAAGCAAAATGTCATTTCTTTGTCTACTGCATAGGCATAATACAGTGTTGTTTCTAACAATTGTACTCAAGTATTGTGGATGAAGCAGATGTTAAAAGATATCAAATTTGTGTATGATGAACCTATTGCCATATACTGTGATAATTCAAGTGCTATAAATATTTATAAGAATCTGGTGCTGCATTCAAAGACCAAGCATATATCTATCAAGTTTCACTTTTTGAGAGATAAGGTGAGTGATAGGGAAGTCAAACTGGAGTATGTGCCTACTAAGGAATAGATTGCAGACATATTTACTAAGCCATTACCTAAGGATACTTTTGAGTATCTCAGAGGGAAGTTAGGGGTGATTATCCCTCCTAATCAGAACTAAGATGCATAGTCTTTGCATCAGTTTGTGCATTCACAGTCATATATTGATCTAGATTGATGTTGTGGTGGCTGCTACTTAGGGGAGTATTCAAATGATTCAAATATGTGGTCCAAAGCTTTTGTATCTTTGTCATTGATGTCAAATGGGGAGAAGAATAATGTGAAAAATTCTTGGAGAACTAAGGGGAGAAGAGTAATGTGAAAAGGGGAAATTGTTGGAGAAGAGTTAGTTCCATTGATGGTATTTTCCACATCATGTGTTGCCATCAATGCCAAAGGGGGAGATTGTTGGATGTTGTGGTTGATTTTTTGATATGTGGTTGTCATTGATGTCAACACTATTAGCATAAATATCTTTAAGACTGTATATGTCGAGGATATTGAGAAAATTGTAATAAAATATGTTACAGGTTGTTTTTGAAGCAGTGAAGATCAGTATGATGGAAAGTTCAATATGTTGATAATGAGAAGTTGCAGATTAAAGGGTTTGTTTTCAAGTCTATCTAGTTTATTCACCGAAAGTTTCAAAGGTGCGCATGAAGATTTGAGATAGCTTTGAGTTTATGTATTTCAACAGTTATTTTGTTACTATAAATAGTGTTCATGGAAGAAGATAATGTGATTCTGGTAATCTAATTTATTGTGTATGTTATTGTGGTGTTCACGGATGTTTCTAGATCATGTTATATCTATGTTGCACATTCGCATTGATCATTGTGCTCTTGATCCGAGATTTTCTCTTGCGTGTTCATGTTTTTCATGTTCATGATCGACAAGGTGTTTGAAGCGTGTTGTGGATCTTTGCAGAAGAATCTTTGAAGGTGTTTTGTGTTTGAAGACATTATTTTGGGTCTCTACTATGTTGTGGCCTACCTTGGTTGATTCACATAAATAATCTTTATGGTTTTGGGCCGACAATTTGCAATCATTATATTATTTTGTTGAAGCCGACATATAGCAATGTAATTTCTTGTTGCGAATATATATAAGTGATTGTTTCTTCATTTGAGAAGTGTGTGTATGCATGCGATGCAAAGTATGTGTGTGCTATGTGCAAAAAGGTTCAGATCATTCGAAAGTAGAGCAGAGTGTGAAGAAGAGTGAAGAAGAGTGAAGATGTGTTCATGTGCTTAGCTGGAACTGTACTCAGACATTAGCAGATGCTACTTTCTTAGTTCAAATTCTTCAAATGGATTTAATCTGAATATTTTTTGTAAGACAGTGAGTCTTCCTTTGAGCAGTGAACTCTAGGCAGTGTGCCTGAATGCATGTGCATTCCTCATTTATTCTTCTTATACTTTTAACATGGTATAACTTATGGATTAACCTCCACCATGGTTTTTTCCCTTAATCAGGTTTCCACACAAAAATCCTGGTGTTATGTGTGTTTATGTTGTGTTGTCAATTCATGATTTCACTTTTATTAATCAGATATAAGAATAAGGGTTAAAAAGTTTAATAAGTTTGAAATTTTGTGACAATTGATTCTCCCCCCCCCCCCCATGCCCCCCTCTTAGTTGTCTGCCCTTGTGTTGCCAACAGTGCTATATAATTCAAAGTCCTAGTCTTTCAAAGGGTTTGGGTAGGGTTTCAACCTCGATTATAATTGTAAATTAGATTAACATATTTTGCTAAAGGGTTGCGCCACCTAACATGGATAGGTATCGTGCATTAGTGGTCCCTTGTATTCCTTCTAGGATTACATGTGTACTATAGTGATTAGTTGATGTCAGATGTTAGGAGTTTTTCATCCTATTTGAAAGCCTCTATTAAATAATAATGATTAGATGATTTGATGGAATGTTTGTTCTATATTCAAAAGAATGTCATGCTTGAATTTATTTAGGAGGCTAGATTATTCTTGTGTCAAATGACACCTTGTTTCTCATGCTACCTTCTTATCATATATTTATTTTAGTGACCTACTTCTACCATATGTGGCAACAAAAATGACATGTTTTATATAATACAAATTCTTAGTCATTCGTAAGGTTGAATTCTTATAGATAAAAGGTTAGGATTTGAGTAGGGTTTCGACCTTGATTATAATTTTACAAAGTCTATATATTTTCTAAAGGTTTGGGTCACATAACATGGCTAGGTATCATGCATTGGTGGTCCTTGTATTCTTTCTAGTTTCTATAATTAAATTATTATTTTCTTATTCAATATCCATTTTCTTGTTTTTCTTTTCTTGTGTGCTTTACATGCCTATTTGATGCTTGTTCATTTGACCCCAAACTAGTTGTTCCATGTCAAAATATTTTCCAGCAAAAGAACACTATTGTAAAGGTGAAATTTGCACATCCATGCTAATTCCCATTTAATTTTGGTTCTATTTTGATGGAAATTCTTAATGCAATCACATATTGAAAAATTAGACACTTGTGTGCTAAGTTTGGCTCATGATTCAATCCCTATCCACCTTCATTTAATCCCATGTGCACTTATCCCTAGACATTCACCATTTAATTATCATTATTGCACCCATATTCACACCCACTTCTTTATATTATCTATTTTCCTCAATAGTTTCATTTCCTTACCTAGGTGCAATCTAATGCCACTTAAGATTGATCCTAACGAGCTCATAATTGAACCCAAATTTTGAATTCCAAATCTCTCACTCTTGTCTGCTGGTTATTGTGAGTTGACTTTGTATACACTTATGTGATTTATTATTATGTTTTGGTATTTAAATACAATCAATACACAATTAATTCATATGGTCAAATAAGGAGAAATCACTAGAGCACACTTTAGTTTTTTGAGTGACAAAGAATTAGAATCTATATCATCTACATATAGGCCACTAGCATGCTTGTGTATGTTTTTTTGAATCTTCATCCAAAGACATAAAATCAATCAATTTAACTTTGGACAACTAAACCATAGTGATTCAACATATTACCAAATATGTTCATAATCACCTCCAATCCTTAAAGGCTAATCAATTATAAAAATTATGGTGAACTTATTCTATAATTATGCAGTTCACCAATTCAAATATACATATCATAGATCAAATCCATGTGGAAGTTTAGATACATGACGCTTGTGATCAAATCCATGAAACTTGGAATTGATTTGCCAAAATTTGAGAACCCAATTTAGAATTTTGTATTCTACCTTTAACATATAAGAAGTTGAAATTTGAGTTATGGTTAAGAATTTATTAAAAGGATGAAAAATATTTATCTAATAACTACCAAAATCAATAAATGTTTTTATTTTGTTTATTTCTGAAATTTCCAATGCATATTACAAGATTTTATACATTTTTGTAAAAATAATAATTTTTGGTGCATCTAGTGATGTGCATATCACATTGATTAGAAAATATTGGAGACACTCTACATGTTGTATATATTATTGGGATAAATATTTAATGTAGGTTACACATTATCCAAATATTTAATGTTTAGAAAAATTTGTACTAATTGGGAAAACTTAGTACCAAAGAGTGATGGGAACATGATTTTGTGAGCTCATAGTTTATGTAGTACCACTTGGTAGTTTTGCAAGCTTGTTTCTATAAAAATAAGCACATGAGTAGTTGTTGAGGTTGAATATAATATCATTTGGATTGTTGGATAAGGTTGGATTGAGCATCTCTTGCAAGCTACATATGTGAGGAATTTTTTGGTGATCTGAGTTGTGATATCCAAATCCTTGAGGATGGATAGTCCCCAAGTGCCAAGGTTTTCAAACCTAGGAAGAGTACCACAAAACCTTTGTTCAAGTTGGGAAAATATGGACCAATTAATAAGGTTGGTAAGACCTCCTTCACTTCTAGATCTATAGAACCAAGGGGGGTTTCCCTAAAGAACTAAAATAAATATCACAATAACAACAACTAAACATTAACCCCGACACAAACCATACCCATTACATAATGCACCCCCACTTCAAGTGTCACTTTGTGCTTATATGTTAGTTTTCCTTACTCAAGGTTAAGAAACTTATTATAGTAGAAAATATTCCACATAAATTTCAATTAATGTATTTTTATGATAATCCCTTATGATATTGTATACTTTTAGACACGACAACTAGAACACATTAGAATAGACAAACTTGAAAATGTGATTATCTTAATTTATATTGAGTCTGTTTGGGATGATGTGGAGAAGGATCCAATAGCATAACAATTCCTTTATCTAGTTGGGTAATAGATTCTCTAAACTTATACAAAACATGCAATAAATGAAACCAAGGTGATACCTTAATCAAGATATTGTGCAAATATTGTTCCTTTCAAAACACACATAATCTAGGATCTACACATACATTTAGAAAGATAATAAATATTTGTAGATTATTACATGAGTCTAATTAGTACTCATGAGCATACCTATACATTTAATTTATTGTTATGAGAAGTTACTGTTGGTGTTTTATTTTTCCAGCTAGGCTTTGAAACTCTCTAAGAAGTAGCCAACCTCCATATTCAAGAACCACAAAGGCTAGTGGCCAACTGACAAGATTCAGTCAAAGATTGACATCTCCTACACTTCTGTCTCTACAAAACCAAGGTGGGTAAACCTATACAATGTCTAAAAACTTAATTCAACCATACACATTGACATCGCTTTTTATAGCAGATAATTCTCAATAAAGAAAATAAGGAAAGCATCAATAACCTCAAATTTGGCTATATTCTCAATAACTCAACATTCACTCAGCAATTGGGAAGCAAAACACTAAACCACACAGTAAGATTAAGAATGATTTCTCATTTATAAAATGTTTATGAGATGCATAAAACTGAATAATAGATCAGTGTCAATTCTGGGCCATGGAGTCAAACACATAAAATGAATTCACCAACAAACAGACTTCAACCAGTGGATTTAAATTGCTAATGCTTTGCATCAACTGTTAGTGTCTTGCACCAACAATCCCTCTCTTATTATCAATCAAATTCTCCTTACCAAATCCCTTCTGCACACTTGAAATCACAATCACCTGCTCAAAGAATTTTAACCATTTCTTTGAAACAGAATAATGAATAGACAAAACAATCTCATGAAATTTGAGATGATAAACTCAAAGACACTTTGCATTATTGAATTTATATGACTAAATGTGTACAAATATGGAGACAATCTGAAGATATTCATGAATGTACAAACACCTTCATGATTTTATTTGCATAAACTGGTTGTATTTACTCATGAAATCAGAAAATTACAGCTTACAGACTCAAAAAATAACTCAAAATTTTTAATTCTCTATCTACCCAGCCCAATACCAAGTTTTAGAACTCAACCCCAGAACTCCTTTACAATGAGAGAAAAAGAGAAGAAGAAATAGAAAATAGAGGCAGCCCTAAAACTGATCCGTTATGACATATGGCAACCTCTTCTTCGTTAATTTGCAAAATGGAAAGCATCTCTCTTCTCTCATCCAACAAACTTATTCTACCTTCAAAACTGCCATTGTCTCAAGTTGTTGAGCAACTGAAAAACCTGCCCATGTGGAGAAATATTCATCATTCACTCAGGTGCTTGAAAATATCTTTGTTCTCCCATGAAAGCTTCATATTGTCTATGTTTCAGCTGCACTTTTATATTAAAGTTTCATAACTTTAATATTTCTGCTCTTTTATTTGTTGCATTTTAATTCTCAACACACAATACTTGTTCATAAAATGAATAAATTCACTTTATAACATATCCCATGCTTTCATTAGTTTGCCTAGAAATATTCCACTCAATGAATAATTATTCACTTTTAACAAACATACTTTCTATGCATTTTACACAACAAAGGCATTTAAATATTTCACATTGAGCTTTCACTTTTACCACCATTTCACATTTTAAAAATTTACCTTAGCACCCATTTTTATCAAATATTTTCACCTGGGACTTTTGAAAATATTCGCCCGTGCTTTTATTTGCCCAGCAAAGCACATATTTCCTATGCACTTTACTTCACGTGTCATTTAAATATTTGCTCCACTTTAAAATACTTTCTTTTCACATGAAGGCTTTTAAAAACTATATTCCAGCAAAAATTATTACCGTGCCCTCCACTTTCACCATTTAACTTTATACTTAAATGATTTTATCTTTTAAACCGTTTCCCATGCATTTACATTTCTTCGGGCCCACACTTTCTCGTGCACCTCACAAGAATTTGGAAAGCATGATTTTAATGTTGCGAGGCTGGCGAGGTCTGGCTTAAATTAATCCACATCCTTTGCCCTTTTTTAAAAGAAACATTACCTGTGCATTTGAAATGTTGTGGGCTCATACCTTTTTTCCCTGCTCAAGCAACATTTAATCTTAAATAAAAACCTTTCAAATGTTTTATCAGACCATTTAAATCTTTTTAAAATGTTGAACTTTGCACTTCCTTTCCACGCACAACCTCGCACACCTCGCAGCCTTTTGGCTCACGTCAAGATTTTATTTTTTTATGCCCTAACTCATTTTCTCTACAACTTCTTGGTCACAACTTCATTCCATCGAGCCCCTTTACTCCTTTGTTGATGCTATTCCCTTCTTTTGGAATCTCTCTCTGGCGCGGAAAAGAATGGCAATATTGTTGCCATTAGCATTTGCTTGAAATTTACTGAAGTTTTTTCAACAACTCCATTTGGCGTTTGTCGCAATCATCTGATTTTTTTGGTGCCAATGATCTATCAATTAATTGCACGAACCCTTTGTGTATGAAGTTGCCCCATTCACTGGATGCCTCCTCTAACAATTTTGATACATTCCCTGCAATACAAGCTGCTCAAAAATGGTGATATTACTGAGTCGTTTTTCACAATGCAAGGGCGTTTTAATGGCTGCAGGCACCTGGAAATCATCCCAAACATGCTTAAAATCCCCACCCAAGCATTAGGAATGGTTAGGGGATGAATTTAAAGCATGAAATAGCAAATTTGAGCTCAAATGGACCCCTAGAAAATTGGTAACTCAAAAACGTGAGAAATTCCTACAACAAAACTTATTGAATCTGCCCACTCAAAAAAACCTTGATCAAGAAGAAAACACCTCAATCTTCATTACAATGGAGATTGTAGAACACCATCATCCTCCCAGCATTCTCCTCGCACAACTCGCAAGCTTATGCAAAAACTTATTTTAATTTAGCTTGCCCTAAAATGACTTTATTCCCATGCATTTTTCCTTTTATAATATTTAAAATATGCAAGATTTTAAATATGTGCAATTTGAACATCAGGAAATAGTGAAAAAATTAATTTCGACTACAACCCAAATAGAGAAAATTTATTGTGGGCAAACCAGGACACCTAGAGCTGCAAAAATTTGCATAGGGATTTTATAATTTATTTCAAGAAAACCCATTTCCTCAAAATTCACATCGCCAAAATATTTCAAGTATCTCCTTTGTAAACTGGCCTTCAGAACACCTTTGCCGCAACTAAAGCGCATTAAAATAATGCATCATAAGACCTCTGTTTTTAATAAAAATGGATTTGAAGATGTTTCAAACAAAAACAAGAAATGGGTTGTCCCTAGATATGCAAAACTTGACATTTTCAAGAACACCATTTTCGGCCCCTTCGCGATCAGAAAAGGATTATGTAGCCCATCAGAACCTATCTTGAGACCCTAAAATTGAGCAGGAATGTAGACATATAACTTGAAAAATGTAGTGCAACAAACGGCTCAGAGAAACAGATCACGAGACAAAATTTATTAACTTTCAAAGTTGCTCAGTTGAACTTTCTGCAACAACTTAGTCTGAACCAATTAAAACTCACCCAATTGTCATTTTGAAAAAAAATAGCGAATCAACTCTCGAGAGGCTACCACTAGACAAAGTAGATCATTTAGGTACACTGAGTATGTGTGCAAAAGGAATTTTCATGAATCATCTCCCATCAAAAGATATCGACAGTCGAAGTTGGCCTCTCAGAAAGGTTTCTGGAAATGTAGGTGCAAAACAAGAGAAATTGCATTTGGTTTTGATCTATTAAAAATAGTAAATTAGATCATGAGGCTATGAAACCTGGCATACAAGCTCATTTAGGTATGGATAATACACAACAACATTCATTTTGTCATGAAAGTCAACTGGTTGAAAAATGCAAGCTCAAACGGAATGCAACTTTGCAAAACTAAACATTTGCAAACAACAGAAAAAATGCCAAAACCCTCCAACTTTACTTTTCAAAACTCTGTCAAAATTTATTGTGGAAAGCTAAAAATTGACATGCACGTTCACATATGTCAATTGAATATGTCCACCAAGGGGTTTGGCATAAAAATCATATGGCTCCAACTTACAATCCTCCAAAATAGGTCAGTCAGGTAGATTTGCCAGGTGCACTTTTGAAAGTGTAGAGGCAAAATTTTGAAATGAGCATCTCAAATTTGCAAAATTTGAGAGTGTCATCAGATACCTTACAAAATATTTACACAACACACATTCAAAAATGCACACTATACAAATGGAGACACTCAACTAAGGTCAATTCTACCATTAATCATTTGATCAATTCTTATTACAAATTTTTAATGAACCCATAATAATAAAAAAATATAATACCTAAACCTAGAAGTTTTGAAACCCAAGATTTTGAGTGATTCTTTATATCTACTATATTCCTCTCCGGCCCAATGTCATCCAATCGAGCTTCAATAATGAAAATTAAGGTCCATATATTCTATTACATGTGCTAGAGTGGAAAATGTGTACACCCACAAGAAAATATCAAAAACTTGCAATCAAGGGGTACCCATACCTCCACATCATATTTTTCATCATTTATGTAACTTAAATCAAACTCAATCATGTCCTCATGTTCCTCTAGAGTATGGGGATAAATATTCCTTTTATTTGCAACACTTTTGGTCATCAATGGAGTTCATGAAAGGTGGGAAATTAGGTGGGAGAATAGATGTAGGTAGTTGGAAGATTAAATATGAAACCATTATATTTGGTGCTAAATTATTTATAAACTAATATGGGTTCCTTGGGATATATTTTACTTTTTGCAATCTAGGCACAATGCTAGCCTCTTCACTTTATTAGCCTCTAAAAATTTGATGGTGTTGTAGACTAAAGTGGAACTATATTAGGCCCTAGAGGCGGTTCAAGAACCATATTATATCACCACCAATCAACACTCAACCTCTTCTAGGTTTTCGTTAGAGATCAACTGGGAACTCAAAATCTTGGTGGAGGTTCTTGATTCTTTCTACCTTAGAAAGCTCTGATGAATTATTTTATTCCTCATGTATCTATGTCGAAGGTTCACCACCCAATCAAAACTCCTGAAAGGACTCATCTTAAAACCTATGCTATCACTTGATAGATGTTCCAAAACTAGCCCATACTTCTAATGAAACTAAAACACTACCTTTTTTCCTAATCATAGGTTGACTAAGAACTTATAACCTTAGTGGAGGTTCCAAGTTCCCTATCCCTTATAAAGCTTTGATGACCTCAAAATCCTATTATGTATCCATGTTGGTCATATCACCCTTCTTGGAACTAACCAAGAACTCCCTTAAGTCTTTCCTAAATGTTATATATGCCCCACCCTTTTGGAACTCTTCATATGTTTCAAAATTTGGGACCTCATCAAGAACTTCAACATTATTAGAAACCACATTGAGGGTTCCTAAGGTTCCTTGAACTAGGAAATACTCTAACATACTATTTACTCATTTATTTGTCCAATGTCAGAGGTCTAGCTTCAACATAGAACTTGAGAGGTACCTTTCTAAATAAGCACTTGTTGGGGCCCTTGGCTATGTTGGGAGCTAGATGGTCATCAAGAACTTTAAAGAGACTAGGAACCCTTCAAAGATTTTGGGTTCTAGAACACTCTTTGACTCTAACACAAAGTTCCTTCCATCAGTAAATGAACTCCTTTTGAAAACTACAGGGAGTTCTGGAACAACACCAACTTGCCAAAAAAGAGAAAATTTATAAGTTCTTCCTTTTAAAATATAGCTTCCTTAGTAAATATCAATATTTTGGGGGTTTGGGTTCCAAGTAGTAACTGTAGTGTAGGAAATTGTATAACATTTACAATTTCACACTTTGTTTGGGTCCCTTAATTTATTGGATATAATTAAGCTTCTAATTTTCCAAATTATGCATTCCAAAGCCTTATTTTTCTCATTTTCCAAAAGGGGAACCAACATTTAATTAATGCAATTAATATTTTAATCACATTGAAGAATGAGTGTCCCAGATTTTTAGGCGAGGACCCATTTGCCCAAGTGTGAATGGGTCCCCTTTAAGTCCTAGGACCCATTTTTAAATATGATTTTGGCGGTAAATTTTAATGATTCAAATTCAATATGCAATTGTCAGCTTTTGGAATCTCATTTTCGGGAAATTAGATAAAAACCTATAAACACATAGTATTTTTATCAATTTAAATCTAAGTAACATTGGAACACACTTTTTGGAGACTTCATATGAGAAAATATTATTTTCAAGAGCATTCAAGAGTAGACTTATTAGTCATTTGTTGCAAAATTCAAGGTCCTAACTTCATTTTCAATCTTATGTGTGTTCATTTCATTTTGTGAAGGCTAACATGCATTGTTGATCCTAAAGCATCCAAGAATTTTCAAGTGTCCAAATCCATCAAGCAAAGCAAGATTAAGTCCTTGGAGTGATGTGTTTTTCTTCAATCCTCTAAGGGATGCCATTGAAGTTTTGGTGACTATTAACAAGCAAGTGTTCATTCATCATTTCCTTCTCCATTGTCATTATCTTTCTATCAAGGTTTAATTACCAAACCTGGGGTTTGACTAACGCAAACCCCCATTCAAACACAACAATTTTTCCCTCTTTTTATGTGCATATTATAGGTTGAAGAAGGATTGAAGATCTTGAAGAGCAATTTTGCATTATTGCATAAGTTTTCATCGTTGTTGTCAAGTCATGGAAAGTCAAATTCAAACTTTATTTTTGGATTTCTGGCAATGGAACTTGTACAAAACATAAGCTAAGATCCTGCCTCAGAGGACTGCAAAAATAATTTCTAGAAGCCCTACTAGGACCCATTCACCCTAGAGTGAACCTATCCTTCAAAAAATATCAAAACCTACTTTTGGTGACTAGTACATGTGTCCTAACCCTTCTTAGATCTGCTTGCAAATTACGGTTTCCATTTTTGTACTCTCAAGAATTTACATTTCATTTTCTAGGTCTTATAGTTTATTTAGTTTAAGCATTGCATATCATTTCAACTTGGTTTCAAATCTATCTTGTTTTCTTAAGGACTAGGATCTACGTCTTATTGACTCACCTTTGAGGTTGAAAGTCAATCTCTACTCTTTGTAATCTCTTTCCTAATGAAATTCATTGAGGAAAGGAATAAATAGAGAAAATACCCCTTATTCATTAAGGAACCCCTTTCCAAACATTTTAGTAACATGAACCAATAAAAGATTGGCAGGGTTCAAGAGAAAAGTTGGAAAGAGAAACTAAGGATAAGTTTCAATGCCCTCGTAACTTTCAAAAATTCTTTTTTAAAAAAAAATACTCAAGGAAAGGCCAAACAATTGGACAATGGCCACAAAGAACGTCACCAACATATTTCACTAAGGGAATCGATGAAAACAATTTGAATGGATACCCTTAGACAATATTTCAACATAGGGGAACCAACTAGAGATTTCTCAAACTAGTTATCTATGGAGGGTGGATAGGGTCAAATGCATAACTTTTGAAGAAAATAAAGCAAAGAAGAAACACATAAAAATGAAGTGTTTGTGGATGTGTGTCTCTTGTAGGCACAAAATAATCTATATCTCTAGGATAAAATCAAACAATTGTCATGACTACACAAAGGCACTGAGGTATATACGAGATTAGATAAAATGTATACAAGGAAAGAGAATGACTTGAAACAAATGACATGGAGGCACCTAGGAATTGAGTATATGGTTGCACATAAAACTTACCGCATTATTTTATAGGTTAGACCCTGCATGAATACCCATGGCACATGGTCATGAACAAGATGTTACATCTACTTGACTTTCTCAAAGACAATCCTACTAAAGGATTTGATCTCCTTCAACTCGAAACTATGTTCATCACCTAGCTACATCAAATATGGGATTTTTATCACATAGTAAAATTATTATTGCCTCCAAAATACTGAAGGTGATCTCCACAATTAACATTAGCATTTTAAGACAACCAAAAAAATAAGCCTCTAAACGATGCCATGATATATTATTTAATTCTAAAATAGTTGGGGGTACACCTTGAAAAAGAGTTCAACAAAAACACAAACACAAACTTCATCATACCTGCTAAATTCATCAACCAAATTGAAGAAAAAATAAAATGCTTCCAATTCAAATTTAAATAAAACATATGCCATACTAACTTGTTAACCAACACAAGGTATCTCTTCCTCAAGCACATTAGACAAATTTTTTTGAAGCTCTAGCATATAAAAAACTTGAGCAACATATATAAGATCTACCTAGTATGTATGTTGATGCTCAAATTAATTATAAAATATATGCTATGCCCAAGGGAAACACTCAAACTCAAGCAACCATCATCCTCAACATTATAAGTCGCATCTTCATCATGAAGAAAAACTTTACACTCATTTTTTTTATTTCAATGACAACAGGCAATTGACATATGTCACCATCACAATACTAATGCATATTTCATCAACACAATAATTATAACTAAGAGACACTTTAGGTGAATAACTAGGTTCTTCAAATTATCTCACAATTTCAGTTTCATATTAGAAACTTTTTACATTATTGGTGTTTCTTGAATCAAGTTGATGGTACCTTTCTTCCCCCAAATTCAATACAATAGTAACATTATTTGATGGAACTTTAAAATGCACTATACATGAGAAATAAAACATGTCTTGCATCACATAAATATTTTCTCATATGCATTCACATGATCACCATCTTCACATTCAACAAGTGAAAACTCTTCACTTTCAAAATCAACAAATACAACAATATGTTATTCTACAATTTTATCTTCATGTGTAGTTATGCCTTGGTTATCCTCATGCACAAAAAAATTATTAGAAACTTTAAAGTCATAGAAATATATCAAACAATAAAATAATTTCTTGTTCACCACTTTCATAACAAACTTGCATATGCTCTATATAATCAATTTCATGAACTAATTCAGCTAAATCCTTACTTGCATACACACCTTCCTCATCTAGACTACTAAAATAAGCATCAAGGTCAATTTCTTCACTTTCAAACTATAAATTATCATTATTTGGTCTTTTTTATATCCATAAATGATTGATCTAGCTAAAGGTAGGCTCAAACATTGTCATCTTTAGCTATAATATTATCATATAGTGTGCCAACACCTTCCTCTACCCACATACAAACACAATCATCACTTGATATTGGGATCCAACTTGATGCAATATACATGCCATCACTCTCCATAACAACCTATTCATTACCAACAACCTCTACACATGACGATAATGATTTTGTAATCATATCTATTTTCACTTTTTTAATAGAACCAAGGAATAAGTATTCTTGCTGCATATTCACCAAATAAAATATTCTCATATTGAACCTAGACCAACTTCATAGGACTCAAGGAACATATCAATACAAGTAGATTTGTTATGTATATAAATTTTGAGTATCTTGGAAAGGGAAAGCATGGAACTATGACTAAACTTCATGCTAGACTCCCCTTCTTGCCACTTGATATTTTTGAATTCTTGGAAAGGATAGCAGGGCCAGCATGCACAACAAAATATTCTTCAAATACAACCACAAGATTAGTCCAAGAAGAAAATCAATACTCTCGAAAAACTTTCTAGCAATTTAATACCTTTCCATGTAAGGACCTAAACAAAACTTCATCCACATGAATTCATCTTCAAATTATTTTTTCTAGAAATCTTGAAAATTCCTTGATATGTGTGTCCCCTTATTGATATCATACCCATCAAATCTAGGCATCTGGTTGTAGACCCTACCTATCATGATTTTAGTTTCATAGTCAACCCAAGTTATGTTTAGCTATTTATAAAGAGTTTCAATGGGAATGATAGGGAGATAAGTAACTTGACCTTTTATAGTATCAATATAGACATTAGATTGCAATGCCTTGATTCTTTCTTCATATTATTTTTAATCTCATTGAGTTCATCTATCCTTAACTTGTTTTCAAGTATGGATGTTTGTAGATATGAATATGAATTTTTATTTTATGTTGAGTTATATAAACACACCCATATTGAGCTATATAAACACACCCATAATTAATTTATTCATCTCTACTCACTAAGAGGGTATTTAGATTCTTGAGGGTCGCAAGTTGATCCTTCTTCAACCTTATCTTTGCAAGAAGTACCTATTGTTCTAGGTGATACAACACCTTATCTTCATGTTTGAATTCTTTCTTGTATGATGCCCTAAGAGGAAGAGGATATTGGCTAGTAAAATACATTTCTGCATCAAGATAATTGATGCCAAAATTTGGTGCATCATAGTATTATTCCTACTCATCCTACCAAGAAGTACATGGTTCCTTTTCAATTTATCCTATTGTTGTACAACAATTACCAATTGTTTTAGTTTCTCCTCTTTGATTTTATCTATAATTTCATCTATTTCATCATGATAATCATATGATGTGATGGGAGAAGAGGAATATTGATAAATGGGGTATGTAGTAAAATATGTATACGTGTCCCTTCTACCAACAACCATATGATTCATGATTACATAATCAGACCTATACATGTTTCTCTATTTTTTATTATGCCACTATTATCTGATTCTTCATAAGTACATAAGTATTAATCTCTTGAATCAATAATTTAATTATTTTACATGAAGAGCTAACTTTTGAGACTAGATAGGTAGGTTTGAAATACTTACCATTATTTTGAGCTTCCTATGATGAATATATCCATGCACTAGTGGAAGCTTCTTCTTGCTCCTACTAAAAATTGGGATGCCTTCTCTCTGTCGCAAATTCTTTTAGCATAACTACTAATTTTGGGTTGATTGAAATAGAGTCGTCAATATTCACTTGGAAGACATAAAATATTTTCTAGCAACTAAGTATTCAAATACCAAACAAGAATATTTTCTTGTTTAGATTTATAGAGGTTTTCAAGATTTGAACCAAGATTCTATCTCCTCAAAAACAACACCATTTTTTTGGTGATCTGAGTTATTAATCCCAAATTCCTATGGATGGATACTTACCCAAGTGCCAGGAGTATCAAACCTAGGAAGAGTACAACAAAATATTTGTTCAGGTTGAGAAACTAAGGACCAATTATTGAGGTGGGTTAGATCTCCTTCACTTTTGGATCTATTAAACCAAGGGGGCTTTCCCTAAGTCAATGAAATAAATATCACTACAAAAAATAAATATTCACCCTAATATAAACTATACCCACTACATAGTACACCCCTACTTTGATTGTCACTACATGCCTATATTTTGGTTTTCCATACTCAAGTTCAAGAACCTTATCATAACAAATAATGCCACATAAATCTCAATGAATTTATTTTATGAAAACTTATTATGATGATATATACATTCAAACATGACAAATGGAACATATTATAACATATAAAATTGAAAATATGTATATTAATTTATATTGAGTGTGTTTGATATGATGGGGAGAAGGAAAAAGAAGTATATCGGTACCTTTATCTAGTTGGAAAATAGAGTCTCTAAGTTTATACAAAATGCACAATAACTAAAACCAAGGTGATACCTTAATCAAGATACCATAAAATATTATGCCTTTCAAAATACACATAAGATAGGATCTACATATACATTTATAAAGGCAATATAGTTAAATTATATTAAATGATTATACTTGTTTTGATTATATTGGAAAAATAGGTTTTGAAGGGACTCGAAACCCTTTACAACATAAGGTACAAAATGTTGCTCAAGATAACTATGAAAAACACCAACACCAACCCAAAACCCAAAACCAATAGGAACAAAAATTTGCTCGAAATATAAAATGATAAACTATTAGCAACTCCTAATGGCAACAAAATGACAAAACAACAAGAAATAAATCAAGACCTAGTAGCAGAAAAAACACACAACAAATAGACAAACATGGCACTACTTCATACTGCTTAAGGTGTTGGCCACCTCAAGCTCCCGGTTCCTATGCATTTCAATCATGTCCAACAACTCTTTTTTCTTAACATTAAAGGACCTCTTCTAGTCAGCTAACCCCTTAGCAACAGGGCCTTTACCATCATCTTTCGCACCTTTTTCCCTTTACCTTTGGCCGAGTGTTCTTTCTCCATTTGCTCAAAAAAGTACAATTGATCCTCTCTAAGCTCACCAATTTTACAAAATAGGACCTCCAAAGATTCTGCACTATTCTTCACTAAAATTTGACAAGTATGGAGAAATTTCTTTATATCCGCATTAGTATCCAATATCTTTGTTTCTAAACCAACTAAGTGCTCCTCACACAGGGATTTAAAATCATCGTATGAACTCTCAAGGTCCACAATTCTGCCAATCAGAACATCTTGAGCTAGGCCTTTCAGAATATTCTTCAGAATTCTCCTTCAAACCCCTTATTTTGAATTTTACTTTATTAAACTCTCGGAGAGTCCATTTTTCTACTTTGAAAGTGCCAGTGACGCCTGCCCTCACCATGTCAAGAAGCTCAAACATAGAGGTGGACTCATCATTGAGATAGGAGAAGTCCTCAGAAAGGGGATCAACCTTTAGAGCCTCTAACTCGCATGCTTCTACACAACATCCTCCTCCTCTTGAACTATGTTATCACCTTTCAGATCCACATTGGGAGAGCTATGAATTAGGGATTCATCGATATCCTCCACCTTCTCTTTCAAAGCCTTCACCTCACAAAGCACCATGGAATCCTTAACCAAATATTTTGAGGCCTAGTTCTTCAAATTGGCCATGTGTTTTGAAACCCTTCTCGGCTTATCCTCAGCCTCCTTTATCATCACATTCTCCTACAGCCCCTCCTCTTTACCGTCAACCCTAGTTTCACCCTAGCCAATGCCCAAAGCTTCAATTTTGGGAGTGGTATATCCATAGCCCACCTCCATATCATCACCATTAGATTGGGATTCCACCTCATTCAAAATAAGGCACTTAGTTGTCTATTTTCTTTTAAGGTTACCCTTCTTCCTCTTTTTTGAGGAGCTAGCCATAGGGGATGGGGTCCTAACCTCATCCTCTTCATTCCATTCCTCATCCTTAGCAATGTTGGTATCCGAGCTGGAAGAGCTAGAAGCCTCACTCAAAACTTTCTCCTTACCCTTAATTGTAGGGGCATGGATAAGGGCTTTAACATGCTCCATAATTAACAGAATAAGACCCTCATGAAGGACCGAAGCCCTCCTATTTTTTAAGTGAGCATATACAAAGACATCCATGGAAGACAACAAAAACAACGGAAAGGAAATAAACAACCCATGTCAAAAATGGTTTAAAAGAGTAAAATGATGGCCAAGGATTGTAGTGAACCTACCTTCCAAAGTCACGTACCACATTATCACCTTCGCAATATTTGCCCAAACCTTTTTGAGAGACTTTCTCTCATAGCCCCAACTTTCCATTTTGATGAGTTTTTTCCTTTCGTTATCCTTGAAGAATTGATCCATACCATCCTCATTACTCTTCTTGTCCTTATAGAATTTATGACCAACCATCGGAAACCCAGTCACATTAGCAATCAACTCCTCATTGATATCAATGACCAAGCCCTTTATCTAGATTTTTTGGTTATGTCAATAAGAAACAAACTCCACTGAAGCATTCAGGTTGTGCCCATGCAATATTTCTAAGAACGACATAAAATTCCCATGCTGGAGAATCTTCCAAATTTTCTCCTTCTTCCTTAGGCTCACACGAGAATGTGGCTCAATTTTGCTTTTGTCGCCTCCCATTTTCTCAAAAACCAGTAGTAAAAAACCCTTGCAATTCCCATTTGACTAAAAGCCAACAAGCTGAACAAAACCCACAAAGCATGTGAGATGAGAATTGGTACTAATGGTTAAATAACACCACCATATAAACTTATCCAAAAACATCATTTCTCATTAAGATCCTAGCTTTCTCAGGAAGGAGAGCGTCTTCCTCCCATGCTTGATACTCATTCAGCTTGACAGCATCATTGGCAATTTTTTTTCCAATGCATTACCTTCTTGAAAAATGTGAGATAGACAAGTCTCGTCACAAGAACTTAACATAGTTATAACATCCTTTATTAATTGATCCATATTTCAGTTGGGCTTATGGGTTCCACATAGATAATTTATTATGTTCAAAGAGTCACCTTCCACCCATATTTTAGAGTAGCCCTTGTCCACTGCATACTTGATGCTCAAAAACACCTCCGCCTCAACATAGTGATTTATCTGATTTCCCAATGGCACCTAAGAGCCTACCATCCTCATTTGTCAACACCCCCCATAATCGGAAAGCCCATGGTTACCCTTGGCTACCCCATCAAAATTAACCTTAACCCACCTTGATGGCGGTGGTCTCCACTTCGTTCTCAATCTAGCGTTTAAGTTGGGCTTAGAAGTCTCATAAGGAACAAAGGGGATCTTCCAGGTAGAAATCACCAATAAGTCATACCCATACAAGCAAGCAAATAGGGTACAATGAGGTGACTTAGATCCAATGAGAGAAAAATTCTCAAAGATCACCCAACGAATCTTGATGAAAAGACTACCAACCTTGAGCTTATAATCCTGAAATATTATATTATTACGTTCTTTCCATATTTCCCACGCAAAATGTGAGGCCATGAGATCCCAAAGCCACCAAAGAGTAGAGGAGGTGGAAGGACACTTCTACTGGTCAACAAAATTACCAAGGGGATCCGGAAAAACCCAAAGTAGATTCCAGAGGCTAAGAAACTTACTCCAAAGAAGAGAGGAAAAATCACACCCAAGGAAGATATGGAAATCATTCTCAACATCAACTTCACAAAGTACACATCTATTCAAAATTTCAAAACCCCTTTCACAAAGATTATCTTGTGTTAAAAATTTACCTTGCATGAGCAACCAGAAGAAAATATTCACCTTGGGGATCAACATCTTGTTCCATAATTTCCCCTAGAAAGGAAAAGTATCAGGATTTTCTGATGATTAACAAAGGTCAATCCCATAGTGAATTTACCATTAGCACAAGGAGTCCAAACTACCCTATCCGATCTAGGATAGATGGGAATACAAACATTGCACAATAAATCCTTTAGTACCTTCAAAGAAGGGTCCCAATCCTAGAAATTCTTCCACTCCCCATTTTGAAAATAGTCAACCACTTTAATACCAAAGAGACGTTTGTAGATAGGAACAATAGGAGTGGCCCAAGGAAGATTGATCAAAGGTTTAAAATCACACCAAGCATCCTCCCAAAAAAGAATTTTGGTACCATCACCCAACAACCACCTAACACCATTAGCAATCAGGTCCCTGCAAGGAATGATATTTCTCCAAAAACAAGAACCAGAAGGGATATCATCATCATTCGGCATATTCTAGGTTCTCCCAAATCCATGCAAATATTTGTTTCTAGCCAAAAAGGCCCAACCAGCTTCCCCACTGAGGAGCCTCCAAACATTCTTTGACAATAATGCCTTATTAAATGATTTTAAGTTTTTGATACCAAGTCCACCCTATTTATTTGGCTTGCAGACCAAATCCCAAACCACAAGAGGAATTCTAGCTTTGGACTCAACACCCGACCATAAAAAATCTTCTCATGATCTGCTCCATTTTCTCCTCATACTTAACTGGAATTCTAAAGACTCATTGCATACAGAGGTAGATTCTGAAGAGTGGAGGAAATGAGTTGTATCTTCCTCACCTGACTGAGAAGCGCCCCTTTCCAACCCATCATCTTTATACTAAAAGTGTCCAACAGACCCAACCAAAAAGAATCTGGAATCTTGGAAATACACAAAGGTAGCCCCGGGTAGGTAGACGAGAGCTCACCCCTATTACAAGAAATAATCCTGGCAAGCTTCAATTGCAGAGCTTCGGGGGTGTTAAGGAAGAAAATTGACTCTTAGGAAGATTAATACATTGACCAGAAGTCTTCTCATAAGCCTCAATCAGCCCCTTCACGGTTCTGACTTCATGAATTGAAGATTCACCCATCAAGATAGTGTCATCAACAAATTGTTGATGAGTAACAGGTTCACATCTAATAGAGGGGGAAAGACATTTCAGTGAACTAGTAGATAGAGCCTTCTAGATATTTCTACCAAGGGCTTTCACCATCAAGATGAAGAGCAATGAAGAAATAGGATCTCCCTATCTCAAGCCACTTGAACTTCAAAAAAAGGAGAAGGAGAACCATTCACCAGCACAACAAAAGAAGGCATTGAGATTAACTAATCAACAAGATGAAGAAACTTCTGACATAAGCCAAAGTGATCTAAAACCACAATCAAGAACCTCCAGTTGACCCAATCATAGGCCTTGAGAAGATCCAGTTTCAGGAAGAAGCACGGTCTCTTGTTAGCATTAAAAGAATGAGAAAGTTCATGAACAATTATTATAGAGTCGAGGATCTGACATCCCTTAACAAATCCACTTCGATGCTTTGAGACCAAATCAGGGAGAATCGTTTGCAATCTTGTAGTGAGCACCTTTGAAAAAAATTATAGATGGAATTATAGAGACTAATTGGGTGATACTCACCAAAACTATTAGCATCAATAGAATTCCTTAGTGGCATTAATCACATCTTCCGCTACAATATCCTAGCATGACTAAAATAATAGAAAAGGAAAGCCATCAGGCCCAAGGGCCTTATTCCCTTCAAAATAAAAAACCGCATCCTTGATTTCCAAAGTAGAGGGGATGGCAGTGAGCTCCTTGTTCAGGTTCTCTGAAACCATATGGGGGATAACTTCCAAATAAGCCTCCATGCTATTTTGGTTCCACACAAGATCATCTCTAAGAAGATTCTCAAAGAAATTAGTAGTCACTCTCCTAATCATCTCCTCATCCTCCAATAGTATACCATCAGCCATGATAGAGTATTTATGCTCGAGGGTAGGAAGGTGAAATAACTTGGAGTTATAGTCCCCAGACTTTAACCAAATTACACAAGATCGTTGTCTCCAAAAATCTTCCTCTTTTGCAACAATTTCATGAAGCTGAACAAGAAGACCATCCTCTAGTAATTGGAGATATTCCGATAAACCCTTTAACTGAATGATTTTTTGAACACTATCAAGCCTTTAAATAATAGAATTCTTGGAGTCAAAAATATGACCAAATGACTCTTTGTTCCATTTCTTGAGATTTATCTTCATAAAATCCAACTTCTTGGCTACTCTAAACATCGCGTTGCCATCAATATTCACTTGCCACTAATTTTTAATGCAATCCATAAACCTAGGATCCCTCAACCACATCGCTTCAAACCAAAAAGGAAAGTGTTTCTTACCCCCAAGCCTATCAGCCACAAAAGATATAGGGAAATGGTCTAACCCACATCTTGTAATCGTGGAGAGTGAGCAAGAAAAATCCACAAACCACGAAGCCAATGTCAAGGCTCTATCCAGCCTGACTTGTATATTTTTAGCGTCAACACACTTGTTGGACCAGGTAAATTTGGCCCCTGTCATCTTCACATCAATAAGAGCATTATCATCAATGAACATTCTCAAATCTAGACGGCTATCAGGATTTTCCTACGATATACCCACTTTCTCATTATCAAAAAGGGGAGTGTTGAAGTCTCCCATCACTAGCCAAGGGCTATCCAAAAAATTATTCTAAGAACACCCAAGATCATACCACAATTTCTTCCTAGCCCTCTTCAGATTAGGAGCATACACATTGGAGATAACCCAGGTGAAAGAATCCCTAATCAAAGTAAACTTTGTCTCCACATGATTAAAACCATCTGCAATCGGAATACCTCTAACCAACCTAGCATTCCAAAAGGTAGCAATTCCACTTAAAGCTCCCTTTGAGCTAACCCCATGGAAGCAACAATCTTTAAAAAATAAATTCTTTAAAGCTTCCAACTTTTTAGTTTGCATTTTTATTTCTTGAATCAGCAATATGTCTGGTTTATGGTCCCAAATCAAGTTTTTCAGGAGGTCCTATTTATGCACATTATTCAACCCCCTGATGTTCCAAGAAATAATCTTCATCTGCACAAGGAGTGGGTGCTCTTAGAGCAAAATTCAAAGAGGGTTTTTTGAACCCCTTTCGCAATATCTCTCTTGCAATCCCACTCCTTGTTTTCTTGCAAAGAAGGTCTCCCCTGACCCCTCTGTTTGGACCCACAATCCACTTTTTTCCTTCTCATAGTCACACCTTTATGTGGTTGAGGGGGAGGAGAATCAGAGGACTTCTTCTTTCTACCCCTCACCAGAATATACCCTTCTTCATCCTTGTTCCCAATATCTGCAACCACTAAGGTGCCCTCTCCACCCACAAGCCCAGACGCACGATCCTGGGGTGAAGACAGGGAAACAATAGGCTCCAAAATAGCATGTTTAGGGGATCACAAAGTATCTAAGACATGATCCACATCCTGGTCCACAGACTGTCCAACAGCCTCAACCTCAAACTTCTTAATCTCCTCACCCCCCTCAGGTTTTGGGACAGAGTGATCCTCAATATTAGCTTCACCCTCCATGACTTTACCAGCTACATAATCATCTTGTTACGAGTGAGAATAAGTCTCCTTAGCCTCCTTAACCTTCTAGACTTTAGTTTGAGGAACAACCTTGGGCAAGACCACCTTAATAGGGAAATCCTTATCCCAGTGACCCAATTTTTTACACTTGAAGCACACAAACAAAAAGTTTTCAAAGAAAAAAAATTTCTTCCAAGCCCACCTTAGAGTTAAGGTGAAAAAATTCAAGCATCATAAAATCTTGGTCATTAATAACACAATATTTTTTTGCAACCAGACGCCTTCTAGAGAGAGTGGCCTCGTCAATAGAAACAAGTCTCCCAAAAGAGTTAGCCACTGCCTTAAACACTTCTTCATCTGAATCTTCCAAAGGAAAATTTGACAGCTTCACCCACATTGGAGTCAAGTGAAAAATGAACTTTGAGAAATCCATCCTAGGCTCCCAGGGACGTAACACTAGGGTAAGATGCCCAAAAGTCCACAGTCCTTTTGCAAAAGTTGATCTCAAGTCTTCATCATAGGAAAAGGCAAAGGAAAAAAATCCTTTAGCCATAGCTGCAACCTCAACCTGACCCTTCAGAGCCCACTTCTTACGAACCCAAGTGCGAACCTCCTCAATATTAGGTCTTGGGCCAAGAAACTTTCCTACTAGAGAAAATTCCATTCTATCTATATCTTTTCCACAAGAGAGTCTGGAATGGACAAGGAAAAGCCACCTACAACGTTAGAAGAAGAGACTAATTCAGATGCAACACCTTTAACTTTAAGCTTTGAGGAGAAAAGGTCAGCCCATCTGTAACCAAGAAAAGATGAATGCCCCACTGATTGGTTATTTCCCACCAAAACATGCTCAATCTAGGGATTTATCATATTAGTCACTGAAGATTCCCTAGTTGGGGCTCACACATTATCACTAGAAGCCACATCGTCAACAGAGGCCTTTGGAAGCACCTCTGATAATGGACAGCCAACACAAGAATCCTTGTAAGCCTCAAACACACACTTACCCTCAGAGTTCGCATATTTGACCACATCCACACCACATGACCCATCCTTCCCAGCAACACCAATAGAGAACACCAAAGCATCCACACTGAACAATCCTTCCTTCCCAAAAACATCAACAGATAACACCAAATCCATAGACTAACCGAATTGGAAGTCGCCATGATTTCTTGGGATTGAGTTCAAATTCAAATCACTGAATCTTGCCTCCCAAATGGTCTTCTCCATAATGATCTCCTCCATCCCTTGAAAAATTGGATATGGATTCTTGTAGCATGATTATACTTGTTAACCTTGAGCATACCCATATATTTCCTTTATTATTTTGAGAATACACATTACAAAATCTTTGAAAATATTTAATAGTCATCTAGGTAGCCAACTAAACAATGCACATCCATAAATGTACACTATGCACATGGATACACTAAACTAAGTTCATTTTTTCCATTAATCATTCAATATACAAAGGTTATAAATGCTAATTACAAATTTGGAATAAGCCTAGATCATAAAAATAACAAAACATAATACTCAGACCTGGAAATTATAAACCCTAGGATTTTTTTATGTGATTCTTTCTCCCTACTATACTTCTCTCCAATCCAATATCATCCAATCCCTTCAACAATAAAAATGAGGATCCACATATTCCACTACATTTCTTTCTAGAGTGGGAAACATGCACACCTATGATAAAATTAAAGAAATCTATAATCAAGGGGTGTCGATACCTCCACATCATGTTTTCATCATTTGTGTACCTTAAATAAGACTCAACCATGTCCTCATGTACCTACAAAGTATGGGGAGCCACCTTCCATCCATCTAAAATGATTTTTTCATCAATGATTTTTTCATCAATGGAGTTCTCATAAGATGGGATAATATGTGGATGAATAGATGCAAGTATTTGAGAGTAAATATTGCCCCATTATATTTGATGCTCAATTGGCTTTTAAAATTCCTTTAAAACTGATACAAGCTCTTTTGAATATATTTTACTTTTTATAATATAAGCACAATGAAAACCTCTTTACTTTATTCACCTCTAAAAATGTGTCAAAACTATAGGCACAAACTAGAACTATGCCAAGCCTTGGAGGCAGTTCAAGAACCATATCAAATCATTGTCATTCAACACCCAACCTCTTATTGGTTTTCATCAAAGATTCACTAGAAACTTGAAACCTTAGTGGAGGTTTTTATTTCTTGGTATCTTAGAAAGCTCCAATGACTTATTTTCTTCCTTGTGTATCCATGTTGGAGGTCCACCATCCAATCAGAACTCCTGAAAGGCTTCATGCTAAAACCTATGTTGACACTTGGGAGACGTTTTGAAACTAGCACATACCTTTGACGAAACTAAAAAATTTTCCTTTTCTAATTAGAGGCTAACTAGTAAATCAAAACCTTGGTGGATATTTTGGGTTCTCGGTCCCTTATAAATATCTTAACTAAATATCCTCTTATGTCTCCTTGTTGACTGTATCACTCCTTTTCGAAACCAACTATTCGATCCCTTAGGTCTTTCCTAGATGTTGTTATGAACCACATCAGGGGCTCTTAAGGTTCCCAAAATGAGGAAATACTCTCCATTTACTCCTTTATTTTTCCAATATTAGTGGGTTGCCTTTGACTTGGAACTTGAGAGGGACCTTTCTAAATAAGCAATTGTTGGGGACCTCGACTATGTCAAGAACTAGATCATCAGGAACTCGAAAGAGACTAGGAACCCTTAAATATTTTGGGTTCCAAAACACTCCCCAACACTAGCACAAAATTCCTTTTTTCAGTGAACAAACTCCTTTGAGGAAATAGATGAGGTTCGAGAACACCAACTCATTAACAAAGAAATTTTCTAACTTCCCATATTTAAATTCTAGCACTTTAGTGAATATCATCACTTAGGAGTTTAGGTTTTATGTTTGAATAGAAGCTAACAAAATACAGGTGGCGGGATGAAGATAGGTTAGCAAGGAAAACTAAGGATAAGTTCTTATATTTTGAAAACTCGAAAAAATTTGAAAATACCCAAGTAAATGCCAAATAACTAGGCAACGAGCACAAAGCACCCTACTAACACATTTCACTAAGGGAATTGATGAAAACACTTTTAATACATACCCTTAGACAAGATTTCAACATAGGGGACCCAACTAGATATTTTTTAGATCAATTATCAACACAGGGTGGATAGGGTCAAATGCACAAATTATGGAGCATAACAAAGCAAAGACAAGAAACATAAAAGTGAGTTGGAAAAAAAGATGAAGCATGAATTGAGATGTGTGGTTACATGATTACCATTTTCTTGTTCCTATAGAGTGTAATTAGGGAGCTTGATGTTTTAAAATTCTTTCATGGAGACTCTGCAAGTATATTGTCATATCTATTCATGACATAATACATTGATTTTCTAAGTGCTTTTGGAGGATTTCCCTCATGAGGGTTTTCCTAGGGTACATCTTTGTGTCATATGGATGGTATGTTTTTATTTTTATTTTGCATTATGTATTCTAAATAGTTGTTTGCATATTTTTGTCTCTTGGGGTTATGTGAAAATAATTTATTGTTGTTACAAATTTTGTTTCATTTGGTATCAAAAATTGATTTTTAGGTTGTACAAGGAAATATATTCCCTTTTGCTAAATTTTGGTATAAGTATCTTATTGTGAATAGTTATATCCATGGCCTTATAGAAAAATAATAAAGATATTTTGAAGGTTAGAGGTGTGTTTTTAGACTTGGGTTGTTGTAAACCTAGGGCTTTATGAAGATTTGGCAAGTGATTTTTTTATTTGGGCTCTTTCAATGAGGGTTTTGAGGGTAAAGTATTCCTAGAGATCTTCTAGAAAAAATGAACCTCACCATTGAGTCTAGAAGGCCTAAAAACCTATGGATTCATATAAAATACAACTATGGCTATAAAAAAGGCTATTGTTGGAGGCATGGAGGAATCTTTTGGAAAAAATTATGTATAGTGTATGTAATATGTATGACCATACAATAAGGTATAGATATAATATCCCCTATATTAGTGTTATCATCTAGTAGAGCATGAATTGGTTAGAAATTTTATAAAAAAAATATGATTTGGTCCCATAGATATAGGAGGTGATGCAAGTTGTATGAAGGATTGTGTAGGGAGTTTGAATGGGGAGCTACCCTTAGTTTCATGAGGGGCCTATCCCTTGGTCATGCTTAGATGATGAGGGCCAACACCTTGCCATCAATATCATAGCCTAAATATCACCCCTTTTCCACTCAAGTGATATCATCATTCCCTCACACCAATGAGGCCAATCAATATTAGCCTAGGAGCCATCATTGCTGATTTGATATATGATAATATAACATTTTTTTGGAAGGCATAAATTTCACATAGGGATTTAGGTTTTCATTGTCTTATTTTTAACAAACAACTCTTTTTGAGTATTATGTTATGGTATTAGTGGTTTTTCTATATTTTTCTATTTTTAATAGAAAGTACTAGTTGAAAGTTGATTTTTCTCGCATTGATTTGACATATCAATTCTTGTTCCCACAATTTCTAATTTTGAACTTCTTATAGGTGAAGGAGAGCATTTTCTGAGAAGCTCATAGTGGATTAAGTTTAGAGATGTTAATATGTGATTTATTCACTTCCATTTTTATTTGAGCTATTTGATGGTTCCTTTGATTGTGGCAATTTTTTGATCTTGTGGAAAATAAAATATAGAGCTGATTTAGTGTTTGAGTCATGAAAAAGTTACATGCTTATCTTACTTTGTACCTATTTGATATGGTTACTAATGTGATTTTGAATTTTTATATTACATTGCGAGATCTATGAGTAGTGCAATTTTATAAGTTGATTATTCTTAAATGTTGCAAATATAACTCAATGTGAGTTTTCTATACCCATAGATATTTTAGTGTGGATGTAGATTCTATTTTCTTGGCTTGGTTTGGTCGCATCGTTCACTGTTTTGGTTGTTATTATGATGCAAAGAGATAGTGTTACTTGATATAGTTATGTCTAGGGATGATGCAAGATGTTTGAGACTCATTTGGTGGTGACCATGGTGTCATGAAGGTTCATTATATTCATTGGAGCTTTAGAAAGACATGGTTTCTTATACAAGTACATTAGACATGATCATGGCATCATGGAGGTTCCTTATACACTTGGAGCTTTAGCACAACATGGTTTTTGATTCATGTATGTTGAGTAGTAATCATAGTGTCATGGAGTTTTCTTATGTACTTATTTTATATGATATGGATATTTATGTGGATGCATTATTAGTAGTGTTGGATTTATTCTTGATTATATGTGGAGATGTATCTTTTTGGTTTGGCTATCATGGTTTTGCATTCTTTTTAGAGTTATTGGTGTTGTAGTTGAGTGATTGTGCATGATCCATGGGTGATTTTTATTTAGGATATGATTGTCATAATGCCATGTGTAGCTTGATATCATGGTTCAATGGGAGATTTTATAGTTATGTGAGTACATCACTTGGTGATGGATGATCTTTTGCAGTGGGTTTTAGTGTCATGGATAAGCTCTTAGATCCTATTCTTGTATGTAGTGAGAGTTCTTTGACATTTTTATTTTTATTGAGAAGAGATGGTAATATTATTGTGATTTAGATATGTTGACATCTTGTGACCATGGAGAACTATTAGATTCTTTGGTTGTGGTATTTTTTATGATTTCCAAATTGACAAATGATCCTTTTTTAAAGAATGAATATTATTATGTCATTGTAATCTCTTGATTGTGCATTATATTTATGCCATTATACAAGTGCTCTTAGGAGAAAATATGTTCATTTGGGACATTTGATGTTATATTTGGAATATGTAGATCATGATATCATGGAGAGTTTCTATATATATACTAATCATGTAGTTAGAGCTTTTGATGGTGATTTGTGGTAATTTTATTAGTGAGTGATGTCATCATTTTTCTTGTGAGTGTGGTTATTGTGATGTTACATTGGAGTTTAGATGGCATGTGATGATTTTTTGTACACCTATTTTAGATTTAGGTTAGGCTAGATATCTTGTGTTCTTGGAAATCATGTGTTGATACAATTACTCTTTGATGAGGTTTCAATATGAAGACCGAGGATTCTACACTTGGGTTGGACATGAATTCAACATGGAAATATTGAGGAGATCGTTCTTGGAGAGAGTCATTGTGGCTTGGTATATCCTAGAGGATCAATTCCATTCTCAAATTTAGTCCTCTCAACATTGAATTATGTGATAGGTATTACCCACCTTGTTTTTAGATATATATTTGTTTTAAATTTTGTTTTTTATGGGAATGTGTCTTGTTCAATGGATGTTAGTTTTAGAGGGCTTACTTGAGGACTTCTTGGCATGGTTTATTTTTCCTTTGTATCCTTATGCTTATGAGCTTGTTATGAAGATAATTTTGAGGAGAGTAGAGGATTATTTTGTTCATATTCTCTTAGCTTTTGGAATGGGCCTTTTATTTTGATCATACTTTAATTTAGAGGTTTATGTCCTAGTCGATCATTGATTCATGTTATATGTTTGATTTTTGAGTTGAATAGTTGGATGAAGTGAGTTATTTTATATTTGGGGTTTCACGAAGGAGATATTACTTATAACATCTTAAGCATTGAAAGGTTTTGGTAGAAGGAAAGGAAAAATGGTTTTGATTTGTAGGTTTTCTCTATGATCTTGTGTTTCTTCCTAGAGGTTCATGTTCACATGACATTGGAGTTGATGTTTGTGTGGAGCTATTGTAATTACTATGTTTGTGGTCATTTTATTATTATTACACTTTATTATTTTTTAGTAGGAAAATGGAGAATTTTATTTCTTTTATTTATTTAGTGTGGATAAATTGGGAGAGCTAGATAGACTAGTTTGGTGAGAGGTTTATATTGCAATAGTTAGTTTTTTGGTTTTGCATATCATTGTGGATATTCATTTTTATTAGATAACATTTATGGTATTGGATACACCTTTTATGTGAGTTATGTCATTAGAATTTTGGATACTTTAATTGATTTCATATTTGATATTAGCCATATAATGAGATTTCTAAGTTCTCTATGTGTTCTTTATTGGATTTTTTCTTTATACTGTGGTGTTGAGGGGTCTTGAGGTTTATTATCATGTGTTTATGTGTTGTTACCTTGGAACAATTGATATATAGGATAGTATATACATAATAAATTTTAATCAAGCTTTATATTGTGTTCAATATGTAGATTACATAATGTCTGCCTATTCTGATGAATATAAATTGGTTTTGAGGTATGGTTAGTTGGATGTCTTAGCAACTAGTTGTGGTTGTTACTATGATGATTAATTATTGGTAGCTACTAAGACATATTTTTTAACACTGGATTTAGTGTTTATTTTTAGGTATCAAATTGAGGTAAGATTCATGCTTCTATGCGATAGTTAGTGTGGCATCTATTTTAGATTAAACCTTATCTTTTGTGCATTGCATGATGGAAGATGAGAGGGTTTTTGCTTGAGATTGTGCTCGCCTTGGTTATTGTTGAAAGTATCTTGATGGAGCACTTGGATATTTTATGTTACATGTTGTCTATAGATATTTTTACCTTAATGGTTGAGTGACCCCTTGTGCAATATATACAAGTGGGAGAATGTTTGGTAAGGTTATTGTACACCTTTCATTATGCTTATAATGTAAAAATAATTTATTTTTGGTGTACCTTGGAAATATAGGGATGCATGAATCACATAGGTTAGACATTATTAGAGACACTTTTTATGTTGTATGTAACATTATGATAAATATTTAATGTGGGTTGTATATTGAAAAAATATTTAATATTAGGAAAAATTAGTACCAAAAAGTACATGAAGGGGACATGGTTTTGTAATATCATAGTTTAGAAGTATGTTTTTTATATAGTAAAACTTGGTGGGTTTTGTGAAAGCTTATTTCTATAAAGTAAGCACATGATTAGTTGTTGAGGTTGATTGTCATAAATTTTGGCTTATTGGATAAGATTTCATTGAGTAACTATTATAGTTTTCATATGTGAGAAGAGGAAGCATGGATAAAGATATGTGGTTACATGATTCTAATTTTCTTGCTCACATGGAGTTCAATTAGGGGTATTGATGTTTAAGAAGCCATGAATGGAGACTTTGCAAGTGTGTTGTAATATTTTTTTTTGAGATAATGCATTGACTATGTGAGTACTTTTGGAGACTTATTTTTACCTCATGATGGTTTCCCATGTTACATCTTATTTCATCGTGATTCCATGTTTTTTTTATTCTTTTACATTGTGTATTTTGAATAGTTTACATATTTTTATCTCTTGGGATTATGTGGAAATAGTTTATTATTGTTGTGAATTTTATTTCAAACTCAAAATTAGGTTAAATTATTTTTCATATTCATTAAACCTAATTTTAGTAAAGTAACTAATTTATATTTTTATATTTTTGTGAATTTAACTTATACTACATCCTTAGGGTTTTTATCTTCTAAATTAGGGTTTTCTAAATATAAATTTTGTAACATCTTTTTCTCATTTTTTAAATTTTATTAGTATTTTATTTTCCCTTTCTCATATATTTAATAGCCTTATCTCATATCAGGGTTTATGGTTCACTATGTGATATTATTTTTTCCCACCCAATTCAACCTTGTTGTAACTCTAGGGTTCTAATTTTAAATCTATTTATTAATTAATTTTTTGATAAATACCAACTATTACCTCATCAAATATATTTATCCATTTTCATTAGCATTTAGACCTATATTGTATAATATTATTTTGATTTTTTCTATCCACCCTTGGATTGTGCACCATTGCTATATCTTTATCATGGATTTCTTTAAGCACACCCTAACCAATCTCACTTCGTGTGTCACTAAGCTTTATGATGATACATATTTTGTAACCTAAGATATTGACTTAGCTGCTACTTCAGCCCAATATGCATTTGATAAATCTAGAGATATTGAATTATTGATTTTGTTACACGCAATGAGCATAACCATCATAAATCTTATGATAACTTTCTTCCATATGCCTCTTTTGATCTATTATTCCTTGAGGATCCTAGTTTTATGTGTTTGATAGATACACATGTTTGACATTCACTTACATATGATGATGATGGAAATTCTCCCATGGCTAATGATATGATTTTGATACATCTATAAATATTTATTCATGTGATTTTGTTATGCCCAATGATAACATCCTCAATATATCTCATAATATCTCTCCTCCATGATCCTCTTTTAATCCATTATTCCTTAAGGAGCATAATTTTGTGCACTTGATAGATACACATGTTTGAACTTCAATTACATACAATGATAATGGAACTTATCCCATGCCTATTGACACACTTATTGATTTGATATTGCATATCTATGATGAATATCCTAGTGATGAGCTCTATGATGATTGTTCTTTTAATATTGTTAGTGATATGCTTATACATGATATACCTTGTTGACCTTCACATGATGTCATTTCCCCCCTTTTAACTAATGAAAATCCATCTGATCTATATTTTGGATATGTATGCACCAAAATGGGTACACTCCATCAAAGAGGGCATATATGGATTCTTAGGGTTATAGTAGAGGAAGCTACCAAGGATCACTTTATATCTCAGAAAGGAGACTTAATATACAAATCTACAAGGTACATAAAAGTTCAAGAAATGATTAATCTCAATAAGTAATTGTGTGATCAAGAAAAAATTATTGGTAGTTTGTTTTAATGTGCATATTTATTTATTAGAATATTGAATTAGTTTGCTTGTAAGATTGGTGATTGTTCACTGTGATTTAGAAATATTCACTTAGTACATAAAATATGGAAATTATGTTGTATGGGAAACTAAAACAAGGTTGGAAAGTGCTTAAAAAATGAAAATAAAACTTTGTAAGGTTCAAGTATATTGTTCAATGTTACTGCAATGCTAAACAATGGAATATTGAGCCTTATAAGGCTCAAAGTGAGTTTTTTGATGAGTTTTAAATGTAAATGGGTTGTCTAATTTGATGAAAAACTAATTAAGAAATTCCCTTGGGATCTTTGAAGGTCATCAATGATGTTTGAGAGGCATGTAGAGAGGCCCAAGTGTTTAGATGTTTTCTAACGATGTAAGGTTGTGGGAGGGGATGAAATGATGTGTTATATCCAAGAGGGGATGTGTGGAGTCTTGTTTATTCAATTTTGATTATGTGTGCATGGCAACTAAAGTTCATGGAATGATAAAAATAAAAAGGGAAAAAATTAAAGCAATCTAATTATTAAACTAATATATCATATTAAATAAATTAAATAGTAACTAAAATATATATTCTAAATAATTAGTCTATGAAATAATCTAAGAAATGTAATCAAAAGAACCCTAACTAAATCATGAATTTTCAACAAAGTGTTAGAGATCAAGATAAAATTGAAAAAAAAAAATGTTGATGTCAAGAAAAAACACTCTTTTATGATCTGATTTTGGATGATTCCCATAACAAAGGGACCAAGATATAAGTCTCTAACAAGATGAAAATATGAACACATGATAAGGATTGAACAATATTTTTTGTATTTTAGAGAATAGATTATGAAATGAGATGATGAATCTATTATATGATTATAACAAATGATTATAATAATATTCCCACAAATAATTTGTTGCAATTTTATTTGAGATGGAAATATTATAGAGAACTAGTTGTAATAGACAAGTGCAATAATGGAAAATACTTCTTTTAAGAGAATATAATGGAAAGATGATTTGAGAAAATTAAATCCCTCAGTTTGGTGTATCAGTGTGATTTTATAGATGTAGCATCGTAAATTGTTACCCATGACAATTTCACACTATTTTTTGCTTCCCCCTAACTAATTAGACCTAATTAAACACCTAATTTCCTAAATTGTGCATTTTGAGGCTCATTTTATCATTTTTTGACAAATTGCAAGCACAAAACAAATGCATTCATTTAATAATTTTCCCTCGACTCCTTAATTCCTAAAAATAGGTCTAGGAAATTGGCACATAAGGCACCTATGTTCCCCTATTTTGGCTCCAAATTCAAATATGTCGATGTTGGCATTTTATTATTTGAATCCCAAATATCCAAAGTCGGTTGTCGGGATTTAATTTTGAGAAATTAGAAAAATTTCATATAAATACCTAGTTATTGCATCATTTGAAATTTATGTAGCAAGAACAAGAGATATCTAGCATTATTGAGCATGAATTATTTTCAAGAGAATTATCAAGCACGTCAAGAGAATTTTTTTTAGAGTTTTATTGTAGCAATTCAAGATCCAAGCATCATGTCAAAGTGTATGTGAGTTCATGTTCATGTTATCATATTGTTTGTGAAGACTAACCCTTGTAGGTCTCCAAGAAATTCAAGCAAGCAAGATCTGAGCCTTGAGGAGATTTGTATGAATTCAATCCTTCAAGGAAGCCATTGAAGGGTGGTGGGTTTTAGTCCATTGTCGATTCATCATTCCTTTCTACCATTTATCCCTATCCCTCAAAATGATAGGTTTATTATCATTGACATTGCCATTGTGGAATTGGAAACACTAACATGAGGTTTGACTAAGGCAAGCCCCTAAATGGCACAACCTTTATACTCTCTTAGAATGTGTAGGTTTTAGGTTTGAAGAGGATTGGAGGAAGTTTGAAGATCAATTATCCATTGTTACAATCAAACCCTACATCTTGACAACTCACAAAAACTTAGTTATAGAATTATCTAACAGTGATCTGATAGTGTGACAAGTGAAAAATAAAAGCTTTGATCTGGCATCCAAGGACTGTGAAAACATATTTTAAATTGGTCAATAAGGATAGTGGAACCCCTAGAGGAAATTTCCTCTAAAATCAGGCTCAAATTTATACCATGGGTGCACAGTGTCTTGCTTGGTCCATTTTTGAAGCCTAAATTTCTCTGTGATATCTCAGATCTGTTGTTTTTGCATCAGAACAGTCACTTGCATCATTAGGCTAGTTGAATCATTACATTTCATCCTTAGGTTACTTTTAAATTTGGTTAAGGGCAGGTTGACTCACCTTTTAGGTTGTAATTCAATCATATATCTTGTCCAAAATCCCATGAAACCCCCTTTTTTTATTTAAGGAAATAGGAAAAAGGTGTCAAACCCTCACAAAGGGAGATCTCCCCTAAAGGATCTTACATTTTTCCACATTTAATTTTGGTGAACCCGACATGTTAACATTACATACCTTCTAAAATATGAAGCAATTCATCCTAGATCTAGGTTTTGCTTTGCATTTTTCATTTAGGCATTCACTTTTGCATCATAAAAAGCATAAACATTTGCATATAAGATTGCTTCATAGGTTTCAATAGGGTTTATCTCAGACATCATAGCTTAGATATACATCTCAATTTCATTCAAAAATCTACATTGGGTCATTTAAAATCTGAAAATAAATCTAAAAGTGTTCATTGCATACATTTAGATATCTTCCATATAGCTAAAAAGGTGAAAATTTGCATTATTTTGTTTCAAAAAGCATATGAACATCATCATTTTCAGACTTTAGCATATTAGAATCAGTCAATTTTTCCATCTTAAATCTAGAAATTGTATTTATAATAATCTTTTATTGTTTGAACATTTTGAAATTGGTGCACACTTGCATTCTTGCATTACATAATCTTAATTTGAGAAAATTTTGGAAAAAAAATCACTATTACACTAGTACACACATTGACACAAAAACCTTAAACAATATCATAGATAGTCAAATTACAAAAACTTTTCTAGGACATAGGTGCCTTGGGTGCCCTATTGCTACCTTTTTTGGTTCAAATTTATGTCAAACCTCTATCTTTGCGTTCTCTGTCTGCTTCTACTTTCTAATTTTTGCTTCTGAGTGTTTTATTGGGACTGTTTGGCAATTTAGTGTTTGTTATGGGCACACAATTTTTCAAAACTCGTATGAGCTTCATGACCTAGTGTCCTATTGTCAATACTTCAATGAGATGTATTTGTAGACATATGACATCCTACACTATTGTTACATTTGTTATGGATCCTGAATCTTCCAACTCTTTCTTGCAAGGTATTTCTAATACCATTCCCATTTTGGACTCGATCCCTAATCCTACCATACCAATAACAACTTCACAAATAAGTACCTTTATGTATGTTGATATTGTTGTTGCGCATGTTCCTGAAGATAAATTGAAACAATTAGACAAAAACTTAGAGGGATTTCAAGACTACCTAAGCACTAAATCCTTAGCAAGACAAATAGTTCCTATAGTAGACAACTTAAGTAAACTAATCAATGATGCCCAAGGATTAGAGGTGTTGTGTAGTCTATCCCATGTAGTGGATGTCAGTATTCCTACAATGGCTAGTTGTGTTCAAGCTTTGTAATTCACTCAAAACCAAGGAGGAAGTCAAATATATCTCCCTACAACTATACCATGTATTCCTACATACACATTGCCAACTGTAGCTTCAACGATACAACCAACAAATGGCATTAATCCAGGCTTAGGGATTTCAAGTGGGCACCCTTTTAGTTTCATGACCTCACATGTGACACCTCAATATTTTTCACCTCAAATGAACTTGCAACATATTATTCCACCAAGCACTTACACAATCCCACCATATTCACCACATTCCTAAAATATGTCAAGTAATGAATCGGTCATCAATCAATTGTTTCAAAATGTAACCTCACTTCAACAAAAAATCTCTAAATTGAACCAGGCCCAAAATGGAAAACCATCACAATATGTTAAAAGGATCCCCTTGTCACTTGAAATTTTGAAAACAACTATGTTGTTAAACACATAAATTCCTAGGTTTGAGAAGTATAATGATAAAGGAGATCCTAATAGTCACATTGTAGGTCCCACAGTTGTCATTGCACCAAAATATTGACCTATTAATGCCTGATACAATTGCCAGAGTTAACAAATCCATGGGAGGTAGTTAGTCCATGTCACGAATCCTAAGGGGGGCATTGATAATTTTCCAAAAATCTTCCCCTTAGCACAAGCCAAGGGGATTCAAACCCGGAACCTTTGGCTCTGATACCAACTATAGGCCCCATAGTTGTCATTGCACCAAAAGATCAACCTATTAATGCCTTATACAACTACCAAAGTTAACGGATCCATAGGAGGTGGTTAGTCAATGTCATGAATCTCAAGGGGAGCACTGACTATTTTCCAACACACATATCCGCTTATACGGCATTGTGTAGTGACTTCATCTTTGAAGATAAGCTCCTAGCTAAACTCTTTCCTAGATCATTGAAAGACATGGCCTTGGAATGGTTTCTCATTACCGAATAACTTGATTCATTCATTCAATGAACTTGTTGATGCATTCCTACATAATTTCCAAGCAAACATAGGTCTACAAATTACATTAACTAATTTAGTGAGGTGAAAACAAGGAAAACATGAAAAGTGACAAACTTCATAGGATGATATTAGTTACTATACTCACAAATCAATCTTACTCTTCCTTATGTGGATGTTCAAAGAGTGTTCATTGAGAATTTTCAACTTGGCATTAGGGATAAGATCTTATTAATGAGATATTCAATCCTTTACACACTTGTGTATGAATCTTTGTGACTATCAAAATGCATTTAGACAGTATGAAGAAGCATCTTCATTGACTCCTATTGAGAAATTTGAATCTGTACCTCAACACAACTATGAACCATTCAAAAAGAAAAACAAGATCTTTATCAATATGAACACACATAAAAAAACTAACCACATTGAGCCACAAGTTGAAGCCATAAGTTCAACCCCTTATCAATTTAGAGAAAGAGATAGATAATTTACCCAATTATCTGATTCCCTTCATTCAATCATGTTATAAATTTTGAGCAAGAACTTAATTCAATAACCTTCGATCAGACCTATGGATACAACAAAACCATTATCTCCAAACTTCAACCCAAAATCCTTTTTGTCAATATCATCATACACATGGACATGATATAGAGTGATGCATACGTATTAAACATCAAGTTCAAGACCTCATCAACTCTAATCACATCCAATTGGCCAGTTTTTAATGACAAAGGAAATAAATTTGTTGTCTTACAAAATCAACTTACAAATCTTCACAAATCCAATGCCCAATCACACATCCAACTTTGTGCAAACTTTTGATAATAAGATTGATGATAGAAATGAAGATAACAATGATAATGAGAATGAGGTAGATAACATGGTTACTTTAATAGATGTTCAACCTCATAAGGGACAAACCACTTTGTTACCCGACATAGCTTTCACATATATTGATGCATCCATACATGCGCCTGATGGTCCTCTCTATATCATCGGAAATATCAATGACAAACCTACACAATTAATACTCATTGATCCCATATACATAGAGAATTTGATCACTTAGGAGTTGTTGTATGTGCATGAGCTTTACCAAGACTCTTATGAACAATTGAAAGCATGCTTAAAAACTCATGATGGTTTTTCTCACCCTACGATAGGTTCAATCACTCTTTCTCTTAGATTTGGACTGAAATAATTAGGTGTGTCATTCTCTATCATCCCGACATCAAACCAATTTTATGTGAAGTGAGGCTATCCATGGCTACACTCCATTAATGTTGTCTTGTCAGTTATCCACAAGTGCATAAAGTTCCCTTTCGAAAATCAAATATACACACTGCATCATAGTGGGTTCAATCCTTTGTCTTCTCGTGGAAACTTTTCCTTAGATTATTTTTTGCCTCAACCCTTGGAACCGATTAAACCTCGCGAAGACTTATTTTTTTGATCATATCAAAAATTTAAGGCAAAACACATAAAAAAATTATCCCTCAACAATATTTTTGAGAATGATAAGGTTATGGTTGTTCCTCCCACCCCACAAGTTGTGGATGAACCCATGCCCAAAGAAAAGGCCCTTCCAAATTCACAAGGTATTTATGATAGAGTTCATCCACCTATATCATACAAGATACCAGGAGACAAACAAAAGATTACCTTTGTGCCATCAAAAGAAAAGAAAATTTATAAACCTAAAGAGAAAGAAGTTTCACAACCCCTGATGGTTCCTTCAATTCCTCCCCCAAGGGAAGAAAAGAGACCGATGATTGAGAAACCCACTCTTACCCCTTCACAACTTGAAAACCGAATAAGAAGAAATAGAAATGCTAAAGAGCATAGGTGTAGACATTGTTCTCTTTCTCACCAATTGGAAGAAAATAAAAAAACATTACCTGATGATCAAACACCTATGCAAAAAAATCAAGATGAATTATAACTATCACCAAAACATGAAATTAAGCCTTTCATGTCTCAACCAAAACAAAGAATGAAACAAGAACATACAACTATAATTGTCATAAAACATCCCATTGTGATAAACTTAGATCATGAACATGAGAATGTTAAAATTGATGAACAAGTGCATAAAGAACTATCTTTATTGTTTTCAAAAACTATGGATTTATATGGGGGAAACCATGATGATCCTCCTGATCAAAGTGATTTACCACGTATTGAACCCAGTGATGCTCCTAGTATGACACTTGTTGTAGTCCCTTTGGCTAGTTGTCTACCTTCCATATATGATGAGCAAGATTGCAATGTAGACGATTTTATTTAGATCGGATCACATGTGTAGTACTATTTTGTGTTTTCTTTATATGTTATTTGTGTTTGCTTGCATGTGATGTGATCCCCCGTGTTGTGTTGCTTGGTGTGTCTATATTTTTGTTTTCTTTGGAGGACCCTTGGTGCTCTGTTGGTACAAGGATACAAAGGAAATGAATTTGTCATGATATTCTTCTATTTATATCTCTATTCTTCTATATGTCATAAACTTTGTTCTTTTTTCTTGTGTTTTCCTTTTGAGGACGATGCAAGGTGTTGAGACATTTAAATCTCTTCTAGTTTTACAAAAAAAATTGTTTGTTTTCTCTATGTATCATTCTTCCATTGTGTTTGTTGTTCAATGAGTATTTGCGAAATGATGTCAACTTCAAGCCCATTTACACTATGGTAGCAAAGATGTATACTGACCTCGGATTCATGGATCCCTTTTGTGTTCATATTTTATGTTGGATTATATTTAGGGGAAACCCCTTATCATGAGGTAGCTTCATTTGGGAACATATCATTGGAATAGGGCTTTCCAAATAAGTTCTCATGACCTTATCGCATGGAATTCATCAGTTTTCTACCTTAAATAAATTTCTCACAACATGGTGTTCAACAATTCCTTTAAGGTGGGGGTGTAGTTTGGAATTTTTGCTTCACTTTGTTCACATGTGTTAGACTTAGTGATGTGTTGACATTGACATCATTTTTTGCTTCACTTTGTTCACACATTTGGGACTTAGTGTTGTGTTGGCATAACATTTTGATCATTTTTGTAGCACATTATCAAAAAAATTAGGGAGTATAATTCTTAATATGGTTGACATGGGTACACACCTAGTGAATATCAGACTTCACTAGACCTTGTGTATTTCTCATTTTCCTAATTTGTCTTGAGAGCTCACCTAGTGAATACTAGACTTCACTAACCCGTGTTGCCTTCAGTTTGTGATTCACCTAGAAAATATTGAACTTTGTTATCACATGAGTCACGAACACCTTTGGGTATGAATTCTAGCATAATGCAGCTTGCTAGTCTGAGATATTCATACCCTTCGATTTGTATTTTGTGTTAACATTATGTATGTTTTTGTATGTTGTCTTGTTGTGTTGCATACATTTGTGTTCCTTTGTTCTTATGTTGTTTTTCCATGGGATATTGGATCCTAGGGGATTTTTCGCTCCCCCTTGATCCTTTTTCATCCTATGTCTTCAACATTTGGACAACTGGACCCCTCTTGACATATTTTCTACTTTAGTGTGTCTGAGCGTAAATTCATACTCTCACTAAAGTGGGGGCTAAATGTAGCATCATAAATTGTCACCCATGACAATTTCACTCTATATTTTTCTTCCCCCTAATTGAACACCAAATTTCCTAAATTATGCATTTCATGGCCCATTTTATCAAATTTTTGACAAATTGCAAGCACAAAACAAATGCATTCATTTAATACTTTGCCCCTAACTCCTTAATTCTTGAAAAATAGGTTTGGGACTAATGCAGGAGAATCACTTTGGTGATGTTTTAAAGACTCATTTTGATGTTAATATTCCTATTTGAGTTATTTTAGGTATTAGCAGGTCCATTTAGATCATGTCCAATGGTCTAGGTTGTTTAAATAGGCCTAGAAATTCAAATTTTGATTTTCTCACCAAAATGCAAATTTGAATTTTCTAGGTTATTTTTGGCTTGTGAAGGGTTGGGGTTTGTTCCTTAGCCTTATTTTTGGGTTTTTTGAGTCCAATAAGGTCTAGAAAGACCATGAAAGACCATGTAGGGTCTTTTTACATGTTTTTTTTAATACTAGGTTATAAAAGGCATATTTTGCAGGTTTGAGGCAAAAGACATTAGGTTTTGATGGAAAAGACTCATACATTCAAATTGTAACTATTTTTTAGTTTTTGTTCACATTGAAGTAATGAGAAATAATTTCCAAAGAAGTTGTTGAAGGAGATTTTGTGAAAATATTTTATTTTTCTTCAAATTTATGACATTTTTTTGCAAAAATAGTCTTGTACGGCCTTGTACAGAGCAATGTTAGGTTTATGAATGGATGGCGTGTTAGTGTTTTAACTGGAGGTTAAAATTAATTTTGTTTCATTTAATTTCATGATGTTTTGATTGAGGTATAGAAAAAACACTACTAGTTGCCCTGTTACAGAGCTAAGGTTTCCAGTGAGCAAAGAAAATTCATAACTTTTGTTTGAGCTATTGAAAATTATTGAAACTTGGTGAAACCATTCTTTAGGTTGTTGGTCAGGTCTCAACCAAGGTAAAATTGATAAATCAATCATGTGTGTGGGTTATGCAGGTCTATGTGTGTGTTCACTGTCCTAAAGGTTGTCAAAACCCTAGGTCTTTGAGGGTTTAATGAAAAAACATTGCTTTGAGTTCACCACAAAAAAGTAGGGTTTGAGACACCTTCAATAGAATATGAACACGTTCTATTTTGTCCTTGTTTATTCTCTACATTATTATTGGTATCGGAGCTAGATTAACCCAAGAAAACCAATACAAGGATTAACAATCCAAAAGGAGAATGATGCCTCCAAGACTCAATGCAACTGAAAGGGTGGCCGAGAGAATAGCAACATAATTGGGAGAAGCCCTTGCTAGATAAATGAGGGAAATGAGAGTCAGTTTGGATGCAAGACTCACTACAGTGGAAGCTAACCAAAGAAGAGGAGTGGTTACAGGGGATATGAGTGACGAAGAGGAAGTGGTGGATGAAGCACCTCAAGAAGAACCTCAAGAAGAGAGGGATGTTGATGATATAAGGATGAAGAGGTTGTTGAGGGAAATCAAGGGTGAAGGGACCAAGGTGAAGATGGAACTTCTAGTATATGTAGGTAGTTTTAATGGTGAAGAACTCCTTGATTGGATAAGGGAGTTGGACAAGTATTTTGAGTTTGTGGAGGTACCTAAAGAGAAAGAAGTAAAGTTGGACAAGACCAAGTTGAAATTTCAAAAGGAGAAAGAAAGGTAAATCCAAGATTACTTCTTTGGATAGGATTATTTCCAAGTTGAAGGGAAAATTCGTGCCTAGTGACTAAATGAATCAGTTGTATAGGAAGTTGTAGAATTTGAAAAAAAAGGATATGGGAGTAAAAGGGTACACCGAAGATTTTTAAAAGTAGAGTATTAGATCAGGACACATTGAGGATGACACTGAAAAGGTTGTAAGATCCCTTAATGGATTGAAGTGTAGCTTGCAAGATGAGTTGAGACTTACAAGCCCCAGAACACTTGAAGAGTGTTATCAACTAGCCTTAAAGGCTTAGGAGAAGCCGAATAGGAAGTAAGAAAAGAATAATAGAGGTGGAGGAAGGACTTATAGAGGTAGAGGTCCATATGTTGGTAGAGGACAATCACAAAGAAGTCAAGGTGAGTCAATGACCTCACAAGAACAAGCACCAAGTTCAAGAGGAGGTTTTAGAGGAAGAATGCCTAACTTTAAGGGAAAATTTGGACAAAGAGGAGGATTCAATGGTTTCACAGTTAAATTCTACAAGTGCAACAAGTTTGTAGGTCATAAATCTTGGGAGTGTCTAGAAGAGAAATCAACTACTACCTTTAAGAATGAAAGAAGAACTCAAGTTTCTCAAGGAGGAGATGAAGAAAGTGTTAACTCCTCACCACAACCAGAAGAACCAGAGAAAGGAGAATCCTTGCTAATGAGAAGGACATTGATCAAGGTTCTAATGTAGAAGGAGCCACCTCAAAGGAAGTCACTATTGAGGACTGTTTGCAAGTGCCAAGGTAAGTGTTGTCAAGTTGTTATATTTAGGTAGTACTAATAATTTAGTTGTTGTTGAGATGGTAGAGAAACTAAACTTCAAGAGATTACCTTATCCTACACCATATACAGTCTTATGGTTGAATAAGGGACAAGTACTATTCAATGAACAGTGTTGGTTAGAATTTCAAATAAGAAGGTACAAAGACAGTGTTATGTGATATCATCCCTATGGATGTGTGCCATGTATTATTTGGTATGCCTTGGCCATATAATAGAAAAATAATGCATGATGGTAGAAAGAATTTCTATGTTTTGGAGAAGGGTAAAGTCACCTATACCTTAGCACCTTTGAAGGAGGAAGATAAAAACCAAAAGTTTGGATCAAGTGTGATGTTAGTGGGTCAAAAATAGTTTCTAAAGATAATGGAAGAGTAAGATATAGGTTTTGGAGTGATGGTCAGACCTAGGACTATCATAATAGCAGCACGAATTTATGAGTTGCCATGTGAAATTCAAGGCATGTTGAAGGGTTATGCAGATATAGTTGTGGAAGAACTTCCTAATTCCTTGCCTCTAATAAGAGGTATTAGTCATCATATAGACTTTATACTAGGGGCTAGTATACCAAACAAGGTAACCTATAATATGACACCCCAACAAAATGAAGAAATTAGAAAACACATACAAGAGTTGCTTGACAAAGGGTTAATTAGGGAGAGCCTTAGTCCTTGTACAGTTCCAACTATTTTGGCACCTAAGAAAGGGGATGAGTGGACAATGTGTACTAACTCCAAGGGAATAAATAAGATAACAATCAGATATAGGTTTCCACTTCCAAGAATAGAGGACTTAATGGATTGTTTGAGTGGGGCAAGTTATTTCACAAAGATAGATCTCAAAAGTGGATACCATCAAATAAGGACCGGACAAGGAGATGAGTGGAAAAAAACATTCAAAAAAAATGAGGGCCTATATGAGTGGCTTGTTATGCCATTTGGCCTTTCTAATGCACATAATACCTTCATGAGGCTCATGAATGGGTTCCTCAAGCCATATATTGGTAAATTTGTTGTTTTTTACCTTGATGACATATTGGTTTTTAGTTCTAACAAAGAAGAACATTTGTATCACTTAAATTTGGTGTTGAGAAGGCTACAAGAGGAAAAATTGTTGATCAATCTTAAGAAATATGATTTCATGAAGACATAACTATTGTATCTTGTTTTTTTGGTTTCAAAGGGAATGTTGAAAATGGATCCAAGCAAAGTGAAGGCAATATTGGAGTGGCCTACACCTAGATCAGTCATAGAGGTAAGAATTTTCCATGGTCTTACAAGTTTTTATATGAAATTTATTAGAAATTTTAGTCATATATGTGCACCTACCATAGACTCTATTAAAGGGGATAAGAAAAGGAAGTTTGTGTGGATTGAACAAGATGATAATATTTTCCAATATCTAAAAAAGAGAGTGACTGAGCAACCAATCTTGGCCTTACCTGACTTCAATAAGGTCTTTCAAATAGAATGTGATGCTAGTGGACATGCAATAGGGGCATTTTTCAGCCAAGACAATAAGCCAATAGCATATTTTAGTGAAAAACTAAATGATGCAAAGAAGTAATATTCATATAACTTGGAGATGTATGCAATGGTTCAATCACTAAAAAAATGGAGACACTACCTTCTATCTAGGGATTTTATGGTCTATACAAACAATCATGCACTTCAATTCATAAATAGCCAAGAAAAACTTAGTCAAAGGTACATTAAGTGGGTTGAATACTTACAAAACTTCACTTTCAAAATCAAACACAAGAAGGGGAAAAGTAACAAGGCAGTTGATGCTTTAAGTAGAAGAGCATTAAAGGTGCAAGAAATTTAGTTAAAAAGTGTTGGGATTGAAGAGCTCAAGGAGATGTATGAGGATGATGAGGATTTCAAAGTTCTATGTGGTTTGCAAGTAGCCTATCAGCATTAACAGAGAGAAGTGGTTAGACTATCTTATACAAGATGATTTATTGTTTAAAGGAGCACAACTTTGTATGCCAAAATGTTCCATGAGGTAAAATTTCATCAAGGAGAAGCATTGTGGGAGTATGGCAGGTTATTTTGGACTTAACAAGACACTAGAATAGCTAAGGAGAAACTACTTTTGGCCAAGGATGCAAACAAATGTAAGAAGATTTGTGGAGAGGTGTATCATATGTCAAAAATAAAAAGGGAGCAGCACTAATGCATAACTCTACCAGCCTTTACCCATTCCCAATAGGCCTTGGGAATCCATTAGTATGGAATTTGTTATGGGATTACCAAAGACTCAAAGGGGTTTTGATTCAGTTTATGTAGTTGTTGATAGGTTTTCCAAAATGGTTCACTTTATCCCTAGAAAAATTATAAGTGATGCTTCATATGTTGTAGTTTTGTTCTTTAAAGAGGTTGTTCGACTTCATGGGTTGCCATTGAGCATAGTCTCTGATAGAGATAGCAGGTTTCTAGGGCACTTTTGGAGGACATTGTGGATAAATCTTGGTACTAATCCCATTTTTAGCTTAGCCTACCACCCTCAAACAAATGGCCAAACTGAGGTGGTTAATAGGAGCCTAGGTAACCTACTCAGATGCCTTTCAAAGGATCATCCTAAATAATGGGATCTTGTGTTACCCCGAGCCAAATTTTCTCATAATGACTCAATGAATAGGATCATTGGCAAGAGTCCATTTTAGGTGGTCTATGGCATGCAACCTAGAGGAGTGTTTGAACTAAGAGACCTCGATGGTATAGAGAAACAAAGTGCAGAGGGTGAACAATTTTTAATTTTCATGCAAGAGATACACCAACAAGTGAAACAACTCCAAGCTAGTGTGGAAAAGTATAAACAAAAGGCAGATTTGAAGAGAAGAGAGGTTAGTTTTAAGGTTGGAGATCTTGTCTTAGCACATCTTAGGAAGAAAAGGTTTCCCAAAGGTGAATATACCAAGTTGAAGATGAAGAAAATAGGTCCTTGTAGGGTTGTTAAGAATTTTGCCAACAATGGGCCTATGAGATAGAATTTCCTAGTGGAGTAGGTATATCACCAATTTTCAATGTTTCTAACTTATACCCTTACAAAGGGGATGTCATTTCTCATGAAGGAGCATGTGTATAGAAGATATCAGATGTTGATTTGATAAAGGACCTACCACCCACCACACTGTTGGCAGTGGCATTGTTTGTCATTGATGTCAAAGAAACTGTCTTGCTACTTTGTTGATATAGGTTGAGTGAGTTGCTTCAAGGTATCACAAGGTTACTTGTTTGGTGTTGATTCTTCATGAAAAGTTACTTGTTTGGTGTTGATGCTTCATGAAAATTTTACTATCAAGTTGTCCAAGACATAAATATGTTTACATGGAGTTATTGCAAAAGGTGGTGTATTTTTTCTTTGAGGATATATTATAAAGTGATTGTTGGATGGTATTCAGAGGTATTGATGTGGAATTTCTATATCTCAAGTCCAACATTCTAGGACTATGATTTACCTTAAAAACCCTACAGACCTAGGGTTTATGTTGCATAAAGAAAGTGAAAACATGGTTCATTTTATGTTATATTTGGATGTTGACCGGCTTAGCTAGTTAGATATATTTTAAGTTATAAGTTTGATGGTTTAAAATCATTGTTGAACTAGCCCTACTTTTTGGGGTCATTGGTTGAGCAAGCAAAAGTCTAATGTTACGCCACTTAAAAGAAGATCAACAACTATTATTTGATTAAGTTGATTGGTGGGAGGAAATAATCAAAGGATAATTTTTAAATACAAAGAATGGTTACTTCTCTAGCATATATTTTGATAGTTGTATGTTGGTTATTATTCAATTGATCAAATGACAGGCTGCAAAGATCAAGAGTTTTTTTGTGAAGTTGAAGAATGATCACTACATTTGGTTTTTTAGTTATAATTTGGTAACTCTATTGAGACTGAGGATATGAAGGTATTTGATTATTAAATAAGTGTGGTATGTGCTTGAGAAATGTTGGTTGTTGAGGATGATGACACTATTCTTTAGAAAGGATATAGAATGGAACAATAGTCTATAAACTCTATAGGACTATATTGTATAGATAAGTGAGGATTTGGATAGATATATCATACTAATGTATGTATGTATTTATTTAGTGTGATCTGCACATTATCATTGAAGGTTGTCAATGCATTGAGAAGGGTTTCATGGTGGTCTAGGCTTTGTAAAAGTTTTATGGAGGAAAATGGTTCAATGGAGTTGAGAAGATAACATACAATGAGATTGATTTGAATGACAATATATGAAAGATTCATATGGCTCTATATGACTGCATTCATCAAATGGTTTCTTTTGTTTATTGTTTGGTATGATCTGATTAGAGTCACTATTAGTCTTTGTAATCACTTAAATGAAGTTTTTTTCCATGTATGTGAGGAGGATTATAATGTTGAATACTTGCATTTAAAAGAGGGAGATTGGGTTTATAGGTTTGATGTTGTAGAGATAAATGATTTGAGCAATGGATTGTATTGTAATAGGGTAACCCCCTAAAATAGTGTTTCTTCTTTCATTGGAGATTGGTCATTAATACCATGGAGGTTTTTACAGTGAGGCAATTGCTGACTTGAAAATATAGTGAGGTTGTAGCAACATTAAATGGAAGTGAGGCTGTAACCAATGAGGTTTCTTGTTTTAAGCCAGTGAGGTTTCTTGGTAGCTAGTGAGGCTATGAAACTAGCCAATGAGGCAATCTTTTCCAAGTGGTTTTTCCTCCCTATAAAGGGTTTTCCACTCATAAACATTTTGTTATGGTATCTTCAAATTTTGTGATCTACTTGTGTTATTTATGTTCATTCAAGTTAGATAGATTTGCATGCATAATGCTACACTTGATAATTGAACTGTTCAAAATCTTGTGTTATAAATGTTCAAAGTTGTAAAAGATTAATTTAAGTTCATTCTAATCTATCATACCACTGATTCACCCCCCCTCTTAGTGGTATTGTATTCTAACAAGTGGTATCAGAGCTAGACCCTTGCAAAAAAATTAACCAACTTAAGGGTTCCTAATAGTGGAGTACTATGGGAAAGAGGTATAGAAATAAAGTTTCTAAAAAGGAGAAAGGTCTACATCAAAATAAAGAGGAGTCTATTACAAAGGTTGATAATGTTTCTAATCTTCTTGGATCTAAAGAATGTAAATCAGGAATAAATGATGAATCTCAATTCATAGAGATTGCAAATGAATACCAAAATGATGAAGAAATTGATGAAGAAGGAGTTGTTTATTTTGAAGGAGAGCTTGTTGCTGCCCTAGTTGAAGTTAAAAACCTTAAATGAGAGAATCAAAAAATCTAGGTAAGACTTCAAGAAATTATTAAGGTTAATAAAGTCTTAGTACATAATCATAATGAATCTGAAAATACTGCTGAATTTCTTAAAGTTCAAGTTGTGGAAAGAAAAGGGGCTAAAGAAGAAATGGAAAACAAATTTAAAGATAAGGAAGAGATGTGTAAAAAGATAGAGAGTGAGATTTCCTCATTGAAAAATATTGTAGAGGAAAATTCTCTATTAAAAAAACACACTATAAAAGATCATTTGATTGTCAATTTGAAATTAAAGATTGAAGAAAATAAAAGGATAGTTGATGTGACAAGGTTTGATTTGGAAGTCAAAATAGTTGAATGCCAAAAGCTTGAAGGAGAAATAGTCTCTCTAAGGAAAGATCTTGATAATGTTAGGAATCAGTTAGAAAAGAATCATAAATTTGATGAGAGCACTAGCAAGTTGGATGAGATGTTAAGTAAGAAGAAGCATCACAAGGGCACTACTGGTTTGGGCCATGAAGAAAGACAGAGTTATGAGGTCAGAAAAACTCCAAGAAAGAAGATAGATCTAAGCTATCACGTTGTTGTCCCTAAGACTGAAGAAAAGAAGAAATCAGAAGTTAAGACTACTAATAGTAGACAGATCAATGAAATCAACTGAGGAACAAAAAGTAGAGCCAGCCAGTCCACGGGATCTCCACCTACTTGGAAAGATCAATCAGTGAGGTACAAATATTTATTTCCCAGTTATTGTTATTCATGTAATGATTATGGGCATAAAGCAAGTTATTGTAGAAGAAGGTATAAAAGGAGTCAATATGCATTCTCTAGGAATATGAATGTAGTTTTTTATAATTATGACAATCATGGACATAAAGTTGCAAATTGTAGGACTGTTGCAGGAAAGATTGAAGGAAGAAATAACTTTGCATCTCCTAACAACATAAATGTAATATTTTATAAATTTCATAACCATGTTCATGTTTCAAAGTACTATTGAACTAGGTTTGTGAAACAAGAGAAAATAAATGATTCATCTCATAAGAAAAATACAAAGTTGCAAGCATCGGGTAACAAGAGGAAATCATAGAAGAAGGTCTGGAAAAGGAAGAACAGTGAAAAGAATGAAGATACTTTGCTTGCATATGTAGTTCTTTATGGAGGAGATACATATTCAAAAGTTTCTATTTGTAACAAGAAAGAATCTAATCTTGTACATAATACACAAAAGGCATCTCCAAGTGCATAAAGGGCAACATGAGGTTAGGGGGAGATGTTTATAGTTTTTTCATTCAATCCCCTTAGACAGCTATAAAGAGGTTACAAATCGATCAAAGAGAACTAGATTCACAATATAATATTTATCATCTCATAGCTTTGGTATTTGATAGTTTCAAAGGCACAAGTAGATATAGTGTCAATTTTTGTTGATGAACTTGCTCAACTTGCTTGTGTTTTCATAGTGTTGATACTTGTTGGTTCCTAAGATGTTTTTTGTTAGTCATATGAAAGATCCTTGGTTTATCATTGATCTTAAGGATACATGTTTATGCTTCATGATGATTTTTCTGGATCTCAAAGGTGTCAAATTTTGTGGTGGTATTATGATAGCATTTGTCTTGGTCAATCAGACTTGAACAATGGAAGTGGATATTGGTTTGTTTTATGTTGTAACATAATATGGAGGAGCTTGCACTTTCATGTTGCCTTGCTGATTGGATAAAAAAGAAGAAAATTGATGCAATTGATAGTTGATAGTGCTCTTGAAATTTTTGCATGAAATTCATTATTTAGTCACTTGGACAATGAGACATGACAATGACTTTTCCATACTATATTGCTTCCAATGATTCTTTGTATTTGAGACAGGCTTGATAACAAATTTAGAGATGGATGAAGACATAGTTTGGATGAAGACACAGTTTCTTTGTATGGACAAAGTGACTTTATCTTTCTGGATGACATGATTGTGACTTTACCTTGCTTGATGTCAGTGACTACACTTTTCTTGATGGTAGTGACTTGTAACACCTTCAATGAAGTAGATAGTAATTTTTCAAGTCTTTTCTCTTAGTGTAAAAGACTATGATATTTCCATGTGTTCTTGCACAGTAATTTTTGCTTTGAATTTATCTTTTAAATTGAACAGATGATAGTATCTAATCACACTGATAGTGATCTTGAGAGAAGTTGTGACATGATAGACAATGGTTATGCATCTTTCTTGTGTTCGATGTCATATAAAACACTTGGACTTGGATTGTATTGGATTTGCACAACACTTGGATCTGTTTTGGATTGCTTGAGTGACATGCTTGGTGATCGGGTATTGTTCAACAATGTACCATGAATAGCCTTCATGCTCTTGTGATTCTTGTAGAACAAGTGGACAGTCAAGGTGTAATAGTGATGTGACATTATATGCTCACAATGTTGATTGAGTTACTTGATTGAACATGAGAATTTGACCATGATGACTCACAGTGAGCTTGGGATATGATAATATTAGTACTATGATTTACTAATAGTGAGTATAGAAGCCTCAAAAGATGTATCATAATGTCCTCTCATAATTGTCCTATGTTTGATAAGTATTTTTTTTAAATCTTTGAATGGACATAGCCTACAATCTAGTGTGAAAAATTTGAAGGAGAAGAGATATATAATCGCAAGAACCATTCATAATATCACAAGTAGTCATAGCATGCAAAGGTGGTGATATGGTGATCTTGCTTTAGTAGTTGATGGTAGTCCAATCACAATCTTTTATGATTTATGGTTATTGAAAAAATGCAAGGAGATTCTTTCACAATGTACATCATAGTGTGAACATTTTTTTGATAGTGAACATCATGATGACATTTTCTCTTGACTACACATAACAGTAAACTTGAGATTACATGGAGACAATGAAACTTGCATGGATAGTGACAATGATGTTATAGTTTGTTGTTTTTTCTTCCATGTTTATTTCTTGCCTTGAAGGTTTCTTATAGAAAAATCATTATTTTCACATTTGTTTGCATTCAATGATATTGGTTTGCATTTTACATTGTGAAATATCTATTGCAGAGTGATACATAGTGGTACAATATTTATTTTCTTGACTTTATTGCTTGGATAGTGCACATTTGTTTTGTATTTGCTTGGACAGCCTTAACTTTGGAATGACAGTGGCAAGGTGTTTTTCATTGAGTCTTAACCATGACCAGATGTTCTATCTCCTTTTGTTAACAATGAACATTGAATCAATTTTTGTGTTCAATGATAACCATGCAGTGGTTAAAGTGGAAATTGGTAGTGGTATGCATCATTTGTCTAGATAGTGAATAGTGCATCATTTTTTAATTTGGCATTGCTTAACATTTATTCTACTTGTCAATGTTTGAGAATTCAATGCTATAATATATAGTTTTGATAGTGGTACTTAACATGACATGTATTAAGTTGCACTTTTGTTTAAACTTCAACATGATACAATAAATGGTAGTGTTCTCATTTGCTTGAACGGGTAAAAGTGATAAATGGCAATGATATTTTGAAGTATCATTTTGATGTGAATATTGATTGAGTCTCTTAATTGCACATGAGAACTTCAACATGAAGACATAGTGACAAGACTTCAGTTGAGTAACCATGAGTGAACAATGAGTTTCTTGATATGAGTAGTGAGTTGCTTGGTATGAGCAATGAGTCACTATGTTTGATGTAACATTGAGCCAGTGAACATTTAGCATTCAACACAAAGCACAGTTTTCTTGGTGAAACGATGATGTTTTCCTGGTGGAATAGTAGTGGATATTAGCTTGTGTTTATGTTGCAAGAAGGATAGTGACAGCTATATGACTTTAATATTGATATGGTAGTGATAAGTATATAGTGCTCTACATCTATGTGCACTCAGTCAAAGATTTGCAATGCATGATAATAGATAATGGCTTGATCTTGATCCTATGCATTCTTGAATATTCTTAGGAGAATTGAGAATTATCTTGAAATATGAGTACACTTGTCTTACCTTATTTCAATTGCATAATTGGGTTGTAATCTACCAATGGACAATGCTTAATGTTCTTGCTCAGTCTTATGACAATATGCTCAATATAGTGTCTGAGGAAGTAGGTTGGTTTGCTAAAAGGTAGGTGATTCATAGGGAGAGAAAGTGATTTCAGTTAATGAATTTATATAGTTGGTGAACTTGGGTGAACACATAGTGCATAGTAGCTTGAGCACACAGTACATAAACTCAAGAATTTAGTGCACATATGGTGAACATGATCACAGTGAACAAACAGGGCCTTAGTTTATGGGAGAGTAAGTTTTCCTTTGTCATTTGATGTCAAAGGGGGAGACAAGAGCAACAAGGTTTTAATGCAGCTATGGTGTGATGATTGGTTTGACATCAATGCCAAAGGGGGAGTTTGTTGGCAGTGGCATTGTTTGTCATTGATGTCAAAGAGACTGTCTTGGTGCTTTGTTGATATAGGTTGAGTGAGTTGCTTCACGGTATCACAAGGTTACTTGTTTGGTGTTGATGCTTCATGACATGGTGTGTATGCTTCGTGACAAGTTGTCTATCAAGTTGTCCAAGACATAAATATTTTTACATGGTGTTAATGCAAAAGGTGGTGTATTTGTTCTTTGAGGATATATTATAAAGTGATTGGTGGATGTTATTTAGAGGTATTGATGAGGAATTTCTATATCTCAAGTCCAACATTATAGGACTATGTTTTACCTTAAAACCCCAAAGACCTAGGGTTTATGTTGCTTAAAGACCATTAAAAATTAGTTCATTTTATGTTATATTTGGATGTTGACCAGCTTAGCTAGTTAGATATATTTTAAGTTATAACTTCGAGGGTTTAAATCCATTTTTGAATCGACCCTACTTTTTGGGATCACCGGTTGAGCAAGCACAAGTCTAATGTTACGCCACTTAAAATAAGATCAATAGTTGTTATTTGATTAAGTTGATTGGCAGGAGGCAATAATCATAGGCTGATTTTCAAAGACAAAAAATGGTTACTTCCCTACCATATATTTTGACAAGTGTATGTTGGTTATTATTCAATTGATCAAATGACAAGCTGTAAAGATCAAGATTTTTTTTGTGAAGTTGAAGAACAGTCATTACAGTTGGTTTTTCAGTTATAGTTTGGTAACTCTATTGAGACCGCAAGGATATGAAGGTCTTTGATTATTAAATAAGTGTGGTATGTGCTTGAGAAATGTTGGTTACTAAGTATGATGACATTATTCTTTAGAAAGGATAAAGAATGGAACAACAGTCTATAAACTCTATATGATTTTATTGCATAGATAAGTGAGGACTGGATAGATATATTATACTCTTGTATGTCTGTATTTATTTAGTGTGATCTGCACATTATCATTGAAGGTTGCCAATGCGAAGGGTTTCATGGTGATCTGGGCTTTGTAAAAGGATTATGGAGGAAAATGGCTCAATGAAGTTGAGAAGATAACATACAATGAGATTGATTTGAATGACAATATATGAAAGATTCATATGGCTCTATATGAATGCATTCATCAAATGGTTTCATTTTTTTATTGTTTGGTATGATATGATTAGAGTCACTATTAGTCTTTATAATCACTCAAATGAAGTGTTTTTCTATGTATGTGAGGAGGATTATAATGTTGAATGTTTGCATTTGAAAGAGGGGGATGGGGTTTGTAGGTTTGATTTTGCAAAGATAAATGATTTGAGCAATGGATTGTATTGTAATAAGGTAACCCCTTGAAATGGTGTTTTTTCTTTCATTGGGGATTGGTCATTAAGACCATGGAGGTTTTTCTAGTGAGGCAGTTGCTAACTTGAAAATCCAGTGAGGTTGTAGCAACATTAAATGGCAGTGAGGTTGTAACCAGTGAGGTTTCTTGTTTTAAGCCGGTGAGGTTGTAACCAATGAGGTTTCTTGGTAGCCAGTGAGGATGTAAAAGTAGCCAGTGAGGCTCTATAATTTGTGAGATTTTATTAAGCTAGTGAGGCAATATTTTATGAGTGTTTTTTCCTCCCTATAAAGGGTTTTCCGCTCATAAACATTGTGTTATGGTGTCTTCAACTTTTGTGATTTTCTTATGTTCTATGTTCATTCAAGTTAGATAGCTTTGCATGCATAATGCTACACTTGATAATTGAGTTATTCTAAAGCTTGTGTTCTAAGCTCAAAGTTTTAAAAGATTAATTTAAGTTCATTTTAATCTATCATACCACTAATTCACTCCCCCACTCAGTGGTATTGTACACTAACACACACTACCAGAGTTAGAGTGTATTCTTCACACCAAAGAGAGGAAGAAAGTCAGAGGCAAGCAATACTTTCAATATTTGGTCAAATGGAAGCACCTTCCATATGAATATTCCAAATGGATGATAGAATCAGACATCATCAAGCATGGAAAGACTATTGCAGACCTCCTCTCAAGTGGAACTTGAGTTTCAATATTTTTTTCCCTTGGGAGTATGATGAAGGAGCATCACTTTGGTGATGTTTGTAAGATTCATTGTGATGTGAAGATTCATATTTGATTTATTTTACGTCTTAGGGGGTCCTTTGAGATCATTTCCAATGGTCTAGGTTTTTTAAATAGGCCTAGAAATTCAAATTTTGATTTTCCTACCAAAATGAAAATTTGAATTTCCTAGGTGATTTTTGGCTTGTGAAGGGTTGGGGTTTGTCCCTTACCCTTAGTTTTGGGTTTTTTGAGTCCAATAAGGTATATAAATACCATGAAAGACCATGTAGGGTCTTTCTACATGTTTTTTTTAATACTAGGTTTTAAAAAGGCATATTTTGCAAGTTTGAGGCAAAAGACATTATGTTTTGATGGAAAAGAGTAATACATTCAAATTGTAACTATTTTTTGGTTGTTTTTCATGTTGAATCAATGAGAAATAATTCTCCAAGAAGCTATTGAAGGATTTTTTGTGAAAATAGCCTCTTTTTCTTCAAATCTATGACAATTTTCTACAAAAACAATTAAAAAATAGTCTTGTACAGCCTTGTACGGAGTAATGTTAGGTTTGTGAATGGATGTAATTTTAGTGTTTTGTCTGGAGGTTAAAATTCATTTGGTTTCATTTAATTTCATGATGTTTTGATTGAGATACAACAAAAACACTACTAGCTACCCTGTTACATTGCTATGATTTCCAACAAGAAAAGAAAATTCATAACTCTTCTTTGAGCCATTGAAAATTGGTAAAACTTTGTGAACCCCTTCTTCAGATTATTTTTCAACTGCCCACCAAGGGAAAAATTACATATCAATAATGTGTGTGAGTTATGCAGGTATGTGTGTGCTCACTGTCCTAAAGATTGTCAAAACCCTAGGTCTTTGAGGGTTTAATGAAAAATACATTTTTTTGAGTTCACCACAACAAAGTAGGGTTTGAAACACCTTCAATAGAATCTAAACTTATTTAATTTTGTTATTTTTATCCTCTGCATTAGGGACACTGGCACTTAGGCCGCCTATGTCCCCCTATTTTGGCTCCAAATTCAAATATATCAATGTCAACATTTTATTATTTGAATTTCAAATATCCAAAGTCGGTTGTTGAGATTTAATTTCAGGAAATTATAATAATTACATATAAATACCTATTTATTACATCATTTAAAATATATCTAGCAAGAACAAGAGATATCTAGCATTATTGAGAAAGAATTATTGTCAAGAGCATAATTTCAGAGATTTATTGTAGCAATTCAAGATCCAAGCATCATGTCAAAGTGTATGTGAGTTCATGTTCATGTTATCATATTGTTTGTAAAGAATAACCCTTCTAGGTCTCTAAGCAATTTAAGCAAGAAAGATCCAAGCCTTGAGGAGATTTGTATAAATTTAGTCCTTCAAGGAAGCCATTGAAGGGTGGTGGGTTGCAATCCATTGTTGATTCATCATTATTTTTTATCATTTAGCCCTATCCCTCAAAAGGATAGGTTTATTATCATTGACATTGCCATTGTGGAAGTGGAAACACTAACACAAGGTTTGAATAAGGCAAGCCCCTAAATGGAACAACCTTTCTTATGTCTTTGAATGTGCAGGTTTTAGGTTTGAAGAGGATTGTTGGATGTTTGAAGATCAATTATTCATTTTTGCAATCAAACCATACATCTTGCAATCAAACCCTACATCTTGACAACTCATAGAAACTCGGTTATAGAATTATCTAATAGTATGAAAAGTAGAAAATAGAAGCTCTGATCTAGCATCCAAGGACTATGAAAACATATTTAAAATTGGTCAACAAGGATAGTGGCACCCTTGGAGGAAACACCCTCTAAAATCAAGATAAAATTTATACCACAGGTGCATATTTTCCTACTTAGTCCATTTCTAAAGCCCAAATTTCTCTATGATATCTCAGATCTATTGTTTTTGCATCAGAACAGTAATTTGCATCATTAGGCTACTTGAATCATTGCTTTTCATCCTTAGGTTACTTTCAGATTTGGTCAAGGGTAGATTAACTCGCCTTTTAGTCTGCAAGTCAATCATATATCTTGTCCAATATCCCATCAAACCCCCTTTTTTATTTAATGAAATAGGAAAAAGGTGTTGAACCCTCACAAAGAGAGATCTCCCCTAAAGGATATCACATTTTTCCATATTTCAATAGAGAAGGGGGCACCAAAACCAAGATAAATATACACAAAGAAGGGAAAATGAAGTGGTAGGCTAATAAGATTCTAAAATGTTCATGAGAGCAACACTTTAAATACCAACTTTTGAAAATTTCTTGAAACTACTATGGTGGTTACAAAACCATTGGGGCACTTGTGAGAATATCCATACACAAGTAAAACCTTCATGGAATTTTTAAAAAATATATACAATAGTTTTACATTATTACAACCTATAAAAGAGGCAAAATTTTCATACCTAAAAAAGGTAGAAAACCAAAAACATCAACCAATTTTTTCAGGGTACTTCTTTGAACTGTGTCACAATTGGGGTTCAAAATATAGTTTCCCTAAATTGGAATCACATGCACAAATAAGAAATTAATTCCAAGTAATAATCCCACTAAGAAGGTTTAAGAGACTTGACTAATGGACATGTTTTGGGAATCAAGATAAATTGCAACTTTATATGCCATAATGGCTTAGTACATGTGTTCAATCATCACTAAACATAAAATTGTTGGCCTATACATTAACATGGGTACTTATGCATTCCCTTTTTAAATAGATACACTCTAATGACAGTGTAAGCATATTTTTTGAATTTGGTAATCATAAGTTCCTGGCCCTTTTCACTTCCATTTTTGGGATCTTGAAAAGTGATAAAATAGAAATCAAGTACAATATAATAAATTGTTTAAGAATAAACACTATAAATTGAGGGATGAGAGAATGTGCATGCTTGTGAGGTTGAAAAAACTACTTGTATACCTCATTCAGTATTTGATGTCCATTTAGCTCCAAGTCTTACAATGTAAAAATAAATGAGATTCAAACATATCAACATAGAATAATTGACAAATAATTTTCTTGAAATGAAAGATGAGAAAATTTACCATTTGTGTGGGGTTGGTGTATACTAAAATTCAACCACATATGTGAAAAAACTACAAAGTAGTTAGTGTAATAAAAACATCATCTCGAAAGATACCAACATTTAAATAATTATTATCATTTAGCATTGATCCAGTGGGATCTAGGTTAATAAAATATGCCATAAATATCATGTTGCATAACGGCCTTCACAATTCCTTCAATAGGATCCTAGTCCTAGTCAACAATTAAATAGTAAATCACAAGTCAAAAATCCTTGTTAATATTGTTACATCGCTTGACTTGTCTCAACATTTGTGAGTGGTTTGATAATTGTAATGATAATGTGAATCATCATGTCCTAATTGATGCCTCATGTTTCCCAATCCCATTTCTCTAAATATGTATATATTCACTCTATATATTATGTTTGAATAAAATTTGTATAAGATGGACACCAAATATATATGCTCATAATTTTTGTACATAATTAAGAATAATACAAAATTTTATCACAATTCTACACTCATCTTGAATAACTTTTCTAGATAAGATTCTTGTGATCTCAATGAGAGAAAGACAAAGAAAACTTGCACATCACCAAATAATTGACAATTCCTAAAATATTTAGACTAAAATGCTCATTTAAAGAAGTAGAATAAAATAGTATGAGTTTAAAAGTGTTGGATAACCTAGATAAGAAGCATGTAACCATAGTCTTGTGACTAAATTTATCCAAAATAATAATTTTCTTGAAGCTTGTATAGTTAGCAATCCCCTATTGCATCACATAGTGCCTTTGCATCATAAATTTTCAAAAAGACTCCATTCTTGTGTATGTGATGTGTGATGGACTCTACAAATTTGAAAGAATAATTTGAGGTGGAGGATAAATGGTAGCATATAATTACGTTACATATACTTCTCAAATATATTTGATAATTTGGGTCCCACTTTAGGTTATGCAATGTGCGATGAAAGTAAAATGTGATAATTTAATATAGGTGTTGACTTAGTTATCAATATATGTGGAAAAACATGATAATCTCATTGGGCCATGTGTAAATTGTCTTTTTAGGTGTGTTGCATGCACCAAAGTTTTCCAAGGTAACATACCACGAGTTTAAATTTTATTTCTATCAAATTATTTTGCCAATCCAAACTTGTGATGCATGGCATCCATCAATTTGATCCTCTAGAGAAAATCAATAGCTAGAATTCAAACTAAGATTAAACATGTTAGAAATTTCATGATCAATCCTAAGCTAGTATATTGCATTTAATGCAAAAGTTGGTGAAACAAGCATACCATTGCATTTACATCTCAAAGGCAATTCAAAGATATTTCTAGATGAAAAGAAGAAGGCTCCCAAACTAAAAGGAGAGATATAATAGTGTTGGATTTATAGGCACTTGTTCCTACTCTACGAATTCCTCCAACATTCAACCACGACTAGTAATGGGCTAGTTATCTATAAATTTGAAAATATTTGCAATTATTTATAGCCTAGGGTTTATGTGCTTCTCCAAGTAAAGAAATTATAATTCACAACCCACTCTCCAATCCATATTTAGTCCAGATCCTAAATTCAATTGGACAATTAAAGAGGAATTTTCTAAATGAGTTGACACTTACTCCTAAGGCTAGCATTATTAGACAAGTTGGTGTTTCATGATTATCTACTCATGATTTCTTTGTTCCTCTCATTATTTCTAGCAATTCCAATTAATTGTAGGCCTTCTTCATTTTTTTCTACATTAGTATTGTCTTTCACATGTAAATTCTTCTTCTTATTAGGAATTTGGAGTCTATTTCAAGTTCCAACTAATTATTTGTAAACATGCAATAAGCCATAAATTTCTCTATATGGTTTCATGTGTCTTTCTCCTAAATAACTCATCATGAAATCCTAGTCTAACAAATGTTGCCCATCTATTGGGCTTCTCATTGTAATATCTTATAAGGATTGGATCATTCTATTGTAATAGGGTTGGGATAGTGAGGGGAAATATTTATAATACATGTAAATTTGGTGTGAATAAATATAAAAGGATATTATTCTACGTCAATTCTCTTTCTTAAAATCTTCTCTAGTTGAGTGATATATGAATGAATGTTCTTTATTTATGGTTGTCTCATATAGTGTTGTATGTATTTGAAATAATTAACTAAGTGTTTCAATTTTCTTCACACACATTTGTTTTGTTGAATTATTATTGTGTGTCACTCATTATTTAAGGAGTAATATAAATCTTTCACAAAGAATAATGGGGAATATAAATTCTACAAAATATTATTAGACCTAGGATATGAATTTTTTGAATTGCATCTATAGGTTTCATCATTGTAAGGTAATGATAAGTGGTTAGAAACTATAAGGCACATTGTGTTAAGAAGGATTAATTATAGTTAGCAATTGCCTTTATGTTTCCTTAGATAGGCGTCGATTAGTATGCAGGAAATTCCTTCTAACCCATTTGATTCTAAAATGACAAATTTGTTAAAGAATAATTTATCTCTATAATTTTATTAGATTTATACTAGAATGTTAAATTTATATGGAATAAGTTAAGTTAATTACTCCCCATAATATTATAAATGCTTTCCTATTTTGTATGAATCTCCATATATGCTTTTCATTGTAGTAGAATTTTGAAAATTAATTCAAATATAATGTGATTGATAGTGTTACCCACCTAGGATTTGTAAAGTCCAAAGTGTATGAGATAATTCTTGTTTCTCTCATTCATTAAACAACCACACACCAATCTTGAGCATATGAATTCAAACAAGTTCTTAGAGATTATTGAAGGTAATATTGGAGAACCAATATATTGGTGACTCTACTAAGGATTCAAACTCATAAAATGATCTCCAATTTTTGGGAGAATTAATTAGTTGTAGTTATTCACTACAATTTTATGCATTGTGACCTATCTAAGTCACCAGTAAAATGGTCTTTGTTGGAAATTCTAACTCATGGGTATAGTCCAAAATAGTTCATCCTATGGTGTGTGATCTTGTTTAAATTTATTGAGTGGTGACTCATTATTTTTTATATAAATAAAATATAAAAACTAGGGTTCCAATCCCTTACATAGCAAAACAAGTAGAAGAACACACCAACAAAAAGCCACCAGTAAACCTTGAACCTTAAAACTAGACTATTAACTTAAAGCACAGTTCTTGAACCTTAAAATAGAGTAATTATATTTAAGATTTAACATGATAAAATCTAAAATACCAAAAATATCTAAAAACATAGCTAAAACCAAAGAGAACCCAGAGATAGCGAAGAAATAATAGGAATAATTTAATAATTACTCCCCATAAAGAGAAATTAGATTCTTCTAGTATTTAGAAAAGGTGTTTATTTTTTCCTCTTATGGGGAGTAATACCTTGATCCTTCAGTGCATCAACCTAATTTTGTTTCTTATTTCTTTTATCCACACAATTTTCCTGCATATTTTTCCTTTTTTGAGTTTAGCTTGTAAAATCATCACATGGGTAATAAAGTGCCCAATCATGTCATTACTAAAATTCACCATCCTATAGGTGACATCCTCCATTTTATTTATCTTGTTGTGAATCTAAACCAAATTATCTTTAAGTTCATCCCATTCCATTGTGTATTCTTCACAAGTATGATCTTTGGTAGCATCATCTTCCTCCTTATACTCTTGCATCTTAGTAGGAGAATCTAAAAGAAAATTGGCATAATCATCATCAACATTTTCATGGTGGGTATCATCTTCTTCAAAATTAGAGTCTTTATAGGGAGATTTATTCTCAAATTTCTCATTTGATTGGTGTTCTTTATAAGTTTTGGGATTGAGCGAGGGAGAAGCCTTAAAATTAGTACTAATTTGCTCCACCACATTAGGGGTTTGCTTAGCATCCATTTTTGGTTTATTGGCCTTCCCAAAACACCCACTTTACTAGTTAACCTAGAAACTATGTTAGACATTCTAGCAAACCTTCTCCCACTCCTAATATCTCTCAGATAGTTATCTTTATGTAGGTTATTAATTTTCTTCATATTTGGGGCAAAGATGGTGTCAACAATCAAATTATCCACATATTTTATTTTATTTTCTTATGTTTTGTAAAAAAATAATTTTGATGGTTCGGCAAAAGGAAATCTAGGTCATGTTGGCTATGGGGGAGTGTTAAGATATCATAATGGTAGGCTTGTTTCAGTGGTGGCACTCCCTTTGGGAATCCAGACAAACCACTTTGTTGAAGCTGCCACAACCTACTATGGCATTAAAATGGCTATGGCCAAGGGGATCTCAAAGTTATGGGTTGAAGGGGACTCCCTAAATATTATTAATTGTCTTAGGAAGGGTTCTCCCCCATCATGGACTATGGAAAAATTCGTTTTGGATTCCCATGCTTTATTGCAAGAATTTAATGAAATATACATTTCTCATGCCTTCCATGTGGCGAATCGGGTTGTTGATTAGGTGGCAAATCATGGGGTGACGTCAGCAAGGCATTGGGAGGTAAATGATGTCCTTCCCTTTGGGTTATTTAATTTGCTTAATGATGACAAATCTTAGCACGTTGATGTTATTTGTCTTCTCGACTAAAGGCTTGCATGGTTATCATGGTTTTTTCTGGATGATTGGACACTTAGCACTGGCGAAGATCATTGGAATTTATGGGAATTCAAATCAGAGATGCATGAGCCTTTTCACCATTATTGTCCTCACTACTACACTTAGCAGGCACACACTCTTTTTGGGTATTTATTTTCCTCTTATGTTACTATATTTTTGCAGCCGAGTGTGGTTTTTGTTTGCATATGTGGAGCTCTTGATGATGGGTGGGGATAGGTGCATAATGGAACCGCTTTCTTGTGACGATTTCAAGGCCAATGCAGATGTTTGGGTGATCTTGCAGAAGGGAGGGGTTACCCCTTTCATGGAAAGGTTGCATGGCTTTAAATTTAGTGTTTCCAAGGACTTTATCGATGTTTGGCATGGTTGTGTCCTGAGTTTGTTTGGTTAGGATACCACCATTAATGAAGATTTCATTGTAGAGGTTATTGGGATATTGATCGAAGGAAGGAAGTTCTATAGAGACAAGAACTTGTCAGGTTCTGCTAGGTAGATTTTTTTGTGGGACAGAGAGGGAACTAAAATGGTGAGGTTGGATTGTGGTGGATATGATAGCTCCAAGATTAAACCTATCTGCCAGGATGTCGCCATGGCGTTAATGTGGTGCTTCACACTTGATGGTAGATACACGACCCTGTATGGTCACCAATTTGTTATGTTGAACCATTTCAAGCATGGTAAGCTCATCTCCTTTCCCTTCTACATGTTCCTTTCACTTGAAGATGGAATTGTGAGTTTTAGAAAGAATCCTAGAAACCCTTTTTTGCATGAGGGTTTGATGCTACTCATAGTTGATGGTTTGATGCTACTCATAGTTGATCTCATTAAGGCTAATTGTGCTGGTGCAACTCCTCACCCCACTAAGAAAATGAAGAGGAAAGGGAGTGGTAAATGTCAGATTGAGGAGGTTGTGGAGAGTGAGGGGACAAAAATGGAGATGGAGTCGGTGGCATTGTATGATGGGTACAACAATGACCTAGACTATGCACCCTTTACTAGTCATAAGAAACCCTCTACTAATAAGGCTAAATCTTCCATCCTATGTGTTAAGCACAAATTGAAGGAGGTTTGTGATGATGATGTTAAGGAGGGGCTCTGCAGTGCAAAGAAGACAAAGTCTCAGGGACTGGTGTGCTCTAAGGAGGTGGCGAAGAAGCGTCTGGAAGTGGCTAGGGTATTTTGGGTGATTAGATGGAAAAAGTGGGAAATTTGGACCCGAATTGCGGTGTTGATAGAGGGTCCCCTGTTGCTGGTAAGGTGAACAATATTGTTGATGTAGGCAATTCCACCCATGTGGAAAAATCAAAGATAAAGGTAAGTCAAAGGTTAATCCTGATGTTTTGCAGGATGAGGATCCCCCTATGAGCTCCCATCAGGCGAGAGGGTTATTTATGGGGGGCATAGACTTTTCACAAGCTTCGGGTATGGTCAAATAAGGGGAAAACATCTCTTTCAATTTATTGGTGTGGCTTGTTTAGTAGGTGCAAGACCTCTACAACAAGTATGACATAATTTCCTGGTGCAATATCACCATGCTTCATAGCCTCAAAGAGAAGGAATCCATTTTTGGTTTGGCCAAATCGTTGAATTCCAGTGTCGGATGTGTGGTGGATGAGTTGGCCAACTTGAAGAAATACTATGGCTCGGGGTTATCCTTGTTGGAAAATAATTACAGGTAGTTGCACAAGGAAATGGGTACGATCATCAACCTCAACAGGGAGAAATTGGAGTCCTCGATGTAGGGTCTTGTTTTCCTCAATGAGAAGGCCAAAGAATGGATGGGTAGATCTCTCTTCAACAAGCAAGCGGATAAGGAAATGGGGAAAGTGCTGACAAGGAGATGCAGGCCACAAATATGGGTATAGGGCCAAGTGTTTGCACTCGGAGTAAAACAAAGAAATGAAAAATAGTGCCAAGGCAGGATGTGGAGGAAGTCATGGAGTTACGTGATAGGATGATTCCCAAGGACCTGGAAGTAGCTAGGATGCTTAAGGAACTACTCTAGTGATTATTTGTTTCTTTTCTTTTACTTTTGTTGTTTGATGTTTCTCTACGTTGATGGTGTACTGAGGTTTCTGTAATCAGCTTGTTTTTGGTTTTTGGGTTGGTAGCCTAATGCTTTATCTTTGTTGCCACTGTTCCTTTTTGTACAGGGTTTCAGGAACCCTTCAAAACCTGTTTATCATTAATCAAAAACATTAGAAGGGAGCTCTATAACCTTATCAATCTTAGCTCATTTTATAGATATAAGAAGAAGTTTAGGTGTGGAGTAATTTGGGTTCTTTTTTTACTAACATTAATTTTAGGTAAATTCCTAAGGGTAGTAGGGGTAGTGGCTTTAGGAGGTTGATTGGGAAACAAGTCAAATTTAACCTTATTATAATCAAGGGTTTGAGAATTTTTCTTTTTTATTTTATTTTTTGTATTATTATTTAATTCTATAGGCTCAACTTGAGGTATCAACAATGTTAATGACCCCAAAAGGAATGAGAACAAGGGTGATGCTAGGATTTAACTTATATAAGAAAATTATTAGGCCTTGATGGAGTGGGAGGCTCCATTTTTAATTTATTTTCTTAACCTGAAGATAACAAAAATAAGGAATTACGAAAGGTGACACTAAAAATGAATAAAAAATATAGAAAAATACCACCAACTCAAAGGAGAAAATGAAATAAGACTTCAAATGACTCATGGATGAAAGTACTTTTGGAGGTCATGATTGAATTAACTCCTTCACAATTATTGTTAAGGATACACTTGGTTTCATTATTAGTCCACACAATTTATTTTAAAGCCCCCATGTAGAATATACTTTGAATCATCTTTAAGATCATTATTACCATGCAAATCCATATATAAATATTGCTTATTAATCATGTAGGACTATATCAGTCTAGCTGGAAAGAGAGACTAATCATGGCAAGAAACATCATCTTTTGTAAGAAGGAAGGTGTAAAGGAGGGGATTCTCTACCCTCAAGACAATGGAGTCCTAAGGATAAAATAGCCCTCAATTACCTTAAAAGACACAACTCGGGTGACAAGATAAATACTAAATAATATTTATCCAACTTAACCAAATTGACACTAGGTTTTAAATAATGAGAATATTGAAATCACTTAATTACGAGAGTAAATGATGAAATTAAATTATCTGATATACGAAAACAAAAAGTATAAAAAACTAAGGATTGTACCTTTAAGAGGATTAGCTCTCGGTCACAAACACCAGTGTGTCATGTCGACGTCTGTGCACTGTGCTATCATCTTTGATGAAACATACAATAAGAGTATAGAATCCAAAATTATCAATTCACTAAATCTATTCATCTACACACAAACTGAATAAGAAAAATGTTAGGGGCTATTTAGCGTTTTGCCTCAGTCAAACCCCCATTTCATGTTTCCACCTCTAGAGAAAACCAGATAGAATCAAGATTGATAAAATGCATAAAGCAAAGACATGTGATAGAAATAAACCCCACAAAGGAAGAGAACCCGAATCATGAATATAATCAAATAAATAAAGATGAGATCATATAGAAAAGATCATGTAAGATAAAATGACAAGAGTGTTACCAATAGTTTGTGGCTCCCCTCTTGGATTGATAGATATGATAGACTTGTGAGCAAGAGGAGTCTTGGCTATTGCTTGAGAGAGAATTTCAATAGAGCTTTGTTGTGAGAATGAGAAATCCATGGAGCTTTTGTTTCTTGGATTCCACCCTTTAAATAAGGGTGAAAAGGGAGTTTTGTTAAGATGCATCGACGGGAGGAGTTGTTACACAAGAATTCTTGCTGCTATGACATGTGGCATGGGAAAAGAATATAGATATTCGTATTTGAATCTCAGAAGGTATGGGGATGCTAGCATGATGTAGATATGTCTACACATCATGCTAGTGTCCAGCCAAAACTTTATGAGAATTAGACACTCGAGCTTCTAGTGCTTCATCCTTGTCACCTACGAAGTCAGAATCATGAAATTCTAACCTATAGGCTTTTTTTCCATTAATAAGACATACCTAAATGTGTAAGTGTGAAAATTCCACAAGGTACAATTTTACAACACTAAAGTTTTCCTCCACTTTAGTGAGCTAATTTTTCCTAAGAAAAATTAGCTATACTAAAGTAGCTAGAAAGACATAAATATTGACTTTAAAATTTTAACAATTTTCACAAAAAGGATATTGGAGAGGCCGTAGAGGTTGAGCAGGTGGATACTGACAATTCCCCCAACATTCAAGCTCAATGAAAAAATATAGCATCTGACGTAAGGTTAGATTATGTAAAACTCAAAAATAGGTTAGTTTCAAAAACATAAGAAACTACCACGGAGAGAAGAATGCTTAAGAGAATTTTCGGTGGGTCAGAAGAATATTTGATAAAGAGTGAGTATATGCCCCTCCTATATTCCCCCTAGTGAGGAGGGTGAAAATAGGAAGGTAGGGAAGTCGAAGGCAAGTTCACCACAAAAATGAGAACAAATTGGCCTATATACGCTCGGTGTGGGCCCAAAGAAGGTCATTTTCACTATTCATTATGAGGATCTTGTTGACTTTTTTATAGAATTTTTAGAAAAATTCCTTGTAGATGAGAGATACAACTACCTAGAATCGAGCAAATATGGTCTGTCATGGAAGGGGGTGAGCGACTTGATGAGGTGCAAGGAAAATTTCTCCCTTCTTTTTTATTTTTTGGTGTTTTTTAGCCTTAAAAAGTTGGCAAGCAGCACAGTTGTCCAATCGACGCATCGGAGTCCAATTGTCACACATGAATCCAACCGATGCACTGTCATCGGTCGATTAGGCATCAAATTCCAACATTTCATTTAGATGTTATCTCAGAGATATATTGAGAAATTTTTAGTTAAGTAGAATAGAAGTGGATTTTCTTGACATGGTTTTTATGTTTTTACAGGACCTTCCCGAGATCTATGAGCACAACGGTAGAGTTGTATTGTCATTGTTGAGGATTCTAGTGGGTAGATCTTATCCAATGAGTACTCCTTGTTACAACAGGTTAGGATATGGTGGTTATGCACTATGCCCAAGATCAGGTTCTATGCACCTATGTTGATGGCCCTTATGGAGAGATGGGATTCAAATACCTCCTCTTTTCATCTCTTGACAAGGGAGATAACTGTTACACTTGTAGATATTTACTTCATTCTTCATCTACCCATCCAAGGAGAGAGGTTAGCCTGCAAGGAGGGGTGCATGACATAGGATGAGCAGGTCGCACAAAAGTACTACATTGGCCATGTCATCCTAGAGAACACCATTGAACACATGTACATGTGGTGGTTGGAGAAGGGGTGTGTCATAGTATTTCTAGTACATCGCATGATGATCACAATGGTGGCACCACGAGTGGCCATTGACGAGTGAGACCCTCACCTTCATGATAGACTCATCCATTGTATCAGAGCAATGGAGGAGAGGAGGATGGTATACGCCTAGGGAGGAGCATGTGCATGCATCTCTACCATGACCTTGGGCATTACATCCATTTTGAGTATCATAGTGTTACAACCTACACACTCCTATAGGTATGAACGTTCGACAATTTCACCTACACACGGCTAGTCGGGTATCCTCAAGGCATAAGGGAAGTAGATCCTCATGCACACGTGTATGCATTGGGGCATGACTAGAGATTTAGGGACCTAATTTTTTGGAGACAGATTTTTGATAGACTAGGGAAGAGATGTTTGATGCTAGGTATATAGGTGCATGAGGACCTTTCCCTCAAATAGGAGGCAGTTGTGGTGCATTTAGCAGGATAGGCTCCTGGTCCGACAGATAGATCACATCATTATCCCCTGATACTGGCATCAGGTGGCTTGGTACTTTGGCAAGGTGCAAGAAATCCCACCCATAACACGAATGTACATATGGCTGAACTAGAGTGTGACCCAAGTGGGAGATCATCCTTGTCCCACAATTGTTGACATTGCACTCAATGATGATGATGGAGAGGATGAAGACCTACTAGAGGCCCTCACAGTCAATGACATTGATGTATTAGTTGGATTTTCCAACTAGTGGGTGGCAACATGTCTAGCCCTAATTTTCCCAATGGATGTCCCTAAGGGTGATGCTAGTGCCTAGGGGTCAGATGGAAAGGGGAGAAATGAAGAGGAGGGCACAATTGAGGTAGCTTAAGGGCAGGAGAGGCCAAGGAAATGACAACAAGTGTCCTCACTAGTACATGCACTAATGGTCTTTGTCACATCACTAGGTGTTTGGTCAATCGTACCCCCTTCCACTGCTGCTACAAGGCCTAACATCACATCCACCAGTGGTGTTGCACCCTAGACCCACATTAGCAGGCTGGGGACCTAGGTACATATTTCATTTGATAGAGATATGATATAGACATTGTTTGATTTCAATTATTTTATTATATGCCTAGATGTGTATATATTTTGATGATGTGCTACTGATATCATCCACTTTCTCTGTGATTGTTGTGTTTACATAGGAGTAGATCAACTTCTTTGATCAATGCATATTAGAGGCGACCCTAACCATTTAGATTTGGGGCCAAGTCTTGGATGCTTATAGTCCACAGACAGTGGGGTGACATGCCTAATTATTTGAGCCTGTAGTGAGTCTTCAGACAACCTATGAGGAGGGCCAAGTGCAGTTGGTTGAACATATTATAGAGCTAGTAGTGATGGGTAGGCAGAGGGATCAATGAGGTGTAAAGCTGTATTTTTTCCTCACTAAGAGAGACTGGTAGTGACAAGAGTTGAGAATGTTGAGCAAGCACCTAATACACTCTAGATCCATGTCAATGACCTCAAGAGACAGTTAGAGGCTATGACGATGAACCCGACTAAGTTGCATCATCCTTGGTGTAGTAGCTGAGGGATTAGATAGTAGCAATGATGTAGAGAGGATATGATGACAAAGAATATCGCTTCTTTGAGGGAGCAGGTGGCCAACCTACAAGGAGAGATACGAGGATTTTGGTCATGGTGTATGTTCATGTCATAGTTACATTGATCCTATTCACATGTGTCCATCCGCCAGCCACTCCTGCCACCACCAGGACCAAAGGGCTTTGGGAGCCATGCCCCTGATAGTTAGATGTATTTTACCATTGTATAGAATTTTTTATGTATAGATTCATATACAAATATATAGATAGGACAAATTGTTATAGCAGTGTGATACATGTACATGCCATTGATACAAATTATTTTTATATATATACATTAGATTTTGGGTCAATTTTATGTGTTTCATGTGTATGCTTTATTTTCATGTACGGTTATGCTATGGATGTATGCTTAGATTAGATGCTATCATTAGCTAACTAAAGACACATTATATGTATGCTTAATTAAATACAATGATGATCTAATTGTTGCCTAATGATGTAGACAGAATATGTGGTGTAGAATACATGGATAAAAGAATTAATCAAACACAATGCACTTTTTCATAGCATACAAATAAAACACATATATATAATTCCTAATTAAAGAAATTAGGCATGTACATATGTTTACATCATAACATAAATTAAAGAGTAATGTGTTAGTGAAGGAATTTCATAGCATAACAGACTATTGAAAGGGGGATGAGCATCATGCACATCCCACATAGACCCTATGCATAGTATCGGTGAAGATGCATTGCATTGACCAGTTATTTTAGATGAGTACCATCCATAGAAGATAATATATAGGAACCAGAACCATACAGAAAGGTGATTATATAGGGACCTAACTAATTAAGGCTAAGTTTCCCATTTTGATCAGGTGGTGTATTTATATTTCTCTATTTATCATAAAGAACAAGATAACCTACTTTAAAAGTGCAAGAAAGAACTCTTTGATTGTAATGCTTAGAAATAGAATTTTGATAAGCTTGAATATGATCAATGGCATGTAATCGACGCTCATAGAGCAACGCAAACTGATTTATATGTTTAACATGGTAAGTGTCATCATCAATTAACCCTTTAATGGAAACTCATAAAGATGGAATTTTTGACTCTAAATGCATAATAGCCTCAACACCATACACAAGGTTATATGATATTGTTCCAATAGTCGTACGAAAACTCGTGCAATAGGCCTATAATGCATAAGTCAATTAAGTATTCTAGTAGTCACTATTTTTATTTATTATTTTTTGAAGAATTAGCTCAAGAGTATTATTAGATGCTTCCGCTTGGCCATTAGATTGAGGATAGTAAGGTGTAGAAAATTGATGTTAAATGTGAAAATTTTCTAAGGATTACTTTACCTCTTTGTTCCTAAAGGAAGTACCATTATTAGAAACAAGGGTAGAAGGCAATCCATAGCGAGAAATAATGTTATTTAGAAGAAATCTACAGATTGCTTTAGTGTGAATGGATCAAAGCATAACAGCTTCAACCCACTTCATAAAATAATCAACAACTATAATGATGAAGGTATGTTCTTCTAAGAAGGAGGATATATTTTCCCAATAATATCTAACCCGCCAAGGAGAGGTTTCATTATGAGGTTCTTATGCATAATCTTGAATAATATTATTGTGTTCCTGACATTGAGGATATTTCTTGACAAAGGCAAAGGAGTCTTTCTCCATTCTTTTCCAATAATATCTCATATGAATTAATTTATGCACTAAGTATTTACCACCAAAATTTTCAACTCCAGAGCCCGAATGAGCTTCTTGAAGGGCAACGGGTATTTCAACCTTAGTGAGAAATCAAAGAAGAATACCATTGTATGATTTCCAATAAAGATCATTAGATAGAACGATGTATCGAGCTGAAAGATTTAGTATCCAGACACGAGTATTCTTACTCATTTCATCGGGAAATTTTCCAATTTTTAAGTAATTGTAGATATGAGAATGTCATTCCCCTTAGTCTATGTGAGCACACACAATACTGTCAAGTTTAGGTTTGTTCAAGACAATATGAGAGTGGAGAATCTAAATCATAAAGTGGTACTCATCTACACCATCATCTAAGGGTACAATGGAATTTGTGCTTGACATTGCATCCACATGATAATTTTCTCTCCTAGGAACACTATCTATAGTAAAAGAAGAGAACCAATCAAGCAAGGATAAATCCAAATCTCAGTATGATAAGCTCAAAATCACCATGAATACATATATGTTTAATATTTAATGCTATCACGGCATGTAAGCTAGCAATAAGGGATTTGTACTCAATGACATTATTTTTACACTAAAATTTTAATAAAAAAGATAGAGGAACTAGCTTTCCTTCAGGTGAGATTAAAAGTACACCTACCCCAAACCCATTTTGACATCTTGATGCATCAAAATATATTTCCCACATGGGTTCATGATCTAATAAAAACATATTTTCATTTAGGAACAAGTCCAAGTTAGGAAACGAATGAGGTGAGGGAGCTTCTACCAATTGATCAAGGACAACTTTTCCTTTAATCACCTTTTGAGACACGAACTTAATATTGAACTTAGAAAACAACATCACCCATTTTACTTAGCTTCTAGAAAGATCAGTTCTAGTGAATAAATATTTAAGATCACATTTTACGATCACATGAGTTTCCACATGGAGAAGATAATGTCATAACTTTTTTGTTGAAAAAATAAGAGCAAGAGATTATTTTTCCATAGTAGAGTACCAAGTTTCATAATCAACATGAATACAACTGATGTAGAAAATCGCTCTTTCTTTACCATCATCATCATGTTGAGCCAACAAAGCTACTAAAACATGAGATGATACAAAAACATAAAGCAAAAAGGGTTTATCTTGCATACAAAACATTAATATTGGAGGATTAGCCAAATAAATCTTGATAGATTCAAAATCCTTGTGGCACTCATCATCCCACTGAAAATGGGAATCTTTCTTCAACAAACGTGTGAATGAAAAACTATTATCAACCAATTGTGATACAAATCTACAAATTTCCTGAATCTTCCCTTGCAAACTACATAGTTGAGAGATGTTCTTAGGTGGAGGCATGTTAATAATTGAATTAATTTTATTGTATCAACTTTGATTCCATGATGAGAAACAATAAATCCTAAAATTTTGTCAGCATCTATACCAAAGACACAATTAAGATGATTTAGTCTCATCTTATAGAGTCCAATCCTTTCAAAGATAAGACAAATATTCCTAACATGATCTTGATGAGTTATAAACTTAGCCAAGATGTCATAAATGCAATCTTCTAAGATCTTGTGAATGAAATAATGAAAGATAAGAGTCATTACCCGTTGGTAAGTTGCTCCAGTTTTCTTTAGTCCAAATGACATGACTACATAATAGAAAGTACCCAAGGGATAGTGAAGGTTGTCTTATACTAATCTTTTAGGTTAATACAAATTTAATTATAGATGAGAATCCATCCATGAAAGACAACAAGGCATGACCTACAGTTGAGTTACAATCATATCGATATAAGGAAACATAAATTCATCCTTAAGAGAAGACTTATTAAGATCATGAAATTCAATACAAACATGAATACGACCATTAGGCTTACTAAATGGTGATGATATTTTATATCCAAGGTGAATAGTTGATAAGACGGCTAAAGCCAGCTTTTAAAAGCTTTTCTATCTCAGTCTTGACTAATAAAGCAACCTCAGGATTCATTTTATGAATATTTTGTTTAACGGGCTTGGCATCAGGACATAAAATGATATAACGAACTACCACAAATTCATCAATATTGGGCATGTCCTCATATGACCAATCAAAGATATCAAGATGAGAATGCAATAAATCATTGTGTTTTTTAGATTCCTCTGAAGAAAGACACTTCTTGATCTTGATTACCATTATAGAAGATCTAGGATCCATGAAAATGTCATAAGTATCTCCTTTGATGAGGTTACTACGATATTCAAGATGAGGCATAGAAACACTATCATCCATGTTAGATAAATAATCCTTCTCATTATAATTCATAATAAACTCTCCAAAATATGCTTGTCTATTTAAGCAATATGGGAATCATTATTTATGATGATAAGAAGGTAGATTACAATAGACACCTAATAATTCTTATAGTGCTTCATTCAAAGATAAAACATCTAGAAGAACTTCATTACAGTCTACCTTGCTTTCAATGTATTCAGGATGAATTAATTTAAGAGGGTGAAATTTGGTAGAAACCATGTTGATATTCAACCACGGCTCTACCTTAGAAATTATGGAGTGGTATCAAAGTCCCACCTTAGAGTCACATGGATCAGGGGACTTTAATACCTTGTTCATTATGCCCACAACCTTTACCTTCATAACTGAACTTAGAGAAGATATCAAACCCTGGTCCATAACATGATTGCAATTCCTGAGAAGAAGGAGGATTAGTGTAAAGAGTGTATTCCATATTGTAACTATCACCCTTCTTTACAAAAGAATAATCATCCTTCTTAGTAGAGGTGAATGAGATTCTTGGAATATCTAAGTGGATCAAATCTACTTTGTATTCCTCGATATAAGATTCGATGAAGTTCAAGAATCCCCAATCATCACCTAGACATGCATTCAATTTAGGAGAAGTGGAAGGAGTAGATTTAGGACTTTCTACTTTGGGAGGATCTTCTTTAGGGACATCTTCTCAAGATTATCCTTTGTGATAGGTATTGTTGGAGTAGATGTCAACGCATTGGAAGATAATGAAGGGATAAAAATTTTAAGAGTAGGTGCAACCCAAGTTTGACCAGCAACTGCCATCTCACATAAGTGTATAACATCTAGGTCAGCCTTGATTGTGATCAACTCATTATTAGCAACAAAATTTATATAATGATGCACACTAGAAGTAACTTCTCACAAAGCATGAATCCATGGTATTCCCAAGAGAAGATTATATGGTAACGGTCCTAGCATAACATATACCAAGGTGGGTACGATAATAGGTCCTAACCTTAAATGCAAGATTATTGTGCCTAAGGCTTGTTGACCAACATTAGCAAACCCACGAATGTATAAGGAATAAGCAACAAGGAAAGTAGAATCAACTTTAATTTTAGGCAATAAATCGATGCTACATACATTGAGTGTTGAAAAAAGTATCAACGAGAGCATGTCTAACACCAATATAATAATAATAAGATGAATACAAACTGTCGGCCCAAAACAATAAAGATTATTAATGTGAATCTACCAAGGTCGGCCACAACATAGTAGAGACCCAAAATAATGTCCTCGAACACAAAACACCTTCAAATATTTTTCCTCGATGATCCACAACACGCTATAATCACACTATCGGCCATGAACATGAAAAACAAGAACACACAAGAGAAAATCATCGACCGCGAGCACAACAATCAATGCAGAGGTGCACCATAGATAGACCAAAATATAGAAACATCCACAAACACCATAGGAGCATACACAACAACTCAAATTACCAAAATCGCATTATCTTCTTCCAGGAACACCAGCTACAGTAACGGAATAACTGTTGGAACACGGAAGCTCATAACTTGCTTAAATATTCATGTGCACCTTTGAAACTTTCGGTGGATAAACTAGATAGACTAGAAAAAAACCCTTTAATCTGCAACTTCTCACCATCAACATACTGAACTTTCCATCATACTTATCTTCACTGCTTCACCGACAACTTGCAACTTATTTTATTACAATTTTCTCAATATCCTCAACATATATAGTATTAAATAGATTAATGCTAATAGTGTTGACATCAATGAAAACCAAATATCAACAACACAACCACAACATCCAACAGGGTTCACCAAAATGTAGAGGAGGGAATTCGCTACCCTCAAGACAATGTGCTCCTAAGGAAAAAATAGCCCTCAATTGCCTCAAAATACATAGCTTAGGTGATAAGATAAATAATAAAGAATATTATACAACTTTACCAAATTGACACTAGGTTTTAAATAATGAGACTATCGAAATCACTTAATTATAGGAGTAAATGATAGAATTAAATTCTCAGGTATACAAAAATAGAAAGTACAAAAACCAAGGATTGTACCTTCAAGAGGATTATCTCTTGGTCATAGACGTTAGTGCACTACATGAACTTCAATGCATCACGTTGTCATCTCTGATGAAATAGACAATAAGGGCCCAAAATCCAAAATACCCAGTTTAATGAATCTATTCATCTGCACACAAACATAACAAGAAAAATGTTGGGGGTTGTTTAGGGGCTTGCCTCAATCAAACCCCAATTTCTATGTTTCCACCTCAACGAACAATCAGATATGATCAATATTGATAAAATGCATAAAGAAAAAATGTGTGATAGAAATAAACCCCACAAACAAGGAGAACCCTTATCATGAATATAATAAAATAAATAAATATTAGATCATAAATACAAGATCATGTAAGATAAAATGACAAGAGAGCATTACCAACAACCTATAGCCCCCCTCTTAGATTGATAGATGTAATAGACTTGTGAGCAAGAGGATTCTTGACTGTTGCTTGAGAGAGAATTTCAGCAGAGCTTCATTGTGAAAATGAGAGAACCAAAGAGCCTTTCTTTCTTGGAGCCCCCCTTCAAATGAAGGTGAAAAGGGATTTTTGTTAAGTTGCATGGGCAGGAGATTTGTTACACAAGCATTATTTTCTCTATGACACATGTCATGAGTAAAGAATACAAGATATTTGCATTTGAATCTCAAAAAGTATGGGGATGCTAGCACATTGTGAAGACGTCTACATGTCATGCTAGTGTCCAAAAAAAACTTCACAAGAATCAGACACTCAGGCTACTAGTGCTTCATTGTTGTTGCCTATGAAGTCAGAATCTTGAAATTCCAACTTATAGTTTTTTGCCATAAATAAGGTGGGCCTAAATACATAAGACTGAAATTACCATAAGGTACAATTTTATGACAATACAAAAGGTAACTAAACCTGTCATCTCATCAATAGCTATCCAATAGACCCAATTATTGAAATCAAGGCCCTTTTTCACTAGGAAATTGAAAACCATATTTCCCTCCCCGTAAATATGGTCAATTTTGACACATTTGAATTTTTTAAAGGGATCTAACCATCCAAATATAATCCATAATCCTCCATGATAGGATTTAATTGTTATTAATGAGATCAGTAATAATTATAAATTATCCTTCTAAATGAATATATTGAAATCCTTTATAAATAACACTTTAACTCCCCACCAAGCAACTATAGCCTCATATTCGTTAGTCATTTTTATTATGATGCATGTGGCATAACTTCCTAATATTTTTTATTTATAATCCATAATTATTCCTCCCACCCTAGCCAATCTATGGTTCCCTTTAGAGCATTCATCAAAATTAATTTTGATCCATACCACTTGAGGACACTTCCACTTAGTATATTTATTGAACATATCCTTTTTATGATCAACATTACAAATTTATTTGATTATGCCCCAATCCTAAATTATTCTTGTTTATTGTATAGAGGGGAGCCTTATTGACTTCTTATTATTAGAAACATTCACATTGTTCTTAATTGAGGAGAAAACAACATAAAATAAATTAATCATATTCCTTGTAATTTCTTTGAAGATTCTATAGTTTCATTCTTTTCATAAACCCCAAGTAGCATGAGGGGAATTTTGTTACCAATTTCCCTTAATTACAAAATGTTTTAAAGGATAATGAATGTGCCAAAAATCCACAAAGTTATAATATCTTCAAGCATAACCCCCTAAACCTCAAATTTAGTAAACATAGCTTCCCAAACCTCCCTAGAAAAGTTGCAATGAAAGGAAACATGGTTAACTATTTATTCTTGAAATAAGCATAAGGGGAACCTATTTGTAAATTGAAAACCTCTTTTTAGAAGGTTTTATTGGGTGAGAAACCTATTGTGGTTAGCAACCCACAAAAATAATTTTTTTTTGGTATTAACTTGTTATTCTAAATATAACTCTAATCAAGGTTGATACTTGGGAGGTTGAGAAAAAAAGTATAACCTGAAACAATAATATAATTTCACATAGAGTGATGGGCCCAAATTACTTCATCCTTCAAAAGGTGAATGAAAAGCTGGAAATAATTGATATAGATTTGAAAGTTATCAATAACATTGAAAAGGTCACTATTATCCACAATGAAGTCTTGAAAGTACTTCCATTTTTATGTATGCATCTCCTTAATTAATTACCCCTCCAAAAATATCTCAAGGAGATTTGAAAGAGGCTAAATTAGTTAAGAAAATTGTTTGTGAGAATATAGAGGTCTCAAATCAATCCAAATGTTTTCCCAAGACTTGATTTACTTGCCTAATCCAACTTTCCATCTAATTCATTTATTGAGAAACCCTTTATTCTTCATTAAATTATTCCATATAATGGACCCCTTTGGGAGATTGTCTAGTCTTAAGAAGTGAATTGTATGAAGGTTTTGGAGATATTTAGCCCTCATAATTAGACTCCAATCTTTGTCTTTCCTGGTTAAATTTTAATCTATCTTGGCTAAGAGAGCCTTATTAAACTTTTGAATACTCTTAAGACCTAGGTCTCCATTTCTTTTATTTTTACAAATTGTTTCCTAAATAACCAAGGTAATACTATTTTTCTTCCATACCTATCGAAAGGAAATTATTTTGAATTTTTTATATTTTCTCAATCATATATTTTGGAAATTTGAAGAGGAATAAATAATAGATAGGAATATTTTGAAGAGAGGCCTTGAGGAGTTGCTTACTTTCTTGGTTAAGCAATCTACCTTTTCATTCAACAATATTTTTTTTAACTCTTTCCATAATGCCATATCAATAGTTGGGGTGAATCTTCTTTATAGTAAGAGGCAACACCATGTAGGTAGCATGTATTTTAGCTCTAGTGCATTCAAACACATTAAAAAAAATTGTTTTGAAGATTATCTTTAGTGTTAAAGAAATATGACACACTTTTTTCATAATTTATATTCTAACCAATAACTTCTACATATTGATATATCACTTCTTTCCAAATATTAGCTTCCATAAGAGAAGAGGTCCCCAAAAAAATTGTATCATCTACAAATTACTACTAAAATAAGAGATTTAAATAATGTTGGTAAATGTGTCTTTGTTAGATGCACAGGACAATTGAGAGAAGGGTGAATCAATTATACATTAAAACATTCAATCCCTTATTAACTTTCAAACCCTTATCAAACTTTAAACCCTCATTAAGCATTAGAAAAATTTAAACATGTGAAACAACATTGCAAACACAACCATACACAAGAGAACATAAGATTTATATGTAAAACTCTAAGTAGGGAAAAACCATGATGAGGATTAGCTCACATATACATGAATAGCAACACCGAATTACAATTAGGCTCACTACCAAGGGTGAGCATTATCCAAAGGACTCATTGTCAAAAAGAAAGAAGAAAGAAGGAAAATTTTATAGAGAGATTCACTATCTCATAGCAATAGGAAAATCCACCACTGCAACTCTATGCCATCTATAACCTTTGGTTCACTGCCTCCAATAACTTCAAGCACACTGAAAATGTAGACACCTTCTACTCACTACATTTGGAGTCATAGGTATTTAATATTGCACTCAGATCACCACACTTGATCACACTCACATCATTACTCATCCACACTCACCATCAATAAATCACATTTCATTTATACCATCTACAACCTAAACAATCTTAATTAGGTCGGCCTTAATGAAACGTATGCACCTCAAACATGCAACACCAAATAGTTCAGCACCAAACACTTTTGTGGTGGAAATAAGTGAAGGAAAACCATGCCAAGGGTTAAGTAGGACCCAAATCTACATTGACATGCTTCACCACACTTTCAAAAACAATAAACAACTTTTGCAATTAGCGCTAGCACCCAAGTTGGACAAACATGCGCTAACACTAACAAGTGACCACATACACACTTCTCCAAGTTCAAAACCAACATGATAACCACAAAGAAACACTTAAAATCATCCACACATCCCAAAATATTCTAGCATCATCATAATATTCTACAACACTGCCACAACCACCTATAATTAAATACACCATCATTTTATGCAACCAACCACACTACCACATAACATAACTTGTGAATCCAGACTTGTAGCAAAATTAAATACCAAAAAAATCAAGGGAAGGAAGATACAAACAATATTAGCATGTTCCCAAATTTGCAAGACAAGAAACAACAATGTGAAGAAATGTGAAGCAATCTCATTTCTCCCAAACAATCTTCTACATAGGCAAACACAATATCAAACATAACTTCCTTTGTTGCACAATATAGAACTTGAAACTCTAGATATGACACCTCTAAACACCTCTGATCATCACATCCAAAATTCACAAGCATATCTTCAACCATTAATAAATTTGGAGCACGCCACCGAACATACCTCTATCAACTTACAGACTCTTTTATTCAAATTTTCTCAAAAGAACTTGGAAACCAAGTGAACCAACTGTATCAACAACACCACGAACATATCTCCACAACATCTGCAACATGTACTCACAAATTATTTCTCCAAATGACCATATAATAATGACTACACTAGAGGTTGACATCAATGTGACATCAAACCACAACATATCCACACTAGCACTGGCACATACAATACTAATGATAGTGCCACCAACAACTCCAATACTAGGGGTTGACATCAATGACAATACTAGAAATTTCCAACAATATTTATACTATTGACATCAATGAAAACACCTACAACATACTTGCAATAATATCTCCCTTTTTCATTGATGACAACACCAACTCTAAGAAACCATCAACAATAAAAGCAATTTTTGCATCAAGCATCACTCCCCCTTACTATGGTATCTTTTCACTCTCTCCCTTTACCTATGTTCATTAGACACCATTATCTCCCCTTTTATATTCTCTCTCCTTTCTTGAGGATTAGTTTCATGCATCACTCTCTATCTATTTTTTAGACTTCACTCTCCCCCTTTGACATCAATGGAAAAGGTAAAATCTCTCCCTTTGACATCACCTACACACTTTTACTTTAGGCAACGCCATCAAGAAACTATTTATACTTTCTCTCTTTCCACTGCTGCACTTTCTTTTGCTTACTCTACTTTTACTGCTCTTACTTTTGTGTACTCTCCCCCTAGGGACACAAGACATGCTCTACCTAACTGCACCAATCAAAAACACTACTACCTAATCCCCTTGAGAGGTATCCTTCAACATCAGTCAAGGACCCAGAATGTATCTTGAAATGCTTCTTGGATAGATGCACACACTTATGCATCTAGTTGAAAGGAGGGGAAATAACCCCTAGCTTCTATTAGAGATACTCAAATGTATCTTTAGGAAGATCCTTTGCAAAAATATCTACAAATTGATCCTTTTTAGACACATACTCCAGCTTCACCTCATTCTCTGCAACTTTTTCTCTTAGAAAGTGATATTGGATAAAGATGTTTTGTTCTTGAATGCATTACTGGGTTTTTTTAAATATTGATAGCACTTGTATTATCACAAAAGATAGAAATAGGTTCATCATATGATACTTTGATATCCTTCAATGATTGCTTCATCCACAAAACATGTGTGCAACAAGATGCTATTGTAATATATTCTACCTCTATAGTAGATAATGACACTGAATCCTGCTTCTTACTCAACCAAGAAACCAACCTTCTTCCAAAGAAGAAAACACCTCCACTTGTACTCCTATCATCTGCACAACCTACCTAATCTACATTTGTATATGCACTCAAGAATAAATCAGTATCATTAGGATACCATAGACCAAAATCTGAAGTTCCCCTCAAGTATCTAACTATAGACACTTAAAAATATCCTGAATGATATCACACACATGAATCCAATATACTAACATCGTTTCATCCTAAAATCCATCCTCTTTTCACTTATTTGATTAAAATAACCTACTTAATTAATCAAAGGCTTCATTTTCACCTATTAATTAATTAATTTAATTAGGTGAATTCACTTTCTATCATATTCACCTTTCATCCTATCTAATCGAATAATGCAAATTATTTAATTAGCCTTCTTATATCTTCTTATTTAATTAAAAAAATCCAAGTTATTCTAGTTATTTAATTAAATATCCTAATCTCACCCCCTTTCATTAAATTAATTAATTATTTAATGCTAAATCCTAAATTCCTCCAAAAGGGAATATTCCTATGGAATATCCCCCCCTTTGCACATCAAAACTTTGTTTTAATTTTCTAAATACTAATTTTCCTCATCCACTTGCATGAGAATATTCTTTGAGAATATTCTCCCTCTTCACTCATTCAAAAAAGGGAATATTCTTCCTTGTAATAAACTTTCAACGAACTTCTTGAGAAAGTTTTGAAAGTGTGCTTCTTTGCGTGATTGTGAGCCCTTGATTAAATATCAACTTGAATTCTCAACCCTTGATGGGAATCCATGATTCATGCCTCCATCTTCTTTCCATCTTGACCATTGATTGATTCTTCCAATCTTGACCATCGGTTTCTTTTTGCCTATTCTATAAATAGACTTTACATCTATTGGATAGGGATCCATCTTTTGATAGAAAACTTATGTTGTTGAAACTCACACCCATTGTCACTCATGTTTTATGTTTAGAAGAATTTTAGGTTATTTTCATGCATAATTAGCTTAAGCATCCATTAATGGCTTCCATGGTAACTTAGTTTGCATCCATTTAGTATATTTTTGAATCTAATGCTTGCATATTTGAATCTTACATACATTTATCATAGATTGCATACACTTACATAAAACATCTTAACTTTCATCATGTTAATCTAGCTTTTATCATGCTTTCATTCATCTTTTTCATTAATTTCCATCGATTTTAATCAATAAAATTGATTGTGAAGGATCATATTATCCAAGGGATTGGGAAAGGGTTGCCATTCCACATCAATGCAACACCACTCCCCCAATAGGATAAGGTTCGAGGTCATAGAATAGATGTTTTTCAAGCTTTCATGTTTTTATTATGTTAGTTTAATGGCTTCTTCATTTTGTTGATAATGAATATCTTATTGGGATTGATGCTTAGTGGATTAAATATGCCTCAAATATGTATGGATCAGGTGTAGTTAGCCTATACTATGACATTGGTCACACTAAATATCCTTTTAACTACTACAACATATGATTCTTTGGGATCTTCTTAAAATCCTACCACAAGATATATTGCATGCATGATATCCGATCTAGTATTAGTTAGATATAACAATAACCAATCATTGATCTATAATTGATATAATTTGTCTTAGGAGATTCATCATTATTGCTCAACTTACAGCCAATAATCATAGGACTACATATCAGTTTAGAATCCTCCATTCCAAACTGCTTCAACATTTCCTTGACATACTTTGACTGTGAAATAAAAATACCTTTTTCTGATTAAGTAATTTCTAATCCAAGGAAGAAATTCATCTCCCCACACATTGACATCTCAAAATATTTGTGTATCTCTTCTACAAACTTCTTGTGCATGCCTTCATTTCCTCCAAAGATAATTTCATCAACTTACACAACCACAATCAAGATTTTTTCTCCCTCAAACTTGAAGTAAAGGTTGCTATCTGAAGTACCCTTTTTGAATCCTTGTTATAACAAGTACTTATCCAATCTTGTATACCAGGCTCTAGGAGCTTGTTTGAGCCCATATAAGGCTTTATTTAACCTACAAACCATATCAACAACATCTGATAACTGAAAACCTTCTGGTTGTTCAATGTACACCTCTTCTTCTAACTCACCATTGAAGAATATAGACTTGACATCCAGCTGATATGCCTTGAAGTCTTTATGTGTTTCAAAAGCCAAAAACATTCTAATAGCTTCCATCCTTGCCACTGAAGCAAAAGTCTCTTAAAAATATATTCATTCCACTTGTGAGTGGCCCTTACATACAAGTCTAGCCTTATTTCTGATAACTTTTCCACCCTCATTCAACTTGTTCCTAAAAACCCATTTAGTTCCTATCACATTCTTGTTTGTAGGTCTTGGGGCCAATTCCCAAGTCTAATTCTTCTCAATCTATTCCAACTCTTCTTTCATAGCCTTGATCCAATTCTCATGTTATCATGCTCAAGTCACTGTTTTAGGTTCTACCTCTAAAAGAACAAAATTTTACCTGTTCCTCTATCAAAAATACTTTTCTTCTTATCAACACACCTTTTCTCTTATCTCCAATGATTTGATCTTTAGAGTGATTATTTTTCACATACTTAAGAGTCTTAGGGATCTTTTCCAGAGCTTCTTCCTCTTCAACTATCATCTCCTTTTCTTTCTCTTCATCTTTTTCTTCTTCACTACAAGGGGGTTCATCAGATTCATATCCTTCTATCAACACAAAACTCTAATGTGGTTCTTCATCCACTTTGACACTTGCACTTTCAACAATATTCTTCATCCTTTTCTATAGCATCTAGAAGCTTTGCTATTTGTAGAGTATCTAAGGAAGATTCCTTCATTAGGTCTTGCATTAAACTTTCCTAAGTTTTCTTCATCTCTTCTGATATAGCATTTACTTCCAAACACTAAAATATTTCATAGTAGGATCGTTTCCATACCATAACTCATAGGGATTCTTTGAATTTTTTACTCTTTCTTGACTTCTGTTAAGAATGTAGACTACAATATGAATTGCTTCTCTCCAATAGACATTCGATAGACTTGCTTCCTTCATCATAGTTCTTGCAACTTCTTGAACTTTCATGTTCTTCCTCTCCACAACTCCATTCTATTGAGGAGTCCTAAGAGCTGACAAATGTCTCTTTATTCCATGATCCTCACAAAAAAAATTGAAATCATTTGAAGTAAATTCACCACCTCTATTATACCTTAAGCACTTTATTTTCAAACCCATTTCATTCTCAACCATATATTTAAATGCTTTAAACTTATCTAGATTTTCTAATTTTTCTTTGAGAAATGTCACCCAAGTCATTCTAGAATAATCAACAATCAATAATATGAAATACCTATCACCATGAGAGCTTCTCATTCTTGTAGGTCCGCATAGATCTATATGTACCAACTCCAAAGGTCTTGTGGTAGAATATTCTTTAATCTTGAACCTCTTCTTTGTCTGTTTTCCAATTTGGCATTCCTTGCAAATTGTATTGATAAGATTTGTAATCTTTGGCAGATTTATCACAACATCAGTAGAACTAATCTTCACTAGGTTATCAAAATTGATGTGACCCATTCTTCTATTCCATGGCCAACATTCATTGATTTGAGACATAAATCACTTAACACCACCACCTTTGAGTTGATAAACATTACATTTTATCCTCGTTCTTGCAGCAACCAGAGTATCAAAGCTTCCTTTTTTTATTTCACAACCATCATCCTGAAACACCAAATTGTATCCTCTGCTACACATTTGTCTTAAGCTGAGAAGATTATGCTAGAGACCCTTGACATAAAGAACATAATTTGTTTTATACTTTCCATCAAAACTAATTGAACCTTTTCCACATATCTTAGCAGATGTACAACATCACCAAACTTAACAATACCACCATCATACTTCTAAAGTTTAACAAACTTACTCTTATCACCTATCATATGATTTTAGCATCCAATATCAATTATCTAGTTTTTCCTCTCCTCTCTTGCATGAAAAGAAGGCACCATTGTTCCTTCAATGTTGTGACCTATTTTTGGAGCACTTTCTTTCATACATATTTCAGAATTAGTAGAATTAGTTCCAAAATTTAGAGCCATGAACAAGCATTCATCACTACCATCATTGAGATAGTCTAATTCCTTGTCATCAAATACACCATTGTCTTTTTCAACATAATAACTCTTCTTGACAAATTTTCTTTTATGATCCTTATGTTTGTCATTTACAACTTTGATTGGACATTTAGAAGCATAATCACCTATCTTTCCACAATTGAAACACTTAAAGGGTAACTTACCTCTATATTTTTTCGTGCCCTTTTTCAATCTCCTTATTAAATTTGCTTCCACCTCATCAAGATCATTCAGATCTGGTTCATCATCATTTTCTGACTTGCTGCCTTTAAAGGCAATTTCTTTACTTGTAGCATCTTGACCAAAATCTCTCAATTCATAAGCAATTAATGTACCAAACATCTGATCTCTACAATATTGATCTAAATTTTGAGCTTCCTCAATAACAGAAACTTTAAAACTATAAGATCTAGGAAGAGTTATTAATACCTTTTCTCATTACTTTTCTATCTTCCAGCTTACCAACAAGACCATTGATGACATTAAAAACTTCATCCACTTTGAGCATATAGGTTGTAATATCTTCATCTTCAAACATCCTCAGGGTTTCAAATTTGGCTTTGTAGTTTTGCATTTTCACTTGCTTTACCTTATCATCTCCTTCATAAATACTCTCCAACTTTGTCTAGATCCCTTTAGTAGTTTTCACGCTTACCACCTTTCCAAGTTTAGAGTCAAAAAGACCACTCAAGATAGCATTCTTTTCTTTTCCATTATTATCATAATCCTTGATCTCATCATCACTTGTTGGACCATTAGCGGGCATAGTATATCCATTTTCAACTAATTTCCAAACTCCAAATCCAAGAGAGAGAAAAAAGGATTTCATCCTTGCTTTCCAATAAGCATAATTTGTTCCATTGAATATAGGAGCTTTGACACCCTTCTTATGCACCATCCAGATCTACCTCAAGTGGTTAAGCTTCTTCCAAGGAACCACATCTCTAATATCAATTGTTAGATGCATAAGACAACTGAGAGGTGGGGTGAATCAATTGTACATTAAAACATTCAATCCCTTATTAACTTTCAAACCATTATCAAAATGTAAACCCTCATTAATCATTAGAACAATGTAAACATGTGAAACAACAATACAAACACAACCATACACAAGAGTACACCAAATTTATGTGAAAAATCCTAAGAAAGGAAAAACCACAGTGAGGATTAGCTCACATATATATGAATAGCAACATTGAATTGCAATTAGGCTCACTACCCAAAGGACTCACTACCCAAAAGAAAGAAGAATGAAAGAAACTAGTACAAAGAGATTCACTATCTTAGAGAAATAGGAAAATCCACCATTGCAACTCTATGCCATCTGTAACATTTGGCTCACTGCCTCCAACAACTTCAAGCACACATTAAATTTAGACACCTTCTACTCACTGCATCCAGATTCATATTCATTTAAGCTCACACTCATATCACCACACTTGATCACATTCATATTATTACTCATCCACACTTACCACCAACAAATCACCTTGCATTTATACCATCTTACACCTAAACAATCTTCATTAGGTTGGCCTTAATGAAACGTATGCACCTCAAATATGCAACACCAAATTGAATGTATACCACACCAAGGGTTAAATAGGACCCAAATATATCTTGAAACACTTAACCACACTTCCAAAAACAACAAACAACTTTTGTAATTAGCACGAGCACCCATATCGGCCAAACCTGCACTGACACTAACAAGAGACCGCATATAGAGTTCTCCAAGTCCAAAACCAACATGTGGACCATGAAGAAAAACTTCACAACATCCACACAACATCCCAAAATATTCTAGCATCATCAAAATATTTTGCAACAATACCACAACCACCTGCAACTGAGAACACCATCATTTTGTGCAGCTAACCACACTGCCACATAACATTAATTATGAATCCAGACTTGTGGAACAATTGATCACTAGAAACTTCAAGGGAAGGTAGATACAAACAATGTTAGCACATTCCTAACTCCGCAAGATAAGGAATAACAACATGGAGAAATGCAAAGCAATCTCATTTCTCTGACAATCTTCTACACAAGAAAACACACTGTCAAACATAACTTCCTTTGTCACACAATCTAGAACCTAAAAATTTGGATATAACACCTCTAAAACATTTGATCATCACATCCAAACCACACAAGCATATCTTCAACCATGAATAAATTTGGAGAACATCACTGAACACACCTCTTTCACGTTGCACACTCTTTTATTCATTTTTTCTCAAAAGTACTTGGAAACCAAGTGAACTAGCTGCATCAACAACACCACAAACATCTCTCCACAACATCTACAAAACCTGCTCACAAATGATTTCTCAACATGACCATATAATCATGACAACATTAGAGGTTGACATCAATGTGACATCAAACCACAACATATCCACACAAGTACTAGCACTAACAACACTAATGACAAAACCACCAACAACTCCAATACTAAGGGTTGACATCAATGACAATACTAGAAATTTCCAATAATCTCCATACTATTTACATCAATGATAAAAACTACAACATACTTACAATGGTCTCAACCTTGCTCCTAAAGTTAAAATTAATGTTGTCAATCAGATTGCACTCGAATGCTTGAGTGGTGAAATTCAGCAATCTATTGAAACATGGGAACTATCTTCAGGATGTGGGTATTCCTATTGAAAAGATAGACCTCCAGATTCTAGGTTGATTCCTATATGATTCTATGATTATGAACTTGAAATTTGCTTGGAAAAGGGAGAAAGACTTATTCTAATGAAAAACTTGAAAAACTTAACTATGGTGATGCACCGAAAGAATCTAATGTGCAAAATTAACTCACAAATGATTACCCAGTACCTTAATTTGCACAACCTGATCTAGTAGCTTAATCACCTAAATGTTTTAAATGGAGGCCTTGATTAAAAACAATCTTCGAAAGAAAACATGGTTTTCACAACTAAACGGTTTAATCATTTACATGCACAGTGTTAAACCAGTGAATTTAAACTAAGATGCATACATAAATTTATGAAGGAGACAAAAATATTAAAGGTCTCAAAATTGATAACACAATAATTCTTCGATCAAATCCTACATAGCAATGATACCTAAAATCTTGAAGGAAAAACTCTAAAATACTGGAAATTAAAGGAGTCTTATGCAAATCATACACTAATTAACCTGTAAAAACTACTGCATAATCTTATTAAAATTTAAAAGCTGAGTTACATGATAATTCACTTTGCAAAATACAAAGGCTGAAAAACAAGAACTAGGAAAAATAACTAAGCTTTTCCAATATATACAAATGGCATGCACAAAGCAGCCAATAATAGAACTAAAAGCCAACTGAAGTGAAAACAACATCTCCAATGTGAAATCCGAGCAGAAGAGGAAACCTTAATAAAAATAGCTCAAAACTGCATGAAATTGCACTTCGTGCCTAGAAAACTTCACCTCTCCATGCGCATGATCAAAACCCCTTGTGAACTAATGTGAAATTGAAAGTAGTGTCTCACTATCTGCATGAACTGAATAACTAAACTTGAAGCTCCACTTGCACATGAGTGAATTTTTTTTTCGTATTTTTAACTCCTTCATGCACAATCTAAATTTGACATCTTTGCATGAGCAAAAAAATCTCGTTTTAGTACTTTTTCCCATTTTTAATAATAGTTAATTCAAAAAAATATTTAAAAAATCAATAATTGTTTAATAAAGTTTTGAAAAAATTTACTATGAGAAATAGAAAGGAAAAATAATAAAAATTAAGTAAAGAAGACTCCAAGTCTTCTCACATGCTTCGCCTTCCTCATGCAATATATGCATATCATATAATATATGATGAAATATGTGATTTATTTCAAATGTTATATTGGGTTCACATAGTTATGCAAAGTTAATTCATAGGCAATATGATGAAGTGATTATTATTTCAAAAAACCTTAGTCAATTCTTTCCACTCGAATTTTAATCAAAAAGTCACCAAACCCTAAACTTGTCTTCATTTCACATCTAACCTTCTTGGAGAAGCTTCATGAAGAAGCTGGCCACCATGCTTAGGGTTTCTAAAGGCTTTCCAGTGGATTTTCTATCACTTTCAGCGGCTTTTACTGGCATTTTCCTAAAGATTTTTTTCTATTCAGAACGCGATATGCATTTTGTTCTGACACACTTTTCATACTTTTCTCCTTTGTTGTTGATAAATGTGTTCATGAGGCCACCATGGACTAGTTTGAACCCATCATCTGGAAGCTCCTATGAGGCTTGGTTGCCATTACATGGTCTCCAACAAGTAAATCATGGTGAGTTCTACCTATTTCTCCATTTCCTTCTATATTTTCGGTCAAAACAAAAGCTCTTACAAAAGCTCTTAAAAGCTTATGATGCAAGTCGCGCCATGTTCTTGTATTCTTCTATTTTTTTTACATATTCTTTGGGCTTGACCCATCATAATGGATTGAGAAGAAACTCATATATTTTTGTATTTTACTTACGAGGTATCCTATCTTCCCATGGCCGTGACTATATTGTTTATAATATGTGGATTTTAAGAGTAAAAAAAACTCGAAACCTTAACCCCTCCATATACTTCTCATTTGTTCAGCAAAACTCCAAAATGGGTTTGACTTCCTTCCACAGGAAAAACATCTATCAGACCATGGCCATTAGAGCACAAACTAGGTTCATATTTTGTTGCTATACTTGAGATTTTATGAGGAGATAGACAGGAGGAAAAGCTTCAGTCGACTACTTCTCTAGAGAATGCTATCATATAACCCTGAGTATGCCTTCCTTGCATGCATTTTCTTATGTCTATGGATAGAGCGATGGTCTGCACTATGCAATCATATTTTCACTATTTATCAATCCTTGTATCTATATGAGAATGAATATGAATATTGGTTCTCATCGTCACCTTGGATTTTCAAAAATATGAAAAGTACAACTAAAACCCTTCACACATAGCTATGTATTATATTCTGGAATAAAAACAAAACCCTTTTGTGGGTACCTTGAATATTGATGTATGAGCTCCAAACTCCTTTTATGTGTACTCCTACCTCATATTTTATCTCTAGAAATTATGCTTTACATTTGTAGGAGTGTACGTCTCATGCTTCTCATAAGGTATGATTGTCACATATTCTCTTGTTGTGTCTACACTCCATTGCATTCATGCTTTTATATCCTATAGCTTATTTACAATGTCTGAATTCAAAAAATAAAGTCTTCAGGTATTATGATATTCATTTTTCAGTAGACTGTAGCTTTACTTCCATCTTGCAAAAATACAAGAAACATTGTATATCTTGATAAAGAAAACCTAAATACCATGGTTTATGTTCCTACTTTTGTTGTTGTCTCACTTTCAATCAAGCTTCTTATTGTTCTTCATTTTCATAGGGAGATCTTGTGTATCTGTATCTTCATAAATCACCATATGATGTGATTGTTCTTATCATTTTAAATGCTCATTTTGATGGAATTGTTCAGTTCAACATTGTCTCTTATTCTCATTTTGTTCAGTGTTGAATAACTAATTAGCAGATGTTCTTTATGGTTGTTCTAACATTGTTAATGACTCTCACATGTAACTAGAGAGTGTCCTCTTTGATATGTCAGGCTCAACCCTTGTGGGAGCCCGTTTTACCCCACATATTTGATAAAAATGATCATGAACATAATAAAATTGTTCCTGCACAGTGAACAAACATGTTGGAAAAATAATTGAAGTTGAAAGCTTCCAATGAATCTTTGTGCTCCTTTAACTTGATCATCTAATGGATGCTTGAATTTTCGTAGATTATATTCATGTTGGCAATGTAGGCATAGGACTGATTTTGATTCATCATTACTTAGAGTTAATCTCTAACATCATTTCCATTCATCCTGCAGGACAACCTAAGGGGAATGGAGTAAGAGAACTTGGAAAGCTTCAACAACACCAGTCAAAGATATCAAGCATCACTGGCCCCATCATTACAGGAAATGATGAACCACCCTCCTTTCTATGTTTATATTGTCAACAGTTGTATAGTTTACAATCTTTTTTTGTACCTATCATTTGATTACGTTGATCAAATTCAGCTACTCCCATGGCTTGTGTGGTACCTTGATCTTTACAATATGAATAAAACAACATTTGTTATGCAAATGTTTAATTTTTTGTACCTCTCAGAGATGAATTCAACTCAGCTCTACCTGTTTGAGCTTGTAGTGAAAAATAGGTAACAATTACAAAAGGTACATTTTTTGGGTATAAAATGGAAAAACTCTGCTACTAGGCTATAGGCTTAGTTTTTGGACAAAATAAAAATTATCAATTGTTCAACATAATTTATCAGGTTTTGACTACATATATCTCTTAGATTACTTTAATGTAAAAAAAATAGGCCAAATCAACCAACCATATCAAAAGTTATGGCCCCTGAACATTTGTGTAGGAAATGTAAAAAATTGTTGGACACAAAAGAGTTATAAAGGGGATTTACACCTATTAACCAACCTATGACATGTAATATGACACATAATAAGGCATCTATGGTTGGGGCATAATTTGGGTGTGAATTTTGGCTAGTTTTTTAAAGGAAGCAAGGTACATGAAAATTCTTCCTACACTAGTATTATGAGAAGGGTGTTATACAAATTTTAATCTTTTAACAATTATAGAAAGTATAAACACATTTAAACATAAAATAAATAATAAATACCATAACATATGTGTACATGGTAAAAATATTATGGGAGGAAAATTTCACACTCTAAAGCAACTCAACGTATTAGTCATTAAAGCATGATTACAATACACTTTCAGAGCAACCCTTCATAGGAGTACCACCAACCAAAGATCTGGAGGAATTATTATAAATTAAAAAATGTTTACAAGACTCTACACTCAACCTCCATCTCAATAATATAATATATAGGAGATCTAAAACCTAGAACTATCAAATGGTAATTAGAAATCCATGAGATAAAACCATCGAAAAGTTGTGCCCTAATTATCCAACGATCAAAGATGCCTTATGATTTGTCATAACACACATCATAAGTTGTTGTACATGTGTAAATTCCATTTACAACTCTTTTATGTGTCCAACATTTTTTTACATATCCTACACAAATTTATAATGGCCATAACTTTTGATCTAATGTATTGATTGGGCCCATATTTTTTAAATTGAATTAATCAAAGAGATATATGCAAAGAGAACCCTTATACATGGTCACAAGAAAACATAAATTTTTATTTTGGACAAAAACTAAGACTGTATACCAAAAATTATTTTTTTAATTTTATACCCAAAAATTTGCACCTTCTATAATATCAACATTAGGAGAAATATTGAGACACCTTTTCCTACATTCTACCACTTATAAAACCCCTTTCAAGAGTAAAATGGAGTATCAAAACCATTGTTTAATTTATAGGGGTCGTGAGGCCCATAGACTAATAAGACCACCTAATTTGTTTTGTGATCATTGGCTTTGTCAGTGCATCTGCAACATTATTTAGAGTCTCAACTTTTTCCAGTGTCACACTCCCTTCCTCTATCACAACTCAAACAAAATGGTATTGGATATTAATATACTTTGTCCTTGTATGAAAGGTTTGTTTCTTTTCTAAACATTTAGCACAATGAATATCATAATGAATTGTAATGGATCCTATATATATCCCAACATTTGACACAATCTCTTAATCCATATGGATTCCTTACAAGCATGAGTTGTTTCCATGTACTTTTATTACGTACTATAAATTACTTATCAAAGTGATTGCACCACCAAACATAGTGAAAAAATATTTACCAATGGATCTTCTACTATCAATATCTCCAACCCAATTTGAATTTTTTCCATAAATCTAAGAATACAAACATAATTTCTATCCCTTGTAGGATTACCATGATAGCATAAATTAATACTCAAAGGTGCCCCATAAATACTTGAATACCCTCTTCATTGCATCTCAATTTGTTCAACTAGGATTAGCCATAAATTAGCTAAGGACTCCCACTACTTGGGCAATGCCTAGCCTTGTACAAAGCATAGTATACATCAACGTCCCAATTGCACTAGCATAAGGTATTATTCTCATATCATCCATATCACTAGGATAAATTAGAAATATAATATACATATTTAGAAATCAAAGGAAGTAATATTAATAGGACCAATTACATCAAAATGGGTTAAATCCAACACCCCAAAATATTTATGAGAACTATAGTAAAATTAATTTTAGTTTTTATTTTGATCTATGTATTGTTCACAGATATCAAATTCAAGATTACAATCATTTAACCCCCCAACAAGGTTTCTAGGTTTTAGGATCCTTAAGCCCTTCTCATTTATATGACCCATTATTTGCTACCAAAATTTTATTTTCTTTATTCATAGCTTAATTTACAAAGTGTGAGCACCCTTTAGTACCCAGAAAGTATGACCATCAGAAGTAGACATAATGCACCTCTTTTTGTTGGTTCCAATGGTGAAGGTGGATATTTTTATAAATCTCTTTCTTATAGGAGTTTAAGAACTATTACATTGAACTATATATGTATCTAGTTGAAACAGAGTGCCAATCTAAACAACCTTAGCAAGAACCATAAATCCTCTAACCATCTTGTACCCTACACTCAAGAAGATAAATTTCACACTTGCATCATTTAATTTACTTACTAAAATTAGATTTCATGCCAAACCAAGGATATGTAGTACACCATTGATACCCTTTACTCATCCATCAAGGAATTGAATTAGGACTCTATCATGACCAATAACCTTTTGATGAGCATCATCTCCTAGGTACACCTTCCCACATCTTCTTCATATTTTGTAAAACAACCTTGAGATGAGGTCATTTCAATATTGCTGGCCATGGAAGAGTCTCTATTTGATTTTTTGATGGATGATTAAAGGGTATCCATGGTGTACTACATATCTGTAGTTTGATACAAAGCCTAATTTATGTAATTAAAGTAAATGATGTTTTCTATAGGTTATTTTCTTGAGTGAAGAGTGCAAGATGGCTAGAGGAGCTATGGTTATTTCTATGAATTTTCAAATTGGCACTCTATTTGAGCTAGATGTATAAATAGATTAGTGTAATAGTTTGTCAACTCTTGTACTAAAGATATTTGTAGAAGTTTCACCTTCACCATTAAAACTAGCAAAAAAGAGTTCATTGTGTCTGCTTTTGATGGTCATACATCCTAGGTAAATAAGAGTGTTCATGCTTTGGAGACTAAGATACTAATAGAGAAAACAATGTTATGACACATAATGATGGATCATATAGGTGGGAAGGGTTTAAGGACCTTGAAAAATAAAAACCTTATTGAGGGGTTAAATGATTGTAATCTTGAATTTGATTTTTATGAAAATCATTTATATGGAAAACAAAATTACTTTCAATTTTACTCTAGTTCCCATAAATCTTCTAGGGTGTTGGATTTAATCAATTTTGATGTATTTGATCTTGTTAATGTTCCTTTGATTTCTATATATATATTATGTTTCTTTTATTGATGATTATAGTAGAAGGAAATGGGTATATTTCCTTAAAATTAAATATGAAGTCTTCAATCGTTAAAAAGTTTACCAGGCGCACTGCAGTTTATAGGGGGTCGTGCTACCTGATTCCTGCAGTCTAATAAAATAAAATAAAAATATGAAGTCTTCAATAATTTTAAATATTTTAAGGGTCTTGTAGAAAATCAGACTAACAGGAAGATTAAGATTTTGAAAATTGATAATGGTAGTGAGTTTTTTAGTAGATTTTCATAGATTTTGAGAGGACCATGGGATAGACATACATAAGACAACTTTGTACATCATTCAATAAAATGGATTTAAAAAATGATAAATAATATGTTGATGGATAGGGTTAGAAGTATGTTAAGTGGGGTTGGACTAGAATAAAAGTTCTGGGCATATGTATTTTCCATAATATTCTACATGGCTAACAGGTCTCGTACATCAACTCTTTTTGATAAGACACCCATTGAGGTGTGGTTGGTCCAAAATCCCTCATTGATAAATCTTCAAATCTTTGGTTGTGAGGCATATGCACATATGTCTAGGGAGAAGTGGCCAAAGTTAGAGAGAAAAATTGAAAATGTATCTTCATTGGCTATGCTACCATTGTAATACCCCTTTGTTTTATTCTGTTGTGCGAACAGTGTTGTTCTCCTTAATTATGCTTTAGTTTTTGTTTGTAATTTGACCATGGTACTCAGTTACTATTTGATCACTATTTTTTTATCATGATGTGGTGATGTATCTTGATGTGATGATACTGTATTCAGATGTTATTATGATGGCATGTTTTGGATTAGCTTAGTGGATATTCAAATTAATAATGTTTTATGCTTTTGATTGAAGTAATATGTTACATACGTCATCTAGTAATATTTTATTAGTGAAGGGGACGATATCACATCACTCGCTTGCGAGCGCCCTGCGATTCTTTGATTTCCTCTTCATGTTGTGTTTTAATTATGACATATATATGCATGTGGATATACTCTTTGTTCGTAGGTTGACAGGTACAGGACATCGACTCCACCTAGTTTTATAGGTTTGAGCGTGTCCATTACCCAACGGCATTCAATTGGGATATAGTAGCTAGGTTTTCCGTGCCAAGTCATCACCCTAATCATAGTGTGTCGTCGGGTCTTAGTCATGTGGAGTTGCTTTAAATATTGTTCCTTCTCTTTAATTATTTAATCGCATGTTATTAAGGTAAATAAATGCTTTTGTAAGTTGTTAATTAAACATATATGGTTTAATGTTAGAAAAATGGTTCAATTAATTAATTAATTTAATTTAATTAATAAATAATTTAATCATGGATTAGATTATTTTATTAATTAATTAAATTGATTATGTTGAAATAAGTTATGTTATTCATTTTAAAGTTATGGATATATTGTTGAAATTAATAAATTAAGGGGAAAATAATTTTCATTCCTTTTTAGAAAAGTTTGAATTCAAAAATTGAAAAAGAAAGATATTTCCTATTCTATTTTGAAAAATTTATGAGGGTTGTTGCATGGATATTTTTGAAAATTTTCTTTATTATTGAATTTTTTTCATAAGTTTGAAGAGGAAAGATTGAAAAAAAATAACAAAGAAGGAAGAGGAATTGTTGTTTGGGATTTTGGATTTTTTTAGTGAAACAAGTTGAAATTCTTCGAGGAGCTGAAATCAGAAGCAGGAATCAGAGCTTCATTGGCAACCTTGCAAGCTTGGGAATCAGGTTCTTTCTTGTGAAATTAATTTGCATTTTGAAAAGTTGCAAGATTATATTAGGCTGTTTGGAAATTATTGTGAACCCAGTATGAATTGCAAAACAAACCCATGTTTAATCTTGCTTCAAAAATTGGAAGAAAACCTCTATTTAGAAATGAATTGCTTCAAAAGAAAAATGAGATTCTTGGCTGTAAATGGTTGTTTCTATTTTGTTTCTCAATTTGTTTTGTAAATTCAGTTTATGGATATGTAATATATATATATATACATATATGTAATATATATATATATATATATATATATATTTTATATATTTCAAATAGTAGGGTTATGCTGGCAAAAAATTTGAAAATGTCCAATAGGCGGATAAAAATCCACAAGGTTTTAAACCCTTTGTTTTTTTTGTATTTAAAAAAAAAAAAAAATATATATATATATTTTCACAGTGGGTTTGGGGGAGGCGTTGGGGGCTCACCCCCTACGCACCCCCATGGGAGGCATGTGGGGGGAGTCGCGCCCAACACGACCACCGCGGCCTACTCACCACCCGACGTGGTGGCTGCTTACACAACCGCCACCACCATCGCCAGTGGGCAACTGTGTTGTGCATAGCACCACCAGAGATGGTGGTCGGTTGTGTACACAACCACCACCATCATCGGCGACACCCTTCTTGTCTGCGGCAGCTCTATGTGGCGGCATCCTTAACCCGCGACCCAAGGAAATCCACGGCCCAACCTTTAGGGTTGGTGTGCGGCCCGAGGCCAAAGTTTGTTCTTTTAAAAAGAAAAGTATTTATTTTATTAACTTAATATATATTAATATTATTTTTATATTATAATATTAATTATTAATATATATTATATTTATTATAATATGTATTAATGGTTAATGTTATATTATATAATAATATTATATTATATATATTTGTTTTATTTAATTAAATAGATATATATATATATATATAATTGAGTTAAATAAATATATATATATATATATAATTGAGTTAAATAGATATATATATATATATATATATTATATGTATATGTATTTAAGTTACGTTTTTTCTTGAAGGCATGATTTAAGTCAAATTGAGAAAATTGAAAACATGATAACTTTAGTAAATCATTGTTTTATTTTAAAATATTATTTTTAAAGGAGAAGTAATTTTGATTTAAATAATATGATTTAAAGACAAGTTAATTGCTTTAAAATGGTTAAATGGGAAAAGAGGAAGCAATAATTATTTTATATCTATAAATTTTGATTTGTGGAATTAACTGGTTACTTTATCATTATTTAAATGCAAGTAGAGAAATTAAATAATTAGTGTTAATTTCTCCCTTATCTTTAAAGACGTATTTTAATTCAGTTTTATTAATGTGATAAATTGTTGAATGTTAATGAGGAAATGGATTTAGTAAATTCAAAGTAGATTTAAATTCTTGTCTCCTCGCTCGTCTTGATTGTGAACTGTTTTTGTTATCATTTGGGGGAAAATTGAGTTAGAGAATGATAAGTCTTCCATATGGGTTTTTTTTTTTGTGGATTGTCGTACTGTGTTAGTCAACCTTTGGATTGCCTTGGGTAGTGCATTTAATGTATCCAGTTTGTTGCCCGGTTATCACGAATGGGAACGGGTTGACTGTATGTCATGGATAGGGATTTGGTATCCTTAGGTCGCACTTGTGTACCCTTGGGTTGTGGAGTTGTTCCACATGTTGTCTTAGAGGAGTGACCTGCAACGAGGGCTGACACACAAAGGGGTGCCAAGATAACTCATTGTAAGTTAGTTAATCCAATGATAACGTAATTAACTGATTAGAGGATTATGTAGTATCAAACACTTAATAAGATAATTATGCCTCGCTTATGGACGCAAGGGCTTGTATAGACTTGGATTGAGACGAGAAGGCCTGGAATGGAAAGATCGTTATCTTGTCTCTACGAAAGATAACTGATTCCGCATTGGATTACATGAGGGGTCGGAAGTTGTTAGAGGTTACCAAGATAACCTGAGATGGGGGTTGAGGCCTAGGAAGACTCACCAGGATAACCCATGTAACATTGTGATGACACTTCTCCTAGTCAATAGTATGTTCACATCAGTGATGCAATTGATTATGTAATTCTGGAAGCATTGTAACCATTGTGTTAAGTGATGTACTTGTATTTATTTTAGTTCGGTTATGTTTTAGCCTGTGTCTAGAGGTAGATGGTCTTGTCTAAGAATCCTTGTTACTATCTCCTAGCATGGGGGGTGGACCTTTGGGTTCCACTTGGTTGGGTGGAACATGCACCTTACTCCGTTGGTTTTTTTTCTTCTTGATTGTGTGGATGAGATTTCCAGTTGGAGAGCTCGTAGGATCCAGTTTCATTTCATGCCTTATTTATTTCAGTTGATCTTGTGATTTATTACCCCTCATTTGTTATCGAGGTGGAAAGTTGTAATTGTAACCATATTTATTGGACTTGCCTCATTCGGGGAAGGAGAGATCTAATCGTATTGTTTAATTATGGATAAATGAAATTGAAAGTTATCTCTTATGCTTTGATGTAATTTATCTTATCTGGAATGTATGTGTTTAATTTCTAAAGTAAATAAATGACATGGTTTAGATTCATGTTTTTTTGTTGAGGTTCTAAATAACCTCTATCTCGTAACCTTAGGGGTTGTTGGCATTGGGTAGTGAACTTGCATGTTAATTGTACTTAAACAAAAAAAAAATAGTTTGTTTAAGTAGTTATTTACAACTTCCTCTAGGGTTGTGTGGCAGGGCATTATGACCATGTAAGAGTCACCAATAGACTCAAGCTCTACAGGTCATCTATAAAACCAAAGATTGTATTCTAAAAGAGAGTAATATGAGAAATAATTTCTTGATTATGATACAAAATAAATTATGATATATCACCCCAAAATTTACAATGAGATACCTTGATTATATAGGCAAGGTGATGAGGTAGGACTAGGCATGATTGTGACAAGTGTCTTCATATTATGTCATGATACAACTAACGATAAGATCACATGTTTGCTAGAGACCTCTAAAAAGATTCATAAATCCCTAAGTAAAATTAACTTGTGAAGATGTGTGAATAGGTCCTAACTGATGACTATTTGGATAATATAACTTATTCACACTATAAAAGGGAAATAAAATAGGAAATATATTTGAATTATTTTTTGTAGTGCATAAACAAGATATATTATCTAACTATTAATTAATTAGGTCTTATTCACATGTGTTCAACTATTAAGTTTACTTAGGGATTTAGGAAAATTTCTAGAAGTCATTAATACATGTGTGATCTTATCTTTAGTTGTCTCATGATATAGGGTTAAGACACTTATCACAATATTGTTTTATCTTATCTCTAAACCTTACCTTTTATAAGAAAGGCCTCATATGTATATTATGTAGTATTAGTATATTTGATCCATTATTTCATTCATAAGCAAGAAAATTATCCTCTTTCTCTACTCTCTTGTGAAAGGCTATCTTTGGTTTAGGAGGTGATCCTAGGAGCTCGAGTTGATTGGTGACTCCTACATGGTATCAAAGCTTGATATTTAAAAACATCTTCTTAGATATGAGGGTGATTTGGGTAGGAACTTTTTATGGGTGCATTTTGGAGAAAATATAACTCACCATTGAGTCTAAGAGGCTCAAAAATCATATTTTCATATAAGGCACTCTATATTTTGGTGATAAAAAATATTGGCCATTTTTCTAGGGTTTAAAGGAATCTATAATTTCATTCGTACAGGTTTACAAATTCAATGTCAAATCCATGTTTAGATTTTGGCGTATTTTGATGGAATATTCTATGGATAATACCAATTTGCATTGACAAGTACAAGCATCTACACCATCCCTTCATCAAAATTTCATCACCTATTACAAAATTAGATTTTATTAACTAAAAAAATGTTTTTAATTTTGTAGGTTTTGGTGCTTGGGCACCAAGATATGCAACCCTCAATCACACATTGCCACATAGGAGCTTAAACCAACCACCATAGAGGAGCAACATGTGGAGGGGTTTCCCTACCCAAACAACCCATTTGGTTGCTCCATTGACCACTATTGCGAGCAGTGGCACCATCAACACCTCACTAGATTCTATCACCCTTAATGGCCAAAATTTCCACTGCCACTCATCAAGCCACCACAAAGCCACCAAAGTAGTTCCCTTGGTGAAAATTTCATCTTTAAGGATATTTTTTTATCGGGAGCCATAAATTTTAGCCCAAGTTTCAATTTTTTTATTTTTATGGTCATTGAAAATGCAATTTTGTGTACTTTCTAGTGGTGCAGTTTTCATTATCAATTTTTTTGCTAGTACATCTTATTATTTATTGAAGTACAAATCCCCTTTTTGACCTTTAATATCATAACTTATTGCTTATTTATCCAATTTTCATGATTCTTGTTGCATTGTAAAGGTATTAAGGATCTCTTCAAATATATCCATGCACTTTTTCTAGATTTATCCCTAAGTATATTTTATTTTATTTGTTGCATACTTGCACTTTGATTGATAGCTTCGACATCTTGAAACCTAGATAAGTTTATTATTTTTTGGAGGGCTTCATTTTTAGTATTGATCAAATTGATTTTAATTTTTGTTAAGGGTTTTATATCTATGTAATTTGGAGACCTATCTTAGTCATTATGGATTTTCATTTCATCCTTCTATGATCATCTTCAAAATGGGAAACTAGAATAAATAGAGAGATGGTATCTTAAAACATCTCCATTGGCTTCATCTTTTTCTACTGGTATTATTCCTCAACCAGGTACTACTTTCAAAAATATTATCTAGACAAATTAAAACAAACATATTCTAGGATTGATTGGTCTTCATGTTGTTGATGATGACATTGTGAGTGTCATTGTATACATTGAGTGCTCATTTTTTTGGACCAAAATTTGGGATTTTTTTTCTTTTTTCATTCATAATCATTCCTAGATGTTCTTACTTTAGACTTTCTTGTAACTCTTGATGATTCACATTATATTCTATATGAATATGATATTATTCAAGAGCTTGATTCTTTGGAGAGATTTTCATCTTTAGATGATGAGGATGATAAAGTTTCTTTATATCCTCATTATCCACCTATAGATACAATTATTTATCCTTCACCTTCTTTGATTACTTATGTAAAAAAATTGATAGAGACTCTCCTCATTCCTACTTATTTAGAGTTAACTTCATTTCAGTAGGATTGTCATAGTCTTTCAAATTTAGCTTTATGGGATGAGTACTTGAAAAACACACTTGAGGATATTCATCTCCTCTTTTATGATAGTTATTGCACTATTGTTGTCAAATTATCATTGTCTTTGGAGATCCTTGTTCATGATTTTCCACATGTACTCTTAATTTTTCATCTTCTTTGATTGGGATAGTACCTAATTTGGTTGTGGTATACTCTAGCATAGAAACACTTGATTATTTATTAGAGATACCCATCATGAGACTTCTCTCATATCTCTTTCTAGAGTTGGAGTTTAATCTACATTCATCATTGGACATGTTTCTTCCCAAGGAGAGAAATTTTGTTTGTAGGCATTGGATTATATTTTTCTTCAAATATTAACCATTAGTATAGAAGCTACTTCATTATGAGGCGGATCTAGAGTATCAATATTTCTCTCCTATGGAGGGATATCTATCATATATTTGTGATGGATTTATTCATTAAGGAGTCATGTTTATTCTTTCTTCCATCACTTGTACATTTTTATTTTCTTGTATTCTCTTTTTTGGAGGGATTTTTCCCATAATGTTTTTTTCCTTACTACATTTATTAGAGATATTTTTTTACATGGGTACCTATCATGGCCTAGTAGTTGGTACCCATCCTTGCATCATCTATGTATCTTTATATTTTTTACTTCTCCCTAAGTTGTGCTCAAGGGGAGTGTTGGTGTAAATGAGGTATATTACCTAATTTATCCACCTATTATGTCCTATTCACACATTTTAAGTTTACTTATAACTTTAGGAATCATTCTAGAAGTCACTAGTACAATGTGATCTTATATTTAGTTGTATCATGACATAAGATTAAGCCACTTGTCATAATCTTGTCTTGTCTTATCTCTCAACCTTGCCTTTATAAAATGCCTCATATTTACATTATGTATTAGTAGTATCTTTGATCCATTAATAATCATTATACCATTATTGAATCTATAATAAAGGAATTTTTCTCGTGCTCAACTCTATTGTGAAAGGATATCTTTGGTTTTGTAGGCAATCTTAGGAGCTTGATTCCATTGGTGACTTTTAAATGGTATCAAAGATATCTATAAGCTCTTATAAAAGTGCAAGTATGAAAGGATGTGATCTTTGGGATCATGTGGCTAAGATATTTTTTATAGAAGAAATGTTATCTTTAGAGAAGTTAAGTCTTTTTTCATAGTATTATAGATAGAGAAGAATGAAAATAAAGATGTAGTTCAACTAACACCAAATACTAAAAAGGTTGAACCAAAATCCCACAAGGGACCTGAAGAGGAAGAGATTCAAGACAACTTTGAAGAAGAGAGAGAACCTCTGTTTAAGTCATTTAGGAGGTGCACTGAACAAAGACAACAACCATAAAGGTATAATCCTCCTTATTGGAGATGTTTTTCTATTTTGATTACTAACACTGATAAGCCTAGGAAATTAAAGGAGGTTATGGGTATCGATTATTCAAAGTCTTAGAAAGTATCCATGGATGAGGAGATGGATTATTTGAAGACAAATAACACATTGGAACTAGTACCTTTTCCTAGTGGACAAAAGCCTATTGGATGAAAATGGTTGTTCAAAATAAAAATAGAGTCTGATGGTAATGTTGAGAAGTACAAGGTGAGTTGGTTGTGAAGAGTAATTACAAAGTTGAATAGATTATGGTGAGATTTTCTCTCCAATATAAAATTTGACATCCATTTGATTTCTATCATCTTTTATTGCAATGTATGATCTCGAGGTTGAGAAAATGAATGTGAAGACAACATTCCTTCATGATGATTTGGAAGAAGATATTTATATAACATAACTAGAGCACTACATTGAAAAATTCAAAGAATATTTATTAATTGTAAGTTAAAAATGTCTTTGTATGGTCTTAATCAATCTCATAGGATGTGGTACCAAAATTTTGATTCTTTTGTGTTGAGTTTAAAAATTTCAATATCTAAATTGGATCATTGCATCTATTATAAGATGGAAGGTGATCATATTCTCATTATTACATTATATGTTGATGAAAAGCTATTTCTCAATAATGGGAAAAGTTTGGTTTGTAATTTGAAGTCTTTTATTTTAGCACGATTTGAGATGGACTTAGGGGCGGTCAGGTACATCTTGGGGATGGTGATCAAAAGAGATAGGGTGAACCAAAAAAATTGGTTGGGCTAGAGTAAGTATATGAATTCAATTTTTGAGAGGTTTAAAAAGATCTTTTTTAACCCATTGCATGTTTTTTATTAGTTAAGCAGGGGAAGGGCCTTGATCTCATGGTACAAATTCAGAATAGCTAACAGAGAAACATACTAGGAAAACAACACCAGCCACCACCAGGCCTAAAAGGCATGTAGGCCAATAAACCAGACTTGCAACCACAAAACTATTATTAGCATAATAAAAAAAAATACCCATATTAATCCCTAAAATGGTACACAGACCATTTATGAGATTAACCAAAGTCCAACAGGTATGAAACCATAACAAAGCTATCAAGAAATAGCAGTACTAGACAATAATCCTAAGCACCAAAAGTTTCAAAGCACTCATTTGACCAAAGCAAAAAACACCCAATTTTCACCAATTTGGGGCACAAACTCCCTCCAAGAAAATCCATCTTCAATTTTTTGGATGGACCTTACAATCAACAAACTAGGCCAATAGGCCACCCTTCTAGTAGTCAAAACCAAAGCCTGAAATAGAAACCACCCCAAGGGTGGGTAAGACAAATTGTTCTTCCAACTCATACAAGCAAAGAACCATCCCACATCGAACTTGTTACTTAGAGGAACCTTTTCAAAACTAAAAAAAACATTAGCACTGGTGGGGTAGAGAGCCCCCATCCACCTACTTTCTTTTCCACCTTTATAAGAGAAAGTGTATCCAAAAAGTAGAACCACTCAAACAACAACACTTGAAGAACACCAGCCCATCGAACGGAGCCCCAACTTAGGGCTTGAATTGAGAGCACAACCAATAAACCAAGCCTGCAAGCCACCCATCAGGTTGTAAGGACAACAACCTTTAACAGCAACCACCCCCCGAGTGGCCAAGATAACTTGAACATCAAGGCCTCCATGAAGCAACAACTTCCAAACGAAAATATCATTAAAATAATATCTCTTGAATAATTGTAGATCCAACACAACTAGCCTCCCTACCACTAATTGGGAATCCATGAGCAAAATAAAGTATTGAGGATCCAATGCTAGTTTAAAGCACCAGTCCACCCAAAAACCCATCTCAAGCTCTACCTCAACAAGAGCGAGCTCCCCTCTAAAAGAGAGGATGAAGTGAGGATCAAAACTATAAGAGCCACCAATATCTTGCACAAACATGCTCCACCTCAAAAGGAACTAGCAGAAAGAAATGGAACAACCCACTACAACAACAACAACTGTCTCCACCTCTATAGGAGAGGGCTCCACCTTGACATGAGCAATCTCCACCTCCATAGGAGACCCCAAATGTAAAACCCAATAGGAATTCAACACTCTGGTAGTAAGAAAACACACCTCATCCCATGGCAACACGAGCATCAAATACAATATGGAAGCAATTAAAGGTTGTTCAACAACCACCAAAGAGAAAGAACTCCCCAATGACCTTAGAGCCATCGTGCTGAAAATGGAATGAAACCCCAACAAAAGAGGAGCATCCCAAGCAACATAGAGGACCACAAAGGCATCCTCACAAACCAAGTTCAACCATTTCACAGCATTCATGAAGAACATCAGCAACCCATTGAAGACCACAAACAAGAAAGAAAAGGTTCTTAAAATGAGGGATTCCACAACATCCATGAGGGCCAACAACAAACTTGCAACAAAGGGGACCTCAAAGGCAACCTTAAACCCCATGATCAACATGTCCAAAGTAACTTTAGAAACAACACCATTTGAAGTCAACACAACCACCTCCTTAAACAAACCCAAAACCTCGGTTACCAAAGTTAGAAGGGTAGTCATCACTAAGAAGGAAGAGTCAGAGCACAAAACACCCATCTCGAATAACAAAATATAGAGCAATAAAAGCCCGAAAACTCCCACAAGACCAAAGAGCATAAATCAGAGAAAGATAGCCAAAATAAAGAGCAAGAAAAGGACCACACAAAGCAACACAAAAATAGAAGCACACTTCCCAAGCAAAGCAGTGAAGAAAGCACAAGGGAGGGAAGAGAACCATAAAAACCCATGAGGGCTCCAAGGAGATCACATACAAGGACTATTGACAGTTGCCCTACCTCCGCTAGTAAGGTAAGCAACAAGATACAGAGAGGAAAAACAAATAACCTAGCCAAAGAGACCACTATAGACCTCTAAACAACACCCACCAACATAAACACAAATAAAAAATTACAACCCACAGAAGACCGGTAGAATAGAGCAAAGAAAAATGAGCTAAAAGGCAAGACGCAGAACCCATTAAGGGACAAACTTAGCACAAAAAACTTGTAAGCCCCCATAGGACCATCAAACTCAAAGATGAGATGCACCATAACACCTATTATGAGACTACAAAGATTCACAGGAGAAATGAAAAGGCACGTGATCAAACCACCTTCACCAAGAACAAGCTCAGACAAAAGGTTCACCAGATCCAAACCTTTGGCCCTAGCACCAACACATCCAAGAGAGGCCAAGTCCTTAAAGTGGCAAAAAAGAAGAAGCATCACTTGAGCTAGAGAAACTTCACAACTCATACCAAAACCTTTGAGCGGCATCCAAGAACGATCAAAAACCCTTTGAAGGCCACCCGGAGGAAGAGCCACCAAAACTTGGAGTCATGCAACCTCAAACTGGGCCTCAAGCAAGTCAGACATTCCCACAGAACCAGGAGACTGCCGAAAAAGAACCAAGCTAGAAGCCACCACAGTTGATTGGAGCATCCAAACCCCCCACTGTCGATATACACCATCCTCATCCTCAAATTCAGAGCCTCCATCACTAGAATCACCTGATGAATTCAAAATCCCTCTCCCGCTCTTTGCCATTCACAAATTCCTTATGAGTATTAACCCATTGCATGTTCCTATTACAATGGGTTTAATGTTATATGTTGATCTGTGTCCATATTCTCCTAGTGAGATGGAGGATATGAGAAATTTTCCTTATGCTAGTGCATTTGGTATTTTATGTATGTTATGGTCTATACAAGATCAAACATCACCCAAGTAGTGGGAGTCCTTAGCCAATTTATGGCTAATATTGGATAAATACATTGGGATGTGGTAAAGAGGGTCATCACGTATTTGTGGGGTACCTCTAATTATTCCTTATGCTACTATGGTAATATTACAAAGGACTAGTTTTCCATTTGTATTCAAATTGGATTGGAGATATTGACAACAAAAGATCCACTAGTGGTTATGTTTTCACTATGTTTGGTGGTATAATTGACTGGATGAGTAAGTGATAAGCTATGGTTGTTTTATCCACTAAAAAATTAGAGTACATGATAGCAACTCATGCATGTAAGGAAGCCATCTAGCTTAAGATATTGTGTTCAGATATTAGGCTAGAGACAAGAGTCATTACAATTTATTGGGGCAATTAAAGTGTCATATATTTGGTAAAGAACCCATCATTTCATGCTAGGATGAAGCATATTAATGTCCAATACCATTTTATTTGAGATATGATAGGAGATAAAGGTTTATGTTGGAAAATATTAACACTTTGAAGAATGTTGCAGAAGCATTGACAAAGCTAGTGAACACATAAAAATTCAAGTGGTACTACAAGTCTATGGGCCTTTCGACCCTTAGAAATTATATAAATGGTTTTGATACTCCCTCTTATCTTGCAAGGTATTCAAAAATTGGGATGATTGTGGTAAAGGTATCTCAACCTTTCTCTTAATTTTTAATAGTATATAAGTTGTAGAATTTGGGTATAAAATGAAAAAAATCAATTTTTGGGTTTTATACTTATTTTCTGTTCAACATAAAAATTCCTAGTTGCTCAAACCTATCTATAGCACCTATTGCATAGATTTTTTGAGTACTTAATTTTTTTAAAATGGGCCCAATCATCCCATCGAATCAAAAGTTATAGATCATAGAAGTTTGTGTAGAAAATGTATAAAATTGTTGGACACATGAAATATTTGTAAAGAGGAGTTACACTTGTTGGCTGACATATGATGTTTATTTTGACACATTATAAGGAATTTTTAACTAAGGGATAATTTGAGTGCCACTTTTGGATGGCTTTTGCTCATGGGTTTTATTTATTATTTGATGGTTTTATTAGGTGCTTGAGATACTGTTTAAGTTATAAGAATTCCTCCAAACCTCTGCTTGGTGGTACTCCAGTGGAGGCTTTCTTTGTAAGTGTATTGTAGCCATGATTTAATAAATAATACATTGAGCTACTTTGGAGTATGGATTTTCCTCCCAAAAGGTTTTACCTTGTGCACACCTATGTTATGGTATTCATTATGTCTTCTATGTTTAAATGTGTTTCTACTTTCTACGATTATTAAAAGAATGAAATTTGTACAAAACTCTTCTCATAATATCAATGTTGGAAGCATTTTTTGTATCATTCTTCCTTTCATTTTTTATTAGAGCTTGATCACCTTAGATTCTAGGTCTTGGGTATAGGGTTTTTTGTACTAATGTTCATTTAAGTGGGAGCTTACACAAAGACGGTTTTGATCTTATTGTAAGAAGAGAGGCCAAGAACATCAAGGATAGATATAGAGAATTTTTCAAGCATAAAATTTTAGTTGTAGAAGCTCAAGATGGAGGATGTTATTTTAGACCAAGATCTATGGCCTATAATATCTAGATCTCAACTTACAACTACATTACAAGAAGATTGGAACAAAATGAATAGAAAGGTAAAGGGTTTTATTAGGATTTATTTTGAATAATAAAGTGTTGTTGAATGTGCATGAAGAGACTACCATAGTGAATCTTTTGATGGATCTCAAAGAATTTTTTAGGATAAATCCTTGGTGAATATTTTTTTCCAAGAAATAAGTTGCATACCTTTAGGATGGAGGATGGTCAATTTGTTGAACACACATAAATACTGAGATGGGGGGGTGAATCAGTATCTTCAAAACTTAAATCTCTCAACACAATGCAAATTCAAACTTTTACCAACATCAACAACACTTAATCAAATTAGCAACAATGAAAGATAAAGCAATGAACACACATGCACAAGATAACACCAAATATATGTGGAAAACCCAAGAAGGTAAAAACCATTGTGAGAAATCTTGTTTTAGGGCTCACTACCTAAGGAAGCACACTGCTCCCTGAAGGAATTGAAGGCTAAGGTGCACAACCTTAGGCTAATATACAAAGGACTTGCGAGCTGAGGCGCACAACCCCAGGGCAAGATACAAGGACCTACTAAAGAGACTCACTGTCTGATAGCAAGATACATCAAGATTTAGAATTATAATATATGTCAACAATGCACTCTATTGGTTGAGGCGTTAAAGCACATCTAACTTTTCTTTTCTACAACATAATGCATCATTCCACACTTGCACACCACCACACCTTGCAACTAATTTTTTCTTCCATTTATATCCTCCATAAGATCACAAAACACCAATGAGGTCGATCATAACATAATACAAACAATGATCCCAACAAGTCAGCCATAAAATATAATTATGGTGAAAGCGTACCTATCCAAGAGATATAGAGGATCGAAAACATCTTATTACATCTTCCAATGTGATCCAAAACAACACATATGTTGGAACATAACATCCCAAGTCAGCAAAAAGGAAATGTGAGAAGAAACGTGTAGCACATTACCATTTGACCCAAAAACATACTTACAACTAAATTTACTCATTGTGGTTCTCAAAAAGATAGAGTAGGACCAAAAGGAGATCAAACATAGATGTGAAAACCAAAAAGAGACATTTTATGAACATCCAACAACACTTCCTTATACTTATTTCACACTGTCATGCCATAAAAACCCACCACAAACCAAAAAAACCATAACACATCATCCTAGAAGCCCAAAAGACACAGCCATGAGATAGAGCATTAATAGAACAATTTGTGATAAACACCATCACATGAAACATGAACTAGGACATTTCACAAATACAAATAACATTTCCATCAAGTCGCAAGAGTAGAAACAATAGTGCAGAGAAATGCAGAGCATTTTCTAGACTAGTCTTGATAAGCAACAAAATTGCCAACCAACTGTAAATACCAAAAACCTCCTTGACAACACTAGTGACCTAAAAAGATAAGAGTGAAACATCCACAAAATAAAAGCACTGAATCCAAAACCACAAGACCATATCTTCAAAGGTAGATGAATATGGAGCATTCTCCCAAACAATCTTCAAATATTTTTTTGTAACAAAGCCTTTCACCAACATACAAAGACCAAAACTTCCTTGTAGCAGCACATACTTCCTCGGGAACAATAGGAGAGAGCCTACAACATACTAGACACCATAAACAACAACTCTCCAACTTTAGCATTACTTTTAATCCTCATCTTAATATATCAACATACATCAATGACAACCAAAACTGAGTGTTGACATCAATGAAAAATAATACCAAACATAGGTAACATATGTGAAACAATCTCCCCTTTGGCATTGATGGCAACACACACCTGCACATTCTCTCCCTTTGACATCAAGGAAAAAGGGGCAAGGTCTTTATTTAAAACATCAACACATACTCAACAAGTGCACTTCTCCTTCAAACAATTTTATATGTTCCCTTTAGCAGTAGCAACCAACCAACTACCTACTTCCCCTAAGAGGTAGCTCACATCAATCTAGGAGAAAAGGATATGACATGAATTTCTCCCCTGGATGGATGCATTAACTATGCATCTAATTAGAAGGAGGGGTAGTAAATCCTAACTTCTACTGTAGATACTCAAAAGTATCCTTTGAAAGTTTGTTAGTGAAGATGTCTACAATATGATCCTTAGTAGGAACATACTCCGATCTAACTTCTTTTTTTGTAGCCTTCTCCCTTAGAAAGTGATACTGAATAGAAATATGTTTGGTTCTTGAATACATCACTAGATTCTTGGAAATGTTTATTGCACTGGTATTATCACATAATATGGGAATGAGTTCATCATACACCACCTTTATTTCCTTCAAAGTCTACTTCATCCAAAGCACCTGGGTGTAGCAGGATGTTGCAACAATATACTTAGCTTCTATTGTGGATAAGGACATCGAGTCCTACTTCTTACTAAACCAAGAAACCAATTTGTCTCCTAAGAAAAATGCACTTCCACTAGAGCTTCTCTGATCATCCACACATCATGCCCAATCAACATCAGTATAAGCACTCAAAGAAAATTTATCATCCTTCTTATACCACAAAACATAATCTAGAGTTCCCTTCAAGTATCTGAATATTCTTTTTACTACCTTCTCATGAGCTTTCTTAGGATTAGCTTCATATCTGGAAACCAAACATATTGCATACATAATATCAGGTCTAGAAGCAATCAAGTACAATAAACCTCCAATCATAGACCTATAAAGAGTCTAATCAGCCTCTGGTGACTCATCAGTCTTTCTCAAGTGACAACCACTGACCATAAGAGTACTTACTAGTTTGGAATCCTTCATGCCAAACTTCTTCAACATTTCTCTAACATACTTATCCTAACAAATAAATATACCATCATCTAATTGAACAATTTGAAGCCCAAGTAAGAAAGACAACTCACCAATCATAGACATCTCAAACTCTTTATGCATATATTTTGCAAACCTCTTACACATATTATTTGCACCAAAGATGATGTCATCAACATATAAAATAACTATCAAAATATTGTCTTCCTCTACCTTAATGTAAAGATTACTATTTGTAGTACCTTTCTTGAAACCTTGTTGAAGTGGTACTTATTAAATTGAGCATACCAAGCTCTAGGAGCTTGATTGAGTCCATCCAAAGCTTTCTTGAGACTGCACACCATGTCTGGATCTTCTCATAGCTGGAAACCATCTTGTTGCTCAATGTGGACCTCTTCCTATAAATCACCATTCAAGAAGGTTAACTTAACATCCATCTAATATACTTTGAAATTCTTGTGGGCAATAAAGGCAAGAAACACCATGATTACCTCCATTATGGCTACCAGAGAAAAAGTATCTTAAAAATTAATACCTTCAACTTGTGAATAACCCTTACATACCAATCTAGATTTTTTCCTTACAACTTCACCATCTTCATTCAACTTGTTCTGAAACACCCACTTTGTTCCTACAATATTCTTATCAACTAGTCTAGGAACCAATTCCCATGTTAGATTATTTTCTATTTGATTCAATTCTTCTTCCATTTCCTTCATCCAACCTTCATCTTTGCTAGCATCAACAAAGTTTTTGGGCTCTACCTTTGACAATAAACACAAATTCACTTGCTCACTTGCTTTTGCGAGCCTTCTCCTATTCAACACACCTTCATTATTGTATCCAATGATTTGATTTGGTGAATGGTTATTTTGAACATATTTTTTTGGAGTCTTAGGGGCCTTTTTTGATTCCTATGCATTCTCTTCTTTCTCTTCTTCTTCTTCTTCAATGCAAGGAAGTATATCAGATACGCAAACCTTTGGTTCTTGTGAGATTTGACACAAATTTTCATCTACTTTAACATTTATTCTTTCAATCATCTTTCCCAATATCTTATTGTAGCATCTATAGGTCTTGCTTCTTGCTGAGTAATCAAGGAAGATTCCTTCATCACACCTTGAATCAAACTTTGAAAGGTCTTCTTCATCTCTCTTGATGTAGCATTTCCAACCAAAGATTCTGAAGTATCTGACAGTGGGAGATCTTCCATATCATATCTCGGTAGGGGTCTTAGTGCTATTGACCCTCAAATGTACTATGTTAAGTAGGTAGATAGTAGTGTGAACTACTTCCTTCCAATACATATCAGGAAGATCTACATCTTTCATCATTTCCCTAGCCATTTCTTGCACAATCCTATTCTTCCTCTCCACTATCCCATTCTGTTGAGGGGTCCTAAGAGTAGACAAATGTCACCTAATACCATGATCTTCACAAAAAAAATCAACTTCATTTGAAGTAAATTCACCTCCTCTATATGATCTTAAGCACTTAATCTTAACATCCATTTCATTCTCAAAATTTTCTTTAAAAATATTAAACTTATCAAAAGTTTCTGATTTTTCTCTTTAAAATGTAACCCGTCATTTTAGAGTAATCATCAATAAGCAACATGAAATACATTTCACCTTGTTGAATATTAGTTATTTTAGGTCCATATAGGCCAGTGTGAATCAATTCTAATGGCATTGTAGAAGAACACTCCTTGCTCTTGAGACTGGTCTTTGTCTGCTTTCTCATTTGGTACTCATTGCATAATGTGTTTGCAAGATTAGTTATCTTAGGAATATCTCTCACCTCATGAGTAGAGTTAATATTCACCATACTATCAAAGTTTATTTGCCCCATCTACTTGTTCCATGGCCAACACTCACTAGATTGAGACAGTAAAAAGATTCTTCCATTTGCCTCCTTTAGATGATAAACATTTCATTTTTCCTAATACATTATACAACTAATCTTTCAAACCTTGCCTTCCTGATCTGACAACCTTTGGCATGAAATGTAAGGTTATATCCTTTGTTGCACATCTAAATGACATTGAGGAGATTATGCTTCAACCCTTTGATATAGAGGACATCCTTAGTCTTTTTCTTTCCATCAATAGTTATAACACCCTTTCCACAAATTTATGTTGACTCATCACGACCAAACTTGATAGCTCCACCATTCCAATTCTTAAGGTCCATAAACCTTCCCTTCTCACTAGTCATATAGTTAGAGAAACCATTGTCAATCACCAAAACATTTAATTCTTCATTTGCATGAAAGGAAATCTACACAACCATTGATATTGCATTATCTTTGTCAGCCTACAAGGTACTAAACATCTTACATTCTCCAACATAACTCTTTTTATCACCAAATTTCAAGGCCATGAATAGTGTTCCATCATTTGAATAATTATCCTCATCTTTTGAGGAACAACTACTCTCCTCGAAATAGAGACTCCTTTTGAACTTCTCTCTTTTGTTGCTATCTTTTGATTCTTTAAAAGGACATTTAGAGGCAAAATAATCAATTCTCCCACAATTGAAGCACTTGAAAGGTAACTTACCTTTGTATTTTCTAGTTCCCTTCTTCAATATTCTCACAAAGATTTCTTTTACCTCATCAAAGTCAACATTATACTGACTTTGAATGTTGCTTCCTTCTTTGGAGCATCTTTGTCAAACTCTCTCATTTCAAAGGTTGTGAGAGCACCAAACATTTGATCTATTGGATACTTATCCAAGTCCTTAGATTCCTCAATAGTAGATACCTTATGACTATAAGATTTAGGGAGAGATCTCATAACCTTCTTCAAAATCTCATCTTTTTTAACTTCTCCACAAAGACTTTTGATGCCAGTAACCACTTCATCCACCCGGAGCATATAACTAGAAATATCTTCATCCTCTATCATCCTCAGGGTCTCAAGTTTTCTCTTGAAATTATGCATCTTGAATTGCTTCACTTTATTATATCCGTCATAAATGCTACGAAGCTTTTCCTAGACATCCTTAGCAAAACTGTAATTCATCACCTTCAAAAGTTCTGAATCAACTAACCCATTCATGATAGCATTATTTTCCTTGGCATTGTTCTCATACAATATAATCTTAGTTGGATCTTTTGGAGTAGTATTAGGAGAAGTGTAACCATCCTTGATATATTTCCAAGCACCAAACCCTAGAGAGTTTAGATGAAATTCCATTCTTACTTTCCAAAAGGTGCAATTTGTTCCACCAAACCTAGGTGAATTTTAAGATCCATTACGTGCCATCTCAAACCTTTCCTTAAGTGATTAAGCTTCTTCAGAGGAACTTGGCTCTGATACCAATTGTTGAACACACCTGGATACTCAGAGGGGGGAGTGAATTAGTATCTTCAAAATGTAAATCTATTAGCACAATGTAATTTAGACTTTTAACAAGATCAACAACCAAATTAGCAACACTTAATCAAATTAGCAAAAATGAAAGATAAAGCAATGAATACACATGTACAAGATAACACCAAATATACGTGGAAAACCCAAGAAGGGAAAAACCATGGTAAGAAATCTCACAATAAATGAAGCTCACTGCTTATAGAATTATAATTTTGTTTTAAGGCTCACTGCCTAAGGAAGCACACTACTCCTTGAAGGACTTGCAGGATAAGGTGCACAACCTTAGGAAAAGATACAAAGGACTTGTGGGCTGACGTGCATAACCCCAAGACAAGATACAAGGACTTGTTGAAGAGACTCACTGTTTGATAGTAGGATACATGAAAATTTAGAATTAAAACACATGTCAACAATACACTCTATTAACTTAGGTGTTAAAGCACATGAATTTTCTTTTCTACAAATTATTGCATCATTCCACACTCACACACCACCACACCTTGCAACTATTTTTTTCTTCCATTTATATCCTCCACAAGATCACAAAACACCAATTAGGTCAGCCAAAACAAAATACAAACAGTGATCCCAACAAGTCAACCACAAAACATAATTGTGGTGAAAGAGGTCCTATCTAAGAGATAAAGAGGACCTAAAACATATTATTACATATTCCAATGTGATCCCAAACATCACACACGCTGGCGCACAACATCCCAAGTTGGCAACAAGGAAATGTGAGAAGAAACATGTAACACATTACCAATTGACCCAAAAACATAATTTCAACTAAATTTACTCAATGTAGTTCTCAACAAGATAGGTAAGGATCCAATCAAAACTTAATACAACCTCAATTTCTAGTGCAGACCCCCAATTAGACAGTGCAAGCAAGAGAATAAGCCCTATTGGCCAGACATCCACAAATTACCCAAACAACAACTCAAAATAATATGCAGCAACAAAGAGATCAAACATTGATGTGCAAACCACAAAGAGACATTCCATGAACATCCAAAAATACTTCCATATACTTCTTTCACACTGTCATGCCACAAACAACCATCGTAAACCAAATAGAATCAAAACACATCATCCTAAAAGCCCAAAATACATAGCCATGAGATAGAGCATTAATAGACCAACTTGCGATAAACACCATTGCATGAAAGATGAACTAAGACATTGCACAAACATAAAAACACGTCCACCAAGTAGCATAGGAGCAAAAAACAATAACACAAAGAAATACAAAGCATTTTTTTGGACCAGTCTTAACAAGCAACAAAACTACCAACCCATTGCAATTACCAGAAACCTTCTTGGCAACACTAGTGACTTGAAAAGATAAGAGTGCAACATCCACAAAACAAAAGCATTGAATCCCAAACTGTAAGACCATATCTTTAAAGGTGGAGGAATGTGAAGCATTCTCCCAAATAGTCTTCAAAGAAAATTTCTATAACAGAACCTTTCACCAATATCCAAAGACCAAAACTTCCTTGTAGCAACACATACTTCCTTAGGAACAATAGGAGAGAGCCTACAACATACTAGAGACCATCAACAACAACTCTCAAACTTTGGAATTACTTCTAATCCTCATATTTATGCTTCTAATCCTCATCTTAATATATCATCATACATCAATGCCAGCCCAAACTAAGTGTTGACATAAATGAAAAACAATGCCATAGGTAACATATGTGCAACAAGGTTTGTGGCTGAACATATAAATTCCTTCAATATGATAGTTACCCAATTGCACTCCATGTGAGGGAAAATGGAGGAGGATAAATGTATGAATTTGTTGTGTTCTTTGACATATTCATGAGACCACCTTGTTATGGTCATTTGGAGCACTGCCGCCAAGTTCAGTATGGGAAAAGTGTTTGCATATTTTATTTTAGAAGAAATGAGAAGGAAGAGTTTAAGTTGTCTATGGGGGACCTAATAGTTCATGAAAGATCCAAATAAAAAGGTAAGATTAAATACAAGAAGCAAGATAATTACAGATAACAATATCATGAAAGATCCAAATCTCCTAGTAAGTTCAAGGGAAAAATTTGGAACTACAACAAAGCTGGACATTTAGGAAGAGATTGTAAGGAGCAGAAGGAGAAAAAGACAAATTTTGATGATGTGTCTAAGAGATCCTCCTATGATGAAGGTGATGTTTTTATCACTACCTTGGTTACTCATGTATCAAAGGTATTTGGTTGATAGAGTTTGGTACATCTTCGTAGATGATCTCACATTGAGGATAATTTAGAAAATATGAATAATATGAAGGTGAGGAGTGCCAAAGAGATGATTATCATCTAAAGATTGTTGTCCATTGTAGATTCTTGATTTGATTTCCTTATGGACTAGTCAAGGAATCAATGTTGTACTACATATTCTTGATTTGGAAAAAACCTACTTTATATAAGTAAATTAAATGATATAGGTGTGTAAGGTATTTCCTTGAGTGGAAGGTGCAAGATGGTCAAATGAGCTATTGGCCTTGCTAAGGATGTTCATATTAGCACTTTGTCTGAGATAGATACATATATAGTTCAATGTAATAGTTTGTTAATTTTTTTGATGAAGAGATCTATAAAATATCTGCCTTATCCATTAGAACCAACAACAAAGATTTGTGTTGTGTCTACTCTTGATGATCCATGTTTTTTGTGTACATAAGGGTGCTCATACTTTGGAGACTAAGCTACTAGTAGATAAAACCATGTTATGTGATGTAAGGATGGGCCATATAGGTGAGAAGGGTTAAGGACCTTGAAAAAATAAAAGCCTTATTGAAGGGTTAAATAATTGTAATCATAAATTTTATTTATGTGAACATTGTGTATATAGAACAAAAAATCACATTTAGTTTTACTCTAGTTCTCATAAATCTTCTAAGGTGTTAGATTTAATTCATTTTGATGTATTTGGTTTTATTAATGTTCCTTCAATTTCTAAATATGCATATTATATTTATTTCATTGATGACTATAGTAAAAGGACATGGGTTATTTCCTTTGTAGTAAACCTAAAGTCTTCTATAATCTTACAAAGTTTAGGGCTCTTGTAGAAAATCAAACTAGTAGGAAGATTAACATTTTTAATATTGATAATGGTAATGATTTTTGTTCAGTATAATTTAATATATTTTATAAGCATCATAGGATAGAAATACATTAGACAAGTTTGTACACCCCTCAATAGAATATAGTTACAAAAAGAATGAATAAAACACTGATGGAGAGGGTTAGGAGTACATTTATATATGGAAATTTACTTTCTTATAATTTAAGTTATATTTCATGTATTTAGTTTTAGGATGTTTTAGAATGGTTTCATATTTCTAGGAGTTATAATGCGAATTCTAAGTTTTGAAAGATCTTATAATTTTTTAGATAGTTAAAATTCAGTAGTTAGCAAGTCAAATTTCAGTAATTAGCAAGCTCTATCATCTCTCTCTCTCTATATATATATATATACCTTACTCTTTCTCTCTCACTCTCTCCTTCCCTATCTATTTCTCTCTATCTCACCATTCTCTTTCCCTCTCTCTCCCTCACTCCCTCTCTCTCTCCCTCCCTCCCTCTCAATGATAAGCATGGAGGGAAGGAGGAAGGGGGAGAGATTGAGAGAGAATATCGGGAGGAAAGGACAAAGAGAGAGAGAGGGAGGGATGGAGGGAGAGGTAGGTAAAGAGAGGGAGTGGTGTAGTCATGGATGGAGGGTCCAAAAAGGTCTCTCCAACCATGCGAATTAGAGTCAAAATAGTGGAAAATAACTTAAGAAAATGATCAACAAACATGAACTATCATTGATTCAATAACTTCTAGTCTTACATGTATCATAAGCCTAATATGTGGAATGAATGGGTCTCACAAGCTTGCCACGAGGGCATTACATATATTACAATTAGCACAAGGCCTTATTATAGTCCCACAACTAGGTAGCTCAAAATTTCTAAACATTAATCATTAAATCCTAACTAACTACTTTCCTATGAATTAAAATTGATCATAAAATATGAATCTCCAGCTCCAAATGTGGTCCACGTTGGCCTAAAGGGTTTACAAACCCCAATGAATGATCAAGCATATAGGTTGGCCACTTGATATGAAAGATAATCCTTCATGAGATGAAACATGTCACAGATCTCCAAGAAAGTTCCCCTAGGACCTAAAAGCCATGTATGATGGTCCATTAAGCTCCACATGTTTGGGAATAGGTCTGCACAACCAATCTGAGCTATATAGGTCCTAAATGCTTTGATAGAGAATTGATAGTGAAATTCTGAGAGCAATAACTTTTTGCAAACGAATGTTAATCACTTGAAATTTGGATATGTTGTAGATGACCTTGTGTATAACCAATATCCTATTCCACGAGCTGAGAATTATACAAGGACAAAATGTGAAAGAAACTGCTAAGATAGCTACAAATTGAAATGAAATGCTTTCGGTTGATATAGGATTGCTTTACAACCAAGGATGCTCCTACATCAAGGAGAGAGGAGATAGAGATAAGTAGAGAGGGAAGGAGAGAGGTAGGGAGGGAGAGAGAGGGAAGGAGGGAGGGAAGGAGGGGGGGAGGGAGAGGTAGTGAGAGAGAGGTGAGATAAAATTAGAGAGGGAAGGAGATAGTGAGAGAGAGGATATAGAGGTAAAGAAAGGGATGGAGATAGGGAGTGATAGAGAGGTCTAGAATGCAAGGGATATAGATAGAGTGAGATAGAGGGAGAGCTAGATGATGGGAGCCTATTGATTATTGAATTTTGACTAAGTCTTAAAAATTATAAGATCTTCCAAAACCTAGAATTTGCATTATAACTCCTAGAGATCTGAAACCATTCTCAAACATCTTGAAACTAAATACATGAAATATAACTCAAATTATAAGAAAGTAAATTTCCATATATAAATATCACTTATATAAAGAGAGAGAGGTGATATGGAGATAATTATAGAGGGAATGGGGGGGGGAGAGGGGAGACATAGATAGATAGATAGATAGACAAAGATAGAGAGAGGAGGGAGGGAGGGAGGTACAGAGGGATACATGAGAGAGATAGCAAGAGAGGAGAGAGTGAGAGAGAGAATGGTGAGATAGAGAGAAGTATATAGGGAAGGAGGGAGGGAGAGAGAGAGAGAGGTGTATAGAGAGATGAAGAGAGAGAGAAGTATAGGGAGGGAGGGAAGAAGGGAGGGAGGGAGAGGTGAGATAGAGAGGTATATGTATATATAGAAAGAAAGAATTATATAGGGAGTGAGGGAAGAAGGGAGGGAGGGAGAGGTGAGATAGAGAGGTGTGTATATATACAGAGAGAGAGAGAGAGAACAATAGATAGAGATATAGATAGAGACAAAGACATAGACGAAGATAGAGATAAAGAGGGAATTGGGAGGGAAGAAGAGAGAGATAGAGCTATAGAGAGATAAATATACACAAACACAGACAATGAAAAACATAGACATACAAAGATATATGGAGGAAAATAAAGATAGATATAGACGAAGACATAAAAAAACATATAAAGAGAAATAAAGAGAGGAGGTAGGGAGGGGTCAGTAGGGAGTGAGACATGGAATGGTAGGTAGAGAGAGGGAATGGTAGGTAGAGAGAGGGAGTGGTAGGGAGTGAGACAGGGAATTAGAGGAGGGACAAAGAGAGGGAGAGGTAGGGAGAGAGAGGTGAGATAGAATTAGAGAAGGAATGAGAGAGTGAGAGAGAGAATAGCGAGATATATCTTGAGCTTAGGGGAGGGAGAGGTAGAGAAAGGGATGGAGATAGGGAGAGAGGTGGAGAAGGGGATGGAGATAGGGAAAGAGAGATAGAGAAAGGGATCTAGAGAGAGAGAGTGCAATGGATATAAATAGAGTGAGATAGAGAGAGAGAGATCAAGATGATGGGAGCATGTTGATTGCTAAAATTTGACCAGTTGATTACTACAATTTGACTAAGAAATTATAAAATTTCCAAAACCTAGCATCTACATTATAACTCCTAGAGATTTGAAACCATTCTCAAACATCCTAAAACTATATACATAAAATAAAAATTTAAGCATAATAAATTAAATATCCATATATAAATGCCACTTATACTTAAATATTTATTTTACATGTATATAGTCTCACAAGAAGAGAAATAGAAAGAGAGAGAATTTTCCAAAGCAAACAATTACATGAGCACATTATAACACACTCACATTTTATGAATGCATTCACATAATGTGAGTGCATTTTAATGTTCTTGTGTTATTGTTTACTTTGGAAATTTCTAAGCCTTTGGCTTCCAACCCAAAATTTTGGATTGACTTTTTAATGTCCAAAGACATGTTTTTGTAAATAGTAAAAAAATTGACATAATCTCAAGCGTGCTACCCATCAAGTTTACACGTGTTTCAATGTTAAGTCAAAAAATATCATGATAATGTTAATCTATCTCTTAGCTTTCTAATCATGTTTTTTTAACTTTTTGAGTATGTTAAGGTTTTCATCTTTAATTTCTTTTGCTAGTGTATTTGTTTTTGTTAAAAACCAATGTGTGGTATTTTTGACTTTATTTTTTAACCGTTCATTGAAATTTTAAATATATTACATTTTTAGAAACTAGTCTCCATTCTACACATTCAAAAAGAAAAACATTGATTTTTTATTAGTTTTCAAGATTTTTAGGGGGGAGCACACTCAATTTTCTCTTTTTGAAGATGTGTGTACTTTGAAAATTAGTAAAAAACATATATTCATTAAAAAATTAGAATAAAAATTGGGCATAACCTACATGGTGTTAGATAATTTCTCACCAAAATGATTTTTGAAATACTAAAAAAAACATTTTAGGGGGGCCACACTAGACACTGTGTTATTTTTTTGTTGAAAAAATAGGACCAATTTGTGTGGCCCCTTTTTGAACCCCTTAATATCTACCATTTAAAAAAATAGTAGTTTAGAAAGTAGATTCAGAGCACTATGACTCTTGTTCTTATTGCATCTTCAAATTTTGAGTGTAACTATCTTCAATTTCTTGTCCAAGGTCACTCTTTCCTAATTTTAGAAAAAAAGGTGGCCACTTGAGACCCATTTTTGGTCCCCCATCTTTGTGCACTTACCCCTATATTTTCCTACTGAACTACATAGACTATTGCACCTTGCTTATTGTCTTTTGGGTTAGCTATAGGCAAGGCAAGAAGCGGTTTTTTGTTAACTAGTTTTGTTTGTGATTGATTTGGTGTATTAGTTGGACCAATTAATAGAATTTTTTGTTGTTTATTTGGAAAGCACATTTTTTTTCCCAGAAATGGTTGACTATAACTAAAGTGAGGTACTCATTATTGTTAAATATTTTAGGGTCCAAATTGGGGTTGTGATTATTGAGGCCATGGCTGAGTAATCCATTATGTACTTAACCATTGTGAGTTTGACCATTGATGATTTGGAATATATTGTGGTCCCCATAGAGAGGTATTTTAAGGTCCATTACATTACATGACCCACTTATTGGTTTCCCAATTTACACGAACTCTCTAAGGAGATGAATTTAGGGATTGGTTAAATGGAAAATTATTGGTTTTCTTCTTCCCTATGTAGTTTAATTCTTCATCGACAAGATTGATTGTTAGGAATAGGATCACGAAGAAATATACAATACAAAATAATGCATAAATAAAATATATAAAATAACACAAAACATAAAGACAAATTTATGCGGTTCACCCAATATGGGCTACATCCATAGAGAAACAACTAGTCCTTCCTTTTATTTATCTAGAAAAATGAAGGGATACAACCTAAAACACATCCATTTTAAATTCCTATTCTCTATATCACATTCTCCTCTCATAATACAATAGTATGTATTGCAATGTTGTAATATAATTCCCTCATAGAAGAGGGTTTCCTTTTAGGGCAAGAAACACCAATTAACCTCTACCATCAAATCTGTGACCTAATGATGAATGGTCCAAATTTATAACTAATATATACATAATGTGACTTTTGAGGGAAATACAAACCCCCATGATGAAATGGGCTCCATAACCAATAAGATCAAGCTCCATAACTAATATCAATTTTATTCATTAATCTTCCTAGGGTTGGAAGTTGATCACAAGAAGTGGTAGAATGTTTTTTATCATAGATTTGGGAAACTTTAGTTTTGTATAAAGGACACTCATGTCGTAGATTTTTTTTTACATATTGGGTAGTATATAAAAAGTGGTTCAATTTTGATATTTTTTCTTGATTTCTATCCAGAGTAGTATTTAATTGAGGTAGAATGTCTATCTTAAGATTTGCAAATTATTTCATGATATGCCCTATGTAATTTCCCCCCTTTAATGATCTTGTAATCCCATCCCTTTTCCTAGAATAATTTCTATAGAGTTCCTCAATTATTTCCATATTTAATTCATTTATATTTTTTTGTCCCATTGGATACAATGCCATTTTTTATTCCTTATCCAAACCTCTTAGAAACAAGGCTTTAGCAAGGTTTTGTTCTACAAGGTCACCATACCCTCTGAGGATAAAATTGAATATATTTAGATAATCCTTTATACTTTCATCTTCGCTTCGTTTGGCTTTGAAGAGCTCTTCTCTATGATCACTAATCCTAAAATAATCCTACCAATTTATCCAAAAATATAGTTTCTATTAATTGTTCCCATGTGTAAATAGAGTTTGGGGTAAATCCCATAAATCACCTAATAGTAGAATCATTTAATGAAGAGGAAAGCAATTTCAACGTTTGGTTATCTAAACCAGTTGTATGTTTGGTAAAGTACTTTAAACTCAAAAAAAAAAATTTGAATCTTCAAAGGAAATACCCTAAAGGTTTGAAGTATTGAAGGGGAAATATTCTTCATGGTAGCGTTTTCATCAATATCAATGACTATGGGGTGGGAAAAGGTTCTCCCTATAATCCAATTTGGTTTTTCATTATCCTTATGATTGTCCATGGTAATAGGGCTAGGTTGAATTCCTAGATAAGTTGATATTCCTAGGTTTTGAGTGTTACTTTCCTTTGGCTCCCTCAAACTAGTGGGTTTTTGGATGTATTACAAGATGATGTGATCTTGGGAGGATATACCCGAGCACTTAAATTTTGCAATATTTTCAAGGTGTGAGATGAAGAATTTCCTTGGTCAACAATGCTTTGCTCGATGTTACTTCTTTCACCTGGAGATTTTTTTTTGGGGGGGGTTTCTTAACAAATTGACCTTGTGGGTCTCTTTTCCTAACCATATAGATGCTATTATAAATTACCAACTACTTCACCTACAAATACTAGTTCCTTGGAATGACACCAAAAATGACAAGGGTCATTGTTCACCTTACATTTCAACAGAATTATGAGTCCAACTATCAAATTTGGGGAATATCCATGGCTATTTGCATTGGGATTCGATAGTTCTCATAACCAACATTAATCATAGATTATACTCCTAACTACTTACAACAAATAAATCTGACTAACCACTATTGCTTTGAAGAAAAGATAATTCAATAAGCTAGAAACTAATCTAGTGATTTAAAAGGAAAATTATCTAATAGTTCAAAAAACTCTTCTAATGGATAGAAATTACAACAAATATTTAATCTAGGAAATTATTAATTCAAATTAGACATTAGTAACTGATGGAAAATAAGACAATTAATAATCTTACACTAATCAACAGTAACTGCAAAGGGAATGAAAGATCCTAAATTGTTAAAAGACACTAGTCTTTATCCTTTAGTTAGAGTGGGCTCTTGCTTCACCTTTGAAGAGACCAATCGATGATTAAAAATCAACAACTTGGATAAAATTTTCCTTTTACTTTATAGTTTGAACCAAGTTACATGCTTAATTAAAAAATAATAGAGTTTTGATTATAATGTTCTTGTAAACAACCAAAAACAAGAAAATAGTGAGAGATATCTTTCATCTATACTAAGGTTCACATATATCATCTTAGTTACTATATAACCAATATTTATTAGATTCTAATTAATAGTCTTCTTTGATTACTAAATCTGAACTAAGAGTCCTTTGAAAAGGATGAAAGGCGTTATTGTACAATTAACAATTATATCTCATAAAAAAGTAATTCATGCAATGTGTTGATCATGCAATCCTACATATTCAAGAATCATATGTAATTGGAATTTGGTGTATGTGACAATGGTGGTGAAGTATCTTCAAATAGGTCTTGTTGGAACTACAATTTATTTCTCCCCTATATTTTTGTTGGATCATCATCTTGAAAGTGGATGATATTCAATTCATCTGCAAAAACTCTATAATATGTGTAGAGATCAAACAAATCTTCTATAGCTTCAAAAATTATTCTTGAAATCTTATAAAATCCATTTGAGGTATCTTTGTAGCCCTGCTTTGACAAAAAATTGTGCCTTCTACAAAATCAAAGATTAGTCTAGCCTATAATTTGCATTCTTTACTTGAAAATTCCTTAAAGTTTTAAACTTTTATCTTGAAATAATTAAACATGAGTTGATAATAATTTATTCACAAATATTTGGGCAAGGAAAATATGTACTTTTTACAAAATTGGAGTAGTCTCCTTAGCATTCATCACTTGCCCAATCTACATCAACAAAACCCTACATGTCTAGTATCTTATTCACACCATTTGTACCAAAATAAACCAAATAGCAATTAGAAGTATCACAAAAATGTCTTAACACCCTCTTTGTATAATTTCAATGCTCCCTACTATGGTTAGACATAACATGCTCAATACTCCCATTGCTTGGGCAACATCTGGCTTAATTCATACCATTGCATACATCAAGCTTCCTACAACACTAGAATATGGCATGTTAGACACATTCTTTAAATAATTGTCAGATTTAGAACACATATATAAAGTAATCATGTTGCCAACTATTGAAAGAATTCTAATTGGATTATAGTCTTGCATGTTAAATATTTGTAAAATAGCATTCACATACTTTGTGAAAACCAAATATTTATGTTACCTTGATCCCTTTTGATTTCCATTCCCAATATGTAGTATATTTCCCCTATATTCATCTGAAATACACTTGAAATTTGAGCTTTTAGCTCACTAATCATACCCTTTGTGTTACTAAAAAATATGCCATCCACATACAAGTCAACAATTAGTAACTGGTCATCAATACATCTAGAATATCAACATAGTAATCTTCTTCGCTTCTTACAAAATCTAATTTCAACATAAGAGATTCAAAATTTTGGTACCACATATGTGGTTATTGTTTCAAACTATAAAGAGATTATTTTAAACTACAAACTAAATGTTATTTCCCTTTTACCTCAAAACCTTTAGGCTATTGCATATAATTTTTCTCTTCTTAATCTCCATGAAAAATATAATCTTAACATCCATTTTATCAATTTAAAAATCATAAGAAACAATTACGGATAAAATAAATCTAATAGAAGATAATTTAGTAACAAGAGATATTTTTTTGTTGAAATCAATTGCCTGTCTCTTAGAGTAACCCTTGGCTATTAGTCTAGCCTTGTACTTTTCTAATGAAAATTTTGCTCCACTTTTCTTTTCATAGATCCACTTACATCCAATGGTATTCCTTCCTTTGGGAAAATGAACAAGATCCTATGCATTACAATAGTCTAAATATATCATTTCCTCTTGCATGGATAGTTGTCAATAATCACTATCATCTATAAGAATAGATTCCATCTCTCCACAATTTCAATAATTAACTTTATTTTTTATAGGAGTCTTAGAATTTCCCTTTGATTTATCCTTAGACCCCTTTTTATCTCCTTTTGGTCCACTTTCATTCGACCTACCCCTAACATTAAGAGCATCCACTAAGTTGTTCATAGATTTCTTCCTCATTTCCTATGACAACAAAATTGTGACAAGGGAATCCAACTTTGGATCTTCGAGGTTAGCACTACTAGGAAGAATAAAATTCTCCTATGACTCAAGTAAAGAACAAATTAGAATTATGCATTTGTCTTCTTCCTCAATCTTAACATCAACTAAGACTAATTTACTCAAAATTAAACTAAAAAGTATTTAAATTCTCAACAATAGATTCAACTTATGTCATCTTAAGAGAAAATAATTTTATTTTCAAATAATTTTTGTTTACTAGAATCTTGGCCTGATAAATTTCACCCCACCATTTTCATAAAGCATGTGCAATTTTTCTGTAGATACATTTAGTAGGATAAAAATTTTAAGACATAAATGGATTGTACTATGTGCCTTTTTGTCCATCTTGTCCCACTCATTTTAACTGATTACATTCGGTTTATTTTCTTTTATTGAAACCAACCATTGATCTTTTTCTTCAAGAAGATATCCATTTTGAGCTTCCACAACTCACTATTTATTTTTTAAAATTTTTTAATGCCCATCCAAGATGTACCATGATTTTCACACACATAAATTTGTAAAACCAAAACTCCCATTGCAATACAAAAAAATTTCACACTTCGACCCTTTTTTTTGGCTAGGCTCTGATACCAAATGTTGGAAATGAAGGAAACTAATACAATATGAAAATCACTTGTATATCTAAAATTTATATCGTATAATATTAATGGGGATTTAAACTAATATGAAATTGTAACAAAGAAAATTATACACATAACATAGAGATTTATGTGGAGAAAACTATTTTGGATAAAAAATCCACTACAAAAAAGAACAAGATTATATTATCTACAAAGAGATTGCAATACATTCAACTTCCTTCAACTTTGGATCTATTTTGATAACATCTATGTACCTGTGAAACTTCTCACACAAACTACTATCCCACAACCTTAACATATAGGTAAATACAAAATATGATACCACAAATGACTTAGTAAACCATGTGCCAAAATTAGGTGCCAAAAATAGCCATACAAACTAAAAAATAGATGTACAAATTCTCACGCCCCTTACATGTGTTGAACCTCCAAGAGTAGTATGTAATTCACATCTTGTCATAAATAATCCATCAACATGATTCTCACGTCCAAAATGATCTCCCCTAATTTAGCCATTACATTTGTTATAAAATCTGTCATAACATCCTTAAAAATAGGCTTTCCATGTTATACCACTAAATGAGCATATTTTGACAACTAATAACTTATTTTCAAGGCACCGACATGTGATAAAAGTGCCTACTTAAAAATATCACACCTCTTTTTGACGGATCATAAATCTTTAATAATATAAATGCCTAATATATATGAGAAAATATAAATAAATTTTGTTTAGGTATTGTCTTTAAGTGTGAATAGGCTATGATTGGACGTGATAGTCATTATGCTATCTATTTGATGAATAATCCTATGTACAATGCTAGCATGAAGTATATTGATCTTAAGTATCAATTTTTCCATGAGATGACTAATGATGGAAAATTTATGATACAATAAGTTAACACTTGGATAATGTTACACATTTTCTCACTAAGCTAGTGAGCACCAATAAAATTTGTCAGTGTAGACAGGTCATGGACCTTCCCTCTTATAGAATATGATTAATTCATTATTATTTCCTATTATGTATTTGTAATGTAAATGTCATGTGGGAGAATATTAGGATTAGGTGTGACATTCACCTTACAAATCTTACTTTTTGATTAAATTTATTTAATTATATAGACGATAAATGATGTATGATCTCTAAATATCATCGAGTGAGTGAAATATTCAATGCCCATGTGAGGGCGGGGATATTATTTATTCTTTAGGATATTGGAATGTTGTGTTTTAGGAAAGGGGTGTTGTACACCTTGCACAATACAAAATATTTTAATTATGTAAAATAAATATTTATTTGTGGAGTATCTTTAGAGATGTGTTTAGTCACATTAAATGTTTATTTGGGTCCAATTTGTAAAGTTATATTATACATTGGTTAGATATTTTATGTGTGGGTTGTACATTAGAAATATATTTGATATTACGAAAACTTAGTACCAAAAAGTAATGTTGGGATCAATGGTTTTATGCACTCACGATTTTGAGACACATGATTTTGCCAATACCATAATTATGCATGTGTGATCTTGAATCTATAAAATTAAGCACATATTTAGTGGTTGGGGTTGGCTATTATAACCTTTGAGGTTGACTATCATTTGTATTGAGCTCTCTTGTAGAGTGCACATGTGAAGCATGACATGGAATGTGTCATTGCATGGTTACCTATTATGTTTGGACACACAAATGATACATTCAATGAGACTTTTGTTTCATAAGTATTCATGGAGACTTTGAAAGTGTATTGTGATGTTTTAATTGCTAAATAATACATTGAGTATGGATATTTTTGGAGGATGTCTTTTCCCCTCTTTATGGGTTTCCTAAGGTATATCTTGTGATATTTCTTTAATCTTTGCATTATAGTTATTATATAATCTTGTATGCACAATTTTCTCTCATAGGGTTATGTAGGAAATTATTCAATCAACTTGATAATATCCTTACATTGAGTAAGAAGGAATTGAATAGGGAGGTTACATTGAAACTTGGTCAAAATTAATGTATAGAGGATATTCTCAAATTAGATATCACAATAAAACATTGAAGGCCTTCATGGAGCACCTAGATTGGAGAATTTGGTTAATTTGGTAGTTATGGAATAATTAGTCGATAGTTAGCTGATAGGCTATTATATGTGGGGGAACCCCACCGGGATCTCCTCCAGTCTGACGTCGGAAACCGCATCGGGAACCCCATTGGGAACCCCACGTGCAGGTACACTATGGCTCTCGCTACTCCCAACGCTATGTGGCATCAAACACCCCACTCCATTGCAGTCACTCCCTTTGTGTTGAACAAATTATTCTCTAGAGATCCATTGGGTATGTAATCGTACACTAGCAATTTGTGCTTGCCTTCTACGCAGAATCCCCACATGCGAACAAGGTTGAGATGATGGATTCACCCTATAATGGTCACCTCAGCCCAGAATTGTTGCTCTCCATGATGAAGGCCTTCCAGTTTCTTCACTGCGATCTGCCTCTAATCGGGTAGAAGGCCCCTGTACACCGTCCCGAGTCCTCCCTTCCCCAGTATATTGTTGAAGTCATTGGTGGTTGCTTTCAACTCTACGTACGAGAATTTCTTAGGCTCGCCAAAAATGGAGAAGATTATGATGAGATTTCGTGTTGTGTGGTCCGACTGAGTCCTGGGAAAGGGTATTTTTAGACGGATCACACAAACATTTTCAACTACAGAAATCGAACCATGAAAGAGATTCAGACCTTCTTCCCTACTTGCAGATATCTTCAAATACATGCGCATTTGTGCTCTTGGAGCCCAATATCCGTTGACCAATTTATCAAATTGATAGACACAGTTTCCTATGTCCAGTTTGTGTGCGAAGCCCAGACAGCTGTTGTTGTTCCTACAAAATTCCATGCAGATTGGTAATCTTGTGGTAGACTCTGGCGTAGAATTTAGTTTGTCAAAATAGACAAATCAAGGGGAACAAACGATACATTGGTGAGCTTTTTGATATCATTGTGGGGCTTGCAGCTTCGATTATCGATAGGGTTCCTATCGAAGCTAGGAGGACATTCACAAATTGATTCCCAGCCTGAGTTTACCTTACAGACAACATTCTCTCCACAGGCCCCGTAGATTTTGCAGTGTTGCGAGAAAACTTCCCACACTATTTCCCATGAAGAAGAGAGAGAGGTAGGTAAAAATACAAACGAGCCTGCCTGCTTTTATTTATTTGTTTTCCTCCAGATTAGTCAACTTGTTTTTTAATATTATTTATGCGTTTTGTTGTTTTATTAGTATTGTCTTTTATAAAAATACTACTGTATTATTTAATTGGTTATTATTAACTATATTTATAAATCAATTATATATTAATATTTTTATTAAATAAAATAAATATTTATTTTTTTGTATTTAAAATAAAATATTTTAAAAAAAATATTTGTAAAATGATATTAATGATTTGATTGATTGTAATATAAATATAAACAATTTATACAATAAATAAAATAAAATAAAATAATCTATATAATAAATAATAATTTATGTAATAAATAAACAAAATAGTAATTTATATAATACATAAAATAAAATAAAATAATTTATATAATAATTTATGTAATAATAATGTATATAATAATTTATTTATATAATAATAATTTATGTAATAAATCAATAAAATAATTTATAAAATAAAATAAAATAATTTATATAATAAATAAAATAAAAAAGATTCTTTAAATAAAATAAATAAAATAATATAATAATTTTTTAATAAAAATAAAATTTGTTCTGTGTTATAAAATCCAAACACTAAACAAATAGAAAAATGAAAAACTAAAGTTGTATAGGAAGTGTTGTTTTTGGAATGAATTGGAGAGGAGGGTAAAGAAGTAGAGAGGGAAGGATAGAGAAAGAGAGAGAGAGAGGAGGGTAAAGGGACGAAGGGAGGTAGAGAGGGATAAGCAAGATAGAGATAGGGAGGGAGAGAGAGGTGGGATAGAAAGAAGTAGAGAAGGAAAGAGAGAGCTAGAGAGAGGGAGAGGGAGAGGGAGGGAGGGAGAGGTAGAGAGGGATAGGGGAGTTATAGAGAAGGGATAGGGGAGTTATAGAGAATTAGAGGGGGAAGGAGAGAGAGGTAGAGAGGAATAAGAGAGAGAGAGAGATGGGATGGAGGGAGGGATAGGTAGAGAGGGATATGTGATATAGAGAGAAATAGAGAGGGAAGGAGAGAGCAAGAGGGAGAGAGAAGGGGGGAGGGAGGGATGGAGGGAGAGGTAGAGAGGGATAGGTGAGATAGATCACTACTTTCTTCATGCCGTCCACTGCTTTTCACGGCCGTAAATAATGTGGGCTCAACCTATTAGCGTAAGTATTGCACCTTATTGGGGTGCAAGTGCTAGTATATGATGTGTGAGAGAGGTGTAAGATATGTAAGAGGAGTTACTTTAGATTATTATTTGCTTGATCCTGATTATGGCGCATTAGATTTATTATATGGCTTATTGTTTTGACTTATAGTTTTGGGAAAATGCTTGGTTGTTTCTTGTTTATGATATTTCTATATAGTGGAGACGTGTGATAGAGATTTGTAATGTTTATTTGCAAGTACTTTTATGCTATTAGATTATTATTAGTTAGAGGATAAGTGGACTATATTAATGTACACTTTTATTGTGATTAATACAATCTTGTGTCTCTTTGGTGGAGGAGTTTTTTACAAGGATTTATCCATGTACATTTAATATTCATATGATTTGTACACTTAGGCTTTCCTCTCTATTTTTTCATCAATATTATATGGCTTATCATGTATTTAAACAAATTGAAACACTTAGTTATTAATATTCTCGATGTGTCATTGAATTTATAATCAACATGTATCACATGTAACATTATTACATGGATATATCACATGTCATTTCATATTCTTACATTGAGTAGAGTATTGTCGTATCAATTTCAATATATATAGAATCTATAATCCATCTTTGCACTTCTCACTTTTCACATAAAATTGAATTAACTTGTAGTTTGTTTTACAAGTTCGATATAATGCCCATACCAAGTAACATACGATAATAATCTAAGAATGATCTATTACTTTACATAGATATTATATTCCCCTTATGAGTGTTTGAATATTTACTTTTCATGTTGATTGAAAGTGTACATATACTTTGAAATAAATATTCACATGTGAAATTTTAAAGTTGTGATCCATTTTTATAAGAGAATGACCAACATTAATCTAAATTTTAAACATAAATTATTAAAACTGACATTAAAATGATATAAACTAATGAAATGTAGTTTCTATAATGTATTTTATGTTTGTGTTAAAAAATAAATAAATTTGAATGTAGTTTTTTTGTAAAATTGGCACTATAATATAGTTGCCAATAAAATGCTAAAAATTAGGTTAAGGGGGGCTCCAATTTTTTTATAGTGATTTTTTTTTCATATTTTAAACTTGAAACTTTAGTGCATGGATTATTTTTCTCCATTTCAAAAAATGTATATTTTTAAATAAATATTAGTGTCTTATATCTTGAAAACATAATTATTTTAACAAGATTCCACTTTTTGTCTTAACTATCTATCCAAGATAAAAATGATTATATCATATTAACATGAAATTTATCTTCTAATGCATCATATTTTAAAATATATATATATTTTTCTTGAGAAGACAATCAATCTTTTATTTCGGTGCTCATGACCTATTTTAGTAAAAATAAAATAGAAAGTATAAACACTAGTTAAAATATCAAGAAATTATATTTTTGAAAACTACACACATTTATAAAAGGGTATTTTGATTTTTTTTAATTGTTATTTATGTAAGAGTCAAGAACATGAAGCTTTTCAAATACACATATTTTAAAAGACACACTAAAGTGATGCTACATATGTATCTAGTGGACACTTGCAACTAGAAAAGTTGTAGCCCAAATCTAATTTAGTTGGAATAAATCAAACTAGAATTGTATTTTCACAAAGATTGTTTTTTAGTTGGAAATGCTTAAATTCATTTGTGTTGATCTTACACTCTTGTGACTGATTCACATACATATTAAAGTGGGGATAAAATATAATGGTAAAATTTACATACTTATGCCACTTCCCATTTAATTTTGTACCCACTTTGGTGGAGTGTCTTGAATATAACTACATGTTGACAAGTGGTACACTCTTGTGCTAGGTTTGGCTTATGCCCTTATCTCTATTAATCCCTATTCCCTCCTATTTATACTTATTTATATACATTCATCACTCACCCCTTATTATTACACCTTCATTTGTTGTCATTCTCATATTTGCCTCTATCTCAAGATTATTGTCTTATTGCCCAGGTTCATTTCCACACCAACTGGGATCAATCTTGTAGTATGTATAAAAATGAATAAATAATTCAAAGGTTTAAATTCAAATTCCTACTTTCCTACTCTTTTCTATTAGCTATTATGAGTCAACTTATTACATATTCATGCAATATTTTGCTATGTCTTGGTATCAAAGGTATTTAATGTGTCATTAATCATGTTAAGGATGATGTAATGGATAAGGCAAGAACATCAAGGAGAGTAATTGGAGCATATTTTTATTTTCTAAAGGGACAAAGAATTAGATCTACTTCATTTATATATAGGCTGTCTACATGCTTGTGTATGTTCTCTTTCATATCATTCCTTTTTGTTATCACACCCTAATAAACTTGAGCTAGGAGAATGTGTTCCTTATTGATTTGACAATCTCCTAAAAGTGTTTTTAAGTGCCCTCTTGACCAAATTCAACTACCAAAGGAGTGAAGGTGAGTAGAATTATTGAAATAACATTTGAATATATGACTTCTACATGGCACAATTCAATTCTATATGCCAAATTAAATTTGCATGGATCAATATCAAACTTAAGGGGATCAAGATTAAACCACATAGAAATCTAAGACTACATAAACTTTGGTGCATCCATAAAATTAAGGATAATCAATTTTTACAATATGGTTAGTCTTTTTAGCATGACATCGTTGACAATAATTCATTAATCCTAGAGCTAAGTACCATATCTTCTCATTTATTATCACATTTATTACTATTCAAACATGACTAAATTTAATCTAGGTTAATTTGTGCTTGTTAATTGCATTTATTTAGTTAGTTTAGAAATGTAATTGTGAAATTTACACCCATGCTATTTCCCATTTAGGTTTGTACCAATTTCAAGGAAATGTCTTGATACACATACACAGTGATAGATAATATGATCTTGTGTAAAGTTGGGCTCTTTGCCCTAGCCATTTATCCATCAATATACACATATATATCCTTATACATTTAGCCCCATCCTATCCTCTCACACACACACACACACACACACACACACACACACACACACACACACACACTTCTATACATTCACCTTATCCACCATATTTATCACATTCACCTATGCACCTACCTCCATTTATCTCTTACCTAGCTACATTGATTGTTTGCCCACATTGGAGTATTTTTACAATGGTAGAGTTCTCCCTTCTCTTTTAAATTTTAAAATTAAAATAATTGGTCAATTGGCCTCATTTCCCTTCTCGCCTTAAGTTGACCAAGTACACATTTGTGACAATTTGATGTTGTGTGCTAGTATTTGAAGATATTCAATGGATTCATTCTAATAATCTCCTAATCACCAAATAATAAAAAAACCATTAATTCTAGACCATTGAAGGAGAAAATTAGTAGCAAAACATGTTGATTTGGTGTACTAAAAAAGTAACAAATATGCATCTTGGGGCCCTTGCATGCTACTTTTGATCTTTGTTCACTTTTGCAGGTTGATCCAGGAGAACTTGTCTCTTTGTGATAAAACAATAGCCCTTTAAAGTATTTCTAAATATCATTAGTCCCTAGATCGTCAAAAAGGGTAGGACATACATAAATCCATTAGTGAGTGGAAGAGTAGAACACCATTGTGTGTAATTTCAAGTTCGAACTTAGAGGAAAATTAGTGATTGTAACTTCATCCGAAATTTGTGAACTTGTCCTCTATTAGAACACAAACACATTGTAGATTCAAAGATTCTAGTGACAAAAAATATATATTTTTTAACATATATCAATCAAATTTTAAAAACTTTAAAAAGACTCACTCTTGAATCATATAACTAATTAGCTTAATTGTTAAATTTATATTTCTTAAAATGATAAATAAATCTATCAAATTATTAACATCCAATTATATTTAATTAATCTCAACTAATTAGACTTAATTATATATTTATTCCATAATTAACCTACGTTAACCCAGGGAAACCTTATTTTCCTTCAGAAAACTACTTATATATAAGACATTTTATTTCTTGACAATCACGTTCTCGTCAACTAAATTCAATTAAATCTTTGGATCAAAGACACTCGAGGGACCGTCAAATGAGGAAAACAAGGCATTTAGAAAGCAGGAAAAGGAGGATGCTGGTAACCCCACGTAGGATACAGCTTTCGGGGAAGGCAATTTATAGAAAAGTTGTTGACTGTACGCGGGTTTAGGAGTGGGTGAGGCCCGAGGGTCCCACGGGCCACGCTCTACCCCCAAAGCTTTCAGGCTCTCCTATTTGTATTCATGTCTTATGCCGGCCTGTTTGTGAATTCTGATTTGCAATGTCTGTCTTGAGGAAGTTGATGAATCTGAGTAGGGCGGAGATGAGGACCAAGACTGATTCATTCTATCAAGTTCGGCCCGACTGTGACGACGTTCCCAACACTCGCTTCTCACCCAAGGTAAGGTTTTTATTAACAAACAAATTCATAGGAAGGGTTATTTGATTGATTGATTGATCAAGCCATCTCTCTGTCCTGCTCTACTAAATCGTTTAATTGGGCATAAAAAGCTGCATTGCTCTATGAATTGAAAGATCACTAGCATTAAAGAGACATTATTCTAAATCTTCCATACGGTGGATCACGATCATCAGTTTGATCGGAAAAGTTAATGTAAATAATCTTTCTACAATTTTATTCAAAAGCTTTTCAAATACAATCTAAGATATATGATTAATGCGCAGAGGCAATCGGGTTAATAGTTTTTTTAAGGAGAGCAATAATATAAGGCAACTAAAGGCTTAAAATTTCAGTATAGAGAACTAAAGGTTCGAGCCAAATTATGAATTTAGGCACCACAATCTATGAGATGGAGCTAAACCCCCGTGATCCTGTGAAATGAGTAGATGGAGGATAGATTGGACGTAGGAAAAGAGTCGAATGGACCTTAGGTGCCCACACTTCAAATCATCAATATTTGACCTGGCTCTGAGTTGATCCCGCATCCATTCCCTCGTATGCTCATGGAAGATTCTGCGTATCCTCGACATCGAAAATGTTATTACTTGACTGTTATATATCGTGATATACGTTAAGGAGTCTAATGCCTTGCAAAGACACCGATGTGAGTTAAATGTTAGAATTATAATTAGACTATCCGATTCCTAGTTTTGTTAGTGTGTGTTAGCTGTCCATTTAAGGAACGGTTTGTTCGTTGAACCAACCCAAACAGTTTTGTTTTGTTATAAATAAATTCCTTTTGGGATCTGTAAGTTAATTCAAATCAATAAATATGTTTATATATCTTTGCCTTCTCCATCATTTGCTATCAGAGCCAGAAAGAGGTGGATATCTGGATTCAAATCCTGATGGCAGTAGATCTGCACATTAGGCATCCGGTGCAGGGGTGTCCGAAACTCATGACTTATATCTATTGCTGTTACTATTACTTCTCTGCTGTATTAATTCTGTAATAATGCAAACTTTGATGATGACAGAAGCTTTGATGAGGTAATAGACAAGGAGGTCATCAAAGGTGAAGAGCACAAAAGCTCTGCTGTCATATTGTTGCAGAAGAGGCACTGCTATTTGGTTCAATGTCTCACCAAAAACCTGTGCTCTATAAAGGATCTTGATTACCATCACTTGGAAGCTCAGAACTCTTAATCGACTTGCAAGGATTACTATCAAAGAAAATACTGTTGTTATTATTCTCGCCCTTATGTTCTGGTTGTCCTGAAAATGATACTATAGTCCAACTATGAGCAGCTTCTGGAAATATTGCAGGATGCAGCTATGAAGCACCATATAGACACACTCGAGGCACTGTGGGGGATTGCAGACAAGGATCCTACACAGTGCAAATTGTTTGTGAGGGGGCCATGAGGATCAGGAAATCCATTAAGTTGTAGTGCATGGTGGTCACTAGAGATTCAAACCCATCGAACATCTATTGCTCTGCTATATAAATTTCAGTTGATACTCAAAAATTAAAAAAACCAGAAAGAATGTCCCAGTTCCTGTTCTTATTCATACAACTTCATTTGGGTATAACATTTCTCATTTCTGCTAAAAGAAAATCCCGCAGGGTTGGTCAATTATGAAGCTGCAGAAGATATACCGCCTCTGCCTCTGCCTCGCCCCTTTCCCCCTCCACACACAAAAAGAGAAGACTGCAAGCTATTATTTCTTGTCTCATTTTGTCACTCAACTAGCTGAAGAATAGTTCTCTTGCTAGTGTTCTGCACAAGGCCAATCTTTTGAGACAGAGAAGAAATTTGGAGGCAGGACACCAAATTTTTTTACTTTGTTTTTTGAAGTAATAGATTCTTCTAAGGCTAATTATGACTGTGGAAATGTGAAAGAGGTCACAGGCATATGCAACCATGAGAAGCAAATGTATATGCAACTGCAGATGAGAATCATGAAGCATAGTGTAATTTGGCTAGCAAACTGAGAGCTGGAGTATATTGATATAACAGAAGGACTAAGAACACAAGAATAACGTCAACAACTGTCTGGGCAAAATGACACTCATAATAGAAGAATTTTCCAAGCCATTTGTTAAATTTAGGCATCTCTTGGGTTGTATTGAATTACAAATTGATCCAGATACCTGATCCATGGACATCCTGTGGAGATTATATTTGTCAACCTTCCCATCCTACCAAATCAAAGTGTTTTCCATAGCTAAGTAGTTTATGGAGGCTGAATTATAGTAAGACCAAAAGAGGCAAGGAAACATGGCTGAGGCCAAATTGATGCTTGGGGAAAACTGCTAGGTGAGTCGAACTACCTAGAATGGGAATGAAGATGAAGGAAATCCTAATGTTTTTGTTAAAATTCAGCACATAGTATGCATATTCTACACTCTAGGGTTTGAAATGACTTGTGTTAGTTAACCTTCAATCAAACCTGCAATTCTGAGCGCACCAACCTGCATACACAAACTTCTGAAAGTACAAACAATAAAACTGAAATTAGAATTCTGCAGTTGCTGAATATATTTAAAAAAGTATTTTGGGAAAAAATTCTGAGTACAAAAAGATAGACACCTTAAAGTCATAAATAACCCATAAACTTTGCACTCTGAATCAGAAAAAAAGTGCCTTATTTTTAGTTTGCCTTTGATCACAAAGAACACTTCTAAAAATATGCCAGCCGCCTAGAGTAAATACAATGAAAGCTTCACCTAAATATAATCCAAAAGCAGTGCCTAAAAGAAACTGATATTGTTGCCCAAATATAATCTAATATTGCGCCTAAACATCAACAGCTTTGACCACTAAAAATACTCCTCAAATCTGTTTCTATATTGAAGTCATAAAAGCACCCAATTGAGGAGAGAAAAAAATCATTTAAAATAAAGTCTGATATTTTTAATTTGCTGCACCTAGCAAACCAAGTGACAAAAATGTAACACTCCCTCTTTGCAAGGAAGGTGTTCTCCATCAACTCCAACTTCTCTATCTGGATTTCAAACTTACCTTTTGACAGGGGCTTTGTCAACATGCCTGCAGCTTTCTCATTCAAAGGAACATATTTAAGAATGACTGCTCTCTTTTGAACTTTGTCTCTGAGAAAATGCTGATGAATATTGATATGCTTGGAGCAATCACTAAACACTGGATTTTAGAGAGTTTGATGCAACTATAATTGTCATAGCACATTATTGTCAACTCCAACATCTGATTAGTAAGTTTTTCTATCAACTTGTGGATCTAGATAGCCTCACAACTAGCAGAAGAAGCTGCTATATACTTTGCTTCAATTGAATTTAATGCTACTGCTGCCCATTTCTTGTTGAACTAGGATATCATTACTGACCCTAATCTGAAACAAAACCTTGAAGTGCTCTTCTTGGCACAAGCATCACCTACCCAGTTTGAATCTACAAAGCCATACAACACTAACTCTTTGCCTCCAACATGCTTCAACCCATAATGAACTGCGCCTTTCAAGTATCAGAGCACATGCTTTCTAGTAGTCCAGTGAACTTGCCTTGGCTCAACCATAAATCGACTTAATGTGTTCGCTGCAAAACAAATAGCAGGTTTAATATTTACCAAGTATGTTAGAGAATGTATTAGTTGCCTGATTCTAAATCTCTGCTCAAGTTTAGAAATTGAATCACTGGAGTAGCAAGAGGCTCACAATCCAACATCAGAATTTTTTGTAGAATTTCTATTGTGTACTTCCCTTGACTTACGAAAGACTTCTCTTTGCTTTACCATACTTCAAGACCCCCCAAAAAATGCATAATGTCAATATCTTTTGTGTCAAATTTGGATGCCAACTTCCTTGTTAACCATACTGTGAGCTTGTTGCTACTTCTTGTAAGAGTAAGATCATCCATGTACATAACTAAACTAGCAAATCAGATTTATCAAATAAATATTAAAGATCCTAATCTTTAATAGTTTTAATGAAGTTCAAACTCAATAAGTACTCATCAATCTAAGAGTACTTGAAAGTGAGAAGCATTGGAGTTCTTTGTAGTGAAGGCTCTTTTGAAATCTTGTCCTTCAACACTTACTAAGGACACTTGTTTAATATGTATGCTGTATAGCTGCATGCTTCGGTCCAAAGAAAATGGGTAGATCTAGGTCATGAGTCATAGACTTAGCAATCTTAGTGATGGACTCGCTCTTCCTCTCTGCAACCTATTTTGTTGAGGGTTGTTAGGCATAGTCAACTCCCTCTTGATCCCTACATCTTCACAAAAAACATTGAAGCCCTAGGAGATATACTCACCTCCATTATTAGATCACGGCAACTTAATCCTTCTTCTTGTTTGATTTTTCATAAGAGCTTTAAATTCTTGAAGTTTCCTAAAGACCTCATCTTTGGTCTTCATGAAATTAATTTAGGATTTTCTTGAAGAATCATCAATGAAGGAAACATAATAAACTAAGTTGTAGGGTATGCCTTTGGGTCTTGTTCCCGCAATGAGAGTGGTAGAACTGTGCCATAGGTGCTCCCATGTGCACTTGCAGCCACAATGCCGATTTAACAAAAAAGGCATCAAAACCTATTTTTTAAAGCATTTTTTGACATTAAAACATAAACAAAAACCCAAAACCGACAATTTAGATAATACATATTTCCAACCAATGAAACTGTTAACATAGGTCAATGAATCAGATCTAGAATTTCTTTTGATGTGTGCTCATTGCTCGAAAAAGTAGTCATGATGTCCTTGCCAAGTGCACATCCCTTGCATGCACTAGTTTTTTCTACTTGAATTAGGTAACCCATGCACCATATCCTTCAACAAAAAAGGTAAGAGTTTCATAATATATGTGGCCAAACCTCTCATGCCAAAGCTCACACAATTTGTCACTATCATGTATCAAGGCTGCTTGCCTGATTGGGCCATCAATCATCTAGGAATATAAAGGACATCATGAAGGTCAAGTATATTCCCAAAAAGCAAGCGGAAAGAAATAATTCCTATCCTAGTAATTGGATATGTGGCATCATCACCAAGTTCTAATGTACATAGCCTTTTGCTCTTGAAGTATGTTGAAATCCTTCTTATCGAATGTCATGTGTCTTGATGCTTCATTGTCCACATACCGCCTATACTAGAAATGGTGTTAGTGGATTAGCATGAAGCCATGAAGAAGGTAGCCTCAAGCTTGGATGGAAGCTCATCCATTGCTGTAGCTTCTACTCTCCTTGCAAACTACTTATGTTGTTACCATTGCTTGTCCTTCCCATTTTTCTCAGAACATTATGAAGCATAGTGTCCAAATTTTTGGCACTTGTATCTTACAATCTAATTGAAGTGGCTTCAAGTTAGTAGTTTTGCTACATAAAATCATCTCAAAGATTCTCAAAGGTGGGAAGTTTCTCACAAGGATAGACACCTTTGAACAAAAGGGTCCTAGGATGGAGAGAACCCATTTAAGGCAATGAGTACCAAATCTTTGTTTTCCACCTTAAACTAGTTGTTGCAAGCTGGTCAAAAAGTTTTGCGATCTTTATTAGGAAGGTAGCTACCATGACTGTTTCACTCATGCATGTGGCATTGAGTTTGTTCTTCAACAATATCTTATGGGAGATGTTATACACCCTAATGAAGAGTGGTTAAGGCATCATACATCTTCTTTGCTAATTTCTTTTCAACAATATGTGGAATCAAATGATCCTTCATAGAATTCAAGAAGACACACTTTGCCTTGGCCATCTTCTTGTTATGATTAGCCAACTAAAAATGATTGGTTGGAGGTGTTAACATGGCTTCCACATAGAACCAAAGATCAATTTCTTGCAATAACATTCACAACCTACACTTCCAAGCTAAGTTACTGGTTTGAGTTCAAGGGTTCAGTTTGCGAGTTTGGTCAAAATATTTTTTGGGGTTGGGTTCCTTTTAGGTTCATCCATACAAAAATATATAAAAATAAAAAATATATACATATTTACAACAGTAAATAAGTTCAAAATACCACACATAGCATCATATATTGTATAATAAACAAAACCACCATAAAAATAAAAAACATTAGAATGCCAATTAGTCAAACTCGAATGTCATGATATATATTATATATTAAAATTAACTACATTGCTGCATTTCTCCTTGTAGGTCAGCATTAGGGAAGATTGCCCAATTGGATGACGATATTATTAGATGAAGACTTGGAGGCAAACTTGGAAACTTGGACTTGGAGAGTACATGGAAAATCAAATGAATTCAATGGGAGTTTGGGGGTAGTGCCCCCAACGGAGTCAAGGGGCAGTGCCCCTTGTAGGGGTTTGGGGGCAGCGCCCTTAGTGGGGTTGAGGGTCAGCGCCCCTCGTGGGGGTTTGGGAGCAATGCCACCAACGGGGTCGAGGGGTAGCACTCCTCGTGGGGTCTGGGGGCAACGCCCTTGGCGTGCTCCCTGTCGCGATATAGGGTAGAGTTGAGGGGCAGAGCCTTGGCCACCAAGCCCAAATTAAGACCTCCAAAACCACACAAACCTTTATGGCATACATCATTTTGCATTCACAATGAGACCCAAATTAAGACCTTCAAATCCACACAAACTGTCATGGTAGACATCATTTTAGGGTTAGGGGGGAAAATTGGACTTTTTTAAGTTAAAAAAGTTGAAAACGCCCAAAGTCGGCTAGGGTCTGCTTGGGTTCGGCAGGGCCAGACCCATAGTCTGTGGACCGGACCCTGTCCAAACCCACAGGGGATCGGACGCGGACCTCGAACCCGGGTTGAACCGGATCGGGACCAGGCCCCCCCTTGGGCGAACTGGTAACATAGCTTCCAAGGAGTAAAATTTTCAAGCACCCTCTAGGTGGTCACCCTTTTTGAGACCGAGACTAGTCATATTCACAGCTGTCGATACATGCTGAAACTGAACAAATCACAAGAAAATAAATTGGATCAACGACCTATCACAAGTGGAGATCAACACTCCAATCACTTGAGTAAATAGGACATCATACCCTACAAACTTTCATAGGTCCAAGATACTTCAGACATTGAATTAAAGCACCAAAATATTCTTGCAATTCCTATCACAAGTAGCAACAAATTCCATTCAGAAATCTGGAAGATCTTAGTAACAATGCTTTAATACCATGTTAAAATTCAGCACATGGTATGCAGATTCTACACTCTAGAGTTTGAAACAATTGTCTAACTTACCTTTTGATCAAACCTGCAATTTTGAGTACTCTATGTTGCACACAAAATTTCAAAAGTATAAACAATAAAATTGGAATTAGAATCTGTAGTTACTGATTTTTTTTTTTTTTTGAAAAAAATTGAGTACAAAAGATGAATGCCTCAAGGTCATAAATCACCCAAAAACTTGGCACTCCAAATCAGAACAAAGCACCTTATTTTTAGTTTGCCTTTCATCACAAAAAGCACTTCAAAAAATATGCCAGCCACGCATAATAAAGACAATAAAATAGTGTTACATGGGGATGCATCCCCTAGACCTTTGCAGCCATCCTTGTCCTTGGGACATTTTGGGGATGGAAGGATGGCTAGGAAATGTACTTGGGGCTGTCTCTAATCATCAAAACATTTGAGGACATTCTAGAAATGCCAGAAAAATTACAGGGGATGGTAGGTTGCCCCTGACCATCCCCTATGACTCAGCAAAAAAAAAGTTAGAAATTCAAAAAAAAGAAAAGAAAGAAAAAACAGTACCAAATTTTTTACCAGCACTGGTTGTTCCATGTTTGGCATACTAGATCTAAAAGTCAGGTCAAGGCTACTGCAATTATCTATTTTTTGGTGCTCAGTTGTGTCGTTCAATTCATTATTAGTATAAAGATGTATTAGAAAATAGAAAGTATAGATATTCAACAATAGTAGGTTTGACAAATATCATTTGAAGTGGGTTGATGGGAATGTGGATCAAAAAATGAAATCTAAACTCTGCCCGATCTTTGTTATCACAAGTAACTGATGTTTGTAATTCTCTCCTTTATATAATATAAATATATATATTTAAAAAACAAAAGATGCAAGTCTGTGCCTAATGTTATGGAAATTTTGCCTTGGTTCTTTGAATAGATGGTCTAGATCCAAGTGTTTCAATATATATATATATATTTATGTTGATCAAGTGTTTCAATATTTAGGACATGGTTTAATGAGACATGCTTGAAACATACATCATCTACTTAATCGAGACATCCTATATCAGTATCGCAAAGTAGGACTGGTCTATAGTTATGTCACTTTCATACCTATCTTTTTTGAAAAACCAGAATTAAGTGTGAGCATAAACGTTAAATGTACTAAGGATATGCATTTACCCTATGATAATTGTAATTTGTATCCTTTGGGGATTTTATTGTAATCGTTATATAACATGCACATTGACAACGAAAGCAATGGAATTTTGTTAATGTGTGTTGACTTCAATGTGAATTCTCAATTCAGCTCTAATGTTATGTAATATGGTTCTATAATGTATACGATGAATGCCTTATATATGACTAATTGAAATTTTCTAGTTTTTTTTCCCAATTTTAAATTGTCATCCCCTAAAAAGAGGCCTCCTATCCCCTACGGTACCAGAATCACTTGCCACTGTCCCTGTCCCAGCTATAAAAGCAATGCCTACATATAATGCAAAAGTAGTGCCTAAAAGAAAATAATATTAGCACCTAAATATAATCTAATTCTGCACCTAACATCAGCAGCTTTGATTACTAAAAATAGTCCTCAAATCTGTGCCCAACTTAACTCATAAAAGTGCCCAGCTGAGGAGGAAAAATACTTAAAATAAAGTCTTATTTTTCAAATATGCTGTGCCTAGCTGCACAGGTGACAAAATCAAGCAGTTTGAGGATGTTTGGAATGTGCTTGAGGTCAAAAAGCTGATCAATTCGAGCCATTTAGAAGAAGAGCAGTAGGTCAAACAAAATTGTAAGGCCCTCGTGCTCTTACATTGTCATCTGAAGATAGGTTGCTTACCCGCATTGCAAATATGGAAAATGCTTGTGAGTCCTGGAAAAAATTGAAGATTGTGAAAACAAGGCACGGGTGTTATATGTCATAGGGAAGTTACACATGCTAAGATTATAGGATGATGAAAAACTCAAAGAAGTTCTAATGCGACTAATAACCATAAAAAAATCAACTACTAGAAGTGGAGAAAGATCAATTGATGATTATCATACTCCATGTTCTGCCTTCATCATTCAAAGTGTTTATAGCCTCGTTGAGCCTCACCAATCACCAAATTAACCTAAGTCACCGCATTTGATCGAATATCAACTTGAAATTCGAAATTCGTCGAATTTCAAAAAAAAAATTGAAATTCGTTCAAATTCGAAATAAATTCGTACGGTCGAAATTTTTTTATTTAAAAACTCTTAAAGCATTTTTTTTTGGGTTTTTTTTTTTGAAAAATGGCATCGATGTTTGAGATTCAGCCATCTCTGATTGCACGCGATTTTCCTGCAACTGCGTTTCGTTTCTGGAATGTTTCTGGTTAAGGATGGACCTTGTGACGCTGCGAACAAATATTGAAGTCTGAAGAAACTACGATTCTTCTCTCTCGGCATCGTGTCTCTGCATTGTCTCGGGCCCTCAATGCAGATCACAATTTACTTTGCGTCCAACAAAACCAACAAGATGAACCAAGTCTCGGCGTCGTCACTCTACATTATATGTCTGGAAGTCGTCGCCTGCAACTCGTCCTCTTGGAAGCCACCGCTTGTATCACCTACGGCTGGAACTTCAGGTTGTATAAAGTTATAAACCATATCTTATATTTATTATAAACCATATATTATAAATTTATAAAGTGCCGCTTGCTTTTTAATTTTAGGGTTTAGTTTTGAGGCATTTCTTATTTAGTAATATTTATTATTTACTATTTAGTATTAAGTTTATTTATTATTTATTAATATTCAGTATTTATTATTTTATTTAGTATTTAATATTTTATTATTTAGTATTTTATTTACTTATTAATTTTTACAGTTTATGATAAATTATATATTTACAGTTTATTTATTAATATTTACTATTTACTATTTTATTATTTTATTTAGTGTTCAAAATTTTATTATTTTATTTAATATTTAATATTTTATTATTTTGTGAATATATTAATTATATTTATAAAAAAATAAAAATTACATAAGGCGAATTTAATCCGAATTTTTTACTTTTCAAATTTTTTCCTTGCCGAATTTCATTCGAATTTCAATGTTGTCGAATTTGAATTCGAATTCGAATGCGGCGACTTAGAAATTAACTATCAAGAACTTGTTGGCTTGATTCAAGAATTAGAAGCACAAGATGCAGGGGACAATGATGATGAAAGAAAGGTTCTTTCTTCCAAACCAAAAGGAAAGGAGATCTTCTAGCCAAAGATAAACTTTAGTGATGCACAAAACTTCAAGGAAAGGAAAAGAACTGCAGTCAACAACTTTTCACATTGCAGCAAGTTCTCCTATGACACCGAAAATTGTTGGTATAAAGGTTCCCTACACAAAATAGAGGAAATTGCCACCAACCCAAAAGATAGCAGAATCAGCAACATCAAAGTAATGTTTGTTTACTGCTAACTCTATTTGATCGATTATTACAGAGCAAACAGTAAAGTAGATATGAGAATAATTCAGAACAGCAATTCAAAAAGATATGCCATTAGATTCATTCAATGGCTTTTACAAAATGTTACAAGAATCCCATGCATGTGGTCCCCGATCATGTCTACAATGAGAAATATATAAGATGGTTGACGGTGGTTGAGGACTACCAATAGTCGGCAACTGTCAATGGTTGGGAATTAACTTTGCTAATTGCAATAAAACTATCATGATTATTTATGGACTACAATGTTCTCAAGAAAGACAATGGTGATGATATTGAGAATGATGACGTCACAAATTTTGAAAGTGATGATGATGTGATCCAAGTATTACCTAGTCACATAATTTCGTATATCGACTAGAATTTTACAAGGCATATGTTTGGGACGAAGGATTGATTCTTGCAGTTAAGCATAAAGAGATTGTCAGCCTTGGAGAGAACTTTAATTTGGAAATTAGAAGTAAAGGCATTGCTCCTCTCACTCACAATGAAAACAAATGTGAAGTCCAAGGTCTTGTTTACCCCTAAAATGAAGAAGAATCCATTGTGAGTGAGTCAGATGCTTGCAAGCAATTTGAAAGTTGAATTTAAAATGACAGGTCCAAAACTTTGTTTGATGAAAGACAAGTCCAAACACAATAAATTTGTGGTAGAAGGATTTGAGAGAGGAGTCGTTTCTTCTTTGATGTCATACTTACTTAAAGACACCTCGCTCTTTTTGTTTCTAGTGAAGAACTGTAACATACCCAATGTTTACTCTCTTGTTTTCACCTAAGATATAACTTATGAAGCAGATAATTCAAGTTTCCAAAAAAACAGGGAAATGAAAATTTTCCTTTTTCAATAACATAATTGCATATTGCATAAATAATTTCACATGACATTGCATAAATGAAATAACATAACATAATTCCAAGTAAATGGAACTCATCTTTTCAAATACAGATTACAATAGATACATGATCATATATTCAAATTCATAACTTCCAAGAGTTCAAGGTCAAGGTATCCTTATCTAGATTACACTTCTTCTCACAATCTTAGAATGCTCTATGCTCAGATTATCAAAATGAATGAACAGCCAAATGATGAGGAGCTGCTCTAATTTATATTGAAAATTGGATAGAAATCAATCGCTAAAAGGAAGCTCAACTTGTTCAAATGATGCCACCTCTCCAAGTTCTGCCAGTCATGGGAGGTCTATTTGTCGACTTAGCCCCATATGAAAGCCACGACTTTTCTTGTTAAAATTAGTTGATGCCACCACCGAAAATGCAGCTGCACAATGTTTTAAATTATTGTTTGAAATAGTCCACAAAACTAGTTGTAATTTCCCCATTTTTGCCATTCGCCCTTCAATGCTTGATAGCCTATTTCCGGAAGCCCGTAGGCTTGTTAGAGGTAAAATTAGGGTTTCCTATGCTATTGGGATTCTGGAGCAGTTTTGAGGGTTTGCATGCATGAGTTTCTGATGCATGTCCGATGATGTTTTCCGGGTTTTTGGAGAGCTTCAGAATGGTGTGACATGCATCTTCATCAGACAACCTTTTCCGGAACTTGCTATTTTTAGCCAACACATTGGAGTTTCGAGATTTGGAGTGCGGATTCTTTCTGGGTTTTCGGAGAGCTTCGCAATGGTAGACATGCAAAGTGAGCGGAGCAACTTTTCAGAATTTACTATTTTTAGTAAGTTCTATTTTTAGCAGGATTCCAGTCAGCAGCAACACAATAAGCTTTTCATTTTAAGCGGAGCAGTTGAGTTTTCCCTAATTTGGCTTTCTGAGGTGCATTTGTGAATAAATGATTTGTTTAAATCATTTAATGATTTTAATATTTTATAACCTTGGCCTAGCGTAATAATTTCATGTTGTTTTTAAAAGTGGTCATAAAAGGGAGGACGTCTCATGAAAGAAATATTTAATATTTCTAAAGTAAGTTAATTATTTTAAGGATGGGACGCCACTTTGGAGATGGTTATTATTTTATTAAAAGTTTATTATCTCCCTAAAGTTTGGACGCCAAAATAAGAGGGAAGAAATATTTTAAAAGTTAAAATATTTTCAAGAGCAAGAAAGGGAGTTTTTTATGGAGAAGCTGAAGGGTCACCTCAAAACTTATAAAAAAAGGCCTTTGCTCTCTCATTTATTATCTTGGAAAATGTTGTAAAGTTATGCTGTTGAATTAATTTCAGAATCCGGCTAAGGGAAAGCTTAGCAAGTTTACTACATTCTTCGGGCTGGAAACTATGGTACCCTAGATGGTTGTTTGAGAATGTGCTTCATCCAGAAGTGCATATTGTGCATCAAAGTGAAAATATTGGTGAGAATTTCGAGTTTTAATGTTGCTGGTTCACATACAGCTGAAATCAAATTTTGTTAGCAACTTTGTGAATAAATTTTATTTCATTCTGGGCATTTGTGCTATATGTGATTGTTGACCACGGGCGACCCTTTCCATGAAAGCTGAGATTTAATTTCAAAGAACCTGATTTTTAAGAGCAAAATCGCCCTTCTAGCCATGCCGTACCCTCTTAGAGCACATTGAGATTCGTGCCAAATAAATGAGGAGGATTTGATGCTGTTTTCTGATTTGTTCTTGGGTGCCATACTCCTAGAGAGCCTTTGCAAAAGATTTCAGTCAATTCGGAGGTAATTTGGTGAAGTTATGAGCATTTAAGTGAGTTTGTAGTTGTTGGTAATTCATTTCCAGAATTGCAGATTTTATATCAGATTTGTTTCAGTTTGAATTTCTAGTCTTTTCTTCATCAAGTATTGTTGATATCTAACATGGAATCATCCAATATCTTGGTGCTTTGAAATTATTGTAATATTCATGTAATTTACAGCTCTTTTGTCATATTGTAAGACTGTAAACAGTAGTACTGTTCCAGTTTATTATTGCTGCAATTATTTCTTAATTTCATATTAAGCACCCCTGGATGGTATACCGCCAGTGTGGAGAAACGAATTGTTTAAGCCTTCTTGTACCCACTGTCAAGTGGTGAATCCCCACTCTTGAGTGGATGCTTGCCGCAACGGATGAATTGTTTATTTGTAATTGCTATACTTCAAGTATTCACATGGCATATCTGCCATTTGATATGGCTACCACTTTATTAACTTTAAAGTGGCAAATATATTATTAAAGTGGCAGCCATATCAAATGGTAGATATGCCACGTGAATACTTGAAGTGTTAGTTAATATATATATATATATGTATACACACACATAACAAATCTTTAATGTGTATATACATATATATATATATATATATATATATATATATATTAATAAATATACATTATTCAATTAAATATAATAATATATAATTTATATATACGACAATCAATTAAATATATATATATATATATATATATATATATATATCGTTTAATTACCTGCATATTTATTATGTATATACTTATGAGTATATGTAGATACCATTATCTACGCATATTCATACCTCCATACGTACATATATACGGTCCGTTATATATACAATATATATTCCCTACATATGTTCATATATATATATATATATATATATTCTAATATACATAACATGTAATATATGCTATTTACATGAGTTTCATTATTTCAATTTGATTTGATTAAATGGTCAAGGAGGATCAAAGACAACCAAACCTATCTTTTCCTATTAACCAAAAGCCTATCAACTTAAGTTTAGCGCTTACTGATATAGAACATAGATTGACTCAACAAAGTTCCTCCAACCTATGCAAGTAAGTGTGTGCGTCTTCTCAGATAGATATACCAATGGTTCCAATACCAACCTCCTCTCTTGGGTGATACTCTCCCTCCCCCACTGGAGGGTTCAAACCTTTCTTGCATCCAACTTAGAGCAACATGTTTGTAGTTAGTTGATAACATATAAATCACATTCATAATATAACATAAGCATCATTAAGCATTTTAAAAAGTAATTTCATCATAATGCATATGCATACATTGAACATCATCAAGACATAATCTTGCATTAAAATCATATTTACTCATAAAGGTAAAAGTAATTTGGTAATTTTAGCATTGGGGTGTAACATATCCTCCCCCTTAAGAATCATCTTCCCCGATGATCTAAAGTATCATAGCATATAGATAAAGTCAAATAAAGGTTTTACTATCAATTTTCAAAATCATGTAAGAGATGGAAAATTTCCTTTTTAATCTCATTATAACCTTACCTCGTAGCACTATCCTCTGCAAACTGGTCCCATTGGACCTTGCATTGAGTGACCGTGCTATTACACTAGTAAAACTTGCGTGATTCAAGCAATTTTTCTCTTTTGAGAACTTTTTCAGTATGCTTAGCATCAACATAGCTTTTCTGCCTATCATTCTTCTTTGCTTATTCGTCTTCTTGATCAATTTGATCTACTCTTCCATTTCTGAAAATATTTCTGAACTAAAGCTAATCCTATTTTCTAGCTTATCCCAGCTTATAGGAATTCGACATTTCCTTCTGTATGATGTTTCAAATGGATCAAATTTTATCACAAAATGATAGTAATTGTTGTAATAAGAATGTTCTACAAATCCACCAGGACTAGGTTTACCCTTTTTGTCTGACTTACCTATCTCAGGGTGATAAGCTAAGCTTATATTCAATTGAGTTTTTCAATGAGGTGAATATGGTTTACTAAAACCTTAACATTACTTGCGTGTCCCTAATTGAGATAACCTTTTTTGGAACACCATGCAACCAAAACACTTCTTTGCACAAATTTACGAGCTATGACTGGTGTCCTACTTGTCAAATTTTCCGGTATGAAATGGGCTACCTTGGTGAGCTTGACCACCATTATTAAATAACATTACGCCTATTCTTTGACATAGGAAGACCTTGTACAAAATTCATACTAATGATCTGCCACTTCCTCTCTAGAATTTCATGAGGATATAAAAGTCTTGCCGGTGATGACATTTTGTCTTCACCCTCTGACACTCTAGACAACTTGCTACAAACCTTGTAGCATCTCTCTTCATTGCTTTCCAAAAATATAGTGGCTTCACATCAACCAATAGCTTTGTCACTCCAGGATGTCCTGAATAGGGTACAGAGTGAACTTCCTCATCGTATTCCTTATCTCCTTGGAGTCTGGTACATAGGTACTTCCTCACCGTATTCCTTATCTCCTTGGAGTTTGGTACATAGGTCCTTCCTTTGATTCTTAGCAGTCCATCTAGATGAAATGAAACATCTCCCTTGGGCTTTTGTATCTCTTGATTCTTGAAAACAAAATGAACAAATATTGTCGAGGAGATACGTCTCCTTCGACTTAGGGTATCTGCAACTTGATTTTCTTTGCCCTTTATATAATTAGTTTAAAAATCATAATCCACTATTAGCTCATGCCATCTCCTCTCACGAGCATTTAGATTTGGTTGGGTAATCAATATTTTAGACCATGCTGGTTTGTCTTTTTAACTCAAATTGTTTCCAAAGCAAATAATTTCTCCACATTTGCAATGCCTGAACAACTGTTGCTAGCTCGATATCATGGGAGCATGGATTTGTTCATATATTTTCAATTTTCTAACTCAGGCGATAACTTGCCCTTCTTGAATAAGCATCCTGCCTAACCTTTTTCCAAGGTATCAATGATAACTATAAATTGGCCTTCCGAATCTGGAACTTTTAGAATTGGTGTTGTAGTTATTTCTCTTTTATTTGGTCAAAGGCCTCTGACTTTGTCCTGACCATTCAATCTTTTGCTAACAGATCCTACAACAAAGCCTTCAACTCCAACAACTTTGTTGTGGTCATAAGAAACTTTGGATATAAGTTTTGATTCGAGATGTATGTCTATTGAGGAGTCGAAAGGCTTATTAGGAAGTAATCCAGGTATTTTGTCTGGAAATATATCACCCCAAACCCCATTGAATAGGGTACTTATTTGTATCTGATCTTTTCTCAATCCATATACTCTTCTCCTCGATGTTTTCCGAGACTCATAAACATTAAATCATCTTAAAAGATGAACTTTTGGTATTCATTTATTTTCTCCATTTCAACCACAAAGAGTTAAAATTCTTCTTGCTTGGCCTTCTACAATTGAATTGCTATTACTTGCCTTATCTTACCCTCACTAGGTATACTTTGCAAATAGTTTTTGTTCCCAAGGTTGTTTAGACATTTTGTCATTTTAGGAAGCGGTCTCCCTTAGCTCTATATAATAACCTCCTCTGATCTGGGGTTTTTACGAGAAAAAATACAGAAAACATATATATTTGCAAAACAACCAATTCCAAACAGTTGCATGAAAATTAAAACTCAGATTTGATTATGGCTTAAGAAATACATTAGAATCATACTTGGATTACATAATGTGCAATAATGCAGATCTAAAAGTGTTTGAATAGCAACTAAGAATATCAACAATCTTCAAAACCTTGTATGATTCGACCCTGAATGTCCCTTCAAATTGATTATCAATTGAAACTTGAAAACTCTATAAACCCTTGAATGATTATCTCTAGGAAATCAATGAAGCTCTGTAATAATCTTTGTATGAGACTCTCTCTCAGAATGCCCTTGGGTGATCTTCCACACCTATAGACATTGTCCTCTCTGAGGGTTTTCATCCTCAAAAGCTTGAATCTTCAAACCAGCAAACCCTATTGCTCAACTCTCTCGTTTTTTGCAAATAAACAATGAATACTCAAAAATGACTTCTTTTGGCTTTTTATCGTTATCCCAATTTCCAATGCCAACTTTTGCAATTAAGCTTTTGAAATAATATTAAATTGTCGTCTTTTTAATATAATTGAATTTTAATAAAATATTTGATAAAGTACCATTAAAATAATAGTACTTTATTAAAAGTCACTTTATTTCCTTTATAATGCCAAATTATAAAATTACTTTATTAAAAGTCACTTTATAACATTAAATTATAAAGTCACTCTAATAATTAATGTTATTAAAGTAATTTGACTTTAATAACTAAATTAAATTGCCAACTCAATAATAATCTGACAATAACCCCTGAGAGTGATCCAAGCACAATTTCCAACTGCTGGTGTGGTGATCACTGATCCTGGTATAACTTACTATAAGTAGTAAGTATGAACAATGTGCTCCAGAATTGCCTCCGTAAGGCCTACCAACCAACATACTAAATCATTGAGCTGTATACGTTGGAATGGATACTTGAGCTTGCTGAAGAACCAAAATACCCTCCAAAGGGTCCCCTAAACATCCCATTAGCCTACAGGGACCAAAGTCATAGGCTAATCTTGCAAAGATATGGATCCCAAAAAAAAGGGGACATTACAGTCTGCCCTCTTCAAGATTGCTTGTCCCCAAGCAATCCTCACCTGAACAACCAGGTCTGTCCTGAATGCCGGGATCCCAAACTAGTCTGTACAACGCTCTACCCAAGCTCCACTGCAACCACTGAAGAAAGAAAGAGCTAAACTCGGCAGCCCTGTCAAATATCGTCTGAAGAAGAAGCAAACTGCCAAGCAAAGTAGATCCTAAAGCCCGCAACCCAACCGAAAGCTTGCCATACTCATCACCTACTGACCTCTGCTGCGCGACTCTAATATAATCTTCACCAAACTGAAGATGGTGAAGCAACATAGGGTAATCATCTCCAAGTAGAATAACCCTCCATGGGTGTAATCCACTTGGATCCCATGGACAAATTTGGAATTTGTCCTTCCCGTCTTTTGATGGCTCTTGCAGCACCATTCTAACTACACCAGGAATGCCAAACTGCTCAAAATCTACTCCTATATCATGTATCCCAACAGCATGAGTATCCTGTAGGAGCAGCTTAGAACACTTGTAAGGTTTGTCCCCTTCATCCACAGAAATAAACACCTCATACCAACCATTCAACTCACACTTGCATGCCTTCTGCATCATAGTCAAATCAAATTTGAATGGGCTGAAAGTAAAGAACATTATGTACATTGTGGAATGCATCAATAAGCCCTGTCAGAAGTCCTGATCCACTACTAGGATCCCAAGTCCTAAGAATATTGCCAAACTCCATATAGGGATCACATTGAGCACCATTATCCAACTGAAAGAGTGGATTATCATAAAACAAATCAGTATGAACCCCAAACAATGGATTATTAACAAATTGTAATATATCTTCTTACTGATCTGAATTACCACTTTCTAAATTTTTGGGGTAATGGACAAGATCATACTCCAATTTCAAGAGTTCATACTCTTGAAGTACCTCCCCAAAATCTTCTTCTATGATAACCTCTTTGCAAACTTGCTGATTTGGAAATAGGGCAGCATTAGTTTCAAAGACAATGTCATCATCATCATCCCACTTAACTGTTTCACTGGATGATGTCATGTTTTCTTCTTGTAGAAGAAATGGGACAGTGTTAGAATCACACATAGAATCATCAAAAGGAGTCAATTCTTTACAAGATTTATCAATCACAATCTCCAAATCACCCACTAGGAGACTTGTGTAACCTTTACTTGTAACATCATCATAGGAAGGGAATGTAGAATCATCACCCTCAACTGATTCGTAGGCTCTAACACAATCACTCACAATATGCCCATCAATAGTGGTTGACCCATGAAGTGTATCACATTGGAAGCTAATCTTGTTGCCTGCTGCAACGTCTTCCCTATGACTAAAAATGCACTTCCAGCTGCAGGTTGCTCCTCGGATGTGACTGCAATAGATGTTTGGTTTTTTGTTTTATTTGTTTCACAAACCAAGACTTTTTCTTCCTTATCCAAACGTTTTTGCTTTGCAACCATCCTTAAACATGCCCTTTTAATATCAGGGTCCCTCATTAGCATGTACAAATCCTGCATCAGCTCAAACATGGATTTATCTGTAGCCATCTTTTACTCTGAAGCTGATCAATGAGTGTCCTACCCTGTTTGACTGTTTTTTTTTTTTGATTTCCTTCTCTAGTTTGACAATGTTATTTGTCAAACTAATTTGTTGGTTTGATCTGCAATGGTTTATCTTTGTATATGCAGAGTAGTTCAATGACTGCAATTCTTAGTGGAAACCTTATATATCCCAGTGAGATATTCCCCTTGTTCTAAGCGATATTTAAACGATTTCCATAGTTTGACAACCATTTTGTCAAACTATTAACATAGCAATATCTGAAACTAATTGCAGGATTAAGAGATATGTATTTCCAGGCAGATATGTCCAGTAATTAAAGTTTTCAATCTCATACAACCAGCTTATAATTGAGAGTTATCAAACAATGATATGTTTATAAATTTGAACCGAAGCACCCACTCAGATTTGTTTATCAGATATTTCATTTGCAACTCACATCAATTTATTCAATGAACAACAACAAACTTTTTTCATTGCAAACAACCAAGCAGCTCCTGAAAGTTTTAAATCTCTTAAATAAAATTTAGCTCCTGCGATAGCATAAAATCTGATGATTTGTCTTATTGGATTTGTCTTTATTTGGCAGCTCCTCTAGCTTTGTCTCTTTCTGCAGACTTATATTTGCCTTTCCTTATGAAATACGACAATTCCCTCCAATGATGTGGTTACCACAAGTTGCGGCTAACAATAACTGAAGGTGGCAGCTATTCCTGAAGCACACTGTAATGTCCCCTTTTGGAATTGGCCTAAATCTTGCTCTAGATTCACAAATATAATGTAGTTAAGGTTATAACTTATCTCTTAAATGCTTTAAACAAGATAAATCTCGGCTTTAGGTCCCATATGCCTACAATTTCTTATAGTAACCCTGACTGATAATTCACACTTGCAGATTGTATGATCTGCTAATGAATGATAATTAGACCTCTTATTGCTCCTTAATATTTTATTGCCTAAAAAATGGATGGGTTTCTGAAGATGGTTGCTGTTTTTAATATTCAGTAGATATTGTATTTGCTGATGTGATGATTCTTTTTCCCAGAATACCTTCTTATCCTTATAGCTGATCTTATTACATTCTTTCATTCGTAAAATCTGCAGGTCTGATATTAAATAGTGCTGATGGTTCAATGTTTCCTTGGTTCAGAATATATTCATATATTTCTGGCTTTATTCATCCATCCATTAGAATATGTTTAGATATTCTTTTCCTTATTCCTCCCTCTTTGCACGATGCCTCTCTTTTAAATCTCTCTCCTACTTATATTACCCAACAGATGTGAACCATCACTGCCTTTGGTAATTGTTATTTTTTATTAACTAGTCCAAATTCCATTTTAACACATGATTACAATCTTAATAATCCCTGGCTTTGCTTTATTAATTTCTTCTTTTATTGCTGACTATAGTCAATCGCTGCTCTCCTTAGAAAGGAATCGCAGCCTTTTGTCCTTGTACATAATTGCTGCTACTTGTTATTCTAGTGACACCTTTTTAATCATTTCCTTTTGAAATATAGTTGCTGTATTATATATTTCCTTGTTTTAAAATGTTTATTTTTATATTAACTTTTATATTTTTATAATAATAATATATTATAATAGTTTGTAAATGTAATCAAATCTTTATCAAATGGAATCCTAAGAAATCTAAAGTTAAAACTAAGGACTGAAATTCTGAGTCAAAACTAATTTCCAGATTTCTTCTCTTAAAGCCGAATGTACTGATTGCAGAACATTAATAAATTTCGATGTTTGCATATCAATGAGGGAACCATGTTTAATATGTTAGAGACTCGCCTCTAAGGGATGTGTCCCTTTGGGCGCGCGGGTCTCATAGACAGCCGACTAACACTCGGCTTAACAAACTTAACACATATATCCTCACATACATTGCGGACATATATTATATGAGTTCCGATTTTACTCAATGCAGATTTTAAATCATCTTTTATTATTTTCAAATTTATGCATGCTTATAAATTCGACTAACTTATTTTTCCAGAAATATTAAATATGAAGAGCTATTGATCTTATATAAACGATGATGATGCTTATAGCAATCATCGTTTATATCTGACCTAAGCTACCATTCATCAACACTCCCTCTTAGCTAGGGAAGATATTTCAAATCAAATAAGTGGAGATATCACCTTCACACGTGATATCGAAGATATGATATGTTTTCTGAATGTTGTCAAGTCACATGACATTCTTCATAACACATCTTCATTATGGTATGTGCATTGACATCAAGTCACATGATGTCTACCATAATTCATGGCATATCCACGGATATAAATATCCACCATGATTATTTCTTAAGGATCACAATGATCTTCAGATGATATCAACTCCCATGATATCCATCAAAGTGTCCAAGAGATACTATCATGACATGTCCACGATATCAAGTCACATGATATCTATCATGATAGTTTATCATTGTAGAGTCGTCACTTTACAATGTCAAATACAAGTGTTCATTATCAGAAAGATCGTCACCTTTCGATAATGTACACAGGGGGAGTAGGCCCATAAGGTCATGGAGTCACACACATGACAAAAGAGTTTACACATTAAACATCTTTATATATTAGTACAATTTATAAACAATTTGTATTTCAAACATAAATAACAAATTACATTTCAACCATACCAAGTTTCTTCCTGAAGTGCTCTACCTTGATTCGGGAGAGAGGTTTGGTGAGAATGTCTGCAGTTTGATCATTTGTACTGATATACTCCAACTGGATCGGATCACTTTCCTTTCCACCATATCTCTTACATAATGATAGGGGATCTCAATGTGCTTGGATCTATCATGAAAGATAGGATTTACAGAGAGTTTGATGCAACTTTGATTATCACAGTGAATAATTGCAGGATTCAAGGGCTCACCAAAGAGTCCCACAAGCAATTTACGAAGCCAAACTGCTTCTCTTGCTCCCATTGAGGCTGCAATGTATTCAACTTCTGTTGAGCTCTGTGCAACTGAAGATTGTTTTCTGCAAATCCAGGAGATCATAGCTGATCCTAAACTGAAGCAACATCCTGATGTGCTTTTCCGATCGGTTACACTTCCAGCCCAATCTGAATTAGAGTATCCATGTAGATCTAGTTGATTATTTTTGTAAAGGAGACCATATTCAATAGTGCCTTGAAGATATCTCAAAATATGTTTCACAGCCATTAAGTGAATTTCCTTTGGCTCACACATGAACTGGTTGAGAACATTCACTGCATAGCAAATATTAGTTCTGGTGTTAACCAGATACATCAAGGATCCAATCATCTGTCTGTAAAGGGTTGGATCTGCACATTTGGATTCTGTTGCTGCTTCTTTCAATTTGTGAAGGTTGGTTTCCATAGGTGTAGACATCGGTCTATAGTCCAACATTCCAAATCTTTTCAGAATATCAATAGTATACTTCCCTTGGTTTAGTATAATGCCCTCTGATTTCTGCCATACTTCCAAACCTAGGAAGTAGTGTAGAATGCCCAAGTCTTTCATGTCAAATTCAGAAATTAGATCCTACTTCCCTTGAGCAATGAGGCGATCTTCTCCTGTTATCGGCAGGTCATCAACATATAAAATAATTATCACCTTTGATTACCTTGAAGTAGAGATTGGAGTCAGCATCATTCTTTGAAAATCCTAATCCCAAGAGATAGCTGTCAATTCTTTCATACCAGACCCTAGGAACCTATTTAAGTCCATAGAGGGCTTTCTTCAGTCTCCATACATGTGAGTCAGGTTTATGTATCACAAAACCTTCAGGTTGTTCCAAATAGACTTCCTTTTCAATGGTTCCATTCAGGAAGGCAGTTTTCACATCCATTTGATGGATCTTCCAGCCTTTAGTTGCTGCAATGGCTAACACTGCTCTTATTGATGTGTAACGGGCAACAGGTGCAAATGTTTCTTCGTAATCAATGCCTTCCTTTTGAGAAAAACCTCTTGCCACAAAACGTGCTTTATGTTTTTCTATACTGCCATCAGCAGCATGCTTAATTTTGAAGAGCCATTTGGAAGAGACAACATATTTCTCTTTTGGTCTAGGCACTATATCCCATACATCATTCTTTAGAATAGACTGATATTCCTCTGTCATTGCATCCTTCCATGCTTGATGTTGGAAAGCTTCCGTAACACTAACAGGTTCTGAGTTTATGATGTTGTTCATTAGAGCAACATAGCTAGAGAAACGTTTGGGTCTTTTACTCTCCCTGAACGTTCCTTTGGGTGCTGTATGATCCTCTGCTTCTTTGATCATCTTCTTGGCCCAAAGTGGTCTCTTTCTGCCGATGTCATTTGTATTCTCATTTGAAGTGGAAGGAAGTTCATGTGGCATTTCCTCAGGATGCTCCCTCTGAATCTCAGTCTCAGGTTCCATTTCAAGTACTCTAGGGAAATAGGTTTCTGTCTCACTAGAACTTCTTGCCCTCTTGAATGCAATGTCTTCTTCAAAGATGACATCTCTGCTCAATTCAATTTGTTTCTGCCCGGGTATGAATATCCTGTAGGCTTTGGAGGTTTCACTATAACCCACAAATACTCCCTTCTTTCCAGAAGGTTCTAGTTTGAATCTCTTCTCTTTGGGCACATGAATATAGACAGGACAACCAAAAATCCTAAAATGACTAATGTCAGGTTTTATGCCGGTAAAGGCTTCTTTAGGAGTTTTGATATCAAGATGAGAATGAGGACATCTAATTTGGATATAGACAACAGTCCTAGAGGCTTCTGCCCATAAAGAAGTTTCAATGTTTTGGTCAAGGAGCATTGCCTTAGCAGCTTCTACAATGGTTCTGTTTTTTCTTTCAGCAACCCCATTTTGTTGAGGGTTGTAGGCAATTGTGAACTCCCTCTTAATTCTAGCACTCATGCAGAATTCCTTAAACACCTCAGAGGTGTAATCTTTCCCATTGTCTGTCCTTAAGGTTTTTATTTTCTTTCCGGAGAAGTTTTCAGTAAGGGCTTTGGATTCTTTGAATCTTCTAAGGATTTCTATTGACTCTTTGCACTGAAGGAAATAGATCCAGGTTTTCCTAGAGAAGTCATCTACAAATATGACATAGTATAAAAATCCTGCCTTGAGGGTACAGACATGGGTCCACATAAGTCTGAGTGAACCCAGTTCTAACACATTTAGGGTTTTGCTCAAACTATTGGGAAAGGACCCCTTTGTATTCTTTCCTAAGGCACAACCTTTGCAAGTTCCTTCATGAGATGGTTTTAACTTAGGTAAGCCTGTTACAAGTTTTTCCACAGAAGGTAGGGCACGGAAATGAAGGTGTCCTAATCTTCTATGCCAAATCTCATTTGAATCAAAGGTGTCAAGGGTAAGGGCTTGTTTAACCTCAGTGCATAGTTTGTAAAGGTACCCTTGTCTTACACCTATAGTTTGGGCTTTCTTGATTGTTGAGTTCTTAGGCCATGGTAGAACTTTCCCATCCATAAAGGTAACTCTATAACCATTGTCTTCAAGGGCAGAGATGGATATAAGATTCCTTTTTATTCCAGGTACAAATAAGACTCCAGTGAGTTGTAGAGAAAGCTCAGATTTCAACTTGATGGAACAAGTTCCAACCCCTTTTACTGGGTGTGCAGAATTGTTACATCCCGAATTATGAGGTTACTATTTACTAGTGATATAAAAGGTAGAAATGAATGTGATGTGAAATTTGGAGATGCTTGCACCTTGTTATCAATATGTATGTTAGCTCATTTGACGTTGTTTCATTTGATGATTGATGTAATTCATGGTAAATGCTGCATATATGTGAATATCAGGATAATGAATCTTGCTTTAAGCTTGATATGTTTGTATAAGTATTGCAAATGTTATGAACAAGTAATTGCCGTGGTTTTGTGGCAATGGATGTAGGAACAAGAACTATTCCTCCAGGCGGAGGGTAGACATCACTCGGGAGAGGGGCTTGGTCGAGTAACCGGTAAAGTTGATCAAGTTGAGCATACACACACTTCACTGAGGGTTTTGGGAACTGAGTCAGTTTGAGCGGTCTTAATAAGTCATCCTTAGGCTTAGGAGTTTTGGATTACTTCCTTATGCTTTGTGAGTGGTGTTACTTGCTGACTGACTTACTGTTCTGAGAACCTTGAATGTGAAATGTGAACTGATAAGTTATATTGATGCCTGGAATTTATAGTTAAACGTATATATACATGTTTGTACAAATACGTGTATTAAGGGTACTCTGACTGGCCTGTAATACACGTAATTGGATAATTTAATACAAACATGTATAGATATATTTAAGTGTAAATATGGATATGTTTATTAATATATTTAAATAGTATATTTAATATAAACATTATTATAGTTTTACCCATAATGAAATATATTGATATATCTATAGTAATATTTAAATATTACATAGATATATACATATATTTAAATCAAGGTAAAATAAAACTATAATAGTTTATATTTAATATAATGCAAAATGTATTTATAACATTTTAATTTATAATTTAAAATGACTTTGCCTTGGAAATAATTAAAATTGACTTATATAGTCATTTGGTAATATAATGCATTTACCATGGTTTATAATAGTATTTCGAATTCCATAGACTATTGGAGAAATACGTTGGAAAGTATTATGGGAAATCATAAATATATTTTAATGATTGACAAATATTTAAGCTATATCGAATACTTTGCAAAAGCTGAAGCCGCGAAATATTCATACGCCAAAAACTGAAATAAAGAAAAAAAATGAAATTCGTGGCCATGAGGAACCTGTGTAGTGCAAGACCCACGCCAAGAGACCAGGTCGCGGCTGCTGGAGCTCCCTGCGTGAGAGGCGTGAGAAGTGGGAGAAAGAGGCCAGGTGGGTCACATTTCTCCTATGACATTTTCGGAATGAATATCTATCCGCCATTTTTGAGCGCCCAGCCTGTAGGTGGCCTTCACCCGATTTTTACCATGTGGATTTGACAAATTCCTCTTGCATTTGGGTCGAGTCACCTCTCTTTTTGCTGAGTACCTTGCTAGTTTATTGCCACAGCATAGATTGACATTTTCAATGAGGAAGGTGTCGAATTCTCATGCCAAAAATGTAGCAGGCATGAGAATCCAAAACCTATATAATGATTTTCTCTCATTGCCATTTTTCACACAATCCTCTTATCTGCCTTTGCAAGTTACGAAATTACTCCTACCTTTGCTATTTTCGAAATTGCCAATATAGTTGCCAATGCTGTAGAAACATTTGTATTGAGAGCCATATATTGCCATTGCTGTAGAAGCATTGAGAGCTAATTTATATATATATTCCTTCACCATATCTGAGAGACTGTAGTTTTTAAACTGCTGCCTTACCTGGGAAATACTCTACTCATGTTGTGAATATTATCTGGAAAAGACAGAGAGGGACTGTGAAGGAGGAGCAAAAGTTACAGACTGAATTCATCTGCAGCAAAGGAAACAGGCATGAGAAATGTCTTTTATTTACTTCTGTCATCTGAAATAAATGAATCTACTTGCTTAGTTTATGCCTTGCTTTGCATTGTGGTATGAAGTAGAAAAGGAAAGCTTGTTAAATTGGAATAGCTTGTTTATATGAAAGCTTGTTTTATAGGGAAAGCTTGTTAAATTGGGAATAGCTTAATTTCATAGAAAGAGCTTATTGAAAAGGAATAACTTAAATTCATAGGAAAAGCTTGTTAAAAGAATAGCTTGAAAGGGAAATGTTTGAATACTTTTTAATAGAAGTATATTATGAATTGTATTACTTGAATACTGCTTGAACTCATTATATAAAGAAGAAAGGAACTAGTTATTAAATACTAGGTCAAGGATGGAATCAGTACCAAGGTAGTCTAAAGCTTAAGTTATAGGGATAACTGGGATAAGCTAAAAGTACTCTTAGGATAAAGATTTCCTGATTAAGAGGAATGGTATATAGACCCTTGTTGATTGCATTCCAATTCCCGATTAAGTAGTTTGCTTGAAGGTAGGTTGTCTGAAACAGGATATACCTCCCTTATGTAGCTATTGAAATAGAATGTCTAAAGGTAGGTAATCTGAAACAGGATATACCTATCTTGTGCAAATCTCTTAGGAAAATGTTGTAGGTTAGTTTGGGATTAAAGATTATCCAAAAGTAAAGGACGATACCTACGCGTAGTGTAAGATAGCCTTAAGTCAAATCGGCCCTGAGTAGTGTATATGATAGATGACTTTCATTCGAAGTACTGAATGAGAATACTTTGGCCAAAGTAGTGGAAGGTACGACATCCATTTAGATGTGAGATAGTTGAGACTACACTGTCAGTTCATTGTGATCCATCATGCTAGTTCGGGATTGTGAAATAGCAAGTTCTAGATGTATAGGACACAACACTATGCTCAGTTGGGTTGTCGCAGCCGGTTACTTTACCAATCTCTTCGTTCGAAGGGAGGGCCATCTATTGAATGATAGATGTGCGGGGGACCGCATTAACAGTCCGTGGTTGGCGGAAAAGTGCCTGAGTGATGTTTCTCCTCCACTGCAGGCGAGGGATACACCAAGATTTGTAAGGAAGGAATCTTGGACCATCTTACTACTATTTGTGCAAAAGCTTACGAACTATGTATGTAATTGTTTAACTTTTGTACTTTGAATTATATTTGCGATGGAAATGGAATCCATGTGGAAAAATATATTGTAACTGGCATGTAATTATCAATAAAGAAAGGAAGAATTTTATTGTAATGCCTTTGTTACTTGTTACATTTATATGTTTGAAGTGAAATGTGGGAAAATTTTAATTACCCAAGGATGGGGTCGTTATAAGAATCATCCCCAATGGTTACTTCTTCATCAGACCTTTCGGTCATAGTATCTAAGTGTTCTTTGAACCCTGTGATATGTCTAGAGGAACCACTATCAATTACCTAGTTGTGGGTGTTGTTGGATACTTGACTAGATAAGGCTGTATAGAACACAAAGTTCTCAGATTCATGGTCTGAATTTGGCTTTCCTACTTTAGCAAAGGATGCTTGTTGTTTAGTCCTATCAGGGCACTTCATTGCACAGTGACCATATTGATCACATCTAAAGCATTGTACTTGCGAGATATCTTTCTTCTTATAAGATCCCTTTCCATTGGAATTTCTCTTTCTTTTAAAAGATCCTTTCTTGAAGGAGTTTTTCTTACTCCTTTTATTAGACGTTGAGTTGAGTACATGAATGTCTTCATCCATGTTCTTTTGTGGAGAGTTTGGTTTCTTCTTGAAGGCAGTCAGTTCTTAGCCTGTCAAACTTAGGAAGTTTAGATCTCACACTTACTCCTTGAACAAAAGACTCCCATGAGTTTGGTAGGCCTCCTAGTGCAATTAGGGTTAACTCTTTGTTGTCAATCTGATATCCAATTGTGGATAATTGATCCCTCAGTTCAATAATCCTCATGAAGTATGCATTAATGGACTCTCCTTTGTTTATTTGAGCATTGTTGATTTGCCTTTTTAATGCAAAAGTCCTGTAGGTGTTGTTGATCTCATAAGTACTCTCAAGAGATTTGTACATATGGTATGCAGTTTCATGTTTTCCTAGGATGGGCACTATATGATCCCTAACTGCATCTACTAGGATTTTCATGGCCTTTTCATTGTTTTCAATCCATTGAGTTTTCTCAGGTTCAGCCTCTGGTTCCTTCTTATTTTCTCTCACAAGTCAGTCTAGTTTATTTTCTTTAAGGATCATCATGATTCTAAATTTCCATGATGTAAAGTTGTCTGCTCTTGCAAGACGATCTTCAAATCTGATCACACTTGACATTATGAAGAATGTGATTTGAATTCAATTTTAGAAAATACGTATTTTCTTGAGCAATCTGATATTTAGATTTGATTTGGATTCACACAACGTGGCTCTGATACCATGTAAATGTAATCAAATCTTTATCAAATGGAATCCTAAGAAATCTAAAGTTAAAACTAAGGACTGAAATTCTGAGTGAGAAATTCTAAGTCAAAACTAATTTCCAGATTTCTTCTCTTAAAGCCGAATGTACTGATTGCAGAACATTAATAAATTTCGATGTTTGCATATCAATGAGGGAACCATGTTTAATATGTTAGAGACTCGCCTCTAAGGGATGCGTCCCTTTGGGCGCGCGGGTCTCATAGATAGCCGACTAACACTCGGCTTAACAAACTTAACACATATATCCTCACATACATTGCGGACATATATTATATGATTTCCGATTTTATTCAATGCAGATTTTAAATCATCTTTTATTATTTTCGAATTTATGCATGCTTATAAATTCGACTAACTTATTTTTCCAGAAATATTAAATATGAAGAGCTATTGATCTTATATAAACGATGATGATGCTTATAGCAATCATCGTTTATATTTGACCTAAGCTACCATTCATCAACATAGTTATAATTAATTATTATATTATGATAATTATAATATTAAATTGCTAGTATATGGAAATGGTAAAATCTTGATATATTAACAATTAAGAGTCAAAGACTCTTTATAGATTTTACAATAGCGAAATTTAGAAAGAAAACAGGATGTTTCTAAATCTACATTGAAGTTAACAAACGTTAACAAAAGCAGAACAAAGAAATAAATCTAAACTAATATATTACATTATTGAGCATTAATAAACTAATTAAATATTATTTTAATACCCTCCCTTAATGCTCAATCTATCAACTACACCAAGTTGTCCCCTAAATTTGACAAACTTATCCGGGCTCAGAGACTTGGTGAGAATATCAACAGTCTGGTCCTCTGTTGGAACATACTGCAATGCTATTGATCCATCTTCAACAAGCTGGCGAATGAAATGACAATGAAGTTCCACATGCTTGGTCCTTTCATGGAAGATTGGATTTTTGGCGAGTTTCAACACCCCTTGATTATCACAGTACAAGGGGGAAGGTCCTGCTTGAGACATTTGCATGTCCGAAAGCATCCTTCGAAGCCAAACTACCTCACAAGCTGCTTTAACAGCTCCTCGATATTCAACTTCAGTCGAGGAGAGAGCTACTGCTTGCTGCTTCTTGCTGGTCCATGTGATTGCACCTGTGCCCAAATTGAATACATACCCTGAAGTAGAATTTTTATCATCAACAAAATCTGCCCAATCTGAGTTTGTATAGCCAGTCAGCTTAGGATCTTTGCACCTTCCATTCATAATGCCAAAGTTGGAAGTGCCATTCACATATCTCAGCACACGCTTCGCTGCAACCCAATGTTCAGCTTTAGGGGCTGTCATGAAGTGAGATATGTAGCTCATTGCAAAACTAAGATCGGGTCTAGTGGCAGTGAGATAGATGAGGCTACCCATTAGTTGCCTGAATGCTGATTCATTCTCCATGAGTGAATTTGATTTTGCTGATAGTTTGAGCCCTTTCTCCATAGGTGTTGATGTAGGTTTGCAGTCACTCATTCTGAACTTATCGAGCAAACTGCGAGCATACTTGGACTGAGAAATGAAGATGCTATCAGCTATCTGCCAAACCTGAACACCAAGACAATAATGAAGAAGTCCCAAATCTGTCATGTCAAATGATTGACTGAGATTGTGTTTTATCTCCTCAATCAAATGTTCTGAGCTGCTAGTAATGATAAGGTCATCAACATATACAACAAGCACAAAAATATCATCACCAGATTGTTTGACATACAAATTTGAGTTAGAAGAGCTCCTCTGAAAACAATGATCAATAAGGTAATTATCAATTTTTATGTACCATGCCCATGGATCCTATTTAAGGCCACAGAGTGCTTTCACAAGTTTGCAAACTTGATGTTCTTTACCAACAACCTTGAAGCCAGGAGGTTGCATCATGTAGACTTCTTCCTGCAAATCCCCATTGAGGAATGCACTCTTGACGTCCATTTGATGGACTTTCCAACCAAATTGGGCTGCTGTAGCGAGGACAAGCCAAATAGTACTCATTTTGGCTGTAGGAGCAAAAGTCTCCTCATAGTCAATGCCCTCTTTTTGTGAGAACCCTTTGGCTACTAACCGAGCCTTATACTTGTCAAGGGTTCCGTCAGCCTTATACTTAACTTTATACACCCATTTGCAGCCAATGGGTTTCTTCCCAGGTGGAAGATTAGAAAGCACCCAAGTGTTGTTCTTCAGAAGACTATGGTGTTCAACTTCCATAGCCTGTTCCCACTCAGGTATGCCTTTTGCCTTGGAATATGTTTGAGGCTCGGAGATGCTGTGCAGATTGGCCATGAGAGCAAAATTAACAGTATTTTGTTGCTTGCTCTTTTTTCGAGCAATTCTTCCCTCGATCAATTCATCATTATGAAGATCACTAATTATTTTAGCATACCATCTAAGCCGGAGAGTAGAAGTACCAATCTTTGAAACAAGTGGAACAACATCACCAGGTGTAGCTGGTACAGAATTAGCTGGATTAGGATCCAGATTGTCCCGAGGAGGGGCGGGTGGTGGAACATTCTGCTGAGGTGGCTGCTCAACTGCAGAATCCCTCCCATCATGTGAAGCTAGGGGAAGACAAACACCCAATTCAGAAGCTGTCAGAGGTTGATCCTCAGGATGCACAGATGTGGAAGACTGAAAGAAAGGCCCAGTAGTTTCATCAACCACAACATCACGAGTGAAGATGAGACGATCTATGCTTTATGATTTTCATTGTAACCAGTGAACATGAGTTTCTGGCTTTTGGAATCCAACTTAGTGCGCTTGGCATCTGGAATCCAAACATGAGTAGTAGAGCCAAAAACTTTCAAGTGGTTGATTTTAGGCTTGCGTCCAGACCAGGCTTCTTCAAGAGTCATCTTCTTAACTGCATGAGTTGGAGATCGGCTCAAAAGATAAACAACAGTATAAACTGCTTCAACCCAATATTTCTTAGGAACATATCTATGCTCCAACATAGAACGAGCCATTTTAGTAATGGTGCGATTTCTACGTTTTACGACACCATTCTGTTGAGGGGAGTAGGGTGTGGTAAGTTGGCGCTTAATGCCATGTGCAACACATAAATTGGAGAAATTAGTAGAACAAAATTCCCCCCCATTATCAGACCTAAGAGTAACTATTGGAGAACTAGACTCTTTTTTAACTAAGGCCTTATACTGTTGAAATATACCAAACACATCTGATTTGTTTTTCAAAAAATACACCCACATTTTTCTGTTGAAATCATCATCAAATAATAAAAAATACCTGCAATCGGTAACTGAAGAAGTATTCATTGGACCAAATCAGCATGAACCAGCTGTAATACCTTGGAAGCTCGCCATGAGTCACCATTTGAAAATGGAGTTCGGTGCTGTTTTCCAGCTTGACAAGCCTCGCATACTCCATGATTTTGAGTTTGAATCATAGGTAGGCCACCAACCAAATCATCACGAGATAATTGAGAGAGATATTGCATGTTCAGGTGCCCATAATGTTGATGCCAGAGGCTGCTGATGGAAGTACTCCTGGCTGCCATAGCATGCTCTTGAGAATCACCAGAATCAACAAGTCTATATAGACCATGATCCTCAAGGCCCTGAATAACTGTGGTGCGTGTCTCTTTGTCAACAATGCTGCATGTGTACATGCTGTAAACAATATCTAGCTGAGGAGAGTGTCATAATTTGACTAACAAAAAGTAAATTCAACTCTATGCCAAGTACGGAGTATACATTGAGAAATATTAAATTTCTCCCTATAGAATGAATCTGCACGTTGCCCTTGCCGACAACCGTATACTCTTCGCTTCCTCCAAAGATAACAAAATCTCAAAAAGGTGTGTACTCAATGAACCAATCCCAATGATGAGTGAAATGTCGAGAAGTGCCTCAATCAATGTACCAGGCAGAGGATTTAACAGGATCTGTTGGACTCTTGGCCATGAAGGCATAGAAAGCAAACTCCTTCTGCTCAGTGTGCTCTGCAACATTAGCTTTAGGCTTGGACTCTCCTTGCTTGTTCTGTTTAGAAGCCAAGCGTTTACGACAATATTTCTTCATGTGACCATACTTATGACAATAGTTGCACTGAACATTCTTCTTCTTGGAAGAATCTAAAGATTGCGCTTGACTAGTCTGCTGAGAGGGCTGATTTTTTCCCTTGTTCTTCTGAACAGTCTTGTTGACGGGTGTTTTATGACCGCACCAACACAGAATAAAGTTTCCAACGGTCACTCTATCCTCTCTTGATCAAAATATCCTGCATGCTAAGATTGCGAAAGATCATGCATTCAACTCCAAGGTTCCTTTATGCAGTGGACGTAGTTTTAGTTGGCTTGATGTGATTTGCTGGTTATTCCAAGGGGACTTACACAATTGTTCAATTTGAAGCAGTTGCAAGACTCAAAGGATTTGTCGTTGATGCTCAGGTTCCTAGACTAGTCGGGAAGATACTGAAATTAAAGGGGATAGGGATAGAGACTCTATTGTCTACTCTAAATGTGGGGTACAAAGGCTAATTTCAGCAAACTTCGAACCGGATTCTGCTTTGCCTCCCTTCGGACAGCTTCTACAGAGCCAGTGCAATCTTCAGAGGATGATGAAAGATATTCAAATTATGACCCGACATGCAAATACCATCACAACGATGCATACAGACACATGAATCACAATTGAAGTTAAGTGCAAAGATACTCTAGTCGACCACGCAAGGTGAGCCCACCGTCAGCGAGCCCGCTAGTGGTATGGATGAATGAAACTTACTCAAACCAAACAACGTATTCCACCACTATCAACTATTTGCATGAAATAAAATCTACTTTACTTTAGTCTACTTGAATCGGAAAGACAAAAAAACCTTGCTAGCTACTCATAACAAAAGAAGGAATCACCAATCAATGAGAATTCTTTATATCATGAGAGTGTTCACAACAACTTCTTACAAAACTTTAAAAGGGAAAGCTTTCTTCCCTTTTCAATCTAAGCTATGCTAACCTCTAAGCTATTCACTATATGCCTTCTCTACTCTCTAGCTCAATTCTCAATCTAATTTCTAATAGAATACAAATGAAAGGGGATGCCCCTTTTATAGCAAGCTCATTCTAGTGAACGACTTAGATTTGATTACAATGAAGGGCTCAGATTGAGCCACATATGCCCTAATTAGGGTTTTTGCCCTAAAAACCGCCACAGAGAGGAGTGGGGTAATAAGTGTACAAGAGATTCTCCACTCCTCTGCAGGAACCATAATGAGCAATTAATGCCCATCACCATCTTCCAGAAGATCCTCATCTAGCAGGGCATTTCCGTTGTCCTTCTCCCTGACTGCAAACTCGATCAACCGGGCTAACACTGCCTCAACCTCTTGAACTGAAATAGGTAGGATGTGGTTGAGCTGGAATTCAAGTACTGTAACCGTCTGCCCGTGCCGAGTATAGGACTTTCTCCAAGTGAGCAAGGCATCTTGGGTGTTCTGAATTATACTGGAGAAAGTCGAGATATTCTCAAAATCATCTTGAACGAACGACCTCATAGTTGAGAAGAAAGGAGCCATCTTATTTCTCAAACCATCTGCAGTTATCTCCTCTGGAGCCAACCTCCTAGCAAATATAGCCTCAAGTGTGTTGAAGACTCCATCTAGAATATTACCCATTGCTTTCCTGACTCTGGCTGAATCTGCCCATGCCGCATCGTGGAAACCACGACCTGTGACCACTGAAGAGTACCAGCTGGTGAAGTTGTACCTGTCACCTTCTTGTATCATGCCTCCATCCACCAGGGTTTGCAAAGGCATATGCATCAAAGCCTCCAGATGAAGAATAGTCTTAGTCTGATAGATTTGGGTCTCGCTCCAGGCTTGATCAACTATATCTGTGCGCGCTAGAACATCAGAGGCCTGCCGGTGAGCATAAGCGAGGTCCTCCATGAACTTCTCCGTTTCAGTGCGAACACGGCCAACCCATTTGTCCACTTCCAATTCCATCTTCTTCAAATCCTCTAAGCCAATAACTGACTCTCTTAGAAGCTCTGTCGGAAGTTCAACTGTTGGGTTCTCCTGTTCACCTGGACGCGCAAGATTCTGCACATACCTTATCAATGTCTTATGCTCCTTCAATTTCTTATACTTTCCTTCTGTATGGAGCAATTTGTCCTTCAACGCCTGATAGGAGTTGTCTCACTCCTCAATTATCTGGGCTCTCGTGGGGCGACCCAACTCAACAGTGGTAATCACATAATTTTCTGGCCTTTCCTCATCTTGATCATACTCTTCTCTCGGGACACCAACCTAAAGGGTACGAGAGCCAGATTCATCTGTTGAAATCTTTGAGAATTTCCTAGCCCTTTTCTTCTCTGGTGATGCACTAATCCTTTTGAGTAATTTGTCTATTTCGATTGCTGGATCTATATCATCCTCAGGGTCCTTCCTCATTCTTTCTGTAAGCCAATCTGGCACCGCTTGCTGTGGATTGCAAATGACGAGGGGCTGTTCTTCCGTTGCTTCCTCCTCGCGCACCTCTTCTCTAACAATACTCCGTTGAGGCTCATCAGACTCCATAAGCTGAGTATCTCTTGAACTTTGGGCCTCTTGCCCTGTGGTATCTTCTTCTTCCAATGCTGTGTCAAGCATATGCTGGAAGCGGGCATCAGTTGCCGTTTCCTCTTCCTCTTCCTGTCGGCTCCCACCTTTGGGTGCGCTGACACTTAGGCTGTCCGACTCCCTGAGCGGTGGCTGATTAGTTCTTCAAATTCCCGCTCTTCATTCAACTTTGCCCTTTGATCAGCAAATAATGAAATCTCCCTCAAACTCGAAGACTGAGTTTGTGATTGTGTGGGTGATGCCTGCTCTACCCCCTGAGGTATTGGCTGGGTCGGCACAACTCTCCGTGTTTCAGCAGCTTGGGCAATCTGCTTTCCTTTCCTTGTTGATGGTGGCCTTTGATCGCCAATGAGGTTATAAGTAAGAGCAGTTGACCTACTTTTAAGCCGGTTCACGTGCCTTTCAACCCAACTCCTCGTGAAAGTTAGCACCGGTATGGAAAGGGTATCCAAGTCCGTGATTTCAGGCTCGAACCAATCTGGTGGTGGGACCGATGTGTTCCTCATTGACTCATAGTCAGGCTGTATGACGTTAACATCCTCATCCACCTGATCCGGAACCGGAATGACTTCACACTCTCTAATTAATTTCAGGGGTAGCCTGGTGAACATTCTCCTCTTGACCTCGGCATCATCAACTGCGTTAGCCCAGAAGTCCTCGATATGAGCCTTGTGCCTGTATTCTACATTTTGCACCATCCGGATGTTGTTGTAGGGATCGAAATCCTGCTTGCTTGTGTGATATGTAAGACGAAAGAATTGTAGCTCGTCTTCAGCTTCTTGGGCTACGTGCAAGGAAGGACATACTTCACTTGAATTCCCCATGGCGATAGGGAAGTCCAGTCCCTTCTTCCTCTTCTTCTTCTGAATTTTATCATAGGCAATGAGTTGCCTAGATACTTTTAACATTATTATTCGATTAGTGGGGTACCTCGGTAGCCGGATATGGATATGAGGTGAACCCTTGCATCCTAATGTATGTAAATTTTGGAAATTGGATGAGCCAATATCCATATTCTTCAATTAATGTCTGTGCTTCCTTTGATACTCTTTGCTGCGTTCTCTGCTGAAGAGTCCTTGCAATATGCATTGTGAATGCATCATTCACCTGCTTGTAGCTGGCAGTGTTGGCTAAATGCAATTGTGGGCAAGCTTCGTGGATCTTGAACTGTTTAGGGCCACACCCAATTGGCTCCTTGTACGTTATTCCCCGGTACTTGGTCATTCGAGCCAACATGTACATCACGTACGAGCTCATGTAGAAAGTCTTCGTTCTCCTCAAGCTCCTGAACTGCTCATCTATGTTGTCGCTTATCATTTTGGCCCAATCAACACATTCTTTTCCTTCCATTATGATCCCAATGTAATAAAACATCCAAGGCTCGAAGATGAAGGCTTGTGGACTTTTGTTCACCTGGCTAAGCATCATTATGAGATCACAGTATTCCTGCTTCACATCTTCAACAATGATCTGTCTCGGAAGCTTGGTGTGTGGAGGTTTAGGTCTCTACATCCAGACTGTATTGATAACACCGACACATCTCTCGAAAGTAGAGGCATACATTTTATCAGCTCTATCCTTCGTCTTGTATATCATCCTCTCAGAAGTGGGAATCCTGAATGCTTCTCCAATAGCATCAGGCGTGAAGTTGGCAAATAACTTGCCATTTGGAGAAATGTTAGTCCTTCGTTCCGGTTTGTAACAGTTCGCGCACTCCACGATCAACTCCGGACATTGTATTGCTGGTGGAAAACCAGCAGCCGCATAGATCCCACTTTTCATTATCTGGTGTGCTGTGATTGATGGTGGATGACCTCCCAGCCCATACATTCTTGCTCTGAGTGCACCTAGATTAAATGAACCAAGGTTGGTGTCATTCAATCCTGCCAACTTTGAAGCGAATTTAGACTCTGGAAGAAAAGGCTTGACGAGCTTCTTGATTACTGCCTGTTGAGACGCACTTGCCTTGCCTGTTTCAATATTTGCAGCTCTGCCTACAGCTCTGCTTGTTCCTGCAACATCTCTTCTTGCTTCACCATCTGCGAAATAGAATAAAATAAGTTAGACTTCAAATTTTAGAAAAAATCAAATAACTTCGAGATGGCTGCAAAATGGAGTTAGATTCAAAAATAATATCTCTCAGCATAAAACTTTTCTAACTCCAAACCTCAAACTTTAAATCCTGAGCTTTAAAACTTTCAGCAACGTGATTTCTGGCCTCTAAAAGAAATTCGCACCAGCTGGCAATTTTCAGCAAGAAAGTAATTTCTCGAGCATAAAATTTCGAAAACTTTCTTTCAACTTCTTGATTTTCAGCACTTAACTCTCAACAGCTAGAAAAATAATAATCACTTCAGCATAGACTTTTGAAAACTTTACTTTAGCCTCTGGACTTTCAGCACTTCGAAGAAATAAAAAAAAGGTCTCCAGCAACTCCAAGAAATCGATTCTGACACTTAGAAAATAAAATCCCCAGCTCAACTTTCAACAACCTCAAAAAATTCGATCCTCTCAGCAATCTCTCAACTTCACAAAAAGTTCTTCTCACTTCAACAATTTCTCAACTTCGAATGGTGAGAAGAAGTGAGAAATTTCGTTGCTTAAATAATTCCTCGCAGAGAATCTTGCTAACTTGTGCTGGAGTTATTTTTAGCACCTTCATTAATTCTCCACTCTTCCCACTCAGAAATCTTCTAATTCCGGCGAAGTAGTGGGCAAGTTGTCCGCCAGTCGTCATAGCTTTTTCCATAAATGAAGATTCTTTCCTCTGCAGAATTCGAAATTTCCCTCCAAACTGCCAGTTAATTTCTCTTTAATTAAATCATTCGTGAGAAAATCGCTTTGATTTACTTTGAAAATTTCACTTTAATTTCTCGCAACATTTAATTAAATTCAACTCATAAAAATTCATGGGGAAATTAAATTAATTTCCAACCCATTTTAACTCCATGAATTTGCTTTAGACAATTTAAATCCTCTTTAAAATATTTCACCCAGTTGATTTAAAAATCATTTGCTAGATCGTTCTGCCTTTTGAAATTTAATCCCTCTCGTAAAATAATCCAGGCAATTTTTTAGAAAATATTTCCCTTCGAAAAATAAAAATTTCCCTTAGGAAAATAATTCCTAACTTTATTAATCCATGGGTGCACCTTGAAGGGTTTCTTTTAATTTTTCACTTGACCTTTGGAAAATATTCCATCATTTAAATTATTTCAACCTCTTCACCTTGGGCGCATATGACCTAGTGAGGTTTTATTTCACACGCCTTAGAAAAATAATCTTTAACTCCTCTTCATCATGGGGCGCATTTGCTAGGCCAAGCTTTCACTTTCAAAGACTTAGAAACTTTTCCAAGTATTATCTCCCTCTTGGGCGCATTTAGCTAGGGCTACTTTCATTTTCCATCACTTAGAACTTTTCCACGCCATGTATCTTCTTGAGGGCACATTTCCACCTTTGCACTTTCGTTTTTGCCATAGAGAATTTTCAAGTCATCTTCAGCTTTGCTTGAGGGTGCATTCTAGAGGGTCTACTTCTAGTTCATGCCTTAGCATATTTCTTTAAGTCTTGTCTCCTCTTCCCCTCCTTGGGCGCATTTAGCACATAAAGCTTCCATTTTACGCCTGTTGTACCCAAACCAAAATTTTTGCTTCATTAAGGCATTTTGCTTAAAATGGTCTAAACCTTGTGAAAATGATGTCAAAACGTAGTTTTTGGGCAATTCAAGTATGGGCTTTGAGTCAATATCATGCCACAGAGATACTGGCAAAATTTGAAAAAATTGAAAATTAGGGTTTCAAAACTCTATTTTTAGGTCAAAACCCTAAAAAATTGAAACTTGTCAGAATTGATTGAAATTTGTTTTGATTGGTTTATTTTGCTTCACGATCACAGTGGTGAAGTCAATTTCAGTTAAGACTCAGTTTAAGCCTGGTGGGTAGTTTTCGTTTTTCCAAATGAGAAGTTAGGTTTTCTAAACTCATCATTGGCAGATGGCCAAGTACCAGGTGTCGACAGCTAAACTCAAAATGCTTCGGTGATGTTGCTATGGCAAGTTTCGTCCAAAAAGTTACTTCGTCTCGGAGGAGATTTTCAACGAGGTAAAATACTGTAAAATTGACTAAGTCTGGATTGAAAAAGCGCCACTCTGAGCTAGGGGCACCCATCATTTTGGAAGCTTTATTCAACTTTTTGTGACTTGTTTCTACCAAGATGACTTCTCCAGATTCCTGATAGCTTCGCAATGAGCCAGCCAGCCAGTCCAACGGAGGATTAAATCACCTGAAACCGGAGATTCAATGCAGAACGAGGGAAATGCAAAAATGATTACCACTGAGGTCAAAAGTGCCCCTGGAGGCTAGGGGCGCCAATCTTTATGAGGCTTCAGATGGAGTCTCTTGATCAAGTGACACCCAGGAAGTTTGTTTCCATTTTTGGTCCAGCTCCGCGACGCATCTGTCAGCAGGTGAATCTGAGTTGCTGTGTTGCCATCATCAGTGGCCAAATTTGAGGTTTCAGACTTGATTAGAGACTGTTCAGAAAGGACAAAAGCGCCCCTGGCCGTGCCCAAGGTTTTAAAGCCTTTAATGGAATCTGTTTGATGATTTCAGATATTCGTCTCATTCGTGTCAGCTCCAGCTTTCTGTTGCCTATCTTAGCCGGGTCAGAAGATGTCTTGGCAGTCTGTAGTCGGAAGTTTAGTAGTTTTGGCCAGTTACAGTAATGGCCGACACTAGTTGGGAAAAGCGCCCCTGGAGGCCAGGGGCGCCCATGATTTAGGAAGGTTAAAAGATGTTTTTATACGAAGTGCTCTCCAGGAGCCTTTGCTTAGAATTCAGCCTACTCCGCAATGAGCCAGTTGGCATGTTCTGAAGTTTTGCCAAGTGCTGGGAAACGTCAAGTGAAATATGGTCAAGTTATCAGTGAAAATAATGAAAATGCCTGAAAATATTCTAACACTGAGGTCAAAAGCACCCCTGGAGGCCAGGGGCGCCCATCTTTTTGAAGCCTCAGATTTATGAATTTTGGATTATCACCTCAAGGAATCTTCTTGTCAGATTTGGTCCTGCTCTTCGATGGAACTGTTAGCCAGTTGATCTGACGCGACAGTCAATCAGAATCAATGATCGAACGTGAGCTTCATTTGAGGTTTCTAGATTCAAATTTTCAGAAAAATGTCTAAGTATGGAAGGACGCCTAAAGTCAAAGGTTGACTTTTAAATTCAAAAAATAGAAGTGCGCATGAGAAGAGTTTTCATTTTACTAAATTTAGATCTTCAGTTGAACTCTTTTCAAGTCGACTTCTGGTAAATCTATTTTTGGTCATAACTGGCTAAAATTAGTTTGCATGTATCAGTTAACTGAATTTTTTAAAGTGGCGCCCTAATTAGGGTTTATGGTACATCCAGTTAACTGAGTTTGAAGCCAAATATAGGCCATGCGTGAGTTTTGAAGCACTAGTTGTACTTCAAGCGCCATTTCCAATGCTTAGCATGCATTTCACACGCCTTAGAAGATATTTTTCTATATATTTTGCTAATGGCGTTCATTATTCTTCATCAGAGTTGACAAGAAACATCTTTTCTTGAGCATAGAATTGATTGCAGGTGCTACAGGTATCAGATTTCAGTGTTCTTCGTAGCTACAGATTCAGATTGTTCAAGGGAAGATTATTTTAGACTTCGTTTTCCATTTGCATGCAGGTTTTATCATTTCTACTTCAAGCATAGGTGAATTTTTTACAGAAGAAGAGAGAAAACAAACAAATAAAACTTCTATTCTTCTGTCTTATTTTCCTCTATTCTCGTCTTAGATTTTCTTCGCATGTCAAAGAAAACGACAGATTTTTTAGAAAAGCATCATCTGGGTTCGAGTATGTTAGCATCAACAACAATACCCATGTCTTAGATTATTTTGTGAAAATTGCTCCGCTGCCTCTTTTTTAGAAGCACTGTGCTTTTTTCCAGAATTCTCTTTGCATGTGGGCCTAAATCACGTTTTTTCGCAAATCTGTTGATTTGGGTTGTTTCAGGATTCATTTCTACACAAAACCCATGTTCCAGATTTTCGTGGAAAAAATTGCTCCCAGTGCCCTTTATTGCCAGTTCAAATCTCAACCGAAAACCTTTTGCATGCAAGCCTAAATCCCATTTTTTCGCAATTCTGACATTTTGGGTTGCATTAGAATTTGATTCTACACAAAACCCATATCTTAGAATTTGTCCGAAAAAAATCACTTCCCCTTGCTATTTTTAGCCTATCCCCGAGCTTTTTCAGTTTTTCCGAAGTTGTCCAAACATACTCGACTTTACAGTCAAAAGTCTAGTTTTTTAGAATGCAGTATAATCCCATAGACAATAAGGCCAAACAGGTCTTTCTTCATAACTTTTTGAAAACTACCGATACCGACTTAAGTCATGTTTTTCCCATCATCAATCTGAACTCATTGGAGGGTATCAGCAGTACTACAATCAGAAATCTTGAACGTTCAGGGATACTTACAACGACATCCATTCCTATCTCAGTCTTTGATCTCGAGTTCGTACTTGCTTGTGTCAAGCATTATGACTCGTCTACCAGACAAATCAGGTCGATAGATGGAAGGATTATTTGTAGCCTTAAGCCGAGGGATGTAGAAAAATGTTTTTCTATTCCTCCACGTTTAGATCATTTTGCTGTATCCATTTTAGATTGTGACAGAATATGGGAAGAGGACAAGGATAGATCGCAGAAAAAAGTAGCTCAACGATGGTTGAAGGTTCAAAAAACCAACATGCCAAGGAAGATTGCACGTAGTGATTTCAAGGAAGAGATCGCTATTTTGATAACTTTCCTCAACCGGTTAGCTGGTTCTAAAGACGCAAGCGTTTTCTGAACGTGGATGTTCTACCTCATCTCACGAGTTATTGATAAGAAAGAAACCTTTGACTGGGCCATGTTTATCAACGAGTGTCTTCACCAGTAGATTACAGAGTTCCTAAAGATACACGAATTCCACATGGTAACTTTTCTAGTTTACTTAGTTGCATTTCAAGGCAGCTTTAAATTATTAAAGACCGATGGAGTTCTGGGCGTTCAGCGAGTGCACGAATACTACCCTCAGTTGGAGTTTTCGAAAGCTGAACAGGACTTTACAGCAGTGAATGACCACTTTCTTGTGAGGACAGTCAGAAATTTGGATAATGAGATGCATGTGAGGATTTCTACAAAGGCACAATCAACAATGGAGAGTTGGGCAGATTGGTTCATCCAATTCCCTACTTTCACATATATTCGTGTATATGGATATACAGGAGAGCCTCTGATGCTACCGAGGTACCCATCAGACAAGGTTCTTTTCATGGAGTTCATGAGACAGGCACATGAGGTTCACACTTTTCTTTGCAATCGACATAAGCCAACTTTCACCTTTCCGTTTGAGTTGGGTATTTACAAATGCAAAACAGCTGCCGATTGCAAGTTAATGGCACATGAGTTAGAGAAACTTCAGCTTGAGTGTTTTCCTCAGAAGCGTAACTATGATCCGTTGGGTCATTATTCAGCAAGGTTGGAGCGAAATGTTTCACATTCGGTAGCACTTGAGGACTTTTGGGTCAATTGTGAGGATGAATTTGAGGTGCGTCGTCGTCATTATTGTAGGCTTACTATTCCACAGATTGCTGATTTCTTGTCAGAGGATGTGGAAGGCTTGTCTGATGATGATGGCAAGATACTCTTTCATTCATTTATTAAAGACCAAGTTGCTTGCCAGCCACTTCGCCAACCTGATTGGTATGTTCCAGTGAACACTTCAGTGAAAGACTTGTCTAGGTCTGTTATCAAAACAACCATGTACTTCTTTGAGAGCAAATGGAAGCGAAGGGTGATCCCAGTTACAGAGCCGCCAACAGTGGTAGTTTCTTCTTTGCTTTCTACTTCCAGGGCTAGACCTCGAGTCAAGGTTTCCATGAAGCCGCCTGAAGGGGTTAAGATGGGAGTTAATTCAAAAGGAAAAAGCATCACCAAAAGGAAACAGGTTGAGAAAGAGCCAACACTTCCAATTAAAGAGACAGTACTTCAAGAACCAACATTTCCAGTTGCAGAGACAGTACTTCCAGAGCCAGTTATTTCATCGGAACCAGTAATTCAGGCTGAGGCCGGTTTGTCATCTCCGGGTTCACCTTTTTCACCACAGTCGTCACCCATAGATATTGATTCGGAGCCTGAGTCTCCAATACATGAGACCTTCATACCAGTGGATCCGCCAGCAGCTGATACAGTAGAAACGGCTCCACCTCAAGAGGATAGTATTCCTTATTCATCTTGGCTCGAGAAGTCATTGGGAAGAGAGAGGCGTATGCCTTCATATAATCTTGATTTATCTGAGTTCGGTGAACCCTATTAGAACAGGTTGAATAAGAGGGCTAGAAAGCAGATTAACATTGAGAAAAATCCTGAGGCAGAGATCGTCATAGAGGTTGCTACTCCTCCAGAAGGAAAGTACTTAGATGAAGTTGATGTTGGTGATTTTACCTTCGTCAAAACTAATTTGGGTAAGAGTACTCGACACACCGACGTGAATCTATTCAGAGTCGTCGCGAGTAATTTGGAGGAACGCGTCATGAAGGATGGTGAGGATAAGGCAGTTCTCAAAACTGAAATCAGGCAACTCCGCATGTACATCTCGAGTTTGCTTCATGGCAGCGAGGGGCAAGCACCTTTACTCCCACAACTTCGAGAGACTGCCATAGATCAGCAGAAGATTCAACACTTGGTTAATCGAGGAAAGTTGCTGGATACTTGGATTGAGGACTTTATCATTGCTGGTCGACACCTCCTCATAGAGCTATATCAGTTGAGGGTTGACGCACATAGTCTTCGCCAGAGAATTCAGGAGCTCGAGATTTTCATAGCCGAGCGTAAGCCGAAGGACCTGATTCTGATATCACAGCTTGCAGGAATCTATGACGCCATTGAAGCAGATGGAGATCAAAAGAAGGTCTTCACTTGGAGAGAGTTGTATCTTTGCAGGGTGGAGACATATGACAGGATTTCTGCTAAGATGAGCATGTTTCAGGAAAAGGTTGTTGCAGCTCTTCGTTTCATCAGCGAGTACATCACTCAGATCCCATGTCATTATCGGCATGAGGATGGTATATACGTCGAGTTAGAGGCAGTTTAGGTTGAGTTCGAAGAGTTAGTTCGTGATAACCTATGTGGAGGGCCTGAGGCGTCCAAGATGGAGGAGTTTACAATGCTGACTATCGGTTTCAAAAAGGTGACCACAGAGGTTAGAGATAGTCAGAGGGAAATCCGGGATGGAGACAAAGAGTTAGACAAACAATTAATCATCGTGGACAGCGTCAGAGTGCCAGATGATGATACTATTGATAAATTCTTGGAGGAGATGATAAACTTGGAGTAGACTTTCAGTTAGACCATGCAATTGTTTACAAGGATAAGTCATAAGAGGCGGTTAACTCAAGGTTTCTTTCCGAGTTAACTTGCTGTTACACATTGCATGCATGTCTTTCTTGGAAACATCTACGTACACTTGGAGCTTAGATTAGATCTTTCAGTTGACTGATGATAGCATTCCAGTTGACTTTGTTTCAATAAGGACGTGCATGTTGCACCTTGTCCATTTAGATTAGATGTTTTAGTTAACTGATGATAGTTTCCTAGTTAACTGTATAGTTTCATTCAATTAGGGTTTAGGAATAAGATCTTGCATGCATTGCAAGACTGTAGTTGACTCAAGGTGATTTTAGGGTTGTCTACACCTTGAAGTCTATAAATAAGAGCTTTAAGCTCATTTGTAATTTAACTTTTGCTTGATAGCATACATGCTGCGCCTACCTTGCCTATAGTATTGCTATTATTGTATCTATTCAACGAACCTTTACAGGAGATTAATATATGCTACGCCTACCTTGCCTGTAATATTGTCTTTTTGGATTTGTTCACAAGCGTTTGTTTTGATAATGAATTGTTATGCCACTCGGGTTCCATGCAATTATTATGATGAATGTTTGCCTTAGCTAGATATAGTGGCTAGTTCGATCGTGGATTGTATGCGTGTCTCGCCTATGCAATTTGCTGTCCTGGTTTGCTATCTTTTGTGTTTTGTTATCAATAGGCCTATTCGAATTAAGCAAATAGCTGTGCCCAAATTGCCTTCATGTTGAGAATTCGTACTTAAAGCCTATCGTATGATGTGTGTCATAATAAGCCTATTCAACCGAGTAGATAGTTGTGCCCACCTTGCCTTCATGTTGCAAATTTGTACCCAGCTTATCGTATAAAAACCATTCCCGCTCCATTTTCTCACACTCTGTTTTCTTGAGGAAACTGGATAGATTTTAAAGAAGTTAGCTTAGTTGTAGTTAGATGATCTGCGAAACCAGAAAATACTTAGCTGCAATGTTCTAGGTTTTCTTAACCTTGTGCCTCTACCAACTGAGAACAAAAAGATAGGATTTAGTTTAGTTTTCTATTCCATGCATTCTAGCACAACGAAGGAGCTTCCCCTCCTAATTTTAAGAGAACTCATTACGCAGTGTGCATAGCTGTACGTACAAACTCACACTCCAGAGGTGTTAGTTCTTACGCCAACAACGCCTTAGAAAACTTCATATCATCACCTTCCAGGGTGGGTGCATTTAGGCATGTCTACTTTGATTTTGTGCCTTAGAATTTTTTTAATCTTCCACTCACCTTGAGGTGGGCGCATTTGAGGGTCTGTGATTCCATTTGAGGGCGCAAATGAGGGGGGGGGGTGAGTTTTGTTTCATGCCTTAGGCACTTTTCACTAGGCAACATCCTCCTTGGGCACATTTCACCCCTTATGCTTCCACTTTCCCACGCCTTAGGCAATTTTCTCCATGGGCGCATTTTACATAGCCTACTTCCATTTCGTGCCTTAGAAACTTTTGAGGTGGCTCTATGCAAGGTGGGTGCATTTAGCTAGGGCTACTTTCATTTTCCATCACTTAGAACTTTTCCATGCCATGTATCTTCTTGAGGGCGCATTTCCACCTTTGCACTTTCGTTTTTGCCTTAGAGAATTTTCAAGTCACTTTACTCATACCTGTCAAGGGCGCATTTGAGGGTGAGTGCTAACATTTTGACTTAGGAGATTTTTCAAGCTCCCTCCTTGGCGTATCTGAACACTTAGCTTATTTTCAACCTGCTTGCCCTAGCTTTCTATTTTTAGTAAGTTCATGATTTCCTGACTTTGACAACTCTGTTTGGCCTGAAATGTTCACCATGTGATTCTCGTTGCTTGGTGAACCTGTTTATACTTGCCCCCCATTCTGACCTGCTATTTATAGCCGTATTTCTGGAGGCGACTTACTATAAATAGTAAGTGCTCAGATTGCACCCAAATTTTACCAGTAGATTGCCTGAAGGATGCTGATCATGATGGGGATACCTTCGTTTTTCGAACTTCTGGCTTTTTACCCTTCTTTTTAGGCACCAAAGTAGGAAACCCTAATTTGTCTTGCATGTGCCTCGAATGGTCTCCATTTGTATTGATTTCTGCCGCATGCTGCTCTGTTTGTGATACTGAAGGGTTGGGTGGCTGTTGGAGTGAACCTGCTATTTATAGTAAGTGTCTGAAAAAGTGACCAACTGACTGTCGGATGAGTTTGCATGTCGCATTGCCCGAGGGATCTCAAAAAAACCCAGAAAACCCCAGAAAATTGGTCTGCATGCATGCTCTGGCTAAAAATAGTAAGTTCCTGAAACATGATCCACTCTGCTTGCATGTCACATCGTTGCGAAGTTCTTGAAAAACCCATAAAGAATATCCTGACATGCATTGAAAAATTCTACATGCAAACCCTAAAAATAGCCTCTGAAGCTTGAATTGTTGAAAGTTATCGTCTCGGCTTGCATGTTACATCATCGTGAAGGTTTTGAAAAACCCAAAAATATTCTCCAGACATGCATTGGAAAAACATACGTGCAAACCCTGAAAATGGCTCATGAAGCTGGAACTGCTAAAAATAGCAAGCTGTCAAAATCTGTTCAAATTTTGCGCGCGAGCACTTTGAAGTACCCTGAGTGTGATGGAATAGTCAGAATTCCAAAATCCTGATAAAAAGATCCCAGATTGAGTATTTGCTAAAAATAGTAAGTTGTTAGAACTCAGTGAAAATTTAGTGGGACTTTGCCTGAAGCATTGTGATTGTAGTATTAAGCTCAGATTTCAATTTGATAACTCAATTTGATGTCAAACCAGCCTAAAGAATAAGAAAACCTAATTTCGCAGACTTAGCCAAAATTTCCAACTTAGGTCAAACGACGGGACATCCTCGGAAGGACAGAAAGATCAGAGAGAGAGAGAGACACACACACAAAACCAAAGCCAAAAGACCAGAATGGATCAAAAATTAGGGGGGACCCATTTTGAATGGGGTGATGTGTGAAAAAGGTCACAACAGGTCTTAGTAGTAAATGCTTGCTTTGTGGAGGACGAACTAGCACCGCTATTGAACTACTGTTTCCAACGATCTTGCTGCAGAAGTATGGTGCAAAGATCTGAAAACTTCAAATCAACATTAGTTGAAGTAATGTTGAGGGTTTTAGTAAAGTGCTTGTAAGATTTTGGTATACTTTTCAAAGTGATGACTACCATATCTTCTTCCTCCATTTTTTGGCCAATTGCCTCAAGCTGATCACGAATGTCCTTGATCTTGGTCAAGTGTGCTTGGAAAGATGTTTTTTCCTTCATCATAATAGAAAATAGCATGTTCTTTAGGAAGAATGCACGACTTTTGTCAGAAGTTTCATGAAGATCTTTCAGATGATCCCAAATTTCTTTTGCTGATTTACCAGATGGAACCTGAGGCAGCTGATCATTGTTGACAGACAATTTAATGAGCATCATCACTTCACGATCTTGCTCATCAAACTTTTCTTGATCTTTATCTCCCAATGCAGGCCGTGTCTTTTTGCCTAGAATAATCTGGTCAAGACACCGATATTCAAAAATGGTCATCATTCGCTGCTTCCAGGTGTTGTAGTTGCGACCATTGAATTTCTGATTGCCCTTGAGCATGATGTGAGACAAAGAAGCCATTTGCACATAATCTAACAAATAAGAGGCATGAAACCCCACAAATGTAGAAATTTGTCAGAAAATGATGGCACAAATCTCGAGGTGAAGAGCAGAGAGGCCCACACGCAAAAAATTCAAATAGAAAATTTGCCTGAAAATTTGCAAAATTCTGTAAACCCTAGGCTCAAGCAACAGGTTTACAAATCCGCCAAAACCCTAGGTGTTTTTTTTCAAAAACCTTAGGCAATTTTTTTCTTCTAAATTCTGCAGAATCGTAGCAAAAAAGGGTCAAATTTCTAGACCATAAAATCGCGGTTTGAAATCAGTGAGAAACCTGTGCGCCACACAAACCCTTGAAAATGAGAGCAGAAGGAAGGAGAAATCGCGTCAGGAAAACATGTGAAACAACAGGTAGTATATTTACTGAAAAAAACCACGATTTTTTTGTTGCAAATGATGGCGTGATTTTCTACATAAAATAACTGCAATTTTCCACCTAGCAGAGGCGCAAAATTAACAGGGATGAAAAATCGTGATTTCAGCTCACAAACCCTTTGAAAATGTTTGTAAAAAAATTCACAATTTTATATTGAAACAAGAGCACGATTTTCTGAAAAAAGAAAATTCACGATTTGTATGACCAAAGGATTTTCGAAAGTCCTTGATTTTTTTTTTTTAAGAAAAAAAAATTCGGTTTTTACCCACTCTAATACCATGTAAATGGTAAAATCTTGATATGTTAACAATTAAGAGTCGAAGACTCTTTATAGATTTTACAATAGCGAGATTTAGAAACAAAACAGGATGTTTCTAAATCTACACTGAAGTTAACAAACGTTAACAAAAGCAGAACAAAGAAATAAATCTAAACTAATATATTACATTATTGAGCATTAATAAACTAATTAAATATTATTTTAATAGTATAACTATATACTTATTTTATATTGGTTTTCTTTATATATATTTATAATAATATTAAATTACATTATATTGTTATTTCTGATAATTATAATTATAATATTATCTTATGATCATTATAATTATAATAATAATATTTAGATTGATAAGTAGGAGGTCAATGAGTCTGACTCATTAAACTACACTGTTGAATCCTGATAGCAATATCACAATATTTAGATTGTCATTATATTTAAATTTTTGGTATTTATTTTATTTAGTTATTTGTATCTCAATATTTCACATTTTAACACCAAAATATAGTAGTATTAAATCGTTAATATGCATTTTATTTTTTCGTTTATTTGCATTTCAATGTGTTACAAATCTGGGGACATGACACACACCACAAAGTATTATCGATCCCTTAAACAATTTCATTTTGTCTTTATTGACCACATTGACTTCAATGGTAGCCCACGTCAGCCTTAAAAGGCAAGGATATATTATTATAATGACCAATGGACAATTGTAAGTGGCTAGAGGTAGAATAATCGCTGCACCAAAATCTCATGGTCCTTAGAAGTATTTGCTTGTTCTATGTAAGTGCTGACCAAGGCAATAAGAATCATTTAGTATGACTCGATATCCATTTGTTGAGTAATTATCAAAGGCAGCAACTATTTCTGGTCTCTTTTTTGTAGTCTACTGGCAGTTTGTCTTATTGGCGGCAGGAAACTCATGGAGACGGAAGAGTCTTAAAATCCCACGATTTATTTAGAGTCCCCAACTCCACATTAGGCTTGACCAAATACTTTTGTTTTTTCCCTAAGTGCTGGACTTTATCAGACTTCTAAGGTTTTGTCCTTTTCTGGAGGCTATACAAACATTCGATGGCAATATATCTGACAATATATTTGGAGGCTCAATTTATCCTTAAGTATATTTTGACCATTCAATCCAACCACATAATCATATCACAGTAAACAACTCAATTCAGCGCTCCAAATTGCTGGCGTTGAATCCTTCAATGAGCTGTGAGTTGCCTTAATGCGTACAACACCTTGTGAAGTTAGACAGTGGAGACACAACCTTGATTAAATGCACCTAGACCATGGCTTCCACGTTGGCTCCTAGTCAGCATCAAAGGCGACTAATCTCTGAATGAAGGTAACAAAAATAAGCTATGGTAGAACTCTACCCTCCAAAATAGTTACGGCCTCTTTAGGAATAATTCGTCCAATATTAATTATGCACAACAGATACTACGGAATAAAGATGGCAGCTGCTCAAAGGTTTGGCAAATTGGTATTGCCTTGGCGAGTTCTTTCCCACACTTGCCTTTATCTGCGATTTGGCTAATTGGAATTCCATGTCAAATTCAATTTGTCTCTTGTGGATATTTGGCAGCACCCAGCTTGTCTTATTCTCACAATGTCTTATACAAACACCCACAAGTATGAACCAAATGCATAGGCAGGACCCGATGTGCCAATATCAAAATGATACAACCCTAGGATAAGGCGGCTTTTTACATTTTGCCACGGCTCTTAGAGAGAGAGTGCAGCTTCCTGAAGGTTGCAACTGAATTTGACTCTCTTTAATATTTCTTTAAACCCTCCAATGCAGTGATATAATCGATAACCCAAAAAATTGTCTTCACGTTGATAGCATGAACATATTAATTAATTACCTGTAACTCTTAAGTAATAAAAAAACTTCAAACCCTAAGCATTTGAAAATTTCTTTTTGAAAACCTCGTAGGCTGGTAGGAAAATGCTGTGCTTTGATGCCACTATAATAACCCCCTTTGATCTAGGGTTTTTACCAAGAAAAAATACAGAAAACATATATATTTGCAAAACAACCAATTCCAAACAGTTGCATGAAAATTAAATGTAGAAACCCTAAGTTTCCCCTATTTCTGTCTCTGACGGTTTTCTGAGTTCTTTTTTGAGTTTTGATGTTTTTGCTTGTTTTTGAGTTTTTGAGCAATAAATGAAATGGTACGACTTTTGCAAATAATTGAAATAAATTCAATAAAAATTAAATGACTTTGGAAATGATGGAAATAGAATGCCAGTATATTTATTTTGCTCCTCTGAAATGATTACAAAAATACCCAGTTGCATGCAATGTGAAAAGACAATGATTTTATTAAAACCTGATTTCTGTAGCAGCAATAAATAATCTTCCAGATGGTGGTACGGCTTCACCAATATTAGCTTCTCCCTCTTTGCGAAGCTTGCACACTGTTCCAGGGATGTAGGCGCCTCCAGATGGGAAGATAGAAGACCAATAAATAAGGCGTTTCTCCTTCAAGCTCAAAGGCGGCTCAAGATGACATGGTACGACCTGCAGCAAGTAGGGCCAGGTACAACAGCATTAAAGATTTGTACAGCCTTCTCCACAAACTCTCCAGATCTCCAAATATGTACGCCTAAATGAATGAATGACCTCTGGATGCAAAATACTCTAAAACTCTGTAAATAGATAACTTCTGAAGCTCTGTGATTTCTCCAGAATGAAGAAACCTCTGCTGCAATAAATCAAGTGGTATTACACACCCTCTGAATTGCTTCCAATGGAGATGGCTCGTTCCCCAAGGAATTCGAACTCGAAACCTAAAGTCTCTTGCTCAGATCAAAGTTGATCAGTTCTCAAATTCAATAATCTCCTTTTTTCCAAATCCCAAGACAAATGCACTATAAGGTTGAAAAGTGCGATTTCCTTAAGAATAGGGTTTCATTAAAATATTCACTTTTAATTCTTTTAATTTCTCCATAGTCTCAGCATGAATATTTTAATATAATTTAAATGTCAATTTTGGCCCCTTCTGATGATGGCGCACCCCTCAAGAAGAATCACTTAAGTTATAATTTAATATTATAACTTAATATTATAATCATTAAATAATTAATATTTAATTAATGCAATTAAATATTAATATTTCTCTCGTTACTCATCCGATGACTGTCCCGTCTGAAGCTGACGAACACTGAAGTGATTCTGAACGCTGCCAAAGTCATACTGCTAAAAATAGCAGGGGTCCCACGTTGCCTGCCAGGAACTACTAAAAATAGTAATTCTGCAAGAAATCTTCGATTGAGCCCAAACAAGAGCCTACTGATCAAACTCTGCCAACTGAAGCTGAGCCAAGCTCCGAAGTGACCCTCTACCCAGTCTATCAGCCTACGAGGGTCGTGTGATAGGCCAATCCTGTACTCCGAGAGATGTCACTGAGAAGGGGACATGACAGTCCGCCCCTCCTGAAATTGCTTGTCCTCAAGCAATCTCAATGCCGGATGCTGCAGAATATCCTCGCTCTCCCATGTAGCATCCTCAACCGGCAAATCTCTCCATTTCACCAGATATTCCCTGATAGTCCTCCGACGCAACTGTCTCTCCCTGTACTCCAGGATGGACTCAGGTACTAAGATCAACTTTCCCTCATCATCTAAGGGAGGTAAAACTGCAGACGGTACCACACGATGACCCAACGCCTTCTTGAGGCGTGATACATGAAATACATTGTGTACCCTGCTCTCTGCTGGAAGCTCAAGCTCATAAGCCACCTCTCCAACCCGCCTCAGAATTCGGAAAGGACCGTAATAACGTGGCTTAAGCTTCTCTGACCCACTCTTCCTAAGAGTGGACTGACGGTAGGGCTGCAGCATGAGGTAAACCATGTCACCAACCTCGAAATGCCTCTCCGTCCTCTTCTGATCCGCATATTGTTTCTGCTGATTTTGTGCCTTGGCTATATTTTCCTTGAGGGCCCTGATAGTATCCTGACTCTCCTGCAACCAACCTCCTGCACTCGGCACTCTACTGTCGCTCAGTAGCAAATCAAGGAAACTCGGCGCCTCATACCCGTACAACGCCATGAAAGGGGACATCTGAATGGTCATATGGAATGTCGAGTTATAGCAATACTCACACAAATGTATCCATTTGACCCATGCCTTCTGCTGCCCCGCAATGTAGTTTCTGAGATATCCCTCCACCCACTTGTTCACAATCTCCGTCTGCCCATCAGTCTGCGGGTGGTAACTAGTGCTCGGAGTGAGCTCGGTCCCACAAAGTCTGAATACCTCCTGCCAGAAGTTACTCAGGAACCGACTATCTCTGTCGCTCACGATGCTCCGAGGCAACCCATGAAGTCTGAATACCTCGCGAAAGAATACCTCTGCTACCTGTGTAGCGGTATAGGTCGTGGTGATCGGAAAGAAGTGGGCATACTTCGTAAGCCGATCCACAACCACATAAATACAATCTCGCCCCTGGGCTTTAGGCAAGCCCGTAATAAAGTCCATCGACAGACATTCCCACTTCCTGTCAGGAATTGGAAGTGGCTGTAGTAAACCTGCCGGGTACGTGTTCTCCTGCTTGTTCTGCTGACAAACAGGGCACTCACGCACGTATTGAAGAACATCCGCCTTGAGTCCTTTCCACGTGAACCTCTCCCGTATCTGCCTGTAGGTTTTGAAGTATCCGGGATGTCTTGCTGTAGGCATGTCATGAAAGGCTCGCATAACAATGTTCTTCACCTCTGACCCTGGGATCAAAAATATCCTGTTCTTGTAAATGATCAAGTCATTTACAAGCGTATACCTGGTATCAACTGCTGATCCCTCAACAATGCTGGAGGCCCAACTATCCTTGGCATACTCTGCCACTATCATATGCCTCCAATCCTCAGAAATATGAACCATAGTGCTCAAGTACGGTCTACGTGAAAGTGCATCAGCCACTACGTTCTGTGTACCTTTGATATATGAAATATCAAAGTCATAAGCCTGCAACTTACTGACCCATTTCTGCTGCCTGTCATTAAGGTCTCGCTGCCCTAAAAGGTGTCTCAAGCTGTTGTGATCAGTTTTAATACAGAATTTGCTGCCAACAAGATATTGCCTGAATTTTGCTAAGGCATGCATAATCGCGAGCATCTCCTTATCATATATGCTATACAATCTCTCGGGTCCTCTGAGCTTGCGGCTCTCGTACACAATCGGGTGCTTGTCCTGCATAAGCATCGCACCAATGCCCTCACCTGATGCATCACATTGAAGCTCAAACGGCTTCGTAAAGTCGGGTAGTGCCAAAACAGGGCATGTGGTCATCAACTCCTTGAACTTCATAAAACACTCCTGTGCCTCAGAAGTCCAAACAAATGCCCCCTTCTTCATCAAATCTGTCATCGGGGCTGCATGTCGTGAATAACCATTCACGAACCTACGGTAGAATCCACACAAACCGAGAAACCCTCTCCACTGTGTCAGGTTTGCCGGTGTAGGCCAATCAACAATGGCGCGGATTTTTTCAGGATCCATACGCACTCCATCTGCACTGATAATATGGCCTAGATATAGCAATTCGGTCATCCCCAAGTAACACTTGGATTCCTTGGCGTACAAGGACTCCCTCTCCAAAATACTCAATACGATCTCCAAATGAGCCAAGTGCTCCTGCCATGTCCGGCTGTAGATGAGAATATCATCGAAGAAGACTAACACAAACCTCCTCAGTGATGCATGAAAAACCCTGTTCATTGTAGACTGAAAGGTAGCTGGTACATTAGTGAGCCCAAATGGCATCACTACGAACTCAAAGTGCCCACAATGACATCTGAAGGCTGTCTTCTCAATGTCCTGCTCACGGACTCTGATCTGATGATAACCCGACCGTAAATCTATTTTGGTAAAGTAACAGGCACCATGGAGTTCATCAATAAGCTCGTCAATCCTCGGTATCGGGTACCTGTTCTTAATTGTCCTCTTATTCAGGACCCTGTAATCAATGCACATGCGCAATGTTCCATCCTTCTTCTTAACCAAGACAACCGAAGAAGCGAATGGCGATTTGCTAGGTCGAATGTGACCCATAGCAAGTAACTCCTTTATTGTTTTCTCTATCTCATCCTTTAACCTCTTAGGATGCCTGTAAGGAGTTATCATCACGGGCTTAGCGCCCTCCTCGAGCTCAATAATGTGCTCTATGCCCCTGTCTGGAGGTCTACCTGGCAGAATATCACTGAACACCTTATCATGCTTAATCCTCAACTTCTGAATGTCCAGATGATATTCTATCTTTTGCTGTCCCTCCTGTATAGGTGCTAAATGACACTCGGCAGCCCATTCTACCATGTCGTGACGCATGAGCCGCTCCATCCGACGAAAAGAAATTGTTTTGATGTCGCTGTCCTGTATTGCTTTTAATATGTGTGTCTTCCCATTGACATCAAAACGGATCTCCATATCCTTGAGTCGAAGAGTAACTTCCTCCAATGAATGAAGCCACTTCATTCCCAAGACCAAATCGATATCCCCCATATTAACAACATAGTAATCAGCCTTGAACTCATAATTGTTCAAGCGTAAAGGGAGATCCTTTATCATGCGTTCACACCTCAGCGTGTGCCCGTCGGCTACCTTAACTCTAATCCCTTCGAACTCCTCAGTGATGAGTCCGCGTTTTTCAACAAACCTAGCATCAATGAAATTATGTGTGGCTCCTGTATCAAGAAGGGAAATGACCCTCTGTCCTGCTAACACACCACGAATCCTGAATGAGCCCTCCTGCTGAATGCTAGATAGGCGTGCCTCCTGTATCTGAAGCTCGGACTCTATCTCTGTCTTAGGCTCTGAAGCCTCTGACTCTGAATCCTCGGAACTCTCCTGCTGTTCGGAATTTTCTGATTCTGAGTCCTCATAATATGCCCACATCACTCGATTTGCCTTGCCCTTAGGTCTTAGAGGACAATCGTGATTTGCGTCATACGGTCCTTTGCAGTAGAAGCAAAGCTTCTTCCTGCGTAGGTCATTAAGGGCCTCACGATCCAAAGGTGGTGTTGCTGATTTACCTTTTGAATCGTTTTTAAAGTCTGATTTTTCTTTGTTAAAATCAGATTTGTCCTTATTTCTGTTAAAGCCCTTATTATCTCTGAATGATGAAGAACCTTTGGAGTTAAATCTACTAGAAGGTGCTGCTAACTCCATGCTTCGTGCTTTCTTCATCGCCTCCTGTAAAGAAGGAGGATCAAAGGCTTTGATCCAACCTCTCAGTGGCTCTGTCAAACCCTCCAGGAAGAGTACTACCAATCGCCTCTCTGAAATGTTCGGAACCATGACTGATAACTTCTGAAAATCACCAATATAGGACTCCAAACTGCCACTCTGTCTCAACTGAGCCAGGTCTCTGAAGTAGGATTCTGGATCCTTCCTGTCAAACCGCTCAACCAATCTGTCCACAAACTCCTGGTATGACGTGATCCTGTCATGCTGTAAGGTCACCATACCGTGGTGCCACCAATCGTAAGCTACTCCCTCAAGATGCAGTGTCGCATAACGGATAGCATCTCTCTCAGCCATCGGGCGTAATGTGAGGAATGTGTCTAACTTACTAATCCATGCCTGGGCTATCACCTTGCCACTACCATCGAACATCGCTAAATTGAGTTTGTTTGTAGCATGTTTTAGGTCATTGTTCTGATGTCTAGGTCTCCAATCCTGTCGTCCTCTGCGATATTCTCTCCTCTGTGTAACAAATCGGTCAAAGGAAATCCTCTCTCTGACATCAGGTGGTACTAACTCCCACTCCTCGTTCGCTGCCATAAGTGTATCAACGAACAACTCCTCATGCTCCTCACTTGCAATAGCCTCATCGGGCTCCTGTCTCACAAAAGTAGGCCTAGTGGGCCTGTCTGCTGTTCGTGAAACAGTCCTAGGTGCTCTCCGAGATCCTGCATCACTCTTGTTATCGTCACGCTGTGGTGACGGTCTCCTCTGTATACCTAACCTCTGGATTGCCACTGTCAATTGCTGTAGCACATCGTTAGACTGCCGCTGACTTGCTCGTAAGTCTCTGAGAGTGTCTAAAACCTCGGCATCGTCCTGATCTCTAGGGTTATTAGGAACCTCTGTTCTAGGTATATCTGCTCTGTCAGCCCTGTCATTCTTGTCAGCCATGTTTCCTGGCTGTCTACTCAAACTCCGTTGCCTGTCAATCAAGGCACGTCTGCGTGTGTAATACCTGTATGGTTCAAACTCGTCTGGCTGCATATGTTAGCTAAACCCTCAGGATAGTAGGATTTAGCTCTGATACCACTGTAGAAACCCTAAGTTTCCCCTATTTCTGTCTTTGACGGTTTTTTGAGTTTTGATGTTTTTGCTTGTTTTTGAGTTTTTGAGCAATAAATGAAATGGTACGACTTTTGCAAATAATTGAAATAAATTCAATAAAAATTAAATGACTTTGGAAATGATGGAAATAGAATGCCAGTATATTTATTTTGCTCCTCTGAAATGATTACAAAAATACCCAGTTGCATGCAATGTGAAAAGACAATGATTTTATTAAAACCTGATTTCTGTAGCAGCAATAAATAATCTTCCAGATGGTGGTACGACTTCACCAATATTAGCTTCTCCCTCTTTGCGAAGCTTGCACACTCTTCCAGGGATGTAGGCGCCTCTAGATGGGAAGATAGAAGACCAATAAATAAGGCGTTTCTCCTTCAAGCTCAAAGGCGGCTCAAGATGACATGGTACGGTCTGCAGCAAGTACGGCCAGGTACAACAGCATTGAAGATTTGTACGGCCTTCTCCACAAACTCTCCAGATCTCCAAATATGTGCGCCTAAATGAATGAATGACCTCTGAATGCAAAATACTCTGAAACTCTGTAAATAGATAACTTCTGAAGCTCTGTGATTTCTCCAGAATGAAGAAACCTCTGCTGCAATAAATCAAGTGGTATTACACACCCTCTGAATTGCTTCCAGTGGAGATGGCTCGTTCCCCAAGGAATTCGAACTCGAAACCCTAAAGTCTCTTGCTCAGATCAAAGTTGATCAGTTCTCAAATTCAATAATCTCCTTTTTTCCAAATCCCAAGACAAATGCACTATAAGGCTGAAAAGTGCGATTTCCTTAAGAATAGGGTTTCATTAAAATATTCACTTTTAATTCTTTTAATTTCTCCATAGTCTCAGCATGAATATTTTAATATAATTTAAATGTCAATTTTGGCCCCTTCTGATGATGGCGCACCCCTCAAGAAGAATCACTTAAGTTATAATTTAATATTATAACTTAATATTATAATCATTAAATAATTAATATTTAATTAATGCAATTAAATATTAATATTTCTCTCGTTACTCATCCGATGACTGTCCCGTCTGAAGCTAACGAACACTGAAGTGATTCTGAACGCTGCCAAAGTCATACTGCTAAAAATAGCAGGGGTCCCACGTTGCCTGCCAGGAACTACTAAAAATAGTAATTCTGCAAGAAATCTCCGATCGAGCCCAAACGAGAGCCTACTGATCAAACTCTGCCAACTGAAGCTGAGCCAAGCTCCGAAGTGACCCTCTACCTAGTCTATCAGCCTACGAGGGTCGTGTGATAGGCCAATCCTGTACTCCGAGAGATGTCACTGAGAAGGGGACATGACATTAAAACTCAGATTTGATTATGGCTTAAGAAATTGCATTATAGTCATGCCCGGATTACATAACGTGCAATAATGCAGATCTGAAAGTGTTTCAACATCAACTAAGAATGTTAGCAATTTTCAAAACCTTGTGTGATTCGACCTTGAATGTCCCTTCAAAATGATTATCAATTGAACCTTGAAAGCTCTGTAAACCCCTGAATGATGATCTCCAAGAAATCAATGAAGCTCTGTAATAATCTCTGTATGAAGCTATCTCTCAGAATGCCCTTGGGTGATCTTCCACACCTGTAGAAATTGTCCTCTTTGAGGGTTTTCGTCCTCAAAAAGCTTGGATCGTCAAACTAGAAGACCCTATTGCTCAACACTTTTTTTTTTTGTAAATAAACAACGAATACTCAAAAATGACTTCTTTTGGCTTTTAATCCTTCTCCCAATTTCCAACGCCAACTTTTGCAATTAGGCTTTTGAAATAATATTAAATTGTTGCCTTCTAATATAATTGACTTTAAATAAAATATTTCATAAATTACCATTAAAATAATAATACTTTATTAAAAGTCGCTTTGTTTCCCTTATAACACCAACTTATAAAGTTACTTTATTAAGTCACTTTATAACATTAAATTATAAAGTCACTTTAATAATTAATGTTATTAAAGTAATTTGACTTTAATATACTAAATCACTGAGCTGTATATGATGGAATGGATACTTGAGCCTGCTAAAGAACCATAATACCCTCCAAAGGGTCCCCTAAACATCCCATTAGCTTACGGGGACCAAAGTCATAAGCTAGCCCTGCAAAGATACGGATCCCGAAAAAAAGGGGACATTCTAGTCTATGCCTCATAACCAATTCACCCTTGGAACGTCTTCAAAAGATCATAAAAGGACTAAAAATAGATTTACTCTCGATGAGAACCTTGGAAGTTCAATTTGAACTTCGACCAAACACCGCTCTACCTAAGCTCTTGTCTAGTTAGCCTGCTTTATTGACCAAGTTTTTGCCTTGCAACCAAATTTTCTAAGAAATTTTATCTAAAATTCTTGGTGGCTTTATCCTTTATTTCATAACCTTAGATACTACCAGGGTTAGTCGGTTTCTTTTCTCATTATCTAGCCTCGACTCCAAATTGACCATGCCCACTCTGGGTGGTGCGATCTTGTCAGTTCTCATCTTCACCTTGTAAGTTGCTTCCTTTTTAGACCTACTTTGGCCTCTGACCTTTACTCTAAGGTACCAACTCTCATTCTTGTTTCCATTATCATTGCTAGGATTTAATCTTGTTTTTAATCAGAGTTGTCAGAAGGTTGTCTTGCCTCTTGGATACCTCCATAGTTGGTTCAAAATTATTTGATAATTCAATGAAGCTATGTAGTAGGTTTGACACCCAAATGGAGATGATTGATTAATCAACAAAAGAGATGGAGGAAGACCATAAAGAATGGGCAAAGGATATTCTTGAGTTAAAAAACATGGCTGAAGCTTTTTAATTTTAAAGCCTTGGCATTTTTCCCACATGCCAAGAAAATTGTTCTTTTGACAAGCATGAATACACTAGGTTTTTTGTAGAAATCACATGGGTTGCTGTTATTTATTTCAAACAGACGATCAATATATTGGATGAAATGAAACATGAAATTATTTCATTCCTAGATTCTAATTTTTTTCTCCAAGGCACACAAAAGGCAACATGGGGGAGAAAGGTGAGCTAGAAAGGTACTTCATAAAGCATGTGAAGGAAGGCTTGACAAGCTTTGGATTTTAGTGAGGGGAAAGTGGGGGAGCTGATGGTATTAATGAAAATCATTGAGTTTGAAGAGCAGGGGAAACATAAATATGAGAAGTTAATTGTTGACAATGACAAAGTGAAAGCTCTGGTCAAAGTGTTCAAAGAGTACATATGCAAGAAAGGAAGCGTTTATTAGGAATTCACTTTGCCACTAGATAAACCAACATAACTCTCATAGTGAATACTATTTTGGAAGGTGTGTTAGACTATTGGTTTTAGATCTGGTTTAAAAATAGAATCAACTTTATTTAGAGCAAAGTTATTTTAGATATTTCTAGATGAACTCATTTTTGATTTTGGCTTAGCTTATTTTTAGAGAATGAGTGCTATCTAGTGGACGAGCTTTATCCAAAACTTTTTAAAATTTTCATGCAATTTTATATTTAGAAAACATGCAAGTGTGCATACTAGTACTTTCAAACCCTATATATACAAGTTTTGTATTTGAGACAAACTAATTGTAAACTTTGCTTTTGTGCAAAAGTTTAATGTTCAAGCTCTCTTTGTGTGTGATGAAATTGTTATGTTTTATGTGATTTTGTCATTTACATTCTTAGTCCATACCATCTTGTGTGAGTGATTTCACTTTTTGAATACACATTATTAATAATTGCAAACCTAGTTTTGTGATTGTTGTTAGTTTGAGTGTTCGTATCTTTGCATGGTAGTACTGGGGTACTTTGATTTGTGAAGTCTTGTCTTGTGTGATTTAAATCTCCAATTCAACTCTTGTGTGCACACACTTTCTAGTTTTTGCAATTTAGCTATAGAGTGTTTGTATTTCTGTGGTAATAGACTAGTTTATTTGTAATCACAAAAGATACAAAATTTCTCACCTTCATGTATGTGAACAGATAAGTTTTGTACACATAGCTATAAAGCAAAAATAAATGTGACAAATTAGTTTATTTTCTATTACATGTTGAAACTCCCAAAGCAAACTTTGTAAATGATGTGAAAATTGTATTTTTTGTCCATAAACTCCATTTTTTGTTGCCTTAAAAGAACAAATTTAAACACTAACAATATTTGGGGGTGGTAGAATTAGAAATAGAATATCTAATTTGTAGTTTGTTAGTGTTAGTTAGGAAAACAGGTTATTGTTTCAATTGACCCAATCAATTTTGATTGTCCTAAAAAATTGCTTTCGGGATCTGTAAGTTAATGCAATGCAATACTAGTTTTCTGTATCTTTTCCTTCTTCTCCATCATTAAATATAGGTTTGATGAATGTATATTGGTAGCTTTACTAATTCCTTCTTAAACAAGCCAAGTAGATGAGGTGATGTCTCTTAAATGCTTCCATTGAAGGAATGACATTAATATTTTGTTTTGAGGCTTTGCGGCTGCCATATACTTGTGTGTCATGTTGGAATCTCTTAATCATATATAATATGGCAAAGAATATGCTTAACTTGAGAGTCACATTAATAATGATACACCTTATTTGAAATTGATATTTTTATTAATGTATTAATGGTATTTTAAAATGTTCCATAATCTTTTTTATCAAATTAGTCATTAGATAGATTTGGATGGCAAGTGAGAAATTAGTCTAGTTGGTAGAGAAAATTGATATAATTCCTATTGCTTACTGTTATCTCTGTTGCACTTCCCTTAGGTGGAGTGCTTTCTTTGGCAATATATAAGATATTTTGTTGGGAAGGGATGTGGGAAGCGAGAAATTGTATGACTTTTTGCTGACCTGTTGATGGACTATGTAGGCGGGCAAAACACTTAGCGAACGGAGGTGGCGTTCTGCATTTAGTGAAGAAGGTTACCTTGATATTGCAAAAGTCTTGAGTCGGGTTCAGCGAGGGGTAAGATGGGTTACTCATCTATAGCTTGTAAAAGAATTAAAGCTTTTCCTTTGCATAATTGTGAACCTCAATGTATAGCTAAGCATAATTATTGGTCAATTACTGTTTTTCCAAGCTATGCGATTTTTGAATTCTTTTTGCTGTTTTTCCAAGCTATGTGATTTTTGAATTCTTTTTTTAATTAAGGTCCAATCTTGAATAGATATAAAATGATAAACATACAAAGAATGTTGGCAGCATTAATGAACATGTTTGAAGTAGCACTAGTACTCAAATATTGTATTCATCATGATCATATATACGTCTTTGCATACAAGTGAAGACTGCATTGTGAAGAACATGACAGTGGAGATCCTTGGATTTGTGTTGTAAGATAGAGAAATTTAATTCCCAAAACTTAATTACCGTCTTGAAAATGGAAACTTGAGAATGGTTTATGCACTCTACAAATCTACAAAGTTGCCCTTGTTAGTGTTTTATTTTTCTCCTTTCAGAACAACGCAAATGAAAAGGTGTGTAAGGATAAGCCTTTCTTCAAATTAGAAGGGGAAGCTCCCTTGTAACTAAAACCTATACTAAACCCTAGAACTTAAGGAAATGACCTTTAGCTTTCTATAGTATGCACAAAGTATCTTTGGAGTTTTTGGTATATAATACAAACAAACTAAGAAAATACCTATTTTTGTTCTTGGGTATGGGCAAAAGGATATAACAACTCTTCCACACAAAAACTAGAGATTTTATGATCTTTTGACTAACATGAATGACCCAATCTATGGAAACTAAACACACACAATTTTTGGATTAAAGCAGCCACCAGAAAGAGTGTGCACACACAAGAATTGGAATTGTAAACAAAGTTGAGATTCTACAAATCAAATAAAGGAAGTTGCATGCAAAGCTACAATAATCACTTCAATGAAAACTGCGCACAAAGTCTACAATATTCACTAATAGCTATTTGGTTTACCAAATCATACCCAAGATAATACAAAGCAAATTGAGCAGCAAGTAGGCATAAACTCACTATTGGCTCAAGTCTAAGTGCCTATGGCACTTATACAAGTTGTTACAAATATTTGCATGCTCTTGCAATCAATCAGTTGTACTTTTGGCAATGCAATTCATTGAAGTTAAATACAAAATAAACTAACTAAAGCTTTTGTCCAAAATAGATTGCTTGAAAACCAAACAATCTCTAAATAACAAAAAGGTTAAAAAATAAATTGTGTGAAGTTTCTAGATTTCTTCTATTAATAGTGGCTTGCCTAAGATAGTAATAACTAATAATACTAGTGGCAAAATGCTTGGTCTGTTAGTGGAACAAAGGTGAGATTGTGAAGATTTTTCGTCTTCTACAAATCTTGTCCATTCCTAGTCGGTGTTAGGAGGAGGTTTCCATGGACTTCATTATAGAGATGGCAAAATTAGAAGAGAAGAATGCTGTTATGGTTATGGTGGATGTACTCACCAAATACATCCATTTTGTGCAACAACATTCAAGTTGACAATCTAGAAGTTGTCCGATACTCCAAAAATTAGAGTAAGTGACTAGGACCCTATATTTACTATTAATTAAGTACTGATTTATTCTCTTTCTTGGTTAGTCAACTAGCTCATAGCTCCTTGTACAACCCACACTTTGATGGACAAATGGAGGTAGTTTTTAAATGTTTGGAGGATATCTTCATTATTTTTGCATTAGATAAACAATCACATTGTGTTTATTGGCTACCACTAGTAGAGTGGTGGTATAACACTTACTTTATGCTATCACCAAAAAGCTACCATTCATGGCACTCCACGCCTTCCTATCACATCATTAGTGAGATTACAACCTAGGATTATGCAATGGAGGAACAAATTTAGCATTAACAAGTTTTGTGGAGTCTCAAAGACAAGTTATCATTCATACAAAAAATTGATGAAATAATAGGAGGATCGACATAGAAATGAAAGGCATTTTAATGTGGGCTGGAACACAGGAGTAAGAAAAGAAAAGAAAAAAATTATATTAATGTCCATGAATAACCAAGAATAGCTCAATGGGATTGGAACATACAACTATAACAATAGTGAAGTACTAGGGCAACAAGGGCCCTAGACTTGAAACTAACAAAATAAAGTGAAGGAAAGCAAGAAAATACTGAAATACATAAGAAATGGTAATCCCTAAACAAGTACAAGTATAGATGGCTATGTGAGGGGAGGACCCTTGAATGAGGTGGGTGTTGATGAAGACCAGAGCTAGCAACCAAGGTTGGAAGCAAATATCATCAGGTGTATGTACCTTCACATGGATTAGAAGAGCCATTGACATTACCATCTAACATTGTGGGAATACCTATCTAGGATTTAAAAATGCTTGTTGGAGAGTGTCCAAGACTAAGGGGGCTAGGGTAGACAATCCTAGGATGAGGTCAATTCCCCCTAGGTTAGTGGTAGAGAAGAAATTGGTAATGTGAGCTTGCCCCTAAGACTTGTATTATGAGTGAGGAGTACTAGAGGACCTTGATGTTGAGAGGAGGTATAATCATGACCCTTAGAATGAGACTTGAAGTGTTAGGGAGCCATAGTAGTTGTAGATCACAAGAATGAGAAATATCTCATTCATTTGCCCCCCACAATGCATGAACTAATAGTATCTAAGGGTACTTAATGTGTCCAAAATCTGTGGCAGGTTGAAAGAGGGGAGGAATTGATCTACTCGATCTTGAGTCCCCATGTAAGGTCCCATAGTTTAAGTTGCAAGCCCATAAAGAAAAAGGGCCAAGCAACTTTGATCAAGGTAGAGGAAGAAAGTGGATAGAGAACCACCATAATCTCCATAAACATAGTGTTATCTCTTACAGTTTTCATAGTAGGTAGGATGTTAGAAAATAAAATTATCCTAGGTCTCCCCCCACTAGATACCACAAAAGTATTAAAATAATATTTATTATTTATTTAATGCTCAATAATGTTGTATTATATTGTTGATAAGATCGTTTTCAATCTTCTTTCAGTTTTTTTTAGAAACTTGCTATATTTGTAAATCTGTGTAAATTATTTATTGAAGCTTTCGCTTCATTATAAATATATCAAATAATTTTTTTACCAATTACTCTCGTAATATGGTATCAGAGTGTCGTACCCAAACCAAATTTTTTGCTTCATTAAGGCATTTTGCTTAAAATGGTCTAAACCTTGTAAAAGTGGGGTCAAAACTTAGTTTTTGGGAAAATCAAGCGTGGGCTTTTGGTTAGTGTGATGCCAAGAAGATATTGGCAAAATTTGAAAATTTTGAAAATTAGGGTTTTCGGACCCCGTGTTTAGGTCAAAACCCTAAAAATAGGAACTTGTCAGAATTGGCTGAAATTAATTTTGATTGGCTTATTTCACATCACGATCACAATGGTGAAGTCAGTTTCAGTTAAAAGCCAGTTTAAGCCTGGTGGGTAGTTTTCACTTTTTCAGGAGAAAAGTTAGGACCTTCGAGGTCATCAATGGCAGTTGGCCAGTACCAGGTATCAAAATCTAAGCCTGAAACTCAAAGCAGAACGTTCTACGATGAAAGATGTTGAAAACGATGCCTCTTGACGGAGGGGATTTTCAGATGGGCAAAAAGTGCTAAAATATTCTAGGTCTGGAAACTTTTCACTATGTAGCGTGGGAGACGCTTGCGCAATCAACGTGCAAATCAACTTTACGTGTCCGTACATGTGAAAATAGTGAGATGCAGTCATATACACGTCTGCAGTGGTGATATCTCGACATGGTCAACCTCAGTGGCTGATGTTGTGTGCACAAAGTGGTAAAAATGGATGAAAATCATGAAGTTCAGAGCAAATCTGCGCCCCTGTAGGCCAGGGGCACCCTTCCATTTGAAGGTCAAGATTCAATCGCTTTGGATTGTAAATACACTCATTCTCTTCTGTTTTCAGTCAGCTTTTCGACTAGCTATGGAGCAAGTTCATTTGAAATGCAGAATTCCGGCAAACGAAGGCGGAAGTAGAGGTTACAAAGAGTGTATACATCATGAAGACAGTCAAAGAATGTAGAGCTACAGGGGCGCCCTTCTTTTTGAAGGTCAAGATCTGAATGCATGTGCTCACTGATGGATTCAGTCTCTTCAGGATCAGTTTGGCTTTCCAACGAGCTATCAAGCAGAGGCATACATAGTGCAAAACTCCGGTTATCAGTGTCGGACGCTGAGACTGCAGGCATGATACATGTCACAAGAAATTGCCAGTTGATGGTTTGAGCGCTCCTGTAGCTAAGGGGCACCCTTGAATATGGCTACTTAGATGAATGAAATTGCAATTGAGGTCTTCCTGAGATCTTTTCCAGCTTAGTCCAGCTTCGTAACGCACCCGTTCGCGAGATTATCTGACGTTCTGAGTGATCGTGACAGAGGTTTTACCGAGCACGTAAAACAGAGGATGGTGAAACGTAGCTACACACAGCTGCACATCTGTAGGCTAGGGGCGCCCAGCCTTTAGGCTTATCAGATGGGGTTATTTGCTTTCGCAGTCTTCACGAGACTTGTGTGCAATTACTCCAGCTATCCAACGAGTTCAACCGTCAGTCTCCAAGATTTGGAAAACGCTCGTACGTGCAAGGTCAAGATGGTGATGTTGAAAAGTGAAAGTAATTGGAGACAACCAAAAAATGGCTAAGTATGGCAAGTACTAATTTCCTTGAAAAAGGCGCCCTTCTCTTTGAGGCCTTAGAAGCAGTTTTCTGGCTTCGTCGTCTCCAGAGGCATCTCTTGTATGTTGATCCAACTATGCAGAGAGACAAACGACGCGCACATCAGAGCACTCCAGCTCCCGGTGTCAGCGGTCAAAGTATGGTGTTTAGATGAAAGTCGCACTTTTGTCAAAAAGGGTATTTGCGCCTTCACAGGCCAGGGGCGCCCATCTTTTTGGGGTTCCTGATACAACTTTCAGATACCTTGCATACAGTCATTGGATGCAGAGTACTTCCAGTCACACAATGAATCTACTATTCAGTTAGTAGGGTTCATCATTCTCCGTCAGCGATAGTTTGAAGCGTCAGAAGCCAATACAGAGAAATGGCTAAGTCTGGAATTAGTGCATCAATTTAATCAAACGCACCTAATTTTCTAAGGTGTCAGATGTTGATTTTAGCAGATGCAGCTCCTAGCAAACATTTCATCCTTGCTATGCAGGCTTCGCAGTGGATATCTCAGATTAGTCGTAGGTTCACTCAGTTACCCGGAAATCAGAGCTGAACATGGCCAGATGTAACTTTGCAGTCAGCTATAAAGTAGGAGATACTCAAAAATCTAATAACTCTTGCAGATGGACACCTAGAAGGTCGAATTTGGATTTTCTGGAATTAGTGAAGTTTGCTGAGCACATCCAGATGCTATTTTTAGCTAAATGATTAAAATAATATTTTTGCATGCAAAGCATTAAATGGTGATTTTCTTCAAGAGTTGAATATTGGCGCCTCTTTTAATAATTTGCATGTTTCGAATTAAATACTACTTTTAATCTGAGACTCAGAGACAGTGGCAGTTCAGCTGGTGAATGGCCAATCAAATTCTTTCTTCACTGTCAGGGTTTCAGATCTTGCAATCTTGCTTTTGTGGTATGATTTTGCTCTAGTTATGCAAGCATGGCGTTCATCATTTCATTCATCCAGCTTGAGCAGAGGTGAATTCTTTCCAGAGTTGGGCAAATTTCTTCAGCAGTCAAGTTTCAAAGGCATCAAAAGTATTCTTTTGCAGATACAGGTCAAGATTCATCAGCAAACTTCATATAGACATAGGCGAATTTCTACAGAAGCAGAGAAAACAAACAAACAAAAACTTCTATCTTCTGTCTAAATTTCTTCTATTTCTCATCTTAGGTATTCTTCGCATGTCAAGGAAATAGTAAGATTTTCATAAACAAAGCATCGGGGTTCGTGTATTTTAGCATCAACAACAATACCCATGTCTTAGATTATTTCGTGAAAATTGCCCTGCAGCCTCTATTCTAGAGCTCTGTGCTTTTTTCTAAGATTTTCTTTTGCATGCGGGCCTAAAACACATTTTTTACAAAATCTATTGATCCGGGTTGTGTTAGGATTCAGTTCTGCACAAAACCCATGTTCCAGATTTTCTCGGGAAAAATTGCCCTCACAGCCCCTCAGGTCTCAACTGAAAACCTTTTGCATGCAAGCCTAAATCACATTTTTTTGAATTTCTGACGTTGTGGGTCATCTTAGAATTTGATTTTGCACAAAACCCACGTCTCAGAATTTTTTGTGAAAATTGCCCTTCGACAGGGTATTTTTAGCCTTATCTGGAGTGACTTTTGGCTTTCCGAAGAAAGTTGTCAGAACATAGCCATGTTCATAGTCAACAGGCAAGTTTTTCCAAATGCAGTTCATGCAAACTGAATTCAAGACGAAATCAATCTTAATTCATGATTTCATCAGAAAAGATGACACTGATTTGTATCAAGTGCATCCAGAAGGTTGGTAGGCGTAGTCACTCAAGTTCACATGGTTTCATGCCTCGTATAGCTGATTGTCCTCCAAGGCTAGTTTAGAGGGTTGATACCGTTGGGTTTCTGCGTGTGCAACAAGTTCATTCGCTTTTCTCACAACCAAAGAGTTCGTAGTCAAACTTCACGGTTTCATCATGCAACACTCTTCCTTAGAGAAAAGCATCAAAAATGTGAGAAGCCTCAAGCTGCAGAAGAAACAGTGGCCATCACTTCAGTTACAAAGCCGCTAGGGTTACTAGTGAGTGAAGTGCCAGTTTAAGTATGCAGAGATTTCCAGGTTTGCTTGAGTTACTGACAAGTAGTGAATTGACAGTTGAGACATGTGACAACCCTTAGATAGTGATGCAGTCAACAACCTTGTGGAGGGGTTAATTGCCCGAGATCAAGGCCAGTGAACTTTAGTTCAGGGCGTCCCATATTTTCCAAGGTAGACATTAAACACAACAGTTAACTCAACGCTTCTTTCCGAGTTAACTCGCTGTCATGCATCTCATGCATGTCTATCTTGGAATTATCTACATTCACTTGGAGTTTTCTTTTTTAGGATTTACGTTAACTGATGGTAGTATTCCAGTTAACTTGCTTTCAATAAGGACGTGCATGCTTGCACATTGTCTACTTAGATTAGATATTTCGGTTAACTGATGGTAGTTTGCCAGTTAACTGTATAGCTTCCTTTATTAGGGTTTAGGAATAAAGATCTCGCATGCTGCGAGACTCTAAGTTGACTCAAGGTGATTTTAGGGTTGCCTACACCTTTGATGTCTATAATTAAGAGCTTTCAGCTCATTTGTAATTAGCTTTTCCTTGTGATAGAGAATTGCTGCGTTGTCGGCAACATGCCTATTCTCAAGATTGGTTCACCCTTGTAAAATATAACTTTTGCTTGATAGCATATATGCTGCGCCTACCTTGCCTGTAGTATTGCTATTATTGTATCTGTTCAAGGAACCTTTGCACGAGAGATTAATATATGCTGAGCCCACCTTGCCTGTAATATTGTCTTTTTGTATCTGTTCATGAGCATTTGTTTTGACAATGAATTGTTATGTCACTCGGGTTCCATGCAATTATTATGGTGAATGCTTGCCTTAGTTAGATATAGTGGCTAGTTTGATCGTAGATTGTATGCGTGTCTCGCCTATGTAATTTGTTGTCCTAGTTGGCTATCTTTTGTGTTTTGTTATCAATAAGCCTATTCAAATTGAGCAAATAGTTGTGCCCACCTTGCCTTCATGTTGAGAATTTGTACTTAAAGCTTATCGTATGATGTGTGTGATAATAAGCTTATTTAGCCAAGCAAATAGTTGTGCCCACCTTGCCTTCATGTTGCGAATCTGTACCCAGCTTATCGTATAAAACCATTCTTGCTCCATTTCCTCACGCTCTGTTTTCTTGAGGAAACTGGATAGATTTAAAGAAGTTAGCTTAGTTGTAGTTAAATGATCTGCGAAACCATAAAATCCTTAGTTGCAACGTTCTAGGTTTTCTTAACCTTGTGCCTCTACCAACTGAGAACAAAAAGATAGGATTTAGTTTACTTTTCTTTTCCATGCATTCTAACACGAGGGAGCTTCCCCTCCTAATTTCTCCTAATTTGAAGAGCACTCATTACGCAGTGTGCATAGCTGTCCGTACAAACTTACACTCCAGAGGTGTTAGTTCTTATGCCAACACAGAGCAAGGTTATTTGATAAAAAAAAAATAAAAAAAAAATTCGTGGGTTTTTAAAAAAACTATAATTTGAAATTTTTATGGCTCGTATGTTTTTCCTGGTCGCGTTTTCAGCCGCGTAACTTCTGGTCTTCTCCTGTGGATGCGTTTTTGATACAGTTTTCGTCGCGTTTTCTACATGTGTTGTGTTTGTTCGGGTGCAAATCTTTAGGCGTGATTTTGTTCCTTTTAGGGTTGCTTTTTTTGAAGTTCCTTTGGTTGTGTTTTTCATTTTTCCTGAGCGTGCAATTTTTTCTTTATAAGACGCGTTTTTGAAGATCTTTGAGCCACGTTTTTTTTCAAAATTTTTCTGATGGTGTTTTTGCTCTTTGTTGGTTTGCGATGTATCTTCATTCTGGCATGCGATATATCTTCATTTTGGGCGCGTAATTTTTGCTCTTTGTTTTGGTGCATTTTGTCTTTGCTTGGCTGTGTTTGGAACCCTCTTTTTGGACGCAATTTTTGCTAATTTCTGATCGCGGGTTCTTTGTATTTTTCAGAATTCTGCCGTTAGGGTTTTGCAATAAATTCTTTGTTTCCAGTCGAATTTTTTTTCTGACAACAAATTCCTTCTGGGTTTTTTGAGAGGATTTCTAGGTTAGCTTCCATTTTTTCTGGGTGTCTCGAATTTTGTGCATTGGAATTTGTTCAAACGGGTTGCCTTAGTTTTTGTGCCTGAAATTGCCTCTGGTTTAAGTGCATTGAAATTTGTGTCTTGAATCTCATGCAATCAGCTGTATATCTCGTTTTTCATGCCTCAAAAAGCATGAAAGATGGCGAGTTTGACCAACATTATGTTGGATGGAAGGCAATCAACATTTTGTTGTGACCTTTTCACACATCACCCCTTTCAAAATGGGGACCCCCTAATTTTTGCTCCATTCGGGTCTTTTGGCTTTGGTTTTGGGTTGTTTCGCGACTCTCTCTCGATTTCCTCTGTCTTTCCGGGGATATACCTATCTTTTGGCCTAATTTGGAATGTTGGCTAAGTCTAAAGTGCGTTTTGATAGATTAGGGTTTCATTCTTCAGGCATGTTTGAGGTCAAATTAAGTTGGCAAATTGAAATTTAAGCTTGGCTTTGCAATCTGGAGGCTTTAGACAGGTTCCCATTAAAATTTCGCTAAATTTTGACAACTTACTATTTTTAGTAAGTACTCAATTTGGGACCTTTTCCTTAGGACTTTTGAAATTTTGATTGCTGCACCATGTTTAGAACCCTTTGAATTGCTTGCCTGCAAAGTTTGAGCAAAATCGGACAACTTTCTATTTTTAGTAAGTCCCCTATTTGAGGCTTTCTTGTTAGGGTTTGTGAAAAACTGACTGTTACATTAGATTCAGGACCCTTCAAAGTGCTTACCTGCAAATTTTGAGCCAATTTTGAGAACTTACTATTTTTAGCAAGTGGCCCTATTCGGGGCCTTTTTATAGGGTTTTGAAAATTTTGATCATATTACTGAGTTTAGACCCTTTCAGAGGACTTGCATGCAAAATTTGAGCGAATTCTGACAACTTTTTATTTTTAGCAGGTCCACTTTTGGCAGGCATGGTGTCACCGGAACAACTCCAACACTTCAGCTTTCGGAATAGAGCAACACGCAATGAGAACAACATCAAACGGAGGTCTACGGAGCCGCATGCAATGAAATTAGGGTTTCCTACTTTTATGCCTAAAATGAAGGGCAAAACTCGAGAAAAGCTGAAAACCGATGTTTCTCACTGCGATCAACATCCTTCAAGGAATCTATTGGTAAAATTTGAGCGCATTCCGCATACTTACTATTTTTAGTAAGTCACTTCTAGAATAGGGCTAAAAATAGCAGGTGGACACACAAGGTAGGTGTGAACAGGTCTGTTAAGCGATGAGGACCTTGGTGAGCGAATTTCAAGTCTCGAGGAGTTGCAGATGTTTGAAAATCTCCAGAGCTTCAGAAGTTACTATAAATAGAAAGCAAGGGTAGGCGGGACAAAAATTGGCTAAGTGTTCAAAATCCCCTTCTATGCACGAGAATACATTCTGGCTACATTTGGATTGAAGGTCTTTGCAAAAATGTTCTAAGGCATTGAAATCAAAGGAGACCCCATCAAAGGCGCCCAAGGAAGATGAAAATGTCAAAAAATTTCTAAGGCATTCAAGTTTGAGGCTTCACCCTTCAAATGCGCCCAAGGATGAAGGAGATGGAGATCAAAATCTTCTAAGGCGTTGAATACTTGAAGTAACACCCCTCATATGCGCCTAGCACAAGCTCCTCAAGTGTGCCCAACCCAAGTGCCTAGATGAAGAATTTTCTAAGGCATGAAAAGTTGAAGCAAGGCCCCCCAAATGCACCCAAGACAGGATAGGAGGCATGAGATCCCGAGATATTCTCAGGCACAAAATTCAAAGTAGGACCTCCCAAATGCGCCCAAGGTGAGAAAGGGGTGTAGAATATTCTCTAAGGCATTGAAGCAGGATGCAAGGAGGTCAAATGCGCTCAAGAGATGGATAAGTGTTTGAAATTTGTCTAAGGCATGAAGGATTTGAAGATGAAGTGAAACTCAAACCTCAAGCTCCCAAATGCACCAAGGTGAGGAAGAGGTGTGGAAAATTCTCTAAGGCACGAAGGATGAGACCACCAAAGGCAATATGCGCCCAAGGAAGAGTGAGTTGAGTGGACAACATGAGTATTTCTAAGGCAAGAACAATGAAGACCCCCCCCCTCATATGCACCCTAGCACAAGGATTGGATGCTAGATATGAAGTTTAGAAAAGAAAATGTGCCCAAGGCAGGTAAGGTAGAAATGAAGAGGTATCAAAAGAATTTTTTTTCCTAAGGCGTTGAAATTCAAAGCTAGACCCTTCAAAGGCGCCCAAGGCAAAGAGATGACAAAGAATATTTTCTAAGGCATAAATCATGAAATGGCATGGGTCAAGTACGCCTAGACTAAGGAGGGCAATATATGCCTAAAGGGAAAATAAGTTAGCATGGAATGTTCTAATGCGTGAAATGTAGAACATGACCCCTCAAGTGTGCCTAGGGAAAATTGAGTTACACCAAATGAAATATTCTAAGGCGTGGGATTATTTTTCATTATCAAAAGGGGGATAAAATTATTTCAAGTTGGAAATATTTGAGGGATTAAATAATTCCCCACAAGTTGTTTAAAATGACTAAGAGTTACGAGGAGTGATTCAGGAGGGCGACATATATGACTTCCCCAGTTGGTACTCTTCAGCAGTCACAGGCCGGGGCTTCTTTGATGCAGCTCAGACAAAATCAGCTAGAGTTAAAAGAGCCATGGGAAATATTCAAGAGGGAGTCTTGAACACACTTGAAGCATTATTTGCTAAAAGATTGACACTGGAGAAGGTGACGACAGAGGGCTTGAAGGGCAAATTGGAGCCTTTCTTCTCGGATGTAAGGTCATTTGCCCAGGTTGATTTTGAAAATATGACGACCTTCTCCAATATTATTTAGAACACTCAGGATGCCTTAGTTGCTTGGGGAAAATCTTGTACTCGGTAGGGGCAGGCAGTCACGGTGCTTGAGTTCCAGCTCAACCATATTCCACCCATCTCAGTTCAGGAGGTTGAAGCAGTGTTGGCCAGATTTATCGAATTTGCAGTCAAAGAGAAGGAGTGGGAGTGCCTTTCTGGATGATGACCTCCTGGATGATAGTGGGCATTAAATGCTCATAGTGGTCAAAGGGAGAGAGTGGGCATTTTCTGCTCATTTATTACTCCACTCCACTTTCTGGCAGTTTTTAGGGCAAATCTGGACTAGGGCTTATGTGGCTCAATTTGAGCCCTTCATTGTAATTGAATTTGAGCTGTCCATTGGAACTGGCCAACTATAAAAGGGGCATCCCCCCTCATTTGTGGAAGATAGATAGGATCAAGGAATAGAGAGAATAGCATAAAGAGTAGAGCATAGAGAGATTGATAGCATAGATTGATAGGAAGAGGAAGGAAAGTTTTCAAATTGAATGCTTTGTAAGAGATTGTTGTGAACACTCCTATAGTAAAAAGAGTTATCATTGCTTGTGGTTTCAACTTTTATTGTGGGTAGCTAGCAAGATTTCTTTGTCCTTCTAATTCTCGTAGAATCTTAAAGTAGAGCTTAGAGTAAAGTAAGTATTAATTCATGCATGTAGATAGTTGTGGAATGTGGTGGTCGAATTGAGCGAGCTTCATTAGTCCATACCACTAGCAAACTCATTGATGGTGGGTTCGCCTTGTGTGGTCAACTGGAATATTATGTACTTAACTTCGATTATGATTTATATGTTGGTATGCGTCGTTGTGATGGTATCTTCATGTTAAGTTGTGATCTGAATGCCTCAAGTTACTCTTTTGAAGATTGCACTAGTTTTGTGGAAGCTATCCAAGGTGAGGCAAAGTAGAGCTTGGTTGAAGTTTGCAAGAGTTGATCTCCACGTCTCGCGCTTAGAGTAGACCATAGCATTTCTAATCCCTGCAGCCATTCAAATTCCGCAGTTTCTGGTTAGTTTAGGAAACTCGAGCTTCATTGGTATATCTTTTGAGTCTTGAAAACCCTTTTCTCCCGAGTGAACAATTGTGTAAGTCCCCTTGAAGTACCAACAAATCACATCAAGCCAATTGAGTCTACGTCCACTGCATGAAGGAACCTTGGAGTTGAATGCATGATCTTTCACAATCTTACCATGCAGGATATTTTGATCAAGAGAGGATAGAGTGACCATTGAAAACTTTATTCTGTGTTGGCGTGATCATAAAACACCCGTCAACACGTTTCAATGGTAGAAATTATAATACCTGGAAGCAACGAATGATGACTATCTCTGAATATCGCTGTCTTGATTAGATTGTTCTAGGCAATGTTACTCGTCCCACAATGACAGATAAAACCCAGGAAAAGTTTGACGAGCAAAATCGTGAAGCGGTGATGCTCATTAAGTTTTCAGTTATCGATGATCAGCTTCCACAGGTACCATCTGACAAATCAGCTGTTGAGATTTGGGAGCACTTGAAAACCTTGCATGAGACCTCCGACAAGAGCCGTGCATTCTTTCTGAAAAGCCAACTGTTCTCCATCATGATGGATGAGAGAATGTCCTTACAGGAGCATCTGCCAAAGATTTAGGACATCCGTGATCAGTTGGAGGCGATTGGTCGGAAGATGGTGGAAGAAGACATGGTAGTAATCACCTTGAAAAGTCTACTGAAGTCTTATGAGCACTTTGTTGAAACCCTCAACATTACATCTACTAATGTTGATTTGAAGTTTCTGGAGCTTTGTACCATCCTCTTACAGCAGAAACACTGGAAACAACAATTTGGAAGTAGTGCTTCATCGTCCTCTATAGAACAAGCTTTTGTAGCTAAGTCTTAGCCTAAGAACAAAGGGAAAGGTCAGCCTTTGCAGCAGAAAGGCTCAAGTCAACCTTTAGGAAGGCATAAGGAAAAGAACATTCAGTGTAATTATTGCCACAAATATGGTCATATGAAGAAGGATTGTCGTCAACATTTGGCTTTTGAATAGAAAAAACAGGGAGGATCTCAGTAGAAAGCACATGTTGCCAAGCATACTAAGCAGAAGGAATCTGCCTTGTACGCTTTTATGGCTAAAAGACCTGCAGATCATGTAAAGTCCTCTGCCTGGTACATTGATTCAGGTGCTTCACAACATTTCACCCATCAACGTGATTGGTTCACATAATTCTCTCCCTTCAGTGACTCAGTTATTTTTGGAGGAGGTGAAGAGTATACTGTTGTCGGTAAGGGCACAGTTCAGATTCAGTCTGGTGGGAGGAATCTCATATTCCTCAATGTATACTACATTACTAGCATGGAACTAAATCTTCTCTCTGTCAGTCAGATTATGCGACACTCTCCTCAGTTGGATGTGGTATTCTGTACACATAAATGTTTGATTGTTGATCGGGAGACTCACACCATTGTGGCTGCTGGTATTGAGGATCATGGTTTATACAGACTTGTGGATACCGGTGATTCTCCAAAGTTAGCCTTGGTAGCCAAAAATTCTGCTATCACTAGTATTTGGCATCAACGATAAGGGCACTTAAATGTGCGCTATCTCTCTCAGCTAGCTTGGGAGGGACTTGTAGCTGGTTTACCTGAGATCCAGACTCAACATCATGGCGTTTGTGGAGCTTTTCAAGCTGGGAAGCAGCACCAGACACCGTTTATGGATGGTGACTCATGGAGAGCCTCTAAGGTACCGCAGTTGGTTCACGCTGATGTATGTGGGCCAATGAATACACCTTCTGTTACTGGTTGTAGGTATTTCTTGCTTTTTGTTGATGATTTCAGTTATAAAATGTGGGTGTACTTTCTTAGACATAAATCATATGTGTTTACTGTATTTTAGAAGTTTAAGGCCTTGGTAGAAAAAGAATCTGGTTGTTGCATAATCACTCTTAGGTCAGGTAATGGGGGGGAATTTTGTTCTACTGCTTTCTCCAACTTCTATGATACACACGGCATCAAATGCCAGTTAACCACACCCTACACTCCTAAGCAAAACGGTGTTGTAGAGCAACGCAATTGTACAATTGTTGAGATGGCTTACTCCATGTTACAACACAAGAGTGTTCCTAATAAATTTTGGGCAGAAGCAGTCTACACTGCTGTCTATCTTCTTAATCGGTCTCCTACATAGGTTGTTAAGGGGAAGACTCTTGAGGAAGCTTGGATTGGTCGCAAATCGAGGATCAGTCATCTGAAAATCTTTGGCTCTTTAGCATATGTATGGATTCTAGATGCCAAGCGCTCCAAGTTGGATTCCAAGAGTCAAAAGCTTATTTTCACAGGGTACAGTGACAACCATAAGGCTTATCGGTTGGTTGATGTAGACACTTATCGTCTCATCTTCAATCAGGATGTTGTCTTTGATGGAGATTGAGGACCCTTTCTCCTTTCCTCCTTTGTGCAACATTCTGAGGATTAGCCTTTGAAGGCTTCTGATTTGGGTGTTCGTCTTCCGTTAGGTCCACTTGATGGGAGGGATGATGAAGATTCTGTCTTTGATGATGCTCAACTTGATTTCCCTCCGAATGATCTTGATCTTCCACCTGATTAACCTGTTCTAGATCCACAACCAGTTCCAACTCCTCTTGTTATATTCGATGTTGGCACTTCTCTCCGGCCTAAATGGTGGGCTAAGACTATTGGTGATCTTCATGATGATGAGCTCATTGAGGGGAGATCGTCCAAAAACAAAAGCAAACAGCAACATACAGTTAATTTTTCTCTCATAGCCAACATTCACAGTGTTTATGAGCCTCAAACATATTCAGAGGCTAAAGGAATTCCCAAGTGGGAAAAAGCTATGGAGGCTGAATACCAAAGTCTTCAGAAAAATCACAATTGGGTCCTTTCTGATCTTCCTCTAGGGAAGAAGCCCATTAGTTGCAAATGGGTGTATAAGGTTAAGTACAAAGATGACGAAACCCTTGACAACTACAAAGCTCATCTCGTTGCTAGGGGGTTCTCACAGAAGGAAGGCATTGACTACGAGGAGACCTTTGCTCCTACAACCAAGATGAGTACCATTCGGCTCATCCTTTCCTTAGCAGCCCAGTTTGGTTGGAAAGTCCATAAGATGGGTGTTAAGAGTACTTTCCTCAACAGTGAGTTGAAGGAAGAAATCTACATGACGCAGCCTCTAGGGTTCAAGGTTGCCAGTAAAGAACACAAGGTGTGTAGACTAGTAAAAGCACTCTATGGCCTGAAACAGGCTCCTCGGGCTTGGTACATCAAGATTGACAAGTACCTCATAGATCATGGCTTTCAGAGGATCCCATCTGATTCTAATCTGTATGTCAAAAACACTGGTAGTGATATTCTTCTTTTTGTTGTCTATGTGGATGACCTGATCATTACCGACAACTCGACACATTTGATCGTTGAGATCAAACAAGATTTGTGCAGCACATTTGACATGATAGATTTGGGACTTTTGCATTATTGTTTAAGTGTTGAGGTTTGGCATAGTGAGAGCAATACCTTCATCTCCCAGTCCAAATATGCTCGAAGTATACTGGATAAGTTCCGAATGCAAGATTGCAAACCTGCCTCCACACCCATGGAAAAAGGGCTCAAGTTGTCAGCTAAATCAGACTCAACTGTAGTAGATGAATCCTTGTTCAGGCAACTAGTTGGCAACATCATCTATCTCACTGCCACTAGCCTTGACCTCAGTTTTGCAGTGAGCTACATTTCGCGCTTCATGACAACCCCCAAGGTTGATCATTGGGTAGCAATGAAGCATGTGCTGCATTATGTGAAGGGCACTTCTGATCATGGAATTCTTTAGACTAGGAGTCATGATCCTAGACTCTCTGGTTTCACAGACTCAGATTGGGCAGGTTCAGTTGATGATAGAAAATCAACATCTAGGTATGTTTTCAGTTTGGGATCTGGTGCAATCACTTGGACTAATAAAAAGCAACAGGCAATGGCTCTCTCCTCGACAAAAGCAGAGTATTGGGGAGCAGTTAAGGCAACTTGTGAGGCAGTTTGGCTTCGCCAGATACTTGCAGATATGCAAATATCTCAAGCAGGTCTGATTCCCTTGTTCTGTGATAATTAGGGAGTCCTCAAACTTGCCAAGAATCCAGTCTTCCATGAAAGAACCAAGCATGTGGAAACTCATTGTCACTTCATTCAGAAGCTTGTTGAAGATGGATCAGTTTAGTTGCTGTATGTTTCGACATAGGATTAGACAACATATATTCTCACCAAGTCACTCAGTCCAGATAAGTTTGTAAAATTCAGGGGGCATCTTGGTGTAGTTGACAGATTGAGCATTAAGGGAGGTTATTAAAATAATATTTATTATTTATTTAATGCTCAATAATGTTGTATTATATTGTTGATAAGATCGTTTTTGATCTTCTTTCAGTTTCTTTTAGAAACTTGCTATATTTGTAAATTTGTGTAAATTATTTATTGAAGCTTTCGCTTCATTGTAAATACATCAAATAATATTTTTACCAATTACTCTCGTAATAAAAAGCAGTCGACCCTTTCACTTTGTAGAGTATGGTGGTTAGTCTCAACTCATAGTTGGTGGTTAGCACACTCTTAACTGCCCAAGGGGAATTTTCAAACAATGATGTTGAAGTTAGTTGGGTTGAACAATGGTTCTATTTGCAACATGTAAGAAGTGCTTAGTGTAGAAAGCTAGTTTGGCATTGCAAGGATGTAGAGGGAGGTCCAAGTGGCTTGGATATATTGGCGGTAAGTGTACTCTTTGATGGATCTATTGATCACCTTTTTAGGGAAGAAGGTGATGAGGGGCACTTGAGTACTTGGAAAGAGGTAGCTTGTCTGAAGAATTGGTGATAGATTGGAATAGAAATTTGATGATCCATAATTTTACCAAACAAACTTATAAAATCACTAAATTAAATTATTCTTCTACTTGTTCAAACACAAATTACGGTTGATGAAGGAAGAGTGCTCTACTAGGAAACAAAGAAATGTAAGTAAGCTCGAAAAGCACACACAACTCAGATTTTTATTGTAGAAAAATCCTTGTAGAGGGGAAATGTAATGTCCCCTTTCTAGCCAGTGGTTTGGGAATCGGGGTTAGCCTATCACTGCGGTTCCCGCAGGCTAGCGAGATGTGTAGGGGACCCTTTTGGGGGAGTTTCAGGCTCCTTAGCAAGCTTGTTGTTTCATCCCAGCATACTTGCTATTTATAGTAAGTATTATCAAGCTCAATGACGACACAGCTGTAGTTGGTAATGGTGATAGGACACTCTCAAGAGTTTATTGCTAGACTTTTGCTAGGAGTTATTGGATTATTAAGTCACGTTACTTCAATGATATTCTATTATTAAAGTGACTTATTAATTAAATATTATAAAGTTACTTTGATAAAGTACTTTATAACCTAGTCACTAATAAAGTAATAAAGTAACTTTATTAAAAGAAAGCATTTTAAGTCACTTTATGAATATTTATTGAAGAGGGCGCTTTCCAAGACAAAGTTAATTTATTAACTTATTGCACAAGCTAAAGTTGGCGTGGGGTTTCTTGAGAGCAATAATTGATATTTGATTATTAAAAGATTAAAACCCTAACTTGAGTGTGGAGTTTTGGAGAAGCATAAAGAGAGAAAAGATCATTCTCTTTATCCAAGTTTATCATTCGAAAATAGAAAACTGAGCACAGGGTTGTAGATATGGAGTTTCAAGCTGATCTGAGGATGGAAACCCTCGATTAGGATACGATCTACAGGCGTGAGAGACCATCTAAGTGTTCTAGTATGGATAGCTTCACACAGAGACCATCAGTCCGAGCATTCATCGATTTCTTTAGCATTTACTTTCAGCATTTACAATTTACAACAGCAGATTTGAATAATAAAAAAGTCATTCTCAGTATTGCATCAGAGGCCGTACTATTCGGGAGACACTAGGAGAGGGTTTGAGCTTGTATTTGACAAAGCTTATTCTCCAAGCCAAGGCGTCCAGATCTGCAAAGGAGAATATGGTTTTTCAAGCAGCGAAAACAAGCATTTAATTGGCACGTGGAAGCTAAGAAGCCGTACCAGGCAAAGGAAATAGCATGTGTGAGTTTGGGAGCCAAACGCCTTGCTTTTGGGGTTGCAGATTCTTTGTTTGGAGGCGTCCAACATCACTTAGAAAACCAGCATCAAAACGAACATGAAAAATGTGCAAACTGAAGCTAGGGGTCCTTGCATCAGATTGCCGTGTAAAAACCCAAGTTCCAAACTATTGCATTTTGGCTTATGGGTATGATTTTATTATGCTCTGAATAAATAAAGATTACTGGGTTTTCAATTATTTACGCAATTTCCTTTCCGTTATTGTTTTATGCAATTTCTTGAAATTTTCGGCATTGATGTTGGCTGGAAAAAACCAAAAAAAATCAGAATTTAACAAAAAAGTCAAAAGTCAGTTTTGAAACCCTGAGGGGACATCATAGGAAAACTAGTTGGTAATGGAAAATGCTCAACTACCTATTGATTATTATTATAAATGAGGCAAGCGTAGAGAAGAGAAAGAACCAATTGTTGTTCTAATTGCTCACTATCAAACTTATGTAGTCTCCAACAAATGAAGTCTCCTTTCTCTCACACATACAACTGTCTAGAAATCGTTGAACCCTTGCACTAGCTTTGTCACACTTTATGGATGTTTGTGTAACATCCCCACCCTTGGGTAATAATTTTTTTTAAACATTTCATATAAATAAAAAGGAAACATACATAAAGATAAAGTAACAAAAACTTTTCTTTTCTTTTCATTGCAGCATTTCATTTAAAGAACCAATGGATACAACATCATTACTTTTCATTTTCAAGTAAACTACTGAGTAAGAATACATACAAGTATAAAACATAGCTCAGAGAGCTTTGAGCAAATAGGAATAAGACGGTCCAGGATCTTCCCTTTCAAATCTTGGTGCTTCAGAAGTCTACTGTGGAGGAGAAACATCACTTAGGTGCTTTTCCGCCAACCACGGACTTATAATGCGGTCCGCCCCACGTTTACTGTTAAATAAACGACCCTCTCTTCTATGAAGAGATTGGTTGGGTAATCGGTTATGTTTTAACCAACTAAACATAGTGCTGTGTCCTACATATCTAAATCCTTGTAATCGCACAATCTCAATCTAGTATGCAAAACTGGACAATAGTGAACTGACAGTGTAATCATCTCACTGTCTAAGTGGATGTAGGTGTATCATACTACTTTGGCCAAAGTGTTCAAAAAGTAATTCAACTGACGGTCATCTATCACATACACTATGTCAGGTTCAGTTTGACTTTAGGCTATCTTATCCTACGCGTAGGCTAAATCCTTCGATGGGTAGTCATTCACCCCAGACTCCCTACAACAACCCATCTATTTAGGAAATGAAACAGCCTACAAGTGTCCCTCAGGTAACTCCTATTCTGGAAATCTTTATCCACGGAGTACTTAGCTTATCTTAGTTAACCTAATAACTTAAGTTTTAGACCATACTTGGTTTTTCTTTCATTTCGGTCCTAATAGATATTAACTAATTTTCTCGTATTCTCCATTTACGGAGATCATACAGAATAAGCAACATTTATACAAAAATGTATTTCAATTCATTCCTATTCTTTCTTTCTCAATAATTCACTATACTTAAATTTCTTTTTAAGCAAAGTAAATAAACAATTTTCCTTTCTCTTATAATTACGTTGCATTCAAGACACATCTTTCAGTCATTGCAAACTTTATAAACATAAAACATAAATCATCTTTCTCTCAATCAAACAACTATGCCTATTTTCAATCAATGCATAAGAAAAACACAAAGAATTCTTTTACTTTGAATGTTCAAAAACAAAGAATAAATAAGATTTTTTCCATACCCGTTTCCTCAAGTTTTTCCTTCTATGATGCTCTTTGAGCATTCCAGAATCCAACTGAAAATAGCTCCTTTGTTGATGGCGATTCCCTCTAACTGAAATCCTCTAATTCCTCTCTCAAAGGTGTTTTCTCTACTGAATTTCCTACTCAGTTATAATTTTTGGGTTCTCCTCTCTAAACTCAGAATAATTAAAAAATCAGTGACTGGTAATGCTGGTATGAACTTGCTGTATTTTCTAGAATAAAAAATACAGAAAATGCATCTACAAAATGTGATGAAATTGAGAGCTCAGAAATTTCTAAATTCTGATTGCTCAAGTGTGTTTCAGTAAAAGGTTAGGCGTCCTTTTATAAGCCCGCAGTGAAACGGATTCCTCAAATGCAGGCATGCGAATGGACAACAGAGTGCCTAGAATTAGTCAATGTGATATATGGCAGGTTTTCAAGCCCCAAATCATCAAAAATGAGTGTGAATCGACCTCACTAGAGCCAGCAAATTCAAGACTTGTTCAACTTAAAACCCGAAATTGCCACTTACAGGAAAAACGTCCCTCTTTGGCGCATAACAGAGAATGAATCATGTTTGCTGCGAAATTGTCAAGATTAAGCTTGCAACAAGACATTCCATCTGGCTGGTGTTTCCTCTTCTCCAGCGTTTGAATTTTTCTTCCATTTCTTCCTGTGTTCGAAGCTCTCGCCACTTCACGGGAAGAATTTCTCAATATGCCGCTTATTTCAAATGTCAGCTATTATGTTTCAAGGAAATATTTCCAACTTATGAAGTTTGGCGTACTTTCCATAGAAATACGTTGCATTTCAAAGTGCTTCAAAATATTTCAAACAATGCAAATCGATTACCATAGTTCATTTCCCATGATGCGATAATCGACTACTTCAAATAATAAAGTTAAGTCTTTATTTTACCAAATCAATTTCTTCTTTATTTTATTAAATAGTATATATATATATGCTTTATTATATTTATACATATATTATAATAGTTTTATTTTACTTTAATAGTTATATATGTATATATATTTAAACATTATAATTTAAATATACTTATATATACATATATATTTATTTCGGTAAAACTATAATAATATATATATATATATATACATAATATCAAATATATATACATATATATTTATTTATTTGCATTTATACATATATACACTTTTACATATTATTTGGTAAATACGTATATTGCAAGCCAGTCAGCATACTTTCAATATACCTATCAATGTATATGTGCATATATGTGTATATGTAAATTTCAAGACAATATTATAATAATATTATATTCACAGGTTATAGGTAGTGTGTATATGTATATATGTGTATAACCAATTATACTGTTATGTACACGTATGTGTATGTATACCATGTTGACACATGCGTATAGCATATCCGTTTGCCGATCATACGTCTGTGTCGCCATGTTTATACATATAGATACATATACATGTGGGATACATGTGTATACATATACACTCTGCCTATGCACATATAACCAATCATGTTTCTCACCCAAGGTCATAGAACAATAAGTCAGGTTTAAAAGTAACATCACTCACAAAGCACAAAGAAGTAACCCAAACTCCTAAAGCCTATGGATGACTTATCAAGGCCAACCTATTTGACTCAGTTCCACTAAACCTTTTAGTGAAGTGTGTGTATGTTCAATTGATTTACTTTACCGGTTATCCGACCAAGCCCCTCTCCCGAGTGATGTTTCCCCTCTGCCTGAAGGAATGGTTCTCGTTCCTGCATCCATTGACACAAAACCATGGTAGTTACTTGCTAATAACAATTGCAGTATATAAATCAATATTGCAAATTCAAATAGCAAGACTAATTATTCTCCTTGATGCATTGGTTACCCAATTATAACATCAATCAGAGAAACATAGAATGAGTCAACCATTAAATGTAAAAGATTCTTAAATTGATCACAAGGTTCAACACATTTTATTCATCTTTATTCTTCTTTACAAACATAATGCTCTAAGCATATGTAGAATAGTAGCTATATAATAACGGGGTGTAACATATTCCCCCCCTTATGATTCATCGTCCCCGATGACCAAAGGTGTCATTTAAAGCATAAACAAAACAAAACAAAACATTTATTGTTCTTCAGTCTCAAAGGCTTCAAGAATGTCAGGAAATCTCCTTCGAATTTCCGCATAGTCCTCCCAAGTTGCTGAGTCCTCCGCGTACTGGTCCCACTGGACTTTGCATTGTGAGACTTCTCTGTTATGTAAGTGTAGCTTACGTATTTCTAGCACCTTGATGGGCTCGAGAGTTACTACTCCTGGGTCCCTTACTTGTAAAGCAGTCCAATCAATAACATGATTATCTCCTGGTATATACTTTTTAAGGTAAGACACATGGAAGACATTATGCATTCTGGCAAGAGCGGGTGGTAAAGCGATTCGGTACACTACAGGGTTCACTTCCTCTAAAACTTCAAAGGGTCCAACATAATGTGGGGCCAATTTAGAAGATTTTCCAAAGTTAATAGAACTCTTGTGAGGTTTCACTCTCAGAAGTACCTTGTCTCCAATGACAAAAATTCGGGGCACTCTCTTAGCATCCGCATAACTTTTTTGTCGACTGTTAGCCTTTGCTAACCTTTGCCTAATAACTTTAACTTGTTCTTCTATTTCTGGTAACATTTCAGGCCCAAGACTTACTCGATCCTCAAGTTTATCCCAACTTATAGGAGTTCGACACTTTCGACCGTACAAGGCTTCAAAAGGAGCCATCTTAATCGCAGAATGATACGAGTTGTTATATGCAAATTCGACTAAGGGTAAATAGTCCTCCCACTTATATTGCTGATCCATGCAATATACCCTAAGTAGTTCCTCCATAACTTGATTTACCCTCTTAGTTTGCCCATCCGTTTCCGGATGATATGCTGAACTAATGTTTAACTGCGTTCTCAGTGCAGAAAACAAGGTTTGCCAAAACCTAGAAGTGATGCGTGCATCCTTGTCAGATATAATCTTTTCAGGAATACCATGCAATCTAAACACTTCCTGTATGAACTTCCTTGCTATGACCGGTGCTCCATCGGTTAGGTTCCCTGCTATAAAGTGTGCCACTTTCATCAGCCTGTCCACTACTACAAGAATGGCGTTATGGTTGTTCCTAGACATTGGCAATTCTTGCACAAAGTCCATACTTATAACTTGCCATTTTCTTTCAGGTATGTCATGCGGATACAATAATCCAGCTGGGTGGTGATGTTTTGCTTTTACCCTTTAACACTCAAGGCACTGAGCTACATATCTTGCAGCATCACCTTTCATTCCCTTCCAGAAGTATAATGGCTTCAAATCTGCCATCATCTTAGTCACTTCTGGGTGTCCAGAGTATGGTGCCTCGTGAGTTTCTTTCCATACAAGATTTCTCAGCTCCTTGACATCCGGTACATACATCCTATCTTTGTACCTAAGTATCCCATTAGGCTCAAACTGGAACCCTTCATACCTAGAGTCTTGAGGATTCTTAATAAGTGCTTGCTTTACTTGCAAGTAATATTCATCCTCTTTGCATTTATGAAGCACTTGTTCCTTGAAGTCGCTTTGAATTGCTACTATTGACGCAATGTGAAGTCTTCGACTTAGGGCATCAACAACTCTATTCTCTTTCCCTTTGATATAGTTGATATTAAAATCATAGTCAGCTATTAACTCTAACCATCTCCTTTGTCTAGAATTTAGATTTGGTTGAGTAAAGAGATACCTTAAACCATTGTGGTTTGTTTTCAACTCAAATGGTTTTCCAAGCAAGTAGTGCCTCCACATCTGTAAAGCATGAACTACTGCCACCAACTCTAAATCATGCGAAGCATAATTCATCTCATATGGTTTAAGCTTCCTGGACTCGTAAGCAATTACTTGTCCTTCCTGCATTGGCACACCTCCTAATCCCTGTCCACATGCATCAGTAATAACTATGAAGCTTCCTTCGGGATCCGGTACCTTCAAAATTGGTGCGGTGGTTAGCTTCTCTTTGAGGAGGTCAAATGCCTCATGACACTTCTCGTTCCAAACAAATCTTTTTCCTTTCTTCTGCAAGGATGTTATGGAAAAGCAATTTTTGAAAAATTTGCCACAAACTTTCTATAATACCCAGCTAGACCCATGAAACTCCTTATTTTAGATACATTCTTGGGTACAGGCCATTGAATAACTGCTTGGATCTTTGCCAGATCCACTGCAATTCCTTTTGCTGAAATAATATGGCCCAAGTAGTGCACTCTTTCTTGAAAGAAAGTACACTTGGATAGTTTTCCGTATAACTTGTGTTCCCTTAACCTTTGTAAAACCATCTCAAGATGTTTACAATGCTCTTTTTCATTTTTGGAATAGATTAGTATGTCGTCAAGAAATACCAACACAAATTTGTCCAGATAGTCTCTAAATACACTATTCATGAGATTCATGAATGCTGCAGGTGCATTAGTCAAACCAAAGGGTAAAACTGTGAACTCATAATGCCCGTATCGAGTTCAAAATGCTATCTTGAAGATATCTTCATCTTTCACCCTTAGCTGGTGATAGCCAGATCTTAGGTCAATTTTTGAGAATACTGCCGCTCCTTTCATTTGATCGAAGAGGTCATCAATACGTGGCAACGAATATTTTTTCTTAACCGTCGCTTTGTTTAGCATACGATAATCGATGCATAACCGTAATGTACCATCCTTTTTCTTGACAAATATCACCGGTGCTCCCCACGGTGATACGCTTGGCCTTATCAATCCTTTGGACAACAACTCATCCAATTGTGTCTTCAATTCCATAAGCTCAGTATTAGCCATCCTATATGGTACCTTAGATACCGGCTCAGATCCGGGAACAATGTCGATTGAAAAATTGAACACTCTCTTTGGTGGAAGACCTGGTAGTTCCTCAGGAAATACATCAACATAATCTCTTAGGATAGGGTATTTCTCCATATCCAATTTCCCTGTTTCCTCCATTTCTCCGTCTTCTAGCTCTTGAGGACTTTGGTACACAAAATTTTCATCATCCTGACCTAGTTCTTCAATTTTCACAAAAAAAAGTTGGCAACCTTTCTTCTTAGCCTTCACAAGCTGCATTGCTGTGATTTGGCGAACTGTCACTTCCCTAGGTATTCCTTGGATTTCTTCTCGATTCCCTTGATCATCTAGGCGTCTCACAGTCTTGGCTTGACAATCTACAACGGCCCTATGCCTCCATAGCCAGTTCATTCCTAGGATTACATCATAAGACCCTAGTGGCATGACATAAAGGTTAACCTTAGTGGTAAGGTTGGGTAATTCTAACCTTGCCTCAAAAAGACATTGGTCAACCCTTGCTCTTGTTTGGTTTGCATATTCTACATTCCATGCCTTTGCCATGTGTCCTGCCTTTCAGTTGCACCCGTGTCGATCAAAATGGAAATAGGTAAGCCAAAGAGATTACCTGGTACTTCAATTGGAGTAACTTGGTAGTCCGCTTGCCGATCGTCTACCACAACATGTATCCGTTGTTGGAACATTGTTTGTTGCGAGGGTAGGGAATTTCCATGTGGCTGCGAGCTGGAAGTTCTATCAGGGCATTCACTTGCATAGTGATCCCCTTTGCAAATAAAACATCCGGCCTTTGGCCCTTTCTTTTCTGTGGCTCCTCCGGACTTGCCTGTGCTATCACCAGCCTTGCTAGTGTCGTCACTTCTCTTGCGATCTCCTTTATAGTCTTTCCCATTGAACCGACATCGTTTCCCTTTCTGCTTCCTTGAAACAAAAACAGGTTCTTCCTTCTTGGAGGTTGTCTTGCTGAACACTTTGGTGTCCTTCTGCTCTTTCCTGTCTTGGTGATAGGAATTTGCCTTAAGTTTCTGTTCCTGCCTGATAGCTTTTTCATACACTAAGTCCATAGTAGTTGGACCGTGCATGTCAACTTCTCTTCCAATCCGATGGTTCAGTCCTAATATGAACTTCCGCATGCGGAATCGTTCATCCTTATGATATATTGGGACATAGCGGAGAAGACGAGTAAACTTTTCCTAGTACTCGTGAATCGTCATGGTTCCTTGTTTCAGCTCTTGAAAGTCAGATAACTTTTGATCATAGTATAGTTGGGGTAGCCATCGGTTGCGGAATATTTCCACAAACTCCTTCCAAGTCAGCTTCCACGAATTTATGTCAAGTTCGAGCTTCTTGTTCATCCACCAATTAGAGGCTTCTCCTGCTAATTGGTAGGCTCCCCAAGCAGCCTTGGTGACTTCGTCATAATCCCTTATTTCGAAATATTTCTCCATTTGGACAAGCCATACTTTGGCTTCGTCACCTCCAGCAGTTCCATCGAACTTGGGTGGGTATATCTTTTTCATATCCCTAGTCAGTTCTCGGGATATCATTTTCTTATTTCTTTCCATGGAATTGGTGGGTGACTTTTCCCTTTCATCATGATGCGAAGAACTTTCCTCTTGATCATTTATGGTTACCTCCTTTTCAACCCTTTCTTTGGCTATTTCCTACTCAAGGTTGGTTAACCTAGCCATAATCTGATCTAATTTGGCTTCCATTCCAGATGATGATGGACCTCCTTCTTGACTTTCTCCGGGGTTGGTTCGAGTTCTTTCGTAAGTTCGCACCATGGTTTTATGTAGTTATAACCTGAATTTTAATTTCAAGTTAGACTAATTTATACTTTATTATTTATGAAAACATCAAAGCATCATTCACACAAACAATTGTTTTCACACAAAATTTGACATTTTGATTGATAGAAAAACTTCGTTTTATTTATTGATAAGGGAAATTCAAAAGAATTCCACTAGATTACATTGAATGACTATTCAAGTAGTCAAGGGGTGAATACCCTTCCTATTCACTTTCAGATACATAACTAAGGGGTGTATACCCTACAGATTGAGAGAATTGTCATTCTCTTTCATTTTGTTCATCTCTTATCTGGTCATTTCTATCCCAAAACGGGTAGTAACTTTCGGATTTATTGTCTGATACATAATTTCGGAAAGTAGTGTCCAATAGGTGTTCATCAACAATATGGTCTATGCCTTTCGCAGACATTTGTTCATGAGACCATTTTTCTGCTGGCGGGGTCCTTGGTGTATATTCCTTAGACTCTTCGCTAGAAGAAATTGTGATAACTTCCGCCAGTGGTAGGACTCTAGGATTCCTAAATATGAATGCCGGACTGGTACTTTCTTTAGACGGCATGTCCCTGGATAGAGATAGGGGTTCAGACTTCTCAGGTGAGACGGAAGGAAGGTAGTTATACATAGCCTCCAACTTCATCTTTCTCTTCTCATCCTTGATTCGAGAAAGTGCATGGCTGAAGGTTTCTGTATCACTTAACAAAATGGCATTGTCGTAATTGGTTCCTTCAATTGTGTTGACAATTGCCTCCTTTTCCTTCTTGGCCTTTAGGTAACGTTTGTTCCTGATTATAGACTTTCTGGCCGTTAATCTGACACTTACCATCCCGACACAAGAATTTTCACAACATTTGATAATGTTGGAAAGGAAAACTTTGGTGAGCTCATAGGTTTCAGAGTTAAACCTAGTAGCTCTGATACCACATGTAACATCCCCACCCTTGGGTAATAATTTTTTTTCAACATTTCATATAAATAACAAGGAAACATACATAAAGATAAAGTAACAAAAACTTTTCTTTTCTTTTCATTGCAACATTTCATTTAAAGAACCAATGGATACAACATCATTACTTTTCATTTTCAAGTAAATTACTGAGTAAGAATACATACAAGTATAAAACATAGCTCGAACAACTTTGAGCAAATAGGAATAAGATGGTCTAGGATATTCCCTTTCAAACCTTGGTGCTTCAGAAGTCTACTGTGGAGGAGAAACATCACTCAGGTGCTTTTCCGCCAACCACGGACTTATAATGCGGTCCTTCGCACGTTTATTGTTAAATAAACGACCCTCCCTTCTACGAAGAAATTGGTTGGGTAACCGGTTTTGTTTTAACCAACTGAACATAGTGCTGTGTCCTACATATCTAAATCCTTGTAATCCCACAATTTCAATCTAGTATGCAAAACTGGACAACAGTGAACTGACAGTGTAATCATCTCACAGTCTAAGTGGATGTAGGTGTATCACACTACTTTGGCCAAAGTGTTTAAACAGTAATTCAACTGACGGTCATCTATCACATACACTATGTCAGGTTTAGTTTGACTTGAGGCTATCTTATCCTACGCGTAGGCTAAGTCCTTCGATGGGTAATCATTCACCCCAGACTCCTTACAACAACCTATCTATTTAGGAAATGAAACAGCTTACAAGTGTCCCTCAGGTAACTCCTATTCTGGAAATCTTTATCCACGGAGTACTTAGCTTATCTCAGTTAACCTAATAACTTAAGCTTTAGACCATACTTGGTTTTTCTTTCATTTCGGTCCTAATAGATATTAACTAATTTTCTCGTATTCTCCATATACAGAGATCATACAGAATACAAAAATGTATTTCAATTCATTCCTATTCTTTCTTTCTCAATAATTCACTATACTTCAAATTTCCTTTTAAGCAAAGTAAATAAACAATTTTCCTTTCTCTTATAATTACGTTGCATTCAAGACACATCTTTCAGTCATTGCAAACTTAATAAACATAAAACATTAATCATCTTTCTCTCAATCAAACAACTATGCCTATTTTCAATCAATGCATAAGAAAAACCCAAAGAATTATTTTACTTTGAATGTTCAAAAATAGAGAATAAAGAAGATTTTCCCCATGCCTGTTTCCTCAAGCTTTTCCTTCTATGATGCTCTTTGAGCATTCCAAACTCCAACTGAAAACAACTCCTTTGTTGATGGCGATTCCCTCTAACCGAATTCCTCTAATTCCTCTCTCAAAGGTGTTTTCTCTATTGAATTTCCTACTCAGTTATAATTCTTGGGTTCTCCTCTCTAAACTCAGAATAATTAAAAAAACAGTGATTGGTAATGTTGTTATGAACTTGCTGTATTTTCTAGAATAAAAAATACAGAAAATGCATCTACAAAATGTGATGAAAGTGAGAGCTCAGAAATTTCTAAATTCGGATTGCTCAAGTGTGTTTCAGTAAAAGGCTAGGCGTCCTTTTATAAGCCCGCAATGAAACGGATTCCTCAAATGGAGGCATGCGAATGGACAGCAGAGTGCCTAGAATTAGTCAATGTGATACATGGCGGGTTTTCAAGCCCCAAATCATCAAAAATGAGTGTGAATGGACCTCACTAGAGCCAGCAAATTCAAGACTTGTTCAACTTAAAACCCGAAATTGCCACTTACAGGAAAAAAGTCCTTCTTTGGCGCATAACAGAGAATGAATCATGTTTGCTGTGAAATTGTCAAGATTAAGCTTGCAACAACACATTCCATCTGGCTGGTGTTTCCTCTTCTCTAGCGTTTGAATTTTTCTTGCATTTCTTCCTGCGTTCGAAGCTCTCGCCACTTCACAAGAAGGCTTTCTCAATATTTCGCTTATTTCAATGTTGACTATTATGTTTCAAGGAAATATTTCCAACTTATGAAGTTTGGCGTACTTTCCATAGAAATACGTTGTATTTCAAAGTGCTTAAAATATTTCAAACATTGCAAATCGATTTCCATAGTTCATTTCCCATGATGCAATAATCGATTACTTCAAATGACTTAATAAAGTTAAGTCTTTATTTTACCAAATCAATTTCTTCTTTATTTTATTTAATAGTATATATATATGCTTTATTATATTTATACATATATTATTATAGTTTTATTTTACTTTAATATTTATATATGTATATATATTTAAATATTATAATTTAAATATACTTATATATACATATATATTTATTTCGGTAAACTATAATATATATATATATATATATATATAATATATATATATATATATAATATTATATATACATATATACTTATTTATTTACATTTATACATATATACACTTTTACATATTATTTGGTAAATACGTATATTGCGAGCCAGTCAGCATGGTTTCAATATACCTATCAATGTATATGTGCATATATGAGTATATGTAAATTTCAAGACAATATTATAATAATATTATATTCACAGGTTATAGGTGGCGTGTATATGTATATATATGTGTATAACCAATTATACTGTGATGTACACGTATGTGTATGTATACCATGTTGACACATATGTATAGCATATCTTTTTGCTGATCATACGTCTCTATCACCATGTTTATACATATAGATACATATACATGTGGGATACATGTGTATACATATACACTCTGCCTATGCACATATAACCAATCATGTTTCTCACCCAAGATCACAGAACAATAAGTCAAGTTTAAAATTAACATCACTCACAAAGCACAAAGAAGTAACCCAAACTCCTCAAGCCTATGGATGACTTATCAAGACCAACTTATTTGACTCAGTTCCACTAAACCTTTTAGTAAAGTGTGTGTATGTTCAATTGATTTACTTTACTGGTTATCTGACCAAGCCCCTCTCCCGAGTGATGTTTCCCCTCCGCTTGGAGGAATGGTTTTCGTTCCTGCATCCATTGAAACAAAACCACGGTAGTTACTTGCTCATAACAATTGCAGTATATAAATCAATATTGCAAATTCAAATAGCAAGACTAATTATCCTCCCTCATGCATTGTTTATCCAAGAATAACATCAATCAGAGAAACATAGAATGAGTCAACCATTAAATGTAAAAGATTCTTAAATTGATCACAAGGTTCAACACATTTTATTCATCTTTATTCTTCCTTACAAACAGAATGCTCTAAGGATATCTGGAATAGTAGCTATACGATAACGGGGTGTAACAATTTGGAACCTTTCCTATGCATTGGAAGGCTCTATGTAATGTCCCCCATTTCGGCATGATCTTGTTTGATGATGGTTAGCCTATTACTTAGACTCTTGTGGGCTAGCTGGATTGGTTAGAGGGTCAGTGGTACTTTCTGGAGAGCTTGGTCGTTCTCGTTTTCAGAGCTTAGTGATTGGTTCACAGCAGGCGTTAGCAGTTCAGGGGTTGACAGGTTCTGACGGCACGGGAATATTTGGAGTTTTGAGAGAGTTATGGATTTTTAAGTGATTTGAGCTAATTAATTAACTTAATGCCTTATTATAAAGTCAAATTGACTTTATACATTTTATCACTTAAATATTCTATAAAGGTGATTTAATACTTTAATCACTTAAAATATAAAAGGGCGCCCAAGTATTTAAGTCAAAAACTATTGAAATGACTTAAATATATTTTAAAAGATTTAAAATATGAAGAAGGGCATATCTTTCTTGGAAGTCGTGCCTTTTTGCATATAAGGCATTTTGGCAATGAGAAATTCACTTCTTGAATATTTCAACTTTGCCTTGGACATTTTTCCTATGCTTTCACCTGTGATCAGGTTTTTGAGCAATCTTCCATTGGAGAACGAAATCTCTTCAATGTTGAGCACTTTTGAGACTGTGAGAGACCAGTCGAATTTGTGCAGTTTGTGAGAGCTTCATACAGAGGTTCTACTGTGCTTTATCAGAGTTTGTTGAGTTCTTTATCAGAGACAGGAGGGTTTGTGGAGATGGCGACCTTCTTTCATCATGGCAGGCATTTGACGTCATGGCCGTACCTTTAGAGTTGAGATTTGGGCTTTTTGCTTGAAGTGCATGGCTATCTGTGCAAGGGCGTTTGGTTCTTTCTAGGAGAAACGCCTTCCAGTTTGAGGGTTTCTCTTCACCCTTCTAGGCGTCTGGCATATACTTCTCATTTGCCTCAGTTTCTGGGCTGGATTTCACTTTCTGTAGCTTCCTACACTGGATTTAGCCAGATTTCTCCATCTTGGCTGGCAAACTGGACTTCATTTCTTAAATAAATAATTTGGGGGCTTTCGGGTATGTTTATGAGTTCTGAATCCATTGTTGATCTTATTTATTACTTTCTGTAATTTCAATTCGCTTAAATTAGCTTAGATTTACATTTTATAAGCATTTATGCTATGCGCCCCTTCTGTTTCTCTCTAGAAACTCTTCTCTAAAAAATGTAAAACACCAAAAAGATAAATAAAAGACAAGGGTTTGAGGTTTGAGCTAACAGGGCTCATCACAGTGGTATCAGAGCATATTAATCCTGCCAGCTTGTGGGAAAATAAATATCCATGCAGCCACACTAAAACAGGTTTGACAGGCACTACACACGCAGGGGCCCTGGAATTCAGAGAAACACTTTTGAACCTTTTCAGGCAATTCCATTGAACGAACATGAAGAGGATTTTGACTTTGATAATATGGCTGAAAGGAATGATGATGCTCGTCTTAACGACGGAGATAGGGAAGCCAGAGAAGTTTTGAGAGGAATGGTGGCAGGCCAAGAACAGGTGGCGAACATCCTCCAGCAGCTAAGTATCAACGTCCAAAATTTGAGTATTCAGAGAAGGCCGAACCGGGATCCGGATCAGGAAGGTAGTGTACATGGAGATAGACAGAGGACAGTTACTCCAGCACGCACCTATGACATGCCTACTCGGCCAACATTTATCAGAAATGATCCTGTTGAGGAGAATGCGGCTGAGGGAGGTGATGTGAATTTTTTAGATAACATCATGTCATAGCATGATGAGTGGGATGCTTTGCCCCAAAGAGTTAAGGATCACCTTAACTTCGACAAATTTCTGAGCCAAAAAAGAGAGCATGGCAGGAACAGGACAGATAGGAGGCCTGACAACAGGTATAATGATCTAAGGCAGGCTACCAACAAACTTACCTTAACTAATTTTGATGGCAGTGGAAAAGTCACAGCTCGAGCCTGGGTGAGCAAACTAGACACCTTTTTGACACTACGTCCAATGGCTGAAGAGGATGCCATAAGATTTGCAGCACTTCACTTGGATGGCTTGGCACATGACTGGTGGCACCATGGCATGGTCACACTCCATCATGATAGGATCACTTCTTACCAGGAATCCATTGACAAATTGGTTGAGAGGTTTGACAGGCGTGATCCTGAACTTTACTTCAGAGACCTTGCTCAGTTGAAGCAGTTGGGTAGCTTGGAGTCTTATATTGGTGATTTTCAGAAGCTCTCGGTCATGGTTACCGAAGTCTCAGAGAGGAGACTTGTCATTCTTTTTGTAGAAGGTCTCCATTAGCCAATGAAAGGTTGGATCAAGGCATTCGATCCACCTACCTTGCACGAGGCTATGAGAAAAGCTCGTAGCATGGAACTTACAACCTCACGTGGTAAGTTCACTTCAAATGTGGAAGCATCTTCATCCTACAGTGACAACAAATTAGAATCCAAGAATTCAGAAATTGTTGATGATAAAAGGAAGTTTGCAGCTCCTTTGGATCGAGAGACAATCAATGATTTACGTAGGAAGAAGCTTTGCTTTTATTGCAAGGGTCCATATGATTTTAATCATGACTGTCCCCTCAAGCCTAAAGGTCAAAATAGGCAATTGGAGTGGTTTTATGAGGATGATGACTTTGCTGATTTAACGGACCAACAAGCTAGTATGGCGGATGGGAGCATGCATTCTATCTTTCTTGTCAGTAAGGAAAGTGAGAAGATGGAATAGGAAAGTTTTGAGGAGGATTATGATTTTGCATCTTTTTCCAGGCGGCCAGGGGTGTTTGATTGGGATCAGAACAGTTATGAGGCTCAGTTGGTAAACAATCCTCTTTTTGAGGCAGATGTTTCATTGTCTCGTGATAACCCGCTCTTTGAGGTGGATGATGATTCTACTCTTGACCTTGATTTAGGGGTGAGCATTGATCGTAGTATCAGGAATTTTGTCAGTGCATCGAGATTTCAGACAGGGCTCGTTGAGGAGTTACATGAGGTGTACATGGTTAGGAGTATTCACAATATTACTTTCAATCTTCACGTACATGATCCATTTCGGATGCACAGTTATGGTATGCACGTCTTAGACATGTTGGAGGATAGCATATCTCGTGCAGTTGTAGGGAGCAGGTGTTGTCAGCGGTTTGACTTGCTTTCTTGTGAGTTCCTCTCTCCTGTGACAGATGATCTTGAGATTGACAGAGTACAACATGATGATCCAGTTGATCAGATATGGGAGTTACAGGGGACAATTGATGACAATAGGGACATTACAGGACACTATCCTTGGGATCCTGGTAGAATGGTGTATTCGTTGTTGTTGAGATTGCTTGAGGACAAGCAATTTCAGGGAGGGCGGACTGTAATGTCCCCCATTTCGGCGTGATCTTGTTTGATGATGGTTAGCCTATTACTCAGACTCTCGTGGGCTAGCTGGATTGGCTAGAGGGTCAGTGGTACTTTCTGGAGAGCTTGGTCGTTCTCGTTTTCAGAGCTTAGTGATTGGTTCACAACAGGCGTTAGCAGTTCAAGGGTTGACAGCTTCTGACGGCACGGGAATATTTGGAGTTTTGAGAGAGTTATGGATTTTTAAGTGATTTGAGTTAATTAATTAACTTAATGCCTTATTATAAAGTCAAATTGACTTTATACATTATATATCACTTAAATATTCTATAAAGGTGATTTAATACTTTAATCACTTAAAATATAAAAGGGCGCCCAAGTATTTAAGTCAAAACTATTGAAATGACTTAAATATATTTTAAAAGATTTAAAATATGAAGAAGGGCGTATCTTTCTTGGAAGTCATGCCTTTTTGCATATAAGGCATTTTGGCAATGAGAAATTCACTTCTTGAATATTTCAACTTTGCCTTGGACATTTTTCCTATGCTTTCACCTGTGATCAGGTTTTTGAGCAATCTTCCATTGGAGAACGAAATCTCTTCAGTGTTGAGCACTTTTGAGACTGTGAGAGACCAGTCGAATTTGTGCAGTTTGTGAGAGCTTCATTTATACATATTTGTATTTAATCATCCAAATACGTGTATTACGAGCCAGTCAGCATACCCTTAATACACCGGTTTGTGCAAACATGTATATATACGTTTAACTGTAAATTTAAGGCATCAATATAATGCTATAACAACATCATAGACAGTGTGCATCTGTTTATAGGTGTGCCAGCCATGTGTATGTATCTGTATGTATGCCATGTCGACACATGTGTATGGCATAATAATTGCCCATCATACATCTATATCAACATGTCATACCTGTTGCTACATACATATGAGTGGTGCACGTATATGCATATACATCCTATCTATACCATACTTATCAGTTCACATTTCACATTCAAGGCTCATAGAACAGTAAGTCAGACAACAAGTAGCACCACTCATAAAGCATAAAGAAGTTGTTGAGGATTGATCAGATTCTAGATTGTCAAAGGTAAATTCTTACAGGTCAAACAATATCTAACAATTCATTATTTCTTCTCTTGAAGCCGAATGTGCTGATTGCAGAACATTGTCCGATTTCTATGTTTGCATATCGAATGAGGAACCACCATAAATAAGGGAAGAGTCCGCCCCTAAGAGGCACGCCTCATGAGAGGACGTGTCTCCACGAGTGGAGACACATCCACTCATGGGACACGTCCTTTAGGGTGCGGCCTGTGACAGGTTTGTTTACCATTAGTTACGTATATACTAACACATATACTCCCTTCTACAAGGTGGCGGATGATTAAGAGGATTCCGATTTAATAAATGTAGAATATATCATCACGAGAATGATTGAATTTATATGTGTGCTCATAACTTCGATTTAAATGTTTCCTTAGAAATATCATAACATGAATGATGATCTTTGATCACTTATGAATGACAATGATACTTGCATCACTGTCATTCATATCTAACCGAAGCTATCATCCATTAACACTCCCTCTTACCTAGGGAAGATATTTCAAATCAAATAAGTCAAGATATCACCTTCACACGTGATATCGAAGATATGATATGCTTTTCTCAAAGTTGTCAAGTCACATGACATTCTTCATAACACATCTTCATTATTCAACACTCCCTCTTTAACTAGGGAGGATAACTTCAAAGTGATATCATCTAACTCGTGATATTAGAAGATGTGGTATGCTTTTGAAAGTGTCAAGTCACATGACTTTCTCCATAACATCTTCATTATTCAACTCTCCCTCTTTAACTAGGGAGGATAAACTCCAAACAGGTATAAGGTGATATCACCTAACTCATGATATCAGAAGATATGGTATGCTTCTGAAAGTGTCAATTCACATGACATTCTTCATAACACATCTTCATTATTATGGTATGTGCACTGACATTAAGTCACATGATGTCTACCATAATTCATGGCATATCCACGGATATAAATATCCACCATGATTATCTCTTAAGGATCACAATGATCTTCAAATATCAAGTCTCATGATATCCATCAAGGTGTCCAAGAGATACTATCATGACATGTCCACAGATATCAAGTCACATGATATCTATCATGATAGTTCATCATTGTAGAGTCGTCACTTTACAATGTCAAATACAAGTGTTCGTTATCAGAAAGATCGTCACCTTTCGATAATGTACACAAGGGGAGTAGGCCCATAAAGTCATGGAGTCACACACATGACAAAAGAGTTTACACATTAAACATCTTTATATGTTAGTACAATTTATAAACAATTTGTATTTCAAACATAAATAACAAATTACATTTCAACCATACCAAGTTTCTTCCTGAAGTGCTCTACCTTGATCCGGGAGAGAGGCTTGGTGAGAATGTCTGCAGTTTGATCATTTGTACTAATATACTCCAATTGAATCACTTTCCTTTCCACCATATCTCTTACATAAAGATAGGGGATCTCAATGTGCTTAGATCAAGGAGTCCCACAAGCAATTTACGAAGCCAAATTGCTTCTCTTGCTCCCATTGAGGCTGCAATGTATTCAGTTTCTGTCAAACTTTGTGCTACTGAAGACTGTTTTCTGCAGATCCAAGAGATCATAGCCGATCCTAAACTGTAGCAACATCTTGATGTGCTTTTCTGATTGGTTATACTCCCAGCCTAAAATCCAATGGTGCTTTAAAGATATCTCAATATGTGTTTTACAACCATAAGGTGAATTTCCTTTGGTTCACACATGAACTGGCTAAAAGCATTCACTAGGACCTTCCATTTGTAGCTGGTAGTGCTCTATTAACTGAGCTACTGGCCTCTTGTGGCCAGCCCATCATTAGTCCGGGTGTGGCTTATATCCAACACCCCCCCTTAAGCCATACTGCGGGTGCATGGGGCTCTTCTGAAGTTAGATCCTGGGACCTGTCGTCATGGAGTCTCTCAACATGACGCCTCATCTCAGTCTCAGAGATAAACAAGGCTTTCACCTCATATCTCTCTATCTCAGAGCATTACAACAAGTGAAGATGAGACTCCCTCTGAAGCTCTAAGTACTTGCATCAGCCTCCTGACCTCCTCGACAAAAATTATTTGTGATACTTGCTTTAGAGAAATGCTTTCCAATTCACACCTTTGTAGAGATTCAGGCTGATCTTTTCAACCTCATCCCAGATCACTCTAATATGAATGGGTTTGAGGAGTTACCAATGTTAAATCCAGGTTGACAGACATGAGCAATTCTGATCTCAATTTCTGAAGAGGTACTTCAAGATTTTAGTGTCTGTCATTGCAACATTGAATCATAGAACTCCCTCTGAAGGTTAATGCTTCCTTTTTAAAAAAAAAATATATCTTCAGCCATTCACACAATCTCAAGGTTGTAAGCAGCGTCTTCATTTTTCAACCTACAGGATGCATCAAGCTCTTTTGGAACCAATCTCTTTCATTTCTTTATCCGTCCTAAAAGCTTTAAGAAGAGATTACTAATGGTTCATGAGACTCAACTATCTCAAACAAGAAATACTTTTGCTAGAAGCATAAATGATTGACTATCTCAATGTTATAGCATGATTTAATAACTATATAACAATTTATGAACATTATTCAATCATGCAATACTTATCTCATTAAACTTAGAATCCTGTACGCAAGAATGAGGAATTGATATCAACGATCACAATATCTGCTCTCTTTGCCCTTTCCGGTGGCGTCGATTGCTGCTGCTCTTAGTTTGATTGACAACTCCAATCACCTGTCAAAGGTTTCACACCCAGTCTTCAAGAGGTTTGGAAACCTTTCTCTATATGGTTATGATAACCTAAATGCAAATTCCTTCCAAACTGATTTGATTCTTGTGCACAAAATGCTGACTCAAGGAAGTCGACACAGCCAGATAGGGAAGCTCCACTAAAGAACCAGATGTGAAGACGTCCAGAATCATATATGGCAAAGACATAAACAAATAAAGACATTACACAACCCATATTTATTTCTGAAGGTCGTAATCTTCCATGATGTCTTTATGTGGCATCTTCTTAGAAACGTCATTCTTCCACGATTCATGAATTTTGTCTGAGGTAACATAATGCCCGATACACAAAGCACACTCCTTGTGACTTAGGGTAATACCGAAGCATCAACTTTTTGCAGGGGTTTGGAATAAAAATAGTAAAATTTCCTGATCTCCATGCACAGTCACAAGTCAAGACACTATGCAAACTCCAGCAAACCTAGAGAGCATAGTCACAAGGCAGACACGTACAGATCATCAATCACCACACACAAGAGATGTTTCATGGCCACATTCATGGACACATGGGACTTTGCTTCTGGAGTTTGCATGTTGTATTTTCTTCACACATAGCCATCACCGAATATCCCTAACATGAGGTTGTAACAACAAACTATACATTCAACTCCTCACCGAAGGCACATAAGAGGCACGAATTAACTCATAGCATATATCTTCTACACACTCATTGAAGAAAGATGTCTTAGATTCAGATCCAGATAACGATATTGTGGTGGAGGCAAGCATACACACCGTCCAGGCAGAGCCTCTGGCTCTGGCCGGTCGCATTCTGAAAGTCGCAATCATCATCAGCAAAGCGATCTCTGGCCGACGTCATTACAACACTAGGAAATCGCATTCATAGGCTCATCGACATCAGGCAGACTATGGTGGAGGACAAGTGACCTCATCTATAAACTTGGCACACCATTCTGGAGATTCATCGCACCATCATTCATGGATACTAAGAGTCGGGTATCTCATCTAGAAATCCCGTGATTCTACTAACATCAGATCGCATCACCTCACAGGCCGCACACGACATAGAGATACTGGTGCTCAAGATCAACAGGAAACACATAAGTGCAGGAGTTGTGCGTCGATCAAAGCTTCTATACTCACGGGAACAGGAGTGATCACTGAGCAGGACAACTGGAGAAAGTCAAAGCTCTGAATGGCCTGAACGCAACATTTAGACATCCATTGTCATGTGATGAAGCTTGCTCACATACTTTAATGTGAAATCCTTCAGGCTGCTTGACAAATCTGATCAAGATCTTGCATAAACCTCGCTCTAATACCATGTTGAGGATCGATCAGATTCCAAATTGTCAAAGGTTAATATTTACAGGTCAGACAATATCTAACAATTCATTATTTCTTCTCTTGAAGCCGAATGTGCTGATTGTAGAACATTGTCCGATTTCTATGTTTGCATATCGAATGAGGAACCACCATAAATAAGGGAAGATTTCGCCCCTAAGAGGCACGCCTCATGAGAGGATGTGTCTCCACGAGTGGAGACACGTCCACTCATGGGACACGTCCTTTAGGGTGCGGCCTGTGACAGGTTTGTTTACCATTAGTTACGTATATACTAACACATATACTCCCTTCTACAAGGTGGCGGATGAGTAGGAGGATTCCGATTTAATAAATGCAGAATATATCATCACGAGAATGATCGAATTTATATGTGTGCTCATAACTTCGATTTAAATGTTTCCTTAGAAATATCAAAACATGAATGATGATCTTTGATCACTTATGAATGACAATGATACTTGCATCACTGTCATTCATATCTGACCGAAGCTATCATCCATTAACAGAATTAATTCAAAACTCCTAAGCCTAAGGATGACTTATCAAGATAACTCAATCTGACCCAGTTCCCAAAACCCTCACTGAAGTGTGTGTATGCTCAACTGATCAACTTTACCGGTTATCCGACCAAGCCCCTCTCCCGAGTGATGTCTCCCCTCCGCCTAGAGGAATAGTTCCTGTTCCTGCATCCATTGGCACAAAACTATGGCAGTTACTTGCTCATAACATTTGCAGTATATAAATCAATTATAAAAACAAGACTAATTACTCTCTTTTATGCATTGCTTTATCCAAGAATAACATCAATCAAGAACACAAAATGAGCCAATCATAACATGTAAAAAGATTCTCAAATTGATAACAAGGTTCAACACATTTTATTCATTCAAATCCTTCCTTACAATCAGAATGCTCTAAGCATCACTAAAATAGTAACTATACAATTCCGGGGTGTAACAAAATCAGACTTATCTATTGATGCAATTACACAATGAAATGGGCTCCAAACATGCCCAACAACATATAAAAATTTATTGATATGAAGAAACCCCAAACTATGCAATGAAAATGATCTCCTACTCTAACCCTAGCTGGGTGAATAGATCCAATTCACACCAATGCAAATGAAATGCAAATATTTGATGAAAAATGACTTTAAACCTTGCCCCCAAGGGTGCGCTGGCCTGCTGGTATGATTATAGGGTTTGCAACCCTTGAAAATTTGAAGAATACCTTCCAACTTGCCCAAATTACCCCCTCCAAACTAGTTGCCTATGCTGATGCAAAAATTGAGCATGAAACTATCAAAAATCTCCATTGAAGCGCATGTGAACCTCCGTCATGAAGTCCTCCATTGAAGAGCTGGGTTTTTCGTCCAACTCCTATATTCTTAAGGGTTTTCGTCCTTAGAATATTTGCCAAAGTGCAGATTAGAAAAGTAGAGATAATTCGTTGATGTCTAAATGCCTCCAAATGACCTTGTATTTATATCAATCCTACTTATGTCTCCAAATCCTGCCGACCCAACTTAGGCGCCAATTTTGCAATTTAAGATTATTTTTAATTTATTTTTTATTCCTTCTTTTGGGTGCCAACTTGTCTTTTTTTATTTTTTATTTTTTCATTTTATTCCTCTAAAAAGGGGCCGCCCAAGCCCATATAAAAACATATAAAATATTTTGCCTCCTCCAAAATTTATGATAAATCAATTAAACCCCTTTTCCATCATCTCCACACCAAAAGAAAATTATTTAGGTCAAAACGAATATTTTTCTTTTTCTCCAAGGCCCCAAAATTCAAAAATAATAAAATAATATTTTTGCTTAATTTTTCCTTGTTCGCCTTGAGAAGGGACATTACAATCCTCCCTTTCCGAAATTGTTTGTCTTCAAGCAATGACAAGCATACCACCACCTGGATCCCATATCATTATACTACCATATGTATCAAAATTGAGGAGATAGATGTACCTCAAAGAACCATGAACACCAACCAACTCTCCAACTTCGAAGGATTCCTCACGAATGTGCAAATGCCCCTTGTAGGTGCATAGAAGAACATATCAACCCCACCTATGTTGCTGATATAAATTAGAACAACCTCCCAACTAAAATCGGACCCAAGTGAATGCAAGTATCATCGCCAATGTCATGTGATGATAGAGTATCATTCATACACCATTCCCCAATGATGGAGTGATGATCCAAACCTCTCCAAAATACCCAAACAGTTGCTGTCCTCCAAGTGGGATGTAGGATATCCATGTGCAATAATGTAGAAGAGCCATCTCCTAGCAAAGTATGGAGTGGATCCTCATGAACTAGGCTAGGAAGGCCAAGATCCTCGTGCTTTCTTCCAATCCCTACGACATAGTCCAACTGGAACACAAGCATTAGTAACTCGAAACCAAACATTATAGCAATACCTCCATACCTTGTGTCAAAATGTAGCTTCATCTCCCAAGTATGCCCAATGAAGGCAAGTGGCTCCATGGCATGCATCACAAATCTCTGAAATAGGGCAGCCTCCAACGCTACGAAAGAATCAATGTGATGATAAGGTTGCACTTCGTTATTAGCCAACTCTTCATCTTCAAGAAAGACCAATGAATCACCACAAACTGAATCACTTATGGCTCCCTCTCCATGTGAACATTTGGCACTAGTGGCTGATCCACTAAGTGTATGCTCCATATTGCCATCCAAGTCTATGATCTGAGCCTTCAAATGGCTTTCCAAAAGAGGTGATACCAAATCCTCATAAAGCAAGCTACGCGTACAAACAAGGAATTCTGAATCATACCTCAAACCTGATTGCTCCACTTGCTTGGCCACCATACAAGGATCATTCCTCATATGCCACATACTTTGAATCTTCTTTGCCTCTCTCATGACATTCTGTACTAACTTGGTCCTCTCGTGTCTTGGACACACAAATAAGACCTCATGTTTGTCTCCCAAATGAGTGTCAACAGTGGAAGTAGACTTCTTACTATCATCCTCATGAATAGGAGAAGCCATCTCAAGATTATGCATAACCGAAAAATCATTGTTCCAAATCAGAAAATCAGAACAGTTTTCATACCTTTCCATAATATCTTTATTCAAATTTGCATCCATGATGTGTGCCATAAGTCCCGAAAGTAGGGCAGCCTCATGCTTCACCAAAGAGACATCAATATGATGGGATTGTATCTCATCACGAGTTCCTCAAGTTCTTCATGAGTGACTAAAGGCTCAACCAAATCTGAATCACCAATGTCTCTACCTATACATGTATACATCACATCGTTGATTGGTCCAAAAGGTGTATGCTCAGCTATCCCATCCACATCTATGATTTGAGCCTTCAATGGGCTCTCTAAAAGAGGTAACTCATGATCCTCATGATGTAAACTATGTGTATAAACAAAATTTTCTGAATCATACCTCTTGTCATGTTCACCCAAATTTGAATGCTCTCCTTCCTTGTTGACCTCGAGAGGTTCATCACTTGCATACTCAACTTTAACACATTCTTTGCTTGGAAGAAATAGTGATCTAAAATATGATTCCCTTTGTTGCCTTGCATGATCTAGATGGTTACAACGTTCCTTGATCTCTTGCAAGTGCTGTTTAGTTTGGGCAGCCAACAACTTTGCTCTTCTAGCTCATTGCAACCACCCTTCTGTCTTCTTCACATCTTCCCTATTATGATATGCAAAATCAAAACCTTTTGTGGCTTGGACCCACCATACATTCCTCATTTTTGACACTCACATCTTGAGTGCCAACATTGGGGGATCCCTCAACACCATTTCCCTCATATGACATAGCTGCAATCTCATGGTTATGCATAGAAATATGACTGCTGTCATAAAACAAAAAATCAGAACTTATGTTATACCTCTTTGTAGTGCCTTCAAGGGACTCAAACAAGTCTTCATCTTTTGCTAATTGCCTATCGTCAAGTGCTGGTCGGAGAGATGTCTTCAATGGAAAATCAAGTGTGTCATGCACCATAATTTTTGTCCCATGGCTGCAAGCTAAATCTTCATTTGTATAGATGACTTCATCATGGGATCCTCTATGTCCTTCTTCCATGTCTCCACCCTTCTTCATCTTCCAACAAAGCTTATCATCATGATTTTCTGATTCTTGAAGAGCCCTTTGAGTGCTCCTCAAGGAATCCTTGCATCCTCAAGCTCAAGTGTGAGCTTGTCCAGCTCATTTTCTTTTCTTCTCAAAGCATCCGAGTATATCTCACCAAGTGTGAGGAGATGATCTCTATCCGCAAGTAAGTGTAGGTAGTTTGACTTCATCACCACCAAAGCTTCGTTGAGTTCATTCAAGTCATCAAGAGATATACCTCCTTCAAAATTTGCATGATTCCCTAGAGCCTTCCAACACAAACCTGCCATCATCTTATGAACATGATCAAAATGAGCTAGGGCTGCCACAATCTTACCTTCATTTACCTTTAATTGTCCTTCCAAGTGATGTGACTTATGAGACCCATCAAATCCATGCAAAATTTCTGTTTGGTCTTCATAAATGTGCACCTCCAAATCAGCTTCCTTCATGGCCTCTTCTTCATTACATCCATGTGTGGAAACTAGTTCATCATCATGCTCCATCAAAGGGTCACCATCAAAGTAGTGAGTAGAATCTTCTACATCATGCTTTTCCTCAAGGGCTGATCTAGAAAGTGTATGTATAGCTATGATCTCCTTAACCACCAAGTGATCCTCCATATCTTGCAATATCAAGTCAGTCTTATCCAAACCCCTTTGTTCACCACATACTGAAATTTCCGAATTGCCATCATATGTATGAACAATATCCATCTCAAAGGCACCTAGACCACAATTTGATTCCTTGCCAAAATGATGTAAAGGTGATGAAGCAATGCTAGGCTCAATTAATGAAACATCACAAGAACCCATACCTTCATGTAGGTGATTTAACATGGCTGGTTTGACAACCTCCATGGCAGTATATTCTTCAATCTTCATGTGCTCTTCATTTGTAGCTTCAATAGGTGAATCTCCTTTATCCTTGTCCTCATAGGGCTGAAAAGAACTTTTGAACATGTCTTCTTTAGGGCTGCATATTGACTGATTTTTGTCCTCCTCATAATTACTTGCTGGCTGTAACTCATATACAAGTACTTCTTTCTTCTCTAAAATTTCTTCATTGATAACTTCCGATTTTTCTAACTCATCCCTCGATTTTCTAAGTGCAACCATTGTCTGTTGTTGAAAATTTTACAACACCTACGAAAAGTTTTCCCATGTTTGATCATGCTTCTTTGGTTTCCTCTCTTGCTTGCTTTTCTTCTTATCCTTGCAATACTCCATATAGCAATTCAAGGATAGATCATTTCTAACCTCTTGTGGAACTGTATCGTATTCACCATAGGCAACCATTATATCATCAATAACATTCACCATAGGCAACCATTATATCATCAATAACATGAGTTGCCATGACTCCAAACTTTCTAAATCACGTACCCAACAGGTTGGAAGATCAAGGCTCTGATATCATTGAAATATCCCAACCAATATGTATGCAATTTTTTTTAATTTTTGCAATACAAAATGATGCCCTAATTTTCAGATTTTTAACTTCTGCTCAAACCCTAGTTGCTGATAAAAATTTCTGAGTTTACACATGCATTAGCAGCAGCATTCAATCATCCCAATAACATCAAAACTCATAGCAGATTTGTTTAATCATGAACAAGTATGAAACCAACACAATAGATCACCAAGACTCCACCATCACATGCCAAAATTTTGATATTCAAATGTCTAGTTTGCTGCTACAAATCAGACCTATCTATTGATGCAATTACACAATGAAATGGGCTCCAAACATGCCCATCAACATATAGAAGTTTACTGATATGAAGAAACCCCAAACTATGCAATGAAAATGATCTCCTACTCTAACCCTAGCTGGGTGAATGGCTCCAGTTCACACCAATGCAAATGAAATGCAAATATTTGATGAAAAATGACTTCGAACCCTGTGAAGAACCTTGCTGGTTCTAACTCGTGAGAACCCCTGGTTCTCCCGAATCAAATTCTTTGCAACTACTAATCTAGGTTTTATGTGTTTTGAAGTTTTTGAAGATCTTTGCCAGGAAATGCATAAAACACCAAACAAATGCAAATAGAGAGATGCTGAAAGCAAATATAATATTATATCAGAGTTGTGAAATTACATTGAAGACATTCATACCCGGAAACAATCCTCTGATGATGAAAACCCTTATTTCTGAATCTCTCTGTAAATCCAATGAAGCACAAATAGAACTCTTGAATGAAGCTCTCATAGGCAATGATTCAACTGATCTTTTACAGCCTCAAGATTGTAGACACTGAAGAATTGCCGCTCTCCAATGGATGAAAATTGGTGAAACCCTTGTTTCAGGCACAAACTTCAAAGAAGCCAGAAGAAAACAATGTCAAATACTCAATAGATGAAAGAGGTCGACTTGTCTTTGCTTCTTATATTCTTCTCAAAAAGGCATGACTTCCAAAAAGCTCTTTAATACATTTAAAATGTATTTAAGATATTTTATACTCTTATTAAATAATTTGTCTCACTTGAGCGTACCGTTTTGATTTAATATTGAAATCTCACCTTTATTTAATTTAAGTGGCTCACTTTTATAAAGTTAAATATAATTTATAATATCCCTTTTTATAATTAAATATAACTTAACCTCTTAAATATCAATCTCCCTCAATATTCAGAATTTTGACATGCCGTCTGAAGCTGGGGTCAACACTGTATAATCCCCATGTGTCCAGGTGCCCTGACTAAAAATAGCATCATTGCTAGATTGACTTACTATAAATAGTAAGTCCCTCAAACTAAGCCAAACACTGATCTGCAAAGGCCTGGAATTGAACCCAATACTGAACTAAGGAAATGGAGTGACAACAACCTCTATTAACTGTCACTGAGACCGTCTATCCAAACATATTAGCCTATAAAGGTCCAAAAGATAGGCGAAATTCTCGACTCTAATGCTCACAAAAATGGGGACACTACAAACCCTACCCCCAAGGGTGCACTGGCCTGTTGGTCTACTTATATGGTTTGCAACCCTTGAAAAATTGAAGAATACCTTCCAACTTGCCCAAATTCGCCCCTCCAAACTAGTCGCCTATGCTGATGCAAAATATGAGCATGAAACTATCAAAATTCTCCATTGAAGCGCATGTGAACCTCTGTCATGAAGTCCTCCATTGAAGAGCTAGGTTTTCGTCCAACTCCTATATTCTTAAGGGTTTTCGTCCTTAGAACATTCGCCAAAGTTCAGATTAGAAAAGCAGAGATAATTTGTTGATGTCTAAATACCTCCAAATGACCTTGTATTTATATCAATCCTCCTTATGCCTCCCAATCTGGCTAACCCAACTTGGGTGCCAATTTTGCAGTTTAAAATTATTATTAATTTATTTTTTGTTCCTTCTTTTGGGCACCAACTTGTCTTTTAATTTTTTAATTTTTTCACCTTATTCCTCCAAGAAGGGGCCGCCCAAGCCCATATAAAAATATATAAAATATTTTGCCTCCAAAATTCATGATAAATCAATTAAACCCTTTTCCCATCATCTCCATGCCAAATAAAAATTATTTAGGCCAAAAAGAATATTTTTCTATTTTTCCAACGCCTCAAAATTCAAAAATTCAAAAATATTATTTTTGCTTAATTTTTCCTTGTTTGCCTTGAGAAGGGACATTACACTATTCTACCAAAAAATCCTAACATAAATATTCTCAAGTATATTCAAAACTCACGGATTATGAAATACATGGCTTCAAAACAAGAGTAACAAAACTAAAAGTATGATAATGGCTAAGAGGAGTGTGCATCACTCATCCCAAAATCGAGAGTTGTATGACAAGTCCTTTGTGGGTGTCTAAGATAGGTACTCGATGATGATGCAACCATGATATCTATGTGTGTATTAGTGACACTAATTTCTGATGGATTTTCTTATAGACCTGCCCAATCAACCCATGCAAGGTCCTCATTGGTGAAGACAAAATCTTTTTTCTTAGTGATCCAATCTGATTATGGATCAACCTCCTCCAGAGTGTCGCTCAATATTTGCTTGTGATGGAGGCAAAGGTTGTAATGCATATAAACAAGATCATTCAACCTTTGCACCAACAATTTGTTGTGCCTCTTTGCCCTTGGGATGACATATTTTCAATGAGTGTTCTTTTTAATTGGAGCCAATACTAGAACAATCTGTTAGAACAATTTGTAATTTTGAAGTACGATGCAATAAGAAATAAATGGAAAATAAATCAACATTTAAGGTTCTAGATAAACTTATTTAAAAAAAAATCAGTTAAGGTTTGCAACAAAAAAATAGATAAAAATTTAGAAAAAATTAGCTAGGATTTGTTCATGAAAAGAGCTCAAAAATAGAAATATCCATAATGGAACAAGAAAAAAGGGAGAAATGAGTTCTCTTCAGTTTCCTTTCCTTTTTTTTTTTTCCATGAATCCGAAGTGAAAGAAATTAAAAAAATGTAGAAGACATGCATAGTTAAAAAAGAAAAAAGATTCAAAATAGGAAAATACCTCTTTAAATTTGCTTCAACTTGATGGTGGCTGCTCTAAATCAATAGTGGACTCTTCCAAATGCAATGTAAATTTATTTAGATACACCTAGGGTTGCTATAAACCTGCCCAAGTTGCATTCAATCAACATTTGTTGGTCGAGTTCTTTGCTGGTTTTGTTACAATGGCATGTTGTAATGTCCCCATTTTAGCCCTACGCTCTTCATTTGGATTTAGCCTATTTCCGAAAACTCGCAGGCTAAGCAAAATTGGAAATTAGGGTTTCCACTTTTATAGGAGGTTTTCAGATGCACTTTTGCAGGTTTGTATGTGAGAGTTTTCGATGTATGTGTGGTGGAGCTTTCTGGGTTTTTGGAGAGCTTCAAGATGAGGTAACATGCATGTTAAGAAAATGACATGCAATTTTGGCAGATACCTTGCATGCAGGAAAGGTTTCTGGGTTTTTTTGGGTTTTCAGAGATCGTTAGGGTGGTGTGACATGCATCTGAATCTGACAACCTTTCCGAGCACTTACGATTTATAGTAAGTCATGATGGCTGCTCGGTTTGTGCTCAGAAGGTATTTGGGAACACTTACTATTTATAGTAAGTCTTGAATACTGCTTAATTGGTGTTCAGATGGAGTTTTGCAAACTTACTATTTATAGTAATTTTCTATTTTTGGTAAGTCTATTTATAGTTGTATCTTTCTAGCAGCAGCTCAGTCATTTGCAGTTCACATTTCTATTTTGGGCAGTGTGGCTGATCAATTTGGCCTTTTGTTGAATTTGAAGTGAACTTACTATTTTTGGCATTGGCTATTTTTAGTAAGTATATTTGTGGTAGTGGCATCATCATCAGCTTGGTTCAGCTCGGCTAATGTCAGTTTGCTATTTTTAGCAGTTTATCAATTGCAGTTTGGGCGTTGCTCCTGGCTACCTCCTTGGACTGAGTTCCATACTTAGTCAATTTTTATGTTTTGAAGTTGTACCCCATGCCTAGGCTTAATGACTTCAAGTCATTTTAAGGAAGTGGTCATAAATGGGTCGACCACTTTGAGCATTTAATGTTTATGTAAAATATTTTATTGTTGCAACTTTAAAGTGGACGCCTAGAAGGAGATGATTAATGTTTTATAAATTCAAATAAAGTGCTTGTTGAGAGGTGGCATCTCCTTGAGGTAATTGAAGAGTTTCTTGAAGAGGAGTTACAGATTGCTTGGTTTGCTCTTTGAAGGCTATAAAGGAAGGCATTGCTACGAGCTGATTATGTTTGAATATTATTGTAAAGTTATGTTGCTAGATCGAATCCAAAACTTGGCTAAGGGGAAGCTTAGCAAACACTACCTTTATTCGGGCCTGAAACTATGGCTTCCTAGAAGGTTTCTGAAGACCATGCTTCATTCAGGAGTGTGGATAGAGCTTATTTCTGAATTCTATAAACAGGTTGCTGCTGTATAATCTGTTTATGACTGCTGCTGAACATCATGGCTGAAGTAGATTTCTGTTGTTAGCTTTGCCATAGATTTTTATATCATTCTGGGTATTGGCCTAAGCTATGCAACTGTGGAGGGCGCCTAGTTCTGCAAGTTTGCAAATTTTAATTCTTAGTTTTTGATTTTTGGTAGCAAGTCGACCTCCTTGAGGGGGCCATACCATTTCTGGCTTGCCTTGGAATTCGTGCTTTCTGTAGTTTGCTGTTTCTGGCTCGAGTTTCCTATTGAAGTTGGACGCCTAGCTCTTAGCTGTAGTTTGACTGTGGTTGGAGGGCATTCGGAGCTGTATTGGAGAAGATATGTCCATTTCAATGAGTTTTAATGTTGCTGGTCTGATTTTCTGTTCATGTTGTTTCTAATCAGACTTAGTATTTTTCTAGTATACTGCTGTTCTGAGCTCAATTTCCATATCATTCTCATATTGTATCAGCTAGATGTTTATACTCTATCTCCTTGTTGCTATAGTTGAATATCTTTGATGATTGCAACTGAAACTCATTGTTTGTAAAGCTGGTTAATAGTACTAACAACTGTTTTTGTTATTGCTGCAATTTATATGTTTGTATACACTCCCACTGAAGAAGTGGTTGAGTTAAGTAATTCCATTTTCATTCTTGTTTATTTCCCCCCACTGAATAAGTGGCAGAGCGGAATATATTCCCCCTGCTGAATAAGTGGTAGAGTGGAATTCATGGTCGGTTATCCACCTACATTGTAATTCACTTTCATTCATGGTCGGCTAGCCGCCTACAGTTGCTTTGTAATTCCTTTCAATTGCTAACAATCCCCGACACCATAGGCTATCACCTTGCCCACATTTGGATCTTGATGAACATTCTTGGCGAGGGTTACTTTACAAGCTGGTTTATAATTGGAGCTAACGCTAATCAGTGGTCTTGTGCTGGTTTTATTGTGATAAAATTCAAAAAAAAAATTAAGGGGGAACATTACACATGTGATTTTAGCTGCAATACTCTTTTTTTGTCTTCCTTCTTGCAAAGAACATAGCAAGAATAAGGGCGATTTGAACATCACAAGCTAATAGATACTCAAAGTACTGGCCATGGTAGAGGAACTGCATGAATGGAAGGGTTAAATGAATATGAGAAATGTACCATTCTAGACTGGTTGCAAGCAAGTAGGACTGCAATTTTAGAAGGCCCCAAAAGGAGTAACAAGTGTAAAACTAAAATTCAGTAGAATACTGAAAATCAGATATAGATACAATGGTGAAACTCAAGCTAATGCTCCAGAGATCTGGGTGCTAAATATAAAATATGAGTATACTAAAAGCTGAAATCCAAAATATTCGGCTTTTTTATATGATGCACATACTAATGCAATGTGTCCCTTTCTTAGATTTTTTGAAAATTTCTGATTTTTTTTGTATTTTTTGATTTTTGGAAACAAACAAAAATTGAATTAAGCTGAAAATGAAAACAAGTGGCTGGAAACTAATTGTCAAACCCTCAAATGCTGAAATACGAATTCACATGCATCATAATTGAGAAATTTGAATTATATAGATCAATTTTCATCAAATATAGTTGCTGGTTTATGACTGATATAAACTCCAGATTGCTAATTAACACTCAGATCTGAATTGAAATAGTTATGACAGCATTATTCCACATCAAACACCAATTTTGAAACCCTTAGAAGTTGATTTCATTCAATTTCAACTGCTGGAAACAATTACAAATGCTGGAAAAATATTTTTCAGAATTACAATAATGCAAACCCACTCACAAGATGTCAATAACAGAAATATCAAATATGTCAAAATGCTAATGGTACAACACCTTCGAATGTTGGTACAGGTGTTGTATTTCTTGCAAATCAATGTGGCAATAATGGACCAGACTTGTATGGCTGTGGCTAGGGCTGGAAATGCAGATTAACAGATGAAAATGACTGAAACATGCAATAAATGATGATAAGTTGTCCTCCAGAATGATGGTGCTCCAAATGCAATGGCTGGAAATGCTGATTGTAGCAATTAATATTGCACAAATTGCCTAAAAATGCTATGCATTCCTGCTATACGTTGTATGGTTCTCTGAACAGCTGTTATATTAGTCAACTATGATAGTGATCAGCCAACCAAAATGTCAATAAATGCTGTATGAACTCTTTATATGGCTCATGCTTCCCAAATCAGCAATAAGTGATAGGCAATCAACAATAAAATAAATATATTATATATAATTTCTGAAATCAGCAATAGATGATGCTAGCAACTTCCCCTCAATGTGGCACACTAGATCTAGCATGAAATGATGTTGATCAGCAACCAATAAACTTTGAAAACTTTAAAAACCAATGATGTCAAAGATTTGCTTGCAAATACCAATTGCCCCAATTCTGAAAATTGCCAAAATCAGCTCACATACAATCCCCAAATGGAATTGCCAATGTGAGAGATAAGGGTTTTTGTCCTCAAATCCAGAAGTAGAAATCTAAGAGAGTTTTTGTTCTCTAAGATCTCCAATCAGTGAAGGTTTCATCTTTGGTTGTGAAAATGGAAAACAATGCTCAAATTCCTAAAAAGTTGATTTTCAAAATGAAGACAAGATGATCTTCAAGAATCCACGTGCCCTTTTAAATAGCTTTCCAATTTGGGCCCATGAATAAAATTTCCCTCCAAGAGTATTTAAAAATATTTTTTAATATAATGTTTTTAAAAATACTTTTTAAATAATAATAATAATATTATTAAGTTGCTCCCTAAAAAAAAATTATCAGGCCAATTTAAAATAATGTTATTAATTATTCTTCTTGCTTTATCTTTAAGTCTATGGGAAATGGGGATAGGCTAGAGCTTTTCTCCTTGTCTCTAATTCCGAAATAAAGGACATGACAACTAACTTATATGTCTTGGTTTCTGAATGCCTATTTACATAAGAGGAGCCTATATTTATAGGCCAAAACTTTACACAAATATTTAATATTTTCCACTCCAACCTACCCACTGCCCACTTTGATTCTAAGTTATCTCTAGATTCGTTACCATCCTTTTGAATGTATTATATATCGAATAATCAAAGTGCATATGGATTTGATTGGTTTAATAACTAGTATTAACATAATTCCTATTAGATGTCCTCATTATGATTATCAATTTCTTTTAAGTTTAACCCAACTTTGGATTTTTATCTGATGCACAATGAGTAAACCAAAATCTGTAGCCAGTCAGAACAACTTAGAATGTGATGAAGAAATCTGATTATCAGCCTCTGATACCTACAGATAAGATATTCTATAGGAGGAGATTCCTGAGTTGGGAAGTCCCCTTAAAATAGTGATATTTTTAGTCTTCTTTCAAATAGAATGAATCCTCTCAACTAGGAGAGGAAGTATAGAATGAGTAAAGAAAACTCTTACTTCATAATGATGCAATATCAACTGTAATATTCCATAGAAGTGCCTGTATAGAGAAATCATCACCCAACCAAAGGTGTCGCGTGGTATTGTAGAACCTATTCTTTGCAACGATATTGACATCATATTGTTCAATAGCACTGAAAATATGCATCCAAAGATATTTATTGAGACATCATGTTGTTCAATAGCCCTGAAAATTGTAGAACCTATCCTTTGCAAAGATACTTAACATCATATTGTTTATTGAGCCTAATTTAATTGCCTGTAAATTTTCTGTACATTCTCTTTGTGCTTTTTATTACGCAAGTAATTGGTAAATTAATTGATGTATTAACAATGAGCGAGACGCTCAATAAATAGTTTACAAGATTTACAAAACTGGAAAGTTTCTAAAAAGAAACTCCAGATAAGATCGGAGACGATCTTATCTCTATCTTACAATATCTTACAATATTGAGCATTAATAAATAAATAAACATTATTTTAATACCCTCCCTTAATGCTCAATCTATCAACTACACCAAGATGCCCCCTAAATTTTACAAACTTATCTGTACTGAGCGACTTGGTGAGAATGTCTGCTGTCTGATCCTTTGTCGGAACATACAGCAACTGAACTGATCCGTCTTCAACCAGCTTCCGAATGAAATGACAATGAGTTTCCACATGCTTGGTTCGCTCATGGAAGACCGGATTCTTGGCAAGTTTGAGAACTCCCTGATTATCACAGAACACGGGAGTCGGACCTGCTTGAGATATTTGCATATCGGCAAGCATCCGGCGAAGCCAAACTGCCTCACATGCTGCTTTTACTGCTCCCCGATACTCTGCTTCTGTCGAGGAGAGAGCCACTGCTTGCTGCTTCTTACTCGTCCATGTGACTGCACCGGATCCCAAACTGAACACATACCCAGATGTTGATTTCCTGTCATCAACTGAACCTGCCCAATCTGAATCTGTGAACCCACTGAGTTTAGGATCGTGACTCCGAGTGTACAAGAGTCCAAAATCAGGAGTGCCCTTCACATAACGCAGCACACGCTTCGCTGCTACCCAATGATCAGCCTTGGGGGCTGTCATGAAGCGTGATATGTAGCTCACTGCAAAACTCAAATCAGGTCTAGTAGCAGCAAGATAGATGAGGCTGCCTACTAGTTGCCTGAACAATGTTTCATCTACCACAGGTGAATCGGACTTAGCTGACAACTTAAGCCCTTTTTCCATGGGTGTAGAGGCAGGTTTGCAATCCTGCATTCGGAACTTATCCAGAAGACTTCGAGCATACTTGGACTGGGAGATGAAAATGCTGCTCTCTGTCTGCCAAACCTCAACACCTAAACAATAATGCAGGAGGCCCAAGTCTGTCATGTCAAAAGTTTTGCACAAGTCCTGTTTGATCTCAGTGATCAAAAGTGCTGAACTGCCGGTAATGATCAAGTCATCCACGTAGACAACAACAAGCAGAATCTCATTACCAGTATTCTTGACATACAGGTTCGAGTCAGATGGACTCCTCTGAAAGCCATGATCTGTGAGGTACGTGTCAATTTTTATGTACCAAGCTCGAGGAGCCTGTTTCAGGCCATAGAGTGCCTTGACCAATCAGCACACCTTCTGTTCTTGACCAGCAACTTTGAAACCTGGAGGCTGCGTCATGTATACTTCCTCCTTCAACTCACCGTTGAGGAAAGCACTCTTTACATCCATCTGATGGACCTTCCAACCAAATTGGGCTGCTAAGGCAAGGACAAGCCGTATGGTACTCATTTTGGCTGTAGGAGCAAAAGTCTCCTCATAGTCAATGCCTTCTTTCTGTGAGAACCTCCGTGCAACCAGACGAGCTTTGTACTTGTCAAGGGTTCCGTCAGCTTTGTACTTCACCTTGTACACCCATTTGCAGCTAATGGGCTTCTTCCCTGAAGGAAGATTGGAAAGGACCCAAGTGTGATTCTTCTGAAGACTCTGGTATTCTGATTCCATTGCCTTTTCCCACTCAGGTATCCCTTTTGCCTTTGAATATGTCTGAGGCTCATAAACACTGTGAATGTTAGCCATGAGAGCAAAATTCACTGTAGACTGCTGTTTGCTCTTGTTTCTGGATGATCTACCCTCAATGAGTTCATCAGCACGAAGATCACTGATAGTCTTAGCCCACCATTTCGGTCGGAGAGTAGATGTGCCAACATCAGATGTAACAGGAGGAGCTGGATCTGGTTGTGGATCTGAAACAGGTTCAACAGGGGGATGTTCATTATCATCTGGAGGAAACTCAGGTTGAGCATCATCAAAGACTAGGTCTTCGTCATCCCTCCCATCAGGTGGACCTAATGGAAGTCGGATACTCATATCAGGACCCTGTAGAGGCTGATCCTCTGAATGCTGAACAGGTGAGGAAGAGTGAAATGGACCTCGTTCCTCATCAAAGACAACATCTCGACTGAAGATAAGATGATCAGTGTCTATATCAATCAGCCTATATGCCTTGTGGTTGTCACTATACCCTGTGAACATGAGTTTCTGGCTCTTGGAGTCCAGCTTAGTGCGCTTGGCCTCTGGAATCCAAACATACACAAGGGAGCCAAAAACTTTCAAATGACTGATCCTAGGTTTGCGACCAGACCAAACTTCCTCAGGAGTCTTCACCTTAACAGCATGAGTGGGTGACCTATTAAGGAGATAGACTGATGTATTGACTGCTTCTGCCCAAAACTTGGTAGGAACACTCCTGTGTTGCAACATGGAGCGAGCCATCTCAACAATCGTACGATTGCGTCGCTCTACAACACCGTTTTGCTGAGGAGTGTAGGGTGTGGTTAACTGACGTTTTATCCCATGAGTATCACAGAAGTTGGAGAATGCACTAGAACAGAATTCCCCCCCATTATCTGACCTAAGAGTTATAATACTAGAACTGGACTCTTTTTCAACTAAGGCCTTAAACTTCTGAAATACATTAAAAACCTCTGATTTCTGTTTAAGAAAGCACACCCACATTTTCCTACTATAGTCATCAACAAAAAGTAGAAAGTACTTGCAACCAGTTACAGAAGAAACAGACATAGGGCCACAAATATCAGCATGAACTAATTGAAGTACCTTAGAAGCCCGCCAAGAGTCGCCATCCTTGAACGGTGTGCGATGCTGCTTCCCAGCCTGACAAGCACCACAAACGCCCTGATGCTGAGTCTGAATGTCAGGTAAGCCATCTACAAGTCCCTCCCGAGCAAGCTGAGAGAGATAGTGCACGTTCAAGTGCTCGTACCGCTGGTGCCAAAGACTGGTGACAGCTGAATGTCTGGTTGCCAAGGCTAACTCTGGAGAATCACCAGTGTCCACAAGCCTGTAAAGGCCATGATCCTCTATCCCAACGGCCACCGTTGTGCGAGTTTCTCGATCAACAATCGAACATCTATGCGAGCTGAATACCACATCCATTTGGGGAGAATGCCGCATGATCTGACTGACAGAGAGAAGATTGAGCTCGATATCAGGTACATAATACACATTGAGGAATATGAGATCCCTCCCGCCAGACTGAACCTGAACAATGCCTGTGCCGACAACTGTGTATTCCTCACCTCCTCCAAAGATTACTGAGTCAGTGCAAGGGGAAAAGTCTGTGAACTAATCACGCCTATGTGAGAAATGACGCGAGGCACCAGAATCTATGTACCAAGCAGAGGACTTGACATGGTCTGCGGGCCTTTTTGCCATCAGTGCATAAAAGGCAGATTCCTTCTGCTCAAAGTGCTCGGCGACATTCGCTTTCTGAAACCCTCCCTGCTTCTTTTGCTCAGAAGCCAAACGAGCACGGCAATCTTTCTTGATGTGGCCAAATTTATGACAGTAATTACACTGAACATTTTTCTTCTTCGGGCTAGTGGAGCGCTGACTTGAGCCTTTCTGCTGTGAAGGCTAACCTTTCCCATGATGCTTTGACTGAGTTTTTGCTGCAAAGGCCTGCTCCGTGGAGGATGATGATTCACTGCTACCGAACTGTTGTCTCCAGCGATCCTGCTGCAACAGGATAGTGCACAAATTCGGAAACTTGAGATCAACATTAGCAGACGTAATGTTGAGGGTCTCTATGAAATGTTCATAGGACTTCGGTAAACTCTTCAGGGTGATCACAACCATGTCTTCCTCCTCCATTTTCCGACCAGTCGCCTCCAACTGATCTCTGATCTCCTGGATTTTATTCAAGTGCGCTTGCAGAGTTGTCTTCTCATCCATCATGATAGAAAACAACATATTCTTCAAGAAAAACGCACGGCTTTTGTCGGAAGTTTCATGCAAATCCTTCAAGTGATCCCAGATCTCCTTCGCTGATTTTCTCAGTGGAATCTAAGGGAGCTGATCATCAGTAACCGAAAGCTTAATAAGCATGATGGCTTCACGATTCTGCTCATCAAACTTATCCTGATCCTTACCCGCCGCTTCAGGACGAGTAGTGTTGCCGAGGATCATCTGATCAAGGTAGCGGTATTCAAAAATTGTTAACATCCGCTACTTCCAGGTGTTGTAATTTTTGCCATTAAATCTCTGACTGCCCTCCAGCATTAAATTGCTTAAACTGGCCATCTTCACGCTTTTCGAGGCACGAAAAACGAGGTACTGAGAAGAGGCTGATGCACGAAACTCGAGGCACGAATTCCAATGCAGAAAACGGGGACAGATTCAGGTACACACTGCAGACAGTATAGTGTACGGATGGCACAAAATTCGAGGCACGGAAAACGATGCACCTAGAAAATTCGGAGACCAACCCAGTTGAGCTCTTGAAAAACCCACCAGGAATTTGTGATCGAAATTTTTTTTTGACTTCGAAAAATGTGTCAAAACCTTGGACGAACTTTCAGACTTCAAAGGATCTGATAGTCGAGCAGGAAAAGCATGAAGAAGAAGAACAAATCGCGCTTAAATAAAGAAGATATCAGCGGCTGGAGACAAAACAAAAAATTGTGGCCTGAGCTGAGAAAAAACGCCTCCACAAATGCGTCCGCGACCACCACGAAATACCAGAAATGCCACGAAAAAACACGAAATCGCGTCCAGGATGTGACAAAAAAACGCGCGGCCAGAGTATAGAATGATCATGGGCTGCTACAGAAACGTCGACGCGAGCATGAGCTAGGGTAGAGAACCGACAACGTTTGAATAAAATTGTGCCCAGATCGCGGCCAAACAAACAACAGGAGCCCACGATTTTTTCTTCTTTCAGAAAACACGAAAATTTTTTAATCACAGATCTTCGAAAGTCGGCACCCAACAATTTCGAAAATTTCCACTGAAAAAATTCCAGAATTAAAAAATTATTTCGAAAAATTAAGCAAAATAATTTCAAAAAGAAATTATTAATTTTTCGAAAAAAATTGTTTTCCTGAGCTCTGATACCATATTACGCAAGTAATTGGTAAATTAATTGATGTATTAACAATGAGCGAGACGCTCAATAAATAGTTTACAAGATTTACAAAACTGGAAAGTTTCTAAAAAGAAACTCCAGATAAGATCGGAGACGATCTTATCTCTATCTTACAATATCTTACAATATTGAGCATTAATAAATAAATAAACATTATTTTAATACTTTTTAGGATGGCTAACTTTTTATCGCATGATGGACATCAAAAAATAGACATGCCAATTAAAGCAAAACATACCAATTATGTTTTGAGCTATGTTTAAATAGTAAGTGCCATAAGAAGAATGACTTGGCTTCTAGTTGACTACTATTCGACTCAAAGTTTACAGGTTAGTTGAATAGCCTAAAAAACTGCATAGCAATACTGCCATACAGTTGTAGTTTGTTACTATCTTGCTTTGTGATGATGGTCCGCTTGTACACACTGCTGATTTGAACCTGGGTCTCCAACATGAGAACCCAATGACTTTACCACTTGTGCTCAACCCCATTGATTGCTTTGCATAATGTTACTGGCAGGGTTCTTCTAGCATTTGTATTTATGTTTGTCTTTCTGCTATCACAGCTTTTCTAAAATGAAGTAACTCCTTCAAATTCAGGAAGGGATAAGATTGAATTTATTTGAAGCAAGAAGCGATAATAAGGCATTTGTTTTTTTGAATTAAGAGAATATAATGTGCAAAAGAAATTGTGCTTCCATTTCCCCAAAGCAGTATTGTTAGTATGTCTGAAATTCCAGTACATAATGATAGGTTATCACCTGGAAGGTGTCCTGCGGGAAGGTTGATTTATACTGGCAACTGTGATAAACCCAGGGAGTTCATCCATCGATAAGAGGAGAAGTATGGGAGTTTTTGCTGGGATGCTTTGATCCTAAAAGTAGCTTTACAGAGCGGAATTCTCTCAGAAAATGGCGAAGGTAACTCATTTTGAAATGAAATGTTTCTGATTTTAGCTTGGGGGGGGGCAGGTATAGATATGAAGAGTCTTTTGTATCTGCTTTGTAGTTTACAATTTTCTGCATTTTCAATGAAATATTTGGTTTTTGCAGGGATGCTCATCTTTTCTTTGGAAGATGGTATTAGTTTCAAATTGGTTTCTTATGTTCCTTTCAAACCCTGAATTTTCTAGAACTTAAAGGTGACAAATCCACCTCCAGTGCTAGTATTCTTAAAAATGGAGTTAAGCATTAAACAATTCGAAACAAATCTACAAAATAAGACTAGGATTATGCAAGTTGCTATGATGCTCTTTGTACATCTTCCAAACCAAGGCACTAATATGCACACATGGCATGCTAGGCAGTAGCCCTTTGAAGGGGATTACTGTGAACACACATAGATTGAGACAATTTGATTTGAGGAAAAAAGGAAGACAATCAAAACATTTGGAATTCTTGGAGATATCATGAAAAAGCTTGCTTATATTGCTCTCAGTGATGTTAATTGGATCTACATAAAATTTGGTATTGACATAATTCTTTTCTCACATAAAGATGTTCCTTGTGCCAACATTGTTCTAACCACAGCAATTATCTCAGCATTGACTTGCAAATCTATTCTAAGTCATATTGGAATGTCTGGCAAGATAACTTCATGTGATTGTGTTGAAGCAGTTGATGGATTGAAAAACAAAGCGATTGGTGCGATGAGTAAAAAAATGGATATAAAAGCATCGGGATATTTCTATCTAGGAAATAAAAAGTAATTCTTTTGCCTGAGATAGCAGGTACAGACGTAGATTTTTAGGTCCATTCCTCTCATGGAGATTTCAAGGGTTCAGATACTGGATTATGCTGCAATGAATTGTAAACTGGCAAATTTGGCTTTCTACTGTTGGTAAATTCTCAGTTTTTTTAATAATAAAAAAGATACAATAATATCTGCTGACCATAAAGGATGTTCATGTTGCCTATGATGATTAAATCGTGAATAGCATTTTCATGAGAATTATAGTCTTTCAACCATTGTTTTTTTTTTCAATTTGCATGTTTTCCTACTTGAATACAATTTCTGGCTGCCTAGTATGACCTTTGTCTTCAGGTGACTTTACCCAATACAATTATGTATTATCTGCATCTGTTTCTCTCCTTGATTTTAAAATTGAGGCACTAGATTTCACATCACTTATGTGTGGTTAAATAAGAACACGTGTAATTTTCCCTTTGGTAATTGGGTGGAATTGCCAAGGTTCCTTGATCTGGCAAATTAGAGCATTATATTAATTATACTAGTTTATACAGAGCTCAGAAGAAAACTTCCTTGTCACTGAGATCACATTGAAATCCTTGCATCTGATCATATACCTACTATTCTCTGGCTTGAGGAGAAAAAGACCGAAGAAATAAAGACCTCTAAAGCAATGTACTTCCTATTGGAACAGTTAATCAAAAGAAAGCCTCCTTAGCTATGGGTCCCCTAGCCTTATTTATCATCATCTTCCTTAGCTATAGTATGGTAGCTTTCTTACTCACTATATGAGAGTAAATGATACATTCATTGAAACCTTGATTATTGGAATAAGCAGACCATGCGAAGAGTAGATTACATGGGAAGTCAAAAGGGTCATTAATATGGAGATTGGTTCATACAGTTCTTGAAATTCGCTTACATTAGGGTTACAAGATTAAATGAGAGTCTTCTTAAGCTACCCAGGAAACTTTACAATAAGATTCTTTTGCTGGAATTGAATAGGCAATAGGCAACGGTTCTGTTTCAGATCTAGACAAAAAGGGGGGTTACAATGGTCAATTACTATTGGTCATTATTCTTGCAAAGCAAGTGATGCTGCCAAGGGTCTTAAAAGGGATATTGCTATTTATAACTTGAAATTAGGTCATCTTCTGACCCGGGGGGATTCATGGAAGAAAATTTGGAAAAAATGTTTGCTCATGTGCTTCAGTTGAAGTATTTAGGTCAAATTGTGCCAATGAGTCTCAAGTTAGAGAAAGGGAGTATTGCTGCCTTACTCTAACTCAGATAAAAGCATATTGGCTATTTAGGTGCCCTAAGGAGCTTATAAAGGATGAATAGGAGATGAGATAACCTACTTTTGATAAAAGAGAGTCAGGCAAAACCATATTCACAATGATAAATTGGGATGATCCCTCTAGTGTCTCCTTAGAGAAAAGAAGTGATAGAGTACTCTAGAGCACCTTTAACTGGATTTGAATGAAGACAAGAGAGCTTGAGGAGAAGAGAGTAACAGGTGTATCATCTTCTAGGGTTCCAAGGCCTCTTAAAAGTGCATCAGCACAAAGTGATGGATCAGGTGCATTATATGGTTCCATTTTCAACATCACATGTTATTCTTTGTAGTGAATCAGAGGAGAGGCATGCTAGTAGGGTTATTATAGAAGATCAAGGTGATGTGTAGCCCAAAAGGAGAATCAAGATTATAGGAAAGAAAAAGAAATCAATGCCACGGATGAGACTTGCCACTCCTACAACAAGTGCTTTCAAAACAAACACTCCAAAGTCTCTAGACTAGGAAAATATATTAGAGCCTAGTGTCACTACTTACTGAAAAGGGGGAAGTCTCTTTCACCTGCTTTAATCCCTACCTCACCTATTCCTTCCTTTAGGGTTTCAGCCACTCCTTTGCTTTCTCATCCACCTTTGCTTTCACTTCCAACACACCAACCTATCTCCTTTCAATCCACTTTTCCTATTTCTGCTTCCCTCACTATTCCATCTCCTTTGGCATCTTCCCTCCATTCCCATCTAAATCCACTACTGTTTCTTTGTGGCAGCCCTCTTCAAAGCTCCAATTTGAAAAATAGAAAGAAATCTAGCAACAAGCTCCAAAGTGATTGACTGAGATGGTAAGCCGAAAGAGGAAAATAGTAGACACAACACTGTTGAATAGTGCAAATACCTCTCCCTTGCTCAAGGGCTCTTCTACAAAGAAGACCAAGAGAAAAACCATGTCAAGAAGGAATGGTCAGGGAAATGTTTTTGCTCAAGCAGTCGTACTTCCACCAGATGTTAATTTCCAAGATGTCCAGTCAACATATTACTTAGTCACAGAAATGGCTTTGGATAAAGGCCTAGAGAATCAGATAGTAATCTATTGGATGTTACTACACTTTTAGTGAAAGAAGAGTACATAAGCATGGAAAGAACTTATATAGAGCACTTGGCCAATCCAATTCTAGGCACTTCACTAGCCCCACTAGGTGTGAGAGCTCCATGGGCCTACAATTGGATAAGACTGTAGACAATGGAGTTCTGGATTGAAAAATTGTTGCTAAGGGGGTTAAAATCGATTGATAATTTAGTAAAGATGAAAGGTATTGGAGGTTGATTGTAAAGAATGGGCAATAGGCATCCCTGAGTTGGAAAATATACCAAAGGTTGAATTAAAGATTTCAATAAATCTCGGGCATTTTTTCCACTCACTAGACAAATCATTCTTTTGATTGACATGAATTTGGCTGGTTGTTTGCAGAGACAATACAAGTTGCTGTTAATTCTTTGAAAGAAAGACAAATCATTCTTTTGATTGACATGAATTTGGCTGGTTGTTTGCAGAGACAATACAAGTTGCTGTTAATTCTTTGAAAGAAATGATAATTAAATTTGAAGGAATGAAGTATGAGATTGGTTCATTCCTAGATTCCATCTTCTGCTCTCCAAAGGACACAAAAGGCTATATAAGAAAGAAAGGTGAATTGGAAAAGGATATTACTAAACTATGAAGAAAGAGCTAGCAAGCCTCACAGATTTTGGCAAGAAGAAGATCAATGAGCTAATGGAACCATGAAAAATCATTGTTTAACATCAACAAGTCGAGACTTCATAGTATTTCTTTACTAGACCCAGATGAAATAAAAGCTTCAACAAGGTACTTAGAGAATATAGGCTGAAGAAAGGAAGTGATCAATAGTAGTTCACTTGCCAACAAAGTAAATAGCACAGTGCTTTTGGTGATTGCCTCTTTTGGAAAGTGTGCATACTGCTTTTTTTAGGCTGTATAAAAATAGAATCGACTTTATTTAGGGCAGAGCTATTTCTGATTTTAGTTCAAATTATTTTTAGAAGGTAAGTTTTATGCTGTGGATGAGTGTTGTTCTAAGCAATTTTTTTTTGTATACAAATTTTATATTTAGAGGACGTGTAATTGTACAATGTGATGTTTTGAAACCCTATATATATGGGTTATTGTATTTGAGACAAACTAATGGTAAATTTTTCTACACTTTGTGCAAAATTTTGTTGTTCTAGCTCACTCTCTTGGTATGCGATGAATTGTTATGCTATATGCAATTTTGCCATATCCATTGAATTTGTTTTGTTTGAGGAATTTTACTTACTGAGAACAAATTACCAATAATTGCAGGCTCTGTATTGTGATTGTTGTTAGTTTGGGTGTTATAGCTCTATATACAAAAATTGGGTATTTTGATTTGTCAAATCTTGTATTATGTAATCCAAATCTTCAATTCAGCTCTTGTGTACACATACTTTCTAGTGTGTGCAATTTAACTAGAAGTGTGTATGTGTTTGTCTTATGATAGGTTAACTTGTTCATTGAGTCATAAAGATACAAAATCAAAATATCTCATTTATGTGTGGATTAACTATTAATTTTGTGCCTACGCCCAAGAAGCAAAGATAGATGTGGCAGATTAGTCAAGTTTTTTAGGGTTTTAGTTAAGTTTTTATTTTTACAAGGGAGCTTCCCCTTCCAATTTGAAGAAAGATTCTCTTGTACATGTACAATTTTTTTCATATTGACTAATATTTTAAGCCACATTTCAGTTGTTCCTCTTTTATAAGTCGAATCTAAGTCCTTGTTTCTTATGGTTGCCAATGTAATTAGTGTTGTTTTAGTTAACATCATTGTAGGGCTTAAGAGAGGAGGGTTTTGAGTGTAGTAGACACGGCTTAAGGATTCGTGCACCTCCTGGCCCACAAGTGGGGAACGACCAACTTTGGGCTCTTTAGAGATGTGTCCTACCTACATCATCATCTGTCCCATGTGTTGGAGCTCTTCTACATATCTCTACACAATCCCTAAAGGATCTGATGGATCCGGTTGTGATATCTCTACGACATAACCACCAGACTTGCTAGACCTGCCAGAGTCATCTTCCTCTTCTTCGCTAGGTGTCTTCTTGTCTGTCGCAGGGGTCTCCCTCAATGTTTGCTTCTCATGCTCCTGTACCACTACTATTGTCTCCGTCTCTCCAACTATCTCTATCTCGCCTGTAGTCATTGGCGGCTGCTGGTGCACCTCCTTTGCCAACCTCGCAGTATCACTCTGCTAGGTCTGAAGAACCGAGCCTCCCACATTAGTACCCCCAACCACACCCTCTAAAGGGCTCTGTACAGGCGGCTCTGCTACCTCCAATGTGAGACCCACCGACCCCCAGCTAGTTGTCTATCTGTGCTAGTCTGGGTGCTCCTGGTGGTGTAATAAGGGGAACTTGCTCTGTTGTGATCGTTCCCCAAGTCGCGGTCATTGGTATTTCTGGCGATACGGCAGGGGTCGAGGTTCTTGGCGGTGTATCCCCTGGGACTACCAGACTAGGGTGTGTAACCCTTGAAGCTGCCAAACTTGGTAATTCATCTCCTGCGGCTGAACTTGGCAATGCCTCTCCTGAATTCGCCGAACCTGGCAATGCCTCTCCCAAGGGTGGCAACTTCCATGGCAGGTGCATCGCCAGGTTGGGCACCGTTGGAACGAGATTTAGCACCGCTAGGATTGGCGATTTTAGGAGAGACACTACCAGGAGTTCCAGTAGACTCGTTACCAGGTTCGGCAGGAGGAGATGGTTTGCCAAGTTTGGTAGTAGGGGACATCGGTTTGGCAGTTTCAGGAGAGGCATTGCCAGGTTCGGTGAATTTAGGAGAGGCATTGCCAAGTTCAACCGCAGGAGATGAATTACCAGGTTCGATAGCTTCAGGGGTTACACTGCCTAGTTTGGCAGTCCCAGGGGATACACTGCCAGGAACCTCGACCCCTGCTGTATCGCCAAAAATACTAGTGATCGCGACTTGGGGAACGATCACAACAAAGCAGGTTCCCCTTGTTACACCGCCAGGAGCACCCAGAGTGGCATAGATAGACAACTGGCTAGGGTCGGTGGGTCTCACACTAGAGGTGGCAGAGCCGCCTATACAGAGCCCTTCAGAGGGTGTGGTTGGGGGTATTGATGTGGGAGGCTCAGTTCTTTAGACCCAGCAGAGTGATACTATGAGGTTGGTAGAGGAGGTGCACCAATAGCCACCAGTGACTACAGGCGAGATAGAGATAGCTGGAGAGATAGAGACAACAGCAGTGGTACAGGAGCATGAGGAGCAAACATTAAGGGAGACCCCTGCGGCAGACGAGGAGACACCGTTAGCACTTGACGAAGAGGAGGAGGATGACTCTAGCAGGTCTGGCGATTATGTCGTAGAGATATCACAACCGGATCCATCAGATCCTTTGGGGACTGTGCAGAGATATGTAGAAGAGCTCCAACACATGGGACAAGTGATGATGCAGGTAGGACACATCTCTAAAGAGCTCAAAGTTGGTCGTTCCCCACTTGTGGGCTAGGAGCTGCAGCAGATTTAGGGATTCGTGTAGATGGGGTGCGAGGTAGAGTTTACTCGTATCTTCACTAGCTAGGGATGGCCGACAGGCGAGACCCTGACAATGCTCAGAGCATGGTGGGGTAAACAATTGAGGATGGTAGGAAGGGATGCTAGAGTCTTGGAGAATCTCTATCACATCGAATTAGCCTTTTGTGATGTCTTCTATATCGTGAAGCGATAGATGCTGTCCATTGAGTTGGCAGTGGCAGGGAAGGTAGAAGCATACAGGATGTTGTAGAAGATCAAAGATGAGTCGACAATAGCTATGAAGAACTTTCAAACTCATTTGGCAGAGCAGACTCAGATAGCCAGTGCTAAGGAGACCCAGGTAGTGGCCTTGGAGGCCAGGGTGACCACTTTGGAGGAGGAGGCACGACAAAGGGAGCAGGCATGGGAACAAAGAGTAAAGAAGCTAGAAGAACAGTTGGCGACTAGGAGCACAGAGGAAGACAAAGCCAAAAGTCAGTTGATGGAGGCAACTCGTATGGTTAAAGCCGCTAGAGAATGGGAGATTCTCGCCAATCGCCAGCTCCGCATGCACACAAAGGAAGTGAGGCGATTGAGGGAGCAACACTCTTCGACAGCCACCTCGACCTCATCAGTCCATCCAGGGACGTCCTCGCTTGCCCCTTCCTCTCATTGGCTTTCTGTGCAACATCATTCCCTTTTTTGGCTTGTCATGTCATCTGGAAGGCGACTTCTTTTGTAGGGGGGATGATGTAAGCCTTCAATGTCTTTAGTTGTAGTCGGCTGTAGCATAGTCAGTCGTAGTCGGCCAATTGTTTATGTTTAATAAAACTATAGTTGTAGTATGAATAATTAATGTAATAAATGTCATGTGTACTCGAGTAACTAAGTTCCGATTAGTTGTTATGAAACGTCGTGATGGTTGGTTGCCCAACCATTGCTGAGCGTTATATGTACTGAGTTCTTGTAGTCGAGGAGATTATGATTGGTACTATTGACATCCATGTGATTGTACACATTAATAATTACTAAAGATGAATAGAAGCTTTCCATGATTCAAGCATTGATGTTCTCGAATATGTTATACTTTTCTATGTTCTGTGCGTAATCTAGTTTAGTTCTGTAGGACATTGGAATACACCCAGTGAAGTAAACAATCCCTTTTACCATACAATTTGCTAAATATGCTCTTGTTCCATTGACTTGCAATATTTAATTAAATAAATATTGAATATAAAGAAAAATATCCAACTATTTATTTAACTCCTTGCACATTTGCAATAAACTTTCGATTATAATACATGCTATAATAGTTGTTTGAATAATATGGAATACTCCGCGTTGATAATTGTAATGTCCCAATTTTAGGGTTCTCTTACATTGCAGTTGGCTCTGACCTTCTGGGTGGGTGTTTGTCTTGATTGAAGGGTTACTTGATGTTACCAGTGGGCTCAAATGGTCTAGAGGACTCAAATGACGCTTTTCGATATTATTTTTGGCTTTTGGTGTGCTCTCCAAGAATCTAGGAGAGAGCATCTATTTATAGTAAGTCACTCGGTCAGGTCTGTTTATCATCATTCATCATCAGTTTAACTCCTACACAATCAGCTTTTGGTTCCGATGCATTTCGAGTGTTCTCGCGATTGGGAGGTAAAGATTTAGCTATATTTATAATTTAATTAATGTTACTAAGGTTGCTATTTTAATCAAAATATTTTAATGGGCACCTTAGTGTTATAGCTTGTTAGAATTGGGATGGAAAGTTTTAAATGTTGAAACATTGAAAAGTGACTTTGGGTGTCGGGAATAATTAAATAATGAAATAAATCACTTTTGGGATATAAGGCTTATTTAATTAATAAAGTGATTTTATATTGTGTTTTTTGGAAAGTTTCTAGATAAGGTTATAAAAGGGGGTTTGTGAGCTCATTTGGTATTATGCAGATAATTACATTCTCTTTGATGAGACCCTCGTGGTTTAGGAGATTGAACTCTGTTCATCTCAGCCTTCTTGTGGACGAAAACTCTCTTGGAGAAGATTAGCCTCGGTGGTGAAAGATCTTCGTTGGTTAATTCGGTGTAGCTCATTCAAAGTTATAGATTGTGCAGAAAGGAGATTTGCAGATTCGGTTGAAGCTTAAATAAATTTGGAAGTCTTTTAGGCAAAACAAATTATTGAAGATATTTGCAAGCAAGAAGGGGACACCAATATTGAGAAGTCTATGGAGTATATTCATCATATTTGATGCTGGGCATGGGAATACCATTGGGTTTACTATTGAGTTTCGGAAGCTTTCTGTTGTAATAAGAATTTTTTCATAATGCAAGATGCCACTTTGGGAAGAGTTTGGAGCTGCGAACCATATAAGTTATTTGCTGCTGTCAAAGACATTGTATGACCATCAAAACTTTTGTGCATCAGCTCTTCAATGTTTGCTTAATCTCTACTTAGTTGTGGGTCACATAAAAGGTCAGGAATATATTAATACTTTGTCTATGTATTGACCTTGCTGTTGTTATACTCAAATATATTGCTGTTGTTAGTTATACTCAAATATATATATTTCTCTTTATTTCATTGATAAGGGAAATCAGCCAACTGATTGTTTTAATGACTATCAATTTCATGAGAATTTGGGTATCAAAAATGAATGATTGGTAATCTGCTCATCAAAACAATTCAACCACATTACAAACATCTCAAAAACTATCACAGATAGTGTGCATTCCAAGTGTTTGATGAAATGTTTGTGCACATGAAATTGTGAAAGTGAATTATTTTTTGCATTGGAAATTAGTTTGGGATATTTCAATAACATAACAATAAATCTTCCCAATGATATTTTCTGAATTTTCGAATTGAATTGATAAATCAACAAATATATTTTGTTATTTGTAAGTGTACCTTGATTCTATCATCCCAATTTGATAGTGGTCTCCATAGAATATTCCAAGGCAGTGCTGGAACAACAGATCCCACTTTATCCTAGCAATTTCTTGCAAGATAGTTCTCTTGAAGAAAAAAACTATTCCTCAACCAAAATAATCATTACTCAATGCTTAACCAGATTTATTTATGAATTGACCCCCACCACAATTTCCATCAAAAGGCATCTTTCAAATTTTATAAATATGCAACCAATGCTGTCCAAAAGTCAACGATTCCTTTTTTTTAAAAGGATTTCTTAGGGATTCATAGGTGGTGGCAAGAATGGGATAGTGGGATGTCACCAAAAAAAATAAATTAATAATTTCATACCATTCAAATCCCCTACAGCTGCTTAGGACTTGTGCTTCCCTTTTTCCTTGGACTATTCGACCTTGTTTGTGCTGCTATCCAAAAAACACAATCCATAATTTTTATAAACTTGCAGCTGGTAAAACAAAACCTGCAATTCTTTGGAGATTCCCTTTGCTGATTGGGTGGTTTTGTCTGGGTCTAGTCAACACATAAGTAAATGATGACAGATCATTTTTATTCCTCACAAATATTTAACCCTTTCAAACTTCAATGCAGCCTCTTTATGTAGCATTTCTTTGAAGAGATCCTCAATATAACTTTTAGGAAGTGTGGCTGGGTGTGGGATGCTATGACCTTTTTAATTAGACCAATTAATATCTATGCCTCCCCACTATTGCAAATGTACAGTCCACTTGCCAAAACATTTGGTACGGCTGGTTACCAGCCAAGAAAATAAAAAGAATTTTTTTGTGATTCCTTTTGATATGGCAATGATTGCACACATGAATGAAAATATAAATATATATTTTTCTTTTCTGTTGGATCCTGTAAAACCTGCGATATATATGAATTCCTCTGTAAGCATTCACTTGACCTCTGTATGAAGCCAACTGTGAGAACCAAAAGGATTTCGTCTCCTGATCCTTGGATAAACCGTGAGGGTTTTCGTCCTCAAGGTGAGTGTTGAATCAAAGCTCTGCAGCAAGGGTTTTCGGAAATTTGATAATGATAGAATGATTTGCTTTTCCCAGCAATTCCCTTTTTTTGTTCTTTTCCATCTAATGTTGAAAGTAATTAAAAATTCCTTTTAGTTTTATTTGAGTATTCATATTTTCCTTCAAATTCCATAATTACATTTTTAAATAATTAAATATAAGTTGTCCTTTAATTTTTTCACTTTTTGACAACTTAAATATTTAACCATTTAAAATTTAGTTATTTTCTGCACAATCACCGAAATTACAAAAAATATTAAAATAACCCAAAATATGAATTCTAACTATACCACCAAAACCTTAAGTGCATAAGATATTCGTCTATATGAAAGTTGGTGCTCTCCCAAGATGATAGACTTCTCCAGGAAGTGTGGAGTGCTCCCATAATGTTGGATTTGAATACAAAAAGTACCAATGTACTATTGATGTTTTGCAGCGTCTGGATTATACTTCCAGCCTTGCACAACTTACAAGAAGAATGAAAAATTGAATGTAGCCTTTGGCTATTCAATTTTATATGCTTAAGACTTCGAATCATAAGAAGGCCGACCTTATGTAAATAATCAATGATCTTATTTGGGCCGACCTTACTTTGTATTTTGTAATTTAATTATTTAAAGGAAGGCCGACCTCCTTGTTGAGTTACCTCATCTTGTATAAATACAAGGTCATATTTGTCATTATAATAAATTCAATGAAGCAAGTTCGCAATTAGAAGAGCAGTCCAGAATTCGCATATTGATAGCAGCAGATCCGATTTCAAGGAAGAACATATTCATTTGTATCTTGTGCATCTAGGAGAGGTGCTATTATTCATTGCATCAAATTCGGCCATTGGTGGGCCTGAGTTGTAAGCAGATTTTTGCTCTTGTTCTTCTTTATATAAGAGAAATATTTGCTAGGTTTTTCTCCCTCAGGAGGAGGGTTTTCCCAGGGTATCTTGTTGTGTTCATTGTCTTATGTGTTGCATTTTTTGTATAACTTCTTTCTGTATATCTGACTTCGAAAACAACAACATGGTATCAGAGCGGGTCGAGAAAAGATCTGGTCAGAAATACACAAGCAGAAATGCATTAAACAGCATAAGGCTACTATCTTCATGCGGATATGTCTTAGGCGACAGCGCCACTGTAAGGGCGACAGAGCCTTCATCGCGTATTCTCCAGGGCCGAGCGGAGCAACCCAGGAGACAATATTGAGAATATGGGAAGTTTTTTTTATGAGACGCAAGTTTACTTTATGCCAGCACCAAAATTCCAATTAACCGCGACCGTGTATGGTGATATTATTGTTGATTGCTTTAGTGGTCGGGATTTCCGAAGGTAATGTGCAAATTTCTTATTTTCGTCAGATGGTAGATATTACTTAGCTAGAGATTTCCGCCACAGTCAATTATCGGGCCCTGTCAACATTCTCATGTCGCTATTGGTTTCTGGCACCATAATTCCTAAACACATCGGATGAACTCTGCTCATGTGCAGGCATTCTATATCCTATGATGTCGACTGTCTCCATGGTTGTCGTCTTTACTTTGTTCTATTCATGATGTTGGAGTTGGGCTTATTTATAAGCATATGTGTTGGTCCTTTGCATCTGGTAATCTGAGAACGTCGCTTCTCACAGAATGAAGTACATATACTCAAGGCCCCGATCACTAGCAGTGCAAGAGAAATCATATATGAACAGTGAACTCTACGATCATTACTGGAGGATTTGATATGACCATTGGTCCACTGTAGTATTTCCACTCCTGTTCCTCAAAGTTGGCATTACATGTACTTAACATTGGCGGACTCATACATTCGAAGATCCATGGAAATCTTCTATTGGGATATTTGCGGCCAATAGGAGGACTATATTTCTAAGTCTCGAGCATTTCAGCAGCACCAACCTTACACTGTGATGACGTGGTCTAGAGGACTATGAAGAAGCTTAAGAGTATAAGTCCAGGCAGGAGTCATTGCAAAATAACTAACCATGATGGTCGCTGCATCATCAAAGAAGAGTCAAGCCAGCACTTGAAGATGAATTCAGGACTTAGCACTGCCAGAATTCAAGAGATAGATCACTATCATTGATAGCTCTGAAAAGCTCTGACATTTTGAAATCCTTATTCTTCAGTCAACGGTGGTACTAGGTTATTTCTGGTAATACAAAACATTCTGGTATTTCTATTCATATGGAGCAGATCTGAATCTTCAGATCCAAATGCATGGCTATCTCGATTGCTTAGGCAGCATCGAATGATGGTGGAGTTGATGTGAATCTATGACCATTGGAATTTCTGAAAGTCATCTCCTTGTTAGTGTCAGCTAGAGCCTATGGCTCTGCCTGGACGGCGGATGTGATCGCCTCCTTTCGTTGTGCGCATGTATGCTAGGGATGGCTGAGTTGATTACCAAAATCTCGGCTCTACATAAAAAAATAAGTATTCCTTGTCTAGTTTGAAATCTACCTTCTAAGCTAAAATTCAGTTTTCTGAGTTGTGCAAATCTGATATTCTTGGATGACTGGAAGATTGATATTTATTTCTAAGTCTGTATCGTGTCTCTCATAACTGGCCACAATCTTTCATTGTACAACCCAAAGCACTCCGGGAGATAGGACATTAGCCTTGTGACAGTTGTTGGGGGGTTACTTGACTCAAACCAGGTCTGGTAAATTGCTACGCAGGAGTATTATGCAGCTATGAGGGTCACAGGTGAATATAGAAGCTAGACGTGGGACTGAAGTCACATGTTGGGCTGCTACAAGAGGTCTGAGAGTGAAGACATGGAGACCGGATGCAAGGGCGCTTGGGTATATGAATTCAAACTGCCTGATTCATCACTCCTGGGTGTTGTTGTTCACTTGCTGCCACTGGGTGTGAAGGTTTCTGAGTGTCTCCTTAGTGCTGGGTGCGATTACTTGCTGCTACAGTCGTTCCTATACTACTGCAACTATCTCAGACCTCTGCTAAAGTCTCAAAAGTCAAAACCATGAGGACAAAGCAGTTATTAATTCATGTACTTCTGTACAATAAGGAAATCACATACTGATTATACATGATAATTATCTGATTTCAAGCAAACCCTTCATGATGGGCACCAATGGTCTTTACGACCTCGTAGACAAGAGCCCGACTGTTGTCAGATCATGCTGCTTATGGTTGATGGTTGAGCTCGAGTTGTAGAATGGCTGCAACCTAAAAAGAGATAAGTATTTATTCTGTTTATAATTTTTTTTTAGATTCAATTTGATGAGTTATGCAAAGCTGACATTATTTACTTAGGAGTATGTGTGACTAGTAAATAGTGATCTCTGTGATAAGATTCCTTAGAATTATTCATTGCAAATTGTATCATGCTAAATTGTTAAGATTGTCTTTTTAGTTTTGCTGAGATTAGCTCTTCGGAAAAATTAAAAGAAAGACATGTCATGATTGATGAATCAATTATCTATTACTCAGGAGATTTTTGTACAGTTGAATAATGTTCATGAATTGTCTTGTAGTTATTAATTCATGCTCTAACATTGAGATATCCTGAGCATCAAGCAATCTGCATCTGGAAAGATTGGATATCGAAGTCATACCGAATGAAGAAATGATCAAGCTTGGAGTCATAGCTTGGAATCATTGGACTATATTGATGTCATGAGATATCTCTCGAAGACAAAGTAACCTTCAGGTCATCATTGTGTTCAAACTATGAAGGGTATGGATTGATCTGAGATCAAGTACAACGTATCACACTATGTCCAGCATTTGGACCTATCAGAATAAGTTAAAAAGATAAGTATTCTTTGGTTGCTGAGTTATATCATTTATTTATTTTTGGATCTTGTAATTAAGAGAGATAGTGGATTCTCTTGAATTGTGTTGTGTTCACTAGCATAAGATCCTTTGAAAATTTCATTCATGATATAACTTGTTCGATTCTAATCTTGATATTTCTTTGGATAATTATGGACTATTAGTAATCTCTATCTAAAATACTTCCTGGACAGGTTTAGGGGGAAGAAGAGGATAAGAGATTACTTAGTGATGAAAAGCTTGAGGCATCTTTTGAAAAAGTCATGTCAACCAAAAAAATGATCAAGAGGGAGTAAACACTAGAGGGACCGAGTTGATGGCTAGAGGGAGTACATCTCCAGAAGTCTTCTCTGCAATCTCTGAAGCCAGGATCGAGAGGGAGTCTCAGTATCAGTGTCCCTTGATAATGCAATTCTCTGTTGAGAGAGAATTGAGGTGCAAGCCCTTGATAATGCAATTCTCTGTTGAGAGAGAGTTGAGGTGCAAGCCCTTGATAATGCAATTCTCTGTTGAGAGAGAGTTGAGGTGTAAGCCCTTGATAATGCAATTCTTTGATGAGAGAGAGTTGAGGTGAAAGCCCTTGTTTCCACCCTCTGGGAGAAGCTATGGTGGATGTCATGTTTGTGACTCCATGACAACATCATGTGAGGGAATCCATGATGATTTTATTTTGTGCTTATGTATCACTCTCTAGGAGAGCCATGGTAAAAGTCACGTTGAGGTGACAACATCACATTGAGGTGATATTCTATTTTGTTTTCATTCTAATATGATGTGTCTTGTGCAGATGGAAGTTCATCCCTAGCTAAGAGGGAGTGTTGATGTTATAGCAGCTTAGGGCTGCACTTCCTTTGCAAGAGTTCCAAGTTGGTTGATATCACGATGAGGTGATATCCTATTTGTTTTCACATTGAGATGATGTGTCTTGTGCAACTGGAAGCATCATCCCTAGCTGAGAGGGAGTGTTGATGTTTTGCAGCGTCTGGATTATACTTCCAGCCTTGCACAACTTACAAGAAGAATGAAAAATTGAATGTAGCCTTTGGCTATTCAATTTTATATGCTTAAGACTTCGAATCATAAGAAGGCCGACCTAATGTAAATAATCAATGATCTTATTTGGGCCGACCTTACTTTGTATTTTGTAATTTAATTATTTAAAGGGAGGCCGACCTCCTTGTTGAGTTACCTCATCTTGTATAAATACAAGGTCATATTTGTCATTATAATAAATTCAATGAAGCAAGTTCGCAATTAGAAGAGCAGTCCAGAATTCGCATATTGATAGCAGCAGATCCGATTTCGAGGAAGAACATATTCATTTGTATCTTGTGCATCTAGGAGAGGTGCTATTATTCATTGCATCAAATTCGGCCATTGGTGGGCATGAGTTGTAAGCAGATTTCTGCTCTTGTTCTTCTTTATATAAGAGAAATATTTGTTGGGTTTTTCTCCCTCAGGAGGAGGGTTTTCCCAGGGTATCTTGTTGTGTTCATTGTCTTATGTGTTGCATTTTTTGTATAACTTCTTTCTGTATATCTGTCTTCGAAAACAACAACATGTACTTGGCTTGGCTCCAGGGACTCTCTACCATTGATAGAATACTTTCCTAATAAAGTAGATGCTCTCCAAGAAAGTTGGAGGTTTCCAAGGATGCTAGAATGGACCAAAAAATGGACATTACAACATCCTTTCATGCCATTGTCACCATCTTCATGAGAAGAGAATGCCCCCTTTCTTTTGCATAAAAGAGGCCCACAAGAAAAAAGGCCTTCAAGAAAGAAGTGAGGGAGGTTGTACATGAGAGCATTGCTCATTGCATTTATCTCAATGAGCTTCCTTTCAGCCTTGTTAGATCACCATAATGGTGGGATATGGTGGTGGCCATTGCTAGTGCACCTATTGATTACATTAGTTCTAGATATGAAATGGTGCACACCACCTTATTGGCCGAGGATAAAGCTTCTATAGAGGTATCATTGGGAGTGATCAAGGATACATGGCTTGAAATAGGTATGTCCATCATTTTTGATGAATGGAATTTTTTTTGAAAATAGATCACTATTCAATACCATTGCAATGTCCCCTAAAGGGGCGATGTTTTTGAAGGCAATAAAATGTGAGAGGCAAGTGAAGGATACAACTGCCATTGCTAACATTCTCATACAATCCATTGAAATGGCGGACCTCCAAAATGCTGTCCAAGTCATAATGCACAAGGCTAATAATTGTAGGGTAGTTGTCTCTATAGTGGAGGGTATGCATGGGCATATTTTTTGGATACAATTCCACTCACTCACTCAACTTGATATTGCAAAAGATTGGCATAGAGATCGAATGCATTAAAGAAATCTATATGGAGATTGAGGAGACTCAAATGTTTGTGACTTATCATTATATGTCACAAGACATCTTTAGGACTTTCTCCAACTTGGAGTTGTTGAAGGTAATTTAAATTTTAGTATATATATATTTTTTACTTGTTGATAAGTGACATGTCATCTATCTTTTAATATTTTAATATATATATATTTTTAACACTATGTTAGGTTGCTGAAACTTGATTTGCATCACACAATTGTCTTAAAACAACTTGTGAAGGTGTAAGATGCATTGAGCACTATGGTCATCAACACTCTTTGGAGTGTATTGAGGCAATCAAGTATGTAGAGAGCCCAAAAAAATAAAGCATTGATCCTAGACTAAGTTACTGATTCGCCACTCCTAGCCTTTGGATACGATTTGATTTGTACCGGATTCGCAATTCAGGTACTGTATGATACAAATTCGGGCAGGATTCGAAATTTGGTCTATGGATTCGCCTTGGATTCAATTCGCCACTGTGGATTCGACGAGGATACGCCCAGAAGAATCTGTGACGAATCTAGACGTCAAAACGCCCAGGCCGCGGAAAAAGTGCGTTTTTTTTGTATTTTTTAATTATTTTTTTGACCAACAGTTGACTTCTAAATAATTAAATATTCATTCCAACCCTAATCTTTGCGTCCAAACACACTAAATAGGTAAAAACACTCTCATTTAAGAATTTGTGAATGAAAAACAAGCTTTTTTGCCTCATTTTACAAAGGAGACACAAGGAGGTGGGATATTGAGCCAGAGCAACTTGACTTGGATGCTTCCACAAGTCACTTAGCTGCACTTGATATTGATGATGAGTATGAGCCTGAAGCAACTACTGAGCATGAGAGTGGTAGTGTCAGTGCTAGTGGCAGTGCTTGTGCGAGTGCCACTAATGCTATTTGTGGTTTTACACAAAATGTAGCATCTAGTGATGCTGATGATGCTGCTTTTTTTGATGACCCATATGATTCAGATTGATCAATGATCAATAATGGCTGATTGTAAACACTTGACATTTTATGTTTGAACTTTAATTTATAATTTTATATCATGACATTCGAGTAATCACTAATATTTTAATATTTGACTTAGTGACTATGAAAGTGGTGATGCATTTTTGCTATGTTATTAGACTATTAATATGGTGGTGTATTCTGAACTCAATTACTGCTGCAAATATGTATATATTTGTGATTTTTATATGTTTTTTGTATTGCCGTACCCAAGCCGTACACAACCCCAATTTTTTTTTTGACTGAATCCCGTACCGGATTCGCGTACCCGTACCCGAATCCAAAAACGAATCGGTAACTTAGATCCTTGACAATGAGTGGTGGTTGGCTCATGTGGAATATGTTTTTGAGTTTCATTGAGTCTATCATTAGCATGATTAGTTATGCTGATAAATATTGCCTATGTTTGGGTGAAATTTATGATGGAATGGAGTCCATGGTTGAAAGTAAGGACAATAATAGAAGCCAAGGAGCATGACCCAACACAAATATTTTTCAAAATAGTGCAAGGATCATTGTTGGCTATTGGAACAAGATGAGCATGCCTTTGCATCTCCTAACATTTGCTTTGTCCCCAAAGTATTATAGTAGAGAGATACTTTCCTTGTTGAGGAGGGTGGCACCATATAGAGATGGAGAGGTTGTTGTTGGATACAAGATTGCCTTTTGAAGAATATTCTTAGATGTAGATATACAAAGTTTTGTCTTGAGTGAGTTTGGCCATGTCATATATTCAAAGTATCATGGTGTTTGTTGTAATGCCCCCTTTTTAGCTCGTTCCAGTTTCTTGATGGTTTAGCCTATTAGCTGACACTCGTAGGCTAATGGAGCTGGTTTGAGAGTCATGTTTGGCAGATATCAGAGTGTTTTCTTCTCCAGAGCTTGGGGTGGTTCAGGATTGGCTTTCGTTTGGTATTTCAGGGCTCAATTGTACACACATACTATTTACAGTAAGTCACCTTGAGGGTGAAGTCCAGTATGGCTATTTAAGGAAAGGCACCTAAACGTGTTGTGGACGTAGTGTTCGATCCCCTAGTTCAGACAGCATGGAAATCAAATGTTTAAGGGAGAAATGATATTTTTAATTATTATTATAGTTAATCTTTAATAATAATTTATTATTTATTCAAAGGGTGCATTATAAAGTTATATTATAAATTTATGTCTAAAGGGGGCCATTTAATGACTTAAAGTACATTGAGTGATATTTTGATTTGGGCACCATTTATGAGGAATTATTATTAAGTTATAAAGTGCACATGAAATATATTAAATATCATTTAAATGATTTAAAAGAAACTTCTAGAGGGGATCGACCTACTTGGGAAAAGTATATAATGGCTTATCGATAGCAGAAAAGAATTCATTCAGGGTTTTGACATTGAGTTTTTGAAGAGTTTCGTTGTGGAGAAGAAGAAACCTAGGGTTTCTGCAATTTCTGCACTCCGGGTCATTGAGAATGTAGTCTCTCTTTGATTTTGCATACCTGAGGTTGTGAAAGATCTTTCAAAGGATTGCCTTTCAGATTGGCTTCATCCAGGAGTCAACTTTGAGCTTCATTTGAGGATTTCATCAAAGGAATATACAAGGGTTTTGAAGTCTTCCATTGGAGAAAATCGAATTGAGGAAATTATTGATTTTGTGAGCATTGAATAGAGGAAAATTCGTGGCATAGCAAGATTGGGTTATCACAACATTTAGGAGTTCATATATATTCGGCATATAAAAATCGTGGCACCGTGAGAAGAATATCAACTCTTTGGCATTAACGACTTGTGTAATAAATCGTGGAAATCAAGTTGCTAAGGCACTGCCTTGAGAAGGTAAATTCGTGGAGCACTTCAGCTTGTTTGGTACTTAGCTCACAACATCTACAGTCAGGGATTAAATCGTGGGCTACAAGTTTGAAGCGATGCCCTTGGGAAAAGGGATCGACCACCATTAAAGAGCTTATTTTACTGCCATCATTCATCAGCAAATCAGGTTCCATACAATTGCATTTGTTATTAGTCGGTGTCCTTTATAGCAGTATTAATAATTGTTGTTACCATAGCAGTTATTGTAATAGCATTGCATATTGGTATTGCATAAGTCGCTGTCTTTTGGCCTCTGAATATTGATTGTTAGGAGTCCTCTCATGTGAAGAACTTTGCTGGTCCCAACTTTGCCTGCAGGTGCTGAATGCACTGTTTTGTATTTTTACTTGTGTTTTGATGAATTTAAAGCATTTAAATAAAATGTTGCCAGGCAAGATTTAACTAGAAAATAACCAGAAACATATAAGAGCTGTAAATGGTTTATTTGCTTATAAGAAATAGTTACAAACATCAATTATGCATAGTCATACGCGGAAACACCAGCTGATTGCTTTTATTGAAATCTGGAAATGCGTGCACAGTAAATTAAGAAACTTCCATAGGTGAACGATTTTCCTGGGATTTGCAATTTCTCCACCTTTATTTTAATGCTAATGATCAACAAATGCTAGGCATCCATGATGGGTGAAAGGAGAGCCTTCCTTGATAGGCGTTTTTGCTTCTAGCTCACACTTCTCCCTTATGACAGCAAAATGTGTTCTTCAAAGGACAGTACGACCTGCATAAGAGGTACGGCCTGTACTTTTAATGGTGAGTGTGCTCTTCAATGGAAGCTGGAATGATCTCTGTAAATGCTTTTTAGATCTGCTCTAACCCTTGGACGAATCTCCACAAATACGCTCAATGATGGCTCCTGAATGAAGCCCTTTCTCTGTAGCAATGATTCAGTTGGTCTTTCACAACTTCAAGATCACAGAACATTGAAGAATTTCTATTTTCCAATGGTGTCAAAATGGCTGAAACCCTTGTCTCAGGCACAAATTTCAAGAAGCCAAGAAATAATGTCAAATGATGAATGAATGAATGAATGAGGTCGACTTGTCTCTTGCCTCTTATAATATCCTCAAAAGGCACGATTCCCCAAAAATCACGACTTCCTCTTGAAAAGGATTTAAATACATTAAAAATGCATTTAAGATACTTTATACTCATTTAAATTATTAATCTCACTTGGGCCCTTTTTGGTTAAATATTTAATCTCACTTTATAATATTTAAGTGGCTCACTTTTATAAAGTTAAAATATAACTTTATAATATCCCTTTTTAATAATTAAATATCACTTAATCACTTAAATAATAATATCTCTCTCAATACTTAGTATTTTGATGTGCCGTCAGAAGCTGGGGTCAACATTGTATAACCCCCATGTGTCCAGGTGCCCTGACTAAAAATATCATAACTGCTAGATTGACTTACTATAAATAGTAAGTCCCTCAAACTAAGCCAAACATTGATCTCCAAAGGTCTGGAACTGAACCCCATACTGAACTGAGGAAATGGAGTGACAACAACCTCCATCAACTGCCACTAAGACCCTCTATCCAAACATATTAGCCTACGAGGATCCAAGTAATAGGCTAACCCATCTGCAACTGATATTGACTAGAGTGGGGACATTACATCTCATTTGCTATATAATAGAGGTTGCATTGGAAGTGTTTGTAATAATTGCTCTTGCTGAATTCAGTCATGAAGTGAATTTTCATTCCATGTAATCAGTTGAATACTATTATTGGCAGTCCTACATTAAGCAGTTGAGGTTGTAATTGACTTGCTTGACTAAATGCATTATTGTTGTAGCTTCCTCTTGGCATCAATAGAATGCATGTTAAGTGTTTGTCAAAACTTCCATAGGCTGTAACTACTCTTTTGCATAGAGTTTAAGGTTTAAGGAAGTTAATGTCACTTGCCTATCATTCCACATTGCATTGCTCTTAATGTTTAGAAGTCCTAATTGCATTAATGGAAGAAATACCAACTGTTTGACAAATTGTCAAGTGGGAAAAACTGAAAAATTCAGGACAGAACTGGTTGGGGTTCTTACATTTGCACTCTTTGAGACAAGTACAGAAAATATACTCATGAATGGTGGTACATACATGGCCAAGGATCTATTTAATTGTAGCCTTTTGCAATAAAAGTTCTCTCTCAAGTATGCAATTTTTAATTTTTTAACTTTCTCATTTTTCATTCGTTGCTATATATTATATATCTATAATTTATATTTCGGACTTGTTAATATTGCATGCAAATTCAATAGGCTACGAGTTCTTCAGCTGAGTGGAATTGGAGTACACACTCCTTCATCCACTCAGTTAAACACAACCGATTGGGTGCAACAAAAGCTAAGGATTTGGTTTTTGTGTACTCCAACTTGCATCTCTTGTCACATAAGAGACCTGCTTACAATGAGGGGGTGATGAATAATTGGGATTTAACTCTTGAGCGTGTCAACTTAGACACTACAATTGCACAGCCTGCCAAAGTCTCTAGATGAGCACTTTTGCATGTGACATGGCTAGTGGAAGTGGCATTGTAGTCGATTGTGGTTCAAATGAAATTGAACCAAATTTTGACTTTGATGCTTTTGATGAAGAGCAATATGAAGATTATTAAATATTGTTTGTAATTTTCATTATGTATTGATATTTGACAAAATCATTGAATTATGAATTTATGAGTATTTTCATATTTGCAAATTATGGGGTATTTAAATATTTTGTGTATTAGCAATTATGAATCATTGTTTTAAATGTTTTAATATTTTATAATTTAAATATATTTATATATACACAAACCCATACTTGTTCCCAAGGGAAAAAAAGTTGCCATATTGCCATACCCGAACCCCATTTCTATACCAAGTTTGGAAACTCAGCGATATGGTATTGCCTACCAACTGAATCCCTCATGAGGTTACACTGCTCTACCTTTTTGCATTTTATTAGTAGCTTACATATTTTTCTTCCATGCTCATGGGGAACATTGAAGATATCCTTTTTACTTGTCTTCTTAACTTAAGGATTGCATGTTAATAATTGCAGCCCATTAATATATGTTTCTTGAAGCACCCAACATAAAAATCTATTTGTATATAGTCAAAATACTTAACTTTATGATGAAATGTATGAAAGGATTAAGGATAACATTTACAAGGTGATTAAAGTGAAGTTTACATTTCCTGGAAACATTTCTGAAAGATTGAGTAGGAGCAGAAGGATTTCGAGAAGAATACCTTTTTGTCTGGTAGATGTTAGCAATATATATTACCAAAATTTGACTATTCAGTACTTAAAAATAAATAATAATTTAGAAATGACACACTTTTGAATGGCTCTCATATTGCAGATATGTTAGTTGTCATTGTCTGATAGGGATCGTTTACATCTTTAACTTTAGTTTTTAGTAAGGAGTGAATGGAGATCTCGAGGGTGAGGGCACTATCTTGAACATGATGGAGGTGTTTTGGTCATTTAAAGCTTAGGTGGAAAGATTGATGAGCTGTAATTTTGAATTTTTCTAGGTTTTACTTATTATATCTATCCATCAATTTATTCTTTCAATTGTAATTACTGAGCATTTCTGTTTAGTCTAGGGATATGGCAGATGGTTGCATTTATCGACAGTAATAATAATGGCCTTGTATTTAAGTTGAAGTATTCCATAGAGTATTAGGTGGCTCTACATCAGTCATGAAGTTGGTAAAAGATATAGTCCTTTATCAATGTGTTAATTCAATTGTGATTACTGAGTATTTCTATTTAGTCTGGGTCAAACTCGAATTGGACAAAATTTTTTAAATCTGAAAATAGACTCTTGATTTGTTTTATCAATTGTATTTACTAAGCAATTCTTTTTGATTGGTAAGATGGAAATTTTAGCTTGGAGGCCACAAGGGGACCTCCTCCCTTTCACACATCCACTTTATACAACATGTTCAGCTTTAATTAACATAGTAGCCACAACGGAATTCCAAGAGTTAACACTTAAAATTTCACATTTAGATGTCACTATGGAAATTTGAACTTGGATCTCCATCTTGAAAACCCTATGGCCTTGCCATTTGAGGACAACTCCTTTGGCAATTACTAAGCATTTCTGAATAGAACTGTACTTCTGAATTTTCCCAGATTTTACTTATTATATTAATCCATCAATTTGTTTATTCATTTGTAATTACCAAGCATTTCTATTTAGTCCAGCTCAAAATCAAAATGAAAAAAAAATGCTCAATCTAAAAATAACCCAGGACCAACTTTAAGGATATTGGTGAAGGTTGCATTTAGCTATTGTGACAATGACGACTTGTTCTAGGTTTGAAGTATTCCCGAGAGTATAAGATGTCTCTAAACCAGTCATGAATTTAGAAAAAGAGACCAATGTTTTTCTAATATTATGGATGGTTTGTATACTAATTCCTGAAGAGTCATAAAGGTGCTAATATATGGGATTTGGAAAGAATTTAAGTTGAGATGCAAAAAGTACAATTGCTGTACCAGAAGCAAGCAAGAAAGTCTCAGTTATGTAAGAAATGTTATTAAAATAGTGACATGCTTTGTTCATGACCTGGTTTCAGGTTCATTTATCAATTGTTATTTGATGGGTACGAGTAAGGTTAATGCTACTTGTGCACCATCAGCAATTCAGTTAATTTAGTGCCACTATAGGAATTCATTGACAAGCAATATGACCCATACCTATATTCCGATACTGAATTGAGTAGGAACCAAACTTTGTTTAGTCTTTCTGTCCATTTGTAGATTTGTAATGGAAAAATGATTAGAAACTTAGAGATGGGAAAAACATGTACAAGTGATTGACTTCTGCTGATTGCAGATGACTTTCTATCTAGGTAATAGATATGGAGAGCCGAGGCAATTTGTTTCAAGTTAAATTATTGCCGAAATATCTCATATACATTTAGTTGAGAATCAAGTTTTTTTCAAATTTTAGTACAGTTCTCCCATTTTCCCTATTGAAATGAATGTCTTATGATTTATCTACTTTTTGGTTTCATCTCCTTCAAGAAATTAGATTTACTGATGACCAATGAAGGAAATTCAACTTTTTAAAATGGGAAGCTTGAATGAGATGTAATGGTTTTGATTGTACCACAGTAGCAGCATTCTTTATGTTCTCTGCCATTTACATTGTTGCTGCAACCTTTGACAGTTCTTCTCTTTGATCAGCATAGGATTGTTTTAATTTCTGATGGAGAAGCGCCTTTGTCATTCTCTCAATATGCATTTGCTATTTTTCTTGGATAGCTTTATAAAAATTCACTCTGAAGATTGAGATGATTGTTGGGATATTTGAATCCTGACTAGATGTTATTGTTAATAGGGAACAATATGCAAAACTGAAAGCAGATTGCCAGGCAATGGATTCATCGGTAGGTAGTGGTGTTGTTATAACCACACCTCGGATAAATCAGGATGGTAGTCCTGTTCAGAATTCTGAAGGTCCCACAACAGGAAACATCAATCACATGCCATATGCACATACAGGTAGGTAGCCGGGACTTATATATTTCAAGAAAGTTGGTACAGCAGAGGAGCTGAAATTTCTGGGCTGTGGTAATTGATACTTTCAAAAGTAATGTTGGAGCTATTTATGCAAGTGCTGATTTTTCTCTGAAAATATATACTTCATACTGGCCAGTAAAGCAAAGTTTGGATCAAGTGGATGATAATCACAAACTGGATGGCAACCACAATGATTCAGGGAACATCATGTGTACAAACAAGGATACAATTCAGTGGATACTTCTCTTACACCAAATAGGTAACTAGAATTTTCTCCCCCAAGTTGAATTGGAATATTCTTCAAATCTAATTTCTCCAAGTTTTCTGGTGGTTTTTGGCTGGTGTCTATACACAATTTAAATACTTACCTAGTGCGTTGGATCTGTACTCCTTTCCAGGAAATGTATTTGGAATATTTAGAGAGATATTTTTCAATTGCATTTAATGTTTTTAAATTTTTAACAATATTTTCATCCGATGTAGATGATGTTTTAAAATTACAGTCATCCTAACTTGTTAAAATATCATAGGAAATGGTGTTTTATTCGCTGCATACATAAATATTCTTATGGTCATGCTCCCCTCACATGCATTTTTGTAGCAAAGCAGTCATCTTTGAACTTAACTGGGACAGATGCTTTGCCATCTGTGTTCTTTGAGACTAAAGTAAATTGTCTCAACATTGTGTCACCACTGGCTCTGAGCTAGTGTTTCTCCAATTTTCTAGACGGGGAGACATGGGGGTGTGGGAACATGATTTCAGGGATGTTGAAAAAATTCCTGAATTTTAGGGATGGCTATTCAAATAACTTAAACAAATTAAAAGCAGTAGTAATTTTAAAAATTAAATAGAACACACTGAGTTTGCAGTGACCATCCTCCCCCTTTAGCATTTTATGGGTTTTTAGCTTTTTTTCCTTAAGAAGTTAAATTTTTATGTACCAAATAGGGCAGATTGTCCAGTCCTAAAAACGAGACATCCTTTCCAAGTCCCTAAGTCACCAGGAGATTGGGATGTCACTCAGGCCTCTGGGGACTCGTTCCCATGAAACACTGCTCTGAATCAATTATTTTCTTTAAGCTGCCAAGCACCTGGTTTTGGACATTGCCAAGTTTAATTTGGACTCCCAATTATATGAATCTTGTTTGTCTACCTCTAATGCTAATCCTTTTTTGACTGACATATTTTGTTTCCTTTACAACCATTTCATTTTATACAATATGCCTTTTATTGACAAAAAATCCTCCACTTGGGTCTATATTGATGTTAAGTGACTTGCTGAAATCATTAAAACTCCAATAGTTTAAGAGGCTTGACATCCTAACATGAAAATTCCAAAGCTTTGGTCAAACTAGTCATGATGTGGCAAGTTTAGGGAAAAGACTTGCCAATATTTACATGTGTTGTAAAACTCAACCTGCCAAATTGTGTACTATTTAAGCACCACACACCCTTAAAATAGCAAAATCTCACTAGTTAACATTTTTTAACTGCTGCTTTCGCTTCCTCATTGTTCATAATTTCTATTTTCATATACCCAGATATCATATGATTATAATCTAAATTAAAAGTACCACAGGGCTTTGTTGTTTCAACACATGTACTTCTAGATTTATATATACTCTCATTTATGATAACCTTTGTTTACATCCTTTTGGAATTCATGTTTCAATTTAATTATTTATCCACATATGTAGTCTACAGTATATTAGGTGTATACCAAAGGGTTAAAATCAAGGACTTGTTAATCATAACCAAACATAAAAAATATATGAAGTATGTTAGTAATTCTATACCTAATTATGTTTCTTTTGGTGAAATGAAGATGCAAAAATGGTTATATAACCTTGATTCCAAACTTATAAAACATTTAACTTGGGACAAACTTGGATTTTCTCAGGTAGAAACTCTAAGAAAATATCAAATAAAGGAAGGCTAGCAAGAAAATTTCTCCATATAAAATTGAAAGAATTTGGTAATGAGAGTTCAAGAACAAAAAATGAAAATCAAGTTGTGTAAACAAACAAAATATTCAAAGGATGGTCATCAAATATACAAGAAAATATTGCAATATTTTGGTATAGATTTATTTAAGAAAGAGAAATCTCTTGTTTGAATGATCATAACCATGTCATATTTATAGAATTCAAACATTTTAAGAAGGATAGGAAGTTGAAACATGAAATCACTTTGCAATTTATTGACAAAGAAACATTTACATTGAAAATTGAGTATGTAGAGGGTAAAGTCCTTTGCACAAACTAAACAATCAATATGAAGATCACACACAAAATACATTGCCATAGTGTAAAACATCATAGAAAATAGAAAGAGAGATCATCAAATAAAGACTATATAGCACATAAATAATCCAAAGAGCATTGTATTTATATAATCTTTGCATACATAATATAAGCTCACAATGATATACCCATTTTTCCTTTGATGATCTATTTTTTTTATGTAATGGTGTTTAATATCTAGGAGCAATATAAAATATATGAAGAGTCAAGGACATAGCTTACACAATTCAAACTCTGCAAAACTTGATAGACTCAAATTTCATTTGGACATAGTGACTCAGCAAAACTTGACAGCTAAAAAACACACAAGTTTAATGCAAAATACATTTACAAATTCTATCAAATGAGTGTAAAACATTGTGGAAGTGTTTTCTATTAGATACGAATACAAAAAGAATACCATATCACATCATCATGTGAATACAATGGCTAAAAAGTAAATATCACATCTTATGAATTTATGGGGATTTCCATTAAAAATCATTATAATAAGCTGAATATCCGTGCAAGTTACAACACTCTACAATTTCCTCTTCCTTGTTCTAGTGAAAAATTAGGTCAAGGGCTTGCTCCTTATAGTCAATTGTAACTCCACTCTCATACTAGAAGGTTGTGGCTCCACCCTAGAACTAGATGGCAATGACTTCTCCTTTGCCTCATGTTAATATCATCTGTAAGTATGTAATCCAATCCAATGTCTCTTGCATTTGCTATAGCTACACCCTCCATAGCTTGCCTCTCAAAAATCAACAATCTTGTCATTTGTAAACAAGGTGATATTCTCATCCTAGATCAACCTCATCTAAGTCTCTAGGCTCTTGAGTGGTTGTGCTCACCTTTCTTGTGCGAAGGTGATGGTTGTATTGCACAAGAGCTAAGTCATTGAGGCATCATTTAGACAACTCATTATGCTTTTTTGTGTGAATGACTTCAAACAAATTCTAGTTGCTCTCGCATTCAAGAGTGCTGCATGATTGAGACAAAACATAGAGGGACAACTTTGGAAGATTTGGGATATTTTCACCCCAATGTTTCAAGCAAGGAGCTGCATAGAAGATATTTAAAAGTTTGCAAGTATGCAAAATTTGCAGCTTGCAAGAAAAAATTGTAAAATATAAGTGAAGGATTAATTTTTTATTACTAGTTGTTTGGGTGCATCACCCTCCGATGGCTAGTGGCAAAGAAAAAAGACTCCCCCTTGCCTACTTGTAATTTTGCAACTTGTCAATATCTTGTCCCTCACTTCAACTTCAGGTATCATCCTTTCAATGCTTATTGAGAAGGCCTCTATAACCTTCCCCTTAGTATGTGAAGTCATATGAGAAGAAAAACTTTAAGTGTTTAGGTAGGACCTTGCTAAACGAATTGGTTAGTGGAGTTGATTGTTCCACTTTCGATTGATGAACTTCCAAATGAGATCAAATTTGTTTTTATGTCTCATTTAATAGTTTTGAATGGCTTCCTTGGCACTATCCATAGCCTCATAAATGTATCCTAATGGATTTTCACTACCCATCCACCAAGCACAAAACCCTCACCAAAGGCTTCAACATCTATAAAGAAATTAAATTTACAATTAAAATAAATACTTAAAAAATTGAAATTAGAAGATTCAATTTAAAATTTGAATTGAAGTTTGAAGTCACCTTGATGATCTATATATCTATCTTTCTGAAGACATCATTAAAATCTATTTTGCAACCCTCTCTCCATCAATCTAATTTGAATACAATGAATCTATCCACCTTTGATTCACAAACATTTGCTTCAAAGGTGTCAAAGAACTACGAAAGTTGTGCAACATGAGCAAGTTAGTTACAAACCTAGTCACATTTGCTTGCACAAGCTCTTTCCTTTTGGTGTGATCTTTGATCAACTAAAAACCCAAGGATGATTATAACTATATTTTGTGACATTCCTAGATTTTTCCACAATCAATCTCACCCAATATTTTGCCTATGTCCTTCAAAAGGAGGTCAAGGTAATGCACAATGCAAGGGGTCCTTAAAGGTGATGCATTCTTCTCTTGAAGCAATTTACCCACTACCACATATGTTGCTATATTATCGGTTACGCTTTGCATCACATTTTCAATGCCCACCTTAAAGACAATCTCCTCCAACATCAAACTCATTTTTTATCACATTCATTATTTTATTAGGAGCATCAATGGACTTCAAAAACACCATCTCTCCATTCAAAGCCACTACAAATTTGATGAGTGTGTGGTTTCTTACATTTGCCCACCTATTTGAAAGTATAGTGCATCCAAACTTGCACCATTGCTTCTTTTGCTTGTTCAAAATTATTTTTGCATTCATGACAATATTTTGGAGAAACCATCCACTTAAGTCATGTGGAAAGGATGCCTTGTACCCTTTCCTTGCAATTGTCAATGCCATAACCAAATACTCCTAATATGGGCTCTTTGCCACTATTGTACCTACGCAAATTTTTTGTATAGTGTCAAGTTTTAAACTAAAGTCTTATTTCTAAGTCATGCTCAGGTCTTGACCAGTTTGTTTGTCTTGTTACCTTTGTGGTTCTTTTATGAATCTTTATAGGATTATGGAACAAGCCATTCAAGTTGCTTGTCATAGCCAAGAAAGGAGGTAATATGAAGTAAACAAAGCAGTCAATATGCAGGGTTGCGCTCAAGAATGGAGATAATCAGTTTCAAGTTAGAGGATCAAAAACATTCACAGGGTGTGCTGGTATAAGCAAGATAGAGTTTTCAGAAGTCCATTTAAAGGTGTAGTATTAAGGTGCACTTCATGGTGGAGAGCACAAAATCAATCACCAAACTCTAAATCAAAGAAACAGGTGTGAGTTTGACATGCCTAAAAAAACGCAAGGTTCCATTTTAAGTTGAAGTCAGAAAAAGTATGTTGAACGGCATCAATCTTAAGGAAGATGTGTGTTTAGAGAATAGTTTAAAGTTTGCAGCTGCACAAGATAATCTGCACTGCTAAACATGATTCAAGACTCAATTCATAGTGGCGCCCTCAATAAAGGGGAGTTCAAATTTCTTTGTGGAGTAGAGGTGCACACTTGTGCATTGGGAAACAAGGAAATAGAGATCAACATATAAGTGTGTGCCTAGTGTGTTGGTGTGCACCTTAGTAAAGAAAATTTCAGCTCAAAACAAATTCTAAAAGTCTATTTATAGGTGCATGTTTGGCATGAAGGTACCTCACCAAAAGAATGATCAAATTCAAATCAACTTAAAAAATCAAACATAGTTAGAGATGCATGCAGGATATAGTGCAGTGCCTCATCAAATAATGAATCCACATTCATAGGTGTGTGTGTAATGTCTTGGCGTGTACCTCACTAAGGGGTGATTGCAAAAGAATGAAATATAGTTATAAGGTGCACATGTAAGGTGGAGGTGCACACCTCGATATAGAGATTCAAAGATACGTTTCCAAGTGCAAATTCCAAAGCAAAGGGTGTGCTGCTATATTGAAATATCTAACTTCCAGTTTTCAGACAAGACAAGCTCCTCTATTTATAGATGAAATGCCACTTCGAAGAGAGCCACAACTTCTCAAAAAATAGGAAAATCCTCTATTAAAAGAAAGGGAACATCTATAATTAACCCAAACTTTTAATAGCAATATATCAGTAAGAAATCAGCAGCTATATTTAGAGGTGGCATCTAGTTCGGAAGGAGATTTGTGCTTAAAAGAAGCCTTATACGTTCATTATTTCTCATCAGCAGAAACCAAGGTGCAGCAAACATATTTCTTCAGGGTTTTGGACATTTTTAAAAATCAGCAGAACAACATTAACAGGGTTTTGATAAAGGCATGACAGCAGGATAAACAACAGCTGACTTATTCAGAGAAAATTAATCACTTAAGCAGTTTTGGCAATCATAACAATATTCTATGTTCTTCATCTTTCTTTCTTTAATCAGTCATCAACATATTTGAAGTGCAATCAGTCATAAGGGATGTTTTGAAAGGAAGTTTCATTATAGGATTTTCACAAGGGTTTTTCAAAGAATTCAAGGTTTTGTGAAACCCTAGGGCATTTTCAGAACTATTAGGAAAGAGATTTTGGTACAAGAATATAGAATTTTGGTCAGATTTCATCCATCAAAGAAGACAAATTCATGACTTAATATCAGCAGTGATCTTTATTGTTTTAAGTAGATCTTAATACCAATTCAAGTAGTGGGCTTTTATTAAAAAATGCAAGATTTTCAACAAGGGCAGTCTTAGAGGTTATTTAGAATTTCGGGAGTTGCAGGTTGTAGCTAGTTTTTGATGAGGAGACAAATCAACAAATTGTGTTCAGATTCAAAACATCAAGGAGGTGTTGTTAGAGTGCTAGAGTTTTAGAGCTTTGCTAGAGGGTTTGCCAAATTTTGTCAGAACAGAGAAATTCATCAAAAGCATCCAAACCTGTCTACCCAGTAGTCTATTTTCAACCTGCTGTGCTATTTGTAACCATCACCTTTTTTAGAGGGAAGAGCATAATCAAAGATTTTGCTATTTTGAGTTGGTGCTATTTACAGTCCGTGTTGTTTTTAGCTACCTCTATCTTTAGTTTGGCATGCTATTTTGAGGGAACTCTATTTTTAGCTAGAGTTAGCTATTGCTAGATTGCCAATCAATATATCTTTTGTCATATAAGAGATGTGAGCTTTAAGTGATAGTTTGTAATAATTTCAATGGACAACTTAATTTGAGATTGCTGGATTTAGATTTAGAATTAATGGATAGGATATTTTGTAGTAAAGATTGCATTTCATGCAATCCAGTTATTTTAAGAGTAGAAGTCGTAGTTAGTTTTTAATTATTTTCTCATGCATAGCTTTGTAAACATTATAAATGTCATTTGCAATTAGTTTTTAATGGCAATTCTCATGCTTGCTTGCTGCTAAAATTTTTATTCACCAAGTATTTGTTATTGTTAATTCAGAATTCGTTACTTATTCAATAGAATTCAGTACACCTATTTTGCTTCTAAATTATTGTTGAAGTGTTATGTCTATGTGTTATTGCATTTTTATGAGTTATATATCACTTAACAATTATTGAAAGCTTTATATTGCAATAGGTGTTAGGTTGGTTGTTGTAGATTTGAATTCAATTGTCATGTTTAGCGTCTAACATCTTGTGTATGCTTTTAAAACCTATTCAATCTTTATGTATACTTGCACTATTCAATCTTTTGCTTTTAGCTGAACAACATAAGCATGTAGTAATCATAGGGTCTTCTTTTAGTTAAAAAACTAAAAAACCTTTTCCTTTGCAATGTTGCATTGAAGTGCGTGAGTCTTTTGCTACAAGTGAATCCAAAAAGATACACATTTAATATTATTTTTTAGCATGAGTGTGAAAACACCCTATAAAACATTGTATAGGTTGTAAGTAGCGAGTACATAATGCATAGATTAGATTATTTTTTATTTACAAGTTGGGTCCCCTTCTAAATTTCTAATTCAAAGAGTAGTTTTATTACACATTGTTTTGTTTTGTGTTGTGTTGCACTGAAAGGTACAAATTAAAACACTAACAACCATGTTGAAAAGAAGGTTGTTGTAATACTGGAAACTAGCACATGTCTTATCTACTTCCTCATGCATCTCCTTGTTCCACACTATATCTTGAAGCAAAAGTTGTGTTCCAAGTGTGTTTTAAGGTACAAAAAAATCTAGTGAATGGGATCTTTGTGAGCTATATGAAGTGGATGTGCTGTGAATTTGTGGACCACAACTAGAATTATCATATCCACCTCTCTATCCATTGGCAAGTTGGGATTAATGGTTGTTGCTATGGCTGCATTTTCCCTTGCCATCTCTAATTTCTTTTGATCCAACAATGCAAGGATTGCTTGGATCTTTTGTTGTGCTTCCTTTGTGGCATTGGGACATGGTTTGATGTTGTGGCAAAGAATTTGTGTGAGATGGTACTTGAGGTGATTTATGCTTCCATGAACCTTTTTCTCACAAAAGTTGCAAATAATGCTCCTTGAGATTGGTCTAGGCGTGTTATGTTTCCATGCAATGCCCATGGTTTGGCTTCCACTACTTGATGTTGATGCCCTTGTATGCTAACTTGATATTCATAATTTTTGTTTTAATGTGGTATGTTTAAGCACAAAAAAGCCTTTAAAATAAAAAACTGGTGATTTGAACTTCAAATATAAAATTAAATTAACATAAAATGCATTTCAAATATAATTGAATAGCAATAGCTCTATTGCAAAACCTGCAAAGTTTTTGCAAAACTCGTGAGTACTTGCAAGCCAAATGGCGAGGTGAGTTACTTGCCCAATAACTCATTGACGAGTTTTTGAAAACTTTTGACAATTTTTCTGTGAAAAAATCGTGAGTCAATAGAAAAAAGCACGAGTTTTTTTATCAATAACTCATTCAAATCTATATAATTTTTTTTCTTGATTGCAACTTTTTAAAAATGTAATTTTTACTTCATTTTCACACATGGTTCGTGACTTAGGGCATGCGGCAACATGGTGACTAGTAATGAAGGTTTGTGTGGTTTCGAAGGCTTTAATTTGGGCTTGGTGGTGGGGGCTCCATCCCTCGACCTTGCCCTGTATCACAATAGGGAGCGCACATGGGGTGCTGCCCCTTGCCCCATTGGGGGCGTTACCCCTTGACCTCGTTGGGTGCGTTGCCCCCAAACCCCGACAAGAGGCGTTGCCCGTTGACCCCATTGGAGGTGTTGCCCCCAAATCCCCACAAGGGCCATTGCCACTTGACCCCACTAGGGGCATTGCCCCCAAACCCCCATGAGGGTCATTGCCCCTCAACCGCATTGGTATCTCCATTCCCAAATCACCATTAGTTATTAGGATCTCTTGTCAAAAAAGAAAATTGATTACAATGAGGGGGTGATGAGAACTTGAAAATTTGAAATATGACTCTTGAGTGTACTAACTTAGACGTTATTACCGCACAACTTGCCAAAAATTTCTTTAGGTGAGGCAACTTCTACATATAACATGGCTAGTGGAAGTGGCATTGTAACTCATTTAGAGATTGAAATATGTTTTTGGTCTATGATATGTATTAAACTCTAATTTTGATTTATATATCATGGAAATCAACAATATACTCTACAAAATTAGTAATATGTGTTTTTGGTGAATATTTTTAAAAATTTATGTATTTGCCGAGTCTCGAGTTTTTAAATTTTTTGGGCCTGCCGAGTCCGAGTTTTTCAACAATGAGCAATAGCATTAAATAATTTAAGGTTTAAGCAAATTAACAAATTTGTATACCATAAGCCCTAAACCCTACCTAGAAAAGATCAGCAGTTTCATTCATAAACAGTAGCTTAAAATCAGGATTAAAATTTATAGAAATTGAATTCAATGCTTTTAAAACCTAAATCTAAATTTTTGGAAAGAAATTGCATTTTTGCATTGCTTGGAAAAAAAGCAATAATGACTTGGAATCCCAAAATTGCACAAATTTGCTCCAAACTTGTTTGGATTTATTCAATCACACTTGCAAATGTCGTGAGGAAATGGCATTGACACATGTGTTTAAAATGACAAAAAACATAGATTTGCAATGTATTTTCTGCATTTTTTCTACAGTTTCAGATGTGTTTATTTGCAAAGCACGTTCAACGAGTCCACATGGTAGACTCACCAAGTATTCATAGTGAGTTTGCACCACAGACTTGCCAAAAAATCTCCTTGTTCAGTTGTGAGTTTGAGAATGAGTTGCTTGTTTTCATCAAACCCTCATGAGTACCTATCACATGTGAGTGCTTAGAGATTGAAAACTATGGTCTAGGACAAGATGGAGGGAATGGGTATAGATCTGATCATAGTGAAAAGCTCGTGACTAGTCAAATCTTAGTAGACCCAATTTTGACTTCGATTCTAAGATTCGACAAAAACTTGGCAAAACCCAACAAATTGAAAAACTGCTTAAATTCTTTAAAAAAGAAATTTCATGCAAAGTACAATTATACAATATATCAAACGAGTCTATAGGATTTTGGGGAAGTGTTTTTTGTTAGATTTGAATGAGAAAGAGTACTATATCCCATCAACATGTGAATATAACAATTGGTAATATGATATATATTATGATGATAAAAGTTCATAAAAAATTACAATTCCATGCAAGTTGCAAATTTGACAATATATTATTATTTTCTCTACCTTGTATACATCTTAGTGATGGTTGGGGTCCTATTCCTTGTAGTTCCTATGATTCCGTCCTTAAACTGAAAGGAAATATCTACTCCTTAGGCTCCACATCATTATCAACCATGGCGTCATCTAATCTAGCACTTCCTGCTTCTGCTTTTGCTGCACCATCTCTGCTTACTTTTCAAAAAATCAGCAATCTTGTTTTCCATAAACATTGGGTCCTCATCCAACACAATGTCCCCTCAAGCTCAACATTATCATCAACCATGGTGTCATCTAATGCAACACCTCTTAGTTGTACTTTTGCTTCACCATCTCTGCTTACTTTTCAAAAATCAGCAATTTTGTAGCATTGGGTTCTCATCTAACACAATCTAGTCACTATATGGATTGATGTCATCCTAGTTAATTGGCTCATGACTAGCTATGCCCTTCACCATTTTTGTGTGAAGGCGTATGTTGTATTGCATGAAGAGATCATTGAGGCACTTTTGTGCCAATTTGTTGCATATCTTAATGTGAATAGCCTCAAAATAAGTTTCACTTGTACTCACATCTAGAAAAGCACAACAAGATTTGAACAAAATTTGGATGTCTTACTTTGGAAGATTTTGGGTTTTTCTAACCCAATCTTCCCTCCAAGTAGCTACAAAGAAGACATTCACAAGTTTGCAAGGAAGCAATAATTGTCCACATTAAAGATCTGGAATTTGGATTTGAAGTAAAGTGAGGACTATATTTTTTTGTTAGCTAGTTCTTGGGTCATTCTCACTTGGATATCTAGTGACAAAGTGAAGGGCATCTCTCGAATGTGCTTGTATTTTTGCAACTCCTCCATAATCATCAACCTCTTGCAACATCTTCTCAATGCTTGTTGAGTCCCCATCAACATCCCTAAAGTTATCTGAGAAGAAAAAACTGGGGTTTGTTGAGGTTTCAATTTGTCTCTTTTCATGAAAACACAAAACAAAATAGTTATGGAAATCCTCTCTTCAAATTTATAGGGGAAGCTCCTTGATTTAATTTAAAACAAAAACAAGCCTTTGCTAATATAAACATTGTACACTCTATTATTTGGGGTTTTGCACAAAGATAAAACAAATAAGCAAACTTGATCTAATCTCTTGCTTGACATTAAGACACAATTACACATCTTGGCCAACAAGGCATTTAGGGTGGTACTTGAGGCAATTTATGTCTCCATTCATCTTTAACCCAATAGTTGCAATTATAGTCTCCATGGTCAGTCCTAGTGTGCCATGCTTCCAAGTGACATCTTTTCTGTCAATGCTTCAGCTTCCACTCCTTGATGCCATTGGATGCAAAGTGCAATTCTTGAGATGAAAAAAATAAGAACATATTTAATTGCTGCAAATCTGGCATTGAAAAAAAATCAGTCGAAAATACCAAAAACAAATATTTAAATACATAAACCATATAGAAATTCAAATGCATGTGAAACATAAATAAACAACATTTTAAATACATAAACCCTACACTAATTAGAATAAATGTGAAACATGAATAAACACAGCTAAAAAAAAAGGTATTTCAAATGCATAAACTCTACACAAATTTGAATGCATGTGAAACATGAAAAGACATTTGAATGAAGAATTTAGAAATGTAAAAGAAATCTAGAAGAACTTGGAAAAAATAAGAAAAAAAATCGTTGAACTTTGAAAATTGCAGAAAAATCACTCCCTTAATCACCTTAAATCGTCTTCAATCACTCAAAAGAGAGTTCAAATGCCATGTGAGAGAAAATGGAGGTTGGATTGGGTTTTCAAAAGTAATCATTAGTATTTTTTCCATGTTTCTGCTGTCTCTGGGCTGCCTTGTGTGTTTTTGCTGTGTCATGTGAGTTCAATACATGGATTTTGTGAGTACAACACATGGACTTTGTGGCTATTCATAACACAACAACCTGTACTTACACCTACTTGATGGTGAGTATAAGGGCAAGGACCTTGTTTCAAATTTTCACTCATGATTTCTCTACAAGAACTTGGATCTATGGATCTGACAATTGAAGCCTCCTAGACATAGATTTTAACTATCCATAGAAGCTAATGTTACAACACAGAAAATTACTCCTTATGATTACATAAGAAAACATCACATTTATAATGGCTTTATTTCATTATGATCAAGAAGTATGCATAATCTAAGAGTCTACATCTATCACCCCATTTTAGTGTGAATGTGTCATCATTGACAATTGGAAATGTTGGAGTGTGATTTATATGGGTGGTAGCTTGTGTGATATGGAAGTGGTGCTTCAAGCGAGTTTGGAGTAGAGGTAGGATTTGAGATTGGCTGTGGTGTTTGAGGCACGTGCATGAAGGATGTTGAAGCACTTCCCCCTCCCAACTGCTGCAACTCCTGCAACTTTGGTGTGTGGTCCAGCATAGTATTTGTAATGTCCCTTACCTGGTTTGGTCTAGAATTCATTCGTTGATTAGGTTTAGGGTTTCTTCCTTCCAAATGAATTTTCCTTTTAATGAAGTAATCTTGGTTTGAAATCTGAATTGTTGTATCTCTCCACGTTTTCCGATTCCTTACTCACCTCTTTCAACCTTATACTAGATTGATCATAGGATGAGGACAATTCATAAATATACATAATCTACTTATGTTGATATTAAAGAGTTACCATTACTTATAAGGCTTAATAATTGCTGCAAGCATGATCATATATAATATATCTATATATCTTAAATAAACATATACATATTATTATTCCTAATTGGTTCCCATTTATAATGATTAATTTGGTATATATATTCCACATATATATATATATATATATATATGTCTATATTTATAATAATATTAAACCTACTCTAACCATCCCTATATGAAATAAACTATGATCATTATTATATTGAATAAAACATGGATCAGAATTAACATACATACTGCTGCTAACTGTTTTATTCCCTTCCTCTTTATTCACGTCCCATTCCATACGATTCCCCCCCATTGCTTGAATGCCTCTCCCCTTTAAATATCCCCAATTAGATAAGGGGTATGTCTTTTGGTGGCAATCACACCACTTCAAAGCAGCACACCTCTCTGTATATGCTAATACCTTCTCACTTAACCGCTGCCCTTTCATAATCAATGTTGATTAGTTTGCTGTATTTATTTGTTTATTTTATTTTATTCTATATTTAATTGCTTTCTTTTATTTTATATTTTATATTTAGCCTATGAATTGGGCTTGGGTTATTTTATGATTATAATATTTATGGTAGTCATTTATTATTATTATTTAGTGAGGCATAGTTTCTTATTATTTTGATATTTCCAATTAATGATATTAATTGTTATTATTTACTATGATAGTATGATGTTAATTGTTATTATTATTTACTATGATATCAATTACATTATTATTTACTAAGGCATAGATAATATCAGTTTCTTGTGACTTTCTATTATTATGATATTTTAATTTAATGATATTAATTGCTCTATTCAGTAGATAATTGTATTATTATCTACGCTAATTATACTTATGATAATAATAGTTAAATGGCAATTTCTTTTGATATTTATTTAGTTTTGTGTTTCAATATTTCATATTTGGTGTTACAATTTTGGGGACATGACACCAATGCAGAACAGGACAACCAGATTTGTGGATCAGATAGACAAGATACTTACTGACACAAACTTATAAAGTTTGTTAGGGTTTAAAAATAACATAGAATAGGAATGTCCCACCTTCTACTTCAAGTCTGCAACTACTTACTTTATGGGTTAAGCCTTCCAGCTTGTGTACTCATTTACTTTGTCATTTTAGAACTCAAGAACTTTCTTCAAAAATCTGGACTTATCTAAATATTCTCTCCTTTCATTAGTCAATGTTGCAATTGTTCTAAGTTCAAATGGCTCAAGATGCATCCAAAATACAAGCTTTTCTTTTCATTACAGCTTTTGAGTTTACCTACGCTTACTATATGTTAGTGTTTGAATTTATCTATTTTAAGACAACATGAAACAGAACAGCACACAAGGATAAACCTCTCTTCGAATTAGGAAGGGAAGCTCTTTGAAAACTAAATGCTACTCCTAAACCTAAAGTTATGAATAAGATTCATAGTTATGCACACTTTACAATATCGTCAATGGGATCTTGCATAAATGAAATAACGGAAACTAAACTTTGACCAACTTTTTGTTTCTTGGAGGTTGAGCACAATAAATGAAAAGTTCTCTCACAAATGAGGTGTTATATGAATAAAAGCTTGCAACTAAAACAAAGTAAACTAGATCACAGATGCTTCCTAATTGGCTAAAAATGGACACCAATAGATTCACACACATAAGAACTAGTTAAATAGAAACTGCTTCTGACACCAAACCACAATGCAAGATTTTAGAAAGACAAATGCTAAGAAGCACATAAAGTTATTTTCTAAGAAGAAAAAACAATATTGATACAAAGCTCAACACTATTCTTCACCACAATCCACTCAATAAAACTTTATACAAAATCACATTAAATTTAAATTTAATATGTGAATGCTAATTTTTCTAGCATTAGCTTCACTTCAATTACAATGAAGAATATCTTCTACTTAGGGGACATAAATATAGGTTCTTAGGGGACATAATTATAGGTTACAATAAACATGATTTTAATCCAAGTAGTTGTGTTTCTCCAGTTTCCCTAACGTTGTTGGATCAAACTGGTTTTGAGTTGAGAGTGAGCATCAATTCATGGACTTGGTTGAACTTGGGATATGCTCGAGAGATCCCACATGTCAAAAATGCCATTTAGGAAAACATCCACCAAATGTCTAATCTGACCTTTTTTAACAATAAAATATGCATTTTCAACCCTAAAACGTGAGTGAAAACCTAAAAGTAGCATGTAGCCACAAGGTGACTAGGGTGGTAGGGCTGCATCTTGGTTGAACTCAAGTAGTGCCCTAGGGAATCCATAGGCCAAAAGTGCCATTTAAAAAAAAGTCCATCAAACACCCAATCTGCCCTTTAAAAAAATAAAATACACATTTTCAACCCTAAAACATGAGGGAAAACTTAAAAATGTGTAATGTCCCTCACCTACCTGGTCTTGAGTTTGCTTGGATATCAGAGGATTCGGGTCCTTTACTCACTCCCAAAGGCTTTTGCTAGGGTAATTTGGGTGAAGACATGCATCCATCATATGCACATATATCCATATATCTTTGTGTTAGCTTTAATATCTAGTAACAAAATCAGACATAATCATAATTGTAAATGACAGGCAAGAGGAGTGCCATGGTAGTACCTCGAAAGGCAATGGCCCTATTAGGAGAGGAGGGGAAACCCAAAGTACCAACGGCCAACGGCCTACCACCCTCCTAAGTAACAAAATGCTGAGGTGGGACCCCCACCCTTCATGACCAATCCCTTGGTTTGGCCTACGGGCCTGAGAGTGGGGTTTTTAGGCAATCCACTTGGTGAATGCTTCCCTCGTTCTAATAGGGTAACAATCACGGAGCAGACAATCTTTGGACAGTCACTTGTGCATTTACTATTGAATTATCTATATGCTTGTATCATGTTTGAGAGTATTATATGGATGCATGAAAATGTAACATAATGCAAAAAAAGTACATGGATCTATATTACTACAACGATGCCAATTCTCATCATATTTAGTTGTCTATGATCAATGATACTATCCAATGCAATATTAACAATGATGGAAACTAAATGTCGCTATATCATACCCTTTAGTTTCATTCATGGTCATGATAATGCTAAAGTAACCATCATCAATTCATAAAACTATTATAATATTGATAACATCAAAGGAAAAAATTGCACCAATAATCAAATGAGCAATATTAGTTTCTTATATGCTAAATATTATTGCTAAGTGAGTCAATCACCTGAGTTGTTGTATCTCTCCATGTCTCCTTATTCCTTAATCGTCTTCCTTCAACCTTGCTTTTGATTGATCATAGGATAAAAACATATATAAATAAATATTAATCTATTCATTTTTATATTAAAATCGTAATTATTTGTAAGGCTCAATAATTGCTACAAGCATCATTATTAATATGATCATAAATAATATATATAAATATAAATATCATTATTTGTAATTGATTTCATTTTACAATAAATACTTGGGCATATATATATATATATATATACCACATGATATATATTTATATTTATAATATTATTAAACTTACAGCTCCACTATATTCTTGACAATATATTTTATCCGATTAAATACTATACTAATTCCCTCAATCTTGGCTCCTGAATCATATTATTTCCTTCTAAAATCTGCTGGTCTATATCCCATATGTTTTGGCTGTTATACCAGACATATAATGCAGAGCTCTTATTTTATTTTTCCCGTCCCATGCTGTTTTACCCAAACTCATTTAATTCATTTTATATCCCCAAGAAAGGATACATATATTCATAGGGAGGTAGCTTTTAATCATTATGATGCCCCTTTGTTAATCGCTGCCTCTTCCCACTATTTAGTTGCTGCCTTTTCACAAGTTTGATCGCTGCTTCTTATAATAATTAATATGCCTCTAGAATCGGTGCTTTTAAGTTTAGGATTATTATTTGCTTATTTAACAAAGGCTTAGTCTCATTTAAATAATATTATTTTCTTGTGAATATCCTTATTATTATATAACTATCTTATTGATTATAATAAATGTATTATAATTATAATATTATTTATGATCATTATAATTATAATTATAATATTTAGGTTGCTATTATATTCACATATTTTGATATTTATTTACTTACTATATTAATAAATCGCTAAAATGTGTTTTGTGATTATTATTTATTTATTTATTTGCATTTTTCAATATGTTACAATTTTGGGGACATGACAAAATGGCCTAAATTTTTTGCAAGTGATTCATGTCACAAACACAAGCCCACACAAACTAATAGCATTGAAAGTTGCCATTTTTGCTTTTTTTAAGGTGGCTAATTTTTTCCAAAGGTACCAAAGATGTTTGCTAAGTACTAGGATAGGGATCTAGCTTGCACAAAGAATGCCAATCAAAGATGAGTATTTTGTAATTTTTTAAGAGTTTTCATGTTTTTAAAGAATTTTTTTCAAGCTTAAAAAAAAAACAAATCTTTTAGATTTTTAAATTTGTGCTTGTTTTTAATTTTTATTATGTTTGTACATATTGTAGTGTTGTATTTTTGTTTTCTTTAAATTAGATACTCTATGGTTAAATTTTTATTTTTAATTCTAACAATATATTTAGAATGGATGCTTGTCCAATTTCAATGGTCCTTGATGCAAATAGGTACTTCACATATGATCAAGCATCTCCACTATGGAAAGATGTCATGATTATTGAACAAATTAAAGGAGGCGGGGCTTTTATTTGGAATTGTATTGTGTGTGGGATCCAATATAAGAGCTCTTATAGTCTAGTGAAGGTTCACTTAGGTGCTATGACTACCCAAAAAAGAAGAAATTTTTAAGGGCCAAACAAGAAGGGGTTGCCAAAGGAACAAATTATGGCATACATTAAAGATTAAGATGAAGTTGATGCTATGAGTGAGAGAGAAAAATTAAAGTCTTATCCTTTAGTGAAGAAAGGATTAGGGAGGCCACCTACAGGGTCTCCCTCAATTGTGGCTACCCCACATTCTTTCTTGGAGACACTGTTTATTCAAGAAGACCTCTCTCTATCTTCTTGTTGAAGAGGGCCACTGGTTAAGGCATTTCAAAATGAGGTGAGAGACAATGCAAATGAATACATTGTATGTTGCATTTGTGTCAGTGGTCTTCCTTTCAACATGATGATTACCATATTGGTATAGTGATGGCAATCAATTGAACACCCTCTAGTTACACAAATCTTGGATATGAGAAGGTGCTTACCACCTTATTGGAAAAAGGAATTTTTTTGTAAAGGAATCACTAAAATCATTTAGGGATTCATGGGTTAAAACTAGAGTGCCCATCATTTCAAATGGATGGAAAGATGACAAAGACTAGCCTTTAATAAATGTCTTGTTCTTTTTAATAAGGGGCAATGTTTTTGAAGTTAATTGATTGTGAGGGGCAAGTGAAGGATGCAAATTTTATTTCCAAAATCCTCATTGGGTCCATAGAGATGGTAGGTGCTAAGAATGTTCTTCAAGTCATAGCAAGCAATGTAAAAAATTATAGAGCAATAGGTACTTTCGTTGAGGAAAGTTACAGGCACATTTTTGGACACCATGTACCATACACTCCCTTAACTTGTTGATGTAAAAATATGGCACTCAAATAGAGTGGGTGTAAACAATATACCTCAAGGGTGAGAAGATTCAGATGTTCATGACAAGCCATCATATGTTATAAGGCATCTTTAGAACTTTCTCCAATTTGGAGTTGTTGAACTGTAAATTTATGGAATTTTAATATGTATTTAAAATTCAATCTATGACATGTATACTTATTTAAATTTGAATTCGTTATTAATCTATTTTTTTACATAACATTAGGTTTTTGAGATTCAATTTGCATCACACAATCATTTAGATATGATTTGTGAAGGTGTGAGAGGTGTTAAGCAATCAAGTTCAAAGAGGGCCCAAAAGGTCAAATTATTGATCTTGGATGATGATAGGTGGGATTTTGTGGACTATGTCTTGAGTTTCATTGAGCCCATCATATGTATGATTAGGTTTGTAGATATAGATCGACTGTGTTTGGGAGAAATCTAGAATGGTATGGACTCCATGTTAGAAAAATAAAGGCCATAATGCAGAGGACAATGATCCCAAAGAAATATTTTTCCTAAGGGTGGAAAAATCATTCTTGACCACTAGAACAAGATGATGATACCCTTGCATCTCCTTGCATATGCATCAAATATTATAGAACAAAGATTCTTTCTTTTCTTGGGAGAATTACACCTTATAGAGATAGTGAAGTTGCTAAAGGGTATAAGACCATTTTGAGGAATCTTCTTAGATCCAAAAGTGGTGGATAATGTTAGGACTGAGTTTGGCAATTTCATTTCGTCATGAGATCATAATATTTGCGCCCTTTGAGACAAATACAATATGGATGCTCATACATGGTGTTACCTCCATGGGCAAAATTATATGTTCCTCCAGCCTCTCGCAATCAAAATTCTATCATAGGCAATTTTTTTTTTAAAAAACATTTTTACCATTGTTTTGCACTTTTAAATTGTATTGATTTTCTCTCTAATTTCAATAGGTTGCAAGTCCTTTAACAAGTTTGAATTGGAGCACATACTCCTTTATCCACTCAATTAAGTGTAATTGATTGGCTACAATTTTTTTTTTGGTCTACATCAATTACAACCTGCCCCTCCTATCACATAAGGAAGTTGACTACTATCAAGGTATAATGAAGAGTGGGATAAAACTCTTGAGTGTGTCAACTTGGATGCATTTTTTGTAGATCTTTTTTAAAGTCACTGTAGATGATGACATGGCTCCTACACATGATGTAGCTAGTGCGAGTGGCATTGTGGTTGCTTGTGGTTTAGATGAAGTTGAACCAAGTGATGCCTTAGATCTAAATGCTTTTGTTGAAAACCGAGGTACATATTTTTTTACTATTTTCATTTTTTTTAAATGATTTGGCATATATGATAGAACATTAAATATCAATTTTTATCACCATCAATTGTCATAGTATCGAATATCAAATATATTTTAATTTTTGCATAGTGTATATTATTTTTGCGTATATGTATAAAGTTTAAAGTGAATTTGTTCTAAACAATGAAAGAATAAAACAACCTAAACATAGATGCTTCTCAACTACCCAAAATTTGGAAACAAACAAAAATAAAATTAGCAAAAAATGACTAATCTGAAAATTCATCCTCAACATTTGAATCTAAATTGGAAGCATCTAAAGGATCTAGTGAATCTGGTGTTGGTGTTCCATCCTTCTCACTAGTCAGCTGGATTTTCTCAACAAACTCTCTCACAATTACAATAGGAGACTTAGAAATCAATTTCTCCTTATCCAATTATTAATGAACAAAGCTCTTTTCATTGCCAACCAATACTTGAAACTTTGGCACATTAATCTCCCATCTTCCCATTTTCATGTAACACTGATTAGTTTATTCATAGTGTCATAACTGAATGAAGGACCTCTATAATGTCCCACCTTTTTCTATTATCTCTCTGGAGAATGTTCGGGAAGGCACTAATTATGATCGGAAGTTTTGCAATTTCGCGAGTCTCCGTTTCAAGATGAAATTGAGCAGATTCGAGATGACATTATCCAGCTTGAATGATTATACAGAAAAAGTATTCTATTTCTTGGTCGATTGATACAACACTTACTCAAAAGATTAAAAGACTATCTCCTATAGAATCAGAATCCAGACTTGGCATGTGGTTGTATCGAATGGGAAGTTTGGTATAAGGAACAAATATAACTAAATTGTCGGGTTGAAAGATCGAATCTATGCATGAGTATTCCGTGGCGTTCTATTGGCTAAGACAAAGCCATTCCTGAATCGCTATATATAATTCTAACTTGCTTATTATCAATGCACCACCATATGATGATATTGGGTTCCATTTTATCTCATCCGCAACAGTTGCTACTATACAATGTGATACATCGACACAATACCTATCCCTGGAACCGCCACTATAACTTGCAACGTTGATGAGGCTTTCGATTTCATATATATTATAGTGATATTCATGATTTCGGCTTCGAATTCTGCAAAGACAATGAAACAACGAATTGAATATTGAATTGATGATGATTACTAAGTTATGTCAGAGACAGAAGGCAATCACCGTAAATGGACAATTACCAGGCCTGACTTTGTATGTTAACAAGGGAGATACTGTTATCATACGCGTTAATAACATGGCACAATATAATGCTACCACATACGGTTTCCCATCTGTACAAAGAATAAATCTCTGCAATAAAGAAAGATTTGGGTACACTTGAGAGAGCAGAAATATCAATCAAGAAGAGCGATAAATAGTTGTGGAGATAAGGGAGTACTTAGACCTGCAAGATATGAATGTTTATGAATTAAAATTGCGAAAGAATTACAAATAATAATAAAGGGGATCGTGAGGATTATTGGCTGATTGGTATGTCTTAATGTCATCTGAATGGAGAATATTGAGATATATATTCATTGTCATCGCTATTTACCTTGTCTCTTTCATAGCATCCTCCAGCACCGTCTCGTCTTGGACACCGAATGCCTATAGAAGGGAAGCGATGAGTTGTTAGCATTAGTAAATAATGATTAATATAATTCAAAGGCAGCGGCTAAGTATATTGAAGCAATCAACATTAGTTAAGGATAAAAAAGGTCGCCACATTCCATACAAGAGTTGCCTCTATTCATAAAAGAGATGCATCCCCTCTTGTGAAGACACCCAGATATACAAATATAATAATAAGTGTGAGAAGGGGAATAGTTTTTATGCAGATATATATATATATATATATATATATATATATATATATATATATATAACTCAGGTTTGAGTGCTCTTAAGGAGCTATATTCAACCATTCAAAAGGATGCATGATTATTCAGTAAATTCAAAAATAGCACCCACTTACAAGTTGCATGAATATAAAGATAATGTCAAAAACAACACTTTGATAAGAGGTCTAAACCTCTTCCATAAGCAATGTATGATTCCAACTTAACATATCAAAAACAACATTATATTTACTTGGCATATTGCCATTATTAAAAATAATATTTATATCAGGTTTTGTAATTCTTATCATAAACGTATTAAAAAACATATTAAAATATTAATGTTAATCAGTTGCTCTTTAAATCAAGGAACATTGATTCTTGGATATTTTAAGATTGAGGATATACAACTCTGTGATTTGTTATTGTTGACAACATGTTTACATTGTCAACCCTTAACGATTAAATAAAAAAACTACCCAATCTTGGCCTTGGGTCATTACAACCTCCTAGGAACATTAGTGCCAAGTATTGAAATCCAACTTTGACTTCTTCCAAAGTTGTCATTGATGAATGCAAAAGAAAGAAATGTGCTCAAACTGATAATTTATTGCTCAACAATGTGTAAGTTTTCAATATTTTCCTTGACAACCTTCAAGGAAAGAGTTTGAATCTTGGAAATCAATTGAAAATTCACTAATCACTTCAAAACATGGTAATTTTTAGGGTGAGAAATAGACCTCAATATCATTGACTCATCCACACCCACAATCTCAAGAGGCTCTAAATGAGTCATGATGCTACCACATGGAATATTGGCAATCAACACACACCAAATCCACTAACTGGTGCAAGACTTCCTTGGTCATATGAACATCTTGGACTTGAAGATTCATGGAAAAACCAAAGCGAGAAATAATTTAGCTAACAAGTTGATAGAAAGCGGTTTGATTCAAATTACTCCCTTTCCGGTAATCTTTCAATCATTGGAGTTGGTTGTAGCATGTGCTAGGCACTATGACTTAAGAACTAGATAAATCATATCTTCAAAACAATCTAGTGGTATGAAAATTGGATGTGGACATGTTGGATTTAACTTTATGGTTCCAACCCTTTGAGGAGACCCAACTTGATGATCTTGAAGATTGTGATGCCCAATAGAGCAATAATATGTAGGGTTATCAAGAGGAGCTTGCGTGCAAGTGGTTGCTCTAATCAAACAGATTAAAACGTTTGCCAAAGACATTGCATTTGAATGATTTCAAAGAGGAACTTGGCTTGATGATTACCGTGTTGAATAGGGTGACAAGACAATTGGAAGCTCAAACATTCAATATTTGGATGTTGTCTATTATTAGTCTCATTTTTGAAGGTAAGAGATACTTTAATTGGTGACATCTCATTAGCAACAATATTCATATGCACTTAGCAAATATCTCTTAGACCAAATCCTTTCACATGGTATCCTATTTGGACTCCTCATTGGTTCAAGCTAAGGTTTTCACAAGGTTGGATAAAAATCAGGTAGAAGGATGTATTTTTAGGCAATACCCATAGTTGGAATACAAGGAGAGCATTGCCTCAAGAGATAAGATTTAGACTCTTGCCTCAAAGATTGTCAAGGAAAATATTGTAAAATTACAAATTTTTGAGTAGAAAATTCTCACTTTCAACACATTTGTTTCTTGTGTATTCATGGATGACAACGTGGAAGAAGTGAAAGTTGGGTTTGAGTGCTTGGTACATATTCTCATTTGAGGTCCCTCATTAGTATTGACATTATGAATGAAATGATGAGGTAGTGAAAGTTGTAGCATTTGAGATTAAGGTGCCAGAGTTTCAGTTAGTGGTTGGTAATAAATAATAGGAGTTCGTTCATCGATAGTTTGATTTCTAAGTCTCCTCTTGCCATTGCTAGAGGTTTTGTTGAGAAAGTTTGACTGACTAGTGAGAGGGATAGAACACCAACACCAGATTTGTGAGATCCTTCAGATGCTTCTAGTGTATATTCAGATGCCAAGGATGAATATTTAGCTTAGTCACTTTTGGCTAATTCCATTTTTGGTCGTTTCCTATTTTTTGGTAGTTGAGGAACACATATATTTAGGTTCTTTTATTCTTTCATCGTTTTAGAGTAGATTTTCTATAAAGTTCCTTCCTTTCCTGCTTTTTGACTTTAGGGAATTCTTTAAAACTTTGTTTTTTTGGACAATTAATTATTATTTTCAAATCCCTAAAATCATATTTATTGCAACCTACAGATAAGTGCCCTGGATACTTAGAATTGAAGCTTATGCTGTAGAAATTATTATTTACATATTTGTTCTAATTTTTATGTGTTTTTGTGTAAAGTTTTATTAAGTGGATTGTAGTGAAGAATAGTCTTGAACTTTATATCAATACTGCCTTTCATCTCAGTAAGTAACTTTGTGTGCTTCTAGGGGTTCATCTTTTTGAAATCTTACACTATTGTTTGGTGTTAGAAGTAGTTTTTGTTTAATTCTTTTCTTTTTTTTGGTATGTAGATCCATTGGTCTTTGTTTTCAGCCAATTAGGAAGCTTTCGTCATCTAGTTTATTTTGTTTCAGTTGCAAGCTTTTATTAAAAATTATCTCTGTTTCAGGAGAACATTTAGGTCTTTTTCTCAACCTCTGAGAATCAAAAGGATAGGTCGATGCTTATTTTCAGTTATTTCCTTTATCCCAAACCCATTGATGATATTTTAAAGTGTGCTTAAGTATGAATCTTTTTCATAGCTGTAGGTTTAGAAGTAGCATTTAGTTTTCAGGAAGCTTCCCTTGCTAATTTGAATAGAGGTTTATTCTCATGTGCTGTTCCATTTTGTGTTGTTTCAAAAGAGACAAATTAAGACACTAACACTATTCCATCTCACTAGACTATAAGAGAAACCAAAATTTGCAACTTTGCATGTGTATTGTACATTTGTCAAAAATCAAAATGATTTAAAACAATTTTTTTGCTAGCTATTTAAAATAACGTGTGTTTTAAAACAAATTTTTTTGCTATAGTTATTTAAAATAATATGGTCTGCAGTCCACCTTTAAAGCTTATCAAGAAATCATTCACAATTTGAGTTTCATTTTTGCAGCATTATCTACAGAATCTTATTCTTTTCCAGGTTTAAGCCTCTAGACTTCCTCTTTTCTCAATTTATTGATATTAATTCTTTGTCTTATATGAACATTTCCTGAAATTTTTAAATATCATTGATCACATTCAACGCAATAGATGGCCCTTCCAAAATTTCATCACACATTTCTAAAGACATTTATAATTGTATATGTAGAAAATGACTTTTGCACTTTGTCAATATTGTTGAAACAAGGTTTTGGTGAGGTACCTAATACATGATAATGTGTGTTATTGTTAGGCATTTAAAAATTCAAAGAGTACCTCCATGATTTCCAAAGTTGAAATAATCGGTTGTCCTCTCATGTGTTGTATGAGTAGCTTATCAAGAACCCATTCACAATTTAAGTTTCTGTAATGTCCCCTCGTGGGATTGCCCTAAATCTTGCCCTAGAGTCACATTCTTATATAACCTATTACTATGTATTGAATAGATTTTCGTCTTTCCCTCTTTCCTAACCCCAACGAAGGATGGTAGAATTACTGTGCCAAGGGCACGTGAAACAGTCTCCAAGTGGATTCCCTCTAGGTTTCCTACCTATCTTGGGACCATCCCTCAAGTGACCGAATCACCCCACCTTTCCCTCCACAAACTCCCTATCCTCAATTGGGTATTAGTGAAAATGAGTATGCTCAAAAATCCATTTTTATATTAAAGAATCATAATTGCTTTAAGGCTCAATAATTGCTGCAAACATCATTATTGCATCAATTGACATTTGAATTAATAATATATTTGATAATCAACACCACTAAAACCATTATTCTCACCTTCTACATACATAAGTAATTATGAACCTTTATTCAAATATATGATGATACTTACCTTGCTCTGTGTATGGCCTACCCCGATGCCTTCTTATTCTGCTCCTTCCCTTGATTGATGATCAGAATGTATTCATAGTCTCTTCCGTTCAGCCAGTGTTTGCACGTCCTTCTGCAGAATATATTCTTATTCTTATTTCTGCCAACTGTGATTCTTATTCTCTCAGCCACGATGCCCTTTTTGCTTGCAACTGTCCCCTCTTAAATATTTGGTATGGTATGAAGAGTCATACCTAATCGCTGCATCCTTTGACTCTTCATATTGCTGTTTTAATTTGTGTTTAGGCATCGCTGCTTTAGGAACCGTCATTTCTTATGATTTGCTGACTTTGGTCAGAATAAATATAATGTGTATTTGTTAGCTTCTTAATGTTTTGATGTCTTTAGTTAGTATAAATATAATGTTTATTTGATAGCTATTTTAATATAATCTTTGGTTACAATTAATGTAATGTCTTTTTTGAGAATTATGTTTATTTTGGTAATAACATTCATAATTGTAATATTATCTTTATAATGACAGTTTAGATTATAACTATTATTTTATTTCTGATGTTTATTTATTTGTATTTTTAATATTTCATATTGAAGTGAGATAGCAATAAATTATACATATCTTTATTATCTTTATCTTTTTGTGTTACCATCTTGGGGGAATATGACAGTATCATAATTATAATATTAATGTTAATGTTTTATATTTATATTTTTAATATGTATTTGGTTATTTATTTTATTTATTTCAATGTTTGGTTATTTTCATATTTACAATTTCGGGGACATGACAGTTTCCCTTTTGCAGCATTGCCCACAGAATCTTATCCTTTTGTCACTTTAATAATATTAACTTTTTATCTTACAAAAATATTTCCTCCAATTTTTAAACATCTCATTTGTCACATTCAACCCAATATATGGCCCTTAAAAAATTTCATCATACACTTTTAAAGTTAAATTTATAAGTAGAAAATGACTTTTGCACCTTTTCAATATTATTTAAACAAGGTTTTGGTGAGGTACCTTATACATAATAATGTGTGTTATTGTTTGGCCATTTAAAAATTCAGACAGAGTACTTCCATGATTTCCAAAGTTGAAAATAATCGGTTGTCCTGTCATGTGATGTATGAGTCAGGTCTTGTCTTGACTTGGTTCTACTATTCTCACATTCAGACATAAATGCTTTCAGAGCCTTTCTTTATCTTCCAAGAAAAAGATTGTGGCAAGCAGTTTATCATCTTGGCAAGTTTTCATCAGCAACCATCTTTTTGAATTCTCATGTTTAAAGGGAAATTAAACAAAATGGAAGCAGGGGGTTATTTCTGAGAAGCAAAACTGGAGGCAATTCTCTCAACAAAACCATCATTTTAAAGCTTTATAATTTTATATTAGCTAAGTGATCTTGGGTTTCGAGGTTAGAATTTGGCAGGCTTAACATGGTGAAATTCCCAAGTGAACTTTGGACTATCAAGTACCAAACATGCAAGGGACATAATAGGACTTCCAGAGTATTTAAATGAATGTCATTTTGTGGAGATCTGACATTCCAATTTTTGTGCTGCCTATTGGAGCCTTGAGCATCTAAATTTCCTTGAGTGTTGTTGAGGGCTGGATGCCAAATTTGGCACACTTAAAATGAAAAAATTCCCACAAGCTGCTTGTGCCCTAGATCTCTGAAGTGCCTACTCTCTCTCTGTTAGATAGTGATAAGATGGAAGAAAAGCCTGGGGACAACTCTCTGCAATTTGGCCTGAAACTTGGGTTCTTGGGGAGGCATAGAAATTTTACAAAATTCAAACAGAGGAAATGGTGAAACAAAGCTGTAGAAAAAAAGTTGAAAGGGACAATATGTATCAATCACTGATGTTCCAGTGCAGTGATATGATTCACGAAGTGAAGCTAATGTGAAGATCAATATATGGGCATTGAAAGAATGGAAAAACCAAGGAATGCTCTAGTTCCTCAAAACAAGTGAAATGACTATTTACTGGGGTAAAATTGGGTTCTTGACCAAAACAGAAGTTCTTATTGCTTGATGTATTGTCCAACTAGTGTGCCCTTGATGCATCTTTGACTGAGTGCTAATAACAAGGTTACCTGGTATGAGATCCTTAATTAAGTATTTGCATATTCCATCTATGACAACATAATTTGGTTGTTTACTCTGGTACCTTTCTTTTTGTGTACTAATATAATCAGCTTGTTTTGAGAAGACGAATTTGCAACATGTTAGTCAAATGATTCTTTAATTATCTTGTAGGATGCTTTAGTGAGACAATGGCACAAATATAAGGACATGTCCAGAATTTTTGAGATAGCAAACAATATTCTGTACTATCTTGTTGCATTGCATATAAGCAATACATTAGTTCACTAAGGATATTGTTTTTATGTGCCAGGTTTAGATGTGGTTCGTACAGATAGGACCCTGAAGTTCTATGAAAATTCAGAGAATTTAGCAAAGCTTTGGGATATCTTGGCAGTGTATGCATGGATGGATAAAGACATTGGTTATTGTCAAGGTGAGCAAAAAGTTGACATTTGGGTCTTTAATCTATTGTTAAAGGGAGTAATTAAATGTCAGAGCTATATATTGATCTTTTCCTTTCACTATTCTTAATAGTTGCTTCTTAGATTATGAAGTTCCCAATGTCTCTGAGCTCTTGTCATTTGTGATTTGTGAATCTCCTTAGTCTAAAGTTGTGGTGAGCCGGGAGGTTGAAGGGATCCTTGTTTTCTGATTTGGTGGTTCTTAGTAGATGGATACTCATTGTTGATCACATTGTGTTGGTTTAGAACAATCTTCATATGAACATTACTGTGCGCACATGCATGGCACATACACGGCACAATCAGAGAACATTGTAAGCTGCATGAAGCATGTCCATGAAAAGGCCACCCTCTCTGCAAGAAGTACCTCTGTAATCCAGTAATTCCATCCATGGGAACACCAAACACCTATCAATACCCATGGAAAAATCCCAAATTCCTATGCATAAGTGAACCATATAGCAATGCATATCACCAAGTATCTACCTCCTAGGGACAGAAACAAAGTATATGAATTGTATCAGGATAGTATGATTTACAGTCCTGGACTGTGGATTGTGATACCAACATTCCTTCTCATACCACATTCATGGCTAATAGATTTCCAAACCAATGAAATTGTAGTAGAATAATATAGGTAAATCTAGATTAAAGGTCTGTTATATAATCAACACCCATATCATATTACCTCGTTACGACCATCTTATGTAGACTCTCAAAATATTTAGCAGTCAAACTCCTAAAGTAATGTATGGTCTTTAAGAGGTGATGATAGAAGCATGCCATGTACAATGATCAGTAAGAATGCATCCAAGCCATCCATCAACCAAGAAAGATATGGCATCTTCGAAGCATCCACATCATCCATGAAGCAATCAAGAATGATAAATTAAGAAGCAAGACCACTCTTCTCAAATTAAGATGACAATTCCAGATCTTAAATGATCAAAACCAGTTTTTCTGACTTGCTCTTCTTACAAGTACTCACAAGTGGAAAGCTTGGCCAAGTGACTTGCACATGGGCTTGCCTGCTGCTTGCAAATGATCCCATGGTGAGTACTTGTTGGAAGTTGGTAATTTATTGCTATAGGCTCACTTGCATGTAGCAGGTTCATCCAAATCTGCCATAAACCATGCAAATGGTCCAAAAAGTTAAAACACACATGAAATGCAGAAAAAAGAATGAAACTGGTCCATTTGATTGTCAATGACAACTGCATTTGAGCTTTTTGAGCTCATGAAATGACCCCCTTGTAAATTTTTTCAACTTTTTGCACAATTCTTCAACAAGGCACCCGTCAACGTTACCAAAATCATAAACCAAACTGGAAAGTAACCCTACGCCAAGAATGTGCACAAAAGACCCGATGTGGGTGAGGTGCTAGCATATGGCATCGGGGATCATTAGTGCTCAAAATGATAAGTACAATGCTGGAAAGTAAACCTTCACCAAGAATGTGCACTCACGACCCGAGGTGGGTGAGGTGCTATCATATGGCGCCGAGGATCTAAAGCAATGGTGACGGCTCAACCGATCAGCAGTATGAATGATGCAGTACAAAGAGTAAAGGCGGCTCAGCCGACCAACAATGAATAATGCAATGCAATGAAGACGGCGAGGCCTGTCTCTTCCACAATCGTGGGAATATGATTTTGCAATAAAGTAAATAGGCGGCGAGGCCAGCCTCTTCCACTAAGAGTGGGAAATACAATGTAACTTAGCAAGATATGAATGATAGCTGAACAATACTACTATAACAGCTTTACAATGAGATAGGATCCTGCAAATAATCAATTGTTAGATGTGCCAATGAAGCTGCAATAGTATTATTTCATCACCAAACTGCAAGGACCAACCAGATTAGGAAAACCACCCCAAAACTCCAACTTCTACAAACTGAAATATCAGACCAGCAAACTGAAAACTACAGACCAACAACTCATAAACTCACTAAAATGCTCACAACTCACTCAAAACTGCTCCAAATGACATGAAATGAAATGCAAATGACCCCTAGAGAGATGGCGACCAAGATAGAATTGAGAAATTGCTGCAAATTGATGATATTTATTTTTCTAAAGTTTTCCAAGACTTCCCAGGCAAAGTACAGCCTGGAGAGAAGGTCAACCTGCAAGATAAAATCAAGGACTCAACAATAAATTCCCAAAACTTGCACAAAGGGGCTCCTAGAGCCAAGGAAGAGGTATAGCAATTACCCAGAACCAAACAAAATTCACCAAGAGAGCTATGCGTAAAAACCTACTTCAGCCACACCCAAACCAGCAACGTGTAAGCTGACAAAACACACCAAAATACATCAGAAAACTTCAAAAGACTCCATTACAATAAGCTCAATCTATCCCTTTGAATGAAGAATAGCCTTCTCACTTAGCTAGTTGCTATCTTTCAAGCAAGAAACTAAGCACAAGCTAGGAGGTATGCATTCCTTGAAACAATTCTAAAACCATTTCGGCAACACTTCGTTGTAAAATGTTCATGGATGATGAATGAATGAGCAAGGGCCTCCTTATATAGACTTGAGGTGACTTTTCCAGCTCCTTCTAGAAAGTGTGCCCAAGTTATTTGAATTTCAAATTCACTTTTTTCCACTTGCATTTGCATTTTATTTAATCTTCATTTATCTGCTTACTTGGGCGTCCAAACATGAGGAGATATAACTTTTATTTAATTTGCAAATAGAACATAAGCTTTGGCATCCCACTTTATCAAGTGCTAAATACATTATAAAATGTATTTATCTGCTCCAGGCTAGGCGTCCAAATGAAATATATTAAAATATGACTTGATTACCTCTTCAAATAATTCGTCCTCCAAGCCTTAGCCAAAATCTCACCAAAATATTAAAATATAAATAATCTCAAGTATTAAGTGAAATACCATATAAAATTAAAATCACTTATCTCTCCACTAAGGCATTCACCCAGCCTTATAAATATTTCATTTAATTAAAATATTTTACCTCATCAAGAGAAACGCCCGACACAAGTTTAGACCTGCCAAAAATAGCCCAAGAATGTTGGATGACCAATTGCTCAGACTAACCTGCCTAAAATAGCCACTGCATTGAACTACTGCTAAAAATAGCATTGCCAAAAATAGTACTTACTAAAAATAGCATATTGCTAAAAATAGTAAGTTGTTCCAAACTCGTTTTGAGCACAAACCGGGCAACCGTCATATCTTACTAAAAATAGTAAGCTCGAAAAAATTATCTGATTCAGTTGCATGTCACACCATAGTGAAGCTCTTTGAAAACCCAGAAGGAATCCAAAATCAAAACTGTAAAACTCCAACATGCAAGCCTCCAAAATTGCTGAGGAAAATGCAAGTCAATATCTCGTCGTGCATGTTACCACATCCTAAATCTCTCCAAAAACCCAGGAAGCTCTACCAGACATGCATCAAAAACTCTCGCATGCAAGCCCTCAAAACCTCTTCAGAAAGTGGAAACCCTAATTTCAGCTCCTGACTGGTCTACGGGCTTCTGAAAATAGGCTATCAAACACAAAAGAGTGTATGGCTAAAATGGGGACATTACAGCTCATGATTGAAGGGATTGAAGATGAGAAACTGTTTCTTTCTAAATTTTTTCACCATTAGCATTATATTTTCTGATTTCTTAGATAATGTAAGGATTCTATTTCCAGATTTGTTTCACATTGATTCCATTCAAATTAACATTTGGTTATTGACATTTAAAATTTTGGTTTTTTTTTTAAATTTCAAAGCTAGAGTTTTGTAATTTATATTTATATTTATTCAATGCTAGAACTTGCAATAGTTAGATTTGATTCTGCTTTTTTGAATGTTAGAGTTTGCAATTGCATTCAAATGACATTGGGGAGTGGAAGCCATGGTGAAAAGATGCTGCTTTGAAGCATTGCATGCGAGGACCATGGGAATGGTCATTTGGAACTATTGTGGGTTGAAGAGAGTGGAGGCATTAATTTCTATAAATACCACCTTGCACAAATCCTTGGATTTGATTTCTAATTGTGCTTGAATGTTGAATTGTAGGTTGAAAGGGAGATAAATGTGGTCCTATATTTGATTGAGTAGAGAAGATTAAGGTGAGGACACAAGCATCCATTGCATTAGTAATGAATCCCAATATGGTGCAAGATTTAGAGCAAAATATAGGGATATAGATTGTGGGCTCATGTTGTGGTCCACGAATTCATAGCTCATTCACTTCATCAAGTTGCAAACATATTCAAAACTTTTTTGTGCCATAGAATACACTAGGTTCATAGCCTTAGCTTGAATGCATAGGTTGGAACAAGGACAAGCATGAGGAGGTAGACATGGCTTGTGTAAATTTTGGGTATTACAAAAACCTTTTGTTCAACATGGCAAGAAGCTCATATTGGTACAATTTGGTCACAAACTTGATCGTTGTAGGGAAAGGGTAAATGTCACCTAGTCAACATGCCTTAAGTGGGTCGTTGCTCCGATAATTAATGGAAAAACATAGTTAGTTGTAGAAGAGAAAAATAAATTATGTTGCAAGTATGGATGTAACATACTATCACATGCTCATCAACTTTCTAGTTGCCTTTGGTGGTTAGCTAGAGTAATTGAGGTCTATCTACGTCTCAACCAAAGTCAAGAATGCAAAGAAATGTGTGTAATATATTGGAAATTGTACTAGAGGTTGTGATAGAGAATGTGGTTTGAGTGGTGATAGATAATGCAACAACATATGTGGCCATGGGAAAGCTCCTTGAAGATAGGCATCCATCACTTTTTTGGACCCCTTGCATTGTGCATTGCTTTATCTTCTCTTGGATGACATAGGCAAACTTTATTAGGCGAAGTCCTTGTTGGAAGATGCTAGGAACATAACCAAATATCTCTTCAATCACCCTTGGGTGCTCAACTTGATGAGAGAGCACACCAAGGGGAAGGAGCTTGTGTGTGTGGGTACCACAAGGTTTGCAACTAATGTCATCACTGTCCAAAGCATTCATGATTTGATAACACTTTTAAAGTAGATGTTTGTGGAAAAGTATGGATGGATTTTTCTTAGTCAAAGAAAGAAGATGGAGAGGAGGTTGTGAAGACAATTTTTGATGATGTCTTTGCAAAGAGCACAAATGAGATCCTCAAGGTAACTTCAAACTTCTTTTTAAATTGTAAATTGTATCTCTTTAAGTTAACATTTTCTAAATTTTAATTACTAGATATCGTTCAATATTTTTAAGTTTTAATTTTAATTGTAATTTTAATTTTTTTTAGGTGTTAGAGCCTTAGTTGCAGTTTGTGCTTGGTGGATGGGGAGTAAAACCCAATAGGTCACCTATATGAGGCTGTGAACAAAGCCAAGGAGGCCATCCAAAAGTACTACAAGGAAGATTTGAGAAGTTCCAATCCATTTCAGACATTATTGATAGGAGATGGAACAATTAACTCCATCAACCCATTTGTGTGGTGGTGTATTAGTTGAATCCAAAAAATTTCTTGTTAGTGGACTTCAAGGATGTTAATGTAGAGGTTATAGAGGGCCTCTCAACATGTATTTGTAATATGTTGCCAAGGGTTGAGGTCAAGGAACTAATTATGGAATGGTTGCAAAGGTACAAGTGTGTTGAGTGGAGGCTCTTCGCTTCACCACTAGCTATTTGAAGGAGAACCAGTGAAGCACAATCTCAGCCTTCACTTCACCTCAAATATTTGATGTCATTGGATTGCTTACAAACTTGTGAATGTAGCTTCTTGGTGGGAAGAATTCGGTGCGAAAACCCAAATCTTTAGAGGTTAGCCTTTCAAATTTAGTTTCAACCTTGTAGTGCTTTTGGATGCAAGTGCAATTATAGTTTTTTTGATTTCATTCACATGAAGTGTAATAGGATGACACAAAAGAACCTTAATGGCCTCATTTTTTATGGAATACAAACTTCAACTACTTTCAAAAAAGGTGGAGGGCTCAACTAGTCATGAGGTGATTGACTTGGATGGCATCAATCCATATAATGATTGGACCACCCTTGATGAGAACCACATATTTACTAAAGATGAGATTGTAGAAATTGAGATAAAAGTAGAGGGTGCGGTAGAAGAAGTAGGAGGCATTGGATTTGAGGAGATCATGGCCGAGGATGAGGATGGTCCAAAGGAGTCGTTATCTTGAAGTTTGTTGTACCCAAACCAATTTTTTTGCTTCATCAAGGCATTTTGCTTAAAATGGTCTAAACCTTGTAAAAATGGGGTCAAAACTCAGTTTTTGGGCAAATCAAGTATGGGCTTTTGGTTAGTGTGATGTTAGGAAGATATTGGCAAAATTTGAAAATTTTGAAAATTAGGGTTTCCATACCCTAAAAAAATAGGAACTTGTCAGAATTGGCTGAAATAAATTTTGATTGGCTTATTTCACATCACGATCACAGTGGTGAAGTCAGTTTCAATTAAAAGTTAGTTTGAGCCTAGTGGGTGGTTTTCAAAATTTCAGGAGAAAAGTTAGGACCTCCGAGGTCGTCAATGGTAGTTGGCCAGTACCAGGTATCAAAATCTAAGCTTGAAACTCAAAGCAGAACATTCTAGGATGAAAGATGTTGAAAAAGATGCTTCTTGACGAAGGAGATTTTCAGACTGGCAAAAAGTGCAAAAATATTCTTAGTCTGGAAACTTTTCACTATGTAACGTGGGAGACGCTTGCACAATCAACATGCAAATCAACTTTACGCGTCCGTACTTGTGAAAATAGTGAGATATAGTCATGTACACATGTTAGCAGTGGTAACATCTCTACATGGTCAACCTCAGTAGCTGATGTTGTGTTTACAAAGCATGAGGTGGTGAAAATGGATGAATTTTCAAGCAGAAAACAAGATCTACGCCCCTATAGCTCAAGGACACCCTTCTTTTTGGAGGTTCACATCTTGTTACATGTGCTTGTTGATGGATTTAGTCTCTTCAGGATCAGTTTGGCTTTTCGACGAGCTATCAAGTGGAGGTGTACATAGTGCAGAACTTCGATTATCAAGGTCAGAAGCTGAGACTACAAGCAGGAAGCAAGTCACATAAATTGTCATGTTGATGGTTTCTGGGCCCCTGTAGCTCAGGGGTGCCCTTGAATTTGGCTTCCCAGATGTGTGAATTTGCAGATGAGATCTTCCCGAGGTCTTTTCTCATCTAGTCTGGCTTCGCAACACATCAGTTCGCAAGGTGATCCAACATTCCAAGTGACCGTGATAGAGGTTCTACCGAGCATGTAAATCAGAGGATGGAGAAACGTAGTTATACACAGTTGCACATTTGTAGGCTAGGGGCACCCAGCCTTTAGGCCTACTAGATGGGGTTATTTGCATTCATAGCCTTCACAAGACTTGTGCGCAATTACTCCAGCTATCCAACGAGTCCAGCCGTCAGCCTCCGGGATTTGGCAAATGCTCGTACGTGCGAGGTCAGTAGTGAGATGCTGAAAAGTGAAAGTAACCAAAAAATGGCTAAGTATGGGAAGTACACATCTCCTTGAAAAAGGCGCCCTTCTTGTTGAGGTCTTAGAAGCAGTTTTCTTGCTTCGTTACCTCCAGATTCATCTCTTGTGAGTTGATCTAGCTATGCAGAGAGACAGATGATGCGCAAGTCAGAGCACTCCAGCTCCCGGTGTTAGGGGTCAAAGTATGGTGTTCAGATGAAAGTTACACTTTTGGTAAAATGGTGTTTGTGCCTTCATAGGCTAGGGGCGCCCTTCATAGGCTAGGGGCGCCCATCTTTTTGGGGTTCCTAACGCAGCTTTCAGGTGCCTTACATACAGTCATTGGATGCGGAATTCTTTCAGTCATGCAATGAACCTATCCTTCAGTCAGCAGGGTTCATCGTTCACAGCCAGCGGCAGTTTGAAGTGTCAGATGGCAAAACGGAGAAATGGCTTAGTCTGGAATCATTGCATCAATTTAATCAAAGGCACCTAATTTGTTGAGGTGTCAAATGTTGATTATAGCAGTTGCAGCTCCCAACAGACATTTCTTCCTTGCTATGCAAGCTTCGCAGTTGATATCTCAGCTCAGTCACAGGCTCATTCAGTCACCCGGAAATCAGAGTTGAACATGGCCAACTGTAACTTCGCAGTCAGCTACAAAATAGGAGATAGTCAAAAATTTAATAACTCTTGCAAATGGGTGCCTAGAAGGTCAAATTTGGACTTTCTGGAATCAATAAAGTTTGCCGAGTGCATCTAGATGCTATGTGCTATTTTGCTAACTAATTAAAATATATTTTAAATATTTGTTTTTGCATGTGCTAGCATTAAATGGCGATTTTCTTCAATAATTTATTATTGGCGCCTCTTTAATGCTAAGTCTCAAATTTGCATGCTAAGACAAGTGAAATATTTTATTATTATTTTAATCCACGAGACTCAGAGTCAATGACAGTTCAGTCGGAAGGGGTCCAATCGAATTCTTTCTTTCACAGTCAAGGTTTCAGATCTTGCAGTCTGGCTTTTGTGTTACGATTTTGCTCTAGTTATGCAATCATGGCGTCCATCATTTCATTCATCTAGCTTGAGCAGAGGTGAATTCTTTCCAGAGTTGGGCGAATTTCTTCACCAGTCAGTTGTGAAGACATTAAAAATATTCTTTTGCAGGTACAAGTCCAGATTCATCAGCAAAATTGAAGATAGAGTGGCAATTTGGCAGAAGAAGAAAATATAAAAACTAAAAAACGTCTTTCTTCTTCTTCTCTATTTCTTCCATTTTCTTGTCTTAAATTCTCTCGCATTTTTGAAGAATTGGTGTTTTTGACTAAACAAATCATCTGGGTCGATTCAGAATGGCTTCCTTAGTAAAACCCATGTGCTAGAATTTTTCAAGAAAATTTGTTCCAGAGCATCAGTTCTTGAGGCTCTGATTTTGTTAACTGAAATTCCTTTGCATGGTTGAGTAGAATTCACATTTTCACATTTCTGACATTGTGGGTTGTCTTAGAAACATTTTCTAGACAAAACCCACGTCTTAGAATTTTCGATGAAAATTGCTCTCCGACAAGCTATTTTTAGTGTCACCAAGTGACATTTCAGCTTCCGAAGAAAGTTGTCAGAACATAGTTGAGTTTACAGTCAATAGGAATTTTTTTCAGAGTGCAGTTCATGATTCATGATTTCATCAGAAAAGCTGACACCGATTTGTATCAAGTGCATCCAAAAGGTTAGTAGGCATAGTCACTCAAGTTCACATGGTTCCATGCCTCGTATAGCTGATTGTCTTCCAAGGCCAGTTTAGAGGGTTGATACCGTTGGGTTTCCGCCTGTGCAACAAGTTCATTTGCATTTCTCGCGACCAGAGAGTTCGTAGTCAAACTTTGCAGTTTCATCATGCAACACTCTTCCATAGAGAAAAACGTCAAAAATGTGAGAAGCATCAAGCTGCAAAAGAAACAGTGGCCATCACTTCAGTTACAGAGCCGCTAGAGTTACCAGTGAGTGAAGTGCCAGTTTAAGTGTGCAGAGATTTCCAGGTTTTGCTTGAGTTGCTGACAAGCAGTGAATTGACAGTTGAGACGTGTGATGACCTCTAGATGGTGATGTAGTCACTAACCTCGTGGAGGGGTTACTTGCTCGAGATCAGGGTCAGTGGACTTCAGTTCAGGGCATCTCACCTTTTCCAAGATAAACATTAGACACAAGAGTTAAACTCAATGCCTCTTTTCGAGTTAACTCATTGTTACACATTACATGCCATGTCTTTCTTGGAAACATCTTTGTATAGTTGGAGTTATTAGTTAGTTTTCATTTCAATAAGGACGTGCATGTTGCACATGTCCATTCTGTTGAGTCTTGTTTCAGTTAACTGATGGTATCTTTCCAGTTAACGGTGTAGTTTATTTTCATTAGGTTTAGCAATAAAGATCTCGCATGCTGCGAGACTCTAAGTTGACTCAAGGTGATTTGAGGGTTGCCTACACCTTTGATGTCTATAAATAAGAGCTTTCAACTCATTTGTAATTAACTTTTGCTTGTGATAGAGAATTGTTGCACTGTCGGCAACATGCCTATTCTCAAGATTGGTTCACCCTTGTAAATTAGAACTTTTGCACGGGAGAGCAATATATGATGTGCCCACCTTGCTTGTAATATTGCCTATTTTGTATTTGTTCATGAGTATTTGTTATGATGATGAATTATTATGCCACTTGAGTTTCATGCAGTTGTTATGAGGGATGCTCATCTAAGTTAAATGGGGTTGCTAGTTTGATCGTTGTTGTATGCGTGTCTCGTCTATGCAATACATTGTCCCAGTTGCTTACCTTGTGTTTTGTGTTCAATAAGCCTATTCAGATTGAGAAAATCGTTGTGCCACCTTGCCTTCAAGTTTAGAATCTGTACCTAAAGCCTATCGTGTGATGTGTGTGTCAATAAAGGTATTTAGCCAAGCAAATAGTTGTGCCACCTTGCCTTCATGTTGTGAATCTGTGCTTAGTTTATCGTATATTTGTTTGTTCTAATAAACTTCTTCCCAGCCAAGCAAATAGTCGTGCCACCTTGCCTTCACGTTGTGAATCTTACCTGAAGTTTATCGTGTAATCACAGTCCTGCTCCATTTCCTCATGCTCTGTTTACTTGAGGAAACTGGATAGATTTAAAGTAGTTAGTTTAGTTGTAGTTAATGATCTGTGAAACTAGAAAATCCTTAGCTGCAACGTTCTAGGTTTTCTTAACCTTGTGCCTCTTCCAGCTGAGATAAAAAGATAGGATTTAGAATACTTTACTTTTTTCACGCATATCAGCAAAAGAGTCCCCTCCTAATTTGAAGAGCACTCATTACGCAGTGTGCATAGCTGTCTGTTTTAACTTACACACCAGAGGTGTTAGTTATTACGCCAACAAAGTTCAAGGGTAAAATGTAAAATGGAGTAGGATCCCAACCATTAGTAGGATGCATACTAGGAAATGAAAAATGTAAAATGTTGTAACTTGAGCGAAATTACAATTTTTGATGATGTTTTGCGATCATCATGTGATTCATAACATTTTGTTGGTTGTTGTATTTGCATGTTTATGTTATATTGTACTCCTTTTTATTAGAATCTAAAATAAACCACTTCCCTAAAGTTGTAGAAATTAATTTCACTTGTTTTGTAATTGTATTTTGTATGATATTTATGTTTTTTAATGAATTTAAGTATTTGTTCAATTTTCCAAGTTTTGTGAACTTGTGAGCTTTGAAACTATGATCAAAATTATCCATAAAACAATGGAGGGAATCATCAAGTCAAGTCAACCAAGAATGAGGTGCAAAGGTGGATGGAGGCCCATGCACATAATCATTAGATACCTAATAATGTAGCCCAAAACAACTAAGAGACACTTAACACTAAGATAGGCCTAGCTGTCTCAACCATTGCATATAAGTAGAAAAACAAACAAGAATGCAATTTTCATATACAACAAGAGGTCATCTATGTGAGGAATGTAGAAACGAGAATATGCAAATGTTGTAATGAGAGAAGCAAGCTCCCCTTAGAATAAGAGATATTTTCAATACAACTCATCATGAACAAGCTCCTCCATCTCATCTTCTTCTATGTCATGAAGAAACATCATATTACATCAACAACTCTAAGTTAGAATGCACAATCAATCATGAGATATCCTACATATATGCTCTTCCATCTCTTGTGCAAAGGCTTTGATTGAATCAACTCATTAAAGACATCAAATCATATGTGATATGGGTATGTACTCATCAAGGCTAAAACCTAAAATAACTTTCTTGTTAAGAGGACTCATGAAGATGAGATATGTTTAACGAATTATTGAAGGATGGCCATAAGTGGTCTCCAAAGCATAATTTTACTTACAAGAGGCAAATGGATGGTAATAGATGCTCTGTGAGTGTAATGTCCCCTTCCGATGCCTAGGTAAGAGTGACTTAATTAGCCTATTTTATTCTCGTAGGCTAATGCCAAAAGTTAAGGGAATATCTTAATTAATTATTTAATATTATCCATTTCCAGCATATTTTAAGGATGATATTATTTAATTAATTTAATGAAGTTTATAAAGTGACTTGGTGATTATTTATGAAATATGAAAAAGGTCACTTTATTATTATTCTCAAGCTTATTTTAAAATATCAAAAAAGTGGGAATTCAAAAAGTCAATCGGGAATTGCATACAAAAGTGAAAAGTGAAGCTCATTTGGGGGATGCTTGGATATTATTCTACTTGGCAATTTTGAAGAGTTTTTCGGAGTTTGGAACCCTAGGATGAAAACCCTAAGGGTGACTGGTTTTGGTAGTGTGACTAATCTGCCCTAGTCGGTTGTCGGAGAGATTGTGCGAAGTTCTCACATTGGATTTTACAAGGTGTTTTACGAAATTTGTGAAATCCCTTTTAGAGACAAATTTCAGAGTATCAGGTTTAATGTTTGCAGAGGAAAATTGGAATACAGATTAAAATATTATATCTGAAGAAGACCTACCGTATCATGGCCATTATTTGCATCAGATCATTTTATTGTTAACATCAGCTACAACAAAGGGACTCTTTTAATATTCAAGGGGCTGAATATATATTTTTTTGAATCAAGTGGGTGTCGTTCATATTTCTTGAGCGCCTACTCTATGGGAGTTGCATCCTTATTTTCTACCACCACATAAATAAGGAAAGGGGTCATCAAATGTAATAGGAGCCGCCTCTTCTTCATTAAGGGGTCATGATACTTAGTGCGGTGCCCATTTTATTTGTATCTGCCTATCAATATATTGAAGTCTATTGAATGCTCCTTACTCATCAGGTCAGCAATATCGTATATGTAATTATTTCTTATGGTATTTTTGATAATTATATTCCATGATAAATTTTCCTGAAGATTATACCTACTGCATATTGGTATGAAATGCATTTATCTTTTTCAAATCAGCATATATCCATTATTCTGAAAAATTGAAACTGGAAAAGAGTTTATATTTACTTGAACTGCATAAACATTTATTTTTCACCTAAGAGCGAATTAGAAAACAAATCCAGAACAGCATAGTACCAACTGTTTGATGAAATTCCTGCTCACATGGAAGAATAATTTGAAAAATATTTGCATACAAATTTGTTTGGGATATTTCAGTGAGGGTTAAGGGTATCCATAGCTCTTCAAAGACCCAATGCAAAGTCTTGATGCATATGCGCAATAAATCATAAGATGGCTTGCACAGAAGTACACGGCTATCCATAATCAAATGTAATTTTAAAATCAACAATTTTGAAGGTGGAGAGGCCTCACTCTAGAGGAAAAACAATTGTATGATCTCCTCAAGAGTGAATGAGGAGATTTGTGCTCTAGCACCAAAAAAATTGAAATTAATCCTTGAAATAGGTGCCAAACTCAACTCATGCCTTTTGGTTTCCTACTGTGTGGTAATGAGAGATTTGGAACTTGGGCAAGGCTTAGAATGGCCACTCTCAAAATGAGGCCAATGGTTTCTCTAACTTACAATTATAGATGTGGCTTAATTTTTATGATCATTGCTTCAAATTCTTCTTTCTCTCAAAGATGCATGATATGTTAATTGCTACTCACAGGAAGTTGAAATTGATGAAGGCTTATAAACTTATTTCTTGGATTGAGAAGAATCTTCAATTAGTGTAAGTTCATGACAAGTAGTTGAATTGTAATTTCCCACGAGAATCATCTTTGGATAACCAATATCCTCTTTGAGTTTGAATATTAGGCTTAGTAAGATCAATGTTCCCTTACTCATGGCTTTATCCAACTCTTGTATGACCTGATTTACAAATCATTTGGACCACTATCCTTTGTATGCTTCTCAAACATGACAAAGCTAGTGTAGATGGTGTAGAGAAAAGGGTGGATGGATGCCTTGTTTCCCTCTATCTCATTTGGATCCTCATAGCATAATATAATCAACAAAACCACCATAAACTCTAATGTCATTTAAAACATAAATGATAAATATTATAAAATATCCATTATTTAAACTTCAAGTTCAACAATCAATTTTCAATGTTATAAGGATTTTCTAAATCATCAACACTAGCATCATCATTGACATTAAATGATGTAAGAAAATTTGTAGAATCACAAAAAAATGCCACTGCCATTTGCACTAAAGGTCTGCTCACTTTTCAAACTGAAGAGTAAGATGTAGGAAAATGGAAGCATCTAAGTCAATTTTCTATAGCTTCACCAAAATGTGGAATTTGTTTTTAAAGAAAGCAAGAAAAAAATTAAAACAAAGAAATATGGACAGATTCGCCAAGGTTCCCTTGGATCCTATCCAAGTTTTTCCCAAACAAACCCAACCCCATTCAGTCGGATCCAAACCGAATCTACATACGAATCCAAATTGAACCCGGATCCGATTCAAACCAAACTTGGATCCGGCCAGTCTGTAGGAGGATCCGGTAACAAAGTGCAAAATCATTCAATACAAATTTGTTTGGTTGAACTTCTTTATCAGCATTAAAACCTGTACAAGAATTGAAGTTTTTAAATTTTTTCCCAGCATATCTATTCTCTCTGTGGCAAAATATTTTTCTCTTCCTTCAAACTTAGACTTTTTTAAGAAGAATGTGATTATGGTTACAAAGGTGCAAAATCTTTGCATCTTTTTGAATATAGTTTTATTTATATTTGTTAATTTGTCAACCTAAGATGGTAATTTTTATTTTGGTTCTTCAATTTTTGAATCTCATCATTTTACTTTTTCAATTCCATTTTTAGTAATTGAATTTTAGTGCTTTCATCCCCGAATATTAAATTATTTGCAGTCTGTTTATGGCTAATTAATACAAATTGGTAATTTTGGATAGTGCAAATTTTGGTGAAAATTGCTGGAAAAACTACCCAAAGGTGTAGAAAAGAGCAAAATCTTTGCATCTTTTTGGATATAGTTTTATTGATATTTTTCAATTTGTCAACCTAAGATAATTTTTATTTTGGTTCTTGTTGGCATTTCAATTAGCACCTCTGGAGTGCTTATTGGAAACAAACAGCTATGCACAGTGCATAATGACTGCTCTTCAAATTAGGAGGGGAAGCTCCCTCTTTTTTCTGATGTTTGCATAAAAAGTAAAGCAAACTAATGTTCCTATCTTTTTACTCAGCGGTAGGGCACAAGGGTGCATAAAGCACAATGCGTTGCAGCTAAGGTTTTCTCTGGTTTCTACAGATGTTAACTACAACTAAGCTAACTTTTAATCTATCCTATCTCCTCAAGATAAACAGAGAAAGAGGGGTATAGGAGTGGGAATGGAATGGTTCAATCACTTAGACGAACTGTCTCTCAGAATGCATCTGAAGGCTTTGAACTTCCAGATTTACGCCGAAATAGAATTCACTCAAGTAACCATCAAACGGTAGGCTAGATCTCAGGATTCCCAAGGAGGTGCAGTGCTCTTTTCAAGGTGTAGATCGAAAGATAGATTATTAAGAACAACATACAATGATAAATCTTGAGATTTTTGGATCAAAGGCAAGGTAGCCTTCCTGATTTATTATCCCAATCTTCGATCAAAGGTTACACTTTGGGACAACAACTTGTGTGAAAGAGACAATCACACATGAAGCGATCAAACCAAGAATACATGAACATAGATTGAACACACCTATCTGAATAAAAAGAACACAAGTTGTACTTAGCGTTTGTCTATCACAAATACAATTCAAGAACATATACTAAGCAAACAAAGTCGAAGGCTTGTGAGCTCAGTGTTTTGCTGCCGTGAAGTAAAGTTACAAAATAATGAGCAAAAACTCTTATTTATAGAAGCTCAAAGGAGTAGGCAACCCTAAAGTCTCTTTGAGTTAACAATGAGTTCTTGCCAATCTGCAAGATTTATTCCTATGTCTAAAAGTAGGTGACCTAGCAGTTAACTGGAAAGTCTACTTAAGTTAACTGATTCTAAACTAAAACATAACTCCAATGTACAAAGGTGTCTCCAAAATAGACATGCATAATTTGTGGGACAATGAGTTAACTTGGAAAGAGGCATCAAGTTAATTGTTTGTCATAATTGCTATCTTGGAGGGGTAGGACATCCTAACTGTAAGTTCACTGCCTGTGATCTTGAACAATCATCTCCCCACGAAGCAGTTGATTGCCTCATCATCCGGAGGTTGTCACATGCCTCAACTGTCAGTTCACTGAGTGGTAACTTTGGCGGCTCTGTAACTGAAGTGATGACCTCCATTTCTTCTACTGCTTTATGCTTCTGACGCTTTTCTTGATTTTTTTTAATGGAAGAGTGTTGTACAATAAAACCACGAAGTTTGACTATGAACACTCTAGTTTTGAGAAATGCTCCCAAACTCGCTCACATATCCAGAGTTCCAACAGTATTCAACCCTCTAAACTGGCCTTGAAAGGCTATCAGATATTCAAAGTATGAAACCACGTGGACTTTTGAGTATCTATGCTTGTCAATTTGTCCAAATTGACTTCTGGGTTTGCCCGATGCAGATCGATGTCAACCGGTTACAGGAAGCCATGGAGTAATACTATTTTGGTCTTGTATTATGAAAACCTTGAAGATTGACTCTGCACTCGATACTGTTCAAACAACTTTTTCTGGAACTGCTAAAAATAGCCTTGTTGGGGGTAATTTTTACGAAAATATCTGAGATGTGGGATTTGTTGAGAACATTTTTCTAAACAAACCCAGAACGTTAGAAATTCAAAAAACTGTGTTTTTCTATGGCATGCAAGAGCCCTTCGGTGGCAGAGGCAGTGAGGCACCAAAAACTTATTTTTTCCGAAAAAATCTAACACATGGGTTTTGTTAGTGCTTCAAAGCTAAACAAACAACACTAACAAAACCCAGCTTGTCTGTTTTCAATATTGTGACTTTTTTTGGAAACCCTAGAAAATAGGGGCAATAGGGCTACTTATTCGGGAAGAATATGACACATGGGTTTTGTTGAAAATGTTGTGTTGATCATACCCAAAAGGACAGATCTGTGAATAACTGTTGTTTTCTTGGACATGCAAGAAGATCTAAGACAAGAATAGAGGAAAAGACAAGAAGTTTGGAAGTTATAAACTGCCTCTCTGGATCTTCAAGGAAATCACGCCTGGAGATGTAACCTCTGATAAATTGTCCCTTTGTGCAACTGGTTCTTGAAAATATGAAGAATGCTGAAAAACCCTCTATCAGATCTTCAAAAGACGTTTGGAGAGAAAAATATTTGTGCTTGAGCTTCAACTTGCAAAGAAATAATGAAGAAATGGACACCTAGGCTTTGATAATATCAATTTGGAGAAGCAAGCATCAATTAGGGTGTCCAAATCATGATTGGGGGAATCACCTTCATGATTGGCAGTTAACATAAACTATTTCCACCTATTTTGGGATGTTTGGGCATGAAGAGGCTTCTAAAATATCTCAACTTCAGTCAACTGGGCCTACTTTGACTTTAGGCATCCAAGTTGAGGAGTTGAAGATTTTTCATTCTTTTTTTGTGACGAAGTGCCTCTGTTCAATCTTTGATCCCAGTTGCTCGACCGATCCTGAAGTCTTGCTGACAAATCCATTGCAGAGTTGGATCAACTCTGAAAGAAGTGTGCTCGGGAGCTGCAAAGCTTAAAAGTTGAATCTGATGCCTCAAATTCTTGAGCACCTTTTCCCAAAAGGGTGCATTTTTCACCAGACTTAGTCATTTTCTCGTATGCTTTTCAGTTTCCCCATTTTGACCTTCAGTGCTCTGATATGAGATTCCCAATGACTGACGATTTCGGTGAACGTGCTGAGATATGGAATCGATAACCAGTTCAGTACCGGAAAGAACGACTGATCTTGCAAGTTCTGAAAGTTGATTTAGGGGTCTCAAAAGTATGGGCACCCCTAGCTTGTAGGTGCGGCTTTGACCTTTTGTGATGTAATTTTACTTTGCAATCTTTCACGAACTGCCCCAGTTTGATCTTCGTCATCAGATGTTAGATTTATGTGTTGAATTCACTGACAATGTCATTGCTGAGATTGATCAAGACGAAGGACATCTTGGAGGTCACTGAGCTTGTAGACTGCAACTGATTGCCCAAAAAGTTGGGCACCTATTTCTAGGAAGGTGCAGTTTCCTTAACACTTAGCCAATTCTTTGTGTTCTTCATCTTGCCTTCACCTTTTGTGTTTTTTGCTTGATCTTCGTTTGCAAATGCTTGCTAGGTCCTGTGAACGTGCAATTGGATTGATCGCGAAGCTGAGAGGATGTTGAGCAGATGTCTTGTAGAAAGCGGTCGTTGAAAAGTTCATCAGGTGACCCAAAATGAAGGGCGCCCCTGTCAAGCAGGGGCGCTTTTGCCTTGATGTGACTATAGTTCTTTGATGATACATGCTTTCAACATTTCTTGTCTCTGCTTTCGTTTCTCGATGATCGATGAATCAGGGAATCTTGCTTGACGTTGCGTTGGAAAGCCAACAGAAACATGAAGGAGATGACCGTCTTGGCAAAACTTGATGACTGCCTTTGACCTTTTAACTTCATGGGCGCCCTTGGCCAGTAGGGGTGCTTTTAGCTGCAATTTCATCATTTTCCTTTGAAAATCTTCACCCCTTCGCGTTTCACGTTTGTTGTGTAGCATGACTAATTTGAGCATTGTCGTCGACGACGTGAACGCGTGCATCTTGGCAATCACCTTCACCATGCTGCGTGTACGGGTGTTGGAAAAATGAATAAGGCATTCGACTGCATAGCCTCCTTTTGGTAGCAAGGCGTGCATTTTCCAGACTTAATCAATTTTTAGCATTTTTCACTTTTGAAAATCCCCTCCATTGCAAAGCATCTTTCACCATGGATTCTTCATTGAAGCTTTCAAGGCTTAGATTTCACCACCTGGTATTGGCCATTCTGCCATTAATGGTTGCGGAGGTCCTATCTTTCTTCTTGTAAAATGACAATAGACCCAACAGAGTAAAACAAGCTTTTTGGTTATTTTGACTTGACCAATGTGATCGTGAAGTCGATTTATCCTAACAAAATCATTTTCAACTAATTCTGGAAAGGTCCTATTTTTAGGGGTTTTCCTAAAAACAAGGGTGCGAAACCCTAATTTTCAAATTTTCAGAAATTTGCAAGTATCTTCTTTGACACAAACCCACAAAAAGCCTATGTTTTGTTTCACCTAAAACGGACTTTTGACAACAATTTTACATGATTTAGCTCATTTTAAGCAAAATGCCTTATTGAAGCAAAAATTTATTATGGGTACAACAGTTCTTCTGTTTTTGAATCTCATCGTTTTACTTTTTCAATTCCATTTTTAGTAATTGAATTTTAGTGCTTTTATCCCCGAATATTAATTTATTTGTAGGCTGTTTATGTCTAGTCAATACAAATTGGTAATTTTGGTTAGTGCAAATTTTGGTGAAAATTGCTGGAAAAACTACCCAAAGGTGTAGAATAGAATAGAATAGAAGATTTTTAACATCCACAAGGCTAAAGATCCATCATCTCTTTCATCAATAGTTATAACATTGAAGAGCCACATAAATACTAAGTTACCGAACTTGGTATGGGTTCAAGGGTTTGGTTTGCGGATTTGGTCAAAAAGAATTTGGGGTTGTGTTTGTCCACACAAAAACTTATAAAGATAAAAAATATATACACAGTTGCAGCCTAATAACAAAAACATATATTTTCATAATATTTTTTATTGCATACATATATTTATAAACCTTATAGAATATTAATAAAATTAATATACAATATAATAATGTTATAAATGAAGTTTATATTAAATTTTGATGAATAAATTAACTAAATAGTCAACAATGAGCTTTTCATCAATAATCTTATAAACAACAACATATCTAAGAGGCTAAAAATGAGAAAAGATTTATATATCTTATTATTGGCATCTAACTTGTGTGAAATCTTTCTCCACACCATAGTTGAAGAACTCAAAAAACTCATGAGTACTCACAAGACAAAAGCCTTGGCAAGTTACTTGCCTAAAAACTCGTCAACAATTTTTTGAAAAACTCGTGGCAATTTTTGATAGCTCGCCAAAAACTTAAATTTTCATGAAAAACTTGCTTGAATGAGTATAGCTTCGTTTTTTCAACCTAATGTTAAAAATTGACATGATTTTTAAAACATTTTTATAAACAAAAAACAGCAAACACCTAATTTCACCCTAAGTGATAAAATTGTGAAAATGGCATGAACCATGAAGGTTTGTGTGTTTTCAAAGGCTTTAGTTTGGGCTTGGTGGCAGGGGCTTTGCCCCTCTTCTTTGCTCTGTATTGCAATAGGGAATGCGCCAAGGGAATTGCCACTTGACTCGGCTAGGGTGTTGCCCCCAAACCCTCGTGAGGGCCATTGCCCCTCAACCCCGTTGGGGGTGTTGTCCCTAGACCCCCATGAGGGGCACTGCCCCTCAACCCCATTGGGGTCTCCACTCCCAAATCCCCACTAATTATTGGAATTTCATGTCACATAAGAAACTTGATTACAATGAGGGGGTGACAAGGAATTGGGATATATTCTGACTTAGACATTATTGCACAACTTGCCAAAAATCCCTTTAGATGAGGCAACTTCTACATATGACATGACTAGTGGAAGTGGCATTGTAACTCGTTTAGATGTTGAACTCTTTTCTTGGTCTTTGATATGTATTAAACTCTAATTTTGGTTTATATATGATGGAAGTTAGTACTAACTAATATGTTCTACAAATTAGTAATGTGTTTTTGAAGAATATTTTTAAAAAATTATGTATTTTAAAATGTTCACGAGTTATTGCGGAGTTTTTCCTTGAGTTTTTAAAAAAATTGTGCCTATTGAGTAATTGCCGAGTTTGAGTTTTACTACTATGCTCCATACTATTCAAATTGTCATGTAAAGGGTGAGAGGTTGTGGAGAGAAATACATAGCCATGAGAGGCATCATTGAATGAATGAATGGCTGCTAGATAGGCCATACCTTCCAAAAATTGTGCCATCTACATCTATTCTTAATAGTAAGCTATCAAGGGCCGTGTGTCGTTGTGGACTCTCTCCCACCAACGGTCAAGTCCATACTTCCAAGTGTGTTGGGGGAGTGCTGACCTTGAGAATAAATCTATGTGATTGTTAGGGGAAAGACAACAACAATGTCATAATCACATCAAGTTAGATAACAACAAGCATTAACTTGTGTTCCCTAGTCCTACTTTAGAGTTAGGAATTTGATTTTATGATTGGAAAACAAAAAATTATTAAAAATCTGTCAAGTTCATCATGGAACTAGAAAAAATTGTCAAAATATGTCACAAATTCTCCTAGGTTTGTCTAGGATGAACCCCTAGGGGTAATTCCAAGCCTTGTGCGCACCTGCATTTGCATCGAATGAGGATCCAAAATTGAAATGGATTGTTCTTGAACTGACAAGTTGCAAGACTAAATTGGAAACTTAGTCCAAATATGATATCACAAATTTTACTCTATTGATATTAATGTTGATTATGTTCTTCTGAAAATAGGTTTGAACTTGATTTTGACACTCTACTACATCATTTTAGGTGTTCTTTGTTGAATATCAATACATAGGACTTTGACACATCGAGCATTGCAAATGCTTGTGTATTTAGCTTTTTTTTTTTATCTTGATAAGTTTTTAATCTTTTTTTTTTAATATTGCAAGAATCGGCTTATGCCCCTCTCTTACTTGTAGTGTGTCAGACAAACTTTTCAATGTGACTGGCGACAATGGTGTGACATGCCCTTTGGTACCATGTGGAAGGGGGATTTGGAAATCATGACCATTTTCCTACAATAGGATGCTTTCAGCCAATTGGGCTAGGGCCCCCACCCTTATATTTTAATCTTAATTTTTTCAACATTCACCATTTAAAATTTGTAATTATTGAAGATAACTAGTCTACTAGTTAAGAACAATTACATCCAAATAAAGGGTTATGTCCCTTGATGTATACCCCTTTATAAATATATATTATAAATATTCATTCAACTCTCTTTTGTTTCTCTTTTCTCTTTTAGATTCTTTCTTTTCATTCCCTTCAAAGATTCACTTTTAAAACTTTGTAGGATTTAAAATGAATTTTTTCCCAATATATATAGTATATACATATATATATATATGTTATTTTGGTTTTTTAATTAAAGTGTGTTTGTATGTTTTCTAATTTTTTTCAATCTGTTTTCTTTAAATGAAAAATGGGACAGTTTTTTTAACATGCACCTACCATGTTCATAAAATATGTATATTGTAAGTAGAATAAGAGGGTATTAATAGATATGTGAGTATAAATTAATAGAGTAATAGGTTATTTATATGAAGAAGAGGCATGCTCAATACCACACGTGCCATTAAGGTGATAGGTCATGTCTTGAGGTAGCGACTCCTAATAACCTCTATTACTGGGTTCTAGTGTTTTGACCCCCGTACCCTGCCCGGTCCAGTCCTGGTCCAGGTCCTTTGCTGGTCTGGCCCTGGGTATGCCCAAGGTTTCACTCGGGCTCCCCGGGTCCTCTATGGGACCCAAGGAGCCCGGGCAGAACCCTGGGTGTACACTTGAATCTTGACCATGTACACCAAAGGTTTCTCATTCTTTGTGACAATCGTCAATTCAATGAATGTGGTGTTTGTACACAAACAAACATATTAAAATCTGGAGTATTTCGGGAAACTGTTGTTTCTGTCAATAATTATTACTATACAAAACTGAATATACATAACATCCATTAATTGTTTGCCCTCCCTCATGACAGTCATCAATCATTTCAATGAATGTGATACTTGCACACAAATAAAAAATAGTAATATCTGAATTAATTTAGCAAACTGTTGGTTCTGTCAATAATTATACTATATAAAAGACCTAAGGTTTGCATGTCGAAAAATTCTTCCATTATCTCGGAGTTGCATGTCAAAATGTAGTTGGGACCTTTGTTCGTAATTTCATATATATACTTTTTCGAAACAGACTTGGGTATGCAAAATGGTGACACCTAGAAGTACTTCTAAAGTTATAGAAATTATATTTGATCAGGAAAAGATCACATGAATGGGACTGGGGGCTAGGAAAGTCTCTTCATGGCAACATTTTGAATCTTCTTTAAAACAATTTAGACAAAATTTTTTTGGATTGCTGTGATGGTAGTACTAAAAATGGCAATAGAAGACATGATTGCATAGTGTGAAACTATCATGATTGCTGAACTTGTTTAAGCCCAATCAACAATTGAATAAATTCTGGAGCAGAATAATCTTCTCAAATCATGTGGTGGTTTTATGTCTAATGAATATCATTGTTCTTATAATTAAATTTATAATTTTGAACATGTTTATGTTTATATATATATATATATATATATATCCTGAACCCGTACCCAGGGAAAAAACAATCCCCTTGTATGGTTATATAAGGACAGTCTAATATACTATATGATATTTTACTTGGTGGTGACCCAAAAAAGTACTTTTATCTGATCTGTTTATAATATTAATGGGGGTATCATTTCTTTGATGACAAAATATTCAAAATTATATCTCATAAAGAAAATAAAGCATTTGATCTTTGTCTTTATTTTCTTTCCAATTTTTGACTTAACATTACAATCATTAAACTGATATTTTATAAATGCCGCAAACTTTTCTGAGTACAAAAATAATAACTTTCTGAAACAGAATAAATTTTGAGACTTACCTTTCTCTTGTAACTTTGAGATCTTGTTTTTGGTTCCAAGGATGAGAAAATTTTCTCCTTGCTCAAATGGTGGGTTGGTGTTCTAGCAAATCTTTAATCTCACAGAGACCTGCTTTAGTTTTGATACCATATTGAATTTATGCGTATTAAAATACTAGAAGAGACATCAATTCAGAAGAGGCATGAATAAAAAATGACTTCATTGATGCAAGAATGTTACTTTATGCATGCTTTGGTTTTTCGAATGTTATCATTACATGCTTATGCGTGATTTAATTTTCACTCAACAAATAACATCCTTTATTAATAGGCTCATTGTGTTAAACTATTCGAACATCTAAAGTTAGTTTTAATTTGAAACTAGTGGCACTGATGGCTTCAGTCTTATCCAACTTTAAAACTCACCACCTTCTATTAGAGAAGTGGTCCTCAATTCCACTACAAAGTGGGGACTTGTTAAATATGCATGGCATTGGTCAGCATAAATGAGACACTCCATGCTCTGTTAAATAATAGTGAACTCTAAGAAAGAAAAAACTAAGCTCCTGCAGATATGTCAGTTTGTTTGTATCTTATATATAATAGCCGAAATATGACTGGTATATCCTTCAGATGTCTACAAAGTAGATCTGAGTAGAGCTGAAGCAGTTGAACAAAACCTGTAAACAGAAAAGACAAGGAAACAACTCGCTGATGCAATTCAACACACAGAAACTTGTTGCTTGCCTCCTAGTAAATACAATGGGCAATAACCCGATGGAGACACTAGTTGGATGTGAATCATGTAACACCATTCAAAGCCCTTAGTTCCTGGATGGGTTTGGGTGCAGCAAGAACAGGAGGGAAGGCAATCAATTCACAAATGTCCTCTCCTGACAGACACCAATGAGCACAATCTCCTATAAAATCCTAGAATATACTCTGACCCTTCTTTTGCTGTTGCTTGATAAATGTCTGAAACAGATTTTTAAAAGCCTTTTGTATCAAAAAGCTATGATCTCACTGTATTGAATCTCTTTCAATCAAGTGTTACCATTTGATATGATAGCCATTTTAATGTGTCCATTGATATATGTACTTCTCTCAGTACTTCTCCCTGCAGCTTGCTACAGAAGCCAAAGGGAATTTTCAAGCTCAGTCATTATATAAATAAATTGTTATCTCTTATCAATTTGTTGTATAAGCTTACAATAGATGAAAAAGATAAATGGGCATTAATGTTCTAATGTAGTTAATATTTACGCATAATTACTTGGAGAAGATGATTGATGGCATCTCTAATGTTATTAATGTTGATTGGCTCTATACGGCATTGCACATGCAATCAGAAGATATATGTAAAAGTGAAATTAGATTCAACTTTCTGTTGCAAGTATTGTGGATTATCTTACATGATTTACTTCATCATGGAGAATATTTTAAGATGTATTTTGATTATCCCTGCCTTGTTGTAAGTTGATGAGAGATTAATTATTGATTTTTTGGTGTTACTAAACAGGAATGAGTGATCTTTGTTCTCCCATGGTTGTTTTGCAAAAAAACGAAGCTGATGCTTTTTGGTGCTTTGAACACTTGATGCGGAGAATGGTATCTCACATGATTGTGCCTGTATTTTTTTTATGATAATCTCTTTTTTAATGCATTATTTACTCTTCTTAATTTATTTGTGTAGATAAAAGTTTGAGTTTTAAAGAAAAGAAAAATCAAACAAAGTGTAATGTACATAGACATCTTTGTAAGCATTTAGCATGTTTTTGTTTTTCTGTTTGTAAATTGATAAAATGATTGCTTTTTGCTTTCACCAAAGCTTCTAGAGACAGTATACGTTGCTGCTGAAGAACAAGGTTCTATCATATGTTGTCTGCACAGAAAACAACTGTGAACCATCATTTTTGCGAAGTCTTAGTTGCTGGTGAATCAGGTTGTGCCTTTGTCATGCTGAAGGAAGTTTCATGTGCAATTTCCTACACAGGGTTCCCAGACCGATCAATCTTTTAACTTTGATCAATTAATTGTATACTTGCATCTAAATAAGGTTTGAAGAAAAAATAATTCATTAGTAAGTTCTTCATGGACTTAATGACCAAGCCAAATCATCCTGAGCTTTGCCAACAATGGTGCTAGAATCTTCGATTTGGAAACAATATTTAATTTAATTTCTTGCTGAATACAAATAGACTTATAGGAAACACACATTGGTCACATGGCAAGAATGTTTGCTTATAATTTACGTATTGTGTATGACCACATAAATAGGACTTATTTCATTATTCTTACGTGCAATGTAAAGTATCTCCATATGAAATTGGATTTTCCAACTGATGGAGAGATCTTTGTTCTTTGACAGAGTACTCGTAACATAAATTCCAATCGATGTAATGTATGTAGGAAGAATTAATGTCACATACAACAATTGAACATGATCGGTTGTATCCAACCATGCCCATCTATATGCTCTTTGGTAGGTTGAAGTGCCTTAGTGTAAGTTTCCACAGCTAAGAAGAGATCGGTTAACCAAATTCACTGAGGATATCTAATTAGCTCCTGTTTTTGTCAATATTGTTGAATCTTATGGGGCACCTCGCCGAATGGGTTATTGATGCTAACAAGGATAGGGGGTCAAATTATTGACAAACCATGCTTGCAGCCATGCCATAGGTTCTTTCAATAGATCCAAATTCATCAGATAAATTCAGATTTTTTCATTGAAAATGCTATAAATAGACGTTGCTGCTACTAAACAAACATTATAGATTAATATTTGAATGCCACAAACAAATTGCGACTGACAGATTTTGACAGAGCACAAGAGGTCGCTACAGGCAGCTACAAATCATGCTATGTGAAGCTACAGAGCTTGCTGTGACTCCTACAGGAATTTACAGTTCATACCATTTGCAGTTATAGAAACTGGTACAGGCAGATTTTTCTACAGCCATACTTTACTCACTTTTCCTTTTCTGTTCCAAGAGCAGCCTTCTCTTTTCTCATATATTGTAAGCAACACAGTAATATTTTCTAGTTATACAGAGAGCTAGTTATACAATTAGTTGATCCTATTTTCTACAAATCAAATTTTATCTCCTTCAGCTCAGCTCTTAACCATCTACGTTAGTATTTGAGCTACTCAACAAACACACTGTAATAAATTTATATAATTAACACAGTGATGTATGAAGTTATGAACAACCTTGAAATATACCTTTCTATGGTTTCCGACTATTCCCATTGAAATATATATTTGTTTTTTGTTTTCTTATGCATAGAATGATATGATATTCACAAATATTAAAGAAGCAACAATAGCTATTCCCAAATATGAAATCAGCTGAATAAGATTGACACTTCTGATATAAATTATCTCTGGAACAAATTTCTGATGCAATTTTCTGATATGAAGTCCTTATCAGTCGACAGTGAACTTTTACATACAAATTCAGTGAATGAAAAATTAATACATACTCTGATCTTCTACAATGAAGCTGGATACCAAAGCTTGGCTGACGATAATGATATTTCTTGGCCTGTAGCAGCTAACTGGTAATCTTCATACCTGCTGTATGTGCACAGAGCTGTCCAACTGTGCTTCACCAACCCTTTAACCTCTGCAAACTGCTACATTCCACTTGAAAACTGCTGGTGTACTGATTAAATAAGTGGCATCATGACAATGAAGACTGAAACTTACCCTTAATCTCAGCGATTCTACCTTGGAAGGAATTGCTCCACTTTGGAACCTCATGTCCCCTTTACCTCCCACAAAATGTCATGGCCAGCTTTCAATAAATATAAGCCTTAAAAAAAAAGGGTGCAACTGAGCTGTGAAATTCTCATGCCCCTATTCAAAATTGATAATTTCGCTTTTAATTACCAAACACTCCTCACATTTGGATGGCTGTTTTTCTTCAATCATATGGTACGACCAAGCCATGATTTATTATTTTTTAACCAGCAAATAAAATTTATAAATTACAGTCAGGCTTGGAATAATTTATTTCATAAAGGTTTTGGAATTCGACAATAAACATGTATTCACATGTAAATTACTTCTTGCATTCAGCACAAATTTGACCTTTGTATGAAGCCAACAATGAGAACCAGAAGGTTTTTTGTCTTGCGATTCTTGGATAAATCAAGAGGATTTTCTTTTTCAGGGTAAAATATGAACCAAAGCTGAAAGTTCTCCAAAATGAGGTTTTCTAAATTGATGAAGAAGAGAATAAAAACCTTTTTTCCAATAATTGATTTTTTAATCCCTTTTCCATCCAACAAATTTGACCTCTGTATGAAGCCAACAATGTGAACTAGAAGGTTTTTTGTCTTTTGATTCTTGGATAAACCAAGAGGATTTTCGTTTTCAGGGTAAAATATGAACCAAAACTCAAAGTTCTCCAAAACGAGGTTTTCTAAATTGATGAATAAGAGAATAAAAACCTTTTTTCCAATAATTGATTTTTTAATCCCTTTTCCATCCAACAAATTTGACCTCTATTTGAAGCCAACAATGAGAACCAGAAGGTTTTTTGTCTTTCAATTCTTGGATAAACCAAGAGGATTTTTGTTTTCAAGGTAAAATATGAACCAAAGCTCAAAGTTCTCCAAAATGAGGTTTTTTAAATTGATGAAGAAGAGAATAAAAACCTTTCTTCCAATAATTGATTTTTTAATCCCTTTTCCATCCAACAAATTTGAACTTTGTATGAAGCCAACAATGAGAACTGAAAGGTTTTTTGAATTTCGATTCTTGGTTAAACCAAAAGGATTTTCATTTTCAAGGTAAAATATGAACCAAAGCTCAAAGTTCTCCAAAATGAGGTTTTCTAAATTGATGAAGAAGAGAATAAAAACCTTTTTTTTCCAATAGTTGATTTTTTTATCCCATTTCCATCCAAAACTAAAAGTAATTAAAATTATTTTTAAAATTAAATTTTCACCTTTTTCTTACAAACTCAAGTAATTACCTTTTTAAAATAATTAAATATAAATTGTCTTTAGTTTTTCACTTTTGGACAATTTAAATGCTTAGCCATTTAATAATTTAATTATTTTCTATACAACCACCAAATTTATAGAAAATATTAACAAGTTCAAATATGAATTTTGACCATACCACCAATACCTTAAGTGAATAGGATATCAATCTATATGAAAGTTGGTGCTCTCCAAAAAAGTTGAAGTTTCCAAAAATGTTGGAATGAATTGGAAAAGGGACATTACAAACCTACTTACATTTCACCATTTCAATATGGCATAATGACTACAATCTACCAACCTATAGTATATTACAAATAATTTACTATGTGTAACAATTCTAACATTGTACATCCTTAGGTGGGACTAAGCCTCGATGAATAGTACTGATGTGATCTTGTGTGCGGTAGTAGTACATCTTCATCACCTTCCTTGGCGACCATTGTCTTTGACTTAATTATCCTTTTAGCTCTGGATTGCCACTTTAGCAATAATCCAATCATTCAGTGAGGGACATAGCTCACTTAGCCTTATTAATCTTTATGGTCTTGTGGATCACAAATCTTCACATGAAGTTCTCATGTCCCCTTTTTGAGAAATCAAAATAATTTAATAATTTAATATTAAGTTGCTTGAAATAACTTTATTTAATAAATAAAGTGCAACTAATATTTTATTGCTAAATTAAAAAGTCAAGGTGATATTTAATATTAAGTTCAAAGTGGTGAATAGAATGCAAAAATAAATATCAGAAAAAAAAAGGAAAATTATTTTAGTTGCCCTAAAAGTGTCTCTAAAAGGAGTTTTGGAAAGAGAAAGCATTCTTGGTACTTTCATTTGACAAAACTCAAGTGTGGAGAGGTGAGCAGCAGTTCATCTTTTGCCCTAGGATGAAAACCCTACGGAAAAATTGGTTTCAGGGATGAAAACTCCCCAACCAATTCTTGATGGACTCATTCAAAATTCACAAGTGCACTTAATTTGGTGATTACAGAGATTTAGCAACATAATCTTTAATGTAATAGCTAATTGAAGACTTTTCAGGTATTGTGTTGTGGCTCTTCCCAGTTTAAGTCTTTGGAAATGTAAATACATAAATTATTTCTTTAATACAAGAGAAATTGGTGAGAGTTATGAAGATCAAAAAAGTAGCGGCATATTCAAAATTCCCCTAGCTGCCATTCTAAGACTATCGTTCCATGTTAAAGAGTCATGGGAATATTCATATTTCATCGAAGGTTTTTTTCTGGAGGAATCCTATGGTCTTAAGGACTGCATATCCCATCGTCCGACTTTGAGTGATGTTTGGAAAGGTTTAAAAAGTGATCACCTACCTTTTTGAAGAGTTGTATGGCTGTAGGAAGGTTGGAAAGAATATTTAAAAGGTATCACTGATTTTCTTAGGAGTTTTAGTGCTGATAGGAGTCTATTAATTTCAGTCGCCCAACTTGGAGGTGAAGCTTGAAGGGTAAGAAGGAATAACAGCCACTTGTGAAGGAATCATGGCTTCCTGAAAGGTAAATGGTTAAGGTCCCTAGTGAGAATATGACTGTCAAAGACTAGCTGCAGCTCTTTTGAAGACTTGAAAATTTAATATTTTGTTTGCAGTTGGCCTCATTGGGGTAGTGTGGGGCTCAAAAAAGGTTAAAAAGTGATAGAATCCTAGTGCCATTGGGAGTCTTATATCCCTGCTGTCCAGCTTAAGGTGCTAGCTAAAAGCAAAAAGGGGAACTGGAGATTCTTTGTCAAATCTTGGGTTTTGAGAAATATATGTGGACCTTTAGGAGAGGCAAATAAGTTCAGTTAACATGCAGATTGGTCAGCCAAAAAGCCAACACAAATGGGGGAAAAGGTAACCTTTTAAAGCCGTATTGCTGTTAGGACTTCCTATCACAGCCACTACACATAAAGATTAAGTTTCAAGGCTTGGAGAGGGGGCATAGGAGTATACAGACCTGCAGCCAGCAAGAACAGTCATATCAGCAGCTTACAAGTGGAGGTTAGAATCATTTCCAACTCTGTAAATTGAATGTGATGGTGAATTTTATATCAATAATAAGTATTTCTGTTGAGTTCCTATTGTAAAATTTCAGTATTAGTTGAATAGAAAACTGCTTCTCTGTGTTTAAGATATGGAAATTATGTTAAACAATTGTTGAAATAAATATTGAGAATGCAAAAATCAGAATATAGTGAATACTGCAGTATTAAATCATTGGCATTTCATCAAACATTTGACCCTACATGAGAAATTTAGTTGAGTTCATTACAGAAGTGCTTCTGCAGTTTCTGCATTATTTTCTGTGGTACTTGTCTTGCCAATGAGAATGGGATTGCCACCCTCAATTAAAAGACTTGTTTGAATGTTGGGTACTACCAAGTACCAACTATGCACCCATAGAAAAATATAACTTATCAGTCTTTTAGGTTCACAAAGTCATGTTTTGGGTTACTGATTTATGGTAAAACAATTATATCTAAAAACCCACAAGATCAGAAGTGATCCTTTTGCAAGATAGGTTACAAATTACAATTTTTAAATTTTACCCGTGCTGGCAAAGTTTCTGAAATATACTCCTTAATTTTTGCCTTTAATTTTCAGTCACAACAATGCAAATCATGCACCCGTTAAGGATTAGCTCTAAACCAAAACACAGCTGAAACAACTCTAACCAAGAATGCGCCCTAAAACCATTTAAGGAGGAGGGGCCGGCATATGGTCAGAGGATCCCTAGGATCTAATAACTTGATTAACAACTGAAAATAGAGAGCTAAACTCAACACCAAAAATGTGCACGCAAGATCCTTTTGCAAGGCGAGGTGCTAACATATGGTGGAGTGCTAGATATTAAACTGAAATACAACTTCTTCTGCTGATGCAGGCATCCACAAGCGGTGGGAATACTCCACTTATTTCGTGGGTGTGATTATTACAAACATTTAAAAGCAGCAAGCCAACCAATTAACCTCACTTCCACTTAAACTGTGGGGCGTATACAATCCACACAACCACTTTATTATGTTGGGGGAATACAACAAAGTAAATTGTAGCAAACAAACAAATTGTTGTTAGTACTACTAAATAGCTTACAAACGATTAATAAACAGGTGCAATGTATCAACCATGAATTCCCAAAATGAGCAATGGTTAGAGTATCACTTCCTCTAACATTTACAATGCCAAAATGATATAGAAAGAAACTTAGAATAGCATTATAACAATTTCAAACTAATCTGATCAAAAACAGGAAATACAAAAAATCAGATGAGCAAAGAGAGAATTCACCAAATTGGACGTATCTTCTTCAATTCAGCACGGAAAGCTCTCAAACCACAGCCAATCAACAGCTAAGAGCTAGGCGTCCAATCTCCATTGAGAAAACGAGCCCAAAACAGAGAGAAACAACTAGCACGATTCCCAAGGCAGTCAAGAAGGAAGGTACGGCCTCCAGGAAGAGTCGACCTTCTCCCAAAAATCAGAAACTCAATGATAAAATCTGCAAACTTGAAGAAAGGGGCGCCCTCCATAGTAGAACAGCATGGGCTAACACCCAGAATGAAACCAAAATCTAAATTGAAGCTATGAATAGAAAATAGCTTCAACCAGGCCAAATCAGCAACTTGCAAAAACAGGTTTTACATCAGCAACCTGTTCGATTCAAACAATTGAAGCTCCATCTGTATTTCAAAGTGAAATACAACCATGATGATCCACATAGGAAGCCATAGTTGCAGGCCCGAAGGATGGATTGAATTCGCTAAGCTTCCCCTTAGCCAGGTTCTGGATTCAAACCGGCAGCATAACCTTACTATTCAATTTCCAAGATACCATACAAAGGAAAAGGCGCCAATATATAAGCTTTCACCAAAAGAAGATGAAACATTTGAACTTCCAAGAAACTCTTCCTTTTCCCAAAAGGGATGCCAATCTCCAAAAAGGCTTCATTTAAAAACAAATAAACTCTTTATTCCACCCTACAAGTCATCCCACTTTAGATAATGAACAAACATTTATTAAAATATTAAATGTAACTTACTTTATGGCCCCAACTTAAAAACCACTTGAAGTCATTAAGCTAGGCATGGGGTACAACTCCAAAACACATTTTTAACTAAGTACGAACTTAGTCCAAGGCACAAACCACCATCAAACTGGAAACTAAGATATTACCAAAATCTGGATAATGAACTGCACAACACTGTTGATGAAGATACTGCCAAAATAGACTTACTAAAAATAGCCACTGCTAAAAATAGTAAAAACACATCAAAACCATAGTAAACCCAGTTGAGCAGGAAACACTAGAAATCCTAATTTGCTTACTGAATAGCCTACAGATTTCCGGAAATAGGCTAACAGTTCATAACAAGGTCATTACTGAAAAGGGGATATTACAGTCCGCCCTTCCCAGAATTGCTTGTCCCAAAGCAATTGCAAATCCGGATGCTGCAAAATCTGCTCATTTTCCCATGTAGCATCCTTTATAGGCAAATTCTTCCACTTAACCAAAAACTCCTTGATTGACCTTTTCCTTAAAGAGCATTCTCTAAACTCAATAATTGCCTCGGGAATCAAAACAAGTTGTCCTTCCTCATCCAATGGAGGCAATTTTGTTGATGCAACACATTTATGACCCAAAGCTTTCTCAAGTCTGGAAACATGAAACACATTGTGCACCTTGCTGCTCGACGGTAATTCTAACTCATTAGCCACTTCTCCCACTCTTTTGATGACCTTGAAAGGCCCATAAAAACGTGGCTTAAGTTTTTCAGCCCCACCCTTCTTGAGAATAGACTGCCTGTAAGGTTGGAGTCTCAAATATACCAAATCACCAACCTCAAAAGATCGCTTAGTACGCTGTTGGTCAGCATATAATTTTTGTTGATTCTGAGCATGCTGAATGTTGTCCCTCAAGGACTTGAGAATGTCTTGACTTTGTTGCAACTTATCCTTTGCCTGAGGAGCTCTACAATTGCCAAAAACAAGATCTACAAAGCTTGGAGCTTCATACCCATACAAAGCCATGAAATGAGACATTCTGATAGACATATGATAAGATGAATTATAACAATATTCACCCAAGTGGAGCCATCTCACCCATGCTTTTTGCTATCTTGAGACAGTTTCTAAGATAACCCTCCAACCACTTATTGACAATTTCAGTTTGTCCGTCAGTTTGAGGGTGATAACTAATGCTCGGAGGAAGCACTGTACCACATAATTTAAACAACTCTTGCCAAAAGGTGCTAAAAAATTTACTATCTCTATTACTCACAATATTCTTTGGAATCCCATGCAACCGAAACACCTCATGGAAGAACAAATCAGCAACTTGTGCTGCTGTAAATGAACTAGTAATGGCCAAGAAATGAGCGAACTTGTTCAATCTATCAACCACAACAAAGATACAATCCCTTCTTTGCACCTTTGGCAACCTCGTAATAAAATCCATAGAAATACTCTCCCATTTCTGATTCGGAATTGGTAAGGGCTGCAAGTAACTAGCAGGAAAAACATGCTCATTTTTATTTGCTTGACATATATGACATTCTCTTACATAATTCAAAACTTCATTTTTTAACCCTTTCCATGAAAATCTTTCAAAAATCTGTTTGTAAGTCTTGAAGTAACCCTGGTGACCAGCAAGAGGTATGTCATGGAATGAAAGTAGAATCTTCTTTTTTAACTTGGAATCTGATGCCAAAAAGATTCTATCTTTATAGTAGATTAGCCCCTCAACCAGCTTATATCTATCATCCTAAAAAGTGCCTTCAACAATGCTGGTTGCAAAAGAATTCTTAGCATAATCTGCTAAAATCTGCTCCTTCCATTCTGCAGAAATCTCAGATAAGGAACACAAATAAGGCTTCCTAGATAATGCATCAGCAACTATGTTATTTTTCCCTTTGACATATTCAATGTCAAAGTCGTAAGCTTGTAGCTTACTCACCCATTTATGTTGCCTCTCATTCAAATCCTTATGATGCAAAAAGTGTCTTAAGACTATTATGATCAGTTTTAACAATGAATTTACTCCCAACCAAGTACTACCTAAACTTGGCTAATGCATGCATGATTGCAAGCATTTCTTTGTCATAAATTGAATAAGTCCTTTCAGCTCCCCTTAATTTTCTGCTCTCAAAGACAATGGGATGCTTGTCTTGCATGAGAACAACTCCAATTCCTTCTCCCGAAGCGTCACATTGTAACTCAAAAGTTTTGGAGAAGTCTGGTAAGGCCAAAACTGGACATGAGCTCATTATTTGTTTGAACTTATCAAAAACCTCTTGAGCATTTTGAGACCATGCAAATGCTCCCTTCTTAGTGAGGTCAATCAAAGGAGCAGCCATGTGAGAGTATCCTTTGATAAACCGTCGGTAGAAACCACAAAGTCCTAAGAATCCCTTCAGATGTGTCAAATTCTTAGGTGGAGGCCAATCCAGGACTGCCTTGATTTTATCAGGATTAACTCTAACTCTCTTAGAGTTGATTATATGGCCAACGTAGAGTAGTTCTTCCATTCCTAATTCACACTTTGATTCCTTGGCATATAGGCATTCTGATTCAAGGATACTAAGCACCTCATCTAAATGTTTGAGATGCTCCTTCCAAGACTTGTTGTAGATGAGAATATCATCGAAGAAGATCAACACAAATTTCCTCATTTGCTTCTGAAAGATTTTGTTCATGCAAGACTGAAAGGTTGTTGGAGCATTAGTCAAACCAAACGGCATGACTGGAAATTCATAATGCCCAAAATGACATCGAAAAGTAGTTTTCTCAATGTCAGCTTCTCTCATCCTAATTTGATGGTACCCAGATCTGAGATCAATCTTAGAAAAATACATTGCACCATGAATCTTGTCAAGAAGCTCATCAATTCTAGGAATAGGATATCGGTTCTTGATAGTTTTTTGATTTAATGCACAGTAATCAACACACATGCGCATGGTACCATCTTTCTTTTTTACAAGAACCACAGCTAAAGCAAAAGGGCTTTTGCTTGGACGAATATGACGCATCTCCAAAAGCTCTTTGATGGATTTTTCAATCTCATCCTTCTGCTTCTTGGGATACCTGTAGGGAGTAGTAATAACTGGTTTTGCCCCATCTTCAAGCTCAAAAATATGTTCAGCCCCCCTTTCAGGTGGCCTTCCAGGAGGTATACTGCCAAAAACTTTACTCCTCTTTGTGATTAAAGACTGAACATCTGGGTGGTAGTGTCTTTTGTCCTCCATTGGACTAGAGGGCAGAATTAAACATTCAACTGCCCTTTCAACATGATCATGCCAAATCAACTTCTCCATTCTTTTGAAAGACACAATTCGAGGACCTCCATTGGACAATCCTCTTAAAACCACCATTTTTCCCTCTGCCTGGAACTTCAATTCCATTGTTTGTAAGTTCAAAGTGATCTCACTAAGAGATCGCAGCCACTGAATCCCAAGCAAAACATCCCTTTCTCCAATTCCTACAACATAGAAATCGTCTTTGAATTCATAAGTTCCCAATTGCATGGATAGGTTGGAGATCTTTCGGTTGCAAGAAATTGTGAATCCATCTGCTACCATGACTTTGAATCCTTCAAATTTTTCAGTCTTGAGCCCTCTTCTTGCAACTAGCCCTTCATCAATGAAGTTATGTGTTGCTCCAGTATCAATGAGAGCAACCATTCTCTGCCCACTAAGCATACCACGAACCCTGAAAGATTCATTCTTCTGGAAACTAGTTAGCTGAGAAAAGGTATCTCCACTTCCTTGCCCTTTTTTAGGTTCTTCAGGAACTTTTTCCTCATCACTATACTCATATTCATATTGCTGTTCTGGAAAATCATATTCTGATTCATAATCAGAATAAGCTCCCATGTGATGTGAAAAACCTTTACCATAGCATCTATGCCCTCTAGACCATGGTTCATGACATGTATAATAAACCCCCTCTTTTCTTAACTTCTCACGCAGCTCTTCATCCATTTTAGGTGGAAATGTTTTGAATGGAGTAGGGAATTGTTTCTTTTCCTTCTTATGAACAAATGGTTTTGAAGGAAACTTAGGCCTTGGAGCAGCCAATTCCATGTTTCTAGCTTTCCTTATTGCTTCCTCAAGACTTGGTGGATCGAATGCTTTAACCCACCTTTTCAAAGGCTCCATAAGACCTTCAGAGAACAATACAACAAGCCTTCTCTCAGTGATGTTGGGCACCATCACATAAAGTCTTTGAAAATCAATAATATAAGAATCCAAGGAACCCTACTGTTTCAATTGAGCAAGCTCATGGAACTTGATTTCTGGATCCTTGGTATCAAATCTTTCGATCAGCTTGTTGGTAACTTCTTCATATGTATGAATGAGGTTATGGCCAAGAGTGACCAAACCGTGGTACCACCACTCGTGTGCTGCTCCATCCAAATGCAAAGTTGCAAATTTGATGGCGTCTTCTTCTGGCATAGGCCTGAGTGATAGGTAATTGTCCAATTTTTGGATCCATGAACGAGCTGTGCACTTGTCACTTCCATCAGAATGAACCAAGGTGACTTTGGCAAGTGCTTGTTGGTAGTCCAACTTGGGACCCATAGGAGCTCGAAAATCCTTTTTCCCGCCTCTTCCTTTCTTCTGATTCATATATTGATCAAAAGTTAAATTCTCTCTGATTTCATAGGGAAGAGAGACATACTCCATGTAACTTTGTCTTACTTCATCTGCCATGGGGACTTCGGGCTTGGCAGAAGCTTCCATCCTAGGAGTGAAGGAAGGAAGGAGAGGTCTAGGGGCTGATTCCCTTGAATTTGCAACATGTTGCCCAACTGTTCTACCTCTTGGTTCTGAATTAGAACCACTAGAATCTGATCCTTGCTTTTGCTGGGGTGTGATTACTTGCTGATCCATTTTTGCAAGTAGTCTTGACATCATGTCCAGCATTGCATCAAACTTCTTTTCAACTCTAGAATCACTGTCATCATTAGTCTCATTGGCTGGTCCCTTACCCTTGTCAGCCATACTGTCAACTGATGTTTCTTGGTTTCTCAAAACCTCTGAAAAGGTGTCAATCTCAGGAAGCTGAAACTGAACTCTGTTTCCTCTAGTGTAGCAACGGAATTCTTTGTCACTCATCTGTCACTGAAGCACGAACACACAGGATGGCAGGAAAACAGGCTCTGATACCACTGAAATATACCCCTTAATTTTTGCCTTCAATTTTCAGTCACAACAATGCAAATCATGCACCCGTTAAGAATTAGCTCTAAACCAAAACACAACTGAAACAACTCTAACCAAGAATGCGCCCTAAAACCATTTAAGGAGGAGGGGCGGGCATATGGTCAGAGGATCCCTAGGATCTAATAACTTGATTAACAACTGAAAATAGAGAGCTAAACTCAACACCAAGAATGTGCACGCAAGATCCTTTTGCAAGGCGAGGTGCTAACATATGGTGGAGTGCTAGATATTAAACTGAAATACAACTTCTTCTGCTGATGCAGGCATCCACAAGTGGTGGGAATACTCCACTTATTTCGTGGGTGTGATTATTACAAACATTTAAAGGCGGCAAGCCAGCCAATTAACCTCACTTCCACTTAAACTGTGGGGGGTATACAATCCACACAACCACTTTATTACGTGGGGGGAATACAACAAAGTAAATTGCAGCAAACAAACAAATTGTTGTTAGTACTACTAAACAGCTTACAAACGATTAATAAACAGTTGCAATGTATCAACCATGAATTCCCAAAATGAGCAATGGTTAGAATATCACTTCCTCTAACATTTACAATGCCAAAATGATATAGAAAGAAACTTAGAATAGCATTATAACAATTTCAAACTAATCTGATCAGAAACAGGAAATACAAAAAATCAGATGAGCAAAGAGAGAATTCACCAAATTGGACGCATCTTCTTCAATTCAGCTCGGAAAGCTCTCAAACCACAGCCAATCAACAACTAAGAGCTAGGCATCCAATCTCCATTGAGAAAACGAGCCCAAAACAGAGAGAAACAACTGGCACGATTCCCAAGGCAGTCAAGAAGGAAGGTACGACCTCTAGGAAGGGTCGACCTTCTCCCAAAAATCAGAAAATGATAAAATCTGCAAACTTGCAGAAAGGGGCGCCCTCCACAGTAGAACAGCATGGGCTAACACCCAGAACGAAACCAAAATCTAAATTGAAGCTATGAATAGAAAATAGCTTCAGCCAGGCCAAATCAGCAACTTGCAAAAACAGGTTTTACATCAGCAACCTGTTCGATTCAAACAATTGAAGCTCCATCTGTATTTCAAAGTGAAATACAAACATGATGATCCACCTAAGAAGCCATAGTTGCAGGCTTGAAGGATGGATTGAATTCGCTAAGCTTCCCCTTAGCCAAGTTCTGGATTCAAACCAGCAGCATAACCTTACTATTCAATTTCCAAGATACCATACAAAGGAAAAGGCGCCAATATATAAGCTTTCAACAAAAGAAGATGAAACATTTGAACTTCCAAGAAACTCTTCCTTTTCCCAAAAGGGACGCCAATCTCCGAAAAGGCTTCATTTAAAAACAAATAAACTCTTTATTCCACCCTTCAAGTTGTCCCACTTTAGATAATGAACAAACATTTAATAAAATATTAAATGTAACTTACTTTATGGCCCCAACTTAAAAACCGCTTAAAGTCATTAAGCTAGGCGTGGGGTACAACTCCAAAACACAATTTTAACTAAGTACGAACTTAGTCCAAGGCACAAATCACCATCAAACTGGAAACTAGGATATTACCAAAATCTGGATAATGAACTGCACAACACTGTTGATGAAGATATTGCCAAAAATAGACTTACTAAAAATAGTAAAAACACATGAAAACCACAGTAAACCCAGCTAAGCAGGAAACATTGGAAATCCTAATTTGCTTACTGAATAGCCTACAGATTTCCGGAAATAGGCTAACAGTTCATAACAAGGTCATTACTGAAAAGGGGACATTACAGCCTCTATGTGAAACTGCCTCCTGGTTAAAAATCTATACAATTCTTTTGTTCCTCTGGCCTCTAGGTAGACTTATAGGTAACTTAAAGTTTTCTTTCCAAAAATTTGAACTATATAATTTTTTTGTAAACTAAAAAAATATCTATAATACTAAACAACAAATCAACTTGCCCTAATTTTTATGAAACAAACTTTAATACTAAATTGTTTATAAACTCAGAAAATTTATGTTTTTTTCTAGCTTAAAGCACTACTCCTGAGCTTTGGGATTTGTCACTATGACTCCGATAATCATGTTGTTCTGTATAAACACCTTCCCTATCGGTTCTCACACTTCTGGACATGCTAGTTGATTCAAATGCCACACCAACAGCAATAAAATAGTGATTTTCGAATACCCTTTCCAGACTGCTAGACATCTTTCAATAAAGCACCTTCACTCTTTTCATGTAACTGATTTTAAATCACATTGGCACAAGTTTCAATAAGCAACATTCAATTACTATCTTCAGGCATAAAACACCGACTTGAATGCCTCCTTACCACAGGTTTTTCACTTTTAATAAACAGCAATAAATAATTGTTTTTGGATGCCTTTTTACTGCTGCACCAACTTATCACAATGGCCTTTATTCTTACTTCACATTGTCATTCTTTTTATGCTGCTGCAATCACACTGTGCTTAGACACATTGTATCCTTGCACTTCTATACATCTTCATAGGGGCCTTGTGATGTCCCCATCTTACGAACAACAAAACGATAAGTATATATCCTATGTAACTGTATTATTCTAAACAAAGAAGATCATTATTTCTATAAATGTATATTAAATATTTATTTGTATTATTTATATATATAATACAAATGAATATACATAGTAAATAAATAAACATATGAAGATAAAAATACCAATAGATGTTAAAATATATATATATATATATAAATATAATATACCCATATATACAACTAAATCGAAATACTTTGTATGAAATAAACAAAACATTATCTTGCAAAGCTAATCGCGTTTTGTGAATAGGTGCGTGCGGGAAAGGTCGCGCGGGAAGGACGCACCTGGCAAGAAAGATTAAATAGAGAAGACATGGGAGATACCAAGGGGGGAAAAAAGAGAGAGAGAGAGTGAGAGAATGCCAGTGGAGCCATCGACCCACTAAAGAAGATCCGTCATCACCACATCAGGAAGCAGCAACGCAAGTTCCGTAGCCAGGAGTATTCACGATCATTCACAGAGTCCAATTCCTACTCGGGTTTCGATCGAAGGGCGACGCCAACTTTGGGTGGAGCACTGAGGATCGCCCCAAAAGCTTCCCTCAAACAAGTACTGGCACGGGAAATCTTGAAGGTTATTCTCATCACCAAATCGTCGATAGCTCGAGCCATATAAAATTCACTAAAGCCTTGCAAGGACGTCTCAACAGGGACAGGTCCCGCACTCAATCCAAGGATTATCAATTGTCCCAGGCAATCACCCAATACATTCAGTATTTTTGGTTGCCTGTTATTAATATTTTTTGGGACATCTGCATTGAATCTGGAAGTAATTCAATTTCTGAGACAAATTAAATAAGATCAGGATTAATAAGAAGTGATCCTTTCCAGTACAATTTTTGAGATAGTAAATAATAAAATATGAATTGAAATTGATGCTTGCAAGTTTGATATCTGTATAAAAACCTCTATCTATTTCTGTAGCCAAATTGAGAAGGTTTATCATAGTGGTATCAGAGCATAATCCTGCCAACCTGTAGGAAGAAAGTGAATGAAAACTTACGAAAAGAAGGGAACGATGGTTGATAAATTGGCCCAAGAGCTTAAAACATTTATGGAGCAAACAAATGAAAAATTCAAAAGAACAAATCATCTCATTCTACAAACCCTTCAAAGCATGAACAGTCATCACACTCAAGAGAAAACCAATCCAAGGAAAGAGATTCACTCCAATCACTCCGAGAATGAACATTCGACCAGAAGTTCAGCACTAAGGCCAACCCTGCCTCCTTTCCTTCCAAACACTAGTGACATAGAAGAAAGCAAAGAGCAAAATGCCTATAGTACGGAAGATATTGCTATCATGTACGTTGGACTAGATCCAGCAGTGCAGAAATTGGTGTCCTTCAAAGAATACTATGAGGTCAAAACACAAGCCAACTCAAGCAAAAGAAAGATTCAAACCAGCAAGGACCTAAGATCTCGGGTTAATAAGATGACATTACCTCCTTTCGACGGCTTAGGGAAGAATACAGCACAATCATGGGTCCAAAAACTGGATACTTATCTTTCCCTCAGCCCCATGACCGAAGAGTATGCCATCAAATTTGTTGTTCTACATCTATTGGGGATAGCTCATGACTGGTGGCACCATGGACTCATCACACAGGGACACCGGAGTATAACCACCTATAACGAGTTCACCCAAAAACTCATTGACAGATTTGATCAAAGGCGTCTAGAGTGGTATTTCAAGGAACTCACCCAACTTAAACAACAAGGAACAGTGGAGGAGTATGCAAATGACTTCCAAAGGATAGCTGTCATGGTCCCCAATCTATCGCAAAGAAGGCTTACCTATCTGTTTATCGAAGGGCTCAAAGAACAAATCAAGAACATAGTAAACCCATTGGAACCTCAAACCATGGGAGAAGCAATTCAAAGAGCCGTAAAAGTGGAATCAAGTTCTCCAAAGGAAAAAGCCAAAAACCCTTCGTTCAAACCACAATCCAGACAAGACCAACGAAGGAGAGATGATAAGGGAAGAGCTTGCCACTTTTGCAATGAACCATGGACCCCAGAGCACCAATGCCTTGACAGAGAGGCCTACAAATGAAGGAGAGAATTCATGGATCGAGGCTTATACTTTAAATGCAAGGAGCCATGGGGACAAGGACACCAATGCAAAAAGGACCAATTACACGAAATAGAAGAAACTTGGGATGAAGGGTCAAAGGAAGTCCCCACCAAAAGAACAAAATGGGATCAAGATGAACAAGGGACCTTGGCGGTCATATTGCAAGCAAGTGAGCATAGACCTTTTCGAATCAAAGGCACACTAAAAGGGCAGAAAATCATTTCTTTGGTGGATAGCGTGGCCTCACACAATTTCATCAGCAAAAGTATAGTGGCCAGGCATAAATTAGGGGCTCAAGATTTTAAGGGGTTTAAAGTAGCACTTGCCAATGGAACCACAGATCAATGCTCAAAAGTCATTCCTCAACTCGAAATTACATTAGACAATCATACCATAAAGGGGGATTTCTATGTGGTGAATCTACACAATGATGTGATTTTAGGAATGCCATGGATCAACTCTCTTGGACGTTTCACAATGGATAATCCAAATTTAGAAATCTGCTTCAAACACAATGGGCAAGAAGTCTCACTTAGAGGTCTACCAAATGGATCACCCAAAGTAGTATCTTGCAAAAGGATGGAAAGGATTGTAAGGCACGGGCAAGGGGAGTGAATAGCTCAATGCATGGTATTAGATAAATCACCCTCCCAAGAACCGAATATTCACAGACATCCAACCAATTCTTAAAAGGCACAAGAAGATTTTTAGAGATATTCCTCCCGGTTTACCTCCAAAAAGAGGTTTTGAGCACTCCATAGAATTGGAAGAAGGAGCAAGACCAATCATCATCACCCCATATAGACACCCTCGAAGGTTCAAAGAAGAAATTGAGAAAACTATTAAAGAGCTGTTAGAAATGGGACACATTCAGCCAAGCAATAGCCCCTTTGCGTCATCCGTCGTATTGGTTAAGAAAAAAGATGGCACTATGCAAATGTGCATAGACTACAAGGCCTTAAATCAAAAAACTATCAAGAATCGATATCCCATCCCAAGGATATACGAACTACTAGATGAGTTGCACGAAGCAAGATACTTCTCCAAAATTGATTTGCGATCAGGGTATCACCAAGTTCGAATGAAAAAGGAAGATGTACCAAAAACGACATTTCGATGCCACTATGGGCATTTTGAGTTTTTAGTCATGCCGTTTGGCCTTACCAATGCCCCGGCTACATTTCAATCATGCATGAATCACATCTTCCGCCAACAATTAAGGAGGTTTCTACTAATCTTCTTTGATGATATTTTAATTTATAGTAAAACATGGGAAGAGCACCTCCGTCATATTGAAGAAATTCTAAGTATCCTGGAATCAGAATCGCTTTATGCAAAGATGTCTAAATGCGAATTCGGGTCAGAAGAGATACTCTACTTGGGACACAAGATCAATGCAGAAGGGGTAAGCATGGATGAAGAGAAGGTTAAAACAATAAAAGAATGGCGCAAACCTAAGACCTTGTCTCAACTTAGAGGCTTTGTGGGACTATGCAGTTACTATCGGCGTTTTGTTAAAGGTTTCTCCAAAATAGCCGCTCCCCTCACGGATCTGACCAAGAAAGGAGCCTCAATGTGAAATGATCAAGCTTAGCAGGCATTTGAACAACTCAAAGAAACCATGAGCACCTGTCCTGTCTTAGCAATTCCCGACTTCACACTACCGTTTGAACTACAATGTGATGCCTCCGGAAAAGGGATAGGCATAGTACTCATGCAAAGGAAACATCCTATAGCCTTCGAAAGCCGCAAGCTGACAGGGAACGAGAAGCACTATTCCATATATGACAAAGAAATGTTAGCAATTATGCATGCGTTAGCCAAGTTCAGACAATATCTAGTTTGTGGTAAGTTCCTTATCAAAACAGACCACAATAGTCTGAAATTCTTCATGCATCAAAAGGATCTCAATGATCGTCAGCAAAAATGGGTAAGCCGAGTTCAGGCCTATGATTTTGACATAGAATATGTTAAAGGAACCAATAATGAAGTGGCAGACGCACTATCCAGGCACCCACACCTAAACACCATTACAAGCATTTCAAAGGATTGGAAAAATCATATTATTGTGGAATATGCCAAAGATACACAGGCCTTGGAAATCTTAGAAGGAAGGATACCCAATGAAGACTACAAGTTATGGGATGATCTCATCTTATATAAAGGAAGAGTTTGGCTAGTTCCCCACTCAAAAATGAAGAACAGGAGCATAAAGGAATTCCATGATAGCTCCTGGCTGGCCACCAAGGATACTACAAAACATATAGGCAAATTAGAGAGAAGTATTCTTGGAAAGGATTAAAAGGTGATGTGCTCAAACACGTACAAGAATGTATGGCTTGTCAACAAAATAAAGCAGAACAGAGACATCCCACAGGATTATTACAACCATTACCCATTCCCAACCAAAAATGGGAGAGTATCTCAATGGATTTCATAACCGTATTGCCTAAAGTACAAGGGAAAGATAGTATTTATGTGGTGGTAGATAGAGTTACTAAGTATGCCCACTTCTTCGCCATTTCATCAAAATACAAAGCGTCTCAAGTAGCAGAGTTATTCTTTGAAGAAGTCTTTCGCCTCCATGGGATACCCAAAACAATTATCAGTGACAGGGATAGTAAGTTCTTGAGCCAATTTTGGCAAGAGATTTTTCGGCTGGCAGGGACAAGTCTAACCCCAAGTACAAGTTACCATCCACAAACAGACGGGCAAACGGAGATAGTCAACAAATGGATAGAAGGATATTTGAGGAACTATGTAACCAGCCAACAGACTACATGGATTAAGTGGCTACACTTGGGAGAGCATTGTTACAACGCCACCCATTATATGTCAATCGGGATGAGCCCTTTCAAAGCCCTATATGGTTACGAAGTACCAGCTTTTGGACACTTGACCACCCAATAAAGTAAGGTGCAAAGTGCACAAGACTTCATACAGAAAAACATCGATCTTCTAAAGGCCCTCAAAGAAAACTTGCAGCAAGCACAAAACCAACAGAAAATCTATGCTAACCGACACCGCATAGAAAGGACTTTTGAAATTGGGGACCAAGTCTTCCTACGACTGCAATCATACAAACAAACATCAATCAAGAAAAGCGGGGCTGAAAAATTGAAGCCAAGTTTCTTTGGGCCCTATAAAGTTAAAAGAAGGGTGGATGAGGTAGACTACGAAATAGAACTACCGGCACACAACAAAATCCACATTGTCTTCCACGTATCACGGTTAATAAGGGTTCTTGGACAACACACTCAGCCTTGCACTGATTTACCTCCAATTGATGAGGAGGGACAGCTTACCTTGGAACCAGACTTCATCATGGATACAAGAGAAAGAAAACTAAGAAGCAGGATCATCACTGAGTTTTTAATCAAATGGAAGGGACTTCCGGAAGACGATGCCACCTGGGAAAAGAAGGAACCCATTGAAGCACAAAAAAATAAAATTCAGGAACAACCAAACATGATGGCTCTAAACTATTGATGTAATATCTTCAAGAAATTAAAATTGTTTTCTTTATTTTTCCTTTTGAAGACATAAGACATTCTTTGTACGGTCAATAAATACATCACGCATACAAATATATATATATATATATACATGCAAGGAGGATGAACAGGTGCCCCTTGTAGTGTACAAGACCAAATATCTTTATAAGCATCCAAAGAAATCCATGTAGAGGGGACGGACAGGTGCCACTCACATGGTATAAAGCTGGATACCCTTATATATGGTATCGGGAGAGATACATGTAAGGAGGACAGACAAGTACCACTTACAATGTATATGAGGCTGGATATTCCTATATAGGGTATCTAGAGAAAACCCATGGAAAGAGGACAGATAGGTGCCTCTCACATGGTAAAAGGTTGAAAGATCCTTATGCAAGGGATCCAGAGAGATACATGTAAGGAGGACGGACAGGTGCCACTTACATTGTATAAGGTTGGTTATTCCTATATAAGGTATCTAAAGAAACCCATGTAGAAAGGACGAACAAGTGCCTCTCACATGGTATAAGGCTGGTAGTCTTATATGAGGGACCCAGAGAAGATGCATGTAAGGAGGACAGACAGGAGCCACTTACATTGTATAAGCTGGACATCCCCATATAAGGTATCCAGAGAGAACCATGTAGAAAGGACGAACAGGTGCCTCTCACATGGTATAAGGCTGGAAATCCTTATGGAAGGAATCCATAAGGCCCGGGGGAAAAAAAGATTAGAGGTAACAAAGTGTTACAATCTTTCCCAGGATGAAGATAACAGCAAGAGTTCCAGGTACTCAGAAACAGGAGAACTATTAAGGATTGCTTGAGGACAAGCAATATGAAGCAGGGGAGACTTGTGATGTCCCCATCTTACGAACAACAAAAAGATAAGTATATATCCTATGTAATTGTATTATTCTAAACAAAGAAGATCATTATTTCTATAAATGTATATTAAATTTTTATTTGTATTATTTTTATATATATAATACAAATAAATATATATATAATCAATAAATAAATAAATAATAATTAATAAATAAATATACATAATATATAAATAAACATATGAAGATAAAAATACCAATAGATGTTAAAACATATATATAAATATAATATACCCATATATACAACTAAATCGAAATACTTTGTATGAAATAAACAAAACATTATCTTGCAAAGCTAATCGCGTTTTGTGAATAGGTGCGTGCGGGAAAGGTCGCGCAGGAAGGACGCACCTAGCAAGAAAGATTAAATACAGAAGACATGGGAGATACCAAGGGGGGAAAAAGAGAGAGAGAGAGAGTGAGAGAATGCCAGTGGAGCCATCGACCCACTGAAGAAGATCCGTCATCACCACGTCAGGAAGCAGCAACGCAAGTTCCGTAGCCAGGAGTATTCGCGATCATTCATAGAGTCCAATTCCTACTTGAGTTTCCATCGAAGGGCGATGCCACCTTTGGGCAGAGCACTGAGGATCGCCCCAAACGCTTCCCTCAAACAATTATTGGTGCGGGAAATCTTGAAGGTTATTCTCATCACCAAACCGTCGATAGCTCGAGCCATATAAAATTCACTAAAGCCTTGCAGAGACGTCTCAACAGGGACGGGTCCCGCACTCAATCCAAGGATTATCAATTGTCTTAGGCAATCACCTAGCACATTCAGTATTTCTGGTTGCCTGTTATTAATATTGTTTTGGACATCTGCATTGAATCTGGAAGTAATTCGATTTCTGAGACAAATTAAATAAGATCGGGATTAATAAGTGATCCTTTCCAATACAATTTCTGAGATAGTAAATAATAAAATATGAACTGAAATTGATGCTTGCAAGTTTGATATCTGTATAAAAACCTCTATGTATTTTTGTAGCCAAACTGAGAAGGTTTATCATAGGCCTCTTTGCTGATGCTTACTTTTTCTGCTCTTTGCACATATTATTGCACTCCTTTTCTATCTAAAATAAAAAATCAGATTCTAATAACACAACATTTGAATTCAAACTAATGGCTTCTACAACTGATTCCAATTTTTATACAGGAGATTGTCATTAATTGGGGCAAGCAAGAAACAATAAAGCTGCCCCTTGATCAATCAAAACAATAATCCTCCTTCCATTATGTTAGTGTATTAATTTGCATATTTTAGTTTGACCAAAAGTGGAACAGATATACGGTAGAACTTTTCTTCAAACCAGAAGGGAAAGCTTTGTTGAGTTTTTAGCTTCGATAGGTATTTTCCACACAAGTTCAGTGTGAATGTGGGAAAGGATTCAAGTGGTTCAAGTTAGTCTATTTTTCATTTCATTTTTAAAATAGATTTTCAGTGTAAATAGATTTGTCAATACAAGATAGAAACATAGTATTAAAACAAGGTTGCATACCCATACATGCCAGCAACCCTTATTTGAAAATCTGGAAATCACAACCAGCAAAGAAGAAACAGATGAAACAAGCCGATCTGCTGCATATGATGATTTCTCCTCCTTAATTTGACTGCCAAATGGTACTACCAGGTTAGCCGCCCTTAAACATGCTGATCTGTGACCAAAGAGAAAGGCGTTTCAACCTCCCTATTCACACGTCCCAGGTAGATGCAAGCATGCCTCCCAATGATGAAGGTACAGCCAGCAATAGAAGTTGTATGGCTTGATTATTGGTGTGAATGACTGAGGAAATAAGGCATCACAACTGATAAGCCCTTTCCTTTATTGAAATCTGCAAATAACTCAAAAGGTAAATTCAATCCAAGCTCAAATGGACTCCAGAATGAAGCCCTCTCTGTAGCAATGATTCAGTTGGTCTTTCACAGCTTCAAGATCGCATAACACTGAAGAATTTTCGTTCTCCAATGGTGTCAAAATGGCTGAAACCCTTGTCTCAGGCACAAACTTCAAGAAGCCAAGAAAACAATGTCAAATGATCAATGAATGAATGAGGTCGACTTGTCTTTGCTTCTTTTATTCTCCTCAAAAAGGCACGACTTCCAAAAAGGCACGAATTTCTCTTGAATAGGTTTTAATACATTTAAAATTATTTAAGACACTATATACTATTTTAAATAATTCATCTCACTTGAGCGTACTTTTTTTTGTTTTACCATTTAATTTCACTTTATTAAATTTAAGTGGCTCACTTTTATAAAGTTAAAATATAACTTTATAATATCCCTTTTAATAATTGAATATAATTTAACCACTTAAATATTAATATCTCCCTCAATACTCAATATTTTGACGTGTTGTCTGAAGCTAGGGTCAACACTGTATAACCCCTATGTGTCCAAGTGCCTTGACTAAAAAATAGTATCACTGCCAGATTGACTTACTATAAATTTTAAGTCCCTCAAACTAAACCAAACATTGATATGCAAAGGCCTGGAACTGAACCCAATATTGAACTGAGGAAATAGATTGACAACACCCTCCATTAACTACCATTGAGACCCTCTATCCAAACATATTAGCCTACGAGAGTCGAAATGATAGGCTAACCTCTCAAACTCTGATGCTCACAAAAATGGGGACATTACAGTCCGCCCTCCTTGAAATTGCTTCTCCCCAAGCAATCTCTACAGCAAAGAAACTCCACTCCGCCAGAGGTCCAAAAGATAACTATATAATGTCCCGCACATAAACATAATTGCTGCAGCATCAACACAACCACAACTTGCAAGGATATAAGTCAAACCAACTATCCTACTCATGTGCACCCAAACCATGCATTGTAGTCAATACATGTACAAGTAGACCAAAGATGAACCTGTATGCTCTCTGTACACTGTACATGTAGTAATGCTCATCCGTAAGCCCTGTTTGGAATCTTGATGCACCCAAAGAATCCCAAACTCTACAATCAATGCTCATCTGAACGCCAGGATCCCAAACCACTGTACACCGCAACTAATTCAATCCCAACAGAAGGAAGAAGCAATCCACCAACTGGAACAAACCTTAGATCCCATAGCCTGTATGGAAGCCCACCATGCACATCACCTATCGATCTTCCCTACACTACACTAATATCCTCCTCACTGTGTTGAGAATGGTGAAACAACTCTTTGAAATCCATCGGTACTGATAGGCCAAACCGGTCACCACCTGGACCCCAATAAAAACAAGACTCACATCCATCCACCATGAAGAGATAGAAATTCATAGAAGGATCTGCCACATCATATCTCTCCACAACCTCTGCGAAACTCCCAAGGATGTGATAGCTAACCACGCCATCATGCCTACTTACACCATGATCTCCATTAACCCATGTATCCACGAGAAATCTATGTGACATAGGAGTAGCAAACTCTACCGGATACATGTCAACATGATGGCAATCTAAACGCTGACCCTGCAAGTACTCACCCACAAACAACTGAGTTGGGTTCTTGCAGTCTCTAGTCCCATCTACCGAAGATGGTAACCTTCCATCCCACAATGGATAGTACAACCTGTTGGTGTAGGTTTTTTATTTTCCTTAGGTTAGGGAATATTTATTTTTCCTACACACTTTATTAAGCTTGCTTAGGTTATATTAGAATGGTTAGGATGAGGACATGTGGCATAAATCCATCACTCACATGTGTCACTCACACCCACCTTTGGGTAGTTGAGTCTCACACCCTCTTTTGGATTTATTAGCCACCTCCCATAACCATTTGTTTGTGTTTACTTGAGTAGGCATAACCATGTAATTTGGCATTTACCAAGTAGGTAAAACCTCCCACCTATTATGGTGAATGGGAGTTATTACTCCTCTTGGAATTATCTGGCATTATTTTTCTATATAAATAGCACTCACCCCTCCCCTTGGAAAGTATGATGGAATGCTAGTTCAGTGCTATGGGAGTGTTGAGTTTATCCATCTCTTTTCTTGCTTTCCTTCAATCATTTTGATCTTGGGTGGTTTCACAACCGAATCTAACATGGTATTAGAGCTAGTTGTGAGTTGTGGGTTAGTAGATATCTCAATCCTTTCTTGAAAGCAAAGTATGCACTTCTCTTGCATCCGATGATGACCTGGAGAATCAGAAACACTTGATAGAGATCTCAATTTCTAGGGGGGTTCCTTTCTATTGCATTTTGTTGCAGGTATTTCAGAGCTTCCCGAAGACATTTTGAGCTCGCCATTGAGTCTAGAGCAGCCGAAATAGTCATAATTGGATTTTATTTCGTCCAAATTGGACATCGGATGCGAGATATGTGAAGGGTTGAAGATAGAGGTTTTTGAAGAGGTTCCAAAAAGTAGCCATCAAATCGGAGCATTTTCGGCCCAATCGGACCTCGCCATCATGCTCAGAAGGCCCAAAAACCATAAAATCAACTATCAATTTATCGATTTTGGAGAAAGTCAAATTTGAAGCAAAACATTTTTGACAAGAGAGCCATACAACCCCACCTGCGAATGGTACGACACAATTTTCGAGGTGGAAATTAAAAAAAAAAAAAAAATTCTACGTTAACAAAAAAAATTATTGTTTTCAAAATATCGCAGTTTTTTCAATAAAAATCTCTTGTTTGAAAAAGTTTGAAAATATTTAAAATATATTTTTTTGGTACTAAGGTACCTACGCAGTGCTTGCGCAGGCACCGTACCCTGTACCATGCTTTATTTGCAGCAGCTCCAAAAAAAAAAAGTGATTTTAAAAAAATACATTATTTGAAACCTATTAAAAAGGCTCTACTTTTTCACTTAGGGGTTCAATCCATTGAAGTTTTATAAACTTTTAAAATTAAAAAAATTAATATTTAAAAATAAAATTTCAAAAACTTCACTTTTGAACTTTATGCCCTCTGTACATGTTGTGCGCCCACCTCGGCCACTATGCCCATACAATGGCACTACCTGCAGTGCCTCGGCCTTTGTGCTTGTCTGGCGGTCTTGCTAAGTTTAGCAGTATTTTTGGCAACTTGGCTATATTTGGTTGTAACCAAATTCATTTGGCAGTCTTCTAATTTTGGCAGTAATTCTGGCGGTTGTTAAAAATTTTGACAACACCTCTAAATTTAGCAGCATCTCAGCTAAATTTGGCGGGGGTAGATTTTTGAAAACTTAGCCCCCTCTCCATTGAAGCTTTCAATTTTGCACCTGAACTTTGGAGGGCCTGTTCTCAGTCATAAGGAGGCGTTTTTAAGCTCATTTTTTTTTGATTTGGGGTAAAATTCCATGCTCTTTGTAGTGGTGTGATTGTTTTTTGCTCAAGTGATCCCAGTTTTTCAGAAAATCAGTTTTCTCATCAGATCTAAAGGACAGTCCCCATTTTTTTGAACTTCAAACGAATGTAACTTTCACGTATGACCTCGGATCGAGGTGATTCATTTTTTGAAAGTGAATATTTTTTCGAGCACTACATATTGGTGCTATTTTGAGGTTCTCATTCTGAGATTTTATTGTACTTTCAGTATTTGAGTCCATTTTGGACACTTGTAAAACTCTGGAAAGCAACTCCAGCATTGTAAGCGTACTGATTTATAAAGTGCCAAATCATTTTTTGTTTTGGGGGGGATTCTTGATTGAGTGAAAAGGGGGTCGGGGTCTCTCTTTGTGTGTGTGTGTTTTTGATCTGTTCACTTGGGCTCTTTTTTTCCTTCACACATGGATCATTCTAAAGTTCCTTTGCTAACACCTTATAATTATGCAACATGATATCAACATGCATGGAATGCCTTAATGCAACTTGGGTATACTCCATATGTTGAAAAGAAGGTAGTTGAACCTACAAATGATAAGGAAAAGATAAAATGGATTCTTGAACATACAAAAGCTCTTGGATGTCTTCGTAGCTTTGTTTCCATTGATCTTATGTTTCAGATTGAATCTTGTACAAATTTACATGATGCTTGGGAAAAGTTAAAATCTTTGTATGGTACAACAGATGAAGTCAAAGGCTATCAAATTGATAATGAATTGATGAGCCTTGATTTTAAGAACTTTGGCAACATCCAAGATTATATTACTAAGGTCAATGATCTGAGAGCACAATGTAAAGCATGTGGTATTGATAAAAAGGACATTTAGTTAATCTATAATACACTGAATAAACTTGGTCTTGAATTTGCAGCTTTTGTTTCTAGCTTTCATACTCACAGATTGACTATGGGATCTGCATATACTATGCCTTCATTTGCATCTTTTTCTGAGATGTTAATGCATGAACAACAAAATCTTCTTTCTATGGGTCTCATAAAGCCATACGAGACTCAAGCTTTTTTGGCTGGTCAGCCTAAGGGACAGATTGAGTCAGTACAATCTGATAAGAAACAAAATAAATCTAAGAAAAATCCACACACAGATCAAGCACAACACAAATCCTCTTCAAGGGAGGATTCATCTAAGAAGGAGAAGTCTACTTGTTCATATTGCAAGAGGACTGGACATGTGTAATGTCCCATACCCGACTTTGCCCTAGAATTCGCTTGTTGATCAGGTGTAGAGTTTCTTCTTTTTCAAATGAATGTTCCCTTTGACTAAGTAATCTTGGATTGAAGTCTGCATTTAATATTTCCACATGTACATATATCTATTAGCATTAATATTTAGATATCCAAATATAAATATAATCACAAATCAATAATAAAGACATATGAGGAGTGGCATGGGTATAGCCACCTAAAGCTATCCATCTAAGCCCAAGAGCACAAGCATCCTATCAGGACAACCCACCCCTTGGCCCCGAGCGATATGAACGTCTCGGAGTGGTGTGCTTAGAGGAAACACTTGTACCTGCTTTCTCTACCTGTGCCATCACCTCGAAAGACACTCAACCTACTGGGGGAAGCCAGCGGAGCTTATAAGGGGTTCCAGGCCTACCACTCCTCCATGGCCGCAGCAAATTGTTAAGTGGGACCCCCACCCCTCCATGGCCGCAGCGGATTGTTAAGTGGGGTTTTTAGGCACCACCTGTCTCAGGCCCTTCCACCCTAGTAGGCTTACAAACACAGAGAAGACAATCTTTTAGCAATCAAATACATTTGCATTTATTACTAATTCTTTAAGTTAATATCAACATCATTATCATCATGATAATACTAAAGAAAGCATTACACCAATAATCAAATTAGAAATATCTATTTCTTATATTCAAAATATGCTAAATATTATTGCTAAGTGAGTACATCACCTGAGTTGCTATATCTCTCCATGTTTCCTTACTCGCTTCCTTCAACCTTGTACTAAATTGATCATAGGATGAGGACAATTCATATATATATATATTTATATAATTATTCTTTCCTTATTCATATATATTCTTTATTCATTGCATATTATTCATTATAAAATTTATCTATATCTATGCATATATACTTGCATGCCTATTAAATAATATATATATTAAATGGCTCTATATTCCAATGCGTAACAATAATTGTTGCTGCTGTTCTAAATTGCAAATCCTATTTCTCCATGTTTTTTTCCCCTTCCTTATTTTCCTTCCTTCTATTTATACCATTCAAGGTAGGTGACTCATGGGGGGAATGTATTGTTTGGTGAAAGAGGTGACTTTTCATAAAATACATCCCTTTGTTAGATTTAATTGCTACCTTTATTATCACAATAATATCTATTTTTAAAAAAATAATATATTATTACTATAATTATGATATTTCAGATTTCTATTTATTTTATTATTTTATTTTGATATTTTATTGAGCATATTTTAACATGAAAGTATAATAATAAAATAATTTGCTAATATCTTATTATTATTTTATTCTAATGTATTACTATCTTTGATGTGTAATGATTATAATATTTATTTATTATTATTTTTGATACTAAGTTATTTAATACTAGAATGTAATAACAATAATTTGCCTATATATTATTATTATATTTTTTATTTCATATTTATATATTTATATATTGATATGATACACATTTATTTTATACTTAATATTAATATTGCTATTTATTTTATTTATTAATTGATTTGTATTTTAACACTTGGTCTTTATGGTTTTGTTATTTCGGGGACATGACAACATGAAGAACATTCTTGTTATAAGAAGGATATTGATGAATTGAAACATCTTCTTAAAAAGAACAACATTGATCTACCTTCTCAAATGCCCGAGTCTACTTCTTCTTCTTCACATTCTAAACAATCAGGATCTAGCAAGGATAAAGGTCATGCAGGCTTTTCTTCCAAGTCGAAGAAAATAAAAGGTAAAGCTCTTTGTGCTTCTACAAGTCATGAATCAAGGAAGTGGCTCCTAGATTCTGGAGCTCCTCATCATATGGCTTCTTCACAGTCTGTGTTCTCTTCTTTTGAGCCTTGTGTTATGCCACCTATTCTGATGGGCAACAATACTTACATGAATGCAAGTGGGAAGGGTTCTATTGATATTGGGGATGGCACCTTCAATGATGTTTTGTGTGTACCTCACTTGACAAATAATCTTCTTTCCATTTATCAGATCACTCATGGTGGAGCAGGGAAGACTGTGAAATTCACACGTGATTCAGTTATCATCAGAGACTTGGAGAGCAAAGAGATAATTGCTACTGGGATGGTTGATCATGCATCTCAGTTGTATACCTTTTCAGACTTTGCACCTGATGATGATTCTGATCCTTTGATTGTTGATCACACTTCTAGTGTGAGTTTTGATTTTGAGGAGAAGTTTAGCTATTTGAATCTTGGTATTCTCACATCAGATCCAGTTATTGAGCCTTGCATTCCTCCTCCTCCATCTACTGTTGCTTCTGAGGATATTTGTGTTGCTACGTTCATGGCTTCTTGTGATTCAGTACAGCAGGATACACATCGTCTTTCAGATTTGGCTACTTTGGATGACTTCCTGAAAGGTATTTCAGACTTGTTTATGGAGTCTCATATTTCAGATTTGGGAGACATCATTGATGATATTCATCTTCTCTTTGATGGAGATGATCCTTCTTCAATTGTTGCGAGAGAACACTCTGACCCTCTTGTTCATTCTCTACATCATTCTTTCGAGTGTGATGTTATTGTGGATACTTATGTAAAACATTTGGAGGAGGCATCTTTATCTTCAGAGGAGATATTGGAGTCTTTGGTTCTTGTTCGACCTACATCTCTACTAGGTTTTGGATTGTCATCTTCATCACTGTGGCCTAGAACGCCTGATTTGATGGTGACAACTTTCGACATCAACATAGAGACAAATGAGCAGTTTTTAGAGACTTCTTACATTTTGAGCTTTCTTCCCTTATATTCCTTTTAGGAATGGGAAGACATTTTTTATGCACCTTTGGTTTTGTTTCTTCCTAAGGGGAGGAACATTGTTCGACAATCGTGGACCATCTTCTACATTCAGTTTTGAGCATCAACCATTGGCATAGTTGACTACTTGAGGGAAGGCTACATAGTCTTTCTTATCCTTTCTATTTTGGAGGGGACTTCTTCCTTGCATGGGATTCTTCTTGTGTTGGGAAACTTGTTTTCTTTTCTCTCTTTTGGGGAGGAGTTTTGTCCCACTAGGTTTTCTCATTTTCTCCGGTTGTGAGAGATTGGTTTGTACATGGGCACCTAACATGGCCTAGTAGCCGGGACCCATCTTTGTGTCTTTTCACCCACCTAAGCTATGCTTAAGGGGGGGTGTTGGTGTAGGTTTTTATTTTCCTTAGGTTAGGGAATGTTTATTTTTCCTACACATTATTAAGCTTGCTTAGGTTATATTAGAATGGTTAGGATGAGGACATGTGGCATAAATCCATCACTCACACCCACCTTTGGGTAGTTGAGACTCACACCCTCTTTTGGATTTATTAGCCACCTCCCATAACCATTTGTTTGTGTTTACTTGAGTAGGCATAACCATGCAATCTGGCATTTACCAAGTAGGTAAAACCTCCCACCTATTATGGGGAATGGGAGTTATTACTCCTCTTGGAATTATCTGCCATTATTTTGCTATATAAATAGCACTCACCCCTCCCCATGGCAAGTATGATGGAATTCTAGTTCAGTGCTATGGGAGTGCTGAGTTTATCCATCTCTTTTCTTGCTTTCCTTCAATCATTCTGATCTTGGGTGGTTTCACAATTGAATCTAACACAACCCCTGAGCCAATCCACACTGACGCAACAATAGATCATCCGTGTGTGGATTAAAAGATAAATGATGGGAACTCCTCACTATGCAGCCATGATAAAACGCTCCAACCTCTGTCAATGGCTGACCGTCATAGTCCTGGGCAACATACTCTGCATCACTCTCACTACGCTCGTCACTAGAATTAGAAGATGGCTCATGTCTCTGATCCCAAATGGCTAATTGGGTAGGAACTTTGGTAACCCTCTCTGCATACCCAATAACATTCTCTCTATCTTGGAATAGGTGGAGATATTCTGATTTCAATGCCCAACATATCTCCTGTGATGACGATGGCGTAGCAACGTGATTTGTCACACAACTCTCGGGAGAATCAACTATCACATCACAAGAGCTAATATACTCAAACCTGTAATGCCAGTAATGGAACTAATCTCAGGAGAACCTAGTGTAACAAGGGGTCCTCTACAACCCTCAACCATTGCACCGGAAACTGTGATAGATGTAACCATATCCTCAACCTGCTCACAGCTATAATCCGTGGATGTAAGGTCATCACCAAGTGTTGTCATGGGGATTTGAACTATATCTGACAATGGTGAAGACTGTGCCAATCTCAAAGCCACGGTAAGATTATTTGCATTAGTGTTTGCTTCCTTTTTCTTTGCAAACAAAGGATCCAAAATTTCCAGATGTTGTAGAAGTCTTGTTAAATTCTTGTCATAGTTTTGAAAGGCCTGCATGAGCTCTGGCATGAGTTCCCAGATAGACTTCATTTTAAAACATAACCGGAAAAATACTGTATCTTAAAATGTGAATGAGTGGTAGTCACTCAATTATCAACTATATGAGCTCAATGATTTAATAAAATAAACCCCGACAGGATGGCAGGAGACCACTTTAATACCACTATCTAGTCTTTTATTTAGCTAGATAAGTTTAATAAAGTGTAGAAATGCATTAGTGCATTAGTGATTTAGACATTTCTTCCATTTACTTTGTGTAAGTAAAACTAACTTTTGGAGGATTAGATTTTAAGCTAATAGAATGAAGAGCACATAGGAAATATTGAGAGGGCGAGGAGGGGGCAGGGGGTGTGGAATCAGTATTTCAAAACCTTTAAAACTTTAAACCATAGAAACCATATAAATCAGAAATCAGAACATTGAAAGCATCGTAAACAAGACAAACACCAAGATTACGTGGAAAACCCTTTCGGGTAAAAAACCACGGCAAAATATTGCTTTTATTATCACCAAGGGCACCAACCCAGATTACATAGGTGAGCACCAACTCCGAAAATACTGAAGCACCAACTCTAGTCTGCACAAAACTAATTTGAAAAATCGAACTCAAAACAAGAGCAGAGCAGATACAACACTTCAAACTCCCCCTACCTCATACACATACATAATAACTAAAAATACTCCAATCTGAGCAATACCAAAATCTGAGGACAAACCACTCCACCTCTAATTGCAACAACCGTAACTATATGTAGCATTTACTTTTCACAAAAAGCACGTTGATTGTCACCAGCAAACAATATGTTCAGCATGTCTTAAAATTCTGCCCACTGATATGCCCAGGTTCATGAATAGCTTCTCATAATAGCTTCTTCATACATCGGTTTTACAACCATAGGCCATCAATAAACATCCTCAACTCTAGCACAATGTAGACCGCGCCCAGAAAAACATACTACAGCCCGAGTCTCAAAAATGTGGCAAAATCATTACTCACCAATACGTCCAATAGAAATAAGGAATAATATCAGACTCATCCAATAGAAATAAGGCGCTAAAAAAAACGTCCCCTTAACATTATACAAAATCCATCAAGAATCTTTTTGAGACCAAATTAAGAACATAAATGGTCACTACAGAAGGAGCCGTCTGAATAACATAATATTCACTGACTCGTAAGGAAAGATATTCATCGTAAAATACTCTTTAGCTGCCTCAATTAATATTTTTGAAGCAAAACATGAGCCAACACCAAAAAGAAAAACGCCTTAGCATAATCAAAGCATTTTCAAAACCGCTTCATAAACTGAAAAATACCTTTTTACTTCTGTTTTTTTTCAACTCAAATTCACTCCATCGAATTCTTAAAAATCCATTTTTTAGTTATAAAGTCGATGGCCTTTTTCATAGCTCGATAGTATATTATAAAGCCATTTTAGTTTTATAGCAGCCCAATAAGGATTATAAAATGCACCACTAACAATTACTAAAGAATAATAATAATTATTAAGCATATCTTGCTGCCAATACCATTCTCTACCATAAAAGGCGTCACTCATTTATATCTGCCCATATTCGAAATTTTGTAGCGCGTTAAAAGTCTTGTTTTAATTCCCTTGAGAAATTTCAATATGAATGTTCTACATCCCCTTTTTATTAAATCCGCCTCATGAAATAATCGTATAAGCCTTTTTCAATTCAGCCGCCTCACATCAAGATAGACAAAACATTCATAAAGTCCATATATTGAGCCATATAAGGATTTATCCAAAAGAAGTCTTGACTTTTCAACAGCTAACAAAAAATGACAAGTAAGCTCACAACAAGCTTAAGTAGACACATAACCAGCTGAAGTAGACACTCACCCAGCTCAGACAGACTCCCAGGTAGCTCAACACTCAAGCAGGTAGCTCAAGCAGCTCAAGCAAGTAGGTAAGCACCTCAACAAAACACCATACTGAAATACTGTAACTTGACATCAATGACAAACATGTTCAACAATCTCCCCCTTTTTCATTGATGGCAACACCATATGAAAACTCAACCAACACTACATCTGATAATACCTCCTGAAATGCACTTGAAACCAAAGCTGAAACCAACTTTGAAATCAATTTTCTCCCCTTGGCTCATTACTCCCCCTTTGACATCAATGACAAACTGAAACCAATGTCATGACATAAAGAGCAAATTTTTTGATCATATGACATTAAAATTTGAAAACCATCTTAAAAGATAATGAAGATCTGATGAATAATCAACAACTTTACAAGCTCAGAGGTACTCTAAAAACACACTCCAAAACTCATTTCTAGAATTCCAAAACATAAAACCTGCATACAAAAATTCTCACACAATCAAAGCTAGAAATCATTGCAAAGAATAACAAAAATCAAGGTTACACAGGGACGCATCCCCTGCCCCAAAACCCCCTGTCCTCGTCCCCTGCCGTCCTGGGGACAGGGGGGCGCAAAGGGGACGTCCCCCTGCCATCCCCGAAACAGAAAAATCAAAAGGAAACGCCAAGAAACGTAACCTATCGTTTGGGGACGTCTCCCCGTCCCCGGTATGGATTGGGGACAGCTAGCCGTCCCCAAATCGTACCGGGGATAGCTAGCCGTCCCCCGTAGGCAAAAACTATTAAAAAATTAAAAAACTTTAAAATTTTGACTTTTTTAATCTTTTTCCTTCTTGCGCGGGGCCCACGAACTCTCCAGGTCAATTAAATATATTTTTTTGGGGGGAATAATGTTTTATGAAGACAAAACATTAAAATTTTGTCTTAAGTTCTTAACTATACATAATGAATTAAGTTTTTTTATTTCTCACGAGTGAAGGCATGAACGCGAGATGCAGCTGTGAGCAAACATTTTCTAAGCCGACTGTGGGAACCTTGAACCAGGGGCGACGCACTGGTTTGTTTCTCAAGTGACCAGCTAGCAGCAGGGGCGACGCTAGTTTTTATTTTTTTTTAAATTGATATTATCATATGTGTTGAAGGCGCACATTTGCAGTGATGGGTGAGGGTTGAGGACTATCTGACAATCTTGTTCATTCCAAGAAACATTCACCAAATTTCACCATGCTGCTTAGAGATGAAAAGCAACATGACACATTATATAAATAACTCCATTGCTTAACAATTGATAACTACAGTCATGCTAAGATGTTTGATAGTGCTGTGATAAATTTTATAATGCTTTAATGACATTTCTTATGATGTTATAGTACTACTCTCGCGATTTACTTACATATTGATATGGTTGTTATCAATTATTAATTTATTGACATATCTATCTCTCTTTCCCTCTCTCTCTCTCTCTCTAATATATTAATAAATTTTGAAAAAATCATATATATATATATATGTATTTTGTATTTCACCGTCCCCTGCCGTCCCCTAAAAATTGCCCCTTAGGAAACGTCCCGGAAACGTGTCCCCTGCCGTCCTCGTCCCTGACAAGGCATGGAACATAGACAAAAATACCTCCATACCAGAACCAACTTACATATCTGAAACGGGGCTGATAAAATGTAACAATGAAAACTCCCCCTCAGTCCGAGCACCTTCTCAAGGATGGAGTGAAGTCATTTCTGACTTTTTTCTTCTGAAATCATCAAGTTCATGAACACTAGAAGCAGCTCCACTAGATTTAACCTTTTCAACTTTATTCTTTTTCCTCCAAACTATCTTAACCTCTTTTGCATTGTCAACCCTCTTGTTTAGCTTAGAAAAATTTGCTACACCACTTCTACAAACTCTTGCAGTATGACCAAGGTTATTGCATTTGTAACATTTCTTATTGTAATTCATTCTAGGAGCAAAAGCATTCCTATTCACATGTCTGGGTTATTGCATTTGTAACATTTCTTATTGTAATTCATTCTAGGAGCAAAAGCATTCCTATTCACATGTCTGAAATTATTTCTTGCATTAACTTTACAATTTGCAGCTTTGTGACCAAAACGATTGCATGAAAAACAATATCCATAAAAGGAAGAATCATTAAACCTGGTCATGCGATATTGCCTTTGAATGGGAGGTCTCCTGAAAGTGTTATTTCCGTTCATTGAATGCAAAAGTTTTGAGCAATCAGCGTTACCAATCTGTTGGTCTTCATTTTCAGACTTGGAACAATGACCTTTTTCAAACCCAACTCCACTCTTATCAGCTGAAGATTTCTATGAACAAATGATCTTATCCAAAAACATGGTATTTTTTTTATTTATCTCCTCATTACTCAGCAGTGTTATGATTTTCTTATGTTTCTAAGAGAAACAACTTCAGCTTCAAGTCTCTCTACATTCTCTTCTTTTACCTTCAACTAATTTCTGATTTCTTCTTCTATTTTCTTTCCCTCTTCAACTTGAACCTTCAAATCAACAATCAGTTTTTCAGCTTTTTCAATCTGATTTTTCTGATCAACCATCTTCTTCTCAGCTTCCTCAAATGCTTGAGATGTCTTCATTTTTGCATCATCCTCTTCTTGTAACAAAAACTTCAAGTTCTGATTTTTCCTTCTAAGTTTCTTAATTTCACTTAAAGCACTAATTAGTTTTGCTTCAAAATCAACCTCAGCTTCTTCATCATATTGCTCATCATCTATATCTTCATATTCATTCTCAAGTGAGTTTACTTCTTTAGCCATAAACAAAATTTCTTCTGTTGAAGACATATCACTAACTTCTGATGAATTTGAATAAAAACTTTTAGCAGATTTATTATGCTTGTTCTTCTTACCTTGATACTCCTTCTTGGAATGTTTTGATTTCTTCTCAAAATCTCTGTCCTCCTCCTTCTCATAAGGGCATTTTGTTGCATAGTGTCCTATCTTATCACAATTGAAGCATTTGAAAGGCAACTTGGTTTTTTTATCTACCGGAACCCTTCTTCAATTTTCTCATAAAATGTGCCTCTGCAACATCGGAATCATCATCCAAATTCACTTGATACTTGTTCTTTTTTTTTTTTGCCTTTCTTTGATGCTTTGAAGGCTGACTCTTTCTTTGATGAAGATTTAGTATTCGTCCTCATCTCATAAGCTACCAATATACCATGAAGCTTATCAATTGACATTTTGTCAAGGTCAACCATCTCTTCTATAGCACAAATCTTTGCATCAAATCTTAATGGTAAAGACCTTAAGATTTTTCAAATAACAACACTATCTTCAACCTTTTCACCAAAACCCTTAAGGGAGTTCACAACTTCATCTACCCTTAGAAAAATAAGCAACCACATCTTCATCTTCTTTCATTCTCAAACTTTCAAACAACATTATGTGAGTTTGAAGTTTGGCCTTCTTTACTTTTTCATCTCCTTTATATGCATTCTTGAGCTTTTCCCACATGGCTTGAGCATTATCACAGTGCATGACTTTTACAAATTCAGATTCCAAAAATCCACACAATATTGCATTCATGGCCTTTGCGTTGCTTTCAAAAGCTCTCTTTTCATCAGTAGTGGATGGAGGAGCTGAATGGACGGTATAGCCTGACACCATGCTGTTTCAAACATCAAAACCAAGTGACATAAGGTAGGCTTACATTCTAATGCACCAAAATTCATAGTTGGATCCATTAAACAGAGGAACTCTATTTGTTGCAAGCCCTTCAAGAGCACTCATCTTGTGTGCTAACAGGACCAACCTCCAAGCTTTTAAGCTCTATTCTAAAGGAAACCTCGCTCTGATACCAATTGAAGAGCATACAGGAAATACTAAGAGGGGAGAGGGGGTGAATCGGTATTTCAAAACCTTTAAAACTTTAAACCATAGAAACCATATAAATCAGAAATCGGAACATTGAAAGCATCATAAACACCATAAACAAGACGAACACCAGGATTACGTGGAAAATCTTTTCAATTAAAAAACCATGGAAAAATATTGCTTTTATTATCACCAAGGGCACCAACCCAAATTACATAGGTGAGCACCAACTCTCCTTCGAAGCACCAACTCCAGTCTTCACAAAACTGATTTAAAAAATCAAACTCAAAACAAGAGCAGATACAACACTTCAAACTCCCCCTACCTCATACACATACATAATAACTAAAAATACTCCAATCTGAGCAATACCAAAATTTGGGGACAAACCACTCCACCTCTGATTGCAACAACCGTAATCGTATGTAGCATTTACTTTTCACAAAAAACACACTGACTATCACTAGTAAACAATATGTTCAACATGTACTCACGTTCAACATGTCTTAAAAATCTGCCCATTGATACGCCTAGGTTCATGAATAGCTTCTCAAAATAGCTTCTTCATACATCGATTTTACAACCATAGGCCATCGATAAACATCCTCAACTCCAAAACAATGCAAACTACACCCAAAACAACATACTACAGCCCGAGTCTCAAAAATGTGGCAAAATCATTACTCACCAATATGTCTAAAAATAGAGATGCCTATTTTTTTCATATGAACTATTACTCGTCCTTTTTCAGCGCTATACAGACTATGCAATCAAGCTCAATTCTACAAAAAAAACATCCACCATTTCACAGCATAAAAGATAGCTCTCAAACATCATGCGGGCATACTCTTGTAAGACACATCACCTCACAACTTCACTCATTGAATGGTATTTTTTGTTCTTTACAACCACTGATTATTTCACATTCATCAGTCCAGAAAAACCAAAAAACTTAGAAAAGAAGGCCCGAGTGTGTTTTTGAAATGTAGCAATGCCTTCAATCATATCACTGTGCACACCAATAAAGGCGATGGCATTTTTTTAAACACTTCATAATTCTCCACTCATATTGTAGCGGCATCACCCCAAAATTTAGCCGCCCGATATCTTTTAAACAGGCCGACACACTAAAATAGGAACTACCAAATAAGGAATAATATCAGACTCATCCAATAGAAATTAGGTAGTTGGTGCTCCTTATAGGTTGGTGCCTAAAAAACAGATTAAGAGGTTGGTGTCTCTAATAGGTTGGTGCCTACAATCATTGTAAACTTATATAAATATAAAAGTACATTATTTGTACCGTGGTTTTCTCCCGTAAGGGTTTCCACGTAAAATCTTGGTGTCAACTTGTTCTTATTGTTATATTCTTGCATAGTTTCTATTGTGATTGATAAAGTTTTAAATTGGTAAAAGTTGTGTTATATTGATTCAAACCTTCCGCCCGCTGCTCCCCCCTCTCAGTATAACTATGTGCTCATCATTTATATCTGCCCATATTCAAAATTTTGTAGCACTTTAAAAGTCTTGTTTTAATTCCCTTGAGAAATTTCAATTTGAATGTTCTACATCCCCTTTTTTTTAAATCCACCTCATGAAATAATCACATAAACCTTTTTTAGTTCAGCCGCCTTACATCAAGATAGACAAAATATTCATAAAGTCCATATATCGAGCCATATAAGGATTTATCCAAAAGAAGTCTTGACTTTTAAACAGTTGACAAAAAATGACAAGTAAGCTCACAGCAAGCTTAAGTAGACACATAACCAGCTGAAGTTGTAACGACCCCAAAACCGGGTAAACAAAAATTTTCTAACATTTCTTTCCAAACATATAAAAGTAACAAGTAACAAAGAATTGCAATAAAATTCTTCCTTTCTTTATTGATAAATACATGCAAGTTACAATATATATTTCCACATGAATTCCATTTTCATTGTAAATATAAATCAGAGTACAAAGTAAAATAAATTACATACATAGCTCGTAAGCTTTTGCACAAATAGTAGTAAGATGGTCCAGGTTCCCTTCCTTTCAAATCTTGGTGTATCCGTCGCCTGCGGTGGAGGAGAAACATCACTCAGGCGCTTTTCCGCCAACCATGGACTGTTAATGCGATCCCCCGCACATCTATTATTCGATAAATGGCCCTCCCTTCGAACGAAGAGATTGGTAAAGTAACCGGCTGCGACAACCCAACTGAGCATAGTGTTGTGTCCTATACATCTAGAACTTGCTATTTCACAATCCCGAACTAGCATGATGGATCACAATGAACTGACAGTGTAGTCTCAACTATCTCACATCTAAGTGGATGTCGTACCTTCCACTACTTTGGCCAAAGTATTCTCATTCAGTACTTCGAATGAAGGTCATCTATCATATACACTACTCAGGGCCGATTTGACTTAAGGCTATCTTACACTACGCGTAGGTTTTAGTCCTTCACTGGATAGTCAATCATCCCAGACTATCCTACCTCAATTACTTAAACAGGGAATGGAGTAAAGTCAACAAGGGGTCCCTCTGGTACTTCCTAACATGGAAATCTTTATCCATGGAGTACATAGCTTTCTCTAGTTAACCTATTTAACTCTAAAGCTTTTAGACTACTTTGGTACCGAATCCACCCTCGTCCTAGTATTTAAATAACTAGTCCCTTTCCTTTATTTAAGGAGTTCAAGCAGTATTCAAGTAATACAAAACATAAGGTACTTTTACTAAGAAGTAATCAAACATTTCCCTTTTTATGTTATTCCTTTTCAAATTCTCCTATGAATTCAAACTAATTCATTTCAACAAGTTTTTAAGCTATTTCCAATTCATCAAGCTCTTAAGCTATTTCTTAATTCAATAAACCTTTTCTAATGAAATTTAAGCTATTCCCAATTCAACAAGCTCTTAAGCTATTTCCAATTCCACAAGCCTTTTCTAATGAAATTTAAGCTATTCCCAATTCAACAAGCTCTTAGAAACATAGAGGCTTCCTAATGATTTTCGTTTCATACTATAGCATAATGCAAGGCACAATCAAGCAAACTAATAACACATTTTTAAAATCAATGACAGAAATTCTACAAAGATATTTCTCATGCCTGATTTCCTTTTGCGTATGAGCTCGATCGGTAGCTTCAGTTCTTGCTCCACCGTCCTTCGCAGCCTTCTCTCAGCTTGAACAAATACTACTTTCAGGTAAATGCAATTTGGTATGAGGAAAAGTTGCTCTCAGCAACACAGTCTCAAATTGCAAATGGCTTTCACAAAATGGTAATGGCTTTTACAATCTATCTCACAATCTAATTGCAATGATGGTTTGCAACTTACTGTAAATGCAACAGCAGTGTAGGTGAATAAAGCTCTCAACAAGAGGGAATTTTAACACACAGAAATACCACAGCACTGAAATTCGTGATTCCAATGCAAAGGAGAGTGAGTGAATGAGTGCTTTTCAACAATGAGAGTGAACCTATTTATAGGTTTCGAATTCTCATGCTTACTACATTGTAGGCATGAGAATTCGACACCTCTTCCTTTGATAATGTCAAAATGTGCAGTGGCAACCGAATAACCAGACACACAACAAAATGAGTGATGATTCAACATATTTTCAAAGAATGTTTCAACATATCACTTGTGAATTTCGTGAAGCAACCACGTACAGGTTTAAACATTAAACTTGCGCTCAAAAATGGCGGACTGAAGAACAAATGGCGTTTTTAGTTACTGTTTGAAAATGTCAAGGGTTTCCCACAGTCACTTATAGTTTCCTTTCACCCACGCGTCGACAATGGTGGCGTTTCATATAGCTGCGACCAAGTCCACATTGTGCGAACTAGGCGCGGGCTTCAAATGCTGCCATTTTCCACTATTCACAGCTCAAAACAGTCGCGCGATTTCTTCACGGGAAGAAATCCGCGATTTTCAAATATTTCTTTTAAGTCTTTCAAAAGTCTAAAGTTCAAACTTACATTTCCTTCATTAATTTTTCATGCATTTTCAATGGTCTAGTAAATTACGAAATTCCTTTCCTTTATTTAATACTTTCTAAAGTTTGAATATTTCAAAATTCCTTTATATCGTAATGCAAAATAATTACCAAAGACTTATACGTCTATTTCAATTCTTTCCAAAGGTTTAGTCATTTTAATATTCACATTAAAATGTATTAATATATTTTGTATTATATTCAATATAATATTATTATAGTTTTTAATTTACCTTTATTTAAATATATAAATATATCTATATAATATTCAAACATTACATTAGATATATTAATATATTATATTATCGGTAAAACTATAATAATATCGATATTAAATATATTAATAAACTTACCCAGTTTACACTTAAATATATCTATACATGTTTATTTTCAAATCCCCAATTACGTTATTATAGGCCAGTCAGAGCACCTTTAATAGACGTAATTGCACAAACACGTATATATACATTTAACTGTAAATTTCAGGCATCAGTAACTTATCAGTTCACATTCAAGGTTCATAGAACAATAAGTCAGTCAATCAAGGAGCACCACTCATAAAGCATAAAGAAGTAATCAGAAACTCCTAAGCCTAAGGATGACTTATCATGACAACTTAATCTGACTCAGTTCCCAAAACTCTCAGTGAAGTGTGTGTATGCTCAGCTTGATCAACTTTACCGGTTACTCGACCAAGCCCCTCTCCCGAGTGATGTCTCCCCTCTGCCTGGAGGAATAGTTCCTGTTCCTGCATCCACAGACATACAATCTCGGCAGTTACTTGTTCATAACATCAACAGTATACAAAACGTCTAAGTTAGAATATTCTCAATTCAATACTTTGCATGCAACATAACATCAATAGAAGTACCAACCAAATGAGACAGTCATTTAAATAGAGAACATTCATTTTGATAACAAAACACGTTTTATTCATATCAAAGATTCACACAATACACTCATTTGCCCTATGCAATAGTAGCTATACAATCGGGGTGTAACAGAAGTAGACACTCACCCAGCTCAAACAGACACCCAAGCAGCTCAACACTCAGGCAGGTAGCTCAAGCAACTCAAGCACACAACCAGGTAGCTCAAGTAGGTCAAACAAGCAGGTAAGCTATAGAAACCCTTCGCAGGCTCTATCCGCTGTGTCGTTTGATATGTTTTATTTTTTGTTTAATATTCTGATTTTTTTGTGTTTTCAAGGGGTTTTGACAAAGCAAAAGCAATAATTGAAAACTAATCTATCTGAACTAAAATTCAAATTGATTTGCAATATTGATCAAAGTCATTTATTCCCATATGACTGCTAATGTTTTGAAACACAGCGTATTGTTGATAAAAAAATACATAAAAAGCATTTGTACGAAATGATTAAAACCTGATTGTTTGTCTCCAGAATGCAACCATGCTGCTGATTGCTGATTGTTGATGAAGCTGCAATTTTACTGTTCACGTGCACTGTTCACGCGCACTGTTCACGCGCACTGTTCATGTGCACTATTCATGGCTGCAATTTTCTCTCCCTTGTTCTGTAAATAGAAGAATACTGAAAACGTACTGTTGGAGCACAATTAGAACCTCTGTATGAGATTCTCTTTGAAGTATCAAATTCACAAGGTATTTCACTGGCTCAAATGATGAACACATAGAAGAACTACGTTCTTTAATGGCGAATACTGAAAACCCTTGTCCATAGCTCAGAGCAAGAAGCAATAATCAATAACAATAACAATGGATGCCGAGAATGAGCTCTTAAGTCTCTTTTTATTCTTTCCTTAGGAGAGCTCAAACACCTTCTTGGCCAATGTGGGATAAAAGATTTATTCCCACATTAAATTATTCACTTAACGCACTTTACTATATTAAAGTGACTTTATTATTATAAAGTTACTTATAACTTTATAATAATATTAAAATATTAAATAAATCACTTAAGTCACTTAAATTTTAATATCTCTTGATTTACTTGTCTGATTGCTAAGCCGTCTGAGCCAGGAGTCGAGAGACTAAATCCACATGTGACTAAACTGAGATTCTAGAAATAGCAGGGTGCTCCCATGACTTACTAAAAATAGTAAGTCTAGCCAAAAGATGTCCGATTGACCCCGAACGAAAGCCAAGCAAAGAAACTCCGCTAACCGAGGCTGAGCCATGCCTCACAAGACCCCCTAATCTCCTCATTAGCCTACGGAGGTCGCATAATAGGCTAACTCTACACTGCAAAGAGATGTCAACTAGAAGGGGACATGACAGTCCGCCCCTCCTGAAATTGCTTGTCCTCAAGCAATCTCAACTCCGGATGCTGCAAAATCTCCTCGCTCTCCCACGTAGCATCCTCTACAGGTAAATCTCTCCACTTCACCAGATATTCCCTGATAGTCCTCCTGCGAAGCTGTCTTTCCCTGTACTCCAGAATAGACTCAGGCACTAAAATCAATTTTCCCTCATCATCTAAGGGAGGTAATACTGCTGAAGGTACCACACGATGTCCTAACGCCTTCTTGAGGCGTGATACATGAAAAACATTGTGGACCTTACTATCAGCTAGGAGCTCTAGCTCGTAAGCCACCTCTCCAATACGCCTGGTAATCCGGAAAGGACCATAATATCGTGGCTTGAGCTTCTCTGATCCACTCTTCCTGAGAGTAGACTGTCGGTAGGGCTGTAGCATGAGGTATACCATGTCTCCCACCTCAAAAGATCTCTCTGTCCTCCTCTGATCTGTATACTGCTTCTGCTGATTCTGTGCCTTAGCTATGTTCTCCTTAAGAGCCTTTACAATGTCCTGGCTCTCCTGTAATAAGTCCCCTACACTGGGCACCCTACTGTCGCTCAGAAGCAAATCAAGAAAGCTAGGCGCCTCATAACCATACAGCGCCATGAAAGGGGACATCTGGATGGTCATGTGATATGTGGTATTGTAACAATACTCACACAAATGTATCCATCGGACCCATGCCTTTTTCTGCCCTGCAACATAATTCCTGAGGTAACCTTCCACCCATTTGTTCACAATCTCCGTCTGACCATCGGTCTGCGGGTGGTAACTGGTGCTCGGGGTAAGTTCGGTCCCACAAAGTCTAAACACCTCCTGCCAGAAGTGACTCAAGAACCGACTATCCCTGTCGCTGACTATACTCCGTGGCAAACCATGTAATCTAAAAACATCACAGAAGAAAATCTCTGCTACGTGTGTAGCTGTGTGAGTGGTGGTGATCGGGAAGAAGTGAGCATATTTCGTCAGCCGATCCACAACTACATAAATACAGTCACGTCCTTGGGCTTTCGGCAAGCCCGTAATAAAATCCATCGACAGGCATTCCCACTTCCTATCAGGAATCGGAAGGGGTTGCAATAATCCTGCCAAAAATGTGTTCTCCTGTTTGTTCTACTGACAAACAGGGCACTCACGCACATACTGAAGAACATCAGCCTTAAGGCCTTTACATGTAAACCGCTCTCGTACCTGTCTGTATGTTTTAAAGTAACCCGGATGTCCTACTGTAGGTACGTCATGGAAAGCTCGCATAATGGTGTTCTTCATCTTAGAACCTGGGACCAAGAAAATCCTGTTCTTGTAAATGATCAGCTCATTTACAAGTGTGTACCTGGTGTCTACTATGGATCCCTCAACAATCCCTGATGCCCAAGTGTCCCTGGCATACTCTACCACAATCAAATGCCTCCAATCCTCTGTAATGTGCACCATAGAACTCAGATGAGGCCGGCGAGAAAGAGCGTCAGCAACAACATTCTGTGTTCCCTTGACATAGGTAATGTCAAAGTCATGCCTGTAACTTGCTCACCCACTTTTGCTGGCGGTCATTCAAATCCCGCTATCCAAGGAAATGTCTCAAGCTATTGTGATCAGTTTTAATGCAAAACTTGTTGCCTACTAGGTATTGCCTGAATTTGGCCAAGGCATGCATTATGGCCAGCATTTCCTTATCATATATGCTGAAAATCCTCTCTGGTCCTCTGAGTTTCCTGCTCTCATAAGCTATCGGGTGCTTGTCCTGCATTAGCATTACTCCTATGCCCTCACCAGAAACATCACATTGAAGCTCAAATGGCTTCGTGAAATCAGGTAAAGCCAGTACCGGACATGTAGTCATAAGCTCCTTGAACCTCATAAAACACTCCTGTGCCTCAGGAGTCCAAATGAATGCACCTTTCCTCAACAAATTCGTCATAGGTGCTGCATGGCGAGAATAACCACTGACAAATCTGCGGTAGAAACCACACAACCCAAGGAATCCTCGCAGCTATGTAAGGTTCTCAGGAGTAGGCCAATCTATGATAGCACGGATCTTCTCTAGATCCATCCGCACTCCCTCTGCACTGATGATGTGGCCTAAATATAATAACTCAGTCATTCCTAAGTCACACTTGGATTCCTTGGCATACAAGGACTCCCTATCCAAAATGCTGAGTACAGTCTCTAAGTGAGCTAAGTGCTCCTGCCATGTCCTGCTGTAAATCAATATATCATCGAAGAAGACGAGTACATATCTCCTCAACTGAGAGTGGAAGACCCTGTTCATGGTGGACTGGAAGGTAGCTGGAGCATTGGTTAGCCCAAATGGCATAACCACAAACTCGAAGTGCCCACAATGACAACGAAAGGTGGTCTTCTCAATATCTTGCTCACGGACTCTGATTTGATGATAGCCCGATCTCAAATCTGTCTTCGTAAAATAACAGGCTCCATGGAGCTCATCAATAAGCTCATCTATACGGGGTATGGGGTACCTGTTCTTAATTGTTCTCTTATTCAATACCCTGTAATCAATGCACATATGCAGGGTACCATCTTTCTTCTTCACTAGAACAACTAAAGAAGCAAATGGCGACTTACTCGGCCGAATGTGACCCATAGCAAGCAGCTCCTTGATTGTCTTCTCTATCTCATCCTTAAGCCACTTCGGGTGCTGGTAAAGAGTAATCATGACGGGCTTAGCGCCCTCCTCAAGCTCTATGATGTGCTCTATCCCTCTGTCTGGAGGTCTCCCTGGTGGAATGTCACTGAAAACCTTATCATACTTAACCCGCAACTGCTGGATGTCAGGATGATACTCGGTCTTATGTTGTCCCCCCTGTGTAGGCATCAAGGTACACTCTACTGCCCACTCAATCTGGTCATGACGAATGAATCTCTCCATCCGTCAGAAGGAAATAGTCTTAACACTACTGTCTCTGATGGCCTTCAATATGTGAGTTTTTTCCTTCCACCTCGAACCGAATCTCCATGTCTTTAAGGCGAAGTGTAACCTCCTCAAGAGAATGGAGCCACTTCATGCCCAAGACTATATCAAGATCACCCATGTTAACCACATAATAATCAGCCTTGAATTCATAATTATTCAAGCGCAAAGGGAGATTTTTAATCATGTAGTCACACTTGAGAGTGTAACCATCAGCCACCTTAACCCGAAGACCCTCAAACTCTTCGGTCATTATCCCACGCTTCTCCACAAATCTGGCATCAATGAAATTGTGGGTGGCACCTGTATCCAGAAGGGTAATAACCTTTTGACCAGCCAAGACTCCGCGGAGTCTAAAAGATCCCTCCTGTTGAATGCTAGATAGCCGTGCCTCCTGGAACTGAAACTCTGTCTCACCCTTAGGCTCTGAAGCCTCTGCCTCTGCCTCTGCCTCTGACTCCTCAAGACTCTCCTGCTGTTCGGAATTTTCAGAATCCGAACCCTCATAGTAAGCCCACATAACCCTGTTGGCCTTTCCTTTTGGCCTCAAAGGACAATCGTGATTTATGTCATAGGGACCCTTGTAGTAGAAGCATAACTTCTTCCTGCGTAAATCGTTAAGAGTTTCTCGGTCTAAGGGTGCTACTGATTTACCCTTAGAGTCACTCTTAAAATCAGATTTTTCCTTGTTCCTATTGAATCCCTTGTTGTCCTTAAAAGAAGAAGAACTCCTAGAATTGAACTTGCTAGATGGGGCTGCAAGTTCCATGCTACGTGCCTTCCTCATAGCTTCCTGTAGTGAGGGAGGATCAAAAGCCTTAATCCAACCCTTCAACGGTTCCGATAAGCCCTCAGTGGATAGGACTATTAATCTCCTCTCTGAGATATTTGGCACCATAACTGCCAATCGCTGAAATTCACTGATGAAAAGATCCAAGCTTCCTATTTGTTTCAGCTGAGCTAAGTCTCGAAAGTAAACTTCTGGATCCTTCTTATCAAACCTCTCCACGAGCTTATCCACAAAATCCTGATAAGCTGTCACTTGATTATGTTGGAGAGTGATCATCCCATGAGACCACCAATCGTGTGCTACTCCCTCCAAGTGCAAGGTGGCATATTTAATAGCTTCAACCTCTGTCATAGGTCTCAATGCTAGGAAAGTATCAAGCTTATGAATCCAAGCTTGAGCAGTCATTTTGCCACTACCATCGAAAGAAGGCAAAGTAAGCTTTCTCGTAGCTCGCTGAAGTTCACTGTTTTGATTCTTGGGCCTTCTATCTTGTCTAACTAAACGATAGTGTTCTCTCCTCTGATTCACAAACCTATCAAAAGTCATCCTCTCATGCACCTGTGGAGTTAGTAATTCCCATTCATCATTCGCAGCCATAAGGACATCTGCGAACGCCTCCTCACCTACTTCTTCTACTGGGGCTACCTCTGGCTCATCTCTAACAAAGGTAGGACGTGTTGGCCTATCTGCTGTCCAAGAATGAGTCCTCTGGCCTCCAAGTGAACCCGCTGCACTCCTATTATCCCCTTGATCTGGATTTCGTCTATCCTGTGGATTAATACGTTCAACCAAGGTAGTAAGTGCCTGTATAGCTTGAGCCATCTGCTCCTGTCCTGTAGCCATTGTTCTGAGGAACTCTCTAGTTTCTTGTTCCTCATCTCTGTTCCCTCTAGGTGGACTGCCTGCAAACTTGTCACCCATTTCAACTACTGGTACCTCTGTAAATGGATTGTCTTCTCTCCAATCCCTTTCCTGTTCAACTCTTCTGCGGGTGTAATACCTGTGAGGTCCAATTTCCTGTGGCTGCATATGAAACCCAAATCCCTCAGGCTGGCAGGAAACCGCTCTGATACCACTGTAGAAACCCTTCGCAGGCTCTATCCGCTGTGTCGTTTGATGTGTTTTATTTTTTGTTTAATATTCTGATTTTTTTGTGTTTTCAAGGGGTTTTGACAAAGCAAAAACAATAATTGAAAACTAATCTATCTGAACTAAAATTCAAATTGATTTGCAATATTGATCAAAGTCATTTATTCCCATATGACTGCTAATGTTTTGAAACACAGCGTATTGCTGATAAAAAAATACATAAAAAGCATTTGTATGAAATGATTAAAACCTGATTGTTTGTCTCCAGAATGCAACCACGCTGCTGATTGCTGATTGTTGATGAAGCTGCAATTTTACTGTTCATGTGCACTGTTCATGCGCACTATTCACATGCACTGTTCACGCGCACTGTTCATGTGCACTATTCACGTGCACTGTTCATGTGCACTATTCATGGCTGCAACTTTCTCTCCCTTGTTCTGTAAATAGAAGAATACTGAAAACGTACTGTTGGAGCACAATTAGAACCTCTGTATGAGATTCTCTTTGAAGTATCAAATTCACCAGGTATTTCACTGGCTCAAATGATGAACACATAGAAGAACTACGTTCTTCAATGGCGAATACTGAAAACCCTTGTCCAAAGCTCAGAGCAAGAAGCAATAATCAATAACAATAACAATGGATGCCGAGAATGAGCTCTTAAGTCTTTTTTTATTCTTTCCTTAGGAGAGCTCAAACACCTTCTTAGCCAATGTGGGATAAAAGATTTATTCCCACATTAAATTATTCACTTAACGCACTTTACTATATTAAAGTGACTTTATTATTATAAAGTTACTTTATAACTTTATAATAATATTAAAATATTAAATAAATCACTTAAGTCACTTAAATTTTAATATCTCTTGATTTACTTGTCTGATTGCTAAGCCGTCTGAGCCAGGAGTCGAGAGATTAAATCCACATGTGACTAAACTGAGATTCTAGAAATAGCAGGGTGCTCCCATGACTTACTAAAAATAGTAAGTCTAGCCAAAAGATGTCCGATTGACCCCGAACGAAAGCCAAGCAAAGAAACTCCGCTAACCGAGGCTGAGCCGTGCCTCACAAGACCCCCTAATCTCCTCATTAGCCTACGGAGGCCGCATAATAGGCTAATTCTACACTGCAAAGAGATGTCAACTAGAAGGGGACATGACATAAGCACCTCAACAAAACATCATACTGAAACACTGTACCTTGACATCAATGACAAATATGTTCAACATAGAATATCCTTGTCTTATTAGAATAAAGATAGGAGCAAGATGAAAAAATGGCAACATGTTGAATGCAATGAATATCTGTGCAGCTATAAGTAACATTAGTTGTGGAGGTTACCTTGTACGGTTTTTGAAGGACTGAAGGTTTTTAATAATGTTCACAAGGCCAAACAGCCTATGGGACCCATGGATCACCAACAACATCAATAAGCACGAAAGCCCAAAACAAGCAAACCACCAATTGTTAGATTTAGGATCAGAAATGAAAGTAATCAGAAAATGCAACACATAAGACAATGAACACAACAAGATACTTTGGGAAAACCCTCCTACTCGAGGGAGAAAAACACAGCAAATATATCTCTTATATGTTGAAGGAATAAGAGCAGAAATCTACTTACAACTCAGGCCTAACACAATGCCGAATTTGATACAATGAATAATAGCACCTCTCCTAGATGCAAAGATACAAATGAATATGTTTCTCCTTGAAATCGGTCTGCTGCTACAAAATGATGATCTGCTGCTCAAGTATGAATTTCTTCTAGGAATGTGAATTATGATGAATGAACTTGATGATCAAATGAATGATCATCACCTTGTATTTATACAAAACTAGGTGACTCTTCATTTGGGTTGGCCTCTTTAAAGAAACAAAGTGACTCTTCATAAAATTATTATATATGGCAAGTCCGACTTGCCTTGGTATTATTTATCCATCATTTTTAAATTTGAGAGAAAGATATCTCCCACTGCTATAGCATCAACACTCCCTCTTAGCTAGGGAGGTATCTTTCCAGATATCCACGTCATGGAGTCTCTCAACATGACACCCACAATGGCTACACCCATTTGTGGAAAACTCAAAGGTTCATCACAGAGTCTCTCAATGTGATGTCGTCATGGAGTCTCTCAACATGACGTCCACCATGGCTACTCCCATTTGTGGAAAGAAACATAAGTACAAGGGTTCATCACGGAGTCTCTCAACATGACGTCTCATCTCAGTCACAGAGATGAACAAGGGCTCGCACCTCATATTTCTCCCTCTCAGAGAAATATACACTACAAGGTCTTTCACCTCATATTTCTCCGTCTCAAAGAAATATACACTACAAAGGCTTTCACCTCTTATTTCTTTGTCTTAGAGAAGTATACATTACAACAAATCTTCATGATGATGTGACTCCCTCTGGAGCTCCAAGTACTTGCATCAACCTCCTGACCTCCTCGTCCACGATTGTTTGCAATGCTTGCCTTAGAGGAGCGGTTTCCAATGCACACTTCCGGCACTATTGACTTGCTCGAGTCCAAGACTGTCCTCCTTGACCTCATCCCAGATCACCCTATTCTAAATAGGTTTGTGGACCTACCAATGTCAAATCCAGATTAACTGTCTTGTGCAATTATGTTCTCAGCTACTGAAGAGGTCTTCCAAGGATTTTGGACTTGGCCTTGCAACACTGCAACCTTCACTTCTTCTTAGTGAGTCACAGAACTCCCTCTTGATCCCTGCCTCATAGATTTCAAAGAAATCCTCTCGAAGTGAACTCCCCTCCATTGACCTATCTCAGAACCTTAATCCTTTTCCTGGACAAGCTCTCAACTCATGCCTTGATTTCTCTGAATTTGACTCCCTCTAAATGTCATTTCCCTCTCTTCGAAGAAATTGATCGACTTTAGAATAAGAAACCTTTTGAATCAACTTTAGAGCTAGGCTCCTTCTAAGATGTCCCTATGTCAATTTCCGCAGTAGAGACATGTTGTGTAGACCTTAATTTGCAATCTTGAGCAAAGTGACCGTACTTGTCACACATGAAACATTGAATGTGAGAGAGATCTTTCTTCTTCTTCGGTTCTGGGGCAGAATCTAATTCTCTGTCTCTATTCCTCTTTCTTCCTTTGCCTCTTTCTCTAGAAGTATGTGTAGCAAGAACTTGATTTTCTACATCATGATAGTTTCGCCCAATTCTTCTTGCTGCCAACTTGAACTCTTCTTGAATACAATCAGCTTGAAGACGATCAAACTTGGGCAACTTGGATCTCCCACTGAAGCTCTAAATAAAGGGTTCCCAAGATTGAGGAAGACCATTTAGTGCCAACATAACAAGATCTGTGTCTGCAATTATATCTCCAATAGCGCTCAACTAATCTCTCAAATCAGCAATCTTCATAAAGAATGAGATGACTGAATCATCTTTAGCCATTTTTACATGGTGAAGTTGTCTCAAAGCAAGGGCTTTGCTAGTGTTGTTGATCTCATACAATCCTTTTAAAGTATCAAACATTTCTTTAGCTATCTTCAACTTGGAGATGATCGGTACTAGGTGATTCATCATAGAGTCTATCATGGTCTTTCTAGCCTTCGTGCCATTTTTCTTCCATTGGATTTTCTCAGTATCATCGGAAGGCTCAGGCATATCACTTTCCACGAAATCAAGAAGATCATTCTCCTCTAATGCAATGAGTACCCTGGGTTTCTAAGAGTTGAATTTTGAAGCTCCATCAAGCCTATCTTTTACCTTGACACCGCTCACCATCTTCTTTTTCTGCACAAATTCACCTTCAAAGATCTGCCCTTAGGTCAGAAATAATTTGAACCTTAGATCTGCGATACTTCAAGATCTGCCCTAGATGAAAAGTTGACTTGACTGCTTAAACAAATCTGATCAGATCTTTTCTTAGACCTGCTCTGATACTATGTTAGATTTAAGATCAGAAATGAAAGCAATCAGAAAATGCAACACATAAGACAATGAACACAACAAGATACCCTGGGAAAACCCTCCTACTCGAGGGAGAAAAACCAAGCAAATATATCTCTTATATATTGAAGGAATAAGAGCAGAAATCTGCTTACAACTCAGGCCCAACACAATGCCGAATTTGATACAATGAATAATAGCACCTCTCCTAGATGCAAAGATACAAATGAATATGTTTCTCCTTGAAATCGGTCTGCTGCTACAAGATGATGATCTGCTGCTCAAGTATGAAATTCTTCTAGGAATGCGAATTATGATGAATAAAGTTGATGATCAAATGAATGATCATCACCTTGTATTTATACAAAACTAGGTGACTCTTCATTTGGGTTGGCCTCTTTTAAGAAACAAAGTGACTCTTCATAAAATTATTATATATAGCAAGTCCGACTTGCCTTGGTATTATTTATCCATCATTTTTAAATTTGAGAGAAAGATATCTCCCACTGCTATAACATCAAAACCAACACTGCGCCTACTTGATCTCCTTTTCCTTTTGAACATTGGATATTTTGCTATGTATCTTGATCAAGTAATCTGCAATTTTTGTTATCCTTTCTTCTTCAAATAGGTTACTCAAGGAGCCCACATTTAAAATCTCGATATAATTGGTCTGAATATCCATGTAAGCAGGAAATTCCATGTTGTAGTGCCATTCCATCTCCACTAGCTCCAAAGTGCAAACCAACATATTATATCTGCCCACTCTTCTTTAGGTACTGTCTCCATAAGAAAAGCACCAACTTCAGCTAAGACAATCTCGTAATTATTTGTGTATGCTTCTGCATTTTGAAGATTTCATTATTGCGTGGTTTATGCAATTATATCTAGCATTAGGACATAATCTTTTGGATTTGAAAATTTCTTCAAGCTCCCTTTAAACAAAAGTAACCTAATACAACCAATATGTACTTGTTTTTTACGATCTATATAGTGTTTCTTGGGGTGGTTCACACTCATGTTGAATAAAACTAAAGGTGTGCCTTTCTAGATTAACCTAGGGCAAAATGTCGACACACTCTTCAATTGGAGTTAAAATATTTTTATGCTTTTTGATTAAAAGAAAATTCCAGATTATTACCTTCTTACATTGTTTAGCTAAAAGTAGACACTGAGTAGTGTGAGTACGCAAGGATTAAATAGCTTAAATATAAGTAAAATATTTTTATGCTTTTTGATTAAAAGAAAATTCCAGATTATTACCTTCTTACATTGTTTAGCTAAAAGTAGACACTGAGTAGTGTGAGTACGCAAGGATTAAATAGCTTAAATATAAGTACATGAATACTTTGGTAGATTGAATCAAAGAATCAGTACAAAACAACAATCTGCAACTTCAAATAAACCTATGATACAAAGCTTGCAAACTTGCTAAAAACAATTTAATCTATCTCAGCACACATAACAAATATTACAAAACATCTTAATAGCAATTTAGAAGCAAGATAGATATTACTAAATTGTTTTGAATGAATAATGAATTCTTGATTAACTATACTCAATGAACAACAATTTTAGGCTTTGAAATTACCATTAGAAATCTAAGTGCAAATGGTAGTTATTTATAAGGTTTACAAAACTTTGGATGACAAATAAATATAAAAAATTAACTTCTATTCCAAGAACAGATTGTTTGCATGCAATTCTATCTGCTAATTCTAAATTTGAATTAGGGCAATCTTCAGTTAAATTGCCATAAAGATTAGTACAAACTAGCACTAGAACTCACACCTCTTGCATGATAAGAGATCCATAGATAGACTTCTAAAAATAGAGGACTAGTCAAAAAGCACTTTGGGCTGAAATTTGAGACAGCTAAAAATACACTACTGATAGGTGGCTTTGAATGACGATTCTTTGAAAACTCTTTGTTCAGACAATTCCATTTGATACTTGAATCTTAACACTTTTTTAATTAATTTCTTTGCACCAAACCCTAGGCATGTCTTGATTTGAAAACCTTCAAAACTCTTGTGAAAGATACAACCTCTAGTGAAAATTTGTTGAAATCAAGCATCCTTTGTGTATGAAGCGATCAAATATTGCATGATTCTGCAATTGTGATTGTTGTCTTTAATCTTTTATTCAATGAAATCACCCTTGAAAACTCAAAAAGATCACAGAAAATTTAATGCTGATATGACTGTTATGACTGCTGTAATGCCTGATTTTACTTTGAATTTGCTGATTTGAGGACAGAAGAAAGCAAAAATTTGAAGAAAATGAACTGCTTTTGTAACTGTTATGACAGGGATATTACTGCTGAAATTATAGTTATGATTTCTAAAGATCCCGCAGAAAGAACGAATGTGCTGCTGTTATGAATATTCAAAAACCCTGTTCCGTGGTTCAGGAAAAAAACTTCTTATTGAAGTCACTGCTGTAGTGTTCTGCTGTGTTCGGCATTCTGCTGTACTGTTAAAGTCTGATTTCACTTTTGAAATTAGTATTCTGCTATGGCGTTCTGCTGTGGCTGCGAAAAATAATGACTAACAAGCTTTATTTAAGCACAAACTCACTCCTAAATCATGCACCAAGGTCTTCTAACAATATCACTGTTCATTCCTTGTTAGATCTGCCATTAAAAGATTTATTCTGAATATAGACACCGCCATTTTATTTATAGATGATTCCTCTACAAGCATTTCTGGTTGGCTGTTTAGATGTCTATTAATGATGATTTTCAACCTTGATTTAAGATAATCAGCCTTGAAGAGCTGCACACCTTTGAATGGTGTCTATCTTTTCTAACCTTGAATGTTCCTTCCTCACACAGGGGTGTGCCCGATATAGCTTAGTTGATCCCTCTTATAAACAAAGACCTTCACATTGTTGAGTGGGCACTTTTGAATAGAAATTCAACTTGAATTCAGTCGACTCAAATTCTTTTCATCTGGGTGCACACCCCTATATGCAAACATCGCTTTGAGTTTTAGAGATATGGTTATCTATATTCAAGTGCACGCCTCTGTATGCAAACATGTCATTTGATTTTTGAAAACAAGTCACCTTTACTAGGTGTGCCTGATTAAATGGGATTTCTAATTTTAATTTTGCACTTTCGAAACTCTTTAGCTAGGCACACACCTGAACAAGCAATTTGGAACTTGATTTATGAAAGCAAAAACCCTTTATAGAGGGGGTGTGCCTCACCATGCAACAATGAGATTTTAATGTTTCACTGTCTTCCTCTTTTAGTCATGCACTTGTGCATTAACATTAGTAACTTATCTGATTTTGAATGGTTCCTCTGGGCAAGTGCATACCACACAACACAAAAACAATTGACTCTACCATTCCCTTAGACAAGTGTGCACTTGTCTACTATATCCCTAACTTGAATTTGGAAACCAAATTCCCTTATTGAGGTGAACACCTAACAATGTAATTTGAGGATTTGATTTTGAAAACCAATTCGCTTCATATAAGTGTGCATTTGTATAGGGAAATCTAAAATGAACCTTGAGTGTTCTTTTTCTCTTGTTAGGTGCACACTTGATAATACAATTTTGATTCAAATTGAGTGCTCATTTCCTTTTGTCAAGTGTTCACTTGACAATGCAATTTTACTTTCTGGAAAATCAAAGGTATTCCTCCTTCTATAGGTGTGCACCTGTCAATGGGAATCAATCCTTATGACAAGCCAACATAATTCTTCTTCATAATGTGCACACTTGACAATGCAATTTTGGACCTAGATTTGCAACACCATTTCTTTATCCCCCAAACCTCCCACCTTAGCCAATTTTTCTGACAAAAACCATCTTTCTTTCGGTAAGGTGTGTCTTCTCAATTAGGTGTGCACTCAACATTGGGTTTGCATTTCCACTTTAAAATTCATCGTCTTTAATCAACCTCAGTTCCTTTGCCTTGGTGGATTTTCTTAAAGGTCATATTTGTTGATCTACAAAGATACAAAGAGGAATAACAAAATACAACATGGACCAAAGGGAAAATCTTGAAATATGACTTTGATTTGACAGAAAGGCAAGGTTTTAGCATTGAAATTTGACATTATACAAAATTCGTATGGGTACAATGCATCATAGACTCATCTACTCTCAACCTACGTTGGCACCAAATGATAGATTGTAAACAACACACAATAATATTATTTAGTCATTTAGAGAGCTATGTATACAATTGTTTGGTCCTATTTTCTAGGAACCAAATCTTATATCCTTTAGCTCATCTCTCAACCATCTATGTGAGTGTTGGCCATTGGATGATCATCTTAACAAAGCCCTCTACTCCTATTACTTGATCTTGACTCGAGGAACTCCATGCTCAAGGCCAATTCATATTCTTTCTATCATAGCTATAATATGTGTATTTGATTTGGGGCAATGTGCTGCAAAGAGACTTATGTGCTGATCAAGGCAAGTTGTTGCTACTGCTGAAGGCTTGGCTTATTCATGAGAATGTCACCATCAAGATCCACATGACTTGGAGATTAATTGGATAAAGATTAAATTGGAAATCAAATAACCATTACATATGCAATGTTGAGCTTTGTATAACAGTTTATTATCCAAAATTTGAACTGTTTGATGAAATTGTAGGGAAAAAATTTCAGATTCTTTGCCAAATAAGTCTATATATATGTTGAGACATGACTTTCTAAAGGTTTGGAAAGCAAACATTTTGCTTCTCTAATACAATCCAACTTCGTTTTTGTTCCTGCTTCTTTCTTCTCTCTAGTTTTCTACTCATTGAGTGTTATCTAGCACTCTATACATTAAATTCACTAGCATTGTGATGAGCTTGTTGTGTGTTTCATATCATTGAGAACTTGTTGATGGTAGATTCTTCTGTGTGATCAGTCTGAGCTTGCTAGTCCATCTTTAACAATTGATATTTGTCTTGCGCAAAGGCTCTGAGAGTAATACTTGCAAACTACATCTGAAAGAGGGTGGCTGTTTGTTGTGTCTTTCATAGTTCATTAGTCCCTTAGGTGATTGCACCCTTCAATTTATTGGCTGAGTGCAAGCTAGTCAAGCAACATAGTGGTTATTAAGTGAAGTTGTTTGCTCACCAAGTGATGTTTGGAGGACAAGACAAGCTCATTCTTTCCTTTTCTCCCTCACCTCCTTTTGTATTTTTTGTCATCTTTGTTAGATTAGGTTTAGTTTGGGATTAGTTTAGATTTAAGTTTTGGATTTTGTGTGTTTGTGTTATACAAAGTTATGAATTGATTTTAGTTTGCATATTTGAAATATGGAATTTGATGGTTGTTGATCAATGAAAATGAGGCTTTGCTAGGTCACTTGCTCTCTTGAATGTACAAATAACTCTCTCACAATTTGAACAGCTGAGAACTTGTAGCTTTCCCTTGAAATTCCATAGCAGCCCCTTGAATGGGATGGTCAAAAGCTCACCTACTAGATTACTCAAGTGCTTACAAAATTTTACATAAAAGACTCTTGGAGATAACATCCTTTCAAGCAGGAGAACATTTTGTTTTGCATGTTGTTGTGTCAAACACAGATAAACATGTGCCATGGATGAAAATACATCAAATGGATTCTTCTCTACATTCAAATGATTGTTGGAAAATCGTGCACAAGGCAAGACCAAGGATCACAATTAGATGAAAAACAAGATCTCCTTTTTGAAGATGATTTTTCTTTAGAAGCACACATCATATCAGAACTATATATAGAAGATTCTGTACCCGATCTTGACAATTTCTTGCAACATTCTGAGAGTCGATCATCAGTAGAAAACATGGCAAATTTCCTTTTGAAGTTTGATTCATCCATCCTCGTCTTCAATAGTTCCTATGGATATCAATGGAGAGGCAAGTGTTGAACATCCGATGGTTGCCAATGAGTCTAAGTTAGTAAAGGTTACCATAAAAGGAGGGTTGCTGATGAAAAAAGGAGAAATACCATTAGAGAATCATGTTCTCACTACAGCTCTTGTGTTAGAAGACTTCAGCTACACAATCAAAGATAATTGATTTAATTAGTTTCTCCTTTGCTTGACTGATTATTTGAAGAAGATTATCATGATGAAGCTAAAAAAGGTTGGGAAGAGAGGAGGTTGTAAGGAGAAAAATCATGGGATTTATATTTCCCCATTTAACTATGACACAATAACAATAAGTTACCAACCCATAGTATATTATCAATAACATACTATGTAATAATTTCTAACAATTTCTTTCTTCAAGTGATTGCTGCTTTTCTCTTTTGTTAAGAACCTACATATAATAATAGAAATAGTCCAGATAATCACCCTTCCAGGTAGGGAAACACTGTATAATGCTTCTTATGGAAGGAGTCACTCCACACTATATCTCCATATTGAGATTCCAAAACATACAATATCTTCATAGATAACTATCTTGCCTAAGCACCACAATATATAACACTCAACTACATACAACTATCATTTCCTCACACGTATAGGATAAATACTTTTATTCTAACTAACTAATGGGATGCCTTTATTTATTTAGTGACACATGTCAATATTTCCATCAACCTATACACATTACAATACTATATCCCTAGGTACATTACATGTTTCTTCAAGAGACTTTTTCTCTTTTCTCTTCAAGAGCCCTCCATTCTTTTTCCTTCTTTCTTTTATGAATTCCCCCTTTTTCTTTCTCATTATTGCAAAACAATTTTTTTTTAAATTGGTTTTCCAACACTTCATTTCTTGTCGCTTCACCTTCAGGCTGACTTTTCACTTCCCTATGAGCATTCCTAATTTCCATCTAATAACTCTTTGCTTCCAAAGGATGACTATTCACATTCTTTCACTTTTGGGGGCTAAAAGTGTTGCTTAACCTCTAATTCAATAGAGGTGAATGTAACTGATAATTTTTTTTGAGACTTTTTCCCAAATGATGATACCAGGTGCATCTTTTCTTTGATTGTTATACCTGTAGATTAAAATATACCACTTTGAAAGTCTGCAACTACTATGTCAGACTGAATCTGAATTCCTTTCATCCTCATTCACCCAATTTGGTGTTTCAAAATAATCATGACAGATGTTGATGACATCAAAATCCATCAGTGCAAATGCACTAACCCACAATACTCTTGATCCAGCTGGTGCCATGCTACAAAACCTGCATGTCATTTACATTCTTTATTTTTATATGCATTTTGTTTCTCAAAAATCTAATTCTTTTGTAGTTGCATCTTTCTTTCAACTCCCAAAACTAGTGAATGCAAACACTTTCATCCTTAGTATGTTGCTCAAGCACCTGAAGCTCATCAGATCCGACTGAACCCATTTATGCTGTGACAACAACTCCAACTTCTTCAACTGCTGCGATTGATCTTCACAATGCCTATGTAACTGCTGCAATTGTATTTTCAAATGTCTTTCTATTGCAATTGTGTAACTGCTGTGATTTCTTTCCATCAAAGCCATGTAGTTGCTGCAATTTTTTCTTCCACAGCAACTGTAAAACCAATGCAATAATTTTTTCAGTGGTAGCTGCAGAACTACTGAAATCAACTTTTAGTAGTACTGCTGCACTGCTGCAAATGAGTTTTCCATAGCAGTTGTAGAACCTGTTGCAAGTGACTTTTTGTAACTGGAAGGTTGCTACAAAATGATTTTCTTCAGCAACAATCACCACTATGAAAGAACTTCACCCATCATACTGTCTTCTTTTCTCTAAAACTACCTTGCTTTCCCCATTGTGGTGTCCTTAGAAGCCTTCATTAGTGCTCAATGCAAATTTGAAAACACAAATTCTTTTTAGGATGATGCAGAATTGCACTTTCCTAGGATGTTTCTGCATCATACACCCCAGGTAAGAGTTTGTGAGTATAGTAAATTACTTGCAAATTAGAGCTGTATGGTAGAACCATCCTCTTTGACCCACTGATTAGTGCGCCTTTCCACTATGTGAGGCACTTTAAAATTTTATCACTTTATTTCTTCCTTTTTCTCTAGTGACCTGCTTGATCCTAGACCATCCTCCACCTAGTTTTGCTTCTCCTTTTCTCTCTCCATTTTGGTGTGGGTTTTTTCTCACCAATAACCCTTCGTCTGCACCAAGTTTTTTTTTTCATATTTTTTCTGCTTTCCTTTGAGGTGCTGATTTCCTTCACTATTTTCCTATGCTCCACGGGGACGCGTCCCCTATGGTTTTTACCCGTTTCCCGTACCGGGTACGAAACGGGGACGCGGGTACGGCTAGGAAACGTACCCTGTCAGTACCCTTTTGCCCTCCAAGTACCCGGTACTTCTAGGGGACGGTTTCCCAAAAAAAGGGGACTCAGGTACTTTTAGGGGACTTTTAGGGGACTTGGGTACTGCTAGAAGTACCCGATACGGTTGGCCAAGTACCCGGTACTTCTAGGGGACGGTTTCCCAAAAAAAGGGGACTCGGGTACTTTTAGGGTACTTTTAGGGGACTTGGGTACTGCTAGAAGTACCCGGTACTGCCTGGCCGTACCCCAACCGTACCGGGTACTTCTAGCAGTACCCTACGGCCCAGCCAAAAAAAAAACATTTTTTTTTTAAAAAGTATTGAGTTTTTTTATAAAATAAAGCTATGGGCGGGCCCACAAGGGACGCCCCATCACACTTGACCTAATGTAAGTGACATTTAAGCTCCAAAATGAGAAAAAAGTAACTCATTTTTACTTTTCCATTGTGAAGTGAAGGAAAGCAAAAGAGGAGCAGCTGAGTGAAGGAGAAAACAGCAGGTTGGAGAGGAGCTTAGGGCATCATTTCAGCATATTAGAGGTTGGAGAAGTTGGTGGCAGTACACAGTGCTTTGCAGCTACAGGATCGCCAGTCTAGTGAGTATCGTCAGACTCCAGCCTTACGATGGGATGTTAATCCTGAAGATGCTATGCAGATTGAGGATGAGGATGCACAGGAGGGATTGGTTGAGGTTCCATTGGCTGAGGCAGATCCTTCTATTGACATGGACACTGACACTGACTTAGACTCGAGCTCCGATGGCGATGACGAGGGCGATGCTGATTTAGACCTACCTTTTGCTGATTAGGGACATTGGACAGCGATATATTTTCTTAGTTTTATGTTTATCATATCATTTCATAGTTGAGACTTGGAGCCTTTGGGCATTTTGGTTATAATTATCAGACTCTTATATGATATGTATGCATATTGATAATGAAAAGCATTTGAATTTTGTTAATTTGTTTGTCGATTCTCATGTGAAATCTCAATTCAAGTCTAATGATATATAATAAGCTTATACAATGTCTAGAATGAATGCTTTATCAATGTTATGCTATGAACATTTGAAATTTCTCTATATTTTTAAAAATTTCCCTATTTTTTTATCAGCCGTCCCCTACCGTCCCCTAAAAAATGACCCAAAAGTACCCCTGTACCAGAAACTCGTCCCGGCGTACCGGGTTCTCGCCGTCCCCAAAACCCCGTGGAGCATAGCTATTTTCTCTTTACTTTAAGGTTGATTACTTTGATTTCTTTGCACTCTTCTTGGCTTCACTTGCATATCATATTTATCTTTCTGTTCTTCCTTCCTCCAATGTGCCGTTTCATTTGCTGCAACGTGACTCTCTTTTTTACTTGGTACCTTCTCAAGGTCCTCATCATGTGTATTCCCTTGCACTTCATTCATCTCCACTTCCATGTCATCTAAATAATATAATTTTGCTACCTCTTCTTCGTTAGGGTTAGCAACTAGCACCTTTTTATCCTCCATGAGGATTTCTTCTTCTATTGTTTACTCACAATCTTCCTTTTCTCAATTGAAGTAGACAAAGCTTCAGCCATTGTCATTGCTTCTTCGAGCAAGATATAGTTTTCTTCTTCTCAATCATACAATGCTGCAATACTTGGATATTCAAGGTCTTCTTATTCATTTTCCACCTTTTTGGCTGCACCTCATGCATCTTCTCGATTATACAATGCTGCTATGCTTGGACATTCAAGATCTTCTTCCTCATTTTCCACCTTTTGGGCTGCAACTTGTGCATTGGTCTTTATGGTTGAATTGATGTTCACTCCTTTTCTTTGTTGTTGTTAGAACATGCTTGTAAGTACATCTAAGCATATATGTGCCTTATCATGCTTGGGAGGGACTGTGCCTTTATCCAAATAACCATATATGTTTGCGTGCCACTCCTCCAATCAAAGCATTACAAGAAGAGGAAGGAGAAGGAGAATCATCAGTAGCTAGTGTGGTAAGATTATGAATGAGGAAGGTGAAATCCTTTGCAGAGTTGGGCCATGGACATAAGAGAAGCTCCATCGACCATGGCATGAGCATGATGATTATCCTTCCTAGACAAGCATTGATGGAATAAGAAGAGAATTTATCTAGAAGAGTCAAAGCTAAATCATGATACAAAGAAATTTTACCTTACTTCCCCCGATAAGTTCTAATAATCTTCTGTACAACCAATTGGGAATCACCATGAATATGAAGGGATTGAATGCTTGAAGAGAGAGGAATGTAATCTAGCAATGAGGGCTTCATACTTGCCAATGTTGGTGGTGCATGGGAAATTTGCACAAAAAGATAGAGGAATGACATCATAATAAAAAACAAGAATGGCACCTGCCCATGAACCTATCTTACAACAAGAACCATCAAAGAACATGTCCCACATGTCAAGAGAGTCAAGAGTAAGAATGTGCTCATTAGGGAAAGTATCATCAAGGAAGAAGAGGAAGGACCACCAAGAAATTGGTCCACAACTGGTCGAACTTTAATTGCCTTTTGAGAGTTAAAATTGAGGTAAAATTCTATAAGAAATATGACCCATCTAGTTGTATGTCTAGAGAGAAGTTTAGACAGCATGTTTTTAAGATGATCATGTGATTTGAAAAATTGGGTCAAATTCATACTAGACTATAAGGTTCATCGTGTTTTATGTTTGTTAGAGTGTTTTTGTAGGGTATGAGATGAAATTTGTTGCAAAATGATGTACTATAGAGAAAAGGAGGATGGGATGATGTCATGGGAATAATTGGGGTGATTTGGAGTTGGAGCATCTTGGGAAGTACTAAAGACAATTTTTAGTCTTTGAAAGCCATGGAAAATCACGTGTGATCAATTTGCCACCTTCCATAGGTACTAAATTTTCTTGTACCATAACAAATGCTCCACCTACTATGGCAAGTGTGTATTTGCCCCTTGGCTGAACCAATGATTTAGCCAAAACAGACAAAAGGTGGAATATGATGAATTCTTGTCATTTTGTGATGTCCCCATCCTAGTCAGCGCAGCTGGATATGTGGTTAGCCTATCATCCTAGTCCTCGTAGGCTGACAGATATGTGTAGAGGATCAATTGAGGCAATTACCCAATGTTCAGGAGCTTCATTCTTTCAGTTGATTCAGGTTGGGCCTTCGCAGAGTCGTTCGGAGAGGTTTTTCAGATACTTACTATTTTTAGTAAGTCAGGCAGGCGGAAGCTGCTATTTTTGGCAGGGCACCTGGTTCAGCTGGTCAGCTCAGATTCAACCCAGTGCATCAGTTTGTTGGTCAGATGGAAAAATAACGGAGTATTTAATGATTTATTAAATAATTAATATTTTGACTTTATATTATAAAGTCACTTTATTAATGTATTTAAATATTATGATAATGGCGTTTAATACTTTATAATAAAGTGGCATAATTAATATAATGAATAAGTATTTATTCATTAATGATGGGGGCGCCAATTATTAAAGATTTTTCCTAAGTCCAAACAGGGGAATTTAATCATTTATTTAAATGATTATTAAAAAGAGGGTTTGGTTGAATTTCTCAAGAGGGGGTATATATTGACTGCCAAGACAAATCGAACTCTTATGTTATGATTATTCAATTTGTCTTATTTTGCTCTGAGCATTGGAGTTTGCAAAACCTAGGGTTTCAGCAGACAGTTGATTTTGGAGAACATTCCCTCTTCAAGATCTGGCATACTGAGACTGTGAAATACCAGTTGAAGATTGTCGTACTTGGTGACTTCATAGAGAGGTTGCAGTTGAGCTTACAGGATCGATTCAGGGAGGATTTATCAGAGTTTATTCATCTATTGATTGGGGCGATTTGTCAGAGGTTATTTTACAGAGAGCTGGCACCTTATTTATTGAGGCCGTACTTTATTTGCTGCTGCTGCTGGGCCGTACTTTTTTGTACCAGCAAGCCGTACATTCCTTCACAGGAGATCACGCCTTCATCTCTCAGCTTCTGTGCATTGAGCTTTGTGCGCCTAGAGTATCTGGAGCTCCAGCATCGATTTCAGGCCCTGTGGATTGATTATCTTCTTGGCCGTACTTTTTCTTCATTGTTTCTGGCACCTGCAAGCCTACAGGTTCTTTCAAATAAAAATATTGTTTTACTTCTTTGTGGTCGATTTTATTTACCTTTGAAATTCTGGAAGTGAATACATGTATGCGCCTTCCTCTGGAGATCATTATTTATGCATATCTATTTGTCATTTATTTATTATGAATTTTTAAAACATTTCCTTGCAAAATCGCAAATCCTTATTTGCTGCAAAAACCCACAAAAACATCATAAAATCAGAAAACCAAAACAAAAGACAGTTTTCTTAGACAGTGACCGGGTTGAGAAACACCAGGTTTCTTACAGTGGTATCAGAGCACAGTTTTCCTACCATCCTATGCTTTTTCAGTTGCTTTTTCAGTATACAGAGTGCTTTTTGGTTGCTTTTTCATGAGTAGAGACATCATTCATTATACTAAGGGTATAGGAACAGGCAAAGTTGAGGATTGGACAGGTCCACCTATTCCAGAAGGTGAGACAGTATCAGGGATTCTCAGTATACGCAGGTCTAGCCCTTACAGCAGTGAAAACAGTGTGACTACACTCATGGCAGATCAGGAGATTCCTAGAGATTCAGGGAAAGAGAAGGAAAATGCTGAGATGACTGAGGCAGAATACAGGAATAGACATGACAATATGATGGACATGATGTCACAGCTGATAGGTACCATAAGACAATATACTCCGCCTCACCAACATTACATTCAGATAGGGCAGTCCAGTGGTTCGGGAGGCATAGACCAGCCACAGATGTCTACACGACCGCAGCTGTCACCGGTTGTTCACGAGCGTAGGCCTGGACAACCTACCTTTATCAGTAGAGAGGCACCACCGACTCCGGAAGCAAAGCAACAGGGTCACCATATAGAGTTTCAGCCACAGCATGGTACTTCAGTGGCAGACGTGACCAGACTGTTTGGAGAGTATTCTACACTGACTCCTGAGATTAGACAGTCATTGACATTTCATGAGTTTATGGATGTGCATAAGCCCAGAGGTGGTGGTAGATTTGAGCGCAGAGCTCATCAATACCAGCAACCACCACAGGTGAACAGAGATCTTCATCATGTAGTAACCAAGATTGTCTTGCCTTATTTTGATGGCTCGGATAAGAATTCAGCGAGGTCATGGGTACAAAAGTTAGACAATTACCTATCCTTGAGACCTATGCAGGAGGACGAGGCCATTAAATTTGCCACACTACACCTTGATGGACTGGCGCATGATTGGTGGCATCACGGCATGTACACACTGGGTCATCATCGGGTTACTACTTACCAGGATTTCACTGGCAGGCTCATTGAGCGATTTGATAAAAAGGATCCAGAACTTTACTTTACAGAGCTAGCACAGCTCAGACAAACAGGCAGTTTGGATGCTTACATTGGGGAGTTTCAGAAAACGGCAGTCATGGTGACAGGTATTTCGAAGAGGAGACTTGTCATTCTTTTCACCGAGGGGTTATATGAGCCGATGAGAGGTTGGGTCAAGGCATTTGATCCTCCCACCCTTCAGGAGGCAATGAGAAAGGCACGCAGTATGGAGCATGCAGCACCTCGCAGCAGGTTCTCTTCGGGTTCCACACCAAACTCAAGGCCGAATAGATCTTTCGATAGAGATAGAACCTTTGATAGGAAGAGGGATCCACCCGATCCTAAGAGACAAAATGCACCACCCTTTGACAGAGAAACACTGAATGATCTACGGAAGAAAAAATTGTGTTTCTAGTGCAAGGCACCCTATGATGAAAAACATGTATGTCCTCTTCGTCCCAAGGTTAAAAACAATCAGATGGAATGGTTTTATAGGGGGAAGAGCAATCTGATCTGTCAGACCAGCAAGCTGATTCTGAGCATTTAGATGATGACAGGTCCGAAAATGAGGGTGAGAACGAAGGAGGAAGGAAGCTATAGGAGGCACATTTGACTAGCCTTTAGAGAGATGGGTCGTTTAGACTTCGCAGGCTCCTAGCCGGTCAGAAGGTAATCACTCTACTCGACACTGGTGCCACTCATAATTTCATTGATGCACGGTTGGTAGAGAAACGTGGTATACAGACAAAGGAGTTTGAGGGTATCCGAGTTAAGGTGGCTGATGGGTACACCCTCAAATGTGACAGAAAGATTAATGATCTTCCGATGCGGTTGAACAACTATGAGTTCAAGACTGAATTCTATGTTGTTAATATGGGAGATACTGATGTGGTGTTAGGAATGGCCTGGCTTCACAATTTGGGTGAGTTCACACTCAATCTACGAGACATGGAGATGAAGTTCAAGGTTAATGGGAGACCTCATGTCATCAAAGCCATTATAGACAGCAATCTGAGGATGGTTTCGTATAGGTGGATGGAGAGACTCATTCGTCATGATATGGTTGATTGGGCTACGGAGTGTATGTTATTGCCAGCACAATAGGAGCAGCAGAAGAGTGAGTATCATCCAGACATCCAGATATTGAGGACTAAACACTCCAAAGTGTTTAGCGACATTCCACCTGGTACACCTCCAGACAGAGGCACTGAGCATATCATTGAGTTGGAGGAGGGCGCAAAGCCCATTATGATTAAACCCTACAGGCACCCGAAACGACTCAAGGATGAGATTGAGAAGACCATCAATGAGTTATTGGCCATGGGACACATTAGACCTAGCAAGTCACCTTTTGCTTCATCGGTTGTATTGGTGAAGAAGAAGGATGGGTCACTTCGGATGTGCATAGACTACCGCCAGCTAAACAAGAGGACGATTAAGAAGAGGTACCTGATACCACGCATTGATGAGCTGATTGATGAGTTGCACGGTGCTATCTTCTTTACGAAGATTGGTTTGAGATCAGGGTACCACCAGATTCAGATAAGGGAGCAGGACATTGAGAAAACCGCTTTCAGGTGCCATTGCGGTCACTTCGAGTTCTTGGTTATGCCGTTCGGTCTAACCAATGCACCTGCCACCTTTCAGGCTACCATGAACAGGGTCTTCAATTCTAAGCTGCGGAGATTTGTATTGGTCTTCTTCAACGACATTCTGGTTTACAGTAGGTCATGGGAGGAGCATCTAGCCCACTTAGACACAGTTTTGGGTATCTTGGCTGAGGAGTCCTTTTATGCCAAGGAATCCAAGTGTTGGCTAGGTATGGAGGAGTTGTTGTATCTGGGGCACATCATCAGTGCCAAGGGAGTGAGTATGGACCTTGAGAAGGTCCGATCTATAGTTGAGTGGCCAGTACCTGAGAACCTTACGCAGCTCAGAGGCTTCATTGGGTTGTGTGCTTTTTACAGGAGATTTGATAGTGGGTTCTCACGTCACGCCACACCCCTTACTGATTTGACAAAGAAGGGGGCTTTTACTTGGTCACCACAAGCGCAGGAGTGCTTCGACAGGTTTAAGGTGATCATGACTTCATGTCCAGTGCTAGCATTGCCTGACTTTACGAAGTCATTTGATTTGTTTTGCGATGCTTCAAGAGAGGGCATTGGTGCGGTTTTGATGCAGGAGAGGCACCCTATTGCTTTTGAGAGTAGGAAGCTTAGGGGTCCTAAGAGGTTCTACAACATTTACGACAAGGAGATGTTAGCCATTATGCATGCTTTGGCTAAGTTCAGGCAATACTTGGTAGGCAGCAAGTTCAGTGTGCGCACAGACCACAATAGCCTGAAACACTTCCTTGGACAGCGAGACCTAAATGAGAGGCAGTAGAAATGGGTCAGCAAACTATAATCATATGATTTTGATATTACTTTCATTAAGGGGAAGCAGAATGTTGTAGCTGACGCCTTGTCTCGTAGACCTCAGTTGAATGCCATGGCACAGATCTCAGAGGATTGGAGGCATCGGATTATTGCAGAGTATGTTAAGAACCCATGGGTTTCTAGCATTGTTGATGGGACAGAGTAGGATAGTAGGTACACCATTGTAGATGACTTGATCATTTACAAGGGGCGGATTTTTCTGGTTCCTGGTTCTGAGGTGAGGAACACAGTTTTGAGAGCTTTTCATGATCTTCCTATGGCGGGCCATCCCAGGTACTACAAGACATATAAGATGGTTAGGGAGCGGTTTACTTGGAAAGGGCTGAAAACTGATGTTCTACAGTATGTTCGATAGTGTTCTGTTTGCCAGCAGAACAAGCAGGAACACACATATCCTGCTGGATTGCTCCAACCACTTTCGATACCTGACAGGAAGTGGGAGTGTTTATCGATGGACTTTATCACGGGTTTGCCGAAAGCCCAAGGTAAAGATTGCATCTACGTAGTGGTTGATCGGTTGACTAAATATGCACACTTCTTCCCGATTACCACTACATTCACAGCATCGCAGACTGCAGAGCTCTTCTTCAGAGAGGTATTCCCGTTACATGGGTTGCTTCGGACAATAGTCAGCGATAGAGACAGTCGGTTCATGAGCAACTTTTGGCAGGAGTTGTTCAGGCTCTGCGAGACCGAACTGACACCGAGTACCAGCTACCATCCGCAGACAGATGGGCAGACAGAAATTGTCAATAAGTGGGTGGAAGGTTACTTGCGCAATTACATAGCTGGACAGCAGAGAGCTTGGGTGAGGTGGATATACCTCTGCGAGTATTGTTATAACTCGACTCACCACATGACGATACAGATGACACCCTTCATGGCTTTGTATGGGTATGAGGCACCCAACCTTTTGGATCTGATATTGAGTGATAGCAGAGTGCCGAGTGCAGGGGATATGATGCAGAGTCAGCAGGACATTTTGAGGTCCCTCAAAGACAATATCCAACGGACACAGAATCAGCAGAAGCAGTATGCTGACCAGAAGAGGGTTGAGCGTTCCTTTGATGTGGATGATATGGTGTATCTTATGTTGCAGCCGTATCGTCAGTCTACTCTGCGGAAGAGTGGTGCAGAGAAGCTGAAGCCTCGTTACTATGGTCCATTTCGTGTTGTTAGACAAGTGGGCGAGGTTGCTTATGAGTTGGACTTACCAGCAGATAGCAGGGTTCACAACGTGTTTCACGTTTCTCGCCTAAAGAAGGCATTGGGTCAGCATGTGATACCCTCTCCAATTCTGCCACCCCTTGATGACGAAGGGAAATTGATACTAGTACCTGAGGCCATCCTCAAGATGAGAGAGAGACACCTTCGGAGACGGGTGATCAGGGAATATCTGATCAAGTGGAGAGATTTGCCAGTTGAGGATGCTACATGGGAGTCCGAGGAGATTTTACAGCATCCAGAGTTGAGATTGCTTGAGGACAAGCAATTTCAGGGAGGGCGGACTGTGATGTCCCCATCCTAGTCAGCGCAGCTGGATATGTGGTTAGCCTATCATCCTGGTCCTCGTAGGCTGACAGATATGTGTAGAGGATCAATTGAGGCAGTTACCCGGTGTTCAGGAGCTTCATTCTTTCAGTTGATTCAGGTTGGGCCTTCGCAAAGTCGTTAGGAGAGGTTTTACAGATACTTACTATTTTTAGTAAGTCAAGCAAGCGGAAGCTGCTATTTTTGGCAGGGCACCTGGTTCAGCTGATCAGCCCAAATTCGACCAAGTGCATCAGTTTTGTTGTACCCAAACCAAAAAATTTTCTTCATTAAGGCATTTTGCTTAAAATGGTCTAAACCTTGTAAAAGTGGGGTCAAAACTCAGTTGTTGGGCAAATAAAGTATGGGCTTTTAGTCAGTGTGATGCCAGGAAGATACTGGCAAAATTTGAAAATTTTGAAAATTAGGGTTTCTGAAATCTATTTTTAGCTCGAAACCCTAAAAAATTGGAACTTGTCCGAATTGGCTGAAATTAATTTTGATTGGCTTATTTCACATCACAATCATAGTGGTGAAGTCAGTTTCAGTTAAAAGTCAGTTTAAGGCTGGTGGGTAGTTTTCACTTTTTCAGGAGAAAAGTTAGGATCTTCGGGGTCATCAATGGCAGTTGGCCAGTACCAGGTATCAATATCTAAGCCTGAAACTCAAAGAGGAACGCTCTACGATAAAAGATGTTGGAAATAATGCTTTTTGATGGAGGGGATTTTCAGATTGGCAAAAAGTGCTAAAATATTCTAAGTCTGGGAACTTTTCACTATGTAACGTAGTAGACACTTGCGCAATCAACGTGCAAATCAACTTTATAGTGTCCGTACATGTGAAAATGATGAAGTATAGTCATCCACACACCTCAGCAGTCACAACGCTTCGACATGGTCAACCGCAGTGATGGATACAGCGTTTGCAAAGCATAAAATGGTGAAAATCAATGAATTCAAAACAAATCCGCTCCCCTGTAGCCCAGGGGCGCCCTTCCATTTGAAGGTCAAGATTTGAGTGTTTTGGATGAAGGATACATTCATTATGTTCAGTTTTCAGTCAGCTTTCCGATTAGCCATGAAGCAGGATCATCCGAGTTGTAGAACTCCGGCAAACGAAGACAGAAGCAGAGGTTACGAAGAGTGTTTTCATCAAGGAGGCAGTCTAGAAATGCAGATCCGCTCCCTTCTAGCCCAAGGGCGATTTTCTTTTTGAAGGCCCAGATCTAGATGCATGTGTGTTTTGATGGTTTCAGTCTTTGCAGAATTAGTTTAGCTTTTCAACGAGCTATCAAGCGAAAGCGTATCCAGTACAGAAATCCGGTTATCAGCGTTAGAAGTGGAAATTGCAGGCAGGATACATGTCAGAAGAAGTTTTTCAGAATGCAAATCCGCTCCCCTGTAGCCCAGGGGCGATCCTGAATAAGACCTGTTTGATGGATGAATTTGCAATTGAGGTCTTCCTGAGATCTCTTCCAGCTCAGTTCAGTTTTGCAGTGTATCCGTTCACAAGACGATCCGATGTTCTGAGTAACTGTGACAGAGGTCCTACCGAGCACGTAAAACAGAGGATGGTGAAGCGTAGCTACACAAAGCTGCACAGCTGTAGGCTAGGGGCGATTCTCCTTTAGGCCTGCCAGACGGGGTTATTTGCAATTACAGTCTTCACAAGACTTGTGTGCAATTACTCAAGCTATCCAACGAGTCTAGCCGACAACCTCCGGGATTTGGCGAATGCTCGTACGTGCAAGGTCAAGATGATAATGCTGTAAAGAAGAGCTGATTGAAGGCAGTTCAAAAAATGACTAAGTGTAAGAATATAATTTTCTTTGAAAAAGGCGATTTTCTTTTAGAGGCCTTAAAAGCAATTTTCTGGCTTCGTCGTCTCCAAGAACATCTCTTGCAAGTTGACCAAACTGTACAGCAAGACAGGCGGCACGCGTATCGAAACATTCCAGTTCCCGGTATCAAGGGTCAAAGTATGGTGTTCAGATGAAAATCACACTTTTGTCAAAATGGTGTTTGAGCTATCACAGAATAGGGGCGCTCATTCTTTTGGGGTTCTTAATACAATTTTCAAATCCCTCACATACAGTCATTGGATGCAGAATACTTCTAGTCATGCAATGAATCCATTATTCAGTCAGTGGGATTTATTATTCATCGTTAGCGGCAGTTTGAAGCATCAGAAGGCAATATGAAGAAATGACTAAGTCTGGAGTCAAAACATCAATTTAATCAGAGGCGCCTAATTTTCTATGGTATCAGATGATGATTTTAGCAGTTGTTGCTCCCAGCAGACATTTCATCCTTGTCATGCAAGCTTCGCAGTGGATATCTCAGCACAGTCGCAGGATCATTCAATCATCCGGAAATCAAAGTTGAACAGGGTCAGTTGTAACTTTGCAGTCAGCTACAAAATAGGAGATTCTCAAAAATCTCATAACTCTTGCAAATGGAAGCCTAAAAGATCAAAATTTGACTTTTTAGAATCAGGGAAGTGTGTTGAACACAGCAAGATGCTATTTTTGGCAAAAATGGAAAAAAAAATATTTTGCATGCAGAGCATTGAAAAGTGACGAATTTCTTCAAAAATAGATATTGGCACCATTTTTAGTTTTTTGCATGTTTTAAAATTAAGATATTATTTTTAGTCTAAAGACTCAGAGACGGTGGCAGTTCAACTAGAGAGAAGCCAATCGAATTCTTTTTTCTAAATTAGGGTTGCATTATGCATGCATGATGGTACGAATTGTTTATTTAAACAAGCATGGCGCCTTTCATCATTCACACAGCTTTGAAAGTTCGAATTTCTTCAAAGAGATTTGCGAATTTTCATCAAAGGATCAAGTTCGAAGGTGATAAAATATTCTTTTGCAGGTACAAGTTCAGATTCAGCATCAGATTCAAGGCAAAGTGGCGATTTTGAAAGGAGACAAAAAATAAAACAATCAAAATAATAAAGTCTTTTTCTCTTCTATATTTCTTCCATCTTCTCGTCTTAAATTCTCTTGCATGTTCGAAGTGTTGGCAGATTTTGGCAAAACAAAATATTTGGGTTGATTCAGAAGAGCTTTCTCAGCAAAACCCATGTGCCAGAATTTTTCAAGAAAATTTGTTCCAGAACATCTGTTCTTGAAGCTTTAATTTTCTCAACCGAAATTCTTTTGCATGGCTGAGTAAAGGGTAAATTTTTGCATTTCTGACGTTCTGGGTTGTCTTAGAATCATTTTCTGGACAAAACCCATATCTCAGATTTTTTCGTAAAAATTCTCATCCGACAAGCTATTTTTAGCCTCAGCAGGGTATTTTTGGCTTTCCAGAAAAGTTGTCAGAATATAGCCGTGTGCACAGTCAACAGGCAAGTTTTTCAGAATGCAGTTCACTCAGCTCGAATTCAAGACCAAATCAGTCTTAACCCACGACTTCATTGGAACAGTTGATACAAATCTACATAAGGTGTTGCCGGAGGTAGTTTTGGATCCACTCAAAATCAGGGATTCAGTTATCAAGAATATTCAGCAATCCGGGTTACTTGAGGCCGCTTCCATACCTATTTCGGTGCATTGCGTGGAGTTTGTAATATCTTGCATCAAGCATTACAATTCCACTACACGAGAGATACGGTCAATAGATGGACGTGTCATATGCAGTCTCAAACCCCTTGATATCGAGCGAAGTCTGGATATTCCTCAACATTCGGATGGGATGGTCATTTCCATGAGTCAAAGCGAGCAGGCATTCAATGCTGGACTAGATAAGTGTCAAAACAAGAGGATAGAGAGGTGGCTGAAACAAAAGAAGAGCAAGTTGCCAAACAACTTGGGTCGTGGTGAGTGTAAGGATGAATACAATATTTTGATTACACTGCTTAATCATGTCTCAGGTCATGCAGATGCAAACAAATTTCACCCGTGGATGTATTATATCATTGGTAGAATCATCTCTGGACAAGAGCATTATGACTGGGCATCCTTCATCAGCGATGCTATTCACGAGCAAATCACCGGTTTCCTAGCTGCGCATCAATTTCATATGTGTTCTTACCTGGTGTACTTGATTGCTTATCAGAATCAGTTTAACGGTTTGAATACGGTGGGCATACTCAGTGTACAGAAAGTCTATCGTTACTATGACCAGCTTGAGTTCACGAAGGCTGAAAGTCATTTTAAACGTGTACAAGAGGCTTTCTTGACTTATACAGTGAGAAACTTGGACCGGGAGTTGCATATTCGCATCTCGACAGTTGCTAGAGCAGCAATGAAGAATTGGGCAGATTGGTACATTCAGTTCCCTACATACACCTATATCCGTGTCTATGGATACACAGGAAAACCAGCTATGTTACCACGTTATCCTTCGGATAAAACAATATTCATGGAGTTCCTGAGGCAGCTGTATGAAGTTCACAAACGTTTGCGCATCAAGCGTAAACCAGCTGCCGAGTTTCCTTTGCAATTCGGGATGTATTGGTGTAAGACGGCAGTTGATGCTAAGACCGCAGGTCAAGAGTTAGAAAATTGCAAACTCAAGTACCTGGTGGATACACGCACATATGATCCTTGGGGTCATTACGCAGCTCGCCTAGGTAATCTCTCTTATCACAAACCTACCTGGTGGTGGAATTTCGAGGATGGAAGATTACTGGGTGAATTGTGAGGATGATTTCGAGGTTCGCAGACGTAGCTATAGCAGGTTCTCTCTTCCACAAGTTTCTGTTTTCTTGGCGGAAGATGTGGAAGGATTGACAGAAGATGAGGGAGATACACTTCCTCAATTTTACAGAGAGCAGGTTGATGGACAACCACTGCCGTTAGTGAACTGGTATGCCAAAGAGTTCACATCAGTAAAGGAAAGATCGAGCAGGGTCATCCAAAATAGTACGCTTTATTTAGAAAGCAGAAGGTTGAGAAAGGCATCCATGCCTAGAGCAGAGCCGCCACCAGAAGGACTTGTATTGCCTTCTTCTTCAAAACCTAAGCAGAAGAAGAGGAGTAATCCTCCTAAAAAGAATCCAGCGCCTAGTAATTCGAAGGGAAAAGCATCTGTTGCGATTCCACATGTAGAGCCAATCAGAGAAGTTATTCAGACTTCTCCACAGCTTGAGGTTCAGCCCCGTATGCCGTCACCGACACCATTAGAGCAGCCTCCCATTCCAATTCACATTGATTTGGACGTGGATTCACCTCCTCGCAGCGATTCTTTTACACATTCACATTCATCAGATCCTCCTACGACTAGTACAGATCATTCCAGTGGGATTAGTCGAGATTCATCTTGGCTTGAAAGTCAACTGGGAAGAAAAAGGAGACAACCATCTTACATACTTGATCATTCAGATTTCGATCATGACCATCAAGATGTGCCTGAAAAGAGGATCAAGAAACAGATACATATTGGGAGAAGTGCAGATAAGGAATTCATTGTTGAGACTGCTGCACCTCCAGAAGATAAGAGTCTAGACGAGATGGAAGCTCAAGACTTCGAAGTTATCACAGTTCATTTCGGTAAGAGTACTCGTCAGACAGATATTGATCTCCTACAGGTTGCTACAGATAGCGCCAAGGATAGGATGGTGAAAGATGGTGAAGATAAATCAGCTCTCAAGGCTGAAATACAGCAGCTTCGCCAGTACATTTCTAGCCTTGTACACAGGACAGGGGATGTTGTCACCGCGCTTCCACATATGTTAGAACCACCAGCAGAGCAGGGTCAGATTGATCTCTTGGTTGCATATGGTAAGCGATTGGAGGAATGGGAAGAGGAGTTTGTTGCTAGAGGCCACCTTGTACTTACAGAATTGTATCAATTGCGGTATAATGCACGTGAGCTTCGTCTACGACTTCAAGATGAGGAATGTGATTTGGCCATTAGTAGACCCAGGGATGAGATTCTGATTGCCAACTTGGGAATGTCATTTGATTCAGTCACAGAGGCAGAAGATAAAGAAGAGGTCTACATTTGGAGAACACAGTTGATCTTCAAGGCAGAGATAGAAGGAAAGATAGCATTTGAGGTGGCTGAGAGTAGAGAGCATGTTACTAGTGCACTCCGCTATATAAGAGACTTTGTGTCTCAATTACCATGTGTATATCAGCGTGTGGTTGGTGACTATGTTGAGCTTGCTGACATCCAGTTAGAGCTCCAAGCACTTATTCACGGTATTTTCAGTGGTGAGACCGTTGGCTGTAAGATGAATCAGCTTACAGCCATGTCAACATTGTTTGATGAGGCAATCAGGAGAAAGGGTGAGTTCCAGTGTCAGATGACTAATGGAGAAGACATGCTGCACAGACATAGGATTCTTCGCCAGAGCTTCAGTTCCCCAGATGGAGATGCAGTCAACGACCTCGTAGATGGGTTAATTTCTCAAGATCAGGGCCAGTAGACTTCAGTTAAAGGCGTCCCACCTTTTCCAAGATAGACATTAGACACAGGAGTTAAACTCGAGGCTTCTTTCCGAGTTAACTGGTTGTTACACATTGCATGCCATGTCTTTCTTGGAAATATCTACATATACTTGGAGATTAGATTAGATTTTTCAGTTGACTGATGATAGCATTCCAGTTGACTTGCTTTCAATAAGGACGTGCATGTTGCACCTTGTCCATTTAGATTAGATGTTTCAGTTAACTGATGATAGTTTCCCAGTTAACTGTATAGTTTCATTCAATTAGGGTTTAGGAATAAGATCTTGCATGCATTGCAAGACTTTAGTTGACTCAAGGTGATTTTAGGGTTGCCTACACCTTGAAGTCTATAAATAAGAGCTTTAAGCTCATTTGTAATTTAACTTTTGCTTGATAGCATACATGTTGCGCCTACCTTGCCTGTAGTATTGCTATTATTGTATCTGTTCAAAGAGTAATTGCTGTTATAATAAATTGTTGCGCCTACCTTGCCTTCATGTTATTGTTATGGTGTTTATTCGACCTTAGTTAAATGGGGTTGCTGGTTTGATCGTTATTGCATGCGTGTTGCGTCTATACAATCTACTGTCCCAGTTGCTTACCTTTTGTTTTTGTTGATTATAAGCCTATTCAGAAGAGCAAATAGTTGCGCCTACCTTGCCTTCATGTTGCGAAACTGTACTCAAAGCTTATCATATGATGTGTGTTATAGTAGACTCATTCAGCCAAGCAAATAGTTGCGCCTACCTTGCCTTCATGTTGTGAAGCTGTACCAGGTTTACCGTTCATTTGTTTGTTTTAATAAACTTCTTCCCGGATTAGCAAATAGTTGCGCCTACCTTGCCTTCATGTTGTGAGCCCGCACCTGGAGTTTATCGTACAATACATTCCTGCTCCATTTCCTCATGCTCTGTTTCTTGAGGAAATTGGATAGATATTAAAGAAGTTAGCTTAGTTGTAGTTACATGATCTGCGAAACCAGAAAATACTTAGCTGCAACGTTCTAGGTTTTCTTAACCTTGTGCCTCTACCAGCTGAGAACAAAAAGATAGGACATTAGTTTAGTTTTCTATTTCATGCATTCCAGCACAACGAGGGAGCTTCCCCTCCTAATTTGAAGAACACTCATTACGTAGTGTGCATAGCTGTCCGTACAAACTCACACTCCAAAGGTGTTAGTTCTTACGCCAACAAGTTTGTTGGTCAGATGGAAAAATAACGGAGTATTTAATGATTTATTAAATAATTAATATTTTGACTTTATATTATAAAGTCACTTTATTAATGTATTTAAATATTATGATAATGGCGTATTATAAAATATTTTAATACTTTATAATAAAGTGGCATAATTAATATAATGAATAAGTATTTATTCATTAATGATGGGGGCGCCAATTATTAAAGATTTTTCCTAAGTCCAAACAGGCGAATTTAATCATTTATTTAAATGATTATTAAAAAGAGGGTTTGGTCGAATTTCTCAAGAGGGGGTATATATTGACTGCCAAGACAAATCGAACTCTTATGTTATGATTATTCAATTTGTCTTATTTTGCTCTGAGCATTGGAGTTTGCAAAACCTAGGGTTTCAGCAGACAGTTGATTTTGGAGAATGTTCCCTCTTCAAGATCTAGCATACTGAGATTGTGAAATACCAGTTGAAGATTGTCGTACTTGGTGACTTCATAGAGAGGTTGCAGTTGAGCTTACAGGATCGATTCAGGGAGGATTTATCAGAGTTTATTCATCTGTTGACTGGGGCGATTTGACAGAGGTTATTCTATAGAGAGCTGGCACCTTATTTATTGAGGCCGTACTTTATTTGCTGCTGCTGCTGGGTCGTACTTTTCTGTACCAGCAAGCTGTACATTCCTTCACAAGAGATCACGCCTTCATCTCTCAGCTTTTGTGCATTGAGCTTTGTGCGCCTTGAGTATCTGGAGCTCCAACATCGATTTCAGGCCTTGTGGATTGATTATCTTCTTGGCCGTACTTTTTCTTCATTGTTTCTAGCGCCTACAAGCCTACAAGTTCTTTCAAATAAAAATATTGTTTTACTTCTTTGTGGTCGATTTTATTTACCTTTGAAATTCTGGAAGTGAATACATGTATGCGCTTTCCTCTGGAGATCATTATTTATGCATATCTATTTGTCATTTATTTATTATGAATTTTTAAAGCATTTCCTTGCAAAATCGCAAATCCTTATTTGCTGCAAAAACCCACAAAAACATCATAAAATCAGAAAACCAAAACAAAACACAGTTTTCTTAGACAGTGACCGGGTTGAGAAACACCAGGTTTCTTACACATTTGGTTTACCAATTTGTCATTTGATCTTCCAGTTTTCATGGATAGGCGGATGAAGGTATGCCATATATCGTTCTTACACAAAATGTAAAGAGGTTGGCTTTCATTAGTATGGTGGTTTTAGTCCATCTTGTGACCATAACTAGTGTAGATGCAAGGATTTGCATAGTGACAAAGGTGCTGCAGCTGTTTTGAGGGCTTCTTGTTGATTGTTGGAGCTCTAATTCACCTTGGTGGCATTGTGAACATTTGTAAGCAACTGTTACATAGTGATAGGGGGCTTATAGCTCACTCATGCTGGATTTCTCATTTGAAGGGTTTCTCTAGGGAAAACTTATGTGTTTGCATTTGTATGGTGTTTTCTTGTGCGTTTCTTGGTACTTCTGATCTTTCCAGATTGTTTCCTTTGATATGTCTGCGATATGTTGGTTTGGTAACTATTATAGGTGATTAAGTTGTATGTGTGTTGAGGTTTGTTGGAATTGTTTCCATGATAATATGTTTTTGAGGACAATGTGAGGAATATCCTCCCTCTTTATGGATCAAGTAGTATCATAACTGTTGAATCCATTTGGAAGGTGAGTTTTGCATGTTGTTCAAGTTTATGCCATCCACAAGATTGATTTATTATCTTTTTGAGCTTGAGATTGGAACAAGGGATTGGTTAAGGACATTGAGAATGGTAAGGGAAGTTGAGGATAATGCCGAAGCAAGGTTCTAGAAAATTGAAGGAGATGTTGCAAGGATTTTTAGTGTAGAAGAGGTGGATAGACTTGAAAGCATGATGCTGGTTCTAATAGCCAAATTGGGAGTGTGAAGAAGATCTGGAGAAACTAGAACACGGGCAAGGAGAGACCTCATGTGGAATATTCTTCAAAGCTGAGGCAAAGATTGACATGGAACCCTATGATGGTGAGATAATTGCTGAGAAGCTTGATCAATTTGTGTTTCAAATGGAAGTATACTTCAGTTTGCATAGGTTATTTCCTCATCAACAAATTTATTTGAATCCTTCTAGAAGTAGAATATCTTCAGTCCCAAAAAATTCCATATTGTTTTGATGTATTCTTTTGCCTAAAAGGCTAAAACTAATGTTTAATTTTTGGGCTGTATCTCTTTATATTATTTTTCCAAGTTTTATATTAGAAGTATTTAGTCGTTCCCTTTGCTAATGGTGGGTTTTTTGTATTTGCACCAATCAATATTGTGCTTTTTTTTTTGTTTAGGTTTCTTCTATTCTTTCTGGAAGAGCAGCATCCTATTTCTTGAAGAATTTAATATCTATACTTCCTATCGTATTCACCTTTTTTGAGAAATTCTCCATAAATACTATGAAAAATAAGTTTATTCTGGTTATTTGATGTAACTTCTTATCTTTTAAGGTAAAATACTGAAGATGTCTTCTTTCTAGTATTTATTTAGAAATTACTTTCAGTTTAACATGCTAGAGTTAGATCACTTAGTGATTATTTGCTTGTTTGTTTTGGAGAGTGAAGAGGGGAAATTTCAGATGCACCGACAATTCAGTTGGAGTGCAGAGTCAACTTCAAAGTCTAGCTTCAATCACCCAAGTTCTTGAACCAAAGCTTCATAAGCACCTCGGTATGCATTTTAGTTTTCAGGCTTATATTTAGTTCCTTTTCTTGTTTAATGACAATTTAGCTTTATTATACGACATTTGTATATAAAGAATTTCTTATGGTTTATGCTGTTAATGTTTTTGCTCTGGCACTCTTGATTAGCTAATGTAACTTATTGTACTTCTGAGTCTCATTGACTTTCTTCATCATTCATGGACACAGATAAAATTTCTTGCTTTGTTCCACTCCAGGAAAAGCATTGCATTTTTCCTAGCTAGATTTATTGCCATCTGATTCTTATTGCTTTTGTGTTTTACTAGTTTTACTCCGTTGACTTATTAAATGGTTTTCTTAGAGAATTGTTTTTAAGAGCTACATAGTATGGTCCACAGTACCATTCCACTGCGATCTGATTATGGACTTGGATACACTAGCCCATATTAAACGAAAGTGAACATAGGCATTGATAGTTTGCCCTTTTATCATCTATATATTATTTAAATTGATTTTTTTGTCCTAGTGTGTGTCCTACGTAAGATTTATTTACTAGTTAGTCATTTGCCATAAATTAAAATCAGAGATTTAGTGAGTCATTGGAAAAGTGTTTGATAATTAATGTTTGATTTTCAAGACAAAATCGTTTGTCCAATCTGTGATTTTTTAACTTTTTTTCCTTTATTTATTTTTTCTATTTAAATTGAGTTTTGCAAATAAAGTACTCTTTTACCTTATTGTTGATTGGATTCTGAGTTGTGTCCTCCCTATTCCTTCCTCAGTAGACTTGGCAACCCCGTCCTTCTGGAAGTTACAATAAATAAACAGAGTCATTTTGCAGTATACTTTAAAATAGGCTGCAAATTCCTAAATTTTGCTTGAAATTTTTAACTGCCACTGAGGTTCACCAACATAAACATGTTCACGTGTGTGTTCATAACAAGAATATATGAATATAGATAGAGATCGGAAAACATATTATGAGGATTGAGAAAATATTAAGAATTCAATGTGAAGTTGACTCTGCATTAAACATTATGATTTCCTACTTTATATGGTAATATTTATAAACATCAGTGGGTAATTGATGAATGGTCATTATGTTTGAAAGCAATCATTTCGATCTAACTAATTATACAATTATTGAATTATACCCTTATATGCTACAATATCAATTCTGCACTTAAATCTGAATCGGTAGTCAGATCTCATGTATAATTTCCTTCTAGCAGAAGATGGTGATCTCTTGACCTCAAACAGTTTCTTTGCACAGTTAAGTGTAGAAACACGTGATCTTGTCTCATGGTGAGAAATTTGATTTTGCTTATTATAACATTGAATTAGGTTAAATGTGCTGACATTGGAGATGCATTATTTATTCCCTTACTAGTATGGTAAACGTGAATTCTTTCCATTGAACGCTTCTGGTTACATTAGAACATGAACCAATATTTTGTTTCTTTGGTTTTGGTTTTAAATTATATTCATTATTGTATTTTTCCTTGGGCTATTGTATTTCCTTTTGTAATTTTGGGAAATGTGCAATTTGTTTTATTGAAGAATTTCTATTGTGTATGACAGAGACATTAGGAGGTGGAAGCTATATCTTTGCATTTCGGATGTTGATGGTCCTTTTCCGTAGAGAGCTTTCATTTGGAGATGCACTATTTCTTTGGGAGGTAAGAAATTGTTGTAATATCAAGTTTCCTGTATTTTTTATATTCTTTTAACAAATTAGGAAAATGCATCACTTTAACACAATTCTGACTTACCAAACACTCATTGATTACTTAGTTTACAACAAGTGTGGAGGTTCATTAATTTAATGTAGTTGAAAACAGTGAGGATCTAAAATCATTTAATTCATTCCAGATCACTGTGCATGTTCAGATGTCAGTAATGCCTATAAGTTTCCAATAGTGATTAGTCCATGCTACTTTTCCTTTTTTAAGATACTCAGATTTGCATCCTAATATAGTTGTCTTTGTTGATATTCCTGGCACCTAGAAGGTTCTTCAAGCCTCCTTAAACTTCTTTTGTCATTTATAGCACTCTAGTTGTCTTATGGTCTGTTCATTATGTTACTTTATTCTACTTAACCTATTCATATCTTCACTGGAAGCATGAAGGTCATTCCAGTGCTATAATCCTCTTGTATGTACTTATTCCACATAGTTCATTCTATAGGGCATCAAATAGTACTCATTGTCATTCAACTGCTTTAAATCTTTATTCCATGAGTACTTGTCACAAATTAATGATCTTAAAATTTTGCGGTGGTCTTAGGTCCTTGGAAATTATTCTCTACCTTGTCCCTTCTTTTGAGGTAGGGATTACCTCATAACTCTTGTTTGAGGATTAATTATTTCCAATATAGGTCATATAGTTACAAGATTTTTCAACCATTACCCTTTTAGAGCTAAAATTATCTTCTAGATAAACAAGCAACATTACATTTCATACTTCATAAGTGAACTATTCTTTCCTTGTCCTTTTATTCAGTTTATATCTCTAAGATCCATCATATAACTACTGCTAGAACAAAGTTTGACCGGTCCTAAGAACACTTGCTTTGGGAAAGATGATCCTAGGCAGTCAACAGTGGATATAAACACACAGGTTATCCAAGTCACAAAAATGTGGATCTAATAACTCTTTGGTTTCTTAAGAACCTTCTAAACCTTCTCAACTGACCAGGTCAAGCTAGGTAGCCTTGTCATATTACCCTGTCTTTTCTTCTCCATGTCACACGTTTTAACAGTCAGCAACTGAGTTACAATTCAAGGTTGTATACAGAATAATCTGTCATAAGGGTGTTATCACGAGTCTTTTTCTAGACTTGAATGCTTTTTGTCCTCCTGTATACATGTGCAGTAACTTTTAGTAAGATAACAACTATTAATCATATACAAAAGTCATGTTCACAATAATTTCATTGTCAAGTATTACCATACATTCTGTTGTCACCCAATTCTGCACCCCGAGTTTTGTTTCAGAGATAAGTAACCTAGGGATAACAGATCACTATCCTAGCATAATCTTTTGTTGGAAGTGTAGAAGGGCAATGAACTCCTTATAAGAGGGGGTCTTCTATTCTCACTGTAGGCTGTGCAAAGCCATGTGGAGCATGACTAAGTTTCTTTATGGATGGAATGTTCATAGACAAGCAAATCTGCAGGCAAACAATACCCTACTGATGCCATGATGCCCAATTCATTGTGACTAACATAGGTAGACATCTGTCTTCTATGAGTAGATGAGAACCTTAAACAATGCTCAAATATTAAAGAAATCATACTTTATTTTTATCATAATGCAGAAATTTGAGGTTTCTCAGTTATTTATTGGACAAAATATGAAACCTTTAGAAATGATGCAGACTCATTGTCAATTAAATTATATTGGATTCAAGTTGATTTAAAATATTCAGTTCCAGAACTCTTGTTATGCAGAAATGAAAAATCAGTTAAGACAAGATTTGAACAGTTTCATACTACTCAGACTGATGCCAAAATCCATTGGGCAGAAAGATTAAAGAAATCACAAAGTTGCAATAGAATTACTGACTTAATGCTTTAATTACCATTTGATGGACATTTCTCAAAAATAGATCTCTATGGAATTAGACACAAATTTTATCACTATTCAATTGAACAAAGACGTCAAGTTGAACAATAGTATCTCCCTTACTAAAAATTGCCCCAATCCTAGCAGCAAAAATCTTTTGGTGAAAACTTTTTAATGGGAAAAACATTGGCAAACCAAAAGTATAAGATTTTTTGAAAAAGTAAGGAAAAAAATGGATTGAAAAAAAGAGTAAAAAAATGTAGAAAGAGGGACACAAACTTGTTTTTGAAATTTAAAGGCATTTCCATAGCATAGAGATATAGAGAGCAAATAAGTTTGAGAGTTTAGCCCATGAATTGTTGAATATAGATTTTTGTTGTTTATGTTCATATCATTGATTACATTGTATTGCACAAAGCATACTTCATAGTGCATTAATATTAATTACATGCTGACCCCCACTTAACACCCCCACTCTAATGGCATAACTGCCCTCATGGAGAAGTCTTTTTGTAACTCCCATACTGTGCTGTCAGAAATTGACAAAATCAAACAGAAAATGTCATTAAAGATTATTTATTTGTTATTTGCTTGATGATCTATCCTGCAGATTTTATCTTCAACCATCTGTGCCCATGACCAAAGATGTGCATTTAATAACATCAGCGCAATTTAACCTTAGAAAAAGTTATCCTCATACAAACAGGTGTTGGTATGAATTCCATCTACAATCCTCTAAAAAATCCATCTTTAAGGAATCCCACCTACTATATTTAATCTATTATATTAGTTTGCTTGTTTAATTTGAAAGTTGAATGTCATGGTATTGATTGTCAAACAAATTAAAATAACAAACAATTAATTTTTTCACGTTTCCTCTCATTAAACTTGACATATATTGAAATTTTCAATATATATTTATATATTAAAAAAAATGGCATCTCCAAGTACCTATCTCCTACTTTTTTCAAAAAATGTTCTACTAGTATTAGTCTCCTAGCAACTATGGCAAATACAATAGAAAAATTTTAGGAAATGAGCTTGTTGCATGGAGGGGGGTGAGAAATGGACAACATTTCCCCTAGGTTTTCAACTTTTGTAATTTCAAAATAAAAATAAATAAATAAATTCGATACACATTGGTTTGAATTTCTGGAGGCACCTTAAAATATCCTTTCAATATCTTCTCTAGAGGCAAAACAAGACCATAAATTGTCAAAAAATGAAATAAAAAAACTAAAATTGCATGGATTCTATTTTAACCCAATGCTAGGCAAGTTCGTGTGAATAACTTGTAAGTCTAAGGTGAAAAATCAACCAAGTCGTAGGGAAAACTCATTAAGTAGTCGGTCTAACTCACCATTTAGTTGGTGTGTGTCGTGTTGACTCAGCTTAGTGAGTTGGAAGACTCGTGAGTCGTAGTGAGTCAATCAAGTACTCATCGAGTCTTCCTACTATGGTAAGAATGTTAAAAATAAATAAAAATGCTTATCTATGATAGAATTTCAATTGCAAGAGATAGGAGGAACATATCACTTTGCCCATGGATGTATCACCATGTATAAACATCCATCTTGTATTTGTCTTGAAGATAAAAAATATTGTCTTGCAATGCAATGAACTCACCAAACTTAGTCCTAACATTATCCACCGCCTTTGGATTTGAGAAGATTCTTTAGAATGGTTTCTTGTACCCTTCAACAAGTTTATTGTTTCTAATTGTTGTCATTCTCCTAATAAAAAAAGGTATCTTCGTGTTGTAATAAGTAGGAGATAGTGCATATGCAAGAAGATGCAAGGGTGTGGTCGTTTTGTTCCAATAGGCAAGAATTGTTTTTTTCACCCTTAGAAAAATTGTTTCTTTGGGGTTGTTTGCTATTATGGCCTTTATTTTTTCTATTATGGACTCCATGCCATCATAGATTTCTACCAAACATAGTCGACTTGTATCAACATACCTAATCATACTAATGATGAGTTCTGTGAAATTCAAGATTTCCACACAAGCCCATTGTTCATCATCAAGGATCAATGATTTGACCTTTTGGGCTTTCTACGAGTTCGATTTCCTCCACACACTCCATGGGTTGCTAATGACCATGGCACTCATCTCCTCTCACATCCACACAAGTCTCAAACTGATTGTGTACAATGTGAATTGAGTCTCAACAACTTCATGTGGTGTAAAAACTAAGTTAATAACAAATTTAAATTTAAATAATTAAATGTCATAAATTAAATTTAAAAAATTCACCTTGAACTCTAAATTGGAGGAAAGTCCTGAAGATGCCTTGTGGCATATGATGGTTTGCCATGAAGACCTAAATCTCCTCACCCTTAGTGTTTATTACTTTCACTTGTTCTATCTGAGTGCCAATCTTTTGCATCATCAAGTTGAGGGACTAGACAATATACATGGTATCCAAAAAAGATGCTCATACCTTTCCTCAAACAAAGCACCTACTGCCTTGCAAGTTTTTGCATTGTCCATTATGACTTGGACAATGTTCTTAGAACCCACCATTTCAGGACTCAAAGAGGATTTTGGAAATGAGATTTGCATCCCTCACTTGCCTCTCACAATCAATCGCCTTCAAAAACATTACCTCCTTTAGGGTATACTATGATGTCATTTATTATAAGGTGATGCCATTTATTATAGACCGGTTTCTTACATTGCAATCTTTTCATCTATCTGAAATGATGGACATTCCTATTTCAACCCATGTATCCTTGATTGATTTTAGTGATGTATCTACAATTTTTTTCCTTTGCCAATAAGGTGGTGCACACTTTTTCATATATAGGACCTATGTAACCAAAGGGTGTTTGACTAATTGCCATCACCATTTTCCACCAATATGGTGATCTCACTAGGTTCTAAGGAAGATCATTGGCTAAATGCAACATGCAATATTCATTTGCATTGACCCTCACCTCATTTTGAAATGCCTTCTTTGATTGGCCTCATTTGTGGGGAGAAAGTGAAGGATCTTCTTCTTGGATAAATGGTGTCTCTAAGAAAAAATGTGGGAGCCACTATTAAAGGAGACTCTATAGGTGGCCTCCCTAATCCTTTCTTCGCTAGAGGATGAGATTTTAATTTTGCTATCTCACTCATAGCATCAAATTCTTGTTCTCTAATATATGTCATAATTTGTTCATTCAGCAACTCCTTTTTCTTTGATCCTTGACAAACTTTAATTACATGGCTGATCATAGCATATAGGTGAGCTTTCACTTGACTATACAAGCTCTTATACTCCATCTGGGATTTGCAACAATGCCAAACAAAAGCCCCACCTCCTAGTTGTTAAATCATCTAACATATTTCAATAGAGGCGATGCTTGATTATATTTGAACTATCTATTTGCCTCTGGAGCCTTTGTGAACTAGCATCTATTTTGAATAGATTGCTGATATGGAATCATGAGAACAAGGAGAACAATGAAGACTCAATGCCTGTTCTAAAATATTGGTAGAAGATTTGTACATCTTATGGGTTATGCTGAAATTAAATGAAACCCAAACAGCCTACACTACCTAGTCCAAAGAATATTCAGCCAATTTGTAGAGATTCTTTATGGTACAATCTAACCCTTTAACAATCTCAACCATTCCCATGAACAACTTTGTCCTCACTCTTAGCATGTACTCCAGCTTTCAAGTTTGTAGTCCTTTAGCTAGACTTCAGCCTAGATTTCAACCCGACTTCAACTGCCTCTACAAAAGGTAATTTTCACTTTTATGCTGATGTGGTGAATGTTGACCTTCCCCATATATTTGGGATTTGGAAGGTTTTTTGTTGTGCCACATGTTCGTAACCAAAGCTTCAAGAAACTTGACACTTTAGCTTCCATCTTGCAATCGTACAGATTCCTTGCTATTCTTGTATGTCTCTAGATGCCACTTGAACACTTTTCACGATATTGGAGAGTTCGACATAACTGATAAAAGAGCATCATTTTCTAACTTTTGGCCAAAGAATGGCTCCTTGACATATCAAGTCTTAAATTCGTGAGCTAGATCCTACATGGCTTCACTAAGCTAATGTGGTAATGTGTGGCACCTTGGTGACATGCTCTACTTTGTGTGGTCTTGGGAGGGCTCCTTTGTTGTTACAAAGGTAAGAGTCTTCTTCGGCTTGTGTGCCCTATGTGGCACCACTGTCGCAATCATACACCTTCATGGTAATGTTGTACACTACTCGGGCTCCCCAACACAACCAAATCTGCACACAAAAACACACAACACAGTTCAAATCAAACACAATGAATGAAACTCTTGTGTGATGCAAGATTGTTTGACCCCTAGGATGGTCTTGTATCACAAATGAACTTTAATAGCCTTGAGATCACTCATGAAAGTTAATAAAGCAACATTTTTTAGCACTTTTTCTGCATGTCCTGTACATGATGTAGTTGAAGGAAAATATTGATCAAGTATGGATATATTTTCTCTCCCCATGCTTCAAAAGAAATTAGAAATTGTGATGATGGGTATACTTGGAAGGATTGTAGATGTTTTTTTAGCCTCAATTTATTACAATTGTTAATGCCTAAATCAATAAAATAACAATTATGGGAAATAAATAGAGATTTTTCAAACAACATATGAAGAGTCTCAAACATCTAAATGGATTATTGAGTATCATTATTAAAACCTAGATTAATCCATATACATGACCAAAACCCAAGATATTATCAATTTAAAACAAAAACATTCTTTGATTCTTTCACAAGTTTCCTTTCCAAGCACTAAAGATAGACAAATTATATCATATATGATATTTACAATAAAAATAATACACATTCACTCCTACGAAGGGAGACGTGATTGTCAGTACTAGTTGAACTAAAACCAAACAAATTTGCAATTACATTGGCTTCCCTGCCACTAAAAGAAAATTGAAAATAGACTTCCCAAACCAAAAATATAGCATTAATAATTGTTGTGAAAGGGTCCCAAAAGATAATTATTATAGGAAACCAATAGGGAGGACTAAACAAGCCTATTGTTGAACTTTGACTAAGACTTTCTTTGTATGAAATTTTGGCATAAGCACCTTGTAACCATCCTATTCATATTGTTAATATCAGTAAATACCCATTTCAAAGTACAATTTCTAATTTTTTCCTAGCCATTCTAATTGACAATTCTAACTAGAATTTGTTATAATTTCAATTGAAACATCTCTTGATGACAATGTCAATGTTAGAATCCTTTGAATAAGAATACCTTTAGATTGCTTAGAGAAAGCTGGAGATGTTATCTACTTGAAGTCATCTGCATTAATGATGCAAGAGCATCACTTTCATGATGTTTGTATGCTTCATTCTGATGATAAGAGTCATAGTTGAGTTGGTTCATGTTTAGGAGGTCCATTGGGATCATAATCCAATGGTTTAGATAGGTTGAATAGGCTAGAAATTCAAATTTGTGGTTTCCCGCCAAAAAGGCAAATTTGAATTCCTAGGGAGTTTTGGCTTGTTGCAAGGTTGAGATTTGTTTCTCAAGTCTTTTTTTTGGTTTGATAAGCATAATAAGGTCTTAAAAGGACCATGGACAGCATGTAAGGTCTTTTTTACTTGTTTTGTTTCTTAGGTCTTGGTTAAAAGTTGCAAAAAGTGTATACTTTTACAAGTTGATGCATAGCTTACTACGGTGTTTTTAGGTTTTGATGAAAAGCACAAATGAACTCGATGGAAACAACTTGTAATAGATCATTCACACCAAAAATATGAAAGGGCACACTCCAAAAAACAATTAGAGGAGCTATTTGATGCTAAGTTACCGGTATGCCCATATATGGCCTCGGGTACGATACAAGTACGAGAAACGGTTCAAAAACACCCAGGATTTAATTTTCTGCCTGTGGAAACGAGTAAGAAATGAAAGTGTGACTATGGGTACGAAATTTCATTTCCGGTTCAAACCTGGATAGAATCCACGTCAACTATTTTGGATATTATCTGATTTTTTCCCTTCAAAGGCTGTAAATTGTGATTTTTTTTCTGATTTCAACTTTGCTCACATTTTTCTCCAACAAAACAGATTGTTTTTTAGGGTTTCTCAAGTGTCGAATATTTTTGATATCTTTAGGATTGCTGAGATATTTGATGAAGAGCAGCTGAGTCAAATTTGGCATGAGTAAAATGTTGGAGATTCAACATCAGAAACTGTATTATATTCCTTTATGGGATTGTTTTGTGCTCTTTGTAAACTTTGCATCTTGTGTGATGGTGATGTTAAGGGCAGCTCTATTTATTCATTGCTTTGTTAGAATTTATAATTGGGACTTGGAAGATATCACTATTTGGGAGGACCTATGACGATTGTCCATTTGACTTCCCTAAACTTTTGAGTGCAGATTATGATGTTCTCAGTGGAAGTAAGGTGTGAACTATGCCAATATCCTTGCACATCTCTTCGGAAAGATGTTCTGATGGTGGTACTAGTAACATAGAATGTTCTAAGCACCATAGAAACCAGATCGCTGTTGTAAGTGATGGTTTAGGATATTGAGATGGCATTGTATTTGGTCTTCATGAGAAACAGGTTGCCTTGCACTTTCTCCTTTCTACTGATTCACAACATTGAACCATAGCATGAGGATTGAGTAAAAATGTACTGGCTTTACATCAGATTGGGAGTATGAAGGCCCTTGTATTGTATTATTAAATTGACTATGAAAGTGGTAGTGTATTTTTGCTATGTTATTTGACTATTAATATGGTGGTGTATTTTGAACTTAATTACTACTGCAAATATGTATATATTTCTGATTTTTATATATTTTTGTATTAACATACCCAAACCCCAAAAAGAATTTTGACCGAATCCGCGTACTGGAATCTCATACCCATACCCGAACCCAAAAACGAACCGGTAACTTAGATTTGATGAAATGTGCAGTTTCCTTCATCATTTTATGACAGTTTTTAAGCAATTACAGTCTGAAACTCTGTGTTATGGCCTTGTACAGTCAAGTTGCAGGTCTGTGTTTGTGTGGGATGATAATGGCATGTCTTAAGGTTCAAATGCAATTTGTTTGAGGTGATTTCATTGAGTTTTGCTCAAGTTTCAATGATCAAAATAGTGCTCGCTGCTCTGTTCTGAAACTAGGGTTTCCAGAGGTAAAGATTTGCCCATAACTTTTGTTCAAACCGTGGGAAAAATCTAAAACTTGGTAGGAACCTTCATTTAATTGCTGCCCAGGGGTCTACCAATGGAGAGGTCTTGAAAGTGTTGCAAGTGAAAGTTATGCAGGTCTGAGTGCAAGAGGGACTGGTAAACCTTATAAACCCTTAAGGGTTTTTGTGAATTTGTCTTTTTTGAGTTGCCACAGTGGAGCTAGGGTTTGATAAGACCCTATAGAGGTTGTTGAACGTTGGTGAAGCTTGAGAAGGTGGAAAGCAAGAGTTGCATCAACCCAAATAGCAATAGGTCAGTTTGAGGGTTTGAGCCTAGAAATTAGGCTTGTAGAACAGTCTTCAAAGCATAATCTGATTCTTCCATTGAAGGGCCAAATTGAAATCCTGGAGAATAGTTGAAGCCTTACATTTTCCCTTGTTCTTGATTATCCACAAGGTATTTAGGTTGAATAGTTGAAACCATCCTTTCCCATTGCTCTTGTTTATCCACAAAGTAGAAAAGGTTGTCTTCCTCTGCATCAATTAACCTCAACCTCTCTATAATACTTGCAGGTATCTAGTATAAAGTAAACCAGGCATTCCATATTAGAATTGACAACAGGATTGATGGATAGTGGCTCTCAAAAGTACCTTTTTAGGAAGGAACATGTGAATATGCAGACCTGAAGAGATTAATTACATTGAGATAATGGCCATACTATTTTCCACTGATAAAGAATGCACCTATTTTTATCTGTGTTTCATTAAAGAAATTGTAACCAACCTTTCATTTATTCAATTGCAAAATAGAAATAAAGATGCATCCATTATACTCAGAAGAGATGGCCTTTTAAACTTATTTGTTCTAGTTTATGAAATCCAATTTGCTTTTAGCAATTATCATGTTATAAATTTGCATATCTTGTGTTTGAAAAACTTTTGCATTTGAGTGTGAAATATTTGCAGTCATTCAATTCAGATTCGCCAGTAAGTTATGTTTTTGAGATTTGCTATTTATCCAGTTCTTGCCAACACCTGGAATTACTAATATTCTAGTGAAGAAGCATTATACTTGGTATCAGGGACTTGTTTCTTGGACTCATTCGTGTTTCTATTACTAAGTAGACTTCTTAATGATAGTTCTATGATTGCCTCCCAATTACATTTTTTATCTTCCATATTGTGTCCAAGTTTTCATTATGTGCAATTATTGCAGATGATGTGGGCTCTTGAATATGATCCAGAAATTATTGCTTCATATCAGGAAGCAAATTCATCTTACCCTAGTAGATATAGCAAAGAGAAAAGAAGAGATAAATCAAAAAGTCAATTGGGAAAGTATGAAAGGCAAAGAGTTGAGAATGGTTTGCAAGGTTCACTTGAAACACCTATAGCTGTGTTTCTTGCTGCTAGCGTTCTCAAGGCAAAGAGCTCAAAATTGTTGCGAGAGGCTCAAGGAATTGACGATGTTGTTAAGGTAAGTACCTTGAGAAACGGCTTTCTACTACAATTATATGCATAGCTGTTAAATCTGAGAATTAATCTTCTATTATAGGCCCTTGACAGTTTAACCTCAAGAAATTCCTGCCCAGATATAGATGATTAGCACTACTGTTTTCAAGAATGAAGCTTACAATAGATATGAACCAATAAAGAGGGAAAAATGGATGTTGACTTTTGAGATGTTTGGTTCCAATGTTATTTTATTTCCATTCTTGATGTCCAAATTCCTTATGCGATTTGTAGGAAGCATTGGGATGTTTACTTATTTATTGAACTTTTGCACATAAATCAGATTTTGAATGATTTAACTGGTAACCTGGATGCAAAAAAGGCCTGCGCAGGTGCATTGAGACTTCATAAGAAGTATTTACGTAAGGTAAATTGTAAGATGCTATATAATTTTCAGATACTAATGCTTAGTTGGCATTGATCTTTATCATATTCAGCCATCAAAACCAAATTTTGACATGCCTGTATACATATATTTTTTGCAGGCAAAAAATTACAATTAGCTAATGCAACCTGTAATTGCGGGGAAATGCTGAAACTGCCCTTGTGCATCTGTATTATATCCAGTACATCGCTTTCTTTGGTTGCTTAACTAGCAGGGACTTGTACAAGAATTGCATGTTTGATTTGGTCATGTCAAAGATAAATCAATTTAAATATGCTTAAACGCAGTCTATCATAAAAAGGGTATTTCTATAGCTGGCGTTTATGCAAATTAAAGGCATAATTTTGGCATTATCTGTTGACATTAGGCTTCCATTTGTGTATGATCTGGAATAAGGATTTTTTCTAAAAAAACGGTTGCTTGGTCTTTCAAAAATATTAAGAGGATTGATTATTATCTTGTTCATGTGCAACTTGACATCCGTTATGTGTCTGGCATGATTTTTGTCACAATTTATTGTAGCCATACTTGAGTGCTGAATTGCTACGAAAGAGAAGCGAAAAGAGGATGGAAAATATAATAGTAAAATGCATACAAACACTTGCAAGAAAACATAGAAAATATTTTATTAATCAATATTATAGTTTACTATCACAATTCAAGAGTCCAGATATAATAAACTAGCACAGATCAATCTTAACATGGATCTGATAAGTGTCAGTCTTTTGGAACCTGCATTGCCTACAGACATTTGACTTGCAGTTAGTTAATTTTCAGGTTTGAATTTTCTAAAATCATGGAAATGTTCTTGTTTTAATTATTAGTATACACAGCTTAAATACATCGATCAAAATAATTCCAAGAGATTGAATTTTGAGGTACCAATATTGAATTTTTGACATAGGTTAGGTGCTTTGATATCTCTTACTGTCTTTTAAGGTATATGTATATAATATATCTATGAAGGTTTGGCATGTAATGGTCATCAAATTTATATCTAAGAGTTTTTGTTATCCACTCACTCCATTGTAATCTCTCCTTACTGTCAGTTATGCCTCTCAGTATAATTAAGAGTTATATATTTATAAACATGTCTAGTGTAAATCTTCCCCTGCATTAATCGACACACCAAATGTGCTAGTTGATGCGAGTTAAACCATGTTAGCACAGAATATGAGAACTAATTAAACTGTGATAATCTATCAAATATAGAGTACAAAGTTAATGGAAATATTTTTGTACTTGAAACATAACTTAAAGATCCAGCATTTATTATTATTTATTATGTCTAGAATTAATATAATATTTTAAAACACCACATAAAAGGACAAAGACCTTCAATTTGTTCAACATAGCTTCCAACTCCTCTTGATAAAAATTTTAATGTAGGTCAGCAAAATATTGCAATTCACTTTTTTCTTTCTAATAATAGTTATTTTTGTTGTTTCAAGTCCTAGAGCTTGGGCAAGCCTCAATACCTTTACCAACCAAAATAGGAGCCTTAGCATCTTCGATAGATCTTTTCAACTTCAATGTAGGTCAGCAAAATATTGCAATTCACTTTTTTCTTTCTAATAATAGTTCTTTTTGTTGCTTCAAGTCCTAGAGCTTGGGCAAGCCTCAATACCTTTACCAACCAAAATAGGAGCCTTAGAATCTTCGAGAGATCTTTTCAACTTCTTAGTGAAGATCTTAATCTCCATTACAATATTCTTAATGGTGCACTTATTGACATCAATTACCCTATTTAGATTGTCATTGATGGTCGTATTCCAACATTAACACTTCGGTATTGTGATTTTCCTATTCTTGCTTAAACTCTTAACCCATTGTAACATTTTTTTCTTTCTATTCATTGTACTCTTTAAACACTCTATTTACTTGGGAGATGACTTCCCAATTTTGGAATATTTTGGCATCCTCGGTTTGAATTTAAGTTCTCCCTCTTTGTTTCTTCTCCATTCAAGATAGTTTGATAATTATCTTGTTTGTTTCAACAAAAAACCATATAATGAGGTAGTGTTGCACCTCAAAAGCTCTTGCAAGGTCCCCATGTTTTGGATCACTTGATTTACTACATTAGACACTTCCTATAAAGATGAATTTTGGGAAGGTCTTAGCATTTCCTTTAACTTTAATATCAAGCCCAACCATTTTCTTTGGGCTTTCTCAAATATTGTCTTTCTTCTTCACATTACTCATTTTTACCACAAGGATCCATGGATGACCTTTGATGGAGTCCCACCTCTTCCTTTTAACTTCCCCCAAACTACCAATTTCTTTATAACCTCCTTTCACAATCCTTTATTTCTGTAACTTTGGACTAGTAGCCATGGAAAAGGAATCCTCTATTTTTGAATCTCTAGTAGACTCCTTAGAAGATTTCTAGGTGTCATCCATAGGATCATCAAAATTCTTGGAGCTAAAATCATAATACTCAATTACTCTTTTCATATTTTCATCTTTCCTTTTAAAACCCTAACAATGAATTTTAGGAATCTTTGCCCTTACAAAGTTCACAATAAATAAAATAAATCCTTGGTGAAGGGGTATTGTCCTAGGGGCATGTTTGCAATCTTTGATAGAATTTTTCAGAGAATAAAGCAAGTAGAAACGAAAGTAGATCAACATTGTGTACCTAAAATGATTTAATAAGATGAAATGATAAGAGTAAATAAAGTTGAATCTTGCCTCTAATGTTATGTACCTCATAATTCAATGAACAATCTTGTACCAAGGGGCATTAAAGAGCTCTTGCCATGCCTAGAATGGAGTTTTCTCAATTCTTCACCATTCTTTAAAAAATGGAAATGACATCATCACCTGCTTGCTTATCAATAAAGATTTTTAGTCCCATTAAAGAGAGCTTGGTAACCTTTGCCAACAACTCCTTAGTAACCTCAAAGCCTAACCCTTGCAACAAAACATGTCTATTGTCCCACCCTTTAGCGAAATCAATTGCAAGAGTATCATTTCTATTTAGCCTCTCAAAATAGGGTGTTAATCCCCCATTCATTAGAATCTTCTAGACTCCATGGTTTTTCTTGACACTATTACAACTTAGAGGCATTGTTTGATTTATATTGCCTCCCATGCTTTCAATTCCTTCTTTGCCCCACAAAATAACCACAATGCCCTTCTTGCCAAAGATAGTAAGGTGGAAGATGAAAAGATGCTAGACATTGTCTTACAAGTACAACAAATCATCAATACTTAAGTGACATTCCCTTATGTGAGTGAAAAAAAATCCACTCCATCCTAAAGAGAAAGTGATTGTTGATGATTTTTCATGTGATAAACTAAATCTTTTCCGTCCCAAAGGGAGAGTGATTGTTAATGATTTTTAATATCGCCCTTACTAATTTCAACTACTTCTTATGAATATATCATTCTTTGACCAATTTGTGATGTCGTGATGTGGAGTATATTAACAACTTTTTTAACTTCCCTAAAATTGTGGAGTATATTAACGTATCGCATGTTATCAATTATATCAATCAAATCCTTTATCAAGCCTTCAAGTGTAGCTCAATTGGCTTTTTCTTCTTCAAACAATTTATAATGTTCATTGAGTCTTCTTTAATGATTAAGGAGTGAATACCGACCTATTGGGCCATTTTTTAAGCATTATAAGTTGTAGTGCTTCAAAAAAATGGTTGGTCTAACTTTGTAGGTTAATAGCAAATGCAACCATCAAGTTGCCTTTATCATCTCTTAAAGCTCTTTCATCCCTCACTAGGCTTATATTCCCTCTAGATGCCCCATCCCCATTTAACTACCACCAATTAGGAGAATGGACCAAGCAATATTGGGCTTTTGGGATTTACAATTTTTGAAAGGAAGTGAGATATCAAAGTCAAGCTTCAATGTTAAAGCCACCTCCAACTCAACCTTAGAGAATCCAATCTTAGAAGCTATTTTTTTTTCCCTTAACAACCATAAGAAAAAATTCCTTTATGATTAAAATATTTGTTAACCATCAAGACTTCAAATCATGAAAATTTAGTTGTTTATTTCCTTCCATGACCCTCATTCAATGTGACGTAAAGTAATACTCTAAGGAAGGGTTTGGAAAAGGAGAAGACCATTGTCTAATCAATCCTTGAGTGTCAATGGGAAAGCCCAACTAACCCTCAAGATTGAAAGAATAAGACTCCAAACTTTCCAAGAGAAGGTGCAATTTTGTCAACAAATGGGGAACATTTTCTTCAATTTCTTCATGTAAGATGTATCTATTAGGCATAGCAAATCCCCTTTTAACCAAATTATCAATCATAAGCAACAAACTCAATAGCAACAAAAAATATCTTGAAGAATTAGCTATCAAAAGTCCATCCCTTTTATAAGCTTGTGGAATATGGAAAGCGTACAACAACGATTCCAATTTAGGTAGATCGTCCACAATAGTAGAGAGGCAACAACTAATTTTTTCCAAGCCTTAACTCCATTAACCTTTTCAATGTAGTTTGCCACTTTAATGTCAAAAGTTATTTTTCACAAATCCATAATAGGAGTCACTCAATCAACATATTTTAAAGGGGAATTTAAGAGCCAAGTATTCTCCAAACTTTTTATGTTAAATCCATCACTAAATTTTCATTTCATAACTTTAGTAAGTATCAATTTGCTAGAGACCATACTCCAAATATAAGATCCTTGGGGTGAATAATTTTTAATCAACATATCATCATTTTTACCATCCATGGATTTTTTTGAAAATGATATAGTTCCATACTTTCTCTTTATTAAGAAGCCTCCAAATAGTTTTACCATTGAGAGCAAGTTTGAAATCTTTGATTCTTCTTAAACCTAATAACCTTTACCTTTTGGATTAAACACCAAATCCCATTCCACCAATAGGATGTGTTTTTTTTCTTTTGTGCTAGACCAAAGATTTGTTTTTAAATTTGTTTAATCTTCTAAGAAAATTTAATAGCCATTCGAAGAAAAATCATACAATGGGACGAGAGATTTTGAAGAGAAGTCTTTATTAATTGGATTTTACTTGCTTGGTTTAGAAAACAACCTTTACATTATACAAGTTTGTGCTGAAATCTATCCAATAAACTAATCTAAAAATAATCAAGAACAACCCCCCTTAAGGAGTAGAAAATCAAGGTATGAAGAAGGGAGGGAACTAACTTGACACCCCAAAATGTTAGCAATCTTATGTTGTCTCTACAAAGGCATATTGAGAAGAAGAAAAAAAGGTGGTACTCTTTGTGTAACATACCAACCCTTCACCGTAGTAAAAATTTCTAAGTTTTCACCTTTCAAGTAAATAAACTAAGTAACAAGCCATTGCAATAAAATTTATTTTCTTTATTGAGAATATACGAACAAGGTGTCATATCAAATTACAATAAAGATTCCATTTCATTACAATAACTTTACAAGTTACAACAATACAAAAATGCATACATTTACATACATAGCTCTAATGAGTTTTAGAACAAATAGCTGTAAGATGGTCCAAGATCCTTCCTTTCAAATCTTGGTTCTTATGTCGCCTGTTGTGGAGGAGAAGCATCACTCAAGCACTTTTCCGCCAACCACGAACTCTTAATGCGGTTCCCCGCACATCTATCATTCGATAGATGGCCCTTCCCTTCGACAAAGAGATTGGTAGAGTAACAGATAATGACAACCAATCGATCATAGTGGTGTGTCCTACATAACTAGAACTTGTAATCCCACAATCTGGAACTAGCATGTAATACTGGATCACAGTGAACTGACAGTGGAGTCTCGACATTCCCACTATCTATAGTGGTGTCTCGGGCATTCCCACTACTTTGATTAGAGTGTTTCATTCAATATGTTCTACTAAGGGTCATCTATCACATACATTACTTAGGGCCGATTCGACTTAAAGCCATCTTAAACTACACATAGGTATTTCCTTCAATGGATAATCTATCATCCCAGATATAACCTATCACCATTTTATCCTACTTGGAATAAACCTACTTAACCAGCAAGTACACAAGCTAGGTATTTCCTTCAATGGATAATCTATCATCCTAGAGATAACCTATCACCATATACTTGGAATAAACCTACTCAACCATTAAGCACACAAGTTCCCTCCCATACTGGATAAACAATCTTAGGAGTAATCACAAGCTATCCTAGTTAAATAAATAACTTAGCTAAGTGTATCACATGTGCCATTCATGTTCAATCATAGCTAGTATATAATACCTAAGATAAACACCAAACTCCTATTATGGAGTACTTAAAAGCATATCATGAAAACAACATAAAGGCTTCAATTTCCTTTTCAAAGACACTCTAATTTCTCTAATGCACATACTAGAAAATACAACTCAAGCATACATGGAAGAAACATCATTCATAAGTAAAATAACAAAGAAGAGATCATCATGCCTGTTATCGCTTATCCAAAGAATTGACAGCAATGCAACCCTTTCCAACAGTAGTAAGCTTGAAAATCAGCTTCTCTAGAACGTCACAAAGAAACTCTATCCCTCAAGTTGATAGCTCACTTCTCTGAAGCAGCAGCTCTCTTATAAGTAAAATAGAGTACTTTCTCTCTCACACACAAATAAAAATAGAGTAGGAATAATGTAGTATAAAGACTTGCAAGAAGAATGCAAATGATGTGTCCCTTCAAATGAAATGGCTCTGCTATTTATAGACAAGCTTGGTAACCTCACAACCTACAATTTAGGCATGATAATGGACATAAAACATCAAGCAAGGCAACACATGAAGCACAACAAAAAGGTGGTGATAAAATAAGCTCATACTCAGCAAAAACTCCAACAGATTGACTTGCAAAATTGATAACAAACAAAGACTTATTCAAATCTACATATGTTCAATTCAAATTATCTCATGCAATAGACATCTACAACAATTGTGTTTCTAGAGGTGGCGCCAAATCCATCCACACTCCTCACTGTTGGTGTGGTTTTCCTTGCCATTAGAAACAGTTAATCACCAATTCGTAACACCAAGCACTATCGACTCAGTTTGGAGATGAGTCGACTAACATATTCAATACATTTGACAAAGTCATCAACAGTTGTATAAAATGTGGCACATGTTTACCAAGTCAAACTTGATCTTCTCCATGGTGTCGACTAAGTCTATGTCATAAATTGACATAAGGCAACAAACTCTTAATGCAATATGTGTGTTCCTTAAAGCATGGTAGTAGGAGTAAAGTTCGGCTTCTCAAAACACAGTCATAAGCAACTAATATTCGGCCTCTATTCTTTCACTACGTACTCCACACTTTTCTCTCTATGTGATGATATAAATGTCGTGCCTATGTTTTTGTGAAAGTCTTACAAAGTGTTCAATATACGCAGCAAGACTTTGTCCAACATACCTTATGCTACGTATGGCTTCAAGCACTACTTATAAAATGCTATGAAGTTTCACTTTCAAACTCATATATGGTGCGGCCTCCAAGTTTGGGCATTTTATGTTATATAAGCACATATATGTATATGCGCTAGCTATATTCATATTACATTATGCACCATATAACCAGTGCTATGTATTTTAGCAACATATAATATATGTATGTATACAAAAGAATACAAACAAATAAACATTCATGTAGTAATAGCAATTATATCAAAATATATATAACATCAACTATATATATATATATATATATACTCCCCTATACTCACATATACATACATATACATGTATTTATAAATATATATAAATATACGTACGATTTCACCATTTAAGCATATACACAAGTATTCCAACACACACTTATACACATATACGTACATATACATATTTAATATGTTCACCCATATATTAGGTTACCCTTATCATATCATATCCTCATTGATACATGCATTCGTTTAAGTTTATATATATTCATATATATATAATTGATCCCTCGTGCGAGTAGGTTTACAAGTATTCCTACTTACACATACATGCGTATGATTATGCTCTCAACACTGATCAATGTATGTATATACTCATATACATGTATACTTTTTACGTAAATATGTATTGATGAAAAGCTCAAGATATGTAAACCTCAAACACATAATAGCATCATATGGTTATAAATATATTTATTTATCTATGCACTTATACATATATATACATGCTTGATAAATAGCATTAACGTTATCCCTCATATATATATATACTAATATATATATTTATATTTATATCCTATGTCAAACAAGTATGTATACATTCGATATACAAATGAATACAAATGAGTAACCATTCACATATAATAATAATAAAATATATATATGTATATACACACTCCTCTATTAAGCTTCCGCACTTATGTGTGTATTTGTACATATATACAAGCATATATTTATTATATAGAAATCATGTTAGTCAAATGATCCACACGATCAAGCACAAAAAGATAACTCACAAGCTCAGACAGACATCACCCTATATTGCTCTCAATAGTAAACAAGACCCTTACTAAGGATGACTTACCTACTTCCCACTTCTATGTATAGACTTGACCATTCAATTATGGTGTGTGTATAAGCTTAGATAGTTTACGTTACCGGTTACCAGACCAAGATCTTCTCCTGAGTGTTACTTCCCCTCCGTCTAGAGGAATGAACAGTTACCTGCAACCACTAACAGATGCTCATGATAGTCGATTGTTCACAAAATATGCATTTCACATAATACATCTCCAAAGTTAGAATATCAATTCAATAACCATCATTTCACATATATGCATTTCTTTTCACACAACATCAAATGTGATAACATACATTCATAATGCATTGATAACCAAGTACAAGCACAATTTATTCATCTCCAGAATTCACATTTTACCCTACATAGTAATAGTAAATAGTAATTACACAATTGGGGTGTAATACTTTGAAAGGCTAATTCTTTGTTTTGAAGCTTTCTTGTAATTAGATAAAATTTTCATAAGCTCCTTTGTTTCTGAAATTGATTCTTCACTAGTGATAATAGTACCATCCACAAACTATTGGTGAAAAATTTGGGCACTAGTAGAAGTGGGTTTAAAGATTTAAATATGCAAAACTACTCTTTGAAGACTTCTCCCCAAAGCTTTTGCTACAATAATGAACAAGAAAGGAGACATTAGACCACCTTGATAGATTCCTCTTGAGATGTTGAAAAAATAAAAAGGAATACCATCAATGATGATAGAAAGATTCAAAGTAGAAACAAATTCCATGATAATCTTTAAAAACTTTTTTTTTAAAACCAAAAAATTCTATAATTGTAATGAGGAATTCTCATGAAATATATTCACATGCCTTCATCAAATCCAATATCAAAATGAATCCAACCTTTTTATTAACCTCCATAGAGTGAAGCACTTCATGAGTAGATATGACAGAGTCAATTATTTATCTTCCATGAACAAAACCAATTTGTTGCATTCACAATGATCTTAGAAAAAAATTGTAAACCAAATTACAAATGTTAATAGGCCTAAATCAAAAAAGATGGCTACTCTAACCTTATTAGGAATGAGGACCAAAAATGTAGAGTTTAACTCTTTCAAATTCTTCATTCCAAATATTTCCTTGGTAGTTGCCACTAAATCATTAGTCACAATTTTCCCATAGATCTAAAATAAAAAATGAGGGAACCCTTTAAGATTGAGCATCTTATTTCCTTCAAGGGAAAAGATAATAAATTTGATTTCCTCTTCCCAAAAAGTCTTCATCAACTCCATGTTATCTTGAGCATCAATAACAATAGGGATGATCTTTAGAATATCATGCTAAAAAGTAGGGTCAAAATCATTGTTTTCAAAGATGAGATGACTTAAAAATTTGACATTTTCTCTTATACCACTTTCCTCTAAAATTAAATGGCCATCCATCCCAATATCTTTGATTCTTCTAAAATATTTGTGCATTAATGTAATCGTGTGAATAGGATTGGTATTTCTATCCCCCTCCTTTAAAAAGATTGCTCTTGAACTTTGCCTCTAAAAGTCTTTCATCTTTAGCAGTAATAGAGTGAAGCTCACATAAAAACCATCTTTCCTTCACCAATAGATCTTGTTTCATCCTCATATTTTGAATTTCCTTTTGAACCATATATAACTACACCTTGGCTTCATATTTATTTTCTAAAATGTTGTCAAAAAAATTCATGTTCCATCATTTGACATTAATCTTGACATTATTTAGCTTTTTTAATAACCATGAACATAGTTGATCCACCCAATTTTATATTCCATCTTTCACCAATTTTTTCAATAAAATTAGGGTATTAGGTCCACTTTTTTCAAATCTAAAAGGAAAAAATCTTTCCTTTTACCCAACTTATCAACATAAATAACAATTAGTGAATGGTTTGATCCTATCCTTGTTAAAGTAGACAATGAAAAATAAAGAGAAAACTAATTGGGCATTATAAGGGTTCGATCTAATCTTACTTGGATAAGAGATTAACCAACCCTTTAGTTGAACTAAGTATAATTAACACCTTCAAGTTACAAATCCATCAAAGCATTGTAATTGATAAAGTTTGCAAAGTCTTCCCAAATATCCAAGAAAGCTTGAGATCCCCTATTCTTCTCATTTTCATTTACAAAAGAATTAAAGTCCCTCATAGCCAGCCATTTTAGGTTAGTATACATTGTTCTAAAAAAATCAACAAGATGTTCCCATAGACTTTTTCTAGCAATTCTAGTGTTAGGAGCATAAGTATTGAAAATTACCCAAGAACTGTTTTCCTTCTTATGATAAAATAGAACAAAAACATGGTTAGGACTTAAGATCTAGAGAGAACCATCCAAGATAGAAGGGTTCCATAGAGTTGCAATTCCACTTGAGACTCATGTTGCATTAACACCTTCACACCTACTATCCTTGTAAAATCTATTCTTGATTTTGACAACTCTCTCAATTGGTATTTTTGTTTCTTGAACCAACATAATATCTAACTTATTTTACCTACCTAATTTTGTCAAAATTTCACGCTTATGTGGGTTATTCAACCCTTTGACTTTTCAAGGCAATTTTAATTTTTGGATTTTTGTGTACCCTTGGAGCACTATGTAGGAATGGTATCGATTTTTGTAGTGAGAAATATTTGTTAATTGGTGAATAGTTCATATCCACAAATTCAAATTTGCTCAAAATATTACAACCAACAAGGGTAAAATCGCCCATATTTTACGAATTATCGATCAAATGCATTTCATTTCACCGTCAATTTATTTTATAAAGCATTTGTAATTAATATTTTCACCATAGTAAACTACAAGATTCTATGGTGATTCACCTAGAATTCTGGATGCGTGTATTAATCTACCCACATATTTGGCAATACCATTAAAAGCTCACCATTTATGAGGACTCATTTCACCAATACCATTAAAATTTCACTGAGTATGAGGGCCCATTTCGCCAATACTATTATAACTCCATGTTAATCCTAGGTCCATAATTGCCTTAAAAATTACAATATATGTATTTTAGTGAGGTCCAATTCACCTAAAATTTATTTCATTTTATAATCATGTGAGGTTTGCCAAATTATTACTATATAATTTTAAAATATTATGGAATTCACCAAATATGAATTGATATAAATACAATCAAAACTATGATTAATCTTTTGCATGTTTTGTTTGGTTCCAAACTCTCAATTCAGATCATAGGCAAGTTACAACTATAGGCATTTTTGCATTAGCAAGCCAATGAAAACCTAAAGGTAAGTGATCATTTCTTTATAGTTTTATAATATTATTTATCTCTTTTCCATTTTTACTTCATTCTTACAAATGATATTGAGATGGGATACATCTCAAACCCAAAATCTATATTCTATGATTCTTTAAAAAGAATTGTAGCTTTTATTCTGTGAGAGATATCGAGCAGGAACATGTTTCATGAAAGTGGTGAAGGAAGGTCATCAAAAGACATAATACATAATGTTGTATTTTGGCAATGTTTGTGGTCCATCAAACAAAACTACAACATCAGTACTTGCACCAAATATTAATGAACAAGGCAATACCTCAAAAGATTATATGATTAAAATGAGTTAATTGACTTAGATGACAATGTCGTAGATGATGTTCTAAGAGATACCCAAGGTAGCCATAATAAAATAACCTCAACAAGTGATAAGGAATATTTAAATCTTTCACGGAAGGGGAAAAAATTCAAATAAAAACTGGGGTGTGAGTAGCATATGACAATAAATTTTTATATTTATTGGGTATCAAAGTACCCATCCATTGAACCACTAGAGAATGCAAACATTTATATGAATATCCAATAGAGTGCAAGTGTAAAATTTGTAGTTGGAAATATGATAGGGACAAGAAGTTGCAACTAAAAATTGATACTGTAAAAAACATACTAGTAAAGTTTATGGAAAAAATAATAGACGAAAAGGAAAAAAATAGTGATAAGATGGAAAATAAAGGAAGAATATCTTCATGTTAAGATTCACCCGAATATGATGTGCATATGCAAAGAAACAAGAAACTTGCTGCATGTGGAGGTATAATTGAAGCTCAATTTGGAAAGATGATGGAAGAAACACAAATGGAAAAAAAAGATCAATTGGGTGTTATTTTTTATATTTTGACCAAAGGGTATCCTATAATAGACTACCAAGAATATAATAGTTTATTCGTTTATGAGAGCTCCTAACTTTACTAACACACATTGGTCAATAAATAGTGGATGGGAATGGGCAAGTTGCCTTATTGAGATTGAAAAATAAGATTTACAAGAAAAAATAAGAGTCAACCTTTATTGCATTATCTTTAGGTCAAGTTACAACGGTAGATAATACTTACGTATGTATGTATGTGTATATTGTAGAAATTTATTTCTACCAACCTCATCTATTCTCTATCTATAAAATTAAGGAGAATGTGACATCGTAAAATGTATTTGAACTCGTTAAGAAATCTTTGAATGAATTTGGAGGTATGGATGACTACACAATTATTAAAAAGTTTGTGTGTGTAGAGGTTGATGGAGATTCAATAATGCAAAGTAATAGGAATTATCCTTGCATAAGGCTACGAACTAGTTCTTCACCATACATTATTTCCATGCACTTCCTAACCCACATAATGAATTTAACATTTAAAATTGTGAGCAACTTTTCTACAGTATTGAAAGTAAAAATCTAGTTTGCGAGCTCTACTCATACTTTTGTTGAAGTCCCAAACGGTTTATGGAATTTCAATATTTTTTGAGGGAATAACTATTGGAAACAAATTTCTTAAGGATGTTGATACCAAATGGATCTCCTTGCATGAACCAACACAATGAGTTTTCTCAAAATATTAATCTTAGATTGTGTTGGAAATAAGCCACACCTGGATTGGCAATCAGCTGGCTAAAGAGGACCAATAACTCAATTGGTAGAGCACTAGAGAATAAAATGGAAGGTCATAGGTTCAACTCTTTGTTGGTCCATATGAGTTGTAGCTTAGCAAGTGGTATCAAAGCTAGGCTAGGAGCCCCAAGCACCTACATTGTGGCTTAAGGGTGATGAGAAATAAATTAATTCAATACCAATTGTTGAAAATTCAATCTCTATCCAAATATGACTTCAGTTGATGAGATACAAGGCTTAGACTACAACATGAAAATACTAAATTTATATGCAAATCTAAAAATTAAGTTGCCTTAATATGAAATTAACATGGTTAGATCCATCTTCTTTATGATGCCAAAAATTAGCCAACACAACATGCTTATTAGCACCATTTTATGTGAACTTATAACAACAATATATAAATAATAACATCACCATAAGATAGTAGAAATGATGCACAAATCATAAACATAAAATAATCACATAACACAAGATTTACGTGGAGAAACTCTTCCAAGAAAAAAACTCCACCAAGAAGAGAGGCCAAGTATGCATTATCTTCAAAAAATGAGATTAAAATACAATTAATTTCATTCTCCTATTTTCCTCCAACATGGCAACACCTGTGCACCTATGAACAACCTTCTTATGCCTCAACATGTCCTTGTTCTTGTAGTGAAACTCAAAATTCAACTATTGCTCATATTTTTTACATTCAAGAGGCTAAATTTATAGATTTGTGAAGGCACCTTAATCCCAAAACAAGGAGAACAACAATAATCCCCGCATCTTCTTCTTAACAAGTCTTCAAAATGTTTATATTCAAGACTAACTCATATGAGAAAACAAGATACAAAAATAAAAAATGCATCTGAGAATTGGGTGGGCAATACCTCTCAGATCATTCACCTTTCGAGTAGACAAAGAGTGGGATACACAAGATTTTCCTATATACACAACACTAAGAAATGACAATATTCTCTTTAGGTCCACAATGGATTCACATCCATAACTAGATGTAGCCTCCTTGATCTTTCTATTAAAATCTTCATCAAAGAGTAACCATTTCAACATATGATCCCATAAATAAGAGATCTCTTAGCCTCACCCAAGTCTCTCTAGTCTCCATGAGCATCTACCAATCAATCCATGCCAACTTCAAATGCAACCCTACAAAATCATGAAGCTCCACGCAAATGATTAGTACTCAAACCAAAGAGAGCCAAACAATACCATTATCAAAATTCCAACTATAGAATCAAGAACATATCATAACATCATGATCTAACATCCCCTCCTAGGAGATCACATGAAAATAACCATCCATCATCAAATAATAAATCAGCATCATTGTCAAAGCTCCCACTAAACCATGTAACCAAGCTCTCCAAGAATCATGATAACCATCTCCTAATTAAAGATCCTTTGTGGCCCCAACATAATCAAAGAACTCAACACCATGAGCTCCCAAAACGTATATAACCACAATATCTACACCAAGAAGATACAATTTTTACACATCCTTTGTCAATAGAACCAAAGATATCATTAAACTCTCACTGCTATCTAAAGACATAATCGAAGAACTCCTTATGACACCAACAACTATTGTAAAAGACCATCAATCCTCTAATTAAAGATTATCCATGGTTCACTACACAATATAACAACAAAAAATTAGAACTAAAATATTGAAGAAAATAAGATATAACACATTATGTAACTACATAAAGCTCCCAATAAAAGTAATACCAAGTTATGCATAACATCATGAACAATATCATTACCAACACTCTATTGAAACTGAACAAAGCTTCTCATGCACCATTAGCTACAACTAAATATTCAAATGAGCAACTATATCAAGTACTCTTAATAACCATTTCTCACTACAATAAGCATGCCAATGTAATAATTGTGACCAAGAATATGGCCTACCAAATTGAATCCATATTAGAAAATTTTATAATATCTACACATATGCAACATATCAAAGGAGAAACACATAATCAATGCTCTAATCTTAAATAACTAAAAAATAGATTCAACCCCACATTAGTATAATGCAAAATACAGATATTCAAGTATAACTTGTGAATTTCTAAGACTCAAACACTAGGATCAATGTTAGATCTGATTTTCCAACCAAACCCACATAAGAGTAACCATAGATCAATAAGAATCCTCCAAACAACCATGCAAACCTATAGTTGTCTTCATCCAGAACACCCTAAATACAATCTCATCACAGATCTACATATCATATATTTTAGTTAACATGTATAACATGCAAAACCATCTTTGTAAATCTTAAATTCATTTAAAAATCCAGGCATTCACATCAACACATGTCATATGAATAATGGAATAAGCACAGATCTACAAACCCACAAATGAAAACAAGAGTAAACTGCAACCCAATGGGAAAACCAAGTTGTCTATGATCTTATAGAATATGAAACATATCATCTCCACAAATCACAAAGAGGTTAGTGTCTTATCTTTGGGTTCTTTCATGTAATCAAGGGTTAAAACCATGAAGCCAACATAAGCACTCCATTTTGTAGTCCAAATTGAGGATGTTTCTCCATGTGACCAGGATGTCACTACCCATCCAACATGAACAACTTCTCACTACACATGACCACAAGGTGAAGGAACAAAACCACCAAACAAGAAGATACACACATATTGTCAAACAAGATCTCCAAGTTACCAAAACATAACCAAATCCATAAATATGAGCTTCCAATGCCCAACACATATCACATTGACAATATCCATGGCTTCCAATATCGCAAATATGCAAAACAAATTTAACTCATAGAACATTAATTTCAGCCTCACAAGCCTTCCAACAACCTTCAATTCCTTTTAACAAATTTTCACAAGCTTGGCAAGCTAAGAAATCGAAAACGAAGGAATACCCAAACTCAAATTAACCATTAGCTTTGATTCCAAATGATGAGAAATAAATAAGTTTAATACCAATTGTTGAAAATTCAATCTATATCCAAATATGACTTCAATAGATGAGATACAAGGTTTAGACTACAACAACATGCAAATTTGAAACTTATATATAAATCTGAAAATTAATTAACCTTAATATGGAATTAACATGGTTAGATGCATCTTCTTTATGATGCCAAAAATAAACCAACATAACATACTTATTAACACCATCTTATGTAAACTTATAACAACAATATATAAAGAATAACATACCATAAGATAGCAGCAACGAGGCACAAATCAGCAACATAAGAGAATCACATAACACAAGATTTAGATAGATAAACTCTTGCGGGAAAAAACTCCACCAAGAAGAGAAGCCATGTATACATTATCTTCGAACAAATGAGATTACAATACAATTACTTTAATTCTCCTTTTTGCCTCCAACATGGCAGCACTTATGCACTAGTGAACAACCTCCTTATGCCTCAACCTATCCTTGTTCTTGCACTAAAACTCTACATTCAACTATTTCTCATGTTTTCTACATCAAAGAGGCTGAATTTATAGAATTATGAAGGTATCTTAAGCCCGAAACATGTCTCCCAAAGATGACCCTTCCTTATAAACATCCCCAACCTTCAAATTACCTCAAAATATGAAAGGATATCAGTTTTGGCTCCAATACTTTCCCTCCAACTTGGGCACCCAAACTTGGGAGATAAGCATTACATTAAATGCAATAAATGATGGAATAGCAAGAGACACCTATTTCCTCATTCCAAGATCCCACTTGGAGAATCCCAATAGACACTTTTTCTTTTTCTTATCTTTTATTATTCCATTCTAGGCATCCACATGTGGAGAAAATAATATTAAATATTTATGTCCACAAGTCACCTTTACCTTTGCTAATGGACCAATCACCCCTTATGAATAAATTACAAACAATGGTGAGAATTAATATTACAAATATTTTTTAATACACTCTAAATGCCTAGAGACGCTTTCCAAGGATGTTAGAACAATGACATAGGATTTACAAGGTGGATGACACCTTGATCCTAACAAAGGGGGGGGTGTTGGAAATAAGTCACACTCAAACCAATGAATTGGCCAAAGAGTGGCAGTAGCTTAGTTGGTAGAGCGTGTCAACAATAATTGAAAGGTCCTAGGTTTGAGTCCTAGGTGGTCCATATGAGTTGTATCTCAAAATATTGGAGTAATGTATGAACATTGCCACATAGTAGATAGAGCTTTTGACCTCTTACATAAGAAGTGACATAGAGACACTCTTATATTTATCTAGTGTCCTCCCCATTTTGGAGGGAATAAACATTCTTGTGAAAAAAAAAAACCCAAGAAAGAATTATGTATATTTTAAAATATAGCAAACTACTTAAAATGATATGCATCACCCTCGATAATTTGTATCTATCAAATCAATCATTTATAAGTTCAAATTCTAGTAGCTAAGACATGATGACAAATATGAATAATCTTGCTAATTTTTTTATAGTTTAATGCAAGCAAGGATTTATGTATCTTTGTATGGTGATATGAGATACCAATGCACTATTTTACCATGGTCAAACACACTATCCGAGAAGTAACTGTTATAAGGAGATCTTTTGACAATATTGTTAATTTTGTAGGTACTACTTTAAAGAGTATTATGATATCTCTTTCCTCATAGTAGATATTGATTCCCTCATGAAAAAATTCTTAAAGTTATTTCTATTGTGTATCCTCAATATTGGGTCAAATGTCAACCAATTGGTTTTTATAACAAGATAAATACCTTGGTCGCTCAACATATAATGGACAAAAAATAGAAGAAATTATAAATAAATCTAAGCTTATAGACCAATCAGTTTGTTTTGTAACAACAATGATGAAACAATTTCAACTCATGGGGCGTCCCTTTCAAGATGGATCAATAACAAATTTTTGGGCAACCTTAAATCAAAGTGAAATATTATGTGATTCAATATAAAAATATTTTAAACTTGTTGATTTATGTCAAACCATGATATTGGGATTGGTGGAATGTGAGAGGTTTCAATGCATTGGGGTTCTTGAAATCAAAGATTAAAAACAAACTAGACAACAATTTGATTTTTTTAGGATGCATACAATTAGGTATGCTATATGAGCTTTTTCTTTTGAAAGGGCACTCACAATCTAGAGGTCCATATGTGAAAGAAGAGGGATGTGCAAAACTTCAAACCATAATGGCTCAAATGATAATGACTAAATGAATAAAACTTGTAGTGGTAATGATGAGATCAATCAAGTGGATGTATGCAGACTCAAAGCAAGAAAGATTAGAATCAAGATGACTCTCAATCTCAAGGTCAAATTTGAGGAGATGATTTGAAAAATGGAAGAGATTTAGTAGTTACTAGGTAATATTCCAAACTATAATTGATGATAGTTTATATTTTATCATTGAATCCTAATATACATTTTTCAATTTTCTATTTAAAAATTAATAAATTAATTTACTACTATTTTCCAATGTTCTATTTTAGAATCTAAAATTTAAACATTGTTTTCAAATTTAATTTATTAAAGACAATTTTAATTTTCATTTGTTAATTAGCATATTATTAATAATTCCGTATTGTTAGTGTATGATATTGATAATTTTCACATGCACTTAAAGATTCAACAAAATTCTTACTAACAACAATAGCAAATATTTAATGTGTCTAGAAACTTGAGTTTTCTTGAATTAAGAAATTAAATAATAAAAATAATATGAACACATAAATGGATTTGAGTTTTATATTTATTTTCAAATGAAAGAATACATACAAGTATTACAATATCTTTCTCAAAAACAACTCTACACAATGTTGAGTTGGAAACTCATTATCAAATCATTCTATTCGTTTTTGTTGCTCTAGGAAAATTCCCTGCCACAAAAAATCAATCGCATTAACATTTTTTAATATTAATGCGATTAATTTTTGCTGGTGGTGAATGTGTCATGGCGGTGAATTTTCCCGCGGTGAATTGTTGGTGGTGAATTTTTTGTCGGTGAATTGTTGGCGGTGAATTTTCCGTATGCCTGTTTTTGTTGCATGCTCCACTATTCATTTGATGGAAGTGCAATTTGTTCTAACTTAAAGTATTTGACTTGTAAATTTAATAATAATTTATAACTGGTAGTGGAAATTGACTTGAACGTTTCAATCAAAGTTGCATTCAAGGTTATCAATGGTTTGATGGAATCCAAAAAGTTCACCTCATTTGACTTCTAGAAAATTGGTGCAAATCAAATTTCATTCTATTCTCTATCTTCTTTTTGAAAGCAACCTTTCCAATGTATCACTTTGTTGTATCAAAAGCCAATGATAAACCAAACTTTGTCAAATAATCGACCTTTTTATACAATTTCTATTTTTTTTCATTCTAATCCAAACATTCATTTGCTTCATGTAATTTCAAACATTTATGAATGATAGATGATGCTTTTATTTAGGCATCAATCTGATCGTGAATTCCTTTGGATGCCTGTAATGTTCCCTCTTGAGTTGTAGTTGAACTTATATTATTTTAGTGATGCTAATATTAAAAGTTAAATTAATATTTAGCTTAACATTAATTAAAATAATATAAAAAGGGGAATCATAGCATGCCCCAAAAGGAGATCGACGCCTCATTTTAAACTATAAAAATTCAAGCACAAAAACTAGCATGAGTTTAAGGAATTTAAGTCTAAAAGAAAGGTCGACACTAACAAATAAGAAGAAACACATATTTTGAAGGTGACGTACATATTTCAAGAGTTACTGTAAAGAAGTTTGGAGTGGGCGTACAATTTGCAGTTTGAAATTACTATTTAAAGAGGCATTGGAAGTATATTAGGTCAAAGTAAATTTTAATGTAATTTATTTCCTAACTAGTATTAGTGTAATTTCTTGTACGTAATTATTAAACCACCAGAAGAGGGTGTTAGGGATATGTTTAAATTTAAATGTCCTGGTAGTAGCTTTTGATAATTTCTATGTGTTTTTTGTTTTTTTTTTTTTTTTACAAGTATTAAATGTTTGTAAGGAAGAAACATTTTTATGAGATATGGGAGAAAATTGCATTGAAAAAAATTAAACAAAGTTTATAATTTCATTAAATTAGAATTAAAAATAGCAGTTCAGCAAAGTGTTTGACAAAATGTATGTGTATTAGAAGTAGGAAACATGGTTATTGTTTGGAAAAAAATAATTTTAGTTTTTGGATAGAAATTACAATGCCAATTCATTGTCACTAGCTTTGTAGACTATTTTGGAATTTTAATTTGTAATTTCTCTTGAATTCATGTTTTTGTTGTCAACAACGTATTTTTTGAGCTTCATATTCTACATTATCAAACTATCAATCAATTCAAATAATTGATAGAAATGATCAGTTTTTTGCATTGTTCCCTACCAAATATTTTGTTTTATATGCCTCATTCTTTTTCTACAAATGCAAGTTATCTATTTTGGGAAGACTTTATTTCATCTTCTACTTTCTTCAGCTCTAGCATCATTTTTTCAGCTTTTCTTCTCTCTTCCTCCATTTTATGTTCCCATTGTTCTCTTTCTTTTTGTTCATCTAGTTTGACTTGTAATGTATTTTCTAAGGCATTGACTTTCATTAGGTTTTGTTGTATTTTTTTGAAGTGGCTTTGTCATTATCACATTTCTTTATGTTTTCACCTAACCTTTGCTTCAATTCATTCAATTCCACCTTTGTTTGTTCATTATCTTTGCTTGTAGATGTAGAGGCATATTCTTTAACCTTTTCTCTAATTCATTGTTCTTGTTATTTGTTGCATTCCTCTTTTCTTTCTCATTTGCTAGGTCTACTTGTAACCTTTTTTATTTGATTTTATAACCTCTCTCTCTAGCAACGATGTGTGTACCACTTCATTGGTCTTTTTTTTACATGTGTTGTCTTTGATGTCAACAGAGTTGTATTGTACAAGTTGCATGTGATGAAAACAGAAGTGGTGTTTGATCAATATCATCTATACACAAGAAAGTTGATAGGTTGAAGAGTATGTCGATATGAAGAAGTTACAATTGTTGTTTATGGTGTTGTGAATGTTGTATGCAATGTCCCTTGATGTAGATCATTACATAAGATATGGAACAAAGTATGTAAGGTTTCTAACTATCAAAGGCTTAGGAAGTTGCACTGAAGAGGCTTGGGAGAATGCTCTACATTCCTCCACATTCCTCGACATTTGAAGATATGACCTTTTGGTTTGGAAGTTAGACAGAGACATGTGTGAAGTATATGTGTTCCTGATTTCAAAGCATAGAAGTTATCACAAAAGTTTTTAGAGCTAGCAGAGTGAAGACAGTGTGGTTGTAGTTAAGAAGCATCAAAGGAATGCTCCACATTTTTCTGCACTTGAAGATGTGATCTTACAATTTAAAGGATATGTTCAGATTTTTTGTATCTTTTCTCATCTCAAGATTCAGCTATTGAGGTTTACTGAAAGTTTGGTTTTCAATGCTCTATTTCAAGATTATTCTTTCAGAGTTTGCATGAGTTGTTGGGCTTTGTGTTTGTTTGTTTGCATCAACATAAAGTAGCATAGATTTTTGAAAGGAGTGTATGAGAATGTGTTTTCAAGTTATATAATTTATGTAAGGCCATCTGCATGATGTTATTTGGCCCCTCTGGTACTAATTTTGGTTTGGAGCTAATAGATAGAAGGTTAAGTGTTTGTTGGGTCAAATTGGTATGTTGAGAAGATTGTTAGGAAAAGGTGTGTTGTCCACCTTGCATAATGTTTATAATGTTTAATTTATTATTATGTGTGTGGTGCACCTAGGAAGACCTAGAAGTACATGCATCACTAGGATTTCACATTCTTGGGGCCACTTTATGTGTTGTATGTAACATTGGTTTAAATATTTAACGTGGGGTTACACATGGAAATAATGTTTAATATTGTGAAAACTTAATACCAATATTAAATGAGGGGTTAATGGCTTTGTAAGCTCATGGTATTAGTCACATGTTTTTATGTAATGTCACTTTGTGGTTATGTGGGAGTTTGTTTCTATAAAAGCAAACACATGGGTAGTTGCTTAAGTTTGGTCAATTGGCAGGTTAGCTCTTGTTAGCATTTGTGAGGGTTGAAGCATGGAATGAAATGTGTGGTTACATGCTTGTTCACATGGAGTGCTTGTAGAGGGATTGATGTTTCAAAGGTGTTCGTGGAGAACTCTGAAGATGTATTGTAATGTTTATTGTTGAATGATACATGAGTGATGGACGCTTTTGGAGGTTGGGTTTATCCCTCTTGAGGGTTTTCCCAAGCTATATCTTGTGTCATCTTTGATGGTATGTTGTCTATTCTTTTGCATATGGATTTTGAATACTTCTTTGCATAGATTTATCTATTTGAGTTATGTTGAAATTATCTTGAGTGGATGCATATTTCATTTCATTTGATATCAAAGCTATGGTTGTGGCTTGTATAACCCTTGTTGGAGTAGATCTAGTGCATAGTTTGAATCTAGGGCTTGCATGGAAAGAATGAATACTTTACAAGATATGAAATTTTTATGTAGTTGTTTTTTGTAGATTTAGGGTTTTGGGGTTGCAGATTTGTGGTTATTTTTGCAAAATTGGGCTTATGAATCTTTGTTGGAAAAAGGGTTTTTAATGGATGTTCATAATGATGGTTTTGTCGGGGAAATGTTGCAGAGGACCCCTTTGGGACAAAATTGACCTCACCATTGGATCTAGGAGGCCCGAGACATGAAGATTGACATAAAATTTGGCCTATTTTGGTTACTAAAGAAAATGCATTTTTTTCCCAATCAACCCCTCAGCCATACGACCATACGGCTATCAAAATTTGCAGAGAAATTTTTTTTAAAAATAATAAATAATTATTTGTTGTTCTCCCAAAAATATTTTTTTAAACTCATTTGGTTTTTTATTAAAAATCAAAATAAAAAAATAACAGGGCTATGTTCCCCAGCATGGGCTCCTTTGGTCCGGCGAGTCCAACCACCCACATTAAAATTTTAAAAGCCAATATTTATATAATACCACTTGTTAAATATTATTAAATCTACCCTTATTTTATTAAATGAAAAAATTAAATTGTATTATATATGTTGGTTAGGTCTAGAGGAAAAGCCGGTGGCATCGCCACCATCGGCAAACCACCGCTTAGCCACCAAGGGGCATTATTTTCTTCTTTATACTTAAATCGGGCAACTTTTATTCAAGGGGCATAAATTTTCCCAAAGTATCCATTTTTCAACTTCTTATACTCATTGGAAATGTGATTCTAAGTAATTCACTATGGTATTTGTGGTTTTTCTAGATTTTTTATTTTGATAGTGATTTTCTCGCTAGAAGTCAGATATTCTTTTCAAGGTTGGAGAGGTCATAACTTGTGCATATGGAGTCAAATTTTGGACTTCTTATAGTCAAAGGAAAGCTTGTTCAAAGAACTACATAGTGGATCATGTTTGGAGATGTTTTTGCATGGTTTATTTGTTGTTATTTCCATATGGATTGTTTATGGGTTATTTTGAATATGGTGATTTTGTGAGCTTATGTCTATTCAGATCTTGGTGATTTGAAGTTGGATTTATTATATACTCACATGTACATCTCTGATTACTCTCATTTGACATGGTTTTTAGTGTTGGATTTATATGTTCCATTAGTGTATCTAGAAGTTGTGCAGTGTTGTAGGCGCTCTATACTTACAAGTTGCATATATGACTTGGATGTGGGTTGTCTATGCCCATAGATGTTTCAATGTTGTTATAGATTTAGGTTCAGTGGCTTGGTTTAATCACTTGTTTTGTTGTTTTGTTTGTCATGTTGAGGAGGAGTGACGGTATTAGCAGGTGCAATCATGATGTGAGACCTATGTAGTTGACTATGTGATGTAGACATGTGTGACATGGTTGGATTGTGTTGTTGGTATATTTGGTCATGACCATGGTGTCATGGATGTTCCTTGTGCTTTAGGGACTTTAGCATTACATGATTGTTTATGTAGGTGCATTGTTGGTGGTGTTGGATTGGTTCATGTTTGGTTTGTGGTGTTGTATCTTCTTGGCTTGAGGATCATGGTTGGTTGATCTTCATTGAGGAGGTTTTTATCATGATTCATAGATGGCTTAATTACACTTTTCAGTGGAGCTTGTGACGGTGATGGTTTGGAAGTGTTATATCTTCTTGGTTTAGAGATCATGGTTTGTACTCTTCCCTTTGGGAGATCTGTGTTGATTTATTTGAGTGTGTTGGGGCCATGGAGGATCTTCATTTAGAGGATGGTTATCATGTTTCCATGGAGAGATTGGTATCACAATTTAGTGGGAGCTTGTGGTGATGATGTGGATTCATCACTTGGTGATGGATGACCTTGTGCAGTGTTTGTTGGTATCATGGATTGACTCTTAGATTCTATTTCTTCTATGCGGTGAGGGCTCTTTGACATATTTGGTTTCATTGATAGGAAATGGTTATCTTCATGTGATTTGGAGATATTGACATCTTGGTTAGCCATGGAGGACTCTTTAGTCTTTGGTTGAGGTTTCATGATTTGTCATTTGATGTGTGATCTTTGTTTTGATAGGATGGTTATGTATTATTTCATGATGTACTCTTGATCACGTGTTAGAGTGTTGGCATGGTACAAGTACATGATTTTTTCATTGGAGCATATGATCTTCTTTTGAGGAGATGTGAGATCATGGTGTCATGGTTATGTTCCTAATTCATCTATTAGGACTTGACTTTGATCTTGGTTGGTTCTCTTAGTATTAGCTACATTGATCATTTGTTTGGGAGCTTCATGATGATACTATGTTGCATTTGGAGTTTGGCATGGTTTGAACGGTTATAGGTACTCATGGCTACTTGGAGACATAGGTGAGGCTAGGAGATCTCTTGTGATTAGAGACATGTGTTGAGATGGTTACTGAGGTTTTAGTTGGAAGTATGAGGATCCTACACCTTTTTTGGACATGAGTTCAACGTGGACCCATGAGGAGATTGTTCTTAGATGAGTCATGATGACTTGGACATCTTGGAGGAGCATTCTAATTCTCCACTCTTGGTCTACTCAATGGTTTATCATTTGAGAGGTATTACCCATTGTTACTTTTAGATGCATTATATTTTATTCTTTATATTCTCATGCATATGGATCTTAAGCTATGGTTTGTTAGTTTTGAAGGGTTCATTTGAGGGATGTTGGCATGTTTATCTCCTTATGCATTGTGAGATTATTCATTAATGTTGATTTTAGGAGATGTTACTAGGCTTATTCCCTTGGTTTTGGAATGGATTTGGTTTGATCTTCCTTTGGTTTGAGATGCATACATCTTGGTTATGGTTAGATGTGGATAGTGCTATTCTCTTTGGGGTTTTATGGAGGAGATCATATTTATCATAACTTAGCATTTAGAGGTGTGTGTAGAAGGACATGTTACAAGTTTTGATTTGTGTGTTCTCTCTTTGGTCTTGTTCTTCTTCCTTGATGTTTGTATTCACATGACATTGGTTTGAGATCTTGTGTGGATCTATAGTGATCGCTATGTTTGTGGTCATGTAATGTTCATTTTTCTTTGGTGACAAAATGGATGTTCCTTTATCTCTTTTCGTTGTTGGGTGTGGAGAACTTGGGAAAGATATGGAGACTTGTGGTGAGAGATGTATTGCAGCATATTGGTTTGCAAGATTTGCATTGGCACTACATGATATTGGTTACACCTCTATGTGATGTTATTGGTGGATCTTGGATGCCTTGACCATTTTCATATTTGAAATTACCTTATGTAGTGGTAGTTCTTGGATGTGTATGTTTATTATATGATAGGTTTGGCACTTGGAGCTTGTGGTTGCATTTTATGGGTTGTATATGTTGATGGCATGAGGTTCACTTGTTATGATTTGTATACATTTGAGGTATGGATAGTTAGATGAGCTATAATTTGTTATGGATTATATTTTCATCTATGGTGATTATATCTTGATAGTTACTGATACATACTTATTATCTTTGGATTGAGTGTGTGTATTAGGATATCAATTGGAGGCAGGACTTATGCTTCATCGGGATAGATAGTGTGGCATCTCTTTGGATGGTTTCTTATCTTTGTGCATTTGGAATGATGGAGGATAAGATCATTCATTCTTGAGATGGTGATCACCTTGATTCGTGTTGCAAGTATCTTGATGGAGCACATGGAGTACTTTGATTCCTTGATCGTATATGTGGCTATGAGGATTGTTCCCTTGTTCATGTTTGAGTTTACTTGTTTACCCCTTATGCAATGTATAAAACAAGTGAAAGAATATTAGTAAAAGGTGTATTTTCCACCTTGCATAATGTTTAATTTATTATTATGTGTGTGGTGCACCTAGAGGGGCCTAGAAGTACGTGCATCACTAGGATTTAACATTCTTGGGGCCACTTTATGTGTTGTATGTAACATTGGTTTAAATATTTAATGTGGGGTTTCACATGGAAATAATGTTTGATATTGGGAAAAATATTACCAATATTAAATGAGGGGTTAATGGTTTTATAATCTCATGGTATTAGTCACATGGTTTTATGTAATACCACTTGGTGGTTTTGTGGGAGATTTATTTTATAAAAGAAAACACACGGGTAGTTGTCTAAGGTTGGTCAGTTGGCGGGTTAGCTCTTGTTAGCATTTTTTAGGGTTGAAGCATGGCATGGGATGTGTGGTTACATGCTTGTTCACATGGAGTTCTTGTAGAAGGCTTGATGTTTCAAAGGTGTTCATGGAGAACTCTAAATATGTATTGTAATGTTTATTGCTAAATAATACATGAGTGATGGATGCTTTTGGAGGCTAGATTTTTCCCTCTTGAGGGTTTTCCTAGGGTATATCTCATGTCATCATTGATGGTATGTTGTCTATTCTTTTGCATATGGATTCTAAATACTTGTTTGCATAGATTTCTCTATTTTGGTTATGTGGAAATTATCTTGGGTGGATGCATATTTCCTTTCAAAGATTGTACCAAGTGTTTGGAAGTGTGCGCTAGTATGGAGATGTGTGCTAAGGTAAAATAGGTCATGATTATATCTTGGCTTGAGTTGCATTTTTTTTCTACTTATCATGGATGTATTGGAGCTGACTTGTTGTAGCTGTTGCACCCCTCATGGTACATGTTTCATCTTAGCTGACAAAGGAGAAAATTTTGAAGCTTGTGGAGTATATAAATGAAAGATCAAGTTTGTTGCAAAGTGTGTGAGTGAGTGTGAGTATGAGAAAATTTATTTGTGAATGTGGATGTCATTATATGTGTGTGGAAGTGTGTTGAATGTTGCAAAGGTGTTGAAGATATAAGTTAGTGTGGAGAGTGTTGCGAGTGTAACTGATCAGTAATTTTTGTCAAGTATTTTGTACAGAGGTTATAGCCTTCTTTTGTAAGTGTTGCATGTAGGGAGTTGTATATTTTTTTTGGTTGAATCCATAAAACCGTGTTTCACGAAATTGTAGCTTCCTTTAGGTTGTAGACCATAAAACTTGTTGTAAATCCTATTTTTTGTGAGGTTGGATTTGGATAATAGATCCAAGCAGCTTGCTCACTATGGTTTTTCCCTTCTAGGTTTTTTCACGTAAATCTAGTGTTATGGCTATCTGTGCTTTAGATTTTATATTTTGATTCTTTATTTGTTGATGCAGGAGCATCCCTAGTTGTAAAGCAATCCTATATCAACCAAAAACATTTCTTTTCTTTCAATTCATTATTTAGTTGTCTCAGTAGTCTTTTTCGTATTTTACCACATTTTTATTTCTCATCTTATGGAGTAGGATATTGGTTCTACATGAGGTCATCTTCAACATATCCAAATTTTTAGGTGATTTGCATTCATTTACAAAAAATTATCACTATCAAAATTTCACTATCAATTCTCTGATAGAGAATCCAGGGCCTTGCTAGCTCAAATTGGTTGTGCGGGCCTTTTTCAGAATGTGCGAAGCTTAATGGAACATCATTCAAGGCATTTTAGGTTGAAGGGAAATTTCTTGAAGATTTGTTATGCATTCCATTTCCCGATGGTTTATCTTTCATGTTCTTTGGTCGACCTACACGCTTGATCTTGTGTTGGGGTTTGTAAGACCTTGAAGTCGATGTGGATCATAATTGGAGCTAGAGATTTATATTTGAGATAATTTGTAATCCATTAGAAGGAAATTTAGTTAGCAGGTAGTTTGTAGTTAGAAGAATAATTCAAGTTTTCCAAGTTGTGGACTCTAATAAGGCCTAGTGCCAATTGTAATATCTTGTAATGCTGTTGCGACAAACTTGTGAGCCCTAGTCATTTTGCATATGATGCATGTAATACTAGAAGTTATTGAATCAATGATAATTCATGTTTGCTAAGTATTTCTTATGTTATTTTTGTTGTGTTCAACTCTAGGCTGCATGGTTGAAGATTCCTTTCTGGACCCTCCATCCATGACTACACCAAGTGGTATCAGAGAAAGTTTACAAGTCCTGAGAAGGCATTCCTTGCGGTGAACAAATCACTTACCTAAGGCATCCTGCAAGTGTTTTCTACCAAGTGCCGACTGTGAGGTAGTTGAGACCTTATAACCAGATCGTCAAATTGAGGTAGTTGCATTGGATCCAAGGGGAAATATGTCTCCAAGAAGAGCACTTGATATGGAAAATGTGGCTGGATGAAATGTTGGAAATGATGGGGGAAACGAAAGTTTGATTGGATTTTGTAGAAGAAGATAGAAGGAGAGGTATAAACCCTAGACATGAGGATGAAAGTGATGATAAAGTAGATCATTCTACAAATCAAGATGAAGAAAACCTAGAAGAAGAAGAAGAAGAAGAATCAAATCAAGTAAATATTTTGAAAGTTATTTCCAAGATTGGTAAGAGACCTTTAATTGAAATTCAAAATTACATGGGAAATTTAAACCTTAAGGAATTGATTGATTGGATCAACAATATGGAGGAATACTTTGTTTATGAAGAAATTGAAGATCCAAAAAGAGTGATATTTGCAAAAGCTAAGTTGAAAGGGCATGCTGCTATATGGTGGAATGAAGTTCAATTGGATAGGAATAGAAGAGGAAAATAGAAAATCATAAAGTGGTATAGGATGGTGAAAAAGTTGAAGAATCAATTTGTACCTGCTAATTATGATCTTGAATTGTTGAAAAGATTGTAGAACTTGAGGCAAAGGGATATATTTTTGGAGTATACTGGATAATTCTACAATTTGAACATCAGAGCTAGACATAGTCAAGCAAGCAAGGAGAAGTTTGTGTGGTACATTAATGGACTAATAACAAATATCCAAGAAGAACTAATTTTGGTGAAGATGACAACAGTTGAAGAAGCATACCAATTTGCATTGAAGGTAGAGGAAAATTTGAACAAGAAGTTTGAGAAAAGATAAAGAAGTGCAAGAGGAAGATTCCAAAGGAGTAGATCACAATCCAAAGAGAGAAGACCATTTGCAAAGAAAAACAAGGATGGGAAACCCTACCATAGTGAAGAGAAGGAAAAAATTACATATCGCAAGAGGAAGAGAAGATAAAAATTTATACCACAATGATAGAGGAAGTCATGATTCCTACTACAATGATGGCTATAGGAGGGATGAAGGAATATCTAAGAAGAGACCTTTTAGGGGAACCTATTTCAAGTGTGGAGGTGAAGGACATAGAGCATTTGAATGTCATCAAGGAAGTATCGACAAGAGGACTAAGAATACTAGAAGAATAACTTATTTGGATGAAGAACCTATTGGATCCCCTATTTCGGTTGGGAAACCAAAGAAAGGTGATTCATTAGTAATGAGGAGAGATTTGATGCATGAAGAAGTGACTGAAGAACCATCACAAAGGAAGAATTTATTCAGGAAAAGATGTAAATCTGGAGGAAAGGTACGTAAAGTTATCATTGATAGTGGTAGTACCGATAATTTAGTTTCAAAAGAGATGGTAACCAAGTTGAATTTGAAGAGATTGAAACATCCAAAGCCCTACAAGATAGCATGGATTCAGGCTGAACATAAGATCTTGGTAAGTGAGAAGTGTTTGGTGAAAATTCATATAGGATCATATAATGATGAAGTGTTGTGTGATATTATGCCCATGGATGCATGCCATTTATTGTTAGGAATACCATGGAAATACGATAGGAAATCAATTCACAATGGAGGTAAGAATACCTACATTGTGACTTCAAATGGAAAGAGACATATTGATACCTTTGGGAGAAGAGGGCAAGAACGAAAGTTTATGGCACTACCAGAATATGTTTGGTATATGGAACAAAGTTTCTAGAAGAATTGAGGCATGAGAACATGTGTTTTGCATTGATTCTAAAGAAGTGCAGTAATCAAGAGGCAGATAATTCCATCGCAAAGGATGAAGATCTACTGCAAACTGAAGTAGAATAACTATTGGAAAAGTATCAGGATATCATATCATAGAATGTACAAGATGGATTACCACTGGTCCAAAGCATTATTCATCATATAGATATAATACCTAGAGCAATTTTTCCTAACAAAGTGGCACACAGGATGACACTTGCAAAAATTTGGAGTTGAACAGAAAAATACAAGAATTGTTGAAGAAGGGATTGATTAGAGAGAACTTGAGCCCATGTGTGGTACCTATTATACTAGTACCAAATAAAGATGGAATGGAGAATGTGTATAGACTCAAGAGCAATCAATAGGATCACAATAAAGTATAGATTCTCATTGTCAAGAATGGATGACATTATGGACTGTTTGAGTGAAGCAAAGTATTTCACAAAGATTGACCTAAAGAGTGGATATCATCAGATCATAATTAGAGAAGGATGTGAATGGAAGACTGCATTTAAGACTAATGAAGGATTTTATGAGTGGTTAGCGATGCCTTTTGGATTGACCAATACACCTAGAACTTTCATGAGGTTGGTGAATGAGGTACTAAAGAAATTCTTAGGTAAGTTTGTTATTATTTACTTGGATGATATTCTAATTTTCAATAAGACTAGAAAAGAACATTTGTGGCACATTAGACAAGTATTACAAAGGTTGAGAGAAGAGAAGTTGATAAATAAAATTCATTTATGCTGAAGGATTAAAGATGGACCCTAAGAAGGTTAGAGGAATTGTTGAGTGGTCTACACCTGTGAACATTGGAGAGGTAAGATCATTTCATGAATTGTCAAGTTTCTACCAAAAAAGTAAAAGGAGATTTAGTAGAGTTTGCACACCCATGACAAAAACAATTAGAGGAGATAGGAAAGACTTTAAGTGGATGTCTATAGCACAAAGAAGTTTTGAATTGTTGAAGCAAAAGGTGATAGAGCAATCAGTGTTAACATTTCTTGATTTCGATAAAGTATTTCTAGTTGACTGTGATTCCAGTGGAAATGCAATAGGAGAAGTGTTGAGTCAAGAAGGAAGACCCATAGCTTATTTCAGTGAGAAATTGAATAATGTTGAAAGGATATATTCAATTGATGATCAAAATTTTTGTGCCATAATTCAAGCCTTGAAGAAGTGGAGACATTATTTGTAGCCTAAGGAATTTTTGTTGTATATTGATCATCAAGCCTTGCAATATTTGAACAATCAGGGTAATTTGAACCAAAGATATATGAGATGGGTTGATTTCTTGTATATTTATACATTTGTGTTAAATAATAGGAGTCGTAAGTCAAATAAAGTGGCAGATGCATTAATTAGGAGAAGGTATATGTTGAAAAGAATGAAGATAGAAGTATTGGGTTTCGAAGAACTGAAACATATGTATGAGGATGATCCAGATTTAGCTAAAGCATTGAAGCCATGTAAGGAACATGTAGTGATAGATAGGAGCCAGTGGTTGGATTATCATTCAAGAAGATATATTTTTTAAGGTAAATCAATTGTGTATTACAAGGAGCTCAATGAGGTATAATCTAATTAAGGAGAGGCATAGTGGAGGACTAGTAGGAAATTTTGGGGTAGACAAGACAATAGCTTTGTTGAATGAACACTATTTTTGTTCACGGATATATAAGGATACCAGGAAGTATGTTCAAAGTTGTAGAGTTTTTCAAGTAGAAAAAGGGAAGAATACTTGATTGTATAAATCTTTGATAGTACCAGAGAGACCATGGGAAGATATAAGCGTGGATTTAATATTGGGATTACCAAGAACATAGAGAGGATATGATTTTATAATGGTAGTAGTGGATAAGTTTTCTAATATGGAACATTTCATTCCTTGCAAGAAGACTAATGATGTTTTACATGTTGCTTATTTATTTTTCAAGGAGATTGTGAGATTGCATGGATTACCAGGGAGTATAGTTTCAAACAGGGACACCAAGTTCATTGGGCACTTTTGGAGGATATTGTGAAAGAAGATGAAGATAGACCTAAAGTTCAATTCAGCATATCACCCACAAATAGATGAAAAAATAGATGTATTAAACAGGAGTTTGGGTAACTTATTGAGGTGTTTGGCTGGAGATAAAGTGAGAAACTTAGATATAGTTCTACCACAGTAGAGTTTGCATACAATAATTTAGTAAATCAGAATACATGGAAGACACCATTGGATATTGTGATAGGAATACATCCTAGAGGAGTTACAAAGCTCATATACATCAGTATGGATAAAAAGAGAAGTGCAGACGTAGAATAATTTTCAAGATTCATGGAGACATTACATAGTCAGGACTAGAAGCACTTCGAGGACATGAACAATAAGTATAATGAGTAGGTAGATGAGAAAAGGAGACATAAGGAATTTTTTGTTGGGGATGAAGTTATGGTATATCTCAAGAAGGAAAGGTTTTCAATAGGAACATATAATTAGCTGAAGATGAGGAAGTTTAGACCATGTAATATTCTTAGGAAGTTTGATTCAGAAAATACATATGAAGTGGAGTTACCAAAGGCACTTGGTATATCACCTATTTTCAATATTGCAAACATCTATGAGTATCATTAATGATAGTCAAGTGGGAGAAACCAAGAATTTGGATTGGAGGAGAAGTTACCACATCAACCACCATAGAAGATTGGGCAGATCTTGGACATTAGAATTGGAAGGAGCACTATGAACAAGTAGTACAAGGAGTACCTGGTAAAGTGGAAAGGCAAACCAGTGGAGGATTCATCATGGATTTCTTAGGATGAGGTGGACCACTTTGGTTTTCCTCTAGCCCCTATAAAGTGAAGGACTCACTTTTATTCCAACCCCAAGTGTCTAATGCAAGAGCATCCCTGGTTGTAAAGAAATCCTATATCAACCAAAAACATTTATTTTCTTTCAATTCAATCTGTAGTTTTCTCAACAGTTTCTTCTATGTTTTACCACATTTTCATTTCTCAGCTTGTGGAGTAGGTTATTGGTTCTACACGAGTTCATCTTCAACATATCTAGATTTCAAGTGATTTGCATTTATTTGCAGAAAGTTATCGCTCTCATAATTTCATTGGAAATTCTATAATAGAGCATTCAGGGCCTTGCTAGCTCAAATTGATTGTGTGGACCTTTTTCAAAATGTGCATAGATTAATGGAACATCATTCAAGGCATTTTAAGTCCAAGGGAACTTTCTTGGATATCCACAATACATTACATTCCCAATGGGTTTTAATATTCTTTGGCCGACCTACATGTTTGATCTTACGTTGGGGTTTGTAAGCCCTTGAGGCTGACCCAAATCATAATTGGAGTTATAGGTTCATATTTAAGATCATTTTTAATCCATTAGAAGTCAATTTAGTTAGCAAGTAGTTTTTAGATAGAAGAATAATTTAAGTTTTCCTGATTGTGGATTGTAATAAGGCCTTGTGTCAATTGTAATATCTTGTAATGCCCTTGCGACAAGCCCGTGAGCCCTAGTCATTTCGTATATGAGGTATATGATGCATGTAAGACTAGAAGTTATTGAATCAGTGATAATTGATGTTTATTTAGTATTTCTTGTGTTATTTCCATTGTGTTGAACTCTAGGTTGCATGGTTGGAGAGTCCTTTCTGGACCCTCCATCCATGACTACATCATCTATTTAAGGCAGTAGAAATATTTGGTTGATAAATTTGAATTGGATTAATTTGTAGTATATACTGATTCACCTCCCTCTTAGTATATCAATGTGTTCTAACACTTCTTAATAGATTAATTTTGTCGAAAAAATCATTCCAAAAAAATCCATTTGGACATTGCTCACCTCATTGTCAAAGTGATGCATTTGATCCTTTAGTTTATTTTGAAATTTAGGCATAACAAACATGTACTTCATGTTTTTTGTATTAGGGTCATATTCGAGAAATACCTTGGTTATTGCAAGCTCTAGATTTACAGTAGTTATACTCTCTAGCACTTTCTTCTTGTATTTTTAATATCTTTTTGCTTCCTTTTTAAACAACATTTTCTCAAAATTTGGGATTGTTGAAACAATCAAATGCTTGAATGGTGAATGAGTACTTACAATGTTGAGGACATCTCTATAAGGAAAGCAGAGGTGCGAAAACACTTTCCGAATGCTAATTCTAAGAAGAGAATGCAGACATATGGTTCAATTTTGAGTTACAGTTCATTGGAGATGCACATAAAGGAATATCAAATAAGAACAAAATTTAACAAACACAAAGTAGACACCAATATTTACGTGGGAAAACCCTTTTGAGATAAAAAAACCACCACACCAAGAAAAAACACTTTGTATTACAGTGAACAAAGTCCACATACAAAGTTACAGTTCATGCTTCTCAGATGTCAAATTACAATATCAATTCAGACAGCATAACATTTCCCTGATCAACCTTATTCTCTCATCAAACACTCACTTGATCACTGTTACAATTGTATAACTACATTACAATACTTCCAGAGAGAATACTAATCATTCTACATCCCAGGCCATCTCGTAGACCAACTGTCACACATCAGTTACAATATCGGATCATCGTTGAGACAGGCTTCAAACTCTTGTCGATTTGTTTGAGTCACACCGATGAGTGAAACACCCGCCAAGACTAACCGTCATCGGAGTATCGATGAGACAAGAGACCACGTCCCACCGATCACTCATCATCACACTAACACAATCTCCTCATGGCACACCATCATCCAAGTCCATCGTCACATCGGGGAGACACCATATCGTTTCCCACCGATGGAAGCAAAACCTATCAATGTCCACTCTACCGCTTAGTAAAACTCACCTTGTATTTCCATAACGGTCAGACAACAAGTTGACTCTCACCGATATGAAGATTTCATACCGATTAAGTTCACATCTAGTGATGGGGTCCCTACGTCCAAGTCAGCATGCCTTGAACCTCCTATCGATATCCACCTGATAGCTCGGGTCCCATCATAGATCATTGGCGTGTCGAGGAGACACTGCCTAAACTCCCAGTGATGAAGCAAACTCTCGCCGACGACACCACCACAAGGGATTTCGGTCTGTTGGTGAGACAATGAAAGAACTCACTCTGATAGAGGGATCTCTCGCCGATAAGGAAAACCGCCAACACCACAAACTATCGGGTCGTCGCGAGGACATGCTTTGGAGTCCCTCCGACCAAGCAATGTCTTGGCGATGAAGAACTAATTGAATACATGAAGACTCATCAAACCATCATTGGAACAACAAACAAGGTCCCACCGATGGGCCAAAGTCAGGCCGATCAAAGAGGTAAAGAACACAACATTGCCAAGATCAAGCCAGTAAGTTAAGACAACATTTCCAACAATCTCTAATTATGAGGTTGAAGACTAGTCATTCTTGTCCCAGTCACACAAACAAGTGTAGGGATTCCTTTTAAAAGTGTAAATAATTCCTTTGATATGAAGATGGAGGTAGTTGGACTTGGAGCTGTCATAATCTTTTTTTTCTTCAAAATTCTTTGATCATTAAGTTTGTGTTTGGTATCTTCTATTGTTGGCCTATTGTGAGTAATTTATTGTTGTAGAACTTGTTGGCCACTACTAGTACTACTACCCATACCATCACCACTAATAGAACTAGATTCTCCACCATGTCATGGTTGTGATTGTATTTGACTATCAAGATTTGATGTTATAACAAAATAAACTATGACACTTGTCCTTGTATGCTCTTGGTCTTGTTTATTAGCTCCAATACCTCAAAACTCACTAGGTCTTCTAGGGTCTACTTATATTGGAACCCAAGCACTAGCTTATCCTTTGGATCCCAAACCACCACCTTTATAGCCCAATTTTTTACTATGATTGCCTCTAAATTCTATGTTTGTTTTGTGGTCTCACTCAAACCAAGTTTGTATGCATAGTCCACACTAGGAATGTGATCCAAGGGTTTCTCTTCCATATCATCATTAGATTCATCATTAGTTCCTTTAGAAAGAATCTCTATATTCCACAAATTGCTAAACTCGTCATCTTATAAGATCTCTTCAAAACTTGCAATAGCTTTTGGATTGCCTAGATCCTTCCCCATAGACCAAAAGATATTTATTTTTTATTTGTGTCCATTTTATCTTTCTACAAGGCACTCTTAGAGAGGCTGGTATATTTGTAAAACTATAAGGTTGATCAATTATTTATAACAATTGTGTTACCTCCTAATTGGAATCTTTGTTTCTCTTTGTGGGTGCATTGCCATTATTTTTGTTGACAATTATTCAAAATAAATACCTTTCTCAATAATATTTTCCTTACTTTTTTACATCATCCCAAGAATTTTTATTTTTTAATATTTCTAATAAGGGTATATTTTGATGATGAATTTTTTTATGTCAACTTTGAACCCTCCACATGAAAATATAATGAAGCAAATGTGCTCTTTTGTTGTTGACTAACAAAGTATAGTTGATCATACTATCCATCTTTTATACATATTCTAATAAAAAACCCACTTTGTCACATGTATTGGAATTTTTTAGGTCTCTACTTCTAATCCATAAAATATTAGCACAATATATTCTTTCATGAAGTATCAGTTAGCCAATTGAATTCATTATCCTAGTTGAATGCAATATCTACAAGATTCAAGAAATGTAGGAATTGGAGCATTTGTAATTGCTTGATACAATGGAGCTAAAAAGTAGCCTACAAAATGACTATAGTTCTTTTGATTATAATGTATCCTTATATTAGGCATCCAATCATATACTAGAACCACTATTTTAGCATCATCATTCATATAGGAAAAAATCTAAAACTTGTTGGCCAAAAAAATTCCACCAAATTTCATGAAAAATAAATAGCACAATTAGGTTGTTAACCTAGATGTCTTAGTGGAACCTCCTTTAATCATTAAAAGTTGTTTCTATATGGATTCTACAATGTGCTCAAGAAAATTATATTTAATAGGTGGAGTAACATAATGAATATTCTATATCATTTCAAGGAGGCTTGCACCCACTTCCTTAATAGTATCCAATCCAAGGAAAAATACTCGCGTGAAAATTGTATCTTGAACCCATAGTTTAAAATTTCAATTTTATGAGGCTTATGATTTTCTTTGAATACATTACTATCCATTGTTATGTATTTGAGAAAATGTTTTTTCGACATTTAAGGGGCTACCTCATAGTCACTAGTATTTTTTTATAGGTTAATGTAGAGGTTTCTAAAATCTTTCGTTGGAAATACCAACAAACTTCCAAATTATTATGTACTAATGAGTAACATTTCTTCCTAACTATATTTTCAAACATTTTATTTTATATTATCATCACAATTCTAAGTTCAAACCATGATAATTTCAGTCAAGGGAAAACCTCAAGGAACATCATGCATCCCAATCCAACAACCCACAGTGCAGTGATACTACTAATTGGTAATGTTTTAATTTTGTTAGTTTTTATTTTCATTATATTTTTATTCTCACATGAAAATCTAAGTTCTGAATTAATCCTACCATAGATTACAAATCATAAATATCATGGTTTTCATCAGTGAAACCTAGGGTTTTAAGCAGTTTGACATAGACTTTTTTATTTGCTTTGTCATTCCCAATTGTTGGTTTGGTTATGGTGGTATATGTGCTTATAGATTCTCAACCCTAAAACCTAAGAGTGAAAAATTAAAATTTGATGGAATGTAGGATTTATGCTTTTCACTTACCCAAAATTTAAAAACATGAATACAAAGACTAGCGCCAACTAACTTTGTTGCATCCTAAAATATCATTGGTGTACTACAATCTCCCTGACCCTCTTGCTTCAAAATAATATCACTAACAGTTGCAAGTTAAATTCTTATTTTTATTTTTATTTTTGAATAGAAAATTGAATGAAACATATTACCTCTTGACTCCATAATTATTATATTAAAATTTATACTACCACTTCAAATGAAATTCAACACTTGGCTTGCATGTTTGTGACTTCAATTAATTCAGCATGTTCGATGGGTGGTGTATTAGGGGAAAATCAAATATAAAACTAAAATAGCAAATATATCAAATCCTAGCTAGCACAATAGAGTACGAGAAAGCATGAAAATCAAAATAACAAGTGAATGCAAACCCAAATCCATGCTAAACTCGATTTATCTCCATTTCTCTTCTCAACCTTGCTTGAGAATGCAAGATTTTGAAGGATTGTTGATGGAGGAATGTTGGTTGCTCACTTTAGTAGCATAACAATATAGAAAAGGTTTGAAATGGAGGATGATGGATGAAAGATGATGAAAGATTGCAGAGATAATTTGACGAAGTAAGGGTACTCAAAAGCTCCTTCCCTAAATGGCTTGTGAGAGGCTATATTTGTAGATTTTTGATGTGGACGGAGATAAGATTTGATTTTGGAGATGAGATTCGATAAGGATTTGATTTTTGACAAAAGAGGAAATACAATGAGATGAGATAATATAGAAAGATATTGATTTATTGTTTTAAAGGAAATAAATCCTAAAAAAGATGCGAGGGATAATTGATGAATTATCTAATTAAATTAATTAATTAGATACACATGAGTTCCAATTTTGGAAAGAAAGCGAGATCTTTTTAGGATTTTATTAATTAAATAAATATTTGATGTATTTAATTAATGTTGGATTTATTATTTCATTAGTTAAATAATATAAATTATTCAATTAGCATTAGAAGAACAGAGAGAGTATGAATAGAAATGATTTAATTAATTAAATAATATTAATTATTTAATTAACATTAGAAGAACGGAGAGACTATGAATAGAAATGATTTAATTAATTAAATAATATAAATTATTTAATTAACATTAGAAGAATAGAGGGATTATGAATATATACAGAATAAATGAAATTGGTGAAATAAATAATATTTATTTAACTAATTAGATGATGACATGGGTACCTAGGGAAAAACATGCTACAAGATGTCTAAATGATGTAATGTTGTGACAAGGTATTGTAAGAGGACATTTTTGGGTGTCTACAATTGGTAGTGTCTTTTGATCTAAAATAAAATCTTAACTATTGATATTTTCAAATCTAATGGCTCTAGGGTGATTCTAGAGGTTTGAGTTCACAAGTCTAGCACTCTAGTCATTTCATTCCAAAAATCAACTACAATCATCCATCAAACGTTCAACAAATGTTGTAGTATTTTATACATTATTTCTAATTTTCTAAGGATATATTATTATGTCATATGAAATTAGAATCTTTATTATAGTTATTTTTACTATTATACATCATATTTCATATTGTAATTATTTTTATACTTTTCTAGGAATCTAGTGATATATAAAACCTACTAATAGCTCGAATTTATATAAATTCTACTTAATTATTGTCTACAAAGAAAACATTCTATTTACTCTCCATGATAGATATTATAATATTATGTAAATAGATGCTAACATAAAAGTAAACTCATTACTACAAATGAATAATGAAGAACAGACAACCCTTGATTATATTACAAATAGATTATAGTGTTACATCCCTTTTAAAAGATAAGTAGAGCATAAAAGCTCATGTATAAATAACACATGTCACTTTTATATTTGACACAATTGACTCTACTGTAATGAAATGACTATAATGACTTGTAAGTGCATAGTAGATTTTATATAGCTTGTTACAAAGGTGGTGAAGCATTAGTTGTAGCTAAATTATTTCTTAGCCTCCCAAATTAGAAAATTGGTCGTTGTTATTTTCAATAGTGATGGAGTGTGTATGTGAAGGAAATCATATCCTCAAACCATGGGGCTTTCCAATTATGCTTCAGAGTTGTGAATATAGAAAATGTAATTATACTAGATTGTTGAACATGAAGGTGTTCTTAAAGGAGGTTGATTGATTGACACATCATGTGGATGTTGAAACAGTCAACCTAGGTGCTAGAAAGGATCCATCACAACACCTTGATACCAACTAGAGGTCTTGAGAACAAGTTGAAGGGATAGTAAAATTGCTACCTCCATCTTCGTTCAATACCAAGCCACCAATAAAAAGCGTTGTGAAATTGAAAGTCCATAGACCCTCTTTAAGGGTCATCACACCACTCATACACACTAACAAGGATAAGTTAACATTGAAGGCCATCAAAGTGGAACTAAGAGGAACCTATCTCAAAATGGAGTATGAAGATTTGACGGGTTTCAATGGGGAAAATATTGAAAAACTTCCACACCTACACTCTCAATGAAACCACTTATCTCCCTCAGAGCTCCTCATCTTGGTTTAGGACTCAGTATTAGGGCCAAGTGAACCATATAAAATCCTTTCCAATTCCACCCATTGTGAAGGGAATCAGACCATGTTTTCCTTTCAAGCTTCATAACTCAAGGAAAGAGAATTTAGAGTATCCCCAATAATACCATAGTATCATTCTTATTAACCTCACAAAATACTTATCAAAATACTGCCCTCAAAACTATGTTATGGACTAAAGAATTATTTCATTTTAACTCATAATCCTTTTTTATAAATTTTTTTAAGGTTAAGCCAACCCTCGATCAACTTCTCAATCATAGTTAATTACACTTGATCATTATATATCCAAAATTTATGCCAACTGCCATTTGGATTCTTGTCAAGCCTTGAAATACTAGCACACACACTCAAAAAATATTTCACGGATCTTCACTAACTTGAACAATCAAGTTATCAACATCATTTATTATACTTCTCCAACCATATTGCATAGTCCTCTTTAGAAGGTCACTTGTGTGCCAAAATATTCACCAAATTGATAATTTCACTATGTATGTGTTTTTTATTGTGCATCAAGAATTGGAGACAACATGTACTCTTAAGGGCTTTGAAGACATTCATTTTTTCCTCTAGCATCACATCAAATCACCCTATAAATTTATGATGTCATTCAAAAGTCCCACCACTTCATCTGTAAAGTGTAAAATCTTTTGTTTAAAATAATATATGGGTCATCGATGTAAATTGAAATTATTGTCATCCTTTTATATCTTTGTCTTATTATCTTTTTTTTTAATAACAAAATTATTGAAGCAACCATGAAGTGTATTGGTTCTCTAATGTGTATTTTAATGAATCCTAAATATTTACCAAGTCTTAATAACAAAAACATCAAGGGATTGGCCAACAAACAAGAAACACACTTTATGAATGTTATCCTCTATACTTTAGGCTCTACAAAGCCTAGGTGAGTTCCCCTTTCATGACATAAAATTAAATTATACAAAAGTGTTACAAAACCATATCTAGCAAATATAATTCTTCATATATAATAACTAGGGTTTGAAATTTAAATCTAACACTTGTTATTCACCTATAATATTTCACACCCAAGTATGAAGATAGCAAATAGACACATTAAATAAAATTAGCTTTAAATTGATCATTTTGAAAACAATTTTGAGACCGAGGGAATGCATAAAGATATATCAATACCTAATTAGGGTTATAGAGTCACAAATCCATGCATTACCAATTCACAACATCTAAACATGTCTTGATGGTCAATGAAACATTATTATTTTAATAATATAACCTACTATTGGCTAACAATATAATCCTACTTAATAATCCTTTTGTGATGAAAAAATCATCAGTATTTTCATGAAGGCATTTAGTCCATTCCTTAAATAAAAAAGATATCAATGAAAATAAATCATTGAAATAATTTTGCATGAGTAACTCAATAATATTTGATTATATTATTCAAAAGAGATATTAATCACAAAATAGAGATAATGACATTGAAGCATGTATTCATATAAGCTTCAATATAAATATAAATATGCTATTACAAATATTTTATAGACTCAGAGTACCATATCATATGATGAACTAAAGACTAATACATCTTGCTTGAAATAAAATTTCTCATAACCCCTGAAAATAAATTACAAGTCTCCTTAAAAAGGAGAAGAGATCCAACAAGATTATTACCAAAATAACACATGTCACTTTTACATTTGGCAACCATTTCATGTAGAAAAAAATGGTTGTAACAACCCATAACCACTAGGAACCCCTCCAACAACTTGAGAATATAATCCTTTTTTATTCCATTGTAGAAGAAGACATGTAAGCTCGACCCCTTTCTTAATACATGATCTATTCATTATATTTCTCTAGCTATGATGTATATACTTCTTTTGTAGGTCATAAATAAATAAATAAAAAATCAAATTTATTTGTATGTGCCTCATATCTTGCATCCAATATTGCTTTTGTCTCCTTAATAAAACCATCAAGACTTGATTCCAACTTCAACAATTTATCAAGGCTACTGTTGTACAAAACTAGATCAACTTCTTCATTTGCAAAAATTGATGCACTCAATATAGGCAATATATTATTAAAGTTTGATTTCCAATTGTCAAATTCCTTTACTTCACCATTCTTATCAAAACATTAGGCATCAAATCCTCCTCCAAAACTTCAAAAGAGTTCAATTTATCCTTTAATTGGATGTCCAATTTTAATTGGAATACAAAGATGTCACTTATTAATCTGAATACTTCATGAGTGGTAGTTCTTGACAAGTTCGTAGGGGAACCTAAATCAAAATTTTCTTGCATGTAAATACAACCCATTAATGGCACTCTTGGAATCCATGTACTGAAGATGTCTCTCAAACTAGCTTTATTTTGCATATGGTAGTGTATTCTTTCCTCAAATTATTTTGATTAAAGGGAGAAAAATAGGTTTTAAAGGGACCCAAAACCCTTTACAACAAAATGTTGAAACTAAAGATAAAATATACTAGTAGTAGCCAACTAACCACAAAAAAAAGACAATCAAAACAAAATTTGTGCACAAACAGATAGGACCTATTTCATGTTCTTCTACATGCTCACCACCTCCATTTCCTAATTATAGTGAAGATTGACCATGGATAGCAATTCATTCTTATCTTCCTCGAAACTCTTTTTCTTACTACTCTAGGTCCTGGCACTTGGACCCTTCTCTTCTACAATCACAACATTTTTCCTTTTTCTTTAGTTGGTGGCTCTTTCAGATTGCTACCACCCTAACACCCAACATTCATTTGCTCGTTCCACAATTCTTCCAATTTCTCCATGAGAACTTTAAGGGTGTGTACACTATTCATAATTGAACAATGACTAATTTTTAAAAGGTTTTGAATAGTAGTGTCTAATTCAAGAACCTTCTTCTCCACACCCTGAAGGCATTCCTCAAAGTCCCTCTTGAAATCCATGACAAAATTTTCTAGTTCTAATAACCTTTTTCTAACTCATTCAACTCAAAATATGAATGCCCCTTAATTTCATTTACAAATTTCTCCTTCAGGCCTCTAATATTAACATTGACTTTATTGACTTCAAGGAAATTGTAGGTAACCCCTTCCCTTGCCATTCCTAAAAATTAAGAATATCCATATTTTCTTCATGAAGATAGGTGAAATATTTAGAAAGGGGGTGGATGTTACATGTGCCATAAGTGACCTTTCCTAACTTATTCCCCACATACTTTTGTGACACCTTCTCTTTACCTTTTCTCAAACCAGTCCCGATACCTTTCTCCTATTGAATGGTCTTTCTCTACACATTGTGGTCCTCCTCTTCATCCCTCTCTTTACCTTTACTTGAGCCAATCCTGATACCTTTCACCTATTTAATGGAGTTAATCTACACATTAAGGTAATCTTCATCATCCCCTATTTGTACCTCGTTAGACCAAGAGCAGGCCTTTTTGAGTTTATTTTTGGGAGGGGTCTTCTTAGCACTCACCTTCCTCTTCTTTTGTTGACCTGCCTCTGAGGGAGAGGAGGATATGACCTCCACTTACTCATCCCCAGGTTCAAAATCCATCTTCCAATCATCATCTTCACCATCATCAAAATTCTCCAAACTCGAAGAAGAGTAATCCACACTTTAGGGTTTTTCTTATTAGCAGAGTCTTTTCCTTTAAGAGTCTTTATCGAGGAATTTTCCTTGACATGCTCCATAATAAGCAATATTACACCCTCATGTAAAATAGGAGGCCTAGGTTTTTTCCTATGAGCTTTCACTGAGGATTATAGGGAGGAAAGAAAATAAAAGGGAAAAGAAACTAGGAGCTCATGTCTAAAGTGATTGAGAAAATTAATACACACCTAGAATAGTAGTAAACCACCCATCCAAAGTGATATACCACATTATCACTTTATCAAATTTGGCCCATATGGGTTTGATAGATGACCTATCATAGCCACACAAAGAGATATTTACCAGCTTCTCCCTTTCATCTCCTTTAAAAAATTGTTTCACGGTGTCTTCATTCCCTTTCCTGCCCTTGAAAAAAAATTGACCATGAAGTTTCAACCCATAAATTTAGGTAATAAACTCTTCTTTGATTGAAAAATTTGTACCATTCAACATGAGAGTCTTTTTTCTCTAGCCTTTCATAAATATCTTCAAAGCTTCATGATCAAAACCATGAACCCACTCCATAAAGGGGGTGAGGCCCCCTTCTTCCAAAATTCTCCACACCTTATTCTTACTTCTCTAGCCATCACAAGAGAGTGGCTCTACTATATTGTGATCACCTCCCATTTTCTCAATGAGTTTTTTCCACTGTAAGTTCTAGAGTATTCTCTCTATCATAGTAGATTAAATAGGAATGGGCTGAAAATGCCTACAAAATGTGTGATGCAATGGGTACTCAATAAACACTTGTCCCATCTCTCCTCATAATCCATGCTTGATATCATTAATTAGTAAGTCCAATGCTTCAATAGGTACTGAGGTGTACCCATCCCATGTCTTGGTATTCATTAATTTGACCCCCTTGTTGGTGAAAAAAATCTACCAACGAGTTACCCTCTCTAAATGTATGAGAAATTTTGAAATCTTCAAACATATGGATCTTATCAATAGAATCATGGATGGTCACTTTGATGGTCTGGCTAGGTTTACTTTGGTTTAGCAGGCACCTGATGATGTTTAGAGAGTCCCCCTCTATCCATACCTTTCCTCAAATTGTTGTAAATAGCTTGTTTATCATCTAAATTGTGTAAAATGCATGATAACATGTGGCCCAAAAGATTATTTACCAAATTGATCATATTTTTTTGCACCTTTCTCTTTTGCAGCTCCCTCTACTTCCATGCTCTTTTTGATTTTCTCTTTCAATTTTTATATCCTCAACATGAATGTATCTCTATCTTGAAAAAAAAAATCTCTAGAGCTTTCTTGAGGAGTAACAAGTTCATATGGGATGTTTTGTGGAGGAGGAATTACTAATTGCACCCTATTATACTCCTGTATCAGCTTGATATGGTCTTATTGTAGGTTTTCAAAATGTACTTGCAAATTTTTGGTTGGAACTTCATTAATAAGGTTGTACTTACAACCAAGGATGCAACCTATGAATTTTTGGTATCCCCAAATCTTTTGACAAACGAGTTTTTGTCTCTTGCAACTTGGGAATTTTTTTTCTCAGGGGTAATTGCCCATATTTCCAATGCTTTTAAATTTATGCTAAACCTTGACCCAAAGTATATATCTCTAGCTCAATCTTCAAAGGTTAGCACTTATTCATTTTTTTCCTTCCTCCTAATTGTGTCAAGGGAAATTGCAGAGGTTATATCCCAACCTAGCAAGAGTAAGCACCCACTTACTTTTATCAGTCTTCTCCTTTCTTTAGGGGTAATGTTATTGACATGAGTCAACCTCTTCCATAACCTTCTTAGTGGCCTCTTTTATTTATTCCTTTGTAACTTCTCCCCTCTTTTTGTTTAGATTTTGAAAGAATACCTCCATCTTTTTCTTGATCAATAGGCCCTTGAGTTCTTGTGGCACAAAGTCATTATCAAAAAATAATGTTGTCCATGCTAAGGCTCTTACATAATTTATATGTTCACCTCTAGCCTCAATGCTTAGTTGAAACTTTTATTTGGGTGCTTCATCCATTTACATTCATTTTGGAGATGCAATGACTTGTTGTACTTTATCTATATTAATTACATTCTCTCCCACTTCCTCATTTATAGAATAGTCTACTAAAAATTCAACTAATGGATGAGATTTTCTTTGCTGTGTTGAAACTAATTTGGGAGGAGCAACCTCTGCAACCTCAATTGCCTCTATTCCTTGTCGTTAAATTGGTTGTTTAACTTCTTGCACCTTTTGTTGTTCATCTTCTCTTATTTACCTTGAAATTGTTGTAGGTGGTGTAAAATAAAGAGTATCGACCCCATCTAACATCTTCAACATCCTCATTATGGTCTTGGATTTCCAAGTATGTACCCTTATAATTAGGGTCTCTTTTCTTTCTTTTAATCTACCCTACCAAAACCTTAAACCATGTTTCTTTTCTAGCTTTCATTTCAGCTTTAGAGGTATACTTTCTAATCACATTCTCCTGGTGATTGAATTCATGATAAACTAGGGAATTTCCTACCCCTTTTCTTATTTTATAGATGAAATATCCATGGTTGCAATTTCTTCTTTTATCAACTCTCATCTTGTAAGCCTATAATTTTGGGGCTAGTAGCTCCAATCCTTCTTTTTCTCTAACCAAAAAATTAGAAAATACAATGGATGGAGAGAAGAAAGAGCCATTTTTGTGTGTCCTCAAATATAAATTATCTAATTCATTTAATTTCCATGTAGAAAATTCTCTCTAAGACATGCTTGGGAAATATATGTGGCTCCACAACTGCACCACAAACCTGATGGTTGTTGTATTGGAGTGCAAGAACCAATCGCCCCAATTTTGATTCACTCCTTTAACTAGTACCTTATCTTGGGCCTCCTAAATCTCATTAAAAAAATTTATACTTTGCTACTTTGTTGACCCATATGTTTGAAAAATACTTGAGAAAAATGCTCCCCAAAAATGACATACTTGGAATACTGGTAGTGCATGTCCCAAATATGGTTCTACCCTTGAATTGGCATTGGATTTCCCTCTAGGTTCTACCATTGTAATTTTAGCTCCTTTCTCCAAGAACTTTGGCCAAAATTCAAAAAACTATGACACAACATTGAATACCATCTAAAATAGAGGATGTCATTGTCATCCTTCAATGCCACTAGTTCCTTATGAACTCCTTTTGCAATATAAGTGGAAAATTCAAAGTCCCTATTCACATTCCTATTTTGAATATACACAACCATCATCATTAGTTGAATAGGTTTTTGTGGTTTCAAATCAACTACCAACACTTGGCACAAGGCACTATACGTTCTAATGAAATATTCTTCAAACATTCCCACATTGAAGGGCTCCATCTGATCCCTTGAAAGTTGTGAGCTTGTTCTCAAAGGTCCTCTTTTTGTAATGGGGTAGCCACCTCACTTTGTAACTAAAACTATCCCTTGTATAATATATTCAATTTATTGAAATATATTGGCATATTGGTTGTGATGTTGAGGTTGAATACTTTAAAAAACATTTTTCTATTCAACATCATCAATGGTTCACCCTTGGAGATTCTTGAAATAGATTAATCAATTCAACATTGACAAAAATATTGGGAACCAAAAGTCTTCCTAAATCCAAGCTTCAAATATTTGAGCTGGCAAAAAATGCTATTACACCTATTGTAGTAACTAAACAACTCCAAAACCTAAATAGGGATAGTTGAAATATCCCTAATAGATTACCCTATCAATAAGCCTATTTGACAAAATACTAATTCCTTGGGCATGCTTCACCCTCTTGGAAGAGTCAAGAAATTGACTTAAAAAATCTGTCTCATGCCCTCTCTTTAGTTTCCCACTCTGAGAAGTAGTTTAGCTCATTTTAGGGTTTTGTTACAACAACTAGGGTTTTAGAAAATTTCCCACAACTAAGGGTTCTTACAATCACATCAAGCTTTTACAATATATATGAAACCCTAACACTCAAAATCCCAACAACCGAAATTATTTTACAATAGAAAGAGAAGAAATTTCAACTTACTAATTTTGTGACACCTGAAAACCCTAGTTTTAAAATTTACAACTTTAAAATCACAACCACATCTTTACCCAATCTCACAATTCTCATCTAAATTCTTGAGAATAATGAATTCAATGAAATAGAGATAGAATTATTAAATAACAAAAATCCATCACTTTTAGGAGTAAATTATCATATGAGAAAAATAAACAACTTCTCGCTAGCCATTTTCAAGTTTGATTTAAGAATTTTGATGTTGATGAGAGCGTTAAGATCAATAGTGAGTGCATAATTTACCCTCTAGTGTGTAAAAGTGTTTGAAATATTCATTGTCAAAGTTGCACTATGAAGAAGGGATGTGCTACAATGGTGCATCAACACCTATCTAATTGAGCCAAACAAAGAGAAAAAACACATCATCCTACCTAAACACCATGGAGGATACATGGAATTCAAGCGCATCAACACATTTATGGTTATTTTTCGCTAAATTTACTCTTTGAGGTTTCTCCTATTCATGAATTTCTATTTTCAAAATCTCTTATTTCAAGGGATGTAAGGTTTTAGATCATATTTAGGAGATTTATTTTAGTGATCATAAATTTATTTATGATTTTTTTTTATTTAATTTAAAAAATTATATTATGTGTTTGATTTATATGCAAGAAAACTATTATTAGTTTAAAATTTGCAATCAAAACTTTATTTATTTTCATGCAATGTTTTGTAAATCTTATAAAAAAATATCGTCTAAGTTTTGTATAATTCAATAATTATTACATGATAATATTACAATATTAAGAAATTTGTGTAGCTTTGTATGCAACTCTTCATATTTGATGCAGGAGTATCTAGGTCCAGAAGCAACTAGCATCAACCAAAAACATTTCAAGTTTTTCTTTCAATTTTAGTTCAATTTTGGCTCAATTTGGTTGTATTTTAGTTGGTTTTTGCTACTATTTTTAGAGGAATTTTTAGGATCAATGCAGCCAAGTAAAGACTTCATATTGTAGAAGGCCCAATTGGGTATCTCTAGATTCAATTTGAAAAAAAGTTAATTAAATTGGCTAAGTTTTGACAAATCAGAGGTTTAGGGTGTTCTTGGAACTCTTGGTAGCTCCAAAGGGTTCCTAGTTCCTTGAATTACTCCAACTAGTTCCCAGCTGGTGTGTAAACTATGAATTTTAGTTTTCCTTCTAAATCCCAATAAAAGTGGTGTCTTTGTTCCAAGTGTTCACATAGTTCCTAGTGAAGTGAGAACCTCCCACAAGGTTCTCATTCTCATAGAAAGCCTTGGAAGTTCTCAAAGGAACCAGAACCTCTAAAAAATGGTTGGATTTTGGTTCCAAATGGGGTGGGGACCCCCATAATAGTTTGACGGAATCTGCTTACATAAAATTGAAACTTTGAGTAGTTCCTAAAACATTGGAACCCTCTTATAAGGTGCATGGTTCCTAATAGGGATAGAATCCTCAACAAAGACTAAGTTGAGCAATAATTTCAAGAAGTTCCTAAGGAGTTAGGAACCTCTAATAAAGTGGTTGGTTCCTATTCCTATTGAAACCTTCAACAAAAATAGAAGCGAAGTTTTCATGGAACTCCTAATGTCTTAGGAAACTTTGACAAGATGGTTCTTGTTCCTATCAAACCCCTAAAAAAATAAAAGAAGGAAACAAGTCTCGTTAGATAGTTCCTAAAAGGATAGGAACCTTTGACATGGTAGCAAGTTTCTAATTCCTAATAGTATGGGAATCTCCAAGTTTTTAAAGAGTTCCTAGTGGGGTGGACAGCTTCGACAAGCTTTATATAAGTATTCACATGTTCTTGAATGTCAACACATATCTAATTCAGTTGAAATACCTATGTTGATTTAGTTTTGTGATTGTTCAAACATGAAACAATTCAACTATTTGAATGGGAGGTATAAAACGAAGGGATGCATTCTGAAGGGTTAGATTTTGGCCAAGGAGAAAATGCTTGGCATGTTTAGAAATGAAAGAAGAAATATAGTCACCATGAATATGAGAAGTCATCATACATAGAGAATTGATAAAATAATGCTAGGAATAGGAGGCATTTTTGGAGAAGAATAATGATGGAAGGATTGAAGAAGATGAAGAAAATTTTGTTCAGTGAATAAAAATGATTATTAATTTTGAATTTAAAATCAATGAATTTCATTTGTCTTAATTATGCTTTTATTGTGATTGAGGACATTGTTGTGTTAGTTGCATGAGTAGGTCACCTAATAAGGCCCCTTGGTCATGACAGCATCAAGTGGTATCAAAGTAGGTTTCTCACTGAGAGGTGTTGAGATTGAGGTCATGATACTACCATGATTGTACCAATAGGTATTAGAGTAGGTTTCTCACTAGGAAATGTTGAGGTTGATTTTGTGATACCACCTTAATTGTATCAAGTGGTATCAGAGCAAGTAGATTAGATGTCGAAATATGTGAGAAAAGGTTTTTTGGAAGAAGAAAGTAGATAAGGTTGTAAGAAAAGAGAGAATATGAAAGGTAAATAAGTTATATGAATCATCAAAGAAATTTTTCTTGCTGGAAGGTGATGAAGTTGAGATTGTGGAGAAATTTATTTTCCTAGAGAAGAGTTTAAAAGCTAGAAGGCTTATTGTAGAAAGAAGAGAGAAGAAATAAAAGTAAAATATCATTGGAAAAGATAAGAGCTGAGTTTGTATGATTTTTTTGTTGGATGAATGACAAATAGATTGCTAAAGAGATGATGGTACAATCTTGGAAGCTATAAGGTGTCTCAATAAAACCACAAAGTATTTATTGCAGAAAAGAATTTTTGTAACTATAGAGGGCTTGAGCTCTAGAGGAATTTGTGCAAGGGAGAAGTGGCCTATAACTAAAAAGGGCTTGAATTATAGAGAATTTTATTACAAGTATGAGAAGAGGCTTGTAACTATAGAGGGTAGAGAAGGAAGCATAAGAAGCTAGAGAAGGTATGTTATTTTGATTGATAGTTGTGAGAGATTTATTGCAAGTAGAGTCTTGATACTGTAAAGGGTTTAAACCCTACAGGTTGGAGATTGTTGCAAGTGGAATCTTTTAACTACAAGGGGATGTGCGAGTCTCAAAGATTTTGTAGCAGGCCATGAGAGTGGAGGAATATGTCTTTGAGAAGGAGGATGAGAAAGGTCATAAAGAGGCCAATAATAATTGTATTTGTGGAAGTATGAAATAATATTTAGAGAAGTTGTTTATGAAGAGTTGAGAAGAGTTTGGGCTAGATTGGAGGAATTAGAGATTAATTAGTACAAGATAGTTAATATGGATAAAATAAAATGTGTAGAGAGATTATGTGAAGTTGGCATGGTGGAAAGTAAGAGATATGATGTTCAATGGCATAAAAAGAGGATAGATTGATATCCAAATGAAGGAGAAGAAGTATCTCTCATGAAATAGAAGAGTCTAGTGAAGGGGAAATCCTCTTGGAAGGGGATAGTGAAAGGATAAATGATGAAGAAAAGTGTCACATCCCTTTGACAAGAGCATCCCACACAGTAGTAGATAAATTGAGAAAATAAGGAGTTGAAGTAATTTTTAAATCAATTATTGAAAGAGAGAAGAGTGTAGATAAGGGCATAGTTGTAGAAATTGAAAACGAAAATGATATGGATGAAGAGGTGGAAGAGAAAGAAAAGAAGAAGGGTAATTTGAAGACCCTATTTTATCTAATGATGTTTCCTTTGTAGGAAATGAAGAAGATAAAGAATATGAGAAGGATATGAAGATGGACTTTGAGGGTTCTATATTTGATGAGGAAATTGATGAAGATGAGAGAAATCTCTTGTTAAAAGAGGAGATAGTAAAAATAAATATATTGTGGGAAGAATAATTATTGGATGAACCTAAGGAAGTGATGGAGAAGATGCAATGGGAGAAGATGAATCCCATTATTAGTTGACAATGCTTTGAATGTAGATAGAAGGGAAGATACAGCATAGTATAATGTAGATGAAACTAAAGAAGGAGATATCCTCATGCCAGAGGATGAAGAAGGAAAGCATGAGAATGTAGTTGAAACGTGTCTTTTTTAAGGCATAAAAGTGGAGGAAGGAGTTACAAAAGCAAAGATCACAGACGTAATGTTTTATTTTTTTGGATTCTGTACAAGATGATATTGTTGATTACATGTAGATGATATGGATGTGAATATGGTGGTGAATAAAGAAGAGTATTAAGAGGAGAGGTAGGTGTAGATGAGGTAGGTGTAGATGAGGAGGTGATGGAAATATTTAATTTTCTTAATAGTGATATTGATAAGTGTGCAAGTGTGGTGGTGAATGAAAATTGGGAAGAAGATTCTTGGTGGAGGAGGATAGGTTATGGTGAGTTGATTCTCATGAGAGAGGAATTTCGGAAGGGAACTTAGTGGAGGTGGTTGGAATACGGTGGGATAAATCCCACAAGAGAAGAGGAGGAAAGAAACAATGGGTGGAAGTAGACTGCAATTTATAGTGGGTTGAAACCCACAAGAGAAAGGAGGTAGTGGAAAATATTTTGGAGGAGGAGGTCAGGATATGGTGGACAAAGATCTACAAATTAAGAAAAGAGAGGAGAAAAAAATTGGTAGAGGAAGAGAGGATTTGTTCCTAAAAAATGTTGGAAAGGGAAAAAAGAAAAAATTTAAAGGTACCTATCACATCATTGGAATATGTTGCAAGTTGTTTACAACTTGAAAATTTAGTTTTACTACTCAACTCCATTTTTTGAGCTACACTCATACACTTCTTACTTGGTGTGTTTGATGCAAGAGCATTTGGATCCACATGAGATCTAGCATCAACAAAAAAATCAGGCTTTTCTTTTAGTTTCAATTTAGTTTTGGCTCAATTTTGGTTGTTCTTTAGTTGGTTTTTTCTAGTCTATTTTTGGAGGAATTTTTAGGATCAATTTGGCCAAGTAAGGACTTGATCTTGCAGAAGGTCTAAATGGGTACCTCCAATTCAATTTGGTGAAAATTGAAGTAAATTTGGTTGTTATGACAAATTGGAGGTTCAAGGTGTTCCTAAAACCCTTGCCATCTCTAATGGGTTCCTATTTCCTTGCTTTTATCTAATTAGTTCCTATTCAGTGTGTAAGCTCTCACTTTTCCTTCTCCTTATAAATAATCATGGAAGTGGTGTGTTTGTTCCTAGTGTTTGCATAGTTTTGGGTGAAGTGAGAACCTCTGGTAAGGTTCTTGTTCTCATCAAAATCCTTGATAAAAGTCTTTGGAAGTTCTCAAAGGAATTGAAACCTCCAACAAAGGGTTGGATTTTGGTTCCCAATGGAGTGAGAACCCCTAACAATAGTCTAATGGAATTTTCTTACAAAATATCAAAAATTTGAGTAGTTCTTAAAACATCAAAACCATTTGATAAGGTGCATGGTTCTGAATGAGGTTAGAACCCCCGATAAATACTAAGTTGAACAATAATTTAGAGAAGTTTCTAAGGAGGTAGGAACCTATGATAAAGCACTTGATTCCTATTCCTATTAAAATCTCCAATGAAAATAGAAGAAAGAGAAGTTTTTGTGGAGCTCCTCATGCCATAGAAACCTCCAATGAAAATAGAAGAAAGAGAAGTTTTTGTGGAGCTCCTCATGCCATAGAAACCTCCAACAATGTGGTTCCTATTCTGTTGAAACCCCCAACAAAGGAAAAGAAGGAAACATGACTCATTATATAGTTCCTAAAGGGATAGGAACCTTCGACATTGTGGTGAGTTCCTAGTTCTTGTTAGTATGGGAATTCTCAAAAAAAAATTAAAGAATTCCTAGTGGTTTGGAAAGCTCTACCAAGACTTATATACTCATTCACTTATTCTTAAATTTCAACACATGTCCAATTCAATTGAAATACATGTGTTGAATCAATTCTATGATGGTTCAAACATGAAATAGTTTAACTATTTGAATAGGAGGTATAAAAGGAAGGAAGGCATTTTGAAGGGTTAGCTTTTGGCCAAGGAGGAAGTGTTTGGCATGTTCAAAAACCAATGAAGAAATAAAACTACCATGAATATGAGAAGTCACCATACACAAATAATTGAGAAAAGAATGCTATGAATAGGATGTGTTGGTGGAGAAGAATAGTGATGGAAGGATTGATGAAGATCAAGTAGATTTTGTTTTGTAAATAAAATAATAGTAAATTTTGAATTTAAATTTAATGAATGTCATTTTTCTTAATTGTGCTTCTATTGTGATTGAGTAAATTGTTGTGTCGGTTGTGTGATTGGGTCACCTGATAAGGCCCTAGTAACAATTGCATCAATATTTAATTTAAATCAATTATGCATTTATTTTGATCCAATCATGTTATACTAGTAATTTTTAGTCTGTGTTTTTCTAAAAAGTGCAAAAGCTCATTATTTATTTTAGATATTTTTGCATTAAATAGAAAATATAAAATCTCTCATCCAATAAAAAAATACTAAATTACCTGTGTCCTAGTCTAGGAAAAAAATAGGTTTTAATTTAATTTTTTTATAAATTTCAATGAAAGGAGACATCATTCCATTATTTCTTCTCAAAAGGGAGCTTCCCCTGATAATTTTTAAAATTGTTTATGTTACATTTATTTTTTGTTGCATTAAAAGGTAAAAATTAGAATTGGTAACATTCTTGTCTTCCTCTATGATCTAGTGTATACTTAATTAGCTAGCATGGAAACATTTCAATTGACTACAATAAGATTTTTTCCTTTCCAACTCAACTTTTTGTACTCATTCCCCTATCAAAAACTATTAAAATGTCTTTGTGTTATTATTTAGTTCAATTTAGATTAGGCTCCAAAATAAGATCTCGAGGAGTTTTAATGGTTATTATTGTGAAATGGTAGCTTAAAAGGCCCATGTAGGGTGCCAAGAAATTGTTAGCAAATTAATTTTCCACTTTCATAACAACACAAAATGGAATAGAGAGTGAGGAAATCTTCTATTTGAATTAGTGGGAAAAGCTTTTCGATTTGATATATTCCTAAAACTGAAAGAAAATAAACTAGATTACTATTTATCACATTGTACAATTTATTTTTTTGGATGTTTTGTATGTAAACATGATACTTGAAAATTATCTAGACCTATCTTTTGATCTGAAAGGTAGAAGAACAAGATTAAAAGTGCTTATCTCACCAAAAAAAATTATTATTTTTAGTTAAACTATAATATGAATAAACACTATTTTTTTAATGATCAAAACAAATCAATGGATACACATCAACATTTGGATTGATCTAAACAAAAAGGTGTGATACTTATAACAATTTACAAATAAAAAGATGAAAAGAAAGAAACAACTCCAAAGAATACAAAGCCACTCTACAATGTATAAGATCAATTCTACACAAAATTTAAAAAGGACTTTCTTTAGTACTTGACTTGCCAAACTTGCATAATTACAACACAAATTCTAACTCTAAAATTTGAATGAAAATTTTGACAACATAAGGTTAATAAAAATTATCATTCTCATTATGTGTTCAATGCACTTATAAGTTCACAAGAAGCAACTTTTAGAGAAAATTATAACATAACATAATATTCCCATACAAGTGTCACTTTAAAGCAACCATGCCCCTATCCTCTAGGAAGAGGAAATAAAACAAATTTTAAAGTAATTTAATTTTAAAATAAATAATTATCCGATAGGATACATATAGTGTGAGATTTGAACCTGAAACAAGTCTCACGCCTGCAAACCACTATTGAGTCATTGAAAAACAAGTTTTAGTTGTCATTTAATGGAAAAAGCTTTCAAAATATCAGGTAAAAGCCTTCAAAATCTCACTTATCACATAAAATCTAGATAAATATTAATTTGACAACTGTATGGGAACATTTTATTTCAATTTGTAGTGGTTTTTGTTAGTTTGATGGTAACTTTCTTTTTCATTTGCATTGCTTTATGTTTTAAATTTGCACACAAATATTTCATAATCAGATAATACTTAATTCCTTTATGGAAAAAATTCTAAATTTGTTTAAGTTTATTTCATTCCATTATTTAGCATTTACTATTAATGGTTTAATCCAGCCACATACAGCTAGAATTTGCATACACAAACACGTACTCTCTAACATATTAACATACATATAGTTTTATATTGACGTAATCCTTGAACCTCCTTTAGATGCAAGTGCTAGTTAAATACAAAGACTTAAAAATAAACTCATCTCTATACCGTTTGAAAAAATAGTGACTTGTTATTTAAGCTATTTTTTTTTAAAAAAAAAACTTTGACTTAGTGATAAAAAATTTGAAATCTCTAAAATATGGAAAAAAAAATCTAGAGCTTGAAAAAATTGTTGAAACCCCATCCATGGATATGAAACTAAAGACAACCTCTAACAAGAAAACTTTCTAAAAATATAAAGAATTTTTTATCTCCTCTCACTATTCCTCAGAAAAGCATACCTACAAAAAAAAATAGTAGTTTCTAATAATTAGACTATTCCAAAAGTTAGAAGTATTTTTTAATGAACATTGAAATATTAATCATGAGTTTAAACCCAATACTCAAATTCGGATTTACATGCACTTGGATGAGTTTATCATGGAAAATTAGCTAAAAAGTAGGATTATAAGAACTTTTGGGCTGCTATGTCATTGTAGAAATTTTGGTTGGCAAAGTTGGCTAAAAAGTATAACTGTAGGAATTTTTGAGTGGCAATGTTAGCTAAAAAGTGTGATTTTAGGAACTTTTCGGTGGCAACACCATCTAAAAAGTGAAACTTATTTTTTTTAATTTCTCTTGAAAATATTGCCATGCTTTTGTGTTGGAAATACCACTAAAAATGTGTGATTTTTTCTTCTTCTTTCACTTTTCTCACTTGTTGGGTTTTTTACTACGTTCTACCATTTTTGTCATGATTTTATGTTGTCAATGTCACGTGAAAGGTGTGATACTTACAACTCTTTTCACTTAACATGTTTTTCATGCTTTTCTTATTGCATTGCTATTCTTCTCACATTTTTTTGGTATATTTTCTACAACTTAACATGTTGGTATTACTTTTATTATTACATTGCCACACTCTTTTTTTTGATAAATGTGTCACTTACTATTAATTAAAGATAATAGTACACATATTCATAAAAAAATATGGGTGGTAAGAAGGCATGCCCCAAAAAGTCACATGGGCCTAGCCCAAAAATAGAGAAATACAAAAATAAAGTCGCTTAAGCAACGAGAGTAGTGCCAACAGTGGGAGGATGGTCCTTATCATCTGGCCTACCTCATACATAAATAGGGTTTGGAGTGACATCAATAGGGTCCCATCCATCATCATCCTTGGCTTTATCTTCTTACAGAGTGTAACATATCATCAGATCCAAATATAGGAGCTGCTTGGAAGAGTCGATAATAGTCCAACAAGGAGCTCTACCAAAGGGCCATCTAGAAGCACCACCATAAAAAGTTGCCCGAAGGCCACCCCAAAGCATCCCATGGAGGAGGGTAAGGTGAACTCCTTTGAGACCATGAACCACTATGATTTCAAGCCTGGGCAGGGGAGTGGGGACGTGCCACCTAAGAGTCTTGAGTGGAGCCACTCCTTCCCCAAGAGGGTGAGAGGCCCTAGGAGGAGGCTGGAAAAGGTGAGACACAAGCAATAGTGCAAGGGGTGTTTCCCCAATGGTCTAGGAGCTTCTAGAGGTGAGCCACTTCCAATGTAACTTTTTTAGATTGCACTTGAATATGCATTAACACATTAGAGCATATAGTAGCTTTGGAAGAAGTGAAACATGCTTATCAAGCTAGCTATGAGAAAAAATAATAGAATTTTATCTTTGAAAATGTTGAAGAGGATCTCCACCTTGAAAATGTGCCAAATCTAGTTGTACTTATGGGGAATGCAAGGCTAATCCCCCTAAAGAGCCATATTCTAGGAAAAAAGTTTTTGGTTGAAAAGATCGAAAGAAACCACGAATCTAATTCCATAATTATTAAGCTCTGGAGCATAACCAAAAGAGGTGCTTAAAAGTCTAATTTTCCACAAAATGGGAAAAAATGGTTAGGAACCCCCAGGTGGGTGAGCCTAGAGCCCATAGGTAAGACTTGAAAAAGAATACACCAAGAAAAGTGGGCAATATTAGGCTCAACAATCGTATCCCACACATTGATGAATCTACGGTGCCACATTGAAATAGGCAACTATAGGTGTCATCTATGGTTCAAATTTTTAACCATTAGGAGATGAGGTGAAAGCCACTGGTAACCAATCTGAGACTTATAATTCTTAAAGGTAGTGTTTGGACTCCACTTCTAATATTACCACCAAGGTCTAGAGGAATGAATGTCAGTTTTATGAGGCATATCAATCGAAATTCCATTGATGGCTCCTTCAAAAGTATCCCAGTCTGAAGAAGTTAAGCCATACTTGGCTTTCAAAACTTCCCAATACATGATGCTCAACATGGGTCTAGAAAAAAATCCTTTGGACTTTGAATGCCCTTCTTGTGAAATTTGAGGGCTTTGGGCCAAGGTAACTTGGAAAGAGAGTTCCCCAGATTGGCGAACAAAGGATACCACCAAATATTGTGCTAGCTAAAATATAATTCTTTCCTGAATCTAGTGCTACTCCATCTGAGCTAGGGTTTAATGGCTTCTCAAGCACACCAAATGCTTTTAGCAACAAAAATGCCCTCAATTTGAACAAGATCTTTCATTATGAGAAGGGTGTGAAAACCAATCCCCTTCTAAGAAGGCTTGTGTGTGGGATATCCCAAATAAATGCACTGTCTGAGGAAAAAAATTCTAGAATTCATTTCTTGTAAGGGCTCGGATGACTATTGGGCACATAGAGCAATCCCTTGCCTTTGTGTGGCCAGCAGGCCAAGCTAACCAAAATCTCTAGGAAGGTAGAAAAATTCCCAAGCAACTTGATGGAATCCTTTGTGTGTCTCGAAAGAGGCCCAAATAAAATCCTTAAGAAGCTTCTCAAGCTTTACATAAGAGGCCTTAGAAGTGGCCCAACACGAAGAATAATAAACATGAGTGGCAGCCAAAATTTTAGAGAACACTTCGAATTTTTCAGCAAGAGAAAGTGGATTGGTGATTCAAAAAGATAGATTTTGCTTGATTCTATTAAGAACAACTTTTCATAAGTCCTTTGGAGAAGCCTAAAAGGCAAAGGGAATTCCCAAAAACCTAAATATTTCCCCTTGAGTGATCCATTTTCATCCATATTGTTGCATCCAAGAAGGTCTAGGGAGAATATATTATTGATAACAAAGAGTTTTGTGCCACTAAATAGAAGACCCAAAACCAAGAAGAAGTTTCTAGACACTTAAGGGTGGCCTTGATGTTGTCTTCATCCTCAAGCAAAGTAAAAAATTAATCATCGACAAAATGGATATTAACAAGTTGGGTCGATGAATTAGGAAAGGTAATCCTCTAGACTAAACCATGGGAGATGGAGTGAGCCAAGAGATAACCGAAACCTTCTACAACATATAAAGAAGGGGCAAGAGGGAAACCTTGGTGAATGGAGTGAAACAAACCAGAATATTGGGACCGATGGCCATTAATGGTGATGCAAGTTGTAGCATCCATAAAAAGTATGCTCATAGATTGAATGAAATTGGGACCAAAACCCAAAGTGAAAAGCATAGCGAGAATGAAGGGCCACTCTATGTGGTCAGAGGCTTTAGCAAATTTAATTTCAAAAAAATGGCTTTCTAGTGGGAGCGTCTAGCCCATTCCATACCTTCCCAAATAGAAATTATGTTATCTAGAATGAATTTAGATTTAATAAACCCAAATTTCTCTAGATGAATGATCTAAGGGAGAAGATGGCGAATTTTTAGGGAAAGATCTTTGGCTATGATTTTATAAGAGACATCAAGAGGGGCATGATGGAACATCAGTTATAGATTTCTTCAGGATCACCAAACTTAGGTATGAATTTAATATTTCTTGTGTTAATAAGATGGCCTAGGGATTTGGAATGAAAAGCTTCCAAATATGCTTTATGTATATATTATCCCACACAATCACAAAGGGTTTGTTAAACTCATAATCGAAACCATTGATTCTTGGGGATTTTTCATCAACCATTGTGTTCATAGCTTCCTTGAGGTCTTCAATGGTGATAAATTTCTCATAGAAATACCTTTGAGCAAAAGAAATCATGTTAGGAAGAACTCTGAGACATTCTTCAAGCGCACTCACATGCTTTGGAGTGTGATCTTGGGTGGTGAAACTTTTTCATAATGCCTAACAAAGGCTTGGAGAATATTAGGAAAAATTTTGAGCACATTGTTTCCTTCCTTTATTTTCTTGATGACATGTGAAGTATGATAATCTCTAAGAGAAAGGAAAAATTCCTTCAAGGCATAGTCACCAATTTTAAACCAATGAAGTTTGGCTCTGATTTGAGCACCTCTCACAGCATAACTATCAATAACTTGTTTTTGATGTCTCAGCTTTGTAACTCTGACCTACAACGTTAAGGAGAAAGGGTTAGTAGCTAAGGCCTCCATGATATTTCAAATATTCTAGATGGTAGCCTTATATGAACACTTGCAAAAAATGGATAGCTAGAGTCCATAGATGTGAAGAAATCGTGCAGTGTAATTAATGGTGTTATTCCACTAGGCAATCCACCCCGATGCATGAACGAGTCCGCACTCAAGCTTCCAAAATTTTTTATGTGGGCCAGAATGGGTTGGTGGTTTAGCAAGGATGTGTTTAAAAAATATTGAATTACATGAAAGAGGTGGGACCACTTGTTAATCAATTATGAAATTAATGGGAAAGTGGTCTGACAAGGTCATATCTACCAAATACATAACCAGAAGACAATGGTTGGCAAAGGAAAAGAAAGATTGAGCGAAGATCATCACATGATCGAGACACTTAAAAAAAAAATTCAGGCCCAGCCCTAAAGTTACTCCAAGTATGCCATAAATAACGAGAATGGTGGTGGCCAATATTAGGGTCGAAGAGGCCTAATTTATTACCTATTTAAAACCACACCACCCTCTCACCACTTGCCCATCAAAAAGGAAAATTACCCTCTTTGTCGTATGCTACATCAACCATATTAAAGTCATTGCACAAAACCCAAATAGCCAGCAACAAAGAATCAGTAATCCACTGCCAAAGAAGAGATCTTTCAAAATCATTGGAGGCATAAACATTAATAATCCCAAAGAAATTATTATCAATGTTCAAAAGGATCCAGGTCAACTTATTTGTGGGATCATACCCGTGATCCACGACGTAATCATTCCAATGTGGTAACAAGAGGGTGACAACCCCTCCACGACCAACAACATGACAAGTGAAAATTATCATACTTGTTGGCCAAATAACTTGACATGTAATAGATAATTAAAAATCATCAACTTTAACTTCTTGAAGACACAAAACATCAATGCTAGCATTTTTTTGAAGAGTATCCCTAATAGAATACTTATTGGAGAGGTCTATTCGAACATTCCAGCAAATAAAGTTCATGTATGGGACTTGATCATGTCATCGAAGTCCATCTCCTCCAAAGAGAAAAAATGATTATGTAAAAAATCTTGTGGCACTGGCCCCATCTAGATTGGAGGAGAGGAAATTCTCTATTTTTCAAAAACAAATTATCCTTCCTCAGGCTACTTGGAAGGGTTGTCGTACCTCCTAAGAGATCTTGTAGCAAGAGAAGGAACAATCATTTGAGTTGTCATCACAGACGCTGGCTGAGGCATTATAGAGAGCCTTGGCTGAGTAGGTGCATCATTTGCAGAATTATGCATCTCCTTCCCCTTCTTTGAAGGGTTTGAAACTTCAATTGAAGGCTCTAAAGCCTTAGTTTTCAACCCTGAAGAGAAATTAGACTTGTTCTTCTTACTGGTCATCATAGTCCATTTTTCTTCCATTTTGGAGGCAAGAGCTTCTACAGGACGAGAATTCTCAGAATCTTGTGGTGGGGGCTTATCTCTAGGGGTAGTAAGAGGACAATCTTTGATCTTGTGATCAATAGATTGGCATCTAAAACAAGTATTTTATAGATTTAAATATAACTCTTTGGGTGTGTCGGGATTTTCGATTTAAATATTAATAGACTCTTTCAAGTCTTTAGAGAGATCTAATTCCACACAAACTCACTTTTGATGAGGATCTTGGTAAAACCGTTTGAGTTCAATACAAATAACCTTTCCCAGGGAAGATGTGATATGGTGTAAAAAATGAAGACAAGGAAAAGGAAGGTCGGGGAACTCAATCTAGACCGAAATCCTTAACTTCCTATCATCGGAAAAAAAAAAAAATTGGGTCCATAGTTGGAAGACCAATAAAGAGGATCAGACACACCACAGACCATGCTTCAAGATTTCTTGAGCATGATTAACTTCCATAAAATGAAAAAGAAAGAACCATTTGGTCATATTTTGGACCATATCAAGGCAGACCCCATGAGGGACCTAGCTTTAGCAAACCCACTTTTTTAGCATACTTTCAGGGGGAGACCTCCCAACAAAATATCCTATAAGAGTGTGTTGTTCTAGCCACTGACATGCAATATCAAATTATGGGATGGGAAGCACCACACCTGTAGAGGATTCGGAAGACATACCTCATGATAAATATTCAAGATGAATTTTCAAGGTTGCTTGTTTGGAGGAGGTGCCATTGTGCAAAGCCATCAGACTACCAACACCAACAAGGACTGTTGAGTTGAAGTTGATCAAGTCCATTTAAAAAATAACAAAAAGCTGCAACAAATGTGGCAACACTTGAGGTGGGAAAATCCTATGCCTATAGCATGGTATGACACAAGGAAAGCCGAGGATGACTGTAGAAACTAGAAACCCTAGTAGAGCTTTGTACCTCTCTAATTCCACATTTCCACACAAATTGTGTTTTCTTTATGACTTTCCAACCACTTAAAGTGTTGTTCTCACTTGTCATGTTACAATGCCACTCTTTTCATGTTTTATTTATAGCTTTGCTACTTAAAAAGTGTAATTTCCCTCATTTCTTTCACTTCACATGTCATCCTATTACTTCTTAGAGCTCATGGAAGTGTTATTTTTATTAGAGGAGAGACATGGTCATTCACAATTACTACTCTTGGAGGTTGATGAGCTAAATAAATTCTATCTCCAATACTCTTTCCCACCATCAATTGTAGGAGAAATCAGATGTATCGAAGGTCCTAACAAAAGGAAAATTGATCATGGAATTCTTGCAAAAAGAGAACTTGAACCTACACTTCATAAGATGATGTTTTCTATGTAATCTATGTTGAGAATACCATCACATAGAACAATGATTCTTCAAATGTAGCTCCTATTTGTGGTGTTTGTTTAGCATTATTAGTGTGTAATGGGTTTAGTGGAAAATCAACAAAAAGCATAATTGAAGCAATTAGGGTTAGAAATCTCAAACACCCACATAGAAAATATTGATAAAACCAGCTAACTAATAAAATTGAGTGCTCCTACTCTAGAAAATCACCATTAAAATCTAAATACAATTCGAAATCAAATTCAAAAGAAATACAAACCTAACATTTCATTGTGAATTGTGTATGTTAGATTGCTCAAATCTTAGAACCCACTTGTTACAAAAGCTTGAATTGATCTAAAAGATGCTCAAAATGCTTAGATTGAATTCTCAAAATGACATGAATTGATTGCAATGCTTCTAGGTGTCTTGAAATGGAGGGATATGGCTTTGTTTTATAGATTTTAGAAAATCAAATCAAGGGTGGAGATTAGATCTTGAGATCAATGGTTCAGATCAAATCTTGAAGATCAAGGGTTGAGATTAATTGAGAGATTTAGTTAACTCAAAATATCTCCTAAATTTTAGGGAATTTGTTGAGATATTTTTGAAAAAGAATATTCCTTAAATATGATTTTGAGAGGGAAAATTAGATAATTAAATAATTCAAAATTATTTAATTGTGTGAGGAAAAGAATATTGCTTTTTGAAAAAATAATATTCCATGTGCAAGTGGAGGGAAGAAAATCAAATAATTAAATAGCTAAAAAGTATTTAACTATGTGAGATAGAAGAAAAATATTTTTTTCTAATTAAATAATTTTAAAAATTATTTAATTAGGGGTAGGGGAAAATAAGTAAAAAATGATGAATTAATTAAATAATTAAAAATTATTTAATTAATAGAGGAAATAAGTGGTTTTGAGGGAAAATGATGAGAAATGGTGAAAGTGACGAAAATGATGGAAAATGATGAGGGATGATGAAAAATGCATGGTTAGTGATTAAAGAGTGAAATTAGGGATGAAAATGAGAAAAATGATGAGAAATGAGGAATTAGTTATGAGAAGGCGATGAAAATGATGATGATGATGAATGTGTGATACATTTAGACATTTTTAGATGTCTAAATTTTATCCCTCTTTGGGATAATGTACTCGTTACATTGTTTCAAAGACAATTGTTGCTTCAGAAAAATAAAATAAAAAAATGGATGCTCCACTATGCCCAGTGGACAAAGGAAGGATGGTAGAATGCTAGCTTGCCCCCTCGAAAGGTTCGCCAAAAAAAAAAATCTGAATCAAGCTCATGACAAGATGATGGGATTGGTTTGGAGAGGAGAGGACAAAAAATCAGGCAGTAGGGTCCTAGAAACTACCCAAGATAGATACTGAAGGATGAAAAATAAGTTGAAAGGTGATAGAGGGTGAAACCCTAGGTTTAGGGAGGCATAATATGCATTTGGGCTCATTTCATCCTCATTTTCACATTGAGAGTTTGAAAATCCTAGAGCTCTATGAGATTTCCTAGCTTCAAACCTTTGTGAGACACTAACGCCATGGTACCTATTGTTCGAACACCACATCGTGCAAAGATAGTTTATCAATTCCAATGGTCAGTTAGAGTAGGCGCCCCGATATGTGTCTAACCCGCTTTTCCTTGCACATAGTTTTAAGTAACTAAATGTAGGGTTAAAGTTAGGAAAAACATGTGTTGTGTTATTTGTGATAGTTATGTAACCCAATGCAAAGCATATGTAACCCGACTCAACACTTTTGACAAAAGCGTCATGCTATTACAAGTGCATTGAGACTGGAAAATTTTGTAATGTGTTTGATTGTGATGATGTGACATGTGTAATAACTCTCACATCTATTTTGGTAAAGTGATGCTTTTGCAAAAAGGTGTGATTTTGACTATTATAGAGCGGAAAGTTTGGGAAAAAACTTGCTTTTATTTTAGGCTCAATCAAACTTAGGTTTTTTTGCAAAAAAAATTGAGAAAATTGGCATTGTGAGCATTATGCTTGCAGTTTGTTCTAGACCCTATTCTTTGACAAGAGCAACAACTACAGGTCTTAGACCAGATGGGGGGTTCGATGAGGATTAATGTGGAGTTTCTCAATGCAATGTGATTATATTACATTTCTTACATGCAAAATATTAGGGCTCATCTAGCCTTGATAACTATATTAGTTGAGTAATGGTGATCAGAGACCTCTTCTTTCCTTCTACCTAACGAAGAGGCTATTGTTACATTGGACGATGTATGGCATATACTCAAGCTACCCATCCATAGAGATAGGGTTATCTATGATGTGGATCACGGCAAGGAGGCCTTGGAGTGAGTCATGGGAGATGACGAGATGGAGATAGACAAAATGGCTAGATAGATCTACGTGACCACATCAGTAGGGTCAGTGACACCATCATTGTTATATCCAATTAGATATATGGATAGATTATGTCAAACCGAAGGTCTCATTGATTCAGTGTTGGATGGGATATGGTCTCAAGAGGATCATGGAGGAGGCATGCATATTTTCATGCGGTCCAAGCATCTTGACCCACTGATATCATGATATGCACTAGGTGGTGTGTAGATCTATGACCAGTCTATCAGTAGGTGTTACATCACTACACATTTGGGCTTGGGAGCACATTGTTGTGCTTAGGCCAATCAAAGAGGTAGATAGAGATGTCAGTTACCCCATGGTATATTATTAAAATACCATGTTTACCTAGTGGTGCATGTGGTAATTATACTTTTGGAGGTATAGCATTGATGATATTGTTGAGTTTAGATGACAATCATGGCTTTAGATAAAGGCATGGGAGGATGACGGTGGGCATCTACCCTATTGCAAGTAGATTAGATGGTTGATTGGTTGTACACAACACATCTTGAAGATATATCTACCTGGCATGGTCAGGAGACAGTTCAGCGAGTAGTTGACTATCATGCAGTTTTTTCTTGAACTCTATGAGAGAGTAGATTGGGGGCCTATGCCTCCCAATAGATAGTCATCATGGAGTTTAACCAATTGGCCCATGTTTAGTGGATCTGGGTAGATGGACAAGTAGACCCAGACACTACTTTGGACTATGATGCATGGTGGGCTCCATGAAGGCCTCCTAAATTTGCAGATATTGATGGAGGTGTAGTTGGTGGCAGAAGGCATCAAGGGGATGAGATGGGGAGAGCCCATTGGCAGAGATAGAGGGCTAAGGTAGGGGTACCAATTTCTCAAGTGTCAGGAAAAGTTCCAGTACATATAGTAGCTACTATACCACCGATATGAGGTCTAGGAGATGGGGGGTTGGATGATTAGAGACTTCATGTCACTCTATAGGAGCGAGATCTAGCGTGTCATGAGTGTGATAGATACTGGTAGGAGAGAGATGGCCTCATAGTACATCTTTCTTAGCAGACCATGGAGAGGGATGTTGAGATCACACACTGACAATAACTTGAGGCACAGTTAGCTCAAATTACAACCATGTGATCAGGAGAGAGGATGTTAGCAGCAACTAAAGGCTCAGGTAGCACATGTTATGGTAGGCCAAGGATAGGTTATCCAACTCACCCAACACATTTAGGCCATTAGTTCACTATAGAGTGAGACTACATACTACTGGACACTATATAATATAGAAATCCCTACACATAGGTGGTAGCCTAGGCTTTTGTAGAGGAGTGTAGTAGGTCTATCGGGTTCATACAGGGGATCAATGGATAGGTCATCTTAGGGCCACTCACAAGGGCAGGTTCCCTAGCCGCAAGGGTCACAGGGCTAGGGTCATTAGCAATAGATGGGTCCTCCTCCTCCTCATCTTCCTCCTGATTGGGAGGAGAGGGAGAGCCCGATGCAACTTATTATATATATGATTGATGTATTTTATAGACAGATGATTTGATGTATATACATTCATCAACTTTTGATAGCCTCGTGTACATGTATTTTTTATGTATAGATTGTATCGCACATTCGATGGGATGATGTTATGTATCATGACACATTTTTGATGATATATGAGATGAGATAATGTTTGATGAGGCTATGAGATGTTTATGCTTTTTTATGATGTTATGTGTGTATGTTGAGATGATGATGTTAGTAATGATTTGATGATGTGGGATGTATGATATGATATCATGATATGTGGATATGACATTTTTGTATTTTTTTGATATTTTGATGTTATGCATTAATAATGGGTGTATGATTCATATGATATATGATGTATGATTGATGGATGCATGACTAATGACCTTGTGGATGCAAGATGCATGTGGTACTAATGATGTTATGGATGTAGGATATGATTGATGTTTTTATGCATGTCATGATACTTGGATAGAAATGTTAGTATGATGAATGGATGGGTAGATAGATTAGATGATAGAAGAATAGATTATGTTGATCTAATTTGTTGAAAATCTATTTATTATGATCATGAATATGAATGATGGTTGATGATGTTGAAAAAATTATGAGTATGCTTTTTCTTGTGGGTATACTAATTAATTTTATCATAGTAATCCATATTAATATAGAAAATAGACATGATGCACCAAGGTATGAAGAACCAGGGTGGCTTTGTATCTATTCTATGGAATTTTAATCTAAAAACAAGAGGAGTATATTTACTTATACCAAACATACAAAAACCTTGTTATGAGTGTGTGAAATAGAAGTTCAGAGCATGTTAGACCACAACACAGAGAGGTATAAAGAACCTAACATGCAAGGGTCATTTTATATTGCCTGAAAGGACTTCCGCGTGCACAAGGAAAGTATTTTTCATGGTCATATTATAATAATATCCAACAAACACGACATACGAAAGTAATGACCATCCCCAATTCCTTTCTCTCTAATAATTTTTTTTAGACATCCTCGAGAGATCATCAAAATAGGACAATAAGATAAATCAAATGAAAAGACCAAAAAGACAAGACAAAGTTTTCATATCACTTGCCAAAGATTTTTGTGTTATATATTTTTTCTAGTGATGATTCCTATTGTAGGAATGGTATATTCATTAAGGCATATGATTGGATGTTGATTTTGATGATGATGGTAGGCAATTGATAAGTAATCATTTTTTGTCTAACAATGATCAATTTTTCACGATTTTTGCATGAACTCTCTAGATTTCAATAGTTTCTATGCTTGTTTGTTATTGCTTTTCCAATGGTGAGTGTGACAATAATTTGATTATGGATAGACAATTTATTATGGATGGGTAGTTATGGTGATAGTTTGTTTTCTAGAATTTTTGAATATTTGTTTGGGATTTTTTTAAGATTATTTGAGGTTTTTTTGGGATTTTAAAAGTTTTTTATGTTTTTTTTGGTGTTTTCGAGATATGTTAATGTTTTTGGATTTTTGAGATATTTGAATGTTTTTGGATTTTTGGGAATATTTGGATTTTTTTGGATTTTTGAGATATTTGAATGTTTTTGAATTTTTAGGATGTTTGGATGTTTTTGGATTTTCAAGATATTTGAATGTTTTTGGATTTTAAGATATTGCAAGACTTGAGACTGGAACAATAATCCAATCCAACTACTAGGTTCAAGAAGATTCCCCCAATTAATTATAGGATTACATTATTGTGGATAGGTGTAATGATTTGGAATGAGGATAATGATGGTGTGGAGAAGGTTAGACACTTAATAAGTGATCAAGCCATGGTTGGATGCACATTTTATTGTGAAGTGGATGGGTGAATCATTGAAAAAGAGGTTTTGATAGATGATGGATGGAATGGATGGGTGGAAAAGATATTTTGATAGATGATGAGGTGGATCTCATTCATACATGGTGCATGTTTACCAAGTTTTCACCATGGTACCTATCCTAGAAGCACCACCAAAGTGGTTTTCACTTAAAGGATGATCTATTCATCTGTACTATTTTTCTCTTTTTTTATGATTTTTTTTATTTTATTTTTTGACTTTTTTGCTAAGGATATTCCGATAGGTTAGGTGTAGAACTTCTTGAGATGATTGTTTTTTATGGGTTCTATTAGAGGTTCTCCTTCAAGGGTAGCCAATTGATATGCTCTTGATCCCAACTTACATTGATTTCTCCCCCTTGGAAGATGTAGCATTTTGAGTTCACTTTCTCCCCCTTTGACATAAACGGAAAAGTTCAACACTCCCTCTCTTGGATTTTTGGTACTCTACACAATCCAAAATATTATTTCCTAGAAAGACCCCCCTTGAACCCATGCTTCACTACTTCTAAAAACATTCAGTAAGATCACTTGGCCTTCTTATGGCAGGGAGACCAATCACCCCCTGAACATGTTCTTCCTCTTTATTCAAGAGGAGGGAGAAATAACTCCTAGATTCTATCAAAGAAATTCAAAAGTGTCCTTAGGAAGAGGTTTTGTGAATGTGTTTGCCACTTGCTCCTTTATCTCAACATACTCCAATTTCACCTCCTTTTCTGCAACTTTTTCTCTCAGAAAATGATAATTGATTGCAATGTGATTTTTCCTTGAGTGCGTTACTAGATTCTTTGAGATATTTATAGCACTGGTGTTATCACAAAGAATAGAAACAGGTTCATCAAACTCAATCTTCGTCTCCTTTAGTTTATGTTTCATTCACAATACTTGAGTGAAGTATGAGTCTGCAGCAATGTATTCTACTTCTATCGTAGATAAATAAATTGAGTCTTATTTCTTGGTCAACCAAGACACCAAACTATCACCAAGAAATAAAGATCCACCACTTGTGCTTTTCTAGTCATCTATGCTTCCTGCCCAATCTACATCTGTGTATGCAATCAGAGTGAAATTTTCACTCTTTGGATACCATAGTCCAAAATCTATTGTAGCTTTTAGATATCTAAATATCCTCTTTATTTCTTTGAAATGAGTTTCCTTAGGTGTTTCCCAAAATCTAGCTACCATTCCAACTACCTACATTATATCCTAGATGTTGTTACATACAATAAAATACCAATCATAGATTTGTACAAGGTTTGGTTTGCCGAAGAAGATTCATCATATTTAATCAGCTTGCATCCTATAATCATAGGTGTACCCATTGCTTTACATTATTCCATCTTAAACTTAGCATCTCCTTTACCTACTTGTTCTGGGAAATGAATATTCCTTTGTCTGATTGTGAAATTTGCAACCCAAGAAAGAAAGACAATTCACCTAGCATCGATATTTCAAACTCACTCTACATTGCCTTTTGAAACACCTTGCACATGTCATCACTGCTACCACCAAAAATGATATCATCTACATAGACCACAACTATCAGCAATTGATCACCTTATGTTTTTATGTACTTTGAAACCCTTGTTGTTGCAAGTATCCACCCAACCTAGAATACCAAGCTTTGGGAGCTTGTTTGAGTCCATAAAGGTCCTTCTTCAATCTGCACACATAATCTGAATTGTCAGAACATTGAAACCCTTCTAGTTGTTCAATGTAGACCTCTTCTTCTAGTTTTCCATTTAGAAATGTTGACTTAACATCCATTTGGTATACATTGAAATTCTTGAATGCTAAAAGAGCTAAAAACATCTTGATTGCTTCCAGTCTTGCTACCAAAGAAAATGTCTCTTCAAAATCTAAGAATTCAACTAGAGCATATCCTTTTCACACAAGTCTAGCCTTGTTCCAGATCACTTCACCTTCCTCGTTTAGCTTGTTTCTGAAAACCCACTTGATTCCAATCACATTTTTTCTTTAGGTCTTGGGACCAGTTCCCAAGTTTCATTCTTCTTGATCTAATTCAGCACTTCCTCCATAGCTTCTATCCAACCTTTCTCTTTGCTTACTTCTTTATAAGACTTTGGTTCTATCTATGATAGCAATGAAAAGTGTACTTTCCCATTTTCCTTCTCAAGTCTCCTCCAGGTCTAAACCCTTCTATCTTTATCTCCTATAATTTGGTCTTCAGAGTGATTCTTCTTAACATATTTTGCTAGAGCTTTTGTAAAAAAAATTGAATCTTCATCACTACTACAGATTGGTTCTTCATCATCTTCTACTTCCAGAGTACCAATACGCTAAATCTTTTCATCAACTCTCACATTTGAACTTTCCACAATCCTCTTCAGCCTTTTGTTGTAACTTCTATTTGCTTTAATTTTCAAAGAATAACCAATAAAATACCTTCATCAGATCTGGAATCAAAGTTACCAAAGTTTCTTCATCCTTTTTGATGTATCATTTGCTTCCAAATATCTTGAGATGTCTGATTGAAGTCAGTCTTCCTCTCCATAACTCATATGATTTTTTATCAATCTTGTGTCTAATCTAAACTCTATTTAGGATATAAACCGTAGTTTGAATTTCTTCTCTCCAGTACATATCTAGTAGATTTTCTTGACACAACATTTTTCTTGACATCTCTTGTACAGTCTCATTCTTCCTTTCTACAACTCCATTTTATTGTAAAGTAGTAGGAGCGGAAAATTATCTTTGGATCCAATGTTCTTCACAAAATTTTCCATACCTATCAAAAGTGAATTCTCCAACTATCTTATCTCAAAACTTTGATTGTTCTTCTGATTTCATTCTCTACTAATAACTACCTTAAATGCCTTAAACTTCTCAAATGCTTCTAGCTTCTCTTTTAGAAAATTAATCCAAGTCATTCTAGTGTAATCATCAATTAGCATCATGAAATACATGTCTCATTGTATACTCTTTATCCTCATAGGTCCGCACAGATCTGTATGGACCGAATCCAAGGGTTTTGACGTAGAATACTCCTTAGCATGAAATCTACTTTTTGTATGTTTTCTTGCATTGACATGGTTTACAACTGGTAGATTGATGTTTCTTAATCTTTGGCATATCCCAGACCATTCCTCCTAAGCCAATCTTTACAATGTCATCAAAATTAATGTGTCCCAAAATTTGGTGTCAAATCCAACTTTATTCTTTCTACATAGTAATACAATTTTGTCCATTTAGCTTGCTAAGATGATATATGTCACTTTGTGTCTTGCTTCATTCCGCAATCAATTCTTCGATACTTGATTTCTTGATTTCACAACCTTCAGCACTAAATGATAGCATATAACCTTTTATCACACATATAAATTACACTTAAAATATTATGTTTTAGTCCTTCAACATACAAAACATCATGTGTCTTTGTCCTACCACCATCAAGACTCAAAGTACCCTTAGCGATGATTTTGGCAATAAAATTATTCTCAAGAGTCACATAACCTCCAAATTTCTTGAAATTCATGAACTTACTTTTATCTTCATTCATGTGAATTGAACATCTATTGTCGATAATTAATAGATTCTTCTCCTTATGAGCATGTAGAGCAGTTTGAGAAAATATTGATTTCTCTAACTTTTTCTATTCCAAAAACTTTTTCTAGACTTTATCTGATTCATTAATTCTACATTTAATCCTTTCCTTCATATTTTTTGGTAGAGGAGGACTCATAAAATTGCTTCTACAATTCCTAGCAATGTGTCCAAAATTGTTTTGATTGAAGGGGAAAAAAAGGTTCTGAATGGACCTAAAACCATTAACAACAGGTTTTGAATGGACCTAAAACCATTAACAAATAGGTTTTGAATGGACCTGAAACCATTAACAAATAGGTTTTGACGAGGACCAAAAACCCACACGAAGAGACCAAGCTACAAAAGAGTAAAACATAGACAACCAGTAGCAACCCATAAATAGATTAAGAACAATTAGCGTGGAAGCTTAAATCTGCAACAAAATTAGTGTTTTAATAGGAACCTTGAACCCAAGTAACCAAGAATTACAAAGGAACTTGAATCCAAGAACCACCTAAGATGGCCAGGCAACCATCAACCTGAATCATCCAAACTACAGCACACCACTTACCAACACCAACTAGCAGCAAGCAACCAGGTACACTCAAGTAACCATCAGCCAAAACCAACCAAACACCAGCATAACACTTGATAGCACCATCCAACGAAACCAAACTCCCCACCTCTATAGGAGAGTTGGGAATCAGAGAGAAACACTGATGAATCTTAGCACAAACATTGCACCATTCAACTAATAGCACCAACCCAATCTCCACCTCAATAGGAAGGGGCTCCCCTCTATAGGAGAGAAAGAAGTGAAGCCCAAAACCACAGAAAATAGACCTTCCCACCCGATCCACAACCCACCTCTTCACCTCAATAGAAGAGGGCTTCACCTCATAAGAAGTAATCTCCACCTCCAAAGAAGACCATAGCTGAAAAAACTGATAGGAAGAAACTACACCCATAGTAGAGAGCACCAAAACCTCCTTTGGCAAAGAAGAAGACTGGAGTAAAGAGGAAAAAATAGAGCACTCCTCCATGAGCAGCACAATCCCAACCAAGATCACAAACATGAGGACCAAAGCAGCCCAATATAAAACAACCCAACTTATCCACAACCACAAAAGAGGAAACTCAACACTTTGATCCAGCACATCCCAACCTAAAAAAAGAACACAAGGACCCAAGCAAGGATGGCCAAAGAAAACCATAAACAAAGGTGGCCACCCAAGAGAACCTTGGCAGCCACCAAGACCAATAGCCACATCAGCCACCCAAGAAACATAAATAGCAAGAAGCCACAGGAGCCCAAAAAATGAAGGATAAGGCAGGGAGAGCCTCCAAGTAGAGAGAGTAGAGGACTGGCAAGACATTGAATAACAACCTCCAACCCTACATGTCATTCAGGGTCTGAAACATGCCAAAAATTGACTACAAATAACTCCACCAAAGGCAGACCAACAACCTCACCCCCAAACAAAGATAGCACCCACACAAAGGCAGAAACCAGCTCCAAAGAAGAGACCAAGGGTCTGAAAGGAGAAAGAGTGAGGCAAGGAAAACCTCCAAAAAGAGAGAGCAAAGAGTCGGAAAGACAATGAATAACAACCTCCAACCCTACACACCGGTCAGGGTCTGGAACATGCCAAGAAATTTCCACCAACATCTCCTCTAGAGGCAAACCAACAGCCACAACCCTAAACAATGAAAGTACCCTCATAGAGGCAAAAGAGCCCCAAAAAATCTAGAGAGAGCTAGGGAAGACAGCAAACAGAGAAAGAGGAGAGGAGGCACAACAAGAAAAAACCATTGCCAACCCTACATGCCAATCAGGGTCTAAGATAAGGCCACCAATCTTCTCCAACAAGCCCACAGCAAAAACACCCAACACCACACATGTAAAAGTAGAAAACCCCAGCACGAAGCACAACCTCCGCCCAACATAAAACTTGAACAACACGGGAGGATGTAGGAAAAGCCAATGCCAAGACCGCAAGGAAGGATAGCACAGCATGAGCAACAATAGGGAAAATGCAAGAGACCTCAAGAAACAAACCTAGACCCATCTCTCCCATTTTCCTCATCATCCCCATTGCCCTCCTCATCGACATTCTCATCTAATTTCAAATTTTGCACACAACGCACTCTCCCGCCCAACGCACCCATTCTGTCCAAAATTGTTGCATTTGTAGCAAATGATATTAAAATTGAATAGATGTACAAATGCATTATTTCTGAAAAAATTATTTCTTCTTACGAAAGCTTTTCTATAGTCCATAGCCTTATGAGAAAAATTATTACAATTAAAATAATAAAAAAATGCATTATTTCTAAAAAAATATTTCTTCTTACCAAAGCTTTTCTAAAGTCCATAGCCTTATGACAAAAATTATTACAATTAAAATAGTAACCAAAAAAATAATAATTGAACTTGGTGTAATATCCTTGTCTTTCAGATCTTTTCCTCTTCTTTTGAACTTGAATAAAACCATCATTCTATGTCTTGTTCCATCACTTGCAATAACTCTTTCAAACTTTGTACTTCTGAAACTAGTCACTTATGAACTTGCTTTAGCAAGATTCATTGATTGTTATGTCACCTTTCTCTTCTGATCATCAAAACCAATTTTGGTTTTGACATGCAGAGATCTTTAGCATCCCAATATCTAATCTAGAGTCTCAGTACTCTTTCCAAACATCATTTGCAACTATCGATTCACCTTCTCAAGCTTTTTTCTCATTGACATGACTTCTACTTCAAGCTTCTCACAGTCCTTGTCTTTTGACAACAATTTTTTGGTCAAAACTTCTTCAATCCTTTTTGCTTATTTTTTTGGGTCTTAAGTTTAACAATCATCTTCTTTTCTTTCTCTAGATCTAGAGATACCTTTTCTTTAGCCTTAACTTCTAAAATTCTCTTCTTCAGTCTCTTAATCACTTTTATAGCACATATCAATTCTTCCACAAGATCTACTTCATCTTCATTGTTTCTAGAATCCATTTTTGTATCCTTTTCATTAGTTTTAAAAGCTATGAATACAGATTTTTCTTTTCATCTCCAAAAATATCTTCATCTTCTTTATTAAGGAGTAGCCTTACTCATTAGAATAGAAACTCTTTTGTGTCCTCTGACCTTTATTCCTTCTCTAAAATGATTTATTTCCATAATTTTTCTCAACATTTCTAGAATCCTTATGGGGAAACTTAGCCATAAAATGTCCTACTTCACCACAATTAAAAAACTTAAAAGGTAAATTGCCTTTATACTTATCAAAACCTCTTTTGTAGCTTCCTAAAAAAATTGGCTTCCTCTGGATCTGATCCAATATCATAATCTAGATTGACTTTCTTCGTAGATACTCGGAATGTTTCCTCTTTCCTTATAGAATCCTCGCTTTCAAATCTCATTTCAAAAGAAGTTAGAATTCCATACAGTTTTGTCATCTTCAAAGAATTTAGATCCTCAACTTCTTCAATTGCAGAGACTTTAGAAGCATACTTCTGGGAAGAGATCTGAGTACCTTTTTCACAACATTCTTTTCTTTCAATCCCTCACCAAGACCTCGAATAGATTTGACAACTTATCAAGCCAAAATAGGAATGTGGCATTATTTTCATCTTCTTTCATCTTTAATCTTTCAAACTAAGATCTATGAGTTTGCATCTTTGCCTCTTTGATTTTTTCATCACCTTCATGGATGGTATGCAACTTTCCCATATTTCCTTTATTGTTTTGTACTGCATCACTTCCATAAATTCAGAGTTGGTCAATCCACATAAAATAGAATTCCTTGTCTTAGCATTAATTTTGCAACCCCTCTTTCTAGCTTGATCCCTAGGAGGGTTTTTAGGAATCTCATATCCCTCTAAAATTGACATCTAGATATCAAGTCCTAGATCCATCAATTAGGACTCCATCCTAAATTTCTAGAATATAAAACTGGACCCATCAAAGAGTGGAGCTTTATTTGTAGAGAATCCCGAAACAACCTTAAGTTGTTAGGCTTCTTCAAATGAACCTTGCTCTGATACCAATTGAAGGGCACACAGCCTACTAAGAGGGGGTGAATCAGTAGATCTAATCAATTCAAACTCTTAACTTCAACTTAAAATATTAGATCATGCAACTTGAATCTTCACTACTACTAATCTAGCACTAAGCTCACATTCACACAATTGAACATCGGATATACGTGGAAACTCAAGATGGGAAAAACCACGGTGAGAATAGCTACTTGGATCTAATATCCAAATCCTTCCTCACAAAGTAGAAATATGCAAGTGAATTTTACAATATGAAGTAGGCACCAACCTGCTGGAGACACCAATCCCCTATACAATGAACTGAGCACTAGTCTAACAGGTAGAACAACAATCCTATAGAAATACATAGATAAATCTTGTAGATCTTCTATATAGTTGAAGACATATCATACACATGCCAAAGTTACAACTGACACTCTTCCACACTGCATATGATCTTATGATATTGGCGCACACATTGAGATGTAACTCTCTCTTTTATATTCACCACCTTCTCTTCAATTTACACCTATGACCAGATTTTCTTCACACCAGTGTAATTATACTTCACATTATGCATCTATGCGATAGAGAAATATATACATGATATTGCATCAACATTCTTATATGTTGGCCAAGGATCCACAAATAATTAGGATGACATAAGGTGGACCTAAATTTAAATTACATGAAACATGTAACAAGTTGGTCCAAAATCAAATTTTGTTTCTGCCAAAAGAACATGATGTTGTGTGCTACCATAGAAACCTTAACCAGGTCCTATCTTGACACCACATGCTACTAGCCATTACTGCAGAGGTCTCAAACACTAACCAGTTGACAGATAGAAACAAAGAACCTTTTGTCACTTCAATATTTTTGTATGTTGAACATATACTCCAAAAACTCTAGAATATGATAGAAAAAGTGTAGGCATACTCTCCTTTCAAACTGCAAAGCCTACAATGCCTCCATAAAGTAGACTTAAGAAACACTGAACTGAAACATTTTGGTATATCCTTCTAAATCACCTTTATCATAGTGAATGGATGCAAGCATGATATTGCAAGCATACAATAGTCATACATACACTTCTTAATATCTAATAATGTATGTTTCTTAATTTAGTGATATGATAATAGAATTACCAACACATATAGGTATGCAATCACAAATATTACTGGTAACATATATTTCTACAAATATTTACAACTCAAAATGATGTGATAGGGAAATATAATGATAATTCATGTACTAGTTAGCCTTACACCCTTGACACAATGAGCTCCTTTTACATCAATGACAACCTTTGTTCAACAGTTGTATTAATAGGGCGCCTAGAGCTATTGAGGTAGCTAATTTATAAAGGATCATTGATTTGTCTAGTACAAGAGACATCAAAATAGGAGGTGATGCTAAATAATCCTTTATTTATTAAAAAATATTCTTGACACTTCTCATCCCACTTAAAGACAACATATTTGTAGAGAAAATGCGTAAAAGGGTAGCATTTATCGAGTAGATGAGCTATGAACCTTCAATGGACTAAAGTTTTCCTTGAAGACTATAAAGTTGTTTCAAGGTCTTTGGCAGAAGCATTTCCATGATTGATTTTGCCTTACTAGGATCCACTTCTATACCTCTTTGGATACAATGTATCCTAGTAACTTCCCTAATATGACACCGAAAACACATCGCTTCTAATTGAGGCGTACTCTATACTATTCCAATTTGTCAAATATGCATGCTAAGACATCCAAGTGACCTTGCCTTGTTCTAGATTTTTCTAGGATATCATATACATAATCCTCCATGATTTCATGAAACATATCATGAAAGATAACAGTCATTGCTCTCTAATAGGTAATTCCAGCATTTTTAAGTTCAAATGGCATGACATTCCAACAATAAGTTCCCCACGAGCATGTGAAGGTTGTCTTATGTTGGTCTTATTGAGCTATTTTAATTTGATTTTACCTCAAAAATCCATCCATGAGGGAGATAATTGTGTGGCCTATTGTTAGATAAACTATGATGTCTATGTTTGGTAATGGAAAATTTCCTTTCAGACAAGCCTTATTGAGATCCCTGAAATTTGTGCATATCCTTATGCCCCCAATGGGCTTAGAGACTAGTATAATATTTGATACCCATTCAAGATAATTAATTGATATGATGAATCCAACATCAAGGAGTGTTCAGTAATACTTGGGAGATTGAATCCTTCATCTTTGGGTTCCTCAAATAGTTTTTCACCCTTAGATACGTCCTTTATTTTTATTTTTTCATGATTTGATACCGCCAATTCGTTGTTTTTGTGTGCAAGTGATTTTTCCTATCCTAAGATGCAAAACAAGATGAGATGCAAAAATAAAAACACTAACAAACACTCAAGATTGGCCTAAGTTGAATCCAAACAAAACACAAAGAAAATGAAACTTTTTACCTTGCTTGGATTGATGAGTTTGGTTGGCCCTTTTTGATGCTTGATTGTGTGCTCCTTCAATGGAAAATGATGCAAAAATGGATGCAAAATGATATATATGTGATAAGGAATGCAAGGGTGCAAATGGATAGTGTGAAAAGTGTGGTAGGTGGATTCAATGGAAGCTTTGAAGGCTGCAATAATGGAGGATGCAATTGCTTGAGAGTTGAGTTGCTAAGTTGATTGAATGCTTGAATGCTTGAATGAGATTGAATAATGAAAAGTTTTGTATGTGAATAATGAAGAGTGTTGTGAAAATGAGACCAAATCTTCCATTTTAAGGGAAGAGTCCCTAGAAAATTCAAAGGCTAGGATTTAGCCAACATGGGCAAGATGGAAGGTTGTGGTGAGTTGAGGACTCACAAGCCCTCACATCTTTCCATGTGGAAGATGAGATGTGAAAAGGATAGGTGATGTGGAAAGAGGACATGTGAGGTGGAGGTACTTGCAAGTACCTTGGGATTAGGGGAGGATTTCCTCAAAAATGAAGTTTTGTCCCCATATGAGGATGATGGTGACAAGTGAGGAATTTTAGAAAGTCCTCTCTTATCATCATGGGGATGAGAGGAGTTGTTGGGGGAATAAATGTGAATTTTAAATTCACATGATTGGGGAGTACCTTGGGGATAAGACAAGGTTCTCATAAAGGAGGTCCTTGTCCCATGTGACTGTTGTGACCTATGAGGGGATTTAGAATTTCTTGGGGAAGATAAATGCATTGGATGAATAAATGTGAATTTTAAATTCACATGGGGAAGAGGACATGGGGATTGTAAATGAAATTAAAAAAATTATTAAGGTTGTTGGGAGAATAAAATGGAATAAAAAATTCCATTGGGATGTGGGAAGAGTTGACTAAAGGATTGATTAGACTAGTTAATGAAGGATTAGAAGAGAGTTAGGTGGTTAATGACGATTAGGAGCCAACTTGCAAAAGTTGGAGGATGTGAAACACCCTAATCATGGATTAGGGATGTGTCACATCCCTAATGATGGGATTAGGAGATTAATTAGGATTAAGTGTGGATGGCACATAAAGGGAATTAAATAAGTGGGTTATTTATTTAATTCCTTGGAAGAAAGGGATAAAGGGGTAAGGTATTTAATTATTTAACTAAATACCTTAGGGATTTAGAAGACTTTAAGGGTATTAATTAAATAATAGTAACATTATTTAACTAATGTGGATAAAAGGATATTTCGACGAAAAGGGTAAGTTTGGCCAAATAGAAGTGGTCAAATTTAGATGTCTACAGTTTTCACTAGGGGATCTATTTTTATTTTTTATATTTTTATTTTTGTGACTAAAGGACCCAATATTTTCCCCAAATTATGCTCCTTCACAAAGATCTATGTCAAATCCTACCTTATGATCTCCAGGTGGAATGGTATCTTGTAGTCCCAAAAACTTAGCAATAGCTTCGTCATTTTGGAATATATCTTAAACTAGTGCTTGTTGTCAGTCCCAATCAATTAATTAGGGATAGACAAGTTGGAGTTCGTGTTTTTGGGATGTTTGTTCAAATGAAAGGGTGGTGATGGTATTTATGAAAGAATTCTTGAATAAAAATTAAATACATGAGAGATTCTTCGATGGAATCATTATCATAGAAGTCTTAACCACAAGTGAGGATGGACCTTCCTCACAAGATATATTTCCAATGTCCAGAGTAACATTATCAAATGAATTGTACCCAAATCCTTGATATTTCCTTCATTTTTCCAAGATAATGGGTTCCCTTATACCTTGTTGACGTAATACCAGGCCACCTTGTCTTGTGAATCTCATATTTTTGATAAAATAAAAACCCTTGTTATTATGATCAAAAGAGATGGGTTGTGGCTCTTCTTCTTCTTCCTTGTATAACCAAGTGGAGGCATCTTCTTCTTCTATGAATTCCTTGTTCAACTGTCCCCATTTAGAGAAAATTTTAGCTTTGAACTTGATTTTTGTATTAGCTTTATCAATTTCTTGTGGCTTTCCATACATTCTTGAAGATAGTGGAAGTTTCCCAATGTAGAAGGATTATTTGAGATGATAATCCCCGCAACCATTGTCTAGTACTTAGACCTTGAGCTCGATTTTAGGTTGTTTTGATGTGGATGATGAGGCTAAGGATGATGGATCAATGAAGGAAAATGAGTGTGAAGAGATTTCATTACTAGGAACTTGGAAGATCTTTTGATATTTCTCTTCTAAGTTCTTACAATAGTGAAAGGGTTTCAGGTCACCATAAATAGTAACTTTGATCTCATTGTATTGAAACTTTAGGTATTGATGATAGGTAGGAGGAACAACTTGCATAGTGTGTATCCAAAGACGTCCTAAGAGAATTTTATAAGGTAACTCAAGGTCCAATACTTGACAATTTATTTTCACTATCGTTTGTCCCACTTGAATGGGAAGTCTAATGGTACCTTCTGAATATTTTCTATTATCATCATATGCCCTAATGGTTATGCTTTTCTTCTTTTCGATAACCTCATCAGAATATCCTAGTTCTTTTACAGGTTTCAAGGTACAAAAGTTTAATCCCACACCACCATCTATCAATACTCTCTTGATTTTATGCTTATGGATACAAATTTCTAAATATAAGGCTTGATTATGGTATGTATGGACAGGAAGATCTCTTTCGATGAATATGAGGTGGTGCGTAGAAGTGATTTTTCCTACCATTACTTTAAATTATTCACTGTTAATGTTGGTAGGAATAGAAGACTCTAATAGGGATTTATCCAAAAATTCTCTATGAGCTAGGGATATTTTGAGAAGTTCCAAGATGGAAATTTGTGTAGGAGTCTTTTTCAAATGGTCAATAAGGTTATATTCAACTTGTGGAGGCTTAGATAAAGCTTTAGATTATGATGGGGCTCTCAGGATAATAACTTTCCCTCGTCATGTGGTAACACCACGTGCTCAAGATTTTTACTCAATATGGTTATGACTATGATGTGATGGTTAGATTCATGAGCATTGCCCACTACATTATCATATGAGTATGTGACTATATTCTAATCTCATCCTTTACCTTGGCCATTTCCCTTGCCATGGTTAGGGCTTGGATCCTTGTAAATACCCAAAACATTATTTCCACATGTTCCAGGACAGTGTTCGATGTCAACCTCTCCTTTATCAATTAAGTCTTGTATGATATTTTTGAGTTTCATACAATTTGAGGTTTTGTGCCCTTTAGTTCTATGATACTCACAATGGTCATTGTCAAAATACCAAGAAGGATTGAATTGAGGTTCTTCATAGTTCCAAAGTTCTGGTAATTTGATAAGATTGGTTTGGATCAATTTGTGCAAAATAGTTTCTTTTGTCTCTCCCAAAGGAGTATATTTTCATCTAATCTAATTGTAGTTATTGTTGGTAGGTCTTGATGGTCCCTTTTGAGAGTTTGGATTTTGATTTTTTTGTTGGTTTTTTGGTGGGTTGTTCGATGGAGGTTGTATATTTTTTATGAACCTAGAATCCACTACTCCATCATTGGTAACATTTTTGTTTTTCACCCATAGGCGTGGTTTGTCATTTTGTAAAGAGCGAAACTCTTTAAATCAAACATCGACAAAACTTTAAATAATTTCATTTATACTGAAAATAAAGTCAACACTTCATTCATTTAGACATCATAAAAACCAGTCGATTCCAAAACAACAACTTAAATTCAATAAATAGATTCAATATACATTTCCAGTTAAATACATACACATGTCATATTACACGACATTGCTAATAATACAAAGAAGTTGTAATATAAGTTACAATTCGAGACTTAGGCATTCAATCACCTTAAGCTCTTCAATACATAATTCAAGAATACATAAAACATAAATGAAGATGGCATCCTTTGATCTTCAATCCAATAGCATATCTTCAATAATGAAGACAAGAACAAGGATCAGGCGCTTTTTCCACCCAACCTCGAAGCTTACGCTTCCCCAGAATTCCTTAGCCATTCAAAAAATACCCGACCCTGCACAAATCACTTAGCAAAAAGCAGTCGACAAGCAAGATGGAATCTAGTGCGTGCCTAGTATAACTAGTAAAACCACAAGCATTTTCATTTTTCTAATTCATTTAAGAAACAAGCAAGTTCGATACTAGGATATGGTAGAGAGTTCATTAATTCCATCTATTTCAATGGTCCTTAAGTTACTTGGCCAAGTAATATGTCATGCACGACAAATAAAAGCAGTTTTGGAAAAGCAAAACTACACTCTCTAATAACCCATATTCGGCACCTGTCCCGAAAGGTAACTTTCCATACACATGACATGCACATTCATTTATCAAGCATGCATGGTTCCAATCAATTGAATACAAAATTTCACAAACAATTTAAAGCAAATCTTGTTTCAAGCAAAAACAGTTTAAATGTTGTTCGTTTCATCGTTTTAAACCATAAGTATCATTAATTTAATATTTAAATCAAATAAAATAAATAACCAAAAAGAAGGTGTATCTCAAGTATGTAAATTAAATACATATAAAACAAGCATTAAATGAGCACATGTTCTTTCATTCTATTTACTCATTTAATTTGTTTCCACTTGAAATAATCCTAATTTGTTTTGTTTTCAAGTAAATCATATTTTTAATTTAAATGATTTATTTTTTGTTTTTCTTACTTTCAGAAAATAATAATTACTTTTTCAAACAGAATTAAAATAAATCATTTTAGTTTCTATTTTGACTGTTTTGAGTTTCATTTGTAAAAATTCAATGATTTTTAACTTCTATTTCGAAATCATGTTAAAAATTTAAGAGACATTCTATCAAAAAAAAAAAATGTTTTGAATTCTTTTCCAATCTAATTTAAAATAACATTTTTTGTCCAACATCTTCTTCCAAGTTTAAATTTCTCCTAAATTTATAAATTAGTTGTTTTTCATTGTTTTCTAATCAAATTTTTCCTATAATTTTTTGTTTCTAATTTCAATTGTTTTCTGGAAAAATCACAGTTTGATTGTTTGAAAATTTCTACTGAATGTAATGGAATAGTGATATTTTTAATAAAATTACAAACAAAATCTGGAGTTTATCTTTTACTATATTTAATAAAACAGAGATTCTTTAATAGATTTACAAATACAATCTGGAGATTATTCTTTTCCTAAATTACTAAAAACAGAGGTTCTCTTTTCCAAAATTTAGAAAAGAATTTTAAAACTTCTACAAAATTTGTGAATTGGTTTTCAATTTCTACCTAGCAATTTCTTGAATCTGGAAATAGTTTTTCGAGTGATTTCTCTGTCAATTTCTCACTTCCTTTGTTGTTCTCTATTCTAATTATTATTTTAATTCCTTCTGGTTGTTTACTTGTTGCATGCTAATGAATTGGGAATGAGGAGAGTTGGTGTTCTTTTTGCGTTCCCTCTCCTCTTTCTTGTTGTTCTTTATACCCCTGTTGCATGGCCACGTGTGGAGAGTGGTTGCTTGGGAGTAAATTCTGCATAATGGAGTTTATACTTCTCCCTGGCAACACCTTATTCTCCTTGGCAGTGCCTGCCTTGTTCCTTCCAAGTGCTGTGAAGAGGAGTGGTTGCGTGTGAAGAGGATGGGGGAATGAGGAACCCTGTTCCTTGGCCGTGCGTGGGGAGTGGGGAGACTTCTCCTCCTTTTTGTTGCTGCGTGGTGAATGGAGCAGCCCTCTCCAATATTCCAAAACAACCAAACAAGCAATTCAAACTCCTCTGGCGCATAGGATGAGTGAGCAGTCAGCTAAATTCAATAAAAGAAACCCACTCCCTTTGCCTCCCAAACAAATAAATTTCATGTCAAAATTCAAAAACGGATTTCTGCCTCTCTTCTATTTTCAATTTTTTCTTTCGCACCCTCTCTATCTTTTCTCTCATGCAATTGATAGATGTTATCAAGAAATAAAATCCACAATTTTAGTGTGATCTCTAGTTCAATTCTCAAACTCCAAGTTTTTAATTTGATTGCCTTCAATTGATTGAAGATATTTTCTTCAATCTGTTCCACTGTAGTTTTTAAATTCAATCTCCAATTTGTACGTGATTTGTTTTCCAATTTCTTTTCAATAACTCAGTTTTAGATAATTGTTTATTTATTCAACTAATATTTTCTCTTTCATATTTTCAATTAAGATAAATAAAAACAAATAACTTATAACACAATATTTATTACATTTTAATAAATTCCGCAATAAAAATTATATTCCATTAATTTGATATAACACCATTATTATTTTTAAATAATAATAAAATATCTAAACAAGGAATCCAATTCAATTATCTTAAATCAATTTCCTCAAAATTAACCAAATCGCCATTTTAAATCAACATATTCTTTTCACAAATTTGGAGAAATCAATTAAACTTAATTTAAAATTTGCAAACACAATAATCACAAAAATGCATTAAAATATTAACTAAGTGAGTGTGTGAGATTCCATCATCCTCATAAACGTCTAATGGATAAAACGACTCTACCTGATCGTTGTTCTCGCCTTCATTCACGTTCACCTGTTCCTGCGTTCACTTGCACTCGAGTTTTCATCAACAATGACAAACCCCAAATTTAAATATAAATGCATTTCAAATCATTGCAATTGCATTTCAATTTCAATTTCAATTTCACTTCAATTTAAATAATCATTTAACTTCAATTTAAATAACAATATCATGATTAATAATTGCATTTAAAAAATCAATAAAATCTATACGTGACACATTTGAGCCTGAATATTGATCATTTTTATCTTTATATATCTTGAAAAGTCCTTTTGTGATGAGGGCCTTTTCGATAGTTACATCTTTTTTGATGATTTTTTCAAATGTGTTGGGACATAGCATGGTCAAATAGAATCCCAATTCAGTGTTTAGATTTCGTATGAAGATTTCATCAAGTTGTTTTTCGAGAACGGGACACTTGCACTTGCTTGCTTTATATCACCAATGCAAGAAAGAGGCAAACAATTCACCTTGGTTTTGTTTTATCTTGTACAAATTAGTTACGAATTTATTTTTTCTATGTTATATGTGAAGTGATTGGTTTTGATTCTAGGAGGTAAGTGAGAGACCATTCTATAGCTTTCCCCCCAAGACTTCTAGGGAATATTCACATCAAATATGTGCTATTATAAGCTATGTCCATGCAGGCCATAGAGAATTCACATATGTGTTCGAAAGGATCACCTCTTCCTTTATACTTATCAAATTTGGGCATTTCAAAGTTTTTAGGGAAGGGGATCATTGCAATGCTTTGGTCATATGGATAGGGGAAAATATATTTCAAGGCATAACTCTTCTTAGTTTTCCCAATTTGTATTTCGACAATCTTTTGATTTAGATTTTGGATTTGTAGTGCCAATTGATCATGTTGAGTGTTTTGAGGTGGATTGGCTGGATTGCAATTTTGATACCCAAGAAGGGATGATGAATTGTAGGATGGATTTTGATTTTGTATGGGATTTTGTGGGATGTTATATGTGTTGGAGGGAACATTCAGACCTTGAGGAACGTTTGAACCTTGTGAGATGTTTTAAGTGTTAGAAGGAACATTCAAACCTTGTGGGATGTTTTATGTATTAGAAGGAACGTTTGTATTTTGAGGGATAATGTGTAGGTATTGTGGAGGTATGTTTGGATGTTGTGGGATAATGTGTTGTTGTGGAGGTTGTGTATATGAGGAGTGACATTGGTATTGAAGTGTGCTTGGATCCAAGTTTTGGGAGTTCAAACCTTGTTGATATGTTGTATGATGGATTCTTATTTTGATGAAGGGATTGTTGTTGTGTACTAAATCAATTTCTTGCACCATGTCTTGAGAGGTATTGAGTGAGAGGTTTGGATGTGTGTTTTCTTGATAAGTGAGTTGTTGTTGAGGTGGATTAAGTTGTTGTTGAGATGGATTAGGTTGTATGTATTGGTAAGTAGGTTGTTGTTGAGATGGATTAGGTTGTGTGTTTGTTTGATTGGGAGTGGTGTTAATGCACTAAGGAGTAGGTTGTTGTTGAGATGGATTTTGAGGTGTATTAGTTCAATAGGAACATTATATGGGTAAAGATGTATATTGTTAATGTGTGATGGGATATTTTCATGTAGTGATGGATTCGGTGTGAATTTTGATAGTTGAGGAGGAATGTTTGACATGTTTGGTAATTTGGGGTTCGATTCTTGTTGAGGTACATTGACCGAGGGAGCTTGTGATAAGGAGGTTTGATATAGATTCCTTGGTATGTTTCGCTTCCATGTTATGGTTGGTATGTTAGGGGTTGCATATGGTGTGGTGAAAGGGTTGTTTGAATTTTGTGGGAGATTTTGTGATGGCATGATGTTAGGGTTTGTTTGGTTTTGATAAGGTTCCATTGTTTGGTCCATTTGAGATAGTTTTTGATACAATGGATTGATTAAAAAGATTGAATAGGGTGTGTCATTTGTTGGTATTGTTGGTTGTGTAAGGGAATTTGGGATTCTTGGTTGTTGTATAGGTTGATTAATATGTTTAACTATTGATGCATCCTCATCCAACATGTTAGGTGTCATGACATGGGTAATAGCTTTCTCCCTAAGACCTTCAAAATTAAAATTTGATGGTAACTTAGCACCATGTTGTGCGAGTCTAAGGAAATAAGTGTTTGGATCTGAGGAAATTAGTGCATTAAGTGCTTGAGCTAATGTCAGGTCTTTTTGTATCTCTAATAGTCTTTCTTCAGTAAATTCCTCAAATTTATTGGTCAAGTCTTCTACATGCCCGTCTTGTTCTTAAGAAGGTTGCTTTTTTTGCGATTGTGGGGTGGTATATCTAGGAGGAATGAGGTTAGGGGAATTCCCAATGTCATTTTGGTTGTAGTTGTAGTATTTGTGGTATTGGTAACATTAGAGCTACAAGGATTTGACTCCATAATATTCTTGTGTTGAGATCTAGAAAGAGGCATAAAACCACAGTTGGCCTTATGCAATGGAAGATTCAAGATGACAGTATGATGATATGATTTGATTTCAAGATGGACTCAAAGGATATGGCATTTAACCTTTTGGAAAAAAAGGGATGATGTTTGGATTGATTGGATTATGCTAGATCTCAAAATGTTGACAAAATTTGGATGATACTTTCACTTGGACTAGAATGAGTACAAGTAAAAGGAATTATGGTGATTTTAGAAAACCTAGAGGGGAGACAATTCCACTAGGTTAGCAAGCTCACAAGATGAAGATAGGTATGATCAAGAGATCCTATAAAATTGATAGGTTGATTGATAGATGATAAGTTATTGTATTAATGCTTGATAAATATGTTAAATATTTGTTTGATAGAGCTAATGATTGTTTGATACGGATTGTTCAAAGATTTTGATTGGTCTTGTTTTTCTAAAAAGGCTAGGGTAACATTTCCTAGAAAACCCACGATGAAGGTGGTATGATGTTTATGGATGGAAATGACTATGTAGGAATGTAAGATCTACTATGTCCAACACCTCTAGTTCTAAATCAACGAGTTATAAAAATTTAATGATAAAACATTTGCAGGCTCTAAAAGATCTAGTTTAACAATCAAAAGCATTGATTTATGCAAAGTGTTGCACTACCCTCAGACAAAAGCATTGATTTATGTAAAGTGTTGCACTACCCTCAGACAAAAGTGTTGAAATGTTGGTAAAATCAGGAAGATGAAAGCAAAAGAATTAGACTATGCCAATCACAAGCAATGAGATGGACAGAAGTGTCGATATACAAATTTAGGGTTAAAAAATAGAGTTTTATTCAGATGCATTAGAATGTGCAAAAGTGTCAATATATAGAGGAAAAATCATTGATATGCTATAGAAAAAGTGGAAAAATGCAAGCAAAAGCGGGTTGTTGTGCAAAAGCATCAGAATGTGAGAGTCAAAAGTAGTTTTTGCAACTAGTCTCAAGAAATAAGTGAAATTTTACAAGTTTACAAGGTGATTTCGAAGGTGTTTTTTCTTGACAATTGATACAAACAATAGAAAAATAATCAAGACTAATCCCAAGGTGATTAGGAAGATTTTGCAAGCCTTCTTCCACAAGAGATCGCTATTTTGTATCACGGATGTAGCACAATTGAAGAAACTCCAAACAAGTACAACCTAGCTAGTAGTAAAGGGAGTGTCAATTTATAGTGTTCCCACCCACCGAAGCTATACCATCCAATTAATAGATGACTATGGTATGCCAAGGTCATGTACCACCTTAACACCCATCACCTTGAAAGGATAAGGTCCTAGCAAGGAATATAGATCACCTCAACAAGGGACAGTACATGTTGAGTAACTTCACACATGATATTGTACGTTGCACCACTATAAACTAATGGTCAATGGTCTTAAAGGCTACTAATCACAAGGTTCATAATGGGGGTTTGATGAACAGTGAGCCCGTCTAATAGTGTCATAGATTAGAGGGGTATCCTCTACTCTCATCACCAAACGTGTCTTAGCGGATCAAGGGTCACATGGCTTGGTTTGAATGATGTTAGCCACACTTTGGGGTACAACTTTCATTCTCCCCCATTTATATGTACCTTGTTCAAAAACATGGTTGAGGTCGAACCCTAGGGTGATGAAATCCATAGGCATGCCTCCTACTGAAAAGAAAAAGAAAGGAATAGTGTTGTTATTTTTTATCACCAAGGATCGCACTAGGTGCAAGGGGAGAGCATACATAAACAATTCCTTTGGTAAAAAGAACAAAATGCAAACTAGTGTTTTTTATCTCCAAGATTGCACAAAGCACAAGGAGAGATCATACACACCCTTAGTATACTAGACATGGAAAACAAGATTTATTTTAGTGCACCAAATTGAAATGTGTGGTTAATTTTAAGATTTAAAAATGTAATTAAATAACCCTACACCAAATTCGTTAGTAGTTTCACTTTTTTGTATTCTCCCAATGATTTCCAAGTGTTGCACAAATAGGTTACTCTAAAATGATCAAGAAAACAAGCCCATATTAGGGTTAACAAAAATTTGAAAGCACAAAAACCAAGAAATATTTAACAAAAATAGAAGTGTCACTATGTAATAGACAAATGTGTCATTATACCTCAAAAGCATCAAACCCCATACAAACGTTTTGCTATAATTTTGCAAAAATGTCACGCCAAAGAAAAAATGTTAATTCACGATCAAAATCATCATTGTACCTACAAACAGAGAAAACAAAAGCATTAGAATAACATAAGAATGGGTTTAAGGACAGAAGTGTCACTGAAATTCTATAGATGTGTCAAAATGTGATAGAAGCATTGAGTCACGGTCAAAAGTGTTGTTGTAATTCTATAACTGTCTTGTTGTAACCTGTAGGTCATCAAAAACTTCACAAAAAGGGTTGGAATAGGGACATGGGTCCCATTGGGCATGCAAGAATGTGTAATGGGTTTAGTGGAAAATCAATTAAAGCACAATTGAAGAAATTAGGGTTAGAAATCTCAAACACCCACATAGAAAAGATTGATAAAACCCACTAACTAATAAATTGAGTGCTCCTACTTTAGAAAATGACCATTAAAATCTAAATTACAATTCAAATTCAAATTCAAAAGAAGTGCAAACCTAACATTCTATTGTGAATTGTGTTGATTTGATGTTGGATTGCTCAAACCTTAGAAACCACTTGTTACAAAAGCTTGAATTGACCTAAAAGATGCTAAAAAATGCTCAAAATACTTAGAATGAATTCCCAAAATGACACAAATTGATTGCAATGATTTTAGGTGTCTTGAAATGGAGGGAGATGGCTTTAGTTTATAGATTTTCAAAAATTAGATCAAAGGTGGAGATCAAATCTTGAGATCAACGGTTCAAATCGAATCTTGAAGATAAGGGTTGAGATTAATTGAGAGGTTTATTTAACTCAAAATATCTCCTAAATTTCAAAGATTTTGTTGAGACATTTTTGAAAAAGAATATTCCTTAAAATATGCTTTTGATAGGGAAATTTAGATAATTAAATTATTTTAAATTATTTAATTATGTGAGGAAAAGAATATTCCTTTTTGAAAAAATAATATTCCATGTGCAAGTGGAGGAAAGAAAATTAGATAATTAAATAATTATTTAATTATGTGAGATAGAAGAAAATTATTATTTTTAATTAAATAATCAAAAAAAATTATTTAATCAGGAGGGATAGGGAAAATTAGTAAAAAATGATGAATTAATTAAATAATTAAAATTTATTTAATTAATAGAGGAAATAAGGTGGTTTTGAGCGAAAATGATGAAAAATGGTGAAAAGTGACAAAAATAACGAAAATGATGAGGAATGATGAAAAATGCACAGCTACAAATGAAAATGAGAAAAATGATGAGAAATGAGAAATTAGTGATGAGAAGGCGATAAAAATGATGATGATGATGATGATGATGATGAATGTGCGATACGTTCGGACATTTTTAGATGTCTACAATTAGATGTATTAATTCCCTTGAAATGCTCTAAAGCTGGGATTGAAATGGGTACGACTTTTGACACTAAAGACTATGGGGGAATGGTACACCACTCATTATTTCTGACAATATTAGCTTTGAAGATGCCTTGGGTGTTATGGATTTCAGGGTTGTTGATAATGAGATGGGTATCATAGAACTTCAAATGGACTTAAAAGATGATAGGGATCACAGGACCAATCATGAAGCAAGCTCTTGCCCAACCAAGAAAGGGAATATGACATACTCTTTCTGGAGCGTCAAAATGTTCTTCAAGTCCTTCAAGAAGGCTCTCTATGTGTGCCCTTGTTATCCATTGTTTAAAGATCCAACCAGAAAAATTAAATATCATTATCGGTTCTAGTGGAAAATATGTGGAAAACATCATCAAAGAGACTTGAATAGAATTCGTTGATACATAACCGAATGGTTTCGTAAAAATTATTTCCAAGGACATGCAATGCTTGAATAAGAAAAAAAAACAAAATAAATAGATTGATAATGATGCCTATTATGGGCAATGTTTTCAAAAACTATGAAGTGAAATCCATTGCACCATATGGATTTTTTTGTTGAAATAGCACTAGGCCATGAGGGCCTCTTCTGAACATAAAATTTGTGTCTAAAGCTAAAGATATTGTTAGAGTGTAAGATCGCTTGTAGCTTATTTAGAAAAATGAGAGTGAAATAATTGCATCTAAGTCGCCATGGACTTCTCCAAAATAGGGATCAGGAGAAGAGAAGAGTATTACTATCAAGGAGAAGAGAAAATTAAAAGTTACACATGGAAACATATATATACAAGGTTGAATTATAAAGCAGGTCTTTTTCATTTTTGTATCTTCTTTTTCTAGCCTCTCATCTAAAGAGCTTTATAAGAGAGGATTGTCATCCAAGATTTTTTGGTGGTGAGTGGTTACATTTTCAATAGTCTGTATTAGGGATTTTTTAGAGACATTGAGTTCTTATTTGTATCTAATTTTTCTTCATGGATAGCAAGTTTTTCTTATGATAATTTTCATTTTTTCTTCAATGATTCTTTGCTATACATGGCAACATTTAGGTGTAGGAATTGAAGGAGTATTATTAGACTTTGAGCTATTATATCTTTTATTGATTACATATTTGTCTTATGTCTAAAGTGTGATCAATTTCTCATTGTTCTTGCATGTCAAAAAGGGGTGACTGCAAATCTTATCAAATATTGTTGTGGGCACAAACCGTTGAACTTTGTGTCATTATTTATTTCTACTTACCTTTATTTCAAAGTATATTTGTATGCCTTTCTTGTTTTATAGTTAAAATCATACCCCCAAAAAACTCAAATTAATATCATATGAAGGAATAACCCCTCTCAAATGCAAAGGAAGATCACTAATCCAATAGCGATCTCTCCAGTAGTTGGAGTGTTTTTCATTGTCCATCCGGCGAGTGTGAGTTGTTTGTAGTGAAATATCACAATGACAAATATGTTCACCAATACAACAATAACCAAAGTTAGCAACCTTGACCAAGAAAATGGTGGAACCCTAAAACTTGTCAACAATGCTCTTGATAAAGGTTACAAGCATGTTTGTGTACATTTCTTAAAAACTAGCAGAGCACATGTAATTTGATGCAAACTTATGAAGTCCTAATACACATGAATAAAAAAAATGATGGAATGGTTTCCCCTAGTATATGACAAGATGTGGTCTTAAAATTATCTTAAAATTGATAGGGATCATTGGTGACATGTAAAATTGTCCCTAGAAATTCCACCTCTTGACCTACAATGTAAGTGCCAAACCCAACAAAAGAATTTATATTCTTGAATTATGGAAAGGAGGAAATAAAATGAGATAATGAGATCTCTTTCACCTAATACATTATTGATTTTTTATCATATATGGAGTCTTGGTGCTAATATGGACCTACGATAACAAGCTAGGCCTAAAATAATATCATTTTAGGAATAAAATAAAAAAATAATGGCCTATCGAGTGTCCTTGACTTTCTTGGGCACCCTACAAGGAAAGCCTAACCTAGGAGACAATCTATTTCACTGTCTTAAATTTTCCTTTTAAAAAAATAGGAAAAATTATTTTCATGATGTTGATCACTTCTTCAAACTAGAAAATTGCTTCAATATCCATTGATATTATTGTATTCCACCTACAGGATCATAAAATGTATAAGAAACCCAACCAAAAAAATGTTGATGGGAGAGTCTACCTCAATCAATCCCCTTATGGACTTACAATTTTAATCCAATAAACATACAAATGATAAATTAACTAATAAAGCAACATATAATGAAACCATTCATAATCAAATCATTAAAAAACTATGTAATGATGTCAATAGATAATGGAAACAAGACAAACCAAGTGGAGTAGAAGGATTTGAACAACAGTGTAGAAACACAAAAAAAAGGCTAGCGTGTCTTTAGAGAGGACTCAAATTAGAGGAAGAAAACATAATTCTAAAAGCACAATGACAAAGTATTGATGGAATAATGACAAACAATACTCAAGGGTAGTAAACAAGGAGGTGATTATACAAAAGCAAGACAATGGGTAAGGGAAAACACAACACAAAGGTAAAATGATGAGAATTAGGCTTAATGAAAGTGGACAAGGATGGTGTGAGATCCAAAAGTTAGAATTCAAAGTGTATTGATGGATATTTTAAAGGAAATGAAGAGGGAAATGGGAAAGATACTCAAATTATAAATTTTAGACAAAAGAGATAGTATGAGATAGACAAAATGGACTAAAATAGAAAGAGAAATGAGTGAGGATGGATTGAATGGATCTAAGGAAGATCTAAGAATGATAACCTACAAAAATATAAGATAATTACATGAATTCCAAAAAAATGAAATTGATCCTCCATGAAAACCCTACAAATCAACCACCAAGTGATGAAATATCTATTGTAGCATTGTCTATGGACCTAATAAAAGTTATTCCAAAGGTTGGGGACAAAGATAGCTCACTCTTACAATTTTTGAAACTCTATATAAGAGGCATATATGAGCAAAGATATCCCAAACAATACAAACAACTCGATAAATTACTTAACCCATATAAAAATGAAGCAAACATTGCTTGATTTAAAGACCTTGCTAAGGGAACTCAAGAAAAAATATAATAGGTGGGAATCCATAGTAATTGATGAGTTTGCATTTCAATTTCATAAAGAGAGGATAAAAAATCAAGACTGACCTAGTGTGTTTATTTATGGCCAATGACCTCAAATGACAATCGGACTCAATTATTTAGGAAATCTTAACCTTGAAGGAGGTAATCTTATGGTAACATTAAATATAATCTCAAAAAATAACTTTTGGGATGGATAAAGTGGATATTTTGATATAGGATAGGGCTAGGATCAACATGTAATGTTTTAACATAGATTTAAAAAATTAAGAATGGGTAGAGACATAAAAAGTGGATAAAAATTAAATTAAATGAATAAATAGAAATATTAAACTAAACCATCAAAACAAGGGAAAAGGGATATGGATGACTACGGAAGAAGTTAGGCTACGGATGAGGGGTCAAAATAACACACAAATGGACTCGGGATAAAATGGGCATAAAAGCATATTCTAGGTTCATTCATCCCATGCATTAGCCTTTTTCCTCTTATGATGGTAAGGACTAGCCTCTTGTGATCCCTTTTTCTCAAAACTAATGTTGCAGCTATCATATTCTTGTTATTCTCTAATATTTGGCCCTTTTTTAGATAGAATTTTTTGGACACTAGTGTGACATGTAGACATACATACAACATGCTAGTGTCTCATGATAATTTGTATTGCAGTGGTCACTTTGAAGCATTTTGTCACCTACAATCTCAGGTCATAGGTAACCACTCTACAGTGAATCCAAATGGCTACCTAGCTCCCTTATCTCCCTCTATTTCATCCATTTTGAAAGAGGAAGCTCAATCTATCTCATTCTATCTTACACTCTCTAAGCACTCTAGACCATTACTACCAACATTTTTTAGTAATCTACAAGCATTTTATGAAGTTTATATGAATACTACAGCATTCTATTACATTCTTGAGGAATTTAGCAACATCTTTTAGCAAAATTCTTTCATCTATTAGTCTCACCAAGATTGAGAGGTAAGTGTGTCTTAATTATCTTGATCTAACTTCCCATATCTTTTTATCTTATCATTGTACAGTCCTAGTTGGTGTTAGCTTTGACACTTGCAATCTCACTTCCTTGTTATTAGCACTCTCTTTTTCATTCTAGTTTATATTACTTTCACTTTTCACTACTTTGTATATTCCTACCTACGCATATAGGATAGTATCATACACACTTTATTTTGATGTCTCTTTATCTGGCTACTCATTGAGGTTGGAAAACCAAAGCAAGGGTTGACCATTTTTGCAAGCTCCTTAGCCTAAAACTTTCCTCTGTTTCAACTTGCAAAACCTAGTTGGAAAATCTTCTCACAAAAATAGTTTTGTTATTGTCTTCTCCATATTTTTATCATTTCATTTTTATTTAAATATTAGTTTAAATTATTTTTTCTTTGCTTCTTCCATACCTTGAGCTACTAGTATTTCTTGTTTTTCATGTGTATAGCAAAAATCTAAACCTAGGATTTGAAATGAGCTTTCTAGAAAGCTGATTTGTGAACAATGTATGGACAATAGTGTGTTGCATCAATTCTCATGTGTCATTCAAATGTTTGAAATAGAGAGCTCCATATTTCATTCATGATTTCCTTTCTATTTTATGTTTTCTATTCCAATATTATTATTTTTGTAATTTCATTTCTAATAGTAGTCAACAACAATTTTTTTCATTTCAACTTTGTGTTTTAGCTTGTTAATTTAATTTTTATATCTTAGATCATTTTCCTAGGTTATTTAAACTTTTCCTCTCGAAAAAATACCAAATAGTTCAAAACATTTCATTTCAAAAGCATAGATTAACCTAGGAAGTAATAGTGGAAAGATTGACTAGTTTAGAGAGTTTACACTATAAGTTAGGTTCCATTTTTTCTCTATTACATTTTGGTGTACATGAAACTTTTTGTATTTTCTTTCTTTCTTCACTTTACATGTTGGTGAACCCATCATTTTCATATTTTCTTTCAATTTTTTATAAAATTTTATTAAAAAAATTACAAAAAAAAATCACATTCTTGATTATGTTTTGTATACTCTTTTATGAGAATTACCACCCAATTTCTATATAAATATAATTTTATTCCAAGAAGTTTGAGAAACCTCAAGATGTCTCACTCTAAATGTCACACAACTCTAGAGTTTTCAAACTTTTATTTCAACCCAAAATGCATGACTTTGCCCCAATTATCTACATCTCTTGGAACAACTTTCTACGTTGTGCAAGGGGTCTTCAATCACATATACCATCTTAATTAAAAGTTACATAATTCAGATAGGCATCTTGTTGAGTTTCAAAAACCATGTAATACTAATTAGGACATGTGAAATACTTACAAAAACATTCTAAAGAATATCAAAAAACAACTACAAAATAATTTAGAAGGCATGGATTTCTTACATGCTATATCCCTAATCATCAACAACAATATGTCATCAATAGAGGCTACACATGAGAAAAATCATGAATACCACTCTACCATCATGAATTACCAATTTATCATGTTGATTCCTATTCCAAGCATACACATGGCCACTGGTGCCCTTGTTGTTGCCCCTATGATAGCATCATCTAATCCAATTCATTTGTCTCAAAAAGATTCCTCAAATGTAGCATTTTTCATTCAAATAATATGGTGATCACTTCACCTTTGCACAATTATTTCCATCTCTTCCAATCCTCTCGCAGCCTCCTTCCACTTCTTTCACTACATCTACTTCCCCTCTATATATAATTCATCTAAATATTAATCAATTAATGTAGATAATGGAGAGCCTTCATATAGTAACTTTCTACACTTCCCACCACTCACAACCTCTTACATCCACATACTACCACTATAGTCCACTCTCTCTAGACATTATTTCTTCACCCCTACCTCTCATTTGAGGTCCCCATGTTTGAGAAGTGGAATAGAAAAGGTGACCCACACTTGCACATTTCTACCTTCACCACTCTATATAGCAATTTCCTCTTTCAAGATAAGATGTTAGAGAAGGTATTCCCCTATCCCCTTAATAATATGGTGTTGGACTAGTTTTTCTCTCTTCCTAACCCATTTATTTCTTCTTTTATTCAGTTAATTAATCAACTTATTTAACAGTTCCAAGCAAACATTGGCCCCCAATTCGCATTCATTGATCTATTATAGGATAGACAAGGGTCCAATGAGAAGGATCCTAACTTCATCTTTAGATATCACTCCTCTCTTCATGGATAGCTTATTCTCTCCTTGACTCTAATACCTTATTATCTCCTTGACTTTGATACATTATTATCTCCTTGACTAGATGATGTGTAGAGGGTTTTATAAGAAACCTTCTACCTCAAATTAGGGACAAGATTCTCTTAATGAGGTATCCATCATTTGCATATATGTGTATCACCTTATGAGAACATTATCAAATAGTTATCTATTTTGAGGCTTCATCATCGACTCCTACTATATCCTCAAGGCCCTTTATATGAATAATACATTGCTTTTTTCATGAATAATACTACAAACATAGAAACCAAAATTCCACCCCTGTAAATGAACTACTACATGTCCTTTTCGCAATATCTTCTACCTAATAAAATGATCTAGCTTCCACCCATTCGTCCTCTTGATACAAACAAGATTCTTCCACCTTATTACTGAAGTCCTTTTTTTCAATATCACTATGTAGCTATACATGATACAAAAGGGTGTTTGAATCTCAAGCATATTATTTAGGATGTAATTGAATCTAATAAAATCCAAGTAGTGGGTGTGAACAATAAAGGGAATAAATCCATTGCTCCACCTAACCAAAACCTACATAAAAGCACAAATCCATTTCCAAACCATTTCAAAAATTGCATTGAGCATGACATAATCCTTGCTTTTTCCCCCTCTCCTTTCTCACCTATAGTGAAAATTTGGTCCTCTTCTTTCACATTCTCTAACATGGTGATTGTGGTGGACCTTTCACACCAAGTACCTTGGTATAAATAGATTCCTAAGTCCACTATTTCAGATTTTCTAACAACATGCCTCTTGACATTATGATGTCCCCCTTTAAATTTCTATCATGATAAACCAAAAAACCATTCATGGTGCTCTATTTTATCCCATTAGCATGATGAATGTGGTAATTGGAGGAATTCATGTATACCTAATTGCACCAAGATAAATACGATTCTTCAATATTTTCATTATGCATGAACTAAAAATTTTCCATTCCCTCAAAGGGTATGATCAACCTTTCTATCTAGCCTAGACCTAAAATATTGAATACCATTTTTACCATTATTCCCACTTCATATCACCTTCATATTCTACTGGCCATCCATGGCTCACAATGATGATTTTTTTTCCATATTTTGTTCATAAATGCTTGAAGTCCCCCTATAGCAACAAGATTCGTATTATGACACATAGAGGATATCAACTACTCACCCTTTGGGATACCTTCTCTTTAGAGTATTTCTTTCCTACCCCTTCTAACCCCCTCCAACCTTGTGTGGACATTTTATTTATAATTCATCAAATGTATAAACCAAGTTGTATTCCATCTCCCACACCATCAATTACTTCCACACCCCCTATTGTCACTCGGCCTTCAGTGGTTTCTCCAATTTCTCCTCCTACACCTAGGATGAGGAGAGAAAATCAACATGTGTTAGTTGACCCTTTCCCTTCTTCTCTACACTGAGAGTGGTCATATGACCTCAGGTGGTTGCTTCCATTCCACTACTTATCACTAGGATAAAAAGAGGAAAGCAACCAAAGTCAAGTGATCTCACTCTTCCTAGCATTAGTTCAACACATGAACATGATAGAACCAATTAACCAAATTGTGCAAGTTTCATGGTCATTTCATTACTTGTTTTATTCTTCACCACCACCCCATATTAACCCTATTATTTCATGTCTACCTATTTAGGCTCTTATTTCTAGACCTACCCACATATGGTTTGTTATAGCTCCATCCCTTGACCATCAGTCATTCCTCAAATTATAGATATTCCTCCTTTCTCCAATCCATTAGATCTTCTTAACATGATTTTCATATCTAACACTACACTCTCCTTGATTTAACCCTTCATGTGCACCTATCAACAATTATGTTTTGATATTCACCCTACCATCATCAACATAGACATTCCTTGCCCTCTACTCAAGCGCAAGCTAAATCATTAACCTACATGCCAAAATTTCACTGGACATTAAGTCAAATCCCATTTTTCCACTGGTAATCTCTTCTACATCTATTCCCTTGATTTTATATTATTCCTCCACCCCATCCTATTAGTGCTCCTACTCCAAATATTGCAGTTAAAAGTGAGCCTTAGTCACTAGTTGCATATCCAAACTATAATTTTCTCACTCTATCTTCAAAGAGATGTATGTATGATTTTATCTTGGATATTCTAGAGTTATCATCAATAGTCGCAATATCATTTCTGATTTCCACTCCCATATATCCTTTAGAGGATGGTACTTCAACCTCTTTCAATGCATCTTCTATATATTCTTCTGCTAATGATACCCTTGTGGTGATTGCATCACCCAGTTAACTTTCTCCTACCCTTGATTGATGTTTGGACCAAGATGATTTACTTGATTGAGGGATACAAGCATGTCGTCCTCATTTCATTATTTGTGTGTTTAGATTAGTGTTGCTTGTTTCTTTGTTATTATGTTTCTATACATGCATCATTGTTTGTTAGCTCCTCTTGAAGGACCATTGCTACCCTTGTAGGTACTTAGATGCAAGAGGAAAACCATACCATGTCATTCTTCTATATGTATCTCATTTTTCATTTGTATATCCTATCTTTTCTCTTCTAAAATTTTATGGATGACGCAAAGTGTTGGTACATTTAGGTATCTTCCATGTTGACCTAAAATTTATATTTTTCTTGTCATGTCATTCTTCCTTTGTATTTTTAGTTCTATAAGTTTTGGGGATGATGATTTTTGTCATTTCATGCCATCTTGATGACCCATCATTGAAAAATGATATGAGAGATCCCACATGGATCACCTTGCATAAGTCTCTCTCAAGGAGGTCCTAAAATTGGCTAGGGTCTAAGTGTTCTAGGCTTTCAGTTTGTTGCTTACCTCTCTTCCTACATGCTTTCCCCATCACCCTTGATCTTCCATATCTTCCACCTTCATCCTCTCTTTTCCCCTTAAGAGTTTCAGGTTTCATCCTTCGACCTTTCCCCTTAAGCCTTATAGTTTCTTCTTTGTAAGCAATAAGCCTTACACTTGACCTCTGAAGCTCGATCAAGAACTTCAAAAACATTCCTAAGTCTCATTCTTTTGGACTTCATGGATCGGGTCTCCTTATCACTTTTCCTTTTGCTTTCCTTCACTATATCCTCCCTTGGATATCCGATATCTGATTTTCGATCATTTTTTTGGGCATCAGACATCGGACATTGGGGTGTCTCCTTACATCTTACTTGGTAAGAGGTAGCCTCTTCCTCCGATTCCCGATCTCACATTTTGGTTATCAAAGATTAGGCTTCTACTTTCACTTTCCATACTTCTCTCCCCAATATTTGACATGGCATTCAAAAATTTTGGCCAACTCTTTATCCTTCGGATGTCGGAGATCGGGCTTTCACCTTATCCATTACCTCTTAATCGATAAAGGGTAACCCTTCCTCTCAAAGCCCGACCCCCAACAGGTAGCAACCTTCGAAATTTTCACTTTCTCTCTTCCTTCTTCTAGTCTTCGACATGCAATAAGAGGTGGGCCCAAATCTTGGCGCCCGATGAGTTTCAGTTCTCACAATTCTCTACTCCAGCCTTCTTTTCTTCAATAAGTGGTAAGCAATACTTTCAACCCCCAAGTTCTGAGGTTTGAAATCAACATAGAAATGCAACCAGTGTGAGGTATCATTGATGCCCAACCTCCGACAGAGCAATTTTTCTAGGGTCTAAACCATTTAATTCATGATCTTGGAAAAGGTTTCCTTTCAAGCTCGATGCCTCGACCTTCTCTGTTTTGATGTGTTTTTCATAGTGGCACTATTAATGTTTGAGCAACCTTCTCACCTAACGAGTCAACTTTTAGGGCTTGAGGACAAAATTTATTGCATTTTTGTTGGTTGTGGTTAATTTCACGGGTGCCCATTCCGATTTATTGTTGATTATTGTCCTTCCTTTCTTGTTGCATGTCCAAAATGCTAGATTCATAAGAGCATTTTGGAGGGATTTTACGTATGGCATGCAAGTCTTGGTGCATCCAAGGCTCATCCTTTAGTGCAGCCTTCATGATCTAGTCACCTCAACCCTAATCTAGATGAATTTTTTCTATTTTCTAACCCTAGTAAGGGTTAGGGTTCAGGTAGAATCAGCTAAGTTATGCATGAACTATAAAGGCAACACTTGTACATTTTCAAGAGGTTCTTCCTTTCGGTTTTTTCCTATATTTTCTCTTATGGACTTATGCTTTTTGCATCTTTGCAACTATAAAATTGGTTTTCATTCCTTTGTATCAATAAGGAGTCATTTATTTTGCCTCTTTTATATGCTTGTATCCTATGTATTATTTGATACATTTGTGTGTGCATTGTTTCTTTATCATTTATGTAGGTTGCATTATTGTGTTGGTTGGTTATGAAAGTGTTGATTGTGGATATCCTCACCCCTTTTGATCTTTTAGACTCTTAGCCTTCATATTTCCCCTATAAATATGATAAAGTAGAGAAAAATGTGAGTTCCTCAAGTGATTTTATTGATACCTCGTGCAATAAAAATAGGAAGAAACACTTCAAAACTTGGTGTATCATCATTTTCCCTTATTTTCAGCATTTCTCCTTCCCCCTCTTTCCTCCTACAGTTCATAGTTTAGAGGCTTTCTAGTGTTAGGTTGGTCCATCCATTGTTGCACCTGGTTTTGAAAGGAAGTCATCCTTCTCTGGAGATTCGACCTCACTATGCAAGGTCCCACAACTTGAGCTCATTTCCATTGTTTCGCTAGAATGTTGAACTCCTTTGTTCAGCAGGGTGCAATTTTGATTGACAACAATGATAATTCATCCCCTTCCTTCATGATAATTATTACTCATATATATGGATACTAACTCCAATTCTATGGGTCCTTTTGTGTATTTCATGTGATGTTGCTTGATTCCATGTGACATCCCTACTCAATATAATGTCATTCCACAAGCATATTTTTTTGTTTCATGTTTACAAAATCTTCTTTGATGCCTCTCCTTGTAGGAATCCTTCTTTCCTTCTTCCACCTTTAAATCAATTGCATTTTTTATGTCCATGAAAGTATTTTAAGGGAAGCATCTATTTTCATAGAATCACACCATCATTACACTCCCTACAATGTTGGTAGAAAATTAGCCACCTAGAAACAAAAATTTCTAGCCCATGTATCCTTCGCATGACTTGCTTGGTATCTTTTAATTTACCTATCAACATAACTTGTTAGATCCTACACTTCACATGGCCTACTTTAGTAGCATATGTGTCACCTAACAACAACACTTGTTAGCTTGTGTGTTTTATATGACCTACCCTTTCAAATATTTTTTATGGTCATTTTACAACCTAATTTGCATCCCCTATGATTCATGAAGGTATTGTATGGTTCCCAACTATAGAGCATGCTAGTCCTTGAACCATAACTCGCATTTTCCTAACAACATAGCACATTGATATTATATATTTTCTTCATCATTCTCTCCTCTTGTGTGTTTTTCAATAATGTCTTTTATTTTGTATATATTTAAACTATATGATTTGCTAACATTATTTTTTTGCAACATGTATTTTTCTAATCTTTTATTTGTGCAATTTTTATATGTTCTTTTCTAACTATGTTTATTTTGCAAGTTTTTTCTATCTAATGTATTTATTTTGCAAGTTTTTATCATAGGTGCATTATCACCCTACTCAAATAACTCTCAACTTCCTCTATGGTACCCTTTCAATTTTTATGATGTTATTTACTTTGCAACATTTTCATGTATATACTTTAGTGTGCATATTAGCTTAGTGGCATAAGCCCACTAAAGTGGGGAGAAAACATAATACAAAAATTGTATACCCTTACAAATTTTCATTATGTTTCAAGATTAATTTTGTGTATGTCACGCCTAATTTATTTTCTAGGTTCACTTATCCCTTGATCTAGCCTTTTTCTTCCCATGGTATCAAGGGCTAGCCTCTCATGGTCCTTTTTCTCAAAACTAATATTGCAAGTATCATATTATTGTCATTCTCTAGTGTTTGGCCCTTTATTGAGTTGGAACCTTCTAGACACTAGCATGACATGCCAACATTCATGAACCATGCTAGTTTCCCACAACAATTCATGCCTTAGTGTTCATTTTGGAATGTTTTGTCATCTACTACCTACCTAGGTCATAACTAACCACTATGGAGTGAATATAAATGACTATTCATCTCCCTTATCTCCCTCCATTTCATCCATTTTGAAAGGGGAATCTCAATCTATCTCATTCTATATTGCAATATCTCACTAGCACTCTAGACCTCTATTAGAAACATTTTGAATAATCTACCAAAATTTTATGATGTGTATGTGAAGACTGCAATATTCTACCATAACCTTGAAAAATGTAACAACATTCTTGCATCCATTAGTCTCACCAATCTTGAGAGGTGATTTGGTTTTGATTATCTTTCTCTAACTTATCTCTTCCATTTTATCATTGTATAATCCTAATTGTTATCTTTAGAACTTGTGATCTCACTTCCTTTCTATTAGCACTCTTTTTTGTTTTAGTTTATTTCATTTATGTTTATCAGTTCTATGTTGATTCCTAGACACATATAAGATAGGAGCACACACTTTATTTAAATATTTCTTCATCTAGTTTACTATTGAGATTTGAAAACAAAAGTAGAGGCTTCACCATTTTTGGAAAGCTCCTTTCCAACCAAAAACATTCCTTCATTTCAACTTGTAGGTCCTTGTTGAAAACTCTTCTCATGAAACAGGGTTTATTGTTGTCTTCTCCTTCTATTTGTCATTTCATTTCATCAAAAAATTAGTTTTTCTTAGTTCATTTCATACTTGGAATGTATTGGCAATTTTTTTTCTTCTTGTGTGTGGCAAAAAAACTTAACATAGGAGTTGAAATAAGCTTTCAAAGAAGTTAATTTATAAAACCTATATGAATGAAAACTTATTATGTTGATTCCCACACATGATGTAAACATCTACGATAGATAGCTTCATCTTTCATTCACGGGTTTATTTTTCTTTCTATTTTTAATTCCAATATTGATTTTCTATAATTTCATTTCTAATAGTAGTTAAAAATGTTTCTTTCATTTTTACTCTTTTCTTTAGCAATTTAATTTCATTTTTCATAGTTTAATGCATTTTCCTAGGTTGAATTATAAAATTTATCTCAAAATAGTACCAAATAATTCAAAAAAAATCATTTTCAAAACATAGATTAACCTAGTAAGTAATATTGGAAAATAATTTAATTTAAAGAGTTTACACACTTACTAAGTTAAATTGTATTTTTCCTCTATTATAAGATGAAAAATCAAAATCATCATGATTAGTCAATGCAAGAATGATATAGGCTCTTGAAAACAATAAATCAATGATGGTTTCTCCCATGAATGTTCTTTGTATATTCTTCTCCCTTTTAATTTTTTCTCTTTCATAATTTTTGTTAGAATCCAAGATCACCTGCATGCAAATGGATACTTGTCACATGCAAAAGACATGCAAAACCAACAAGATGTTCTGCAAACCTCAAAGTGTAAAATGCATTATGAGAATCTCTTTTACTACAAAGAGATCAATCCTTATGAAGGAGATCAAGAAACCCTAAAAGGGAAACCCTAAATGAAACCCTAGTGTGCACACTTAATAATTAATCAATTATTAATGTGCCTAAGTTTAGCTTAAGCAACTAGAGGAATAAGTGACTTAATTAATTAACCAGTATGATATAATTAATTAAGCATATAAATTATTACTCTAACAATTTTTTGATTCCATGAACATGTAGAGCCATGGAATGTATTCACCTTTCCAACACAAACTAGTCCATTGTGAATATATATTGTCATAAAGTCGTCATTATGCTCATCAAAAATATGTTTAAGGTTACTCAAAAATATTTGATAATATGACAGAATCTATTAGGAAAGGTGTCTAAACATCGGTCCTAATGTTAAGTATATAAAAATATAATTTTTGAACTATGAAACAAAAAAACAATTTTCGGCTAAAGAGCTTGTTTTTTCCAAAGTTAAAAAAATGAGTTGTTCGACATCACTTTTAGGGATATCTATTGTATAGATATTTTTAAACCCTACAATTTTTAAAATGGGCCCCAACAGGCTCTCAGGTCAAAAGTTATGGCCTCCCACATTGGAAATGTAGGAACATATAGAATGCATAAGAGTTGTAAAAGGAAGTTGCACTTGTTGACCAATTTATGATGCATGTTGTGATTTATCATAAGGCATTTTTGGATGTAAGTAATGGATTCAATGTTTAACACCTAATTTGGTGAGTGGATTACGATGCACTTATGAAAAGTGGAATGAACACGCTAGTTTTAGCCTATGAACGTATTGTGGCATTTGGGTGTTGGTTTCTTAACTAGGTATTTGGGCATCACTTTTTGGATGGTTTTATCTTGGTTTTTTGTATATTCCTTCTCATATTTATTGGGTGCATGAGTTGGAGATATTTTATAGTTGATTTGCAAGCTTTATTATGTTGCTAGAACTTCTTTGGGTTGTATATTCATGATACTCTTATAAGGCCAAGTCATAGATATTGTAGTGTAAACATTGTTGTTGTTAACACAATCGATTCATATTTTGAGTGTAGCCCGTGTACACATGTTATCATATACTTATTTATATGTTTATATGTGTTTCTCATTTTGGTAATTGCAAAGATCTAAAATTTGCACATTACTCTCCTCTAATATTAGTTTAGGAAGCATTTATGCATAGATTACTTTCTTTCATTTAGTATCAAAGATTGATCACCTCAAATTCTAGGTGTTTGGTAGAGGGTATTTTTTACTAGTCTTCATTTGATTGAAATATAGCACATAAAATTGATATTATTACAAAAAGAGATGGAAAGCACATCCAAAATAAAATGGAGTTGTTATCAAGCACAAGCTTTCCACTTCGAAATCTCAAGATGGAGGATATGCTTATGGATAGAGATTTATGGGTTGTACTATTTAGATCCAATCCTATTACTATGTCACAATAAAACTAGGACAAAATGGATAAAAAAAACTAAGGGTCTCATTAGACTTTGTCTAGCATATTCAGTAATGTTAATTTTCCATGAAGGAACCACTAAAAGACTATTTTGGAAGAAAGTGGGGGATTTTTATCAATCTAAATCTTTTAATAACATTTTTTTCTAAGAAAGGATTTATAGACCATCAAGATGGAGGATTATGACTTTATGGCAGAGCACCTAAATGTGCTTAACATGGTTGCTACCCGATTGCACTTTGTTGGAGTAAAACTGGAAGAGGATCATTCCATGAATTTGTTGCTTTCTTTTCAAATTGATGGGAATGCCTTGTTATAGCTATTAGGAACACTATCACTAATTTGAAAATGGATGAGGTGGTGGCATCATTTATTTTAAAAAATATACAAAGAAATACTTCCAAATCTACTAAAGAAGGCTTTAATCATTTGTGGTAGATAGAAAGAAAAATGCAAGAAGAGGACAAGAAGTAAGACAATTCCAAATCAAAATCCCATTGGAGATCTAAATCCCCTATTAATTCCAAGGTAAAAAATTGGGGCTACGACAAGACTTTCCATTTTAGAAGAGATTATAAAGAGGAAAAGAAAATGAAATGAGACATTTCGATGATGAATCTGATAATTCATCCTAGGATGATGGTGATGCCTTTGGCATGGCCTTGGATATACATGCATTATAAATTAAATGGTTGATTGAATCTAGTGCATCTTTTCACATGACCTCACATAGGGATTAGTTCACAAATTTTTAAAATTATAGTGGTGGAAAAGTATATTTTGAATGTGGTTCTCATCTAAAGATTGATGGTTGTGGAAGAGGTTTGATTCAATTCCTTGATGGATGAGTAAAGGGAATCGATGATGTATTGCAAATTCATGTTTGACACAAAACCTATTTTTGTAAGTAAATTGAATGATTCGGGTCTACAATTTTTTTCTCAAACGGAGGGTGCAAGATGATGGAAAGAGATATGATGCTTGCTAAGAATGTTTGGATAGCTACCTTATTTCAATTGAATGCATGCACAATTCAATGTAATTTTTATTTTATTCATGTATTGAAGATATTTACAAAATCTTCACCTTCACCATTGGAATTGATAGGAAAGTGCCAAAGAGGATTGTTGCATCTGTTGATGTTATTGCAGCTATGGTCTGCACTTCATTGCACCGACTCCAAGAAGAAAGAGAAAATTAAATGTATAGCCATTCAAGCTATTTAATTTATATCAAACAATAAATATAAAAGCATAAAGGGCCGACCCTATTTGATTCGCATATATCTCTTATTGCTTGGGCCGACCTCATTTGTATTTAATGATTTATTATGTTTCCTTAAGAAAGCCGACCTAAGTGAAGAGGCACCTTATGATGTATAAATACAAGGTCATTTTGTCATTGTAAGATATTCGATTCAAGCAAGTTCGCATCTATCTTCAAGAGCAGAATTCGCACTTTATAGCAGCAGGTCCGATTTCAAGGAAGAACATACTCATTAGTATCTTGTGTGGTTAGAAGAGGTGTGACCTCTTTGCATTCATTATTGGCCATTGTTGGGCCTAAGTTGTAAGCAGATTTCTGCCATTATTCTATATTATAGAAGAGATTCATTGCTGGGTTTTTCTCCCTCAAGAGCAAGGTTTTCCCAGGGTATCTTTGTGTGTTCATTGTCTTATGTGTTGCAATTCTTTTAAGTGTTTTCATTATTCAATCTGATCTAAGAAACACTAACATGGTATCAGAGCAGGTTAGGCGGAATATCTGATCAGATTTGTTTGAGCAATTCATATGAATTTTGAATAATTATGAGCCTCTTATCTCTCCTGAAGAGACCTCCATCAGTAGTTGTGAATGTTGGGTCACACCTTGTGTCAAGGACGAAAAACCCTTGTTTCTTATTTTGGGTGATTTCATTTCAGAAATCACAATTGTGCTGATTCGTTGAGGCTTAAAAACATTTGTCTTAAGTTTAGATGGTTGCTGCTACAGTGACGAATCAGTGACTTATAGAAGACTCCAATTTTTTTTTAAGGTTCCATGTTGTTGTTACAATGAGCTACAGTGTCGCTACAATAGTTATTTTCAAATCAGCTATCTTGGGAGCATCTTTCACATCCTTTGGTGGTGATTCCAATTGAGGGGCAGATCTGAATATTTATATAGCTCAGCTGAACATTACCTTGTTACTATCGGACTCATCCAAGGGCGGTCTTACCATTGGAGCATCATACTTAGTGATTTCTATGAAGATTGCAGATCTAAATAGAAGCAGCTTCCTAGTTCTTATCTTAATCATGCAATCAGGTCTTCACCCCTGTTCGAGTTTCCTTGAGAGATCGGGCTTGGCGCATCCCTGTGGCTGTGGCATCTAGATGTGTATTGGGATTAATAATACACTAACAACATTGTAGATAAGAAAGAAGTCGTGAGGAGACTTCATTCAACCTGAAGAACATTACCGTCAATCCTTAATCTGTGAATACATGGAGATAAGGATATCATGCCATTGTGATGCAATTATCATTGAAGAGTTATCGGGGAGAAGTCAAGTTTTGTTTTTGAGATATCGAAATATTGCTCTTGGTGGAAGCACATAACTATTGTTTGGAATTCATTCTAGAATTATTGTTGATTATATTAAGAGTATCAAGTATTAAGGAAAAGTCACTTAGATCCGTGACTGCTAAGGGCAGTGATCAGTTGATCTATGATTCATTAAAGTGGATGAGATCATTTGGTGTCACCTTCATTCATCATGTATTGCTACCATGAAGGTTGTGTATTGATCTAAGCGCAAGTGTAGCGTATCATATTGTGTCCACCCTTCAGAATATCTAAGAGATAAGTACTTGTTTTTTATTGTATTTACTATTCTAGGCTAAAATTCAATTTGTTGAGTTATGCAATTCTGACATTATTTACTTAGGATTGTGTGTGACCAGTAAATAGTGATCACTGTAATAAGATTCTTTTCATTACAAGTAGGATCATGTTAATTGTCTTTTGGTTTTGATGAGATTAGCTCTTCTGTGAAATTGAAAGAAAGACATGTCATGATTAATGAATTAATTATCTATTACTCAGGAGATTTTGAGATAGGTATTGCATGGTTGAATAATGTTCATGAATTTTTTTTGTAATTATTAAGAGGCTCTTACATTGAGATATCCTGAGCATCTAGCAATCTGCATCTGGAAAGATTGGATATCGAAGTCTTATCGAATGAAGAAATGATCAAGCTTGGAGTCATAGCTTGCAATCATTGGACTACATTAATGGCTGGAGATATCTCTTGAAGTCAATGTACCTTTCAGGTCATCATTGTGTTCAAACTATGAAGGGTACGGATTGATCTGAGCTCAAGTACAACGTATCACACTATGTCCAACATTTGAACCTATCAGAATAGTTAAAAAGATAAGTATTCTTTGGTTGCTGAGTTATATCATTTATTTATTCTTTGGATCTTGTAATTAAGAGAGATAGTAGATTCTCTTGAATTGTGTTGTGTTCACTAGCATAAGATCTTTGGAAAAATTTCATTCATGATATAACTTGTACGATTCTAATCTTGATATTTCTTTGGATAATTATGGACTGTTAGTAATCTCTATCTAAAATGCTTCTTGGGCAGGTTTAGGGGGAAGAAGATGATAAGAGATTACTTAGTGATGAAAAGCTTGAGGCATCTTGTGAAGAAGTCATGTCAACCAAATAAATGATCAAGAGGGAGTAAACACTAGAGGGACTGAGTTGGTGGCTAGAGGGAGTACATCTCCAGAAGTTTTTGTTGCAATCTCTGAAGCCAAGATCGAGAGGGAGTCTCAGTATCAATGTTCCTTTGTTTAATGAGTTCTTCTTGAGAGAAGTTTGAGGTGAAATCCCTTGATAATGCAATTCTCTATTGAGAGAGAATTGAGGTGCAACCTCTTGATAATGCAATTCTCTATTGAGAGAGATTTGAGGTGAAAGCCCTTGTTTCCACCCTCTAGGAGAGCCATGGTGGATGTCATGTGTGTGACTCCATGACAGTATCACGTGAGGGAATCCGTGATGATTTTTGTTAATGCATTTCTCTTTGAGATTTGAGGTGAAAGCCCTTGTTTCCACCCTCTAGGAGAGCCATGGTGGATGTCATGTGTGTGACTCCATGACAGCATCACGTGAGGGAATCCGTGATGATTTATTTGTGCTTGTATATCACCCTCTGGGAGAGCCATGGTGAAAGTCGCATTGAGGTGACAACATCACATTAAGTGATGAGCAATTGTTTATACCATCTATGGAAGTAGCCATAATGGTTAATATCACATTGAGGTGATATTCTATTTTGTTTTCATTCTGATATGATGTGTCTTGTGCAGATGGAAGTTCATCCCTAGCTAAGAGGGAGTGTTGATGTTATTGCAGCTATGGTCTGCACTTCATTGCACGAACTCCAAGAAGAAAGAGCAAATTAAATGTATAGCCATTCAGGCTATTTAATTTATATCAAACAATAAATATAAAAGCATAAAGGGCCGACCCTATTTGATTCGCAAATATCTCTTATTGTTTGGGCCAACCTCATTTGTATTTAATGATTTATTATGTTTCCTTAAGAAAGCCGACCTAAGTGAAGAGGCACCTTATGATGTATAAATACAAGGTCATTTTGTCATTGTAAGATATTCGATTCAAGCAAGTTCGCATCTATCTTCAAGAGCAGAATTCGCACTTTATAGCAACAGGTCCGATTTCAAGGAAGAACATACTCATTAGTATCTTATGTGGTTAGAAGAGGTGCGACCTCTTTGCATTCATTATTGGCCATTGTTGGGCCTGAGTTGTAAGCAGATTTCTTCCATTATTCTATATTATAGAAGAGATTCATTGCTGGGTTTTTCTCCCTCAAGAGGAGGGTTTTCCTAGGGTATCTTTGTGTGTTCATTGTCTTATGTGTTGCAATTCTTTTAAGTGTTTTCATTATTCAATCTGATCTAAGAAACACTAACAGCATCCACTTTTGATAGTCATGATTTCTAAGTACCTAAGGGTGCTCGTGCTTTAGAGACTAAGATTCTTGCAAAGAAAACTATATTATGGCAGTAGAGGATGGTTCACATCAATGAGAATGATCTAAGGACCTTGAAAAATAAAAGCCTTGTTGAAGAGCCAAATTATTGTAACCTTGAGTTCATTTTTTATGAACATTATATATATGAAAGACAAAATTGTGTTTCATTTTCTTTTAGTTCTGATTAATATTTTTGGATATTGGACTTGATACATTATAATATTTTTGTCCTATTTTATTAATGGGGAAATAGATTTTATAGGGATCTCAAACCCTTTTATAGTGAAATATCAACAAAAAACCAGCTAACCAACACCAAGACAAAAATCCAAACAACCCCATATCTACAACCAAACTATTATTGGAACAACCAAACAAAAACAAAATAAGCAACCAAAAAATCCACAAAACAAGACATCAACAACTAGGCTACCATAGGAAACCAACCTACATAATGTCTAAAATCTTCCTTGCAATTATCACACCCTTACCAGAGGAAAAAATTCTACCCAAGGAAATTGAGAGCAATACAAAATCAACCAATTACTCAAAAATGAGAATCTCGTACTACCCACTGACCAAAAAATGAGGACATTGGAGAAGCCTAAATCAACTCTAAAGGAGAGTTCCTTATAGGGGTCGATGAAATACCCAATCACTGCATCATCCCTAAAGGAAGCCACCTTAAGAGAAGCCTCCACAATCACATCACGATCCACCAACAAGGAGGTAGAACAAGGAACCTCATCCACCAAAGAGTCAAGAATAATAGGGGTTTCCATAGTCAAATGATCAAGGAGGGCCTTGTGTCCAAATAGAAAAACTTACAATCTTATGATGAGGATGTGGACACTCATAAGAAATATGTCCAATAGAAAAGAATCATCTACATTAAAGTTATGGGCTCTCGTAATCAAGTGGTTGAATTCACTTTCTATCTTCAACTATTAAAATAGTATCTTCAAGTTTTTCATTAATGATTATAGTAGGACATAGGTATAAACTTGGGAGTAAATCCTATCTTCAATCAATTTAATGAGTTTAAGGTTCTTGTAATGAATTAGAATGGTAAAAAGATTTAATGTTTTGAGGATGAATGATGGAAATGGATTTTTTTTAACATGTTTTTTCAAGTTCTACAAGGATCATTGAATATAAAGACATAAAACAACTCTATACTTGATGAAAAGGGCTAGAATTATGCTTAGTAAGACCAACTTTTAAAAAAATTGGGTAAAAAAGTGGTTACTTTGGGGTATGTGCACAAAGATGGGGGACCAAAAAGTTGTCAATTTTTCCTATAATGTGAGAATGTTATAATATGTTCATGTTATAACATGAAAATATTTTACTTCCATAAAATAAAATATAATAATATTTTTTTAAACATGAGCACTTTATAATAGCTCATATTTTAACATGCTTTGGAAACTACAAACCCTTAGGATAAGACTTGCATGTCAACACCCAAAGACATGTTTTCTTCAAAATATGGAAAAATAAATAAATGTCAAGTATGATCTCCAGTAGATTTACATATTTTTTATGTCAATCTAAAAAACACGACAATAACATCAAGCTCTCTCATACCTTTCTAACCATATAATATTTTCATTTCAAACCATTAAGGTTTTGATCTTCAATTTATTTTACTAATGTCCTATTTTTTGTTGAAAGCCTATGTATAGTATTTTTTGTCATTTTTTATCCATTCAAAAAAAAAAATTTAAATTACATTTTTCCATTATAGACTCTATTCTACACACATTCAGAAAAAGAAAATTTTGACTTTTAATTAGTTTTTTTTAAAAATAGAGGGTAGCATGCTCAATATTTTATTTTTTTAGATGTGTCCACTTTAAAAATTAGTGAAAATCCATATATTCATTAAAAAATTAACAAAAAATCAAGCATAAACTACATTATATTAGCTAATTTTTAATCAAAGTGATTAGTCAAATACTTTTTAAAATCAACATTTAAGGGGGAGTACACCAAATGTTGTTATATTTTTTCAACAAAAACAAAAGCACTTTGTATGCTTATTTGAACCTCTTAATCTCCACCATTTAAAAAGAAAATAGTTTACAAATTAGATTTTGAGCACTAGAAATATTGTTCTTGTCATATTCAAAATTTGAGTATGGTTATCTTCAATTTATCATCTAATATCATTTTTTACCTTTTTTTTAAGTGGTCACTTTTGATCCTAATTTAATTGCATTTCCATGCACATACCCTATGGCTTGTTACTTGTCTACATCAACTCTTATTAACAAGACACCTGTGGAGGTATGGTCAAGTCAAAATCCTTCATTGAATCATTTTTAAATTTTATGTTACAAGGCATATGATCATGTTTTATGAAGAAGATATGAAAGTTGGAGAACAAGCTTGTAAAATGTATCTTCAACTACTATGGTATTAGTGTAAAAGAGTACAAGATTTGGGATCTAATGTCCAAGAAAATTTTCTATAGAAAAATGTTATCTTTAGATAAATTTTATGTCATCATTTTTCAATAAAAATGGATGAAAATAAAGTAGTTCAACTACCCTTAAAGATCAAAAATTTGAACCAAAAGCACATGAAGGATTCAATAAGGAAGAGAGAGTTTAGAGAGTTTCTAAGAAGAAATAACCTCTACCTAAGCTATTGAAGAGATTCACACAAAAAAGATAGCAACCAGACAAGCATACTCCTTATTGGAAATGTATTTTTTCTTAGATTACTAACACTAATGAGCCTAGGACTATAAATGAGGCCATGGTATCAATTATGCAAAGTCCTAAAAATGACCATGAATGAGAAGAGGGAGTTATATTGAATAAAAATGACACATGGGAGTGCTTTCTATGATGGATGTAGACATGTTGGATGCAAATAGGTTTTCAAAAATAAAATAAATTTAGATGGCAATATTGAGAAGTACAAGATAATATTATTGGTTGTGAATGGATATTCTTAGATTGAAGTAATTGATTATGGTGATATTTTATCCCTAGTTGTTAAGTTGACATACATTCAATTTATATTGTTTATTGCAACAACATGTTATCTTTAGGTTGACTATATGGATGTGAAGACAAATTTCCTTCATTGTGATTTAGAGGAAGAGATTTATATGTCACAACTAGAATGAATAAGATAAATAAAAATTGGTTTATAAATATAAAAAACATTTATATAGTCTTAAGCAATTTCTTAGAATGTGGTATCCAAAATTTCATGCATTTTTGTTGGAATTACAATTTTGAGGTCCAAAATAGATCATTGCATCTATTATAAGATTAAAAAAACTAATCACTTCTTTATTATTGCATTATATGTTGATAATATGTTATTTTTAGTAACAGGAAGGGTGTGATTTGTGAATTGAAGTCTCAAATTTTAGCACAGTTTGAGATGGACTTAGGATCTAGGTTCATCTTAGAGATAGAGATTAGAAGAAATAGAGCTAACAAAAAGCTTTGGTTGGGCTATAGTAAATTTATGAACTCAATGTTCAAGAGATTTGGTATGTCAACCTGTAGACTATTGTGTGTTCCTATATCGATGAGGACTAAGTTATCAATTAGACTAATAGTATAAAATAGGAAAATCACCTAATTAATTAATTAATTGGGTACACTTTTTACTTTATCATACTTAAGTTAAACTTAAGCAAGTGTTTTTTAATTCTCAAGTCATAATTTTTTTGTCTCAAAGCATACGATGAAGAAACTTATCATGATCTAATTTAATTCTCACCTAGGGTTTCATCTAAGGTTTTTTTTCCTTATTATAAGAGTTCATTCTTGTATATTGTAATCATTTAGTTATTTTTTTGGATCAATATAATTTTCAAGGTTGCATAGAAAATTAATAGTTTTTTTTTTTTGATAGGTGTTTAAGTTGCAATTGATTTATGGGAGTTATGGAGTTCAACAATCAACTCCAACTATTATCAAAGTACCAAATCTATGACTTTTTTATCATTTCGTTGAGAGATTCGGCCTTGAGAAAAAAATGAAAGAATCTTGGAGAAAAACAAGCATCACCATTACATCCAAAACATCTGAAAACCCTAAAAATGCCTCTCCAAACACTAAACTTGAGCAAGGGAAAAAAGACCCAAAAAATCTAGGATCATCAAAATTATTCACAAAAATTTGTACAATCGTAAAGATTTTATATAGCCATACAATGTTGTACCAATCATCACCATTGATTTTTCCAAAAATCGTAGTATTGGGCCTCCATCACCATTGCATAATGCCTATGATTGTTGCCATCATCTCTAAACCAACAAAAGGTATGTTTTTTCCTTTTCGCAGCACTAACATTAGTGATATCCCAATTGCTCAACATTTTGGAAAAACTGACAAATATTTTACTTTACCACTGTTAGTTTTGTTTCTGACAGTGTTTTTCATTTCCCTCTCATCATAATCATCAACAACAATCATTTATACCACCAACAATGACAAAAAAGTATCAGTTAGAGGAAATCATTGCCTCATATACTACTAAGCATATAGGGAAACTACCATCAACATCTAAATGAAAAAAAAATACCTTTTGACCACTGTTTTTAGATGCTAGTTGAGCGGTTTCCTAGACATAGTAGCAGTTTCATGGCAATATAGGAATAGACCAATCGACCATAGCATATCCCATTGGGTGACATCATGATAATGTCAACCCATGTATCGCCACTCGGCCCTAAACCCTAATTTTTCCCTAAAGGAGCCATATTTTTCTTTTTGGTATAACAAATGTACACAATCAGATTTTCCCAAACGGTATATCGTCAGAAAGTTGGTTCCATATACTTTCCAATGGTGTAGGTCTCATTATTAAACTATATTTTTTGTATAATTTATCACATGTCAAAGTCATATCATCATTTTTGGCTTCTGAACTCATAATTTTTTGCCTATATCTCTGATTTTTGTGATTCTTGTGATGTTTGAAAAGTAGTTTAGAGGTCTTTGTAGCTACCTATGCACTTTAACCAAAATTTTCTCTAAGTATTTTTAATTCAATTTGTCATTATTCACATTCTAGTCAATTACTTAGACATCTTGGCACCTATAATTTTTATTTTATTTTATGATATAACTTCATTTCATTTGTTTTACATGCATTGAGAATATTGGTCTCTAGTTTTATAATTTGAGGAGGTATCATAGGTTTTTGTATTCATTCTTCTATGGTAATCTTGGAAAAAGATAATTACGAGTTTTGACAAAATGATATTTTGACACATTTCAGGTAGATTAATACTCTATCTTACCTTTATGGACTCATACCTAAACCAAACACACTAGAGAGTATATCAACATGGGGTAATATTATTGATCATTTTGTAGGATTGATTTGTGCTATTGTTGATCTTGTCACTATGTGTGTTGTATCAAACATTAATTGTCACCACACTTTGGACTTTGGAAGATGTATTGAGACCCTCATATCTCTACATTCCTAGATGTTCTATTGCAGATTGTCTCACTCCCCTTGATGATGTAAATAGCATCCCCTTCGATGATGATACTTTAGAGGAGCTTGAATATATCACAAGTCTTGAATGTTTCAATTATTGGAGAATGCCAAGATCAAATATCATGAAAAAAACTTCCACAAGTGAACCATATAAGCACAATAATATTTCTATCAATATACAAAATGAAGAGTGTATAATACAATGAGAAAGCCTTGCATATATAGGCAAGGTGGATGAGGTAGGAAGGTAGGACTGAAAAACTAACTAACCCTCCAAAGATGGAACACTTGTGAACTCACTTGACAAGTGTGTGAGCAAGTGTCAATAGATGTCTCAAGTGATGAGGATGCATGTCTCAATTCTATGAAGTGAGATAAAAGCAAAAGAAACCTAAGTGAACTTAAGTTATGAGTGTGAAGAGGTCAATCCTAGAAAGGTGATTAGCTAACTCCAAGTAAATAATGACTCTATTTACACTAACACCCCCCTTAAGTGAAACTTAGGGAGTAATGTAGGTACTAATGATGAGTCCTGGTTACTAGGCCATGTTAGGTACTCATGTACAAATATCTCATAAAGTGGAGAAAAGGAGAAAACCCCAATGGGAAATAAAAAACCCTCTCCAAAAGAGGAATGATGCAATGAAATAAAATGTACAAGTGAAGAAGATAGGACTCAAATGACCCCCCAAGGACTACTTCTATCACATAATTACAAGAAAGGGTCCCCCCATAGGAGTGAGAGACTATGGATCCCCCCATAAGATCATAGAACTTGCAATGTTGAGTGATGCTTGAATAAGAATGTAGAATGTGATTCTTGAATGTCGAACAACTTTTCTTCCTCATGGAAGAAGACAAATTATTGATCGGTGCATGAAATATTCCTGTGTGAGAAGAATAGAAGTCTTTGAATGATGCACAAGATCCAAAGAATGGTGAAATATTTGAAAGTTGCTCAAATTCTCCATGTGAAGGCTTATGTAGAACAAAAACCAAAGATATGGATGGGTTGACAACAACGTTGATGTGGTTGTCATCAAAAATGTTTGCCAACTCTATAAAATGGGATTCGTTAAACAAGTCTGATATGTCATGTAAGTAAACATCCCAATCAATTATAGGGGAAACACAACTGTGAATATCATGTTTCCTTGAATCATGAGAAACCAATGGTGTAGGAACACTCAACATTGAAGAAGCAGAATATGAAGGAGATGTGATATCAATGTAAGGTGAATGAACTGATGAGGAGGATAGTACTCTAAGGTTCAAATATCTAAATTGCATCTCCTTATGCATGATGAAGGTATTAGTATCATCTATACTCAAACCATCATCAAAGTCAACAAAACCAAAGAAAGAAAAGGAATACAAATCTAGAATCATGACCAACATGACTCGTGTCAATGATGTATCTACTCTACAAATCTCTTATGATCATGGAATATGATGTGAAATCAACTATTTTTCCTATGCCACTATGTGTAATCTGAAAATGAAAATGATATTATTGGATAAAGAAGGTACATAAATTACATCATTGAGTGTTCCTTCTCCAATTTCAATAGATCGTTTTCCAAGAGCTTATATATAGGTGTTATTTGCCATCAATATTGGTGGGAATGGACAAGGCTCAAATTTGGAAAACAGTTCCCTAGATGTAGCCATGTGGTGTAATGCCCCGAAATCAAGAAGCCACTTGTGTGATGTATTGTTTGCAGAAGCGATGAGTGTCATACCCTTATTCTTATCCTTTCCTAAATATGCAGATGATGTGGATGGGAAAAAGGAATAACCACCTGCCCTAGATGTAGGTAACTGAATTTGATTTTAATGAAGAAGATTCCTCAAGTCACCAATTTCCTTTTTATAACAGTTTTGTTCTTCATGCCTTGGTTTCTTACAATAAGTACATTTGGTCTTCTCAGAATTTTTCCCTTTCTATGATGAGGGAGATGAATCTGATGAAGTCTTTGATTTTGATCCCTTAGCTTGATCCTTAGTTTTTTCTTTCCCTTAAGTGATTGAGCAACCGATGCTTGACTATTTGAAGAGCTGATAGCATCCATAGAGATTAACTTAGATTTTTCTCATGTGAGTCTATCACAAAACTACTCAAAAGAAGGCATTGAATGTGTTGTTCCAAAAGCATCCATTGTAGAGTATAAAAAAGAAACAAATATTTGATAAGGACCTTTTAGCTTTAACAAAATCAGGAAGACACATTCTTTGTCTGTTTTTGTTTTACCACAACCCTTAAGTCAAGAAAGAAAAGACTTAAACTATACCAAGAAATCTTCAATAGATGAAAATGAATTAGGACACGATGTTGTTAATTCACCATCCAATTGTAGTATTTTGAACTCATCAATTGTACCAAAGAGATCTTTAAACTTATCCCACATTCGCTTAGAATTTGTACATTCTAAAATATGGAATTGCAAGTTATTGGGAACATGGAGACCAATCATGCCTATTGCCTCATCTAACTTGTTCTGATAAGTAAACTATTCAAAATCTCTAGAAAATTGCATTTGTTCATTTGACATTTTCCATAATCCCTTAGATTGAAGTAGTTGTTGTACTTTGACTTTCCATGTATGGAAATTATATGGTGTTAAGAAGTCAATTTTTGGGTCCATGATGCACACAAGGCACTTGAACTGTTCCTTACAAAACCCCCCAAAATTCTATTGTATATGAATGTAGACCCTCCCAAAAAGATGCAAGACAAGCTATACAAGTTTTTTTCAAGTTTGGAAGCCAAAACGTTCATTTATAAATCACAAAGACTTTTAAAAATATGGAGAAATGAGCTTTCCAAAACTTAATTTTGACAACAAATCTAGAATCTTTGCAAAATTCTAATGAATTTCAAAAAATAGTTTGTCAATTTTTGATAAACGGGGTGAAAGTTAAACATCGAAAATTGGATCAAATTACACTGATTTTGGAGGTTAAAAATGGATTAAAAAGGTACAATTTGAAATCATTTTAATGCTACTTTGTCCAACAGTAAAAGAGCTTTCCGGAAACTATTCGCATTTGAAAAAAGGACTCCCCATTTACAAGATATGCAAAAAAACGAAAAAACTCCCCTCTTACAAGCCTTGATAAACCCAACAAACCACTAACAATCACATTATATGTCTGAAAAAATAACTTTTTAAGTAAAAGGCTAACTATCAAAGCAACATAAACCAAAGGACATGAATTAATAATGCAACAATGCCTGAATTAATGGGCCACATGGGGGTTGACTGCTTCAAAGGGCACGATGGTATCCATTGAGAAGACTAAGAAGGCCATGTTGGGCTACGTGGGAAGTCACCAAGTTCATGGACATTGCCTTTTCCAACTGTGAGTTGGCATGGCAGAGTGGAATGTTGACCTGGTCACTTCCTTTGATACCAATAGTCACCAAATATGCAAGGAGATCTTTGGAAAATGGTCGACGAGACCAGGTGAAATGCCTCATGTGGAGGAGATTTCTCACTTGACAGAGGGAAATGTGAATGTTACCTCAAATGATGCAGGTCACAACTCAAAAAAAGGTTGTTGTATGGTGCAGGTCGTTGGATTTAGGTTGTGTGGTGCAGGTTGTATACTGTTGCAAAGTATAGTCACCTGGAGTAGATGTTGAAACGCCTCCTTTTAATGGTTATAATACAACTTAAAATAGAATAACCTCTTTCAAGGACAAAGGAGATTTGTTGGGCGGGACATTACAATGGGAATTACAAGGCTCGTTGCAAAGAAACTTTCATCAAAGAAAATCCAGGCAATGCCTCTTAGATCATCTCGATGGAGAATGTGGTGCCAAAATAGCATGTCGATGGGGCCAACATCTTCTTTGGTCGATGTGTATTTAGGTCGCATGAAGACTACATATGGATCTGGTAAGGAGGCCATGAGCGCTAAGAAATGGTTGCAATGTGGACACAAATATCAATTAAGAGATATATGCAGATGCATGAAAAATCCTTAGACATATGCCATGAACAAGTGATAATAAATCACCCAGATCCACCAAAATGATACCACAAAAACTTGCAAATAGGCCAAAATGGCCAAAATTGCCTACAAATATGCAATTGGCAACCAAAAATGGTAACCAGCTACCCAAAATAGGTCGGATGGGCCAAATTTCCTGCTCAATAGGTCAATTTTAAAAAAAACATTTTTTTGACCCAAAAAAGAAAATAGGAAGAGGCAAATTGGCCCTCTATTAAAAAAAACCAAACTTTACTCTTTGTACAAATTGTAAAAAAATTGCTAAAATTAACCAAACGAATGGCATTTTCATTTCTCAATTCTTTTGGACACAATGGCAGTATTCGTTTGACTCCACGACACTTTGTTGATAGGGCTATGTGTGGGAGTCACCTTAATGTGGGAAGGAACATGCACTCATGGCTTTGATACCATGTTGGAGAATGCCAAGATCAAAGAGCATGAAACAAAATTTCACAAGTGAATTAAATAAGCACAATAGTATATCTATCAATATACAAAATGGAATGTATAATACAATGAGAAAACCTTGCATAAATAGGCAAGGTGGATAAGATAGGAAGGTAGGACTAAACAACTGACTAACCCTCCAAAGGTGGGACAATTGTGAGCTCACTTGACAAGTGTGTGAGCAAGTGTCAATAGGTGTCTTGAGTGATGGGGACACATGTCCCAATGCTATGAAGTGAGACAAAAGCAAAATAATCTTAAGTAAACTTAAGGTATGAGTGTGAAAAGGTCAATCTTAGAAAGGTTATAAGCTAACTAGGTAAATAATGACCCTACTTACACTAACATCAATGGTTCAAAGACTTTTCTCCTTGTTTCCACTCCTATCAAGCTCACATATCCATTTTATATTACTCCTAATGAGATTAGTATTGCTACATCTATAGCCCTAATTGATTTAGTGCAACAAGTCATTTATCCTCTTCCAGACACAACTACTTGGGATCCATATATATGGGACATATCATATTTATTTGTGGAGTCTCATATTGTAGATTTGGAGGATTCTTTTGAGGACATTCATCTCCTCTCATGAGAGTCGCATCATTGATATTAGCCCATCATCATTGTCTTTGGAACTTGTTCTACATCAATCTTCATAGGATTATGGATTGGCATCACCTAATTTCAACATATGGACATTTGAGCAATTTTTAGAGACACAATTTTTCCTCTTCATACAACTTATGAGAATGGATTCTCCAGTCATCAGTGGATTTGTTTCCTCTTAAGGGGAGAAATGTTGTTTTTATGTAATGAATTGTGTTATATCTTCATGCTTTCATCATTGGCAAAGGAGCTACTTCTTTATGAGGGAATTCATATTATCATTTTCTCTCTCTTATTGAGGGGACATTCATTGTGCTTATGTGACAGAAGCAGTCCATGGGGGGTCATATAGAGTCATTTCCTTCATTCACTAGTATGCATTTATTTTATATTCCTTTTTAGAGAGGAGTTTTTCCCACGAGATTTTCTCATTTTCTCTGATTATGAGAAATTTATCTATTTGCATATGGGTACCTCATCAGGCCTTATAGAAAAGACCCATCCATGCATCCATTTATGCATTTACCATGCATTCATCATGTTGGTGTTTCAAATCGCACCTCTGGAATACGTTTTGGAAACGGACAGCTATGTGCAGTAAACTGCTCTTCGAATTAGGAGGGGAAGCTCCATCTTTTGTTGAGTTGAATAAAGAAAGTAAACTAAACTAATTTTGCCTATCTTTTTTATTTAGCTACGAGAACACAAGGTTATAGAACTCTAGATGTTGCAGCTGAGGTTTTCCCTTTAATGAAACTTGATAACTACAACTTAACTTACGCTAAAACGTTTCTATCCTCTCAAGTAAACACAAAGCAAGAGAGTTTAGAAATGGACAAGATTGATTTTCAGACAAAGATACTTGAATAAACTTTCCTCAACATAGTTCTACTAAATTTCAATGTAGGCTGAAAAAGGAGATCATAAAAGTATTACACAAATAACGGAAATATGAGACTTTATTTCGAGGGCAGCAAAGCAAGCTTCAAGATTTTATTTCCTCACACTTCTAGGCACAAAACAATAAACGAAAATATGAGATTATTATATTGGGGCAACAAAGCACGCCCGGGACTTTATTTACTCAAAATTTTGGCACAAAGTTACAATTCTGGGACAGCAAATTGTGGCAGAATACACGCAACATGCAATCAAACCAGATTACGATTGACACAAAACACATGAACTAAACAAGGATTTGAAGCTAAGGAGGCATGCAAACTTGCTCTTTACACAAAGTGAACTGACACTAAACGATAACAAACATGAAGGCATAAGCTCAGCAATTATGTTATCACAAGTACGGTTATGAACAACACTGAATAACAAAGAGAATGCACTAAAGGCACTTGTGTTTTGTTATCACTAGCATAGCTAAACTAAAATGAGAAAACATTGCTCTTATTTATAACTAAGCAGAGGAGTAGGGAACCCTAAAATCTCCTTGCTTTTACAACTACTACTTGCCAACATGCAAGCTTTATTTCTAATCCTAGAAAAGATAAAACATCTAAAACCTAGAAAGCATAAAAACAAGGAAAGCGCCAACTATTACATCTTGATTTCCTTCTTCTTCAAAGAATGGATAAGAATTGAGACAAGAATAGAAAGAAAGCATGAGATAAGAATGGAAAGAAAGCTTGGAGAAAGCTTCTAGAAGATTGTTGCTTTAAATCTCTATCACATCCACCAAAAAGTGGGAAACTACCTCTCTATCAGGAGTGTTGATACTATCTATAGCCATATTCCGCTTTTCTAGGATCTTCTCCCCTTTTGCAATCAAACTTAGAGGATCTTTGACATCTTTAGCTTCTTTATGAGTTCTATTCTTGAGAAACATCGCTGCCTCAAAAGATGACTCACTGATTGATAACTTGACGGCTCTGCAACTTTATGCTTCTAACACTTCTCTTGATTCTCCCACGGAAGAGTTTTGCACAACTTTTTGTAACACTTGTCATTTCGCTCATACCACTTCCTCTGCACGTTCTTCAACTGAGATGATGAGGTTTTACCACTCCCTTTGCATGTTCTTCAACTGAGATGACGGTAGTGGAAAGCACTTCCCAACATCATTGATTCAGATAATTATGATACAACACTTGTTTGGCTCTGAATTCAATGGGAGAGTACTTCATGCCAAAAAACTTGAAGATTGACTATAAACTTGACTATGCTCGGACAAATTTTGCACAACTTTCTATTTTTAGCTTGTTGATTTTTCTTCTTCAAAATGACAAATTTTTTAAAAATAATCGGAGATATGGGTTTTGTGTAGAATCTCATTGCAAAGAGACCCAGATCATCTGTTTTGAAAAATATTGATGGCTGGTTGAAAAAGCAGCAAACCCTAATTTTTCTCGAGAAAAGCAAAAAAAGTTGGCATCTGGGTATTGTTCATGAGCATATTCTGGATGAACCCAGTTGATCAGAAATTATAAACCCTGGCTTTTGACTGAAAAAGCAACCACTTTAAGTTTCTCAGAAAAAGTTGTCATATGGGTTTTGTCCAGAAAAATATTTGAGATAGACCCAGAAGATTAGAAATTGTAAAATTTGAAGTTTTCTCTGACATGCAAAAATGAAAAGCAATTGTTGCAACCTTGAGAAAACTCTTCAAAAATAATCCAAAAGATCAAACTAGTATAAATGAGCTTGTTGAAAATTGAAAGTAATGGCCTCCTCCTTCAAAGATTGATGTTTTGAATGAAAAATATGAAAAAGCAAGCCTTCATGAGTGCTGATCTGAAAATTTATTGGAAAAACCAGCAAGTTAAACTCTTGAATCTTGAAAATAAGGGTTTGAAGTTGCTTATTTGTTTCTCCTTGAAGGCCACCTGCAAGAAAATAATGAATAATGAAACACAAAGGTGCCCTAAATCAGCTTTGCCTTGAGAAAACAACTTTCTTTTGCCCTAATTCTTCAAAACCTTAATTCAAGTTTGTGCAATGAACTTAGACTTTTGTCTTCATCTTCAATTTTTGAAATTTTCAAAAATTTGACTAAGGAATTGGAAGTTGGGTGCCCTTCTTGGCTGAAGGCGACTATTTCACTCAGACTTAACCATTTTTTTATCATTTTCAACTTTTCCTCAATTTTCAACCCTAGTTTGATTCTGATTTTCGACCTCCAGATTGATCTGACGAATGTGTTGAATGTTTCATCACGAAGCTTGATCGAATCTGACAAAATTTGCTTGGAGGAGACTTCTGATGAAAACTTTGTTTGGCCCTTCAAAAATTCAGGTGCCTCTCTCCTCCAGAGGCACCCACTTTCTCCAGTGTTAGCCATTTTCATGATCTTCGAATTTATGCTTGTCTTCTGACCTTTAGATGAATTCATGGTATCCGACATTGTACTTGTTAGATTGACTGGATGTCAAGTCCACTGGATAGCTATGAAGATTCTGGAAGGGGTCTTATGGATACCTCGTCTTCGAGAACTGACATCTGGTAGCCCAAAACCCTAGGCACCCTTCTCCTTCAGGGGCGTCCATCTCTTCCAGAGATAGTTTTTATTCTGAGTTTTTTACTGTTGCTTTTGATGTTTGTCATTTCGTTCACTTTTTCTCTTTTGTTCAGCCTGCGACATCTAATGGTTGCCTACTCTAGTGGATGTGGCGATGATTGCGTTGGACAGCCTGATCAAGTTTGACGAAGTCACTTTGGAGGCGCCTTTTGCAAATTCATTCATTTAACCTCTTAAAAACTTGGGCGCCTTTCTTCTCAAGGGGTGCCCATGTTCACCAGTGTTAGAATATTTTCATCGTTTTTACCTTCAAAGTTCTAAATACTCTTATCATGGCCCCTGTTTAATCTGACTTTGTCAAAAACTGAGTGATCATATGATTGCGATGTCGGGCTCTCTGCGGAGTTGAGATGGATTTGACCAACATTGTCTGGGAGCTGCACTTTTGGTTTTATCATCTGATGCTTTAAAAAGATGGGTGCCCTTCCTCTTCAGGGGCGCCCAAGTTTAGCAGACTTTGAAACTTTTTGGCAATTTCCAATTTCCTTCCTCGTTTGACGTGCTTCTATGGGCCTTGACTGTCGGATACAAAAAAAATCTAAGGCATGGAAGGTTGGGCGCCCTTCTTGACTGGAGGCGCCTGGATTCACCAGAGTTAGACATTTTTTTGTATTTTTCAACTTTTTCAAATTCCTCCTCTCTCCTTTTCTCGTTCCTCGTGCACGTTCGTCTTTGACAGCTTCTGTTTGACATTTGAATGTTTGATTTTGACACTTGGCAACTGATTGACCTCCATTGATAACCTTGATTCTCTAGAAGAAGCTTCTGAAAAAGCAGAACAGACCCACTAGAGCAAAACTGATCTTTTCATGATTCCGACTGCACCAGCCTGATGAGGAAGTATTTTAAGCCAATCAAAATCAATCTCAACCCTAGAAGCCAAAATTTCTATTTTTAGAAAATTTTACAAGTATTTGTTTCTTGAGAAACCCAAAAAAAGTTTCTATTTTTAGAAAACTGCTAAAAATAAAAAATTTCCTAAAATTTAGGGATGAAAAATTGAAATCTAGGTATTGTTGATTTGGTTGCTCTGAGTCGACCCAGATTGTCAAATTTTGAAAATTTCAAGGTTTTGATCCCCATGCAAGACATACAAATCCCAATTTTGACCTTTTTGACAGATTTAACAGTATTTGGACTCATTTCTTCAAAATGCCTAAGTGTAGCAAAAAATTTAATTTGGGGTACAGCACATCATTAGATTTTTTATCTTTTCCTTAAGTTGTACTTAATGGGGTGTTGAAGTAAAATAAGAAAACCGCCTAATTCATTAATTAGGTCCATTAAACTTAGGCAAATATTTTTTTATTCTTGGGTCATGATTTTTTTTCAAAGCATAGGATGAAGACACTTGCAATAATCTAATTTAATCCTCACCTAAGGTTTCATCTAGGGTTTTTTTCTTTTTCCTTGTTATAAGGATTCGTTATTGTACATTGTAATCATTCAAATATTTTTTTTATATATATGTGATGGATGTTTTGGTTGCAAGTGATTTATGGGAGTTGTGAGATATAACAATTAACTCTAACATGAACTATGTTTGACTTCACCAAGTGAGATGAAGGGTATGGATAGAGCATCTTGTGTTAGTGCAATTGGGAGTTTAATACATGTTATGGTTTACACAATACCAAACATTTCCCAAGCAATGGGAGTCCTTAGTTGTTTCATGGCTAATCTAGGATGAGTATATTAGAATGTCATGAAGAGGTTCTTCAAGTATTTTTGGGATACCTCTAAGTACTTAATTTGTTATCATGAAATTTTGTAGAGGACCAACACTCAATGAATTCATAGATTTGTGGATTCATATTGAAAGCAAGAGATTCGTCAATGGATATGTTTTCACTATATTTATGGTGTTATCAATTGAATGAATAAGCAACAGGTTATGATTATTTTGTCCACAATAGAAACAGAGTACATGGTAACGACTCATGCTTATAAGAAAGACATCTAGCTTGAGCAATTGTGTTTAAATGTGGAGTTGTCTTATATGTGATAGTCAAAGTGTCATATGTCTAACAAACAATACAATATTTCACATGAAGAAGCATATTGATGTTTAATATCATTTGTAACATGGTAAAGGATAAGAGGGTGATGCTAGAGAAATTTTACACTGGACAAAATATTGTAGATACATTGATGAAGTCAATGAGCACAAAAATGTTCAACTGGTGTTATGATTCTATAGGCCTATCGACCCTTAGCAATTAGCTAATAATGTTGGTACTTCATTCGCTCTTACAAGGTGTTTGATAAGTAGGAAGATCTTAAGAAAAGTCTCAACTTTGCTCCTAATTTTAAGTATATAAAAATATAATTTTCAAACTATGAAATTAAAAAACTCAATATTTGAGGTAGAGTGTGGGTTTTGGGCCAAATAAAAAAAAGGGTTGTTTGGCATAGCTTCTAGTGATGTGTAAATATTTTTTAGTTCTACAATTTTAAGAAAAGGCTCCAGAAGCCTCGCGAATCAAAAGTTATGGCCTTATAAAATTGGACCTCCCGCATTGGAAATGTAAAAACATTTAGGATAAATAAAAAAGTTGTAAGAGAGTTACACTTGTTGACCAACTTATAACATGTGTTGTGATGTTCATTAGACATATTTGAATGGAGATTGAAACCAAAATAAAATGCCAAAGTTGGTGAATGAATTACAAAGTGCTTATGGTAGGTATAAGGAATGTGTTATTTTTAGCTTGTAAACTCATCTTGGGATTTCCTTTTTATGTGGTTTTAGCTCATCATTTTGTAATTATCATTTGATGATTTTGTGTATTACTTCTCTTATTTATGAGGTGCTTGAGATGAAATTATTTGATAGTTGAGTTGCAAGTATTATTAACTATTAAAATTTACCCAAGTTGTATGTAGATAATACTCCTATAAGGGCAAGTCCCTAAGATTGTATTATAATCATTTATACAATTGGCTTGTGTTTTGGGTTGGGGTTTTTCTCCTAAAAGAGTTTTCTCCATGTACACATGTTTGAGATATTTGTTTATATTTTTGTGTTTCTCATTTTTGTCATTATAAAGATCTAAATTTTGTACATTAGTCTCCTCTAAGATTAGTTTAGAGAGTGTTTATGTGCACCTTGCTTACTTTCAAAAGTTGTCAAGACTTGTATCACACATTGCACATTGTAATCACTTATTTCATGAAAAGAGAAAAATTGTTTGTGTTATCATCAAGAGGTGCTTTTGATGCAAACCTTTCAAGTGAGAGAGGTAATTTACAATTATCATTTCAATTGTTCCTTTGAAGATTTCCTTGATGTTGTTGTGGTGGACTATTTAATTGCAATTGCCTCTTCATGTTTGTCATATCTTTCACCACTTGTTGGTAGGAACCCATTGAACTCAAGACCATTAGCCTAATGGAGTCTTCTTTTTTTCCAATAACGATCATGTCATCTTCAACCTTGATTGCTTGTGCCTAGGCTCTTTCAAGCTCATCAATTTCACATGTTTTGGTCAAAAAAAAACTTTTTGATGTAAGGACATTAGTGAAGCAACTCAAACGGATTTGTGGAGAAAGTTTTAGAGAATTATTTAGTATTCTAACAAGTTAGTTGAATCATGCAACAAACTCCCTCATGGACTCATTGTTATTCTTCTTCACATTTGACAGTTGGGCAAAAATAAAGTGACTGTCTTCAACCAATTTGAAGCATGATAAAAACTTATCCTTCATGATTTCTCAATTGTGATGCAACCTACTATGAATGATGGAACCAATCCATTGCTACTCCAACCAAGATTTCAACAAAAAGGTCTAACTATAACATCTTTCTATGAAACCCCCAATATAATATAGGTTATAGTGAATGCTAAGATATTTTTGTCAAAATGTTGTATATTATCATCATGAAATTACAAAACAAAAACTCCTTGAGCCTCGTGAAAAATTGTGACAAGTTACAAGTGGCTAGGGACCAATATTGGCTCCCCATGACAATGAAAAATGAGGTGGATCATTAGAATCATCACAGGCATTATCATCCATTACTTGAAATGGTTCTTTATTTGGATTTGAATTCCTACAAAAATCTTGTAAAGTTCTTAAACTCTTGGTAAAGATGAATTATCACTTGTATGTATTTGAAGAGATGTCTAGAAAACATGGTTAGGAATCCTTATGTTCATGATCTAATTTATACTTTATCAACTAAGATGAAAAGATTTCAACCAACGACAATAAGGTTTTCTACTTGCAAATTCAACTTGTATCTTATTCCCCAACAGAGTTGCTACCAAAAACTAGTAGGATGTCTTCTTATTCTTGGTCAAACCAATATCAATTATGCTCCAAAATAGAAACTAAAGAGATCAAACGACTATTTAATTAGTAGAAGAAGCTCCTTAATTTAACTTACTCTTAAAATATAAAACAGCTAGACTAGACTATTACTACTTTTTTGGTTCGTAAGCGTTTTTACACCCTAGAGCTATGAACCAAAGAGGCCACAAATATGGGATTGCAAGTCAAGCCTGCGAGCACATTAGATCAACGAAGACATAGTGCCTACAATCACAATAGCCTAGTGGACACTTGAACCTTGGTGGCCACAACAACAATGCCACCACTTAATCATCACACTTTGCGATGAACCCCTAGACCAAACTACTACTTATGTACATTGTACAATTTATTTGTTAAGTGTTTTGCATGTTAACAAAATACTTACAAAACAAATATCTTTTCATCTTGAAAATAGAAACACAAGACAGTATTTATCTTGCAACGAGGTTTTATCTTTTTGCAACTAAACTATAACATGAAGTTCAACACTAATGTTTTCCAATAATTAAAATAGAGATCAATTGATACACATCAACAATTGCATTGATCTTAACAAGAAACACAACACTTACAACAGAAATTGATAAAGAACAAGATTAAAGCAAGCAACTTTGAAGCATACAAAGCAACTCCACGATATAGAAGACTAGTGCCACATAAAGTTAAACAACCCACATAAAGTTAAACAACCCTCTTTATTACTTGACTTGTCAAACTTGCACAATTACAACACAAAATTCTATTGAATGAAAACTTAACATAAGTTTAACACAAACTCTCCTTGCCATTTATGTGCTCACTGATTCAAAAGAAAGAAACTTATAGGAATAAAATGGTAACATAATATTTCCCATAAATGCAACCCTATCCCTAACCCCTCAAAAGAGAAAATAAAACTTTTTTTAAGCAATCTAATCTTAAAACAAATATTTAAATACAAAGGCCTAATAATAGGCTCATCTCAATCCCCTATGGAAAAAGAGTGACTTTTGGTACTTAAATTGTTTTTTAAAATCTAAATTGACTTTGAATTGCAAACTTTTATAAATCTTTGAAGTCCCTAAAATATGGCATTTTTTTTTAAGATTGTGGCAATCATTGGAACCGTATCCTTGAATTCTTTGACTATGTAAAAGCAACATTTTGAACTTCTCAAAAGTACAAAGTCATTTTTATTATCTCCTCTCGTCGTTCTTTAAAAATACATACTTGGTAAAAATAGAGTTTATTTTGAATGCTAGATGGATTTCAAATTTCGTCCAATCAAATTTAGATTTTCCTACACTTGGAAGAGTTTTGTCATTGCAAAGTGAACCAAGAACTGTGATTATAGGAACTTTTGGATTGCTTTAACATTATAGGATTGTTTGGATGACAATGCTAGCTAAAAAGTGTGATTGTAGGAAAATTTAAGTGGTGACATCAGCTTAAAAGTGCAACAGTAACTCTCTCTATATTTATGTCCTTCAAAATGTTTGTGGTGTTTTTGGGATGCAATACCGATTAAAAAAGGCAACTATGGGTGAGGCTTGCCAAGTTTTTGCATCAAACTCGCAAATTTAATGGATTAGTATGTCACAAGTACTCGTTAGTCTATGAGCTAATTGCAGAATTTTTGAATTCAGTTAATACCTTTGACATTTCTATAAATTATGCAATAGGAATTTTAGAGGAGACTATGTATCATTTTGACATGGTGATAAATATCATTGACGGAACTCTTACCAGAAGCTCTGACGAAACCTTCAACAATGCTAAACGCGTTCTTATGGGACATATGGTTAATGCGAACACTACTGTAACTTCAAAATCTAAGTCCAAATATGCATTGAATCAAAAGTAGCATAGCAACCCAAAATACTGCAACTACCCCGCCTTGATCACTTTTAATATTTGGCTTTTTGATACTATCTTGGTAGATGGTCTCTGATTTGTTTTTTTAGGGTCCTATGGTCCTCCATTTTTGTAAGACCTATTTTTTTGGGTATAATTGTTTGCCATAGCAAGCAAGACATGTGACAGGTATTGGTATGGTAGATACAGATGGGTGCTGCTACACCTTTGTCAAAAAAGGTTGGACATAATTATTTGGAGACAGCAAAATATATATAAGAACTTTAAAGAATGTAAAATTTTAAAATGTTTACAAATAAAATGATTAATATTTTACAAATTTTTACATGGATGTCAATGGAAAAAAAGATTAATTATGTTATCCAACTAGTGTATTTCTTTAGTTCTTTTAGTTTATGTCAACCAAAAAAAGTCATACAATGGGTATACAAACTTTAAAGAATGTGAAATACTGAAATGCTTACAAATTAAAAAATGAACAATTTGAAATATTGGCATGAATGTAAACAAAAGTAAAGATTAATTAGCCGATAGGCTTTTATTGTGGACTTGCCAGTCCACAAGCCATCGGTATACCTGTTTCACACACCCCTGCAAACCATTTTACAGTCTGGATTTTAGACGAGGACAACTTGCTGTTAATTAATTTGCGTGAGGTTGTTCATTGTATGTTGCATTGGTGTCGTGTTGTTCATGTTTCATTCTTTGGGCACATAATTAAATGCAGATCAAATCATTCTTGCAGTGAAAAAGTGATTTGGTTTGAGATTTTTGCATTAATGCTTGTGTTGCTGTCCAGAGTTTTTGCCTTGCTGTCCTCTACCACCGCCTTTAATCACCGCCCAAAGTGTAGATAAATACACCAGGCTTCATTTCCAAGCTTCATGGGAAGACATTTGCATCAGTTGACAACTTGTCTGGAATCAGAAACCATTACTACCTCCTCCTTATAGGTAACAAAAAAGTGTGTTTCTTTTAACTTCATTTTCATAAAGTGAAACAGCTGATCTTCTAGTTGAACTTAGGAGAGGGGCAGCTTTTGACAGAACACTCTCTCATGAACCTGGAAGATGTGATACAGTGCAATCCATATTACCTTTCCAAGGTCAGATGAGAAATATTTCTGGTCATATGGGGATTCAGGCGGGCAGAGGAGTGCCTGGAGGAAGCTTTGTGTCAGATCCATGCTGCTTTAAGAATGCAATGCTCTACAGTAGAACAAGTGAAAGCATCATTTCAATATCCTCACTTCAGAAGCACTAGAGATCAAGGGTTGCAGAGTGATTGTGACAGATTGGACTTTTCTATCTTTGCACATGTGATCAGGGTGAATCGCCCATTGTACCATTTTGTAATTTTAAAAAATTCCATTTGTAACATGTATCTTTTGTCTATTTTCTCCATGAGAACTAAATAATATGCCTTAGGAAACTAGCCAATTTTGTCTTACGCAGCAGAAACTGTTCTGCCTGATATGTTGACAAATCTTATGGAGGTTGAAAGTGTGGGGATTTCAATGGAGAACTACTTTTAACACAAAGTTCGGAATAGTGATATAGTCACAGCTTCAGATTTTTGAGACCATCCTTTGCTGCAAAGTATGAATTGTTTAGTTTATGGAACATTTTAATCCAAATATCAATATCAAAAAATATATCAACGAGATCACACATTTTATGCTTTGAGATTGAAGAGGTGATAAAAACACTCCTAAAAATATGGTAAGTGACTTACCTCAAGATTATGCAGAAACTGTGTCCTGCTGTCAACCATACTGATCAGAAAAAATGTGCTGAGTTTTAGAGCTGAAACACAACAAAACCTCCCTAAAGCTGATGCTTCAATCTATTCAGAGAAGTAGATCTAAAAAAATATTAGGATTTTAGAGCTGCTATATTCCTCAGCTACAGACATGATTTTTGCTACCTATTAAACGAAAATACTGGCTGCGAGTTAGAATTTGTTTTTAGGTGACGAGAAATATTTCAACTGCCTAATTTCTTTTTACTGGGACAACTTTCCCCTACAGCTGCTACTTCAATCTTCGCACTGAAGGAAACGTGGGAGATATGCAGCTCCAAACGTGGAAGACATGCAGTGTATTTTAATATTATAAATTGTTTTTATTCTTATGTAGGGACTTGGCTGTCTTCGATAGGTGTGCTCTGCTATTGAAGCTTCATTTTAAACAAATAAAAAACAAAATCAATTAGATGTGGATGATCTGCCTCATTTTAAACAAATAAAAAACAAAATCAATTAGATTTGGATGATCTGTCTAGCAGGTGACCCTAAATATAACTTCAGACACAATGAATACAAAACTTAATAATATTAATTAAAAATCCCAATTAATGTCATAATAAGAACATGGATTAATATATTATAATCTTTAGAGTCTTAAATTCAGATTATATTATAAGATAAAAATCACAGCTTATCAACATTATCTCAAGCAACTGTCTTGAGTAAATATCCTGATTATACGTGAGTTCTCAATATCCTGACTATATGTGAGTTCTCAATATCCTATCCTCACTAGTGTAGTAATGCATCCAAGAAATTAAGGGGATTAACATATTAATGTATACAACAAGTATGCTAACTATATATGTAACATATATATTCAACTTAATACATTTATGTATTATTTAAATATTCTATATCATTTGTGAGTCTGACTCAAAGGTTGTGGTGAACTTGCTGAAAAGGCAGTGTTTGGATGATGTGAGCTGACAACTGACTTTGATTGTGCAACAAATTCTCACCTTCTGTGCTTCTCTGGAGTATATTACTTTCACTCATATTCCTCGAGAATGGAATGGGGTGGCTAATTGCTTGGCTAAATGGGCGTCGGATCATATTCAAGATTGGAATTTGGTGGATTGGGGCCAATTACCCCCAAATTTGTCTCAACAATTGGATCGCTTGGTGGAGCTTGATAGGGCCATTTAATGCCCTTGCTTTGTAATGTTTCCTTGATTTAATAAAAAATTTACCCTCCTTGATGTTAAAAAGTATAATATATTTATTCTTCATTTATATATTTTATGGAGCAATAAGAAGTAAAATAGATATATCTATATTTATCATTTAAACCATTTATTTTTGAGGTAAACCAATACAAATTAATATTTTAAACAAAAGTGTTATGTCATTTTTAATGTAATAAGAGATGTTATATTTTAGTTTCATATTCCAAGTACATTTACAAATTTGTTGAACTATAACAATGTTCTAATATTCCACAGATTTGAAGGAAGACATGATTGAGGCTTATCCAAGATTTGCATAATTTTAGATTAATTTTTAAATGTTATTTATTTTACTTTTTACTTTAGACGGCTCTAATAAATATTTTGAAATATTCAATATTTCAAATTCAAAGCTTATAATTATATTCAAAATGTTATAAATATTCTAAACTATATTTTTTCCTATTTTATATTTTCTTAGCAAGTCATTTTTTGTTATGTAAATTTATTGTACTTGTTATATATTTGTATTATCAATTAAAGATATTATTTGATCATTTTTAATATAATTTTGAATACTTTCATTATTTTATTACATTTGCTTAATATTTTTTTACACATAAAATTAAATTTATTTATTTTTATACTACTTTAAGTAAATTCATGTAAATATATAATACCAATCTATATTACTACATTGCATGATTAGAAATAAAATCCATACACCATTATTCACTTTTAATATAAATTTGAATGCTTCATTATTTAATTACATTTACTTAATATTTTTTTAAGCATAACATCAAATTTATTTATTTTATATTATTTTAAGTAAATTCATGTAAATGCATTATACCAATCTATATCTTACTACATTGCATAATTAGAAATAAAATTCATACAAAAAAAAAAATTCAAATACCAATCTATATCTTACTACATTGCATAATTAGAAATAAAATTCATACAATATTATTAGAAAAAAAAAAATAGCTTGTCTCAATTGCTCTCATGCACAATTAATTATAAACTCTCTCAAAGTTAAAAGCTTATAATTATTCCCTTCTTTAATAGAGTAAAAATAATAAAACTAATCAATTACAAAAAAATATTTACCCACCTAAAAATCAATCAACAATAATAAAAAAACAAGATTTACCCACCTACTCAAGAAAATATTTATTTTATTAAATTTACATATCTAGTTAAATATTTACAAATTATGGATTTATCATCTAACAATATTGTGTTTCAATAAATACAAATTCCAAAATTTTAAAAAAAGGACCTTCACAAAAGACATTGTGAAGTTCTTGTGTGACTTTGATGCAAACTCAACTAATTGTTCAAAGGGATCTGATCAACATTTTATTTCAGTGCGCATTCCAAGATCTTAAAAGAGGAGCTTCAAAAAGACAAAGAGATGTTGGTATTTAAATTTTATTTAGGCAAATTGGATACAAATTGTTCAAATGGATCTCATTATTTAAAATTAAATAAAAAGACATTCAACAAAATTATGTACCTACTTATATTATATAATGTACGTGTACACAACTATATTTTTAAATAACTAATTATGTATTGTTTCAATTCATTTGTGTTTTACCTTTAATTCCCTATCGGCGACTCCCTTGAATCTCCTATAGATGCAAGTGCTAGTTATATTATCTAACTAGTATTTTTCTTTGAGCTTTTTAGTTTTTGTTGATCAAATATCAAACACTTCAGGAAAACGCAGTATAATTTATGACATATCTAGAAAAGAACCAAATAAAAACACAAAAAGAAAACTTCATCTGAAATCTCATAATGTCTGGAGACATTACCATATAGACCTGTGAGAGAGGATGTGTTTTGATAAAAAAACGAGGACCAAGGGGCAGGGTACAAGTCTCCTGGTAATATTTTCTCAAAGATTTCTTTTGGGGGTGGGGGAGCCTCTGCTAGCATGCAAGCCCATGGCTCTCTTGAAGTGTCCATACTTCTAAGTAAATGAAGCCTTGTTGCCTTGATGTATGTGCCCTGTTTGTCAACACATAATTATTTTACCCTTATCTAAAAATGACCAATGGGGACACCAATATTCTCTGATGGAAGCAGCAACGATGATAAACTACAGAATCCGGGCATTTACAATAAGTGTGTCTGAAGCTAAAGAAATCTTATATGTTTACACGATGATAAATTGATTAGGCATGTTACATTAGCAGAAACCTCAACCATGGATTATAATATCACTCCCAAATAGGTACGTACCAAATGGTCATTTATCAAGAGACATATTCAAGTTGGAAGGCAGACTATAGAACTAATAAGAGCTGCATCAGTTAAACAGCATATACTGGAGGAGGCCACAAACATAAGTATCATCTTGACCAACAGTCTAAGCTGATATTTGAAACTACGGAAAGAAAATGGAATGAAAATTTTGCATTGAAATAATGACATGCATATTGTTTGATTATTTTTCTTCTAAAGAAGACTGGCAATACAATAATTGTACAAGTTGAAAATGTTGCTTCTGCAGGTGCTTTTGCAAAACATAACTTATTGCAGAAGTGCAACAATTATATGAACCTAGCATTCTTAGAATCTTAAGCTTACAGCTATACAGGTAACAAGCAATTTATTTTCAAGAGTAAGGATGCCTAATTTCTAACCCCGGGCAGAATTAAGAACACTGAAAAATCATCTGTTATCAGTTTCCAGAGTTCTCAAAAATTGAATCATTAGAACATTGAATATGCTTCAGACTTTATAGTTTTGATAAGCTTCTTCAAATTCGGTAAAGTATGCCGCGGCCCAACTGTTGGAACTCCTAAATAACTTAACATCTGGTCCAAATCCTGTTCACAAAGAAAATACACACTCTAGCTGCAAAACCGATTAAAGAGAATCACAAGTTTACAAATTAAAGCTGCATTATATTCATCTAGCAATTATGCAATTCTCATGTCAAGTTTAGATCCCTCTAAGCTCATACGAAGAGGCAAATCTGAACAGAATAACGAGGAATGGAAGACAATTTCTCAAATTATATCTTCTTCTTTTCTAATAAGCACATTCTATGCTGACTAAGAACCACTAACAAAATGGCTAAATTCTTTTGTTTAGTGCATGAATCTGCCCCATGCATATGATAGAGACTAAGAGTTCACAAAATGCATAAGATCTAGATTACCATTGACTTTTGAGAATGCCCAAGGATTAGATTTTATCTGCATAGGCTGCTAGGGTTTAACTCAGAATAGTAATATGTATATGTGAGAATCTATACAAATGTATATATATACAAATACATCTATATTTCTATATACATATACACATGTATGTATCTATGTATGTAATATACATGTACATTATATATGTATGTATGCATAGATTTGTAGATGTACAAATGTATGTATATAGCATATAGATATATGTATATAATATATATATACATATATGTATGGATATATAAATACATGCATCCATACATACATATACGTGTATAAATATACATATATAACATATAGATACATGTATATATGTATGGATGCATGTATGCATATATACATACATATATGTGCATATATATTATAAACATGTGTTTATGCCTTCTATATGAGCCACTATCCGTACCTCCTACTCCCTTTCAAATTGAACGGATGCAAGAACTAGTTTTTGGACTAAGATTTCTCTTGCACTATGTGCCTTAGAGATCACAAATGGAATGTACTTACATCTCTCCTCTATGAGGCTTTGTATTTGGTTTTTGATATATAATAGAAAGGGAGCTACCCCCATGGTAGCAACTTGCCCAATATATATACATGGTATGGATGCGTGTATATAATATATATTTGTACATATATATGCTATATACATACATTTATACATATAAATATATGCATAGATACATGTACATATGTATGTTTGTATATATCCACACATATATATGTACACATGCATATATTATATATATATATATATATATATGCATGCACATATGTATATGTAATGTCCCCTTTTTAGCCCTATGCCTTTAAGTGGCCAATAGCTCATTTCCGGAGTCCTGTGGACTACTCGGAGGCATTTTTAGGGTTTCCTAAATTCTTGGAGGTTTCTTGCCAACGTTTCAAGAAGCTTAAAGATATCAAGTTTCCACAATCCATCTAGCTTGTTAAAATATAATTTCTAGATATCAAGTTGCCAGCTTTTCTAGAGCTTGTTGCAGGTGTTTGCCAAAGGGGTTTTTGGGTCTTTCTGGGTTTTTAGAGAGTTTTGGTGGACAATCACTACTATTTTTAGCAGTGTCTATTTTTAGACTTACTATTTTTAGTAAGTTACGATGGCTACGCAAAATGTGCTCATATGGTGTTTGGAATCACTTACTATTTTAGCAGCATGCTATTTTTAGTAAGTGTTATTTCTGGCAATGGGATATGGCAGTAGTTCAGCACTTGGTTTCTATTTTTGGAAATGTGGTAGTGCATTTTTTTGTAGTGGCTCTTCCAACATTCTTGGAGTCCGAAAATGGAAAGTTTGCAACTTAAATTTATGTTTTATTGTTAAGTTGTTTTTTGACCCCCACGCCTAGGTTGAACAACTTAAGTTTTTTTAAAAGTGGGACTCGTGTTGGATGCCCTTCTTGGAGACTCTGTAATTTTTAAATGATAAATTGATGCCTTGATAAAGTGGACACCTAATCATGGTCAAAGATGATTTTAAATGGATTTTATATTGCTCCTAGGGTTGGTGTCCTTTTTGGAGGGAATTTGGAATTCAAACTTCTGGGTTTGAAGCTTATTTATATGCCTCTCCTCCCCTTCATTTGGTTATGCAATTTTTATGATAATGAAGTGTTGCCAGATTGGTGAGAAAACTCTTGGACTATGAGGACGATACCCCTCCAAGTTTACTTCAATTTCGAGTTTGTGAGACAACTCTTAGCTGAACAATGGTTGCAACTTCACTCAAAGGTTGCAGTAGTGCGGACATTGGTGATGGCTTCCTTTTTTATTTCCGTTCTTGTTGGGTTTGATGTTTTCTAGCATTTTTGGGTGTGGGTGTGTGTTAGTTTATAGTTTGGAGATCATTTTGGAGTGTTTTATCAGTTTTTTATGTTGTTGGTTTGTGTATGGCTGATTCACGTTTTCATTCATATTGAACTGAAGAGTTGAGATAATTTTGTTGGCAATGTTTCTTCGGCTTCCTCATACTTGGGCAACCCCTTGCACAAGCTTGGGTGAGTTTAGGTGGAGAATCTGATTTATATGGTCAGGTCAACCTTCCTAGGGAGGTCGTACCATTGCTGGAGGTTCTTTGGGATCCGTGCCTAAGTCATAGTGCCAAGTTTGAAGTGTTTTTCTGTTGGAAATTGGATGCCTAGGCCTGCTCTCCCCTTTGCAAAATATTTGAGGTCATTCCGTTGAGTACTTGGAGAGTTATGAGCATTTGAAGGGGTGCTGGTTGGTGTTTCAAGTTCACTATCCAAGAAAATCAGGCTGCTGTCACAGTATATCTGACCTTATATGATCCTTGTTCTTCATATTTCATGATGCCTAATTACTGTTATATTGCAGTGATTAATGTTTGAATCATTGGGCAATCATATTGTCTTGCTATCTCATTGTTATATTGTATTGGACATCATATTGCAATGCTGTTATGGTAGTACCATTCAGCTCTTTCTTTCAATAGTTTTGGATACTTAACCCATTGCATAAGTGGTCGCTCCCACTAAAAGATGGTTGAGCCTTTTGATTATTGTACTTCACTCCCGCTGAATAAGTGGTCGAGTTTTCCTTATTTCATTTCTTGTAGCCCTCTGAAAAGTGGAAGTGGCTGGCTTTTGCTGCAAGTGCTTTACTTTCCCTATTGGCTGGCTTGCTACCAATAGCTTTACTTGTTCACTTGCTAGCATTTTTATTACCACTCACCCCACTAAAGAAGTGGTAGTATAGAAGATTTTAATTGTAAGCCAACCACTGTATGCTCTCACCTTGCCCACATTGAGATCTAGGTGATCAAAAAGTGGGAAGTATCATTTCAGTTAGCTTTGTTGCATTCAATACTTGCAAAGATCCCCTTACACCATATGCTCTCACCTTGCCCTTTCCGGGATCTAGGTGATCAGAAAGTGAAGGGTTTTTTTCCAATCGTCTAGCATTGCATTTTGGGCTAATGCTAACAGGTGCAAATTGTGAAGTTTTTGGAAAAAATAAGGGTCGTACCTTACAATATATATGCATATATACATACATGTGCGCATAATATATATATACGTATATATATGTATGTCTATATGCATACACAAATATATGTATATATGCATACATATGTATGTAAATGTATATATGTACGTATAGTTACATGTATATATAACACATACATACATATTATATATGCGTATGCAATTACATACATATATTATATACAAACATATACATATATATGTACATATGTCTTATGTATGTAAATGTATAAATGTAAGTAAACATCCATGTTTATAGGATATACATACACAATATATTATATATACATTCATATGTACATTTGTATGTATATGTATGTGTATATACAAATGTGTGTGTGTATATGTACATATATATAATCAGGATGTATGTATGTATACATACACATATGTATACTATGGCATATATACATACATATATATACTACAATGTATATATATATATATATATTGATTACAGAAGGAAATCCTCTCAATAGAATGGGCAATATGCCATATGCATTATTATATATACGTCCCTAGTTTGTGATATAGAAACTAAGAATTAACCATTGACAAGAGTTTTTACTTTACCATTCATTTTGAGAATATCAGGGAATAATTTTTCAATTCATTTCCTATTTGGTTTTATCTAGATTAAACATTTGTTATATGCATGTAGTACATTATTGGTCTTTGGCTGGCATGGACATTATACGATATGCATTAATGCATGTGCCCCATGTATGTGATAGAGAGACCAAAAATTGAATAATTGCAGAGGATTTTAATTTACAGTTTGTTTTGTAAATGTCAGGGAAATAAGTTTTTTGATGCATGGGCGATTAGGGATTCTTTGATAATGGAATTAGAGTTTATTCAATAAGAGTGACAGATGCAAAATGTATTTTACATTAGCAGTAAGTATCTAATGAGGTCCTCTGTGGTGTGGACAATATGCCATAAACATTACTGCATGAATCTGCCCCATGTAAATGATAGAGACTGTCAATTCACTTATTACAAAAGATTTTAGTTTAAACATTTATTTTAGAGAATGTAGGAATGATATATTTTATGCCTAAGCGATTAGGATTTATCTGGTAATTGTAAAGTATACAATATCTATATACTAGATTAGAGGTTGGTATATGATGCAATCCTCAAGGTGTTGTGGATATTAAGCCGTATGCATTATTGCTTGAAGTTACATCATTTATAAGATGAGAAAAAAAAATCACTTGTTGCACAGAACTTTTGTTTACTGTTTGTTTTTGAGAATTTCAGGGAATGAGGTTTTCTCTGCATAGGCCATGATTTATCTGGCAATGGCAAGGGGTATACTATGCATGCTACATTAATAATTGCTAGTTAATGTGATCTTGTGAATGGCATGGATGATATACCGTACACAATATTACATGAGTGTGCCCTATATATATGATAAAAAGTCTATACTTCCAAAGAAAATATATATATAATTCCAATGCTGGCACAACATAGTCTGCTAATGTAAAATTCATAAATATATATACAAATGAAAATTAATGTTCTAACCTGAATTATTGATGAAGACACAATTCAAAAATAATTTATAATTAATACCAAACTGGTTGAAACCCCATAGAATCTGATATAAAATCAGAAATTACTAGTGCTCCCCGAGAATACATCCCCTACCTTTTTTGCCCTGTCCCCTATAGGGGACATTTTGGGGACATAGGGACACCTAGGAAACGTCCCCCTCCCCCACTTCTCCCCTTTCAAAAAAAAGGGAAACATTTTGGAAAGCACCCGCAACCATCCCAAGGACGGCTGGCCATTCCCTACAGCCCAACACTGTCCCAAATCAATTTAAAGAAAAACACACATTTTTAAATTTAAAAAAAAGGATGGGCACATGTTGGGATATTTTGTGTGCCTTGCCTAATCGGAGTGTTGTTTGCTTGGTTTTTGAGTTATTTTTTTTGAATTTGAATTATTTGTGCACCATTTTTAAATTGGAGGTCGATCTTATTAATTGTCTACATTAACTTCAAAGCGCCTCCTATCTCGACTGGGCTAGTGGCAGCATACCGTTTGGAGTCTGCAATGGCTTTGTAGCGAGGTACTTTTTAATCACATGTGGTAAAGGCTACATGGAAAATGGTGCTCAAAATGCGGCTAAAAAGATGGAAAATACAGTGGAAGGTAATATGAAAACTTAAAAGGATATCCATGATGCAAAAGATGTAGATAAATCACCAAAAATAGCAATATTTGAAGTTAGAGCCAAAGGAAATAATGAAAACAGCATACAGCACTATGAAGAAGAACTCACTAGAGTTCAACAAAATAGTAAGGGCCCTCTTTTGCCTAGGACTCCCTGTGTAATGTCCCCTTCTAGTTGACATCAATTGTCAAAGGAGATTAGCCTATATTTTTGACCCTCGTAGGCTAATGAGGATGGTTAGGGGGTCTTTTGGGGATTGTATCGTCTCCAGTGTTCAAAACTAGCAGCTTTCGCTTTTGTTTGAAGTCTCCAGGACTCCGTATGCTCAACTTACTATTTATAGTAAGTCAGGAATGGATCGAGAGGGACCTTTACTATTTTTAGTAAGGTGTGTGGTCGTATGCAGTTCCATCAGCTTAGCTCCCAGTAGTCCAAACGGCACATAGAGATAATGAGTATTCATGGAGATATTAATATTTATTTGGTTTAAATAAACATTAATTATTTTAAAAGATTATAAAATTAAGTTATAACTTAACTTAATATTGAGGGTCCAGGTGTCATAAGAAGGGGCCATTTATTTAATTAATTTATGGGTGCTCAACCCAAGGTGGAGACTATGGAGAATTAAATGAAATATTATAATTTCATTTTAAATGTTTAATGATGCTTTTTGGGAGGGGGTCGACCCTCTTTGAAGGCTTATAAATAAGCATTGAGGAAGAAAATTAAAGGGGATTCAATTGAGCATTGGTGTTGATGAGTTTTTTGTTTGAGGAAGCCAAGGATTTATGAATCAGTTGGCCATTGGAGAACGTTAACTCTCCATTGTTGCAGCCATTTGAGATGGTGAAATATCCATTGAATTTGGATTCAGGAAGACTTCGTACGGAGATTCTAGTTGTGCTTAAAGGTAAGGAATTTCATCTAGGATTTGAAGGATTGAAAAGGGATATCTACAGCAAACCTGGAGATTTTTTCTTGGCAGCCATTCTATACCAGATTTTAAATGTTAATTGCTGCTATAGTAATGCGTGAACAGTAACTCTACAATGTTTGAGGTTACTGGTGTAGTTTCTTTTGCAAATTTGGAAGGGTTTCATTGAAGATTGTCAGAGCATATCATCTGCTATTCTAGATTTTTTTTGTATGCACACAGCTGGGCAGTTTTAAGGCACGATTCAGCTTGCAGTCTGACGGTACGGCTTGCTTTTTCAAGCATCTACAGCAGCAAAAATGGCGCACCTTTGGGGAGGGGTGATTTTGCTTAAGAAGGGCATCAAAAATTCTAAATAAATCAAAGAAGGGACACCTACCTAACCTTGTTGCAGCCAGTAGCATCAAATTTGAGGAAAAAGGCTGCATAACTAGTGAGAATCGAACCCCTTTATGATGTGCTTTTTCGCAGAAATTTTATGACAGCCATTGTAATTCCTCTTTCTTTCTGGGTATGCTTGTATTCAGACTTTCCTCTGGAATTGATTAATAAGATACATTAGTTGTGAAGCTGTATTTCATTTTTCTGTCAAAGTATTACATCCTATATCTTGCATTAGGTTCAATATTTGCCAAATTTCAAGAAGCTGAAAAACCCCTAAAAACATAAAAATTTGCAAAACATTAAACAAAGACAAGTCACAAAATCGAGGGCAAGAAGAGTTCTTACATTGGTATCAGAGCCTTAATCCTGCCATCCTGGGGTTGAAGGTTCATATGAGAAGTCACCACAAATATTACACTCACAGTAAAGGAGAATCAGAGGAAGGTTGGCAAAGGGATAATCCATTTGCAGAGGTACCATTGGCAAAGATGGGTGACAGGGCAGAAGAGGGTCCACACAAGAATGAAAGAAGAAACGAGGATAGGGATGATGACAAAGAAGTGAGGGAGACATTGAGGGATTTACGAGTTGGCCAGCAACAGGTAACTGGTGCACTACAGCAGCTCACAGCTACTCTACAACAGTTGAGTTTACCTAGGAGACAACCCAAGATCAGGATGATGACAGGAGTGTAGCAGGGTCACGGAAAGTGCAGAGAGCACCTTCCCGCACTGCAAATAGGCCTACTCGACCCACTTTTCTGAGCGAAAAGAGAGTTGAGGAGAAATTTGAAGAGGTTGAGGAACCAACCTATACTGATGCATTTATGACTGCCCACGATGAGTGGCGGCAATTGACACCAGAAGCACGCGAGCTCATGCATTTTGATTGATTTGTGCAATCGAGGATGGATTACTACAGGTCTCGACAAGGGAATAGGCCTCGGAACCAAAACAGAGATTCAAAGCACGCTACCAACAAGATCACACTACCTTATTTTGATGGTAGTGGCAAGGTAACAGCACAGTCCTGGATCCATAGGTTAGACACTTTCTTGACACTTCGACCTATGTCTGAAGAAGAAGCAATCAAGTTTGCCACGCTACATTTAGAGGGAGCAGCCCATGATTGGTGGTATCAGGGAATGGTGACACTACAGCATGATCATATCACCACTTATCAGGAGTTCGTGGATAGACTGGTTGATCGTTTCAATAAAAAGGATCTAGAAGTTTATTTCAGGGACTTGGCTCAGCTTAGGCAAACTGGCAACCTAGAGAGTTATATCAGTGATTTCCAGAGGTTATCCGTGATGGTGACAAACATATCTGAGAGGAGGCTAGTTGTACTCTTTATGTAGGGCTTATTGGAACCATTACGTGGGTGGATAAAAAAATTTGATCCACCAACACTGCAAGAGGCAATGAGGAAGGCAAGGAGTATGAAGTTCGCAGCCCCAAAAAGCAGGAGTACAGACAAGAATGTACCTTCAACCAGCAATGAGGACACTCAACAAATTGCTGATAAGAAAAAGAAATCAGCAACCATGGTGGATGAGGAGTCACGTGAAGAGTTGAGAAAAAAGAAACTATGCTTCTGGTGTAAGGAACCATATAACAGGGATCATGATTGCCCTTTGAGACCTAAGGGCAAAGAAAATCGTGTGATGTGGGCATTTTATGAGGACTCTGATTCTGAAGATGCGGATCAGCATGTGAATACAGGGGTTGATCAGGATGTGAAGGTATCTGCTGACGGAAATTTGGCTCCTATGGCATTCTTCGCTAATGTTCAAGACGGGGCCACATTCAAATTCAGGGGAACAGTTAGTGGGCAGCATTGTGTTGCTATGCTGGATACTGGAGCAACACATAATTTCATTGTTGAGGGCTTGGTGGCTAGAGTTAGACTTCAGGCTGAGGATTTCGATGGACTCAGAGTTCAAATTGTTGACGGATATACCCTCGCATGCACTAGGCAGGTTACTAATCTCACTTTGATGTTGAACGGCTATGAGCTACATTCTGATTTCTATGTAGTCAACATGGGTGAGATGGATATAGTTTTGGGAATGAAATGGCTCTAGGACTTGGGAGTATTTACCCTCGACGTACCGAAGATGGAGATGTCATTTGAGGTTAATGGACGAAAACATGTGTTGAGGGGAGTTACAGGTGGGAGCTTGCATTCTATCTCTCTTTGTGGAGAGAAGAGTAGGGGGGTAGGGCAAGAGAGGTTTCAGGAGGAGCTAGCGTCCGTGAATGACTCCAGTGGTTCAGAGTTGTATGCTTTAGATCAGCATGGCGGTGTTGTTCAGTTTGTGAACAACCCCTTGTTTGAGGCAGATGTTACATGGACTTATGATAATCCGCTTTTCGGGTTAGATACTGGTTCCACTCTTGACCCAGACTTTGAGACGAGTGTTGATTGTAGTGTTTGGGATCCTTCCAGTGCATCGGGGTTTCAAACAGGGCTTGCAAAGGAGTTTTCTGAGGTATACACAGTGAGGAGTGCGCACAGTTTTACATTTGACCGTCATGTGCATGACCTATTTCAGATGCACGGTTCGGTGGCGCGTGTACTTGATAGCGGTTATGATAGATTGCCTTGCGCAAAGTTAGGAAGCGAATGTTGTCAGTTCTTTGAGTTGCTTCCTTTTGAGATTCATGCTCCTGCTACACCTAATGGTGAGTTTGGATGGGGACAGCAAGTTCAGCCAGTTATTCTGGTGTTAGCATTACAGGTGTTGTTTGAGGATATCAGGGACATTGCACAGTTCTACCCATGGGATCTAAGTGGAAAGATCTTACAGAGGATTTTCTTTTGGCAGCCGAGATTGCTTGGGGACAAGCAATTTCAGGGAGGGCGGATTGTAATGTCCCCTTCTAGTTAACATCAATTGTCAAAGGAGATTAGCCTATATTTTTGGCCCCCGTAGGCTAATGAGGATGGTTAGGGGGTCTTCTGGGGATTGTATCGTCTCCAATGTTCAGAACTAGCAGCTTTGGCTTTCATTTGAAGTCTCTAGGACTCCATATGCTCAACTTACTATTTATAGTAGGTCAGGAATGGATCGAGAGGGACCTTTATTATTTTTAGTAAGGTGTGTGGTCGTATGCAGTTCCATCAGCTTAGCTCCCAGTCCAGATGGCACACAAAGATAATGACTATTCATGGAGATATTAATGTTTATTTGGCTTAAATAAACATTAATTATTTTAAAATATTATAATATTAAGTTATAACTTAACTTAATATTGAGGGTCCAGGCGTCATAAGAAGGGGCCATTTATTTAATTAATTTATGGGCACTCAACCCAAGGTGGAGAATATGGAGAATTAAATGAAATATTATAATTTCATTTTAAATGTTTAATGATGCTTTTTGGGAGGGGGTCGACCCTCTTTGAAGGCTTATAAATAAGCATTGAAGAAGAAAATTAAAGGGGATTCAATTGAGCATTGGTGTTGATGAGTTTTTTGTCTGAGAGAGGAAGCCAAGGGTTTTTGAATCAGTTGGCCATTCAAGAACGTTAACTCTCCATTGTTGCAGCCATTTGAGGTGGTGAAATATCCAATAAATTTGGCATTCAGGAGGACTTCGTACGGAGGTTCTATTTGTGCTTAAAGGTAAGGAATTTCATCTAGGGTTTGAAGGATTGGAAGGGGATATCTATAGCAGACCTAGAGATTTTTTCTTGGCAGCCATTCTATACCAGATTTTAAATGTTAATTGCTGCTACAGTAACACGTGAACAATAACTCTACAGTGTTTGAGCTTACTGGTGTAGTTCCTTTTGCAAGTTTGGAAGGGTTTCATTGAAGATTGTCAAAGCATATCATCTGCTGCTCTAGATTTTTGTTGTATGCACACAGCTGGGCAGTTTTGAGGCACGATTCAGCTTGCAGTCTGAGGGTACGGCTTGCTTTTTCAAACATTTACAGCAGCAAAATGACGCACCTTTGAGGAGGGGCGATTTTGCTTAAGAAGGGCATCAAAAATTCTGAATAAATCAAAGAAGGGACACCTAACCTTGTTGCAGCCAGCAGCATCAAATTTGAGGAAAAAGGCTGCATAACCAGTGAGAATCGAACCCCTTTATGATGTGCTTTTTCGCAGAAATTTTATGACAGCCATTGTAATTCCTCTTTCTTTCCGGGTATGCTTGTATTCAGACTTTCCTCTGGAGTTGATTAATAAGATACATTGGTTGTGAAGCTATATTTCATTTTTCTGTCAAAGTATTACATTCTATATCTTGCATTCTGCTCATTATTTGCCAAATTTCAAAAAGCTGAAAAACCCCTGAAAACATAAAAATTTGCAAAACATTAAACAAAGGGCAAGAAGAGTTCTTACACTCTGAGTGGACCCTAACAAAGAAATGCTCAAAGCTGTTACAAAAGAGGAATGTAGATTAAAGAATATTGCAATCTTTTTAGCCTGTATGGAAATTGAAAATCTTCCATCCAAAAAAAAATTTGATGATTGGTTCCTTAATGTTTGAGGTAAGAAATTAGGAATTTATATTTCATTTTGCAAAATGATACAAAAGGGCTTGTTTTTTTTTTTTCTTTAATAAAGTGTAACATGCAAAAGGGTCTTGAGTAAAGATTTCTGGAATATAAGAAAATCTATATTTAAAATTGTGCCTTGGTCTCTAGAGGAATTTCATGACAAAATTCTTGCTTTTTATGTCCCCAGATAGGTGACTGTTAAAAATGTTCCATCTGAATTGTGGACTTTTTTGCCTCAATTGCTTAAACCTATTGGGAAGGTGTTACAGGTGAAGGAAACTAAGATTGCCTTGCCTTTCATAAATGCAATCGTCCACTCCTTAAATAATGAAATGTGAATTTTTTAAGTAATTGAATTTCAGTTGGAACTTGGGAAATTACTTGTACAAATGTGAAATTGTATGTCTAGGGGGTTTGAATGTATGTTTCCTTTGCAAAAAGATGAGCATCAAAAGAAAGACTACCCTGTAATTGCTAATTTATCAAAGAATAATAAGACGGCTTTTAAAAAAGTGAATAATGAAAATAATAGAGCCATATGAACACTAAGGAGGTCCTTTTTAACAACGTCCAAGATGAAGACTCGATTATGGTTAATAGGGAAGAAAGCACAGAGGATAGGTTCTAGCAAGACTTATTAATATTGATTTTGTTAATAATGGTCTGAACATTGAAAGCCATTCTAACATGAGTAAAAGATTTATGCCCTTGGGTCCAAAAAAGAACCCCAAAGCAATCCCAAAAAGAAGAATGCTCAAGAACTTATTTTAGATAAATTAAAAGAAAATATTCTTGGAAATAAATTAGCTCAAGCCTCCAAAACCCAAAATTTCCCTAATGCTGCTAACGCATTAGATTCTGAGGGTATAACAAAAATGAGAATACATAGTGGAGTTGAACAGGAAACTCAAAATATTAATAAGGAATTTTTAAATCCTCTATTTCTGAAGGATTTGATGGAGCATTATATTGTCTTGAAGATTAACAAAGAGGATAATAAAAATGTTTTGATAGATTGTATAAGAATCAGAGATCTCTCAATGACATCCCATGACCATCCCAGGTACAGCCAGCCATCCCCTTGCAGTTACACTCTTTTTTTTTAAAAGGCCCAAAATAATTATTTTGTGGTTCTTTTGTGGGACCCCACGCCACTCTCAGCCCTAAATGAGAAATTTTGGTGTACAAAACAACAAATTTTCAAGCTACTTCATAGTGTATGACAGTCGCATGTTGTTAGGATTGACTTTCCAAGAGTTGAAAGCAGTTTCCAACAATTTCAGTTGGCAAAATAGTAGGATTTTCAAAATAAAATCAAGCAAAACAATACCTAGGATTGCAAGCTCTATTTGTACCTCTCAAGATGGTGTTTCAGTCCCAATTAGTGATTTTCTATCACTGAAAACAATATTTTTTTGTTGTTTTTGCAGTCACAAAACTGTAGGTTTGCAACATATAATAGCAAAGATTTCAGTTTTATTGAGAGCCATCTTTTCAAACTCAATACAAAGTCAAGAACTTGTTCTCACTTGTGCCAACCACTACAATCCCCAGACAGGGGAGATAGGCTCATTGATTGCACAAGTTCATCGCAAGCTCAAGGATAGCAGCATAATTTCTATGTTTTTGTCGTTTTCTAGTGGGAACTTGCAGCCTTTGGGCATTTTCTTGTAAATGTTATATATTAAGGATCATAATGCAGATGATGAATGCCTTGAAAATAGTATCACATGAATATTTGAAATTTTCCCTTTTATTTTAATAGCCATCCCCTTTGCCACCCCCTAAAATTGCCTCCATAAAATCTGTCCCCAAAGTGCATTCCCTTGTCCCCTGCCATCCCCATCCTGGAAACTCAGTGGAACATAGCTGTGACCCTATTGTATGACCACCTATAGCCAAAAATTTAAAGACGTACATTTAATTGAGATCACTCCATCAACACTTAAAAGTAAATATGTATCAGATTCTCTTAGAGCTAAACTGGCATCAGTAACAGTTAAAAAACAGTTCATTTGGTCGAAGTCAACATCTATCCTATCTAAGTTCACTATAGTTTAAAAGAACATACCTTGTTCAGCAGGAAAACTGCATATGCTGATCTGGTGGGTTCTTGGCCTTCTGAAAATAGTGGAAATTCAACAACATGCTTCTGTAAAAAATCCATCCCTAAAGTTTCCTCCTGTTCATTTATTGACGGCTCTACCGGAGATGCATAATCTCGAATATATGAACGTGAACCTCCTAACCTCAATGGATATCGAAGAGGGATATCTAAATATGATGCAATCAATTTAATAATCTGCAAAGCCCCCAATTATAACAATAAATCAAAAATAACTAGACTCCATGACAATTCAATGAGAATTTCCACAATCTGCAAAAACTCAAATACAAAGATTGTAATATGAAGAGATTTTAATATCAATTTCTCTCACATGGGCAACATATCCAAGAGCTGTTGCAGAGCTTTGAAATTCTTGCTTATCATTGAAGAAGCCCAGCTTTTTTAGTGGTCCAAACAACTGCAAGCCTGCAATGGTCAGGGATTCTACAGGTGAATCAGTGCAGGTTGAGACTGAAGGAGATCCAGAACGTTCACCTGAAACAACAAGCAATCTAAGTTATAAACACAATCTATGTGTTGAACAATGACATTCCTGGTTGAGACTGTTGCAGAATCTAAATAAGAGTCAACATGACAACCTGACTTAGGTTCTTCACATCGAGCTATGGGGTAAAGAGATGAAACTTGGGTAACCATTAACTGCTGCCTTGCCAATAGCATTTTCTTCAAATGCCAAAGATGACCATTACCCCCTTCTGCCAGCAATTTGTTAGCTTCCTGTACATTACAACCAAAATAATCAGTTACCAAGACCTGCAAGATTTAAAATAGTATTATAATGCTCCTCAAATGGTATAACAATTAACTAAAATGCTGTGCTATATTATTTTGTAAAGGCGCAATCTGGGATACTCCAATCCTTGTGGCATAGAAGAACCGATACTATATTCTTTTCTGATGTTATTTCATATACATTAATCCAAGTGATAATTCATAAAAAATTATGGCTCCAGGAAAAACTAAATGAATGTCCTGTTAAATTTAAGGAGTGAATGTCCTGTGGGCCATGATCTAGAAGTGAGATTGAGCAATTTGCATGATTACAGCCTACTTCCAAACTCCCATGGATGCACCCTATGTTCTTAATGTGTATTACTCCAGATGAATTTTGGAAAATATATACCCCTCAGACATACAATTCCAGTCAGTATTAGTTGCACACTCGACATAATCAATTTGTTTCCCTTCATTAGTCGCTAACACTCAAACTTATTATACATTAAATATGATTGCATGTGAGTGTTAGCAATTTGCTGCACTAAAAAAAATTTAAAAACAATTAGGAACTTTTCCTGTGTAAAAGTTCAAATCTCACTCATAATGGCTATCCAATCCTGACATCAAGAGATTTTCATAGACAATGTGTTCTATACCTCTTTCCATTTCAGAACTGTTTGAGTGGATCAATGTCACCCTCATGTTTGTAATCTGAAACTTCAAGTTCCATTGAAGAATATTTAGAGGTATGTTCAATACATTTGGTCATTATAAGTTGCTCACTTTCAGATATTGATTTGTTTCTCCCCTTGTTTGTACTTAGTTTCTTCGCCTGTTAAGTGGGCATTACTACACACCATAGTAGCCGGGAGACGCTTCTCCCACCCCCTAAGATGTATCTCGGAGACAAAGACGCGTCTTCGACACCGCACCAGTACCCTGAGACGTCTTCATAAAACTTCCTAAAAGTCTCCCGCCGTCTCCCAAGTCTCCGGTTTTAAAAAATGGCGTCTCCCGTGAAGTCTCCCGCATCTCTCGTGAAGTCTCTCGCATTTTAAAAGGCAACTATAAAGCAAAATACCTAAAACGTGATTTTTAAAAGTCAGAGGCATCATTTAGCACACAACTGGAGGAGACTAGAGAGGGCGACGGCGCTGAAGAGTGAAGACTGAAGTGTAAAAGTGAACCGGTAAGTAATATCAGTTACAAAATTTTTAATTTTTCTATTTGTTGTGGTCATACTCTGTCTCCAACTCTCCCGTGCTTGGTGAATGAGAAATGTCGACTTGATATTTTGTGCACGTTATTATAGTGCAAGGTTGCGCTATTTAAATTTTTCATTTTTAAGATTGATTTATTTAGCATAACCAGTAATCTCGACAAGAGCATTGCCCCTGTTTAAAATCGTGGAATACCATATTCCACGATTTTAAACAGGGGCAATGCTCTTGTCAAGATTACTGGTGATGCTAGCAGCTAAATAAAATAATTAGAAAAATTTTTAAATAGGCTTGCACAGGGGCAAGCCTCTTGTGGAGATTACTGGTGATGCTAGCAGCTAATTAAAACAATCAAAAAAAATTTAAAATAGGCTTGCACTATAATAATGTGCAATATACATTATAAATTTATACCGCCCTTGTGGAGATTACTAGTGATGTTAAATAAAACAATATGAAAAATTAAAATAGGCTTGCACTATAATAAAGTGACATGTGCAATACGCTGTTGTCTTCATCTGCCGACTGCCAATCAAATTTCTCCAACTTTTCATTGATTTCCCGTGTCTATGGATGTGATATGTCTCATAATTTCCTCAGAGACATGTTTTTCTATGTTTCCTTTTTCATAACTTTAGCTACAACCATTAAATGGTGGAGCCATTTATTTTTAAATTTTTCTTTCTATAGTTGTGTCTAAACTCTAATCATAATGTCTTTTTGCTTTTTTTTTGTGTAGAGTTTGAATCATTGAATCAAGAATGTCAAGTGGGGGAAACAAACAAGGCTTGTATCCGTTGTGGAAGTATGTTGATCGTGTTCCGAGGCCGAAGCGTTTAGGTGGAACAGCCACGATCTCATGTAAATTATGTCCAATGTCATGGCAAGGTACTTACACGAGGGTGAGGGCTCATTTCCTTCACATACCTGGAAAAGGTGTTGATCCTTGTATAAATGAGGTGGAACGATATGAGACTGTGAGGGATCAAGAAAGGGTTGATGGTAAAGTTTCTAATATGAGCTCTCACACTTCAACAACAGGGGTAACTTCTACAAATCAAAATCAAAATAGAGAGACAGAGGTGGATGTGTCTTCAAGAGATGTAGTAGCAAAAAGTTCTCACAAGAGACCACACATTGGTAGCTCAAACTCCATTGGTAGATTATTTGATGTGCAAGGTTGAGAAGCGGTTGATGCAGCAAATGCATGCTTCTTTTATGCCAATGGAATACCTTTTAATGTTGCTCAGTCACCTTTCTATACAAAGATGGTCCAAGCAATCAGCAATGCACCAGCTAGATATAAACCACCTATGTATGAAAAGTTTCGCACTACTCTAATTGATATCGAAAAAAATCGATTAGAGCAACAAACTACACCATTGAAAAGAGTGTGGGCTTCAGAAGGATGCAGCATTGTGGTGGATGGGTGGACGGATACTAGAAACCGTCCACTACTTAATATCATGGTAACATGCAGCAAAGGGCTTTATTTTTTGAAAGCATTAGATTGTTCAGGGCAAGAAAAAAATGCAAAGTTTCTTTTTAACCAGCTATGTGATGGCATTGAGGAGGTAGGGGCATCACATGTAGTCCAAATTGTTACAGATGTTGCCCCTATTTGTAAGGTAGCAGACATGTTGGTGCAAAAGAAATACAAGCATATATTTTGGACACCATGTTGTGTGCATTCTTTGAATAATGCACTCAAATATATTGGCAAATTTGAGTGGGTTTCAGCTCTCATAGAAAGGGGCAGAAAAATTCAAATGTTCACATGTAACCATCACCGAACACAAGCTATTTATCGAAAATTTGCCAAGGTGGAGCTTCTCAAACCAGCTGATACAAGGTTTGCTTCTTATTTTATTCTTCTTCACCAACTTTTTGAAGTGAGGTGCTTTGTGTTCCACGGTAGTTAGTGATGCATGGGCAGCTTGGAGGCAATCTACATCAAATGATGCAATTGAGGTGAGAGGTATGGTCCTTGATGATCGTTTTTGGGTTGATGTTAAATTTGTTGTGGACTTTATTCAGCCCATATGTGAGGTGATCAAATTTGCAGATTCAGACAAGCCATGTTTGGGGGAAATTTATGAAGAAATAGATTCCATGTGTGAAAAAATTAAGAAAATAACAGATGCAAAAGATCCTTCACTATATCCTTTGATAGAAGAAAAGCTACATGGAAGATGGAACATACTTAACACACCTCTCCATTATGTTGCCTATGTCATAAATCCTAAATGGCATAATATACAAGAGACTAATAGGTGAGGAAGCATCAATTATGAAGAGTCAATGGAATAAGTTTTCACATGGGCATGGTGATTTTTCTTCTGTGGAAGCTTTATATGATATGCGAGCAAAAAAAGACCCTATAGAGTGGTGGTGGAACCATGGAGGTGAAACACCTAAATTGCAATCATTGCAATAAGATTACTCTCACAAGTAGCTAGCTCTTCATCTTGTGAGAGAAATTGGAGTACTTATGGTTTTATTCATTCACTAAAGAGGAACCGATTGGGGTCAAAGAAAACAAAGATCCTGGTGTAAATTCATAGCTCACTTTGCCTTCTCTCTCGTGTAGATCTTGCATACAATGAGGGTCCTTCAGCAAAATGGGACCAAATTGCACCTGATGGAGATGTTGCAGCCATAGTGGATGAAGTGGTTGAACCAGATGGACTCACTAATTTACCCCCAATTCAACTACCAGCAAAGGAACCTAAGTTAGAGAGTGATGAGTATTTTGAGAGCATCATAGCTGAGGAATTTACCCCCAATTCAACTACCAGCAAAGGAACCTAAGTTAGAGAGTGATGAGTATTTCGAGAGCATCATAGCTGAGGACTTTGACATGGATGATGTGGTGTAGATGATATGAGATATTAGATAGATTTCTGATTTTTGTCTTTTGTTTGCATATCAGCCAATCAAACTATCAATATTTCTGAATTTCAATATGTAATCAAATATGTAATGTCAAATGTGAACTATGATTATGAAATTTGAAGTATGAACTCTTTGACTCTTTGTCACAATGTGACAATGACATTTGGATTTGATTTTTGTGTATTTAAAGTTAATGTTCATTCTTAAATTTTACTACTACTATTGTTTTGAAAGTTCAATGTCATCATATTTTCAGATTTTCTATAAATTATTAATTTTTATATTAAAAAAAAAAATGGCGTCTCCAAGTACCCCTGTCTCCTATTTTCAAAAAAATGTCGTACCAGTACCGCTACCTGTACCAATACCAATACCAGTCTCCTGGCAACTATACTGCACACAGATTCCATCTTCCAACTTCTGTTTTAAATGTTTTATCCAAGTCAAGTCTATTCAATAGTACTTGTGAATCTTAAGACATGCACACTTCAATATCTGAAGCTTTTATCAGAGCTGAAGATGGTACAAGTTCTTCATGTTTCAGAAGATAACAGCACAAAAAACTAGATCTGGCTCTCATCAAAAGTCAGGATAACAGCACAAGAAACTAGATCTGGCTATCATCAAAAGTCAGAAATATCACAGTTCAGATATGTTCAGATTTAAACTGTTAAAGGTGATGAGTCATGCCAATGCATGCAGAAACAGGTGTATGAAAATGTATGGATACATCGTCACACAATCCAAAGGTGAAAAAATGTAAGGGATTATTATATCTATGGGCTTATATCAAGTAACATATATAAGCCTATATTATACATGAGCATAATTCAAAGAAGGCCCTATTTTGAATTAAACTCAAAGTTGTAAGTAAGATCCAAGCAATCAAAGAAGTGTTAACTATAAGTGGAATGAAAGAATTCATGGTAGCATTTCATTTACACTGTAGTTAGTGCATAATGACTATTATTATATTTTGATAATATGGGTTATCCAACTATGTATTAATTATTTTTCAGCTTTAGGTAGTTATAAGCATCAGTTGGTCAATGGTTCTGTTCCTCTTGGCAATCGTCAAGTATTTTAAATAGATTGTGTATCATCAACGAAAGGAGTATGATCTAGTTGGATCAACTCTAATCCTTAGTTGACCATCTTTGGTCCTCTTTTGTAGTAATTCCATGTGTGAATAAAGATATATTTTACTCCTATATCTAGTATGCTTTGTCAATTCTATTAATTTATCTATTCCTTTTATCAGACAAAGCAATAAACACTTGGTGTCATTGCCTTAAAAGAAATTGGGTCCAATAGAAGAGATTCATGCCCTTAGACCCCAATAAAGGCAAGAAGAGACCACAAGGTGGTCAAGACCAAGCGATCTTTAAGGATCGTAGAGCAAAGGGAATGAAGAAGATTACAAAAAACACTTGAGAAAAATATAGTTGTACGATTCCCAAGTTGGAGCCCTTCCTGAGAATGAAGTAAAAATCGAAGCATAAGTCGGAATCGTAGTTGAGAAGAGGAAAAGATTCCATGACAAGCAAATACACAAAGGTAGAGTGGAAAGAAATAGCAAGGCACTTACCGCTTCTTGACGAAGCATACGTGGACCTTGCCAATCAAGAAAATAATCATTAGTACAATCACCACCAAAGGAAGAAGTGGGGGAAGAAGAGTTCAGAAATTCGTTGTCGGAAACATACAAAAGCAACATTTGACACATTCAAGAACTACTACTTATGAAAGAGCCAATAGTGGAAGGATTTGAGCCTCAAACTCTAGGACAAAGGGAGGACAGAAAAGATTCTAGGTGCAACCCGAGCATGCAAAACAATAAGACAAGATGATTAGAGGATTCATACGAGGCTGAGAATGCAAGAGAAGCATGTTACACCCCGTTGTGTATTTACCTAGTTACTTTTACCTAGCTAGATGAAATACTTGCATATGTGTGTGTGTTTGTAAACTTTGATGAAAATAAAAATGAATGTACTTTATTTGTATGAATTATTGGAAATAGAATGAATAAATGGTTGATTCAATTGGATGATATATATATATGTCTTAATTGTTAGTGTTTCATAGATCAGATTAAATAACTGAAAGCACTTAGAAAATTGCAACACATAAGACAATAAACACAGCAAGATACCCTGGGAAAACCCTCCTCTTGAGGGAGAAAAACCCAGCAGATATTTCTCTTTTATAATGCAAGAATAAGAGCAGAAATCTTTTTACAACTCAGGCCCAACACATAGGCGAATTTGATACAATGAATAATAGCACCTCTCCTAGATGCAAAGATACAAATAAATATGATTCTCCTTGAAATCGGCCTGCTGCTCTGCTGCTGAAGTGCAAATTATGCTGATAGAACTTGATGATCTTCAAATGAGCAAGGCGACCTTGTATATATACAAAATAAGATGTCTTCTCAAGTAGGTCGTCCCTTCAAGGAGAATAATTATTTTACAATAAATGCCAAGGGTAGGTCGGCCCAAATATTAAATGAACATTCATATTCTCAATGAGGGTCGGCCCTAACTGAGTTTGTATTTAAACTTTTGTGAAGCGCCCCCTTCACACAAATATTAATGATCTCAATATCAAATTAAATAGCCGATAGTCTATTATTTAATTTGGTTTAATCTCAAGTTGTGTAGGCTAGAAGAAGTAGCCTGAAGCTGCTAATAACATCAACATTAATTCTGACTATAGGATATATACTGCAAATGATTGTTTTGTGACCAATTGACTACCTTTGCAAATGTGCCAAGTTGGTTGCAGGTACAGGTTCACGCCTCTGAAAAGGAGAAGTATCACTCAAGAGAAGAGTTTTGGTTTGGAAACCCTTAATGAATCTAACTAAGCTTTCGCACACTCACTTTTAGATTGGTCAAGTCATGTCAATAAGTTTTGGGAAAAAGGTAAGATACCTTGGTTTAATTGAGTAGGAGAGGGTTTGTTTTGTTTTTGAGATCATGCTTGAATTAAGTGTTGAGTTTCTTGTATTTATGAGTACTTCTTTAAGAGTACAATCAACGGGAAATATACATAGGATGTATATAAACATACATTTATGCATGTCTACGATGAACTCATACACATGAGTAAAGACGTACATAAGTATACATAGATAGATGTATCTACGCATGCTTATGGACAGATTACCCATATGCATGAGAACATCGAATGTATAAAGCGACATGTACATATATATGTATAATAGTATATATATATATTGTGTATATATGTCAATCAATATTATTGTTTTTATGTATGTTTGAAGGTAATGTTATATATATATATACAATGAATATATATGTATGTGTATATATATATTAGTATACTTGTATGTTTGACATAAGGCAATGCCCATACAGATATATTAATATATATATATATATATATATACATGTACGATATTGATCTAGCTAGTAATGGATATAAGTTAATGCATTCGAATATCGAATGATGTATGTTATTATCGTATGAGTTGATATATATATACACACACACACACATATATATAATAACAAATTAAGTTATTTATATATATATAAACACACACACACACATATATATATAATGCTCGAATAAGCGTTGATGTTTTAAATGCCAAGCGCATACTATACAGACTATAGTATATAGTGCACATCTTATTTAATGTTTGGCGCAGCAATAAAGAACGTGCACTAAAAGGCAGCGCTATACACATTTATCATGAATTACCATGCTTTGCAATGAAACGCAACATAATAGAGGGTGTGTGGGAAAAGATATAAGACATAGTCAAGAGTATTGAAAGCTATTTGAAATGCATTTAAAAGCTTTGACTTGGTCTTAAATCTACAAACACCAACAGCATGTAAGAAGTTTATGTGATGCCAAATTATTAATGGCTGCATTAATTTAGAAGTTTATTTTATTAGCTCTAGCCGGCGATGGAAAACAAATTAAATTGGAGAATAAGTCAAGTAGAAGCTGGCTTGGATTAAGTCAACTTGTTTGATTATTTATCTTGCATATCTAAGATGCATTCTTGTTGTCTATGAATGAAGCGACCTGCTGTTCTGTTTGGCTGAGTCTTAAGTTAGAAATTTGCCACCTTTTATTTACCATGCTGAGTTGAATCGATAAGCTGAGAAGTGTCGATTCATTTACCTTGTTTCTAGCCTGTACATGCTGTTTTTTGTGTATATATAGAGGCATTATTTACCTCAAAGGGGCACCTATCTGCAATCTGCTATTATTTTATGAGAGTTACTCTGTTTTTTCTGAGTTTTGTGAGAGAGTTAGAAAGTGAATTTGCAAGAAATTTAGTAAGAGAGTTTGTGAGGAAATTTGGGAAGAGTAGAAATGTTTTGTTGCCGAGCTGCAAGCTGATTTGAGGAGGCTAGGATTTGGAAACCAGCTAGATCAACTTGGAGCTTTATACTTACAGGCATGTTGAATCTTGCTCTCTTATGATTGTTTGATTTTGGAAAGATTATATATTGCTTGTTTGTTGTTTGGGAAAGTAATATGTTTTTAGGGAAAGATTGTTTCCAACCTTTGTGAAACTGGAAGTCACTTGTTGTTTATAGTTTGGATTCTCCATTGTTCGAGTGTTTGTACATACTCCATATTAAGGAGTGGGTGTATATAAATACATATACATAGTATTAAGAACTCTAATAGAGCGAAGTCAATATAGCTAAAGCTAGTTTTGAATTGGTAGATTATGGGAACAAATGTTAAACCTATTAGAGGGGTCTTAGTGAATTTAGTGTATATAGGTTGTTCTTGGAATTAAAGATTATCCACAAGAAGGAATTGCCTATGCATAGAATATGATTGGTCTTGACAAATCGAATTAGAATGGTGGGTGAGCATGTGACACCCACTTGAAGTACAGGGTGATGAATACTTTGGCCAAAATGGTGTAATTCGCCACTGGTTACACTGTCAGTTCATTGTGTTATATTTTAAGCATGCTAGTCCGAGATTGTCATACACGTAGAATATAGATAAGTTGTATGGTAAAGTCCTAGTTATGTAGGACACAACACCAGCTCAAGAATGGCTAGTATTTTGTGGTTACCATACCAAAGCTCTTCGTCGAAGGGAAGGGCCATCTTACCATATGTGGTAGATGTGTGGGGGACCGCAGTTAGTCAGAGGATGGCGGAAAAGCGCTTGAGTAATGCTTCTCTTCTCAGTCGGCGAGCCAAGATTTGAAAGGGGATTTCTTGGATCAATTGTATTTCTAGTGCCAATGAAGCTCAGATGAGCTATGTATGTTCTTGTATCTATTTCTGTGAAAGATGGAAAATGTATTTTGTATCTAGATTATGAAATCATTTCTTTGGAAATATTGTACATTTAGTTGAATGAAATGAGAAGGACAATTATTTGCTATCATATGTGCATTTTATCTTGTTTTGAAAAGAAAAAAATTTATCATTATGTGTTTAGCCATTAGATTAAATTCACATGTGGTAAAACATAGGAAAATTACTATGTAGAGCAAGGGGCATATTACAAAGCATTGGAACGTACAAATCAAAACTCCCCAACCAAGTTCCAATCACAAAGGTTGCATCAAGGAAGAAAGATGGCGACTTCCTCAACAAGTCCAAACATGGAGATGCAAAAACTCCCAAAATTCACAGGCAACAAACTAGAGGATAATGTACGACATTGTAACATGTGCGAAACAATATGGATAGCCAATGGCCAAGATGATAGATCCTACTAGCTAAGATCATTTTTAGCGACCTTGAGGGGCATAGCGATAGATTGGTACACAAACCTTGAAGCAGCCTCCAAAGTTACATGGGACTTGTTAAGGAAAGGATTTGAAAAAGAATTCAAACTTCTCTGAGATGACAATGAGATTGTAGCAGTAATCTACAACACAAAGCAAGGGAAGCATGAAAACGTGGGAGCTTACAATAATAGGGTCAAAGAACTATTGGTATAATTGGAAACAAAACCGACTAATGGTCAAAAAAAGCAGTGGTTCATTGAAGGTCTACTTCCATTATTAAGAAAAAAGATGAAGGTAGTACCACCCTCTTCCTATTCAAAAGCCTACAATCGAACATAGAAAGTGAAGATTAAATGTCCTCACTCAGTAAAAGAAAACAAGAGTAAGATGGAAGTTCAAATGACAATAGTGGCAATGAATTGGGAACGATACAAGCACTCTGGAGGAGCATGCTTCAAATAATGAAAGAATTGATGGCAAAGAAAGAAACCAACAAAGAAACTAACGAACTATGGTGTATTGAATGCAAAACTAAAGGGAACACAAAAGGTAACCATCCTAGAAAGATGTTTTATGATATTTGCCAAGTTATGGGCCATTCAATAAAGAAGTGCCCATACAATTTGAAGACCAAGAGTACATAAGTATTCTTCACACAAGGAGAGCAATCCACTCCATTAAAGCCACATAATGCATCTCCAAGCAATTATTGAAATCAAAGAGGACAAAATCAAATCTAGTACGACTCCAAAGGACATCCGACCATCCAATGTTGATAGTGTAATGAATGGGAACACTTTGTGAGAGACTTCCAGAACAAGCAAGAGAAATTGCAACTATTGTGCAAATGGTGTGGACCTAGGAGACCATGAAGACATTAGATGTTTGAAGCAAAAGGCCAATGCTAACATGATTGATATAAAGCATAATGAAGTATTGACCATTACGCATGTCCAAGCAAAGAAGACTATGTACTTGAACTCAAATACAAAAAAAGAAAGGCTTCGTGAAGCAAAGGCCGAAGTGGAGAATGTTATGGCAACAAATGACACCACTCAAATGCAAATGCACCTAAGGTGACAAATCAATTACAATCCAAGAAAAATATTGCACGGCAAGTACTTCAAGCTACTGTACCAATTACAGTAGTAGATTTATTCCAAAATATTCCTAAAATTCGAAATGTTATGACTAACATTGTATCAAGGGAGAATGAGATGGTGCATGCTACAACGCAATTGGACTTTAGCGAGAATGAAGATCCAATAACTGAAACTCCATTGTCAAGTGACCAAGTGATCGATCTAATATTACAATTAACATGGCAAAGAAACCAACGATGGTGAATATGGAGATCCTTGGAAGGAACCTCACCAATACAATTGTTGATGGTGGATCTAGAGTGAACATACTTCTAAGAGACACTTGGACAAGTTTGGGCAAGCTGACCATTTGACCCCCAACTTTTCAACTGGTGGGTGCAGATCAACAAGCTATTAAGGTACTTGGCATTAATGGGACAAAAGGTAATTATTGGAACCCAAGCATTTTTGTTGAAATTTGGGGTCATCTCATTAAGAAAGCGTACATCCATTGAAAACAAGGGTCAAAAGTATGTAATTGATTTAAAGAACCAATCCATACATGAGGAAGTAGCGTCCTTTGATTCGTCGGATTTGAACTTTGAAGAAGAATGGCCAAAGAAGCATGATCCAAGTCCGATAGAGCCAAATGACGAAGGAATGTTTGGAGGATGAAACAAATTCTCTCCGCAGCCTATTTCACAAGCAAATGGTGGACTATGAGGTATTTTCGTCGACTTGTAATATTCTCAAAGATATGACTCTCAGTGAAGACCAACTGATGAAAAATGATTTTCAAAAGTTGGATAGTTTGAATGCAGGACGTAGTCCATGGTTCGCAAAAGACGACTGTTGCAGCAGAGCTATCCGACTTTGCAAAAGAAAGCAAAATTACTACTAGTACATCTCAAAGTACTAAGAGAAAAATATTTAACCTAGAGCATACAAATATTGGTCAAGTCAAATCAACTTCACAAAAAACTTACAAAACAAGAAAAAGAAAATTAGAAAATAAGGAAAGATTGGAACGAAAAAGGAGAAAATAATATATTGAAAATTTAAATTCAGCAATTGAAGGAGAAAATAATGAAAGGCTCAACTACACTAAAAAGTTGTAATGTCCCCTTTTCCTAGGTAGTGGTCAGATGCAATGGTTAGTCTACCAACTGGTCCCCATAGACTAACAGGGTGTTCAGGGGACCCTTTCGAGAGTGATCTTTGGTTCTTCACCAGGCCTTTCGGTGTTTATTTCAATACTATTCAGCTCAGTGTCCCAACTTATTTGTGGTGTGCCTTCCAGAGGCCATTTTGGACACTTTGATGCACACTTACTATTTTTAGTAAGTCACTTGGATGTGTTGCTCATACTTACTATTAAAAGTAACTCATGGGTATACTCAGCTGGCAGAGTTACTACTTTTGGCATGATGGCGTAATTACATCCTGGAGTTATTTTGGTTAATATTGGTCCTATGCATTTAATATTAATAACATTAAATAATAAAGTTAAATTAAATAATTTAACTTTATGCGTTATTAAATATATTAAAAGGGGACTTAATATTTAAAAGAATATAAGTGATTTTAACGTGCACTTTATAATTTGAAGTTAAGTGCCAATTTTAAAAGGAGATATAAGTGACTTTTTAAAGGGATGTTATTTTATTAAGTTGTCCATCAAAATTAAAAAAGTGAAAGGTGGGAAATTAAAAGTAAATTAAATGAAATGAAATGAAAATGCAAATTGAGCATGGAAATATAAAAGGGCAATGAAAACTCATTTTGTACATTCATTGTTGAAATAGGTTTATTTTGATAAGGGTTTTGTTGAAGTCTAGAGAGTCTGAAAATCTCAAGCTTTTTGAGGACAAAATCCCACATGAAGATCAGCTCGGTACAGGAGTGAGAGATCTCCCAAGCCAGATTGCAAACAACTTCATTCAGAGGTTGTGCTTATACTATCAACAATTTACAAGAAAGAATCCAATTTTCAGGGTTTGATGATTTGACAGGAAATTGAAGAGATATTGATTGTATCTGAAGGATTTACTTGCTGTTGTAAAAGTTAATCCTTTCTGGATTGGACACTAGGGTTATTATTCAAATTCAGGAGCAATTGTATTGAAGACTTGGGACGCCATTCATCTACATTCTCAGGGGTTATTAGTGGCTGTTCTAGTGTTGGACATTGGTAATAAGGTCCCTGTGCATTATATAATCGACCATAGGCACTCTTTGAAGGCGTGGGCATCAAGCAATCTTGCACACAGTCCTCTGTGACATTACTCGGCTCATTCTATGGTAAGGAGAAGCCATGTAAAGCAATTCTTGAGGCAGTCGCACAGTTCTGGGAGGTTCTGGGCAACCTACAGGCAGCCACTAGTCCATATCAGCCTTGGCGACTTCACATATCAGACTGGATATCTATTTCTGCTGCTGTTACAGTCAGAACAGCAATGTCATTAGCAGGTTCCTAACTGTTTCTGGGTCGTTATATTTGTTGCCATTAAATCTGAGCATTGTAAGCTTTGGTATTCACTGTATTCGCTAGTCTGGGCACTGTAGGATGTTATCTCTGTTGTCATTGATGCTCAGAAAACGTGTTTGAAGCTGATCAGAAATATTAGATAGCTTACTTTGCATACAGCTGGTCATTTTGTAATCTTACTGTTTCTGGGTCGTTATATTTGTTACCATTAAATCTGAGCATTGTAAGCTTTGGTATTCACTGTATTCGCTAGTCTGGGCACTGTAGGATGTTATCTCTGTTGTCATTGATGCTCAGAAAACGCGTTTGAAGCTGATCAGAAATATTAGATAGCTTACTTTGCATACAGCTGGTCATTTTGTAATCTTTCAAGGCTGATGTTAATTTCTGAGTATGCATATATTGTAAATCAAACATTTTGATCAGTAGAATATCATGGTATTGGTCCTCAAACATGTATTGTGCTGCAAAAGAAATATTTCTTGTTTTCAACTATATCATGCAATAAGTTTGATAAAATAGAATATCTATCAAACTTGGGAAAAAATCACAATAGAGATTGTTCCATTTGGGGTGCGAAATTACAAAAGCCCAACCACATTGTATGAACTAATAAAAAGCCCGACTATATCGTACAGCCTATAAAGCATGTTGTAAAGCTAATGCAAAAGAAAAATTATATTGTACAGTGATCCTTCTCATGTGACATTGTACAGTGACGACTTGGCATTGTACAATAGCGACTTGACGTTGACTACAACATACAGCTGCAACAACCCTTTGTCTATACCGTATAATGGCGTTTCCCTTTCTCTACACCATAGGACCCTTGCAATCTTCTATATTGTACAACCTCTTCCATTTTCTACATTGTACAGCCTTGGTTATTTTCTACACCATACGGTCTTTGTTATCTTCTTTCCACACATGGCAACATCCTAGCATCATATAGTGCTCTTTTTGCAACCGTCGACAACCTTCCTCCGTTTGCATTGTACAGTGAACAAACAGCTTGTAGTCTTCCCCTTCTACTTCCATCGTACAACTAAATTATACAATGAACAGACAACTTGTCGCCTTCCCCTTTTGCTTCCACTATACAGCTTTGTTAGTTTTTCATGATCAAATAAATCAAGCAGAAAGTAATCAGAAAATGCAACACATGAGACAATAAACACCACAGGATACCCTGGGAAAACCCTCCAACCTGAGGGAGAAAAACCCAGCCAATATATCTCTTATATATTGATAGAATAAGAGCAGAAATCTGCTTACAACTCAGACCTAACACAAGGCCGAATTTGATACAATGAATAAGAGCACCTCTCTTATTTGTAATATACAAATGAATATGTTTCTCCTTGAGTTCGACCTGCTGCTACAGAAAGATGATCTGCTGCCTAAGTCACAGAATTCGCCGAATTTCAACTATGAAGTTCGAAATTCGGCGAACTTCAAAGCAGGATTAAAAAATCGTTCAAATTCGCCATATATTCATATAGGTAAAGGCATAATTTTTTTTAATAAAAATATATTTAAAAAAAAGTTTTTTTTAGGGCTTTTTCACGGCAAGCGGCGTATGTATTCTTCCGGAAATGTGTTTAAGGCTTTTCCAACAGGATGGAATCAGGGGGAGCAAAAGCTCAATCTCCCGAAATTGGTTAACTACACAAACGAAATAAGCATCGGCCCCTCTTATGCTATCGATTACTGTCCGCAAACGGCACTTGAACTCTTTGATAGAACAATAGATGAGATCCTCCCTAGGTAGATAAATGCAGTCGGCCCCCTACGTAGAGAATCCCGTTGCCATATCCCGTATCGAAGATCACCTATGGGGGTTCAAACTCCACCAATAGATCGAAGATCACCTATTTGTATATATGGAGTGGGGAACGCCGGATCGAAGATTGAATAATAAGCAGGTTCTAAACCCACCAGGGGGCCACCCACCCGATCGGTGCAATCATATTACTATGCTATCGGTGCAGTGATCATGAATATTATTTTTTTATTTTTAAGTTCCAAATTGTATTCTTTTGTTATTAAGTTTTAGATTAAATATTTAGATTTTAATTATGAAGTCCTATTTTCATTTATTAATTTTTTAAATAAAATTAAATATTTTTTATATTTTATGTTTTATTTCATGTTTATTTGTATAATTGTTATTTACTTTGTTTATTTATATTTTATTAAATAAAAAATTTAAATTATGTATATTTTTATTAATTTTGTATTAAAAAATTAATATTAAATATTATTTAATTTAATATTATTAATTTATTTTGTGTTTTGATATATTTTTAATGTTATTTTATATGTAATATATTACTTATATTTATAAAAATAAAAAAAATTAACATAAGACGAATTTAATCTGAATTTTTGAATTTTCAAAAATTTTCCTTGCCGAATTTCATCTGAATTTCAATGTTGCCGAACTCGAATTCGAATTCGAATCTTGTGACTTAGTCTACTGCTACAGGAAGATGATCTACTGTTACACAATAATGGTCTGCTGCTCAGACCCGAACTTCTCCTCTTGAATGCGAATTATGCTGAATGAACTTGTTGATCAAATGAATGATAAACACCTTGTATTTATACAGAAAAGAAGGAAGGATCATGACTCTTCATGAAGGAGGTCGGCCCAGCATAAGTGATGTGTCTTTTCATATCAAAAAGTCGGCCTCAACAAGAAATCGCGATTTTCCACAAAAGCGATTTTAATTAATAATTAAATATTAATTATTAATATCACAAGAGATGTGAAGTAAATGAGGCGCCTCCTCATTTCAATTATCTTATAATAAATTAGAATAGCCAAAAGGCTATATTCGAATTTATTACTCCAATCGAACTTGGAAGTATTTCTTCTGACGCTGAACATTAACAAGCTTGATTGCACAACCCTTCAATTGTCTCAACAAAAGTCTATTCTTGAGGGCCATTCTCTGGAAAATTCTATTATTGCAAGCCATTCTCAACAAAAGTCTATTCTCGAGGGCCATTCTCGGAAAAATTCCATTCTTGGGGGCCATTCTCGGGGGCCATTCTCAACAAAAATCTATTCTTCTCGGAAGCCATTCTCAGAAATAGTCTATTCTTAGAAGCCATTCTCAGCAAAAGTCTATTCTTGAGAGCCATTCTCAACAAAAATCTATTCTTGGGAGCCATTCTCAAGAACAATGTATTCTCTGCTACAATCCATTCTTAGTGCTTTCAGTATTGTGTATAGTCAATCACAAACAAAATACACTCTTGTTGTAGCACTATCTAAGCTCAACAATTGATTGGGTGCAGCATTCTTAACTTTTAGTGTGCAATTAAATGGAGTCCCTTCGATGGTTGGTTTGCAACATTATTCACATATTGGCACTCCAAAAGCTCTATTTTTTTGTTTTATTAGCATTGTTTTTTGCCTCTTGAAAAATCCTGAAAATGAAGTGCACTACCCCTTGCCCCCGCTAGACGCGTTGCCCTTAGACCCCCACCAAACTCATTTGATTTGCCAAGTACTCTCCAAGCCTAAGTTTGCAAAGTACACTTCCAAGTTTGTCTACAGGTCCTTGTCTACAATATAATCATTAGTTTGGAAAGTCTTCCCTAATACTGCTTGATGTTTACTTTTCATTTGGAAGATGACTTTTTCTTTTGGGGGATGATGTAGTCAATGTATAATGACTATTGTTATGTTTTGATAATATGGGTTATTCGACTATGTATTAATTGTTTGTCAGCTTCAGGTAGTTATAAGTGTCAGTTGGTCGACGATTGTATTCCTCTTGGCAACCATCAAGTCTTTTAAATAGATTGTGTCATCAAGAAACTGAGTATGATCTAGTCGAATCGACTCTAATCCTTGGTTGACCATCTTTCGTCCTATTTTATAGTAATTTCATATGCAAATAAATATACAATGCGTGAGAATTTACCCATTTTTTGATGCAAAGATATCAATAAATTATAATACCATGTTAATCTAATTGGCTTAACTTGCATAGATTAAGATTCCTTCTTTGGTAAGTTTATTAATCCATTGGAGATCATTCATAAGTAAATACAGACTCCATCTTGAAAACCCCATTGAAGATTTGTCCATCTTGAACAAGACTTTATCCATCTTAAGTAGGCTAATTTATCTAAATATTTTGAGCTATCTTGCATCCATAGAACAAGGATTAAGTTGTAATTGTTAACCTTCTATGGAATAGATAGCGTCATGAAATGTTCTAATTGTGGTTACTAATTATGAAAGATATCAAATATATAGAAGGAAAATTATCAAATAAAATTAGAAACAACAATTGAGAATAAGGAAAACAATACCAGATATAACACTAGAAATATTTTTTCTAATCAAATTTTCTAAAAAACATATAATATTTCATGGAAGTGTAAAGGAATACCAAGGTTCTCCACTAAGGAGCAACTCTAAAGTCCAAAAAAGTAGTGTTGTTCAAAAGGAATCCACCAGCTAAAGGAAGTATCATATTAAACATTGATGGTGCCTCCAAGGGCAATCCTGGCATAGCAGAAAATGGATATGCCTTTAGGGTTTAAGTGATCCATAAAAAAAATCATAGTTCATGATACAATGATTGAATGTATCTAGGATCAATCAGAGACGGCTGTTTTAGGAGTTACCTTCAGGAGATTGGTGTTTATCAGTTTCAAAGGTTTATGTGTTTGTGTACAGGTCAGTCAGCACATTGGGATGATCTGGAGCATCCTAAGTTTAACAAAGGACAAGTGCACAGGCAACAAAAGGTAGTTTTGAAGTTGTGACGAATATTTTTTATTTCCACAAGTGACAAATTCACCTCAACCATGGCTATTTTGAATTCATCCGTTGGCGAAACTGGCATTTTTGCATCAGCCATGGTTCAATTCAACTTCAAAGTATGGCTAATTGCTTGGTACCTCTAGACATTGAGAATTATACTAGTCATTCTTGTGGCATTTGAAGCACTTGACATGGCTCAAGGATTTCTTTCCATAGTGAGAAGAATTGGAATACTCATTCAGCTTCTGATTTTTTCCAGGTCCTTTTTTCTTGCCACCTTTCCTCATCTTCCCAACAAGGGCTAGGTTCTGACTCTCTTCAACTCTAGCTAAAGCAGTCTCCATTCTAGTCTCCTCTTGGATAAACTCATCCTAAAGCTTCTCAAAAGTGAGAAGCTTATCATGAGAGCAAACACCTCAAATGAGTGGATCACCAAGATGGAGAAAATCCATTTTTAGCTGTGCACACCAACTCATCATCCTCCACTTTAACAGTGATAGCAACAGGGTGATCTCGAAGCTCAATGATCTTAATAAAGTAACTAGACAGTGTGTTTGTATCACTAATGCATGTAGCATTGAGCTTGTTCTTTAGCACTATCTTGCAGGAAATGTTCACACTTTGGTAAAAAGTGATCAAAGCATCTACATCTCCTTCATTGTCTTCTCCTTTGGAATGTGAGGGATCAAATGGTCCGTTGTTGAACCTAGGATGATTTGCTTCACTTTGGCTGAATTTTGCTTATGCAATAGGAGCTACAACCTTCATCTCTACAAAACTTCAAAGATTGACCTCCTCCAATACCATCTGCAATCTGCATCTCCAAGGTATAAAGTAACAAGTTAGAAGCACCTGCTAGATGGTCACTCTCTAAGACTCAGACTAGGCATACCTGCAGGTCCTCGAACACACTAAAACCAAACAGGCAAGCCAACAATAACTCAGATCTGCAGCATATCATAGGTGTGGATCAACACTATAATTGTTGGAGCACTTAGGGCATCCCACCCTACATTTTTCACTGGTCTTGATCGCTTCAATCAGTAAAGCACAAGCATCACACCCACTCAAATCCTCTGATAGCTCCCTCTCACAGATAGTAGCCCACTCCATACGCAGATCTAGAAGGTTTCAAATTACTTATTATGATGCCATGTTGATTTTCAGACCATGAAAAGCAAATTTTGCACTCAGAAAATTTAAACCTAAAACTAGGTATATAAAACACAAAAACTTCGATCAAAACAATAATCTTTGAATATGCTAATCTACAAACACACTTCTGAAAATATGAGCAATACAATATTGAACTTTCAAACCTACAACTGTCTTCTCATAAAATCTGAAAAGAAATACATTGCATTAGCTCAACACTAGAATGGAAAAAATCACTCACACCCCTGCCTCTCTTATAAGGATGAAGGTGTCAAGGGAAAAACACAGACCCCAAAGCATTATACTTTTCGAAGACAATGACGGTAGGACATGTTGCAGGCATGCATGTGCCCTGCCCTACATTTTTCCATACGAATTTTTCATATCGAGTCAAGTTTCAAGATAAACTTGGTCATTTTCCCAAGTGCAAATTATGTTCCAGGTCTTGTCTAGTTTGTTTTGTTTTTTCATCCTTTGTCATTTTCTAATCTTTGCAGAATTGTGGAATAGAGACTCTTGAAGTCATTTGTCTTGGAAAAGAAAGGGGGGAGGTTGTTGGAGTGATAAACTAACTCTAAAGATCAGCACACACTTGTATAAATGAGATATTTAGGATCAAAAAAATTCTAAGTCTAGTGCTAAAGGATGCACCTATGTGAAGAGGTCCAATATCAGAAGAGAATGTTGCCAAGCATGCAACTAAGCATGAAGGGTGCACCTATATGAAGAAACATACAGGTGCAACTAAAAGGCTAGTTGTGTTCATAGGTGCACATGCAGTGGAGAAGGGTGTACTTGAATGAAGGAATTCAAAATTTAAGGCACATTCAAAGGTGTGCGCCAGCATTGAAGGTGCACACCTACTTAAAGCACAAAGTTGATTTTGATATTCAGAGCATAATCCTAATAAAAGGTGTGTGTTTGTTTGTCAAGGGTGTGTGTCCTTGAAGAAGATTTCATCAAATACTAAGATACATAAACAGTTGCAAGGAGGCAAGTTCAATTTGAAAAATCAATGTTTAATGTTTAGGTATGTGCCTAGGTTATTAGGGTGCACCCGAATAAAGAAACGTTTCAAGATCCAAATTCAAATGCTCCTTAGGTGCACACCTGTAGAGTAAGGATGCACCTCTGTATTGAAATGATATTGCAGTTTAAATGTGGGCCTTTGTATAATTGTGTCCCAAGGACAAAAAGATGCACTTTGCAATGAAAAACTCAAGATTGAATTCAAAGATGACTAAGGCATGTACCAAGGCGTGCCTATTTTAGAACACAACAAACCCGCACCAAACCACTGATTAGTGTTAGCTCCAAATACAAATCAGCTTGTAAAGTAACCCTCACCAAGAATGTTCACCAAGATCCCAATGTGGGCGAGGTGATAGCATATGGTTCAAGGATCGTTAGTAGCAAATCTGAACTAAAAGTACATGCATCTGCTAATAGCAGGCATCCACAAGACAGTGGGGATACTCCACTTATTCAGTGGGTGAGATTATTACAATTAACAAGGCGGCAAGCCAGCCATGTAACCACGCTTCCACTTGTTCAATGGGGGGTATTTATTCCTCACTACCACTTATTTCATGGGGGGAAATTTACAATAAAGAAAGAATGATTATTAAACTCAACACTCAATCGTGGGAGTGTAAGATTTATAACTAAATTACAGCAATAGAAACAAATAGTTGTTAGTACTACTAATCAGCTTTAAAAACAATTGAAATACAACTGCAAATATCAAAGATAAGCTTCAAAAATCTGTCAATGGTTAGAGTAATCAACCTTAACATTTACAATATGAAATGATATGGAATTGAAGTTCAAATCAGCATTATACTAATTTTCACTAAGTTTGATTAGAAACAGTATAAACAGAAAATCAACCAACAAAGAAGAAAATCACCAATATGAATGCTACTCCTTCAATTCAGCTATGGAGGTCTTCAAACAGCAGTCAATAGAAGCCCCTAAACATGGCGTCCAACTTCCAACTGAGAAATCCGAGCCAAAAACAGCAATCAACAGTCGGCACGAACTCCAATGCAAGTTGAAATGGTACGGCCTCTCAAGGAGGTCGACTTGCATCTAAAAATCCAATCTTCAATAATAAAATCTAAAAACTTGCAGAACTGGGCGCCCTCCACAGTTGCACAGCTTGGGCCAATACCCAAAATGATATAAAAATCAAAGGCGAAGCTGTCAACAGAAATTAGCTTCAGTCATAGACATCAACAATACAAGCAGAATATAAACCAGCAAACTGCCTGCAATTGAAATTTGAATTGAGCTCTATCCACACTCCTGAATGAAGCATGGTCTTCTTCAATTACCGTCTAGGAAGCCATAGTTTCAGGCCCGAAGAATGGTGTGAAATTGCTAAGCTTTCCCCCTAGCCAAATTCTGGATTTCAAACCAACAACATAACTTTACCATAAATTTTCAAGTATAAGAATGAATGAGCAAGGCATCAATAAATAAGTTTCAATAGAGGAGATGAATCAACTATAACCTCCAAACAAGAAACTCTCCGACTTCTCCAAGAGGCATCCACTTCAAAAAGCATTTTGAAATATTTAAAACTCTTCATATTTCTCCCAAGTCGTCCCATTTAGAGGAATAATAAAATATTAAAGTGCATTAATGAGGTGTACCCCTTCATGACCCCATTTTAAAAACAAATTAAAGTTCATTGACTAGGCGTAGGGTACAATTGCAAAACATAAAAATTGACTGTCTGGAACTCAGTCCAAGGAGGAATAGAAGCCAAAGCCAAAACCAACTCCCAAACCAATTCTACCAGAAATAGAATGATGTCCTAAACTGATGCTACCAATAATGGCACTGCCACAAATAGACTTACTAAAAATAGTAAGTTCACTTCAAACTCAACAAAAAGCCAAACTGATCAACCTCACTACCCAAAAATAGAAATGTGAACTGAAAATGATTGAACCGTTGCTAGAATGTTACTGCAATAAATAGACTTAACCAAAAATAGCAAATTGCTATAAATAGTAAGTTTGCAAAGCTTCATCCAAACATCAACTGAGCAATAAACATGACTTCCTATAAATAGTAAGTGTTTCCAAACGCCTTTTGAGCACAAACTAGGAAGCCAACAAGACTTACTATAAATAGTAAGTGTCTGGAAAAGTTGTCAGATGGAGATGCATGTTATACCACTCTGAAGCTCTCTAAAAACCCAGAAACCTTTCTTGCATGCAAAGTACCTGCCAGAATTGCATGTCATATTCTTAACATGCATGTTACCTCATCTCGAAGCTCTCCAAAAACCCAAAAAGCTCCACCAAACATGCATCAAAAACTCTCACATGCAAGCCTTCAAACTGCATCTGAAACCTATAAAATAGGAAACGCTAATTTTCAATTTTGCTTAGCCTACGAGTTTCCGAAAATAGGCTAAATCCAACTAAAGAGTGTAGGGCTAAATCGGGGACATTACACTATCCAAAGGAGTAGAGATCAAAACAAGCCAATGGAGTAGAGTTGTAGGAGCAATGGCTGGAGAAGAAGAGGAGGAAGGTGAAATTTGTCCTAGAAGACTCGAAGAAGAGATGGAAAGAAACTTCGATTAGGTGGAAAAGATAGACCGGATTGAAAACTTTATACAAGCCTCGGCTAAGAAGCTAGGAATGATTGAGCACAAGGAAGATGAGGAATCAATGGAACTAAACCGAAACAAGGAAAGACATCCACATGGAGTATGTTCAAAGCTGACACAAAAATTGATATACAACTATATGATGAAGAGGGTAGCATCAAGAAACTGGACCAATGGATATCTCAAATGGAGGTGTACTCTAGACTTCGTCAGCTTACTCCTTATCAACAAATTTCAATTGTCACACTTAAGTTATCAAGCCATGCTCTCACATGGTATGAGAGCTATGCATTATCCCTTAAATGTTGAGAAGTTGATCCCATTTCAAAGTTGGAAGAATTCAAAACCTTCTCAAAAAATGGTTTTATCCCAATTTTTATGAAGAGGGTAGAGTTATTTGCACTGCTTTCAACAACATCAAGGACCAAGTGTATAGGAGTATACCAATGAATTCTCAAAGAGGGCAATATGGTTAGGCTGAGATGTCATGGAGAAAGATGTGCTGATGAGGTATATAGGTGGGATATTCAAACAACTAAAGACACTAGTGCTCGTGCCAAAGCCTCAAGATATTGATGAGATGTTTCCTTAGCTCCATTATGTGGAGTTGGACAAGAAAATAGATGTCTTCTTTCAGGAATAAAAACAAAAAAACGGAACAGCAACAAGGAGATCAAAAGCATAGGGAAAAAGACAAGTGAAAGAGAGGAAAATGAAAATACAATAGTCTAGATCAACAGTGGCAAGAATAAAGCCAAAGCACGGTGTACCCATTGTGGAAAAGGACACATGGAAAAGAAATGTTGGAGGTTACACCTAAATTTAAAGCCATCTTGGAGAAATAGGAAGAAGAGGGACACCACCATTGTAATAGCGAACAAAGCGAAAGAGATTCAAAGTGATTCCAATTTCAACAAGATAATCTCTTGTGTTGTACATAAGAGGTGTGCACAGTGAGTGAGTGCTTCAAATCAAACTAAGAAGGGGCAACAAAGCTCTTTTGTATCAAAATCCGCATCAAGGACAAAAAGGTAGACTCTCTTTTTTATACATTTTTGAAGGCTAATTTAATATCTTAGAATTTGGTTACCAAATTGGGGTTACACATAGTGTATCATCCACTGCCTTATGTGTTGGATCAGTTGTAAGATGGTGTAGAAAATAAGGTGATGAAGCTGTTAATTTTTAATGATCAGAAAATTTAAACTGAAAGTACTTAGAAAATGCAGCACATAAGACAATGAACACAGCAAAATATCCTGGGAAAACCCTCCAACCTGAGGGAGAAAAACCCAGCCAATATATCTCTTATATATTGATTGAATAAGAGCAGAAATCTGCTTACAACTCAGGCACAATATAATGCCGATTTGATACAATGAATAAGAGCACCTCTCTTAGATGCAATATACAAATGATCTGATTCTCCTTGAAGTCGATCTGCTGCTACAGGTTGATAATCTGCTAAAGATGCATACTCCTTCTAGAAAATGCAAATTATGCTGAATGAACTTTTTGATCAAATGAATGATCTCCAACTTGTATTTATACAAGTATCAATGAAGAGGTGCGTCTCTTATCACCAAGAGGTTGGCCCAAGTCAAGAATATTTCCTCAAAAGAAAATCGCGACTTTTGATAAGTCGGCCCCCTTTAATTAATAGTTAAATATTAATTATTAATAATATGAATAATACATCAAAATGAGGCGCCTCCTCATTATTAATTAAATTCGACTTAAGACAAATTATAGCCAAAGGCTATATTTGAATTTCTCTTCACAATTCGAGGCTGGAAGTCATTCGTCCAGACGTTGAACATCAACAGAAGCAATGAAAAGTTAAGTTTCCAATAGGTGTTGATTACAAGCGTGCATTGGTGGTGGATGTAGCATTGTTGGATGTATGTCGTGATATTTGGTAGCCCATACATATATCTAAGGGTTGCTACATATTGGAGAAGGCCTAACTAGTATAGACTGATTCTAAATGGAAACCCATACACTTTAAGTGCAGCTGAGAAGAAAACACAAACCACCGTGGTTAGTGCAGCAAAAGCCAAGCAGCTGATCAACGCTAATGCCAGGTTTGCTTTGCTAATATTGAGAGAAAAGGAAAGCAAAGGGGTCTGATTTGAAATGATTACATAACATATATTCATAAAGAGAAGCAAGCTGTGGACTATTTGGTTAGTAAATTTTCTTAATTATTTGTGAAACCTAAGGGGCTGCCCCTGAAAAGAGCTATCGAACAAAACATTTAGTTATTACTTGTGTGTTCTTTACCAAACCTAGGTTGTATAGGCAGAGTGTTCTTGAAGCACAAGAAGTCAAAGAGCTGCCCAAGAAGTTGTTGGAGCAAGGGGTAATTAGACCAAGTATCTCTGCATGCAGATCTCCCATTGTCATAGTGCTTAAAATAGATGGGACATGGCGGATGTGTTTAGATTATCAGGGACTGGATAACATAACCATGAAAACCAATATTAACTACCTATTGTGACCTATTTCACACATCGCCCCATTGCAAATGGGGACCCCCAAGTTTTGGTTTCGCCCTCTGCGTTGCCAGTTTGGAGTTCTAAATTTGAGTAAGTTTTTGAGAGTCAGTCTGGCCAAGTTAAGAGGTTGAACCCGTTTGTGTGCCTAAACGTCATGGAAGGGCTCAGAAGGTCCGGAAGACAAGGATCGCCTATGCTTTTGGTCATTTCTGACACTTCCTAATTTTTAGGGATTTTGCTTTTTTGCTTTTTGCTTTTTTGGCATTTTTAGGCCATTCTGGAGTTCCTATTTTTTAGGGATGCTTTTTGTTTTTTTCTATTTTTAGAAAATTTCTCTTTTGGGAAAAGTTTCTATTCTGAGGTCCCACTGAGCATGAAGTCAACGCGCCTCCAGAAATCAACATGTAAATCGAGATAAATGGTAAGAATGGCAAAAGTGGCCAAGTCTTATGAAGTGCACCCATGAAGGAATGGCTGAAGGAGGCATCAAGTCCGCCCTTGCCTTTGGCAAGCCAAGGTTGAAGTCCGCCATAAGCAAAGCAAGCCTCAAAGTCCGCCATGGAATGATGAAGGGTCAAGTCCGCCCATGGCTTGAGGAAGGGTGAAGTCTGCCCTAGGAAGGAAAAGGTTGAAGTCTACCTTAGAAGAAAATGGAAGGGGAGAATCCAAGTCCGCCATGTCTTGAGAGGGGTTGAAGTCTGCCCTTGGAAGGAAGGATGGATGGCTTGGTGGAGGGTAAAGTCCGCCCTTGGCACAAGGAGAGGTGAAGTCTGCCCTTGGCAAGACAAGCACAAAGTCCGCCCTTGGAAGGATAGATGGATGGCTTATTGAAAGGCCAAGTCCGCCCAAGACAAGGAAGCCTCCAAGTCCGCCCTTGGAGAGGAAACCTTCAAGTCCACCCGAGCCAAGTGAATGGCGAGACAAGACATGAAGTCCGCCCTTAGACAAATGAAGTGCCAAGTCCACCCTTGGACAAGTCAAGTGGAAAATGCGCCTATGGCAAGAAGAGTATGAAGTCCGCCTAACTTTCAAGAAGAAATTTTTCTAAGGCATGGAAAAATGGAATTTACCTATAGAGAGAAGAGATTAAGCTAGTATAAAATTCACTCCTCGGCATGACGGAATGGAATTCTTTGGCATAGAATGAAGAATGTCTGGCTAGGCAAACACGAAGTCAACCCAACTCGGCATGAAATAAATTCCTAAGGCATGAATAAAAATTGCAAAATGGCAGAGAAATCTCTAAGTTCGCCCAACCCAAAAGGAGAGAGAAAATGAAAATTTGGCTAAGTATAAATGTCTGGAGAAGCCAGAAGTTCGTCCGGAAAATTGAAAATTGGCAGACGAGTTATTAAGCACATTTTGGCTAGGCAAATGATTGCAGAATTAAATAATTTGCCACGAACAGACAAATTTGGCCAAGTATCAATTATGAACGGGTTGGAATTTTAATATTTAATTTTTTTAATTATTTCCCGAGAGAAAACGAGAGATCACTTGGAAGAATAATTATTTCGCCTTAGGTCAAATTAAATTCGCCATGATTCGAGGATTAAACGTATTGGAAAATCATTTTTAATGATTAATTTAATAGTTTTCAATAATTTTTCAACACTTGGGCGAATTTTAAAAGAAATCTGAAGGTCTTGGACAGAGGTGGCACCAAGGCAAAATTAGAAACTTGCCTTAACGATTGCAAAAAGATTTAGAAACTTGCTAATCGAGGAAGAGAAAACGTTTCTAAAATTGAAAGAAACTCAAAGAAAAGAAGGCAGTTGCTAAAGAAAATCGCACTTCTCAGCCATAAAATGAGTTTCAACTACTCATTCTTCACAATTTCGACTGAGAAGAATTTTATTCTCTCAAATCTGCAAGAAGTAATTTTCGGAGAGGAAAATACTGAGGGTAATGTTATTCCTCTTCAATAGAAGAAGTAATTTTATGCAAGGACGTGATTTTTTTAAGAAGAGATAAGTTATTTCTTTGCTGAAAGTCGCACTTCTCAGCAGATTGGCGCACTTCCTTTGTCAAATTTTCAGAAGTTACAATTTGTTTGCAGCCAGAAGACGTTCTCGAAGGTTTGGAAATTCATTGGCAATACGTTTCTACTCTTTTCTAATCTTCTTCACTCATTCCGGGCAAGATTTATCCATTACTTGGCGAATTTGTTTACTTTCAACTTGCTTTTTCACAGAAAATTATATTTTAAAAGGCTGAAAGTGCGAATTTACCAAGTAATATCCCGAAATAACCAGATTTTTGGAAGTTCTCATATTAATGTTAGTTATTTTTGGACTTGCACGTTGATGACCCACCAAGGAGAGCCGTCCAGACAAGCACAAATGAAGTTCACCAACAAGGGGTCACAGCCGGAGTCCAAAATAAAGTCAAAATGGAAGAATATTACAGACACCAACCTTGGGCACATCGACCTCAAGGAATTCAAACGAAGGATGTACGGGCACGACGGATTCTTGCCAACGTCTACCACCAAAAGAATGATGAGAAACGGAATTGTTCAAGCTGTCGGATTCCCACCTGCAATTGAATGTGCTGAGTTGATGGTAGAGTGTGCCCTTCACTATGACGCTCAGGAAAGACGAATTGTTGCACCCGATTGAAGGATACTAGCTCATCTCAGAGAGTTAGCCATACAAGAAGCTTTTGGCATCCCCACATACCACAAGACTGCTTATAAGACTAAAGAAAATCCGAAGAAGTTGTATGATGAAAAGCTTGATCTCTGTGCCGCCAACATTAATAAGTCATGGCTGGACAAACCGAGAGCTTCAGCCAAAAAGATGCCAAAGAAGCTAATTGCGCACAAACTTCAAGGAGGATTACAAGGATATTATTGTCCTGCTGAACAGGATAGTTGGCAATCCTTTGGGAGCACCTTTTGAGACTTGGATGTATTATTTTATTGAGGAAATCATGGAGGGCGTGAAAATGTTCAACTGGTCACGCATGATAAGCAACAGTCTCCACGAGCAGCTAGTCAACCTAGAGAAGACCAAAACATTCTATATGAGCTCCTACGTCATCTATATGTTGGCTAGGACGTACAGGTATGCAGGCTTGATCTGCAAAGGCATAGTTGGTAACGGGGAAAATGAGTTGAAGTCTTACGACTGCTATCCACAGCTGCAATTGAGTGAGAAAACCCACTTCAGATGAGCACACGATGCCTTCCTCATGTACATAATGAGGATACTTGAGGGAGGGGCACACCAACGGCTAACTCATGAAGCCAAAAGTCTAATAGTCAAATACAAATCTTGGTTCATCCAGTATCTGAGGTATACATATATCAGAATCCAGGGATTCACTGGGAATCCATACCAATTGCCTATCTTTCCTACAAACAAGATGGTCCTGCTTGAAGTGTTGCGACAGTTGGAGGAATATCAGAGCTTCCAGAGGACGAAGCAGAAGGCGGCAGTCACCTTTCCCTTCTTTATAGGGAACATGCTGGAGACATGTCCGTCAACATAGGCAGCTAAGAGCGCCAGGCTTGAAATACAACATTACCCCTTCGCCACTTACTCGTCTAGGGACAACTTTGACCCACATCATCACATTAAGACTGTGGATGGGACAAGATATAGGCATAGGGTCGAATTAGAGGACTTCTAGGCAGACGCTGCAGATGAGTTTGAAGTCAGATGGAGAATGTGGTCCAGACTACCTATTAGCTTGATCAGGACGACCGAGCTTTGTCGAAGATGGAAAGCAAGTACAGTCGTACCTTGACAAGAGCTTGCCCTTGCCTGCAGTCAGATGGTCAGAACCCGAACATGCCAACCTGAACAACTTGATGAGACCAGTCGTCAAGTACACACAATGGTGGGTCGACCAGCAGATCCAGGAACTGAGGCAGATGAAGGTGACACTGACCTATGATAGGTTGAGCGAGATGGAATCATACTCTTCGAATGCGGAAGCATCCCAGGGCGTAGACATGATAGAAGCCACTACTTCTAGGAAAAGGAAGGAGATAGATGTAGGCAAGGAGCCAGTTCAAAAACAAACAAGGGTAGAGCCTTCACGCTCTGCCGCATCTAGAAACATCGAAGATATTCTGGCTACCGTTGATGCTTCATTGGCTGACATTAGGGATCCTTCCCCGATTCCCGAGGACAATGTGGAGCCTCAGCTGGATGATGATGAACCGTCGTCTCCCACAGGCATAGAAATACTGGGGTCTGATGATGATATAGGCACCCAAAATGATGACTTTCAAGAGGGAATGATTTCAGCCCTTCGAGGTATTTTGGACGCTCCCGACGGAGAAGGTGTACCGGAAGAGGATGGCATGGAACAGCTCACAATCCCAAACTGGTTAAAAGAAAGGATGAAAATACAAGTGCCAATGGAAGAACAGGAAGAGGATGATGCAGACTTCTTGGCCAGACTTACACAAACTTCAGTCAAGAAGCCGGCTAAGAAATTCTCAACCATACAGAGGGATGAGGCCGGCAACCGAACCGTACAAATTGCAGTGCCGACAGTGGACAAGCCACACGAAGACATAGCCCCACATGAGTACGCTGTCACCACCATCGACTTGGGTCCATCCACAAAGGGCCAGGAAGTTGAAGATTTGGACAATTCAGTGTCCACCATCAAGTTGAGGTTGGCGAAAGAGGTGGCAAAGAGGAAAGAGTGCCAACTGGAGATTGAGCGCTTGAAAGAGTATATACAACATCTGATCAAGCCACTTGATCAGGATGACACGGCAGCTCCCCTTCTCCCAAACTCTTCATAGGAGGCAGCGAAGGATACAGAAGAAGACAAGGTCACGGCTAGAGAGGCTAGAGAGTGGATGGCGGTCAAAGGCACAGAAGCCGATGCGTTCATGGAGAAGTTGACCTTGGTCTATGGTCAGGCCACTTCATTACTTTCTAGACTGACCGCCTTCGCAGAATTGTGGGATGGCCTTCCGGATGTACAAGAAAGAATAATTCCTTGCCTTAGGATTCTGAAAGGGGTTCCAAAGCAGGAACTGATAGATGGAGGCATCATTGCAGCTAGAGCAACTTACAATTTCCACACCTGGTATTGGGCTTTGAAAGCACGAGGAGAGGTCTTGGAAAGAGTAAAGGTTGATGGGCTCAAAGCAAAAGAGCAGATTAGAGAAGTACAGGCCAAGGTCCTCGACATGGTTGCCAACATCCTGGACAAGGAGGTCATACGAGAGAACGACTTGCAACTGGAGGCTTTGAAGGGCAAGGTACAAGAAAACTTCTTTGCTATCACTAGGCCTATCTTGAAGCAGAACTGGGCCAAAATGGCGAACTTCCTAGACATCCGGGAATCTTTTGTGAAGGCTAAGCCAAAATGGGAGGACATCTTTGTCAAATGTGCCGAAAGTGTGGACGAATTCAAGTTCAGGATCGGAATGCTTCCACAAGTCACCATGGAAGAAGTTGCCTCAATTGTGTCTAGATTCATCGAACACACGGCAACGCGGGAGGATAGTGATGGAATTCCTTGAAAATAGCTCAAGGCGCCAACTCACCTTGTCAACTCTTAGTTCACTGATGTTATTTTGGGAAACCCTAATTAGGGTTATTTGTTTCAATCTTGGTCGTTGGCTCATTTTAATCTGAGCCATTTATTCATTTTTGGGAAATCTATATAAACTTGCATACTCTCATTTTCAATTTGTGGAGTGAGTAGTATGAGATTGTTGCGATAAGACTATTTCCGTTAATAAAAGCTCTAGTGCATGATTTGCTTAGAACCACTTTTGTTTTCAAATAGTGTGCAAGGTTTACATCTTCTCCTTCAACATTTAGAGTAAAGTTAAACTAGTATTTCATTTGTATGTTTGTTAGTGAATGATAGATTTGATAGCAGTGGTGGATGAAATTAAGCTCATACTTTTGTTGAATAGATGATTTGTATTCAATGTGTAAAGTTAGCCTGAGCTATTAAGTTGTGGATGCTTAACTTCCGTTTGGATAATTGTTAATTCAAACATGAAAATCATTATCACCTCCGTTAAAGATTGCACCCGCTTTGCGTAAGTTGTCCTAAAGGAGGCGAAACAAAGTGCGGTTATTCCAATTTTATCTAGTCACTGTCGTCTCTTGAATTCTTAGGCATAGCTTAGATCTCTAAACCCTTATCTTTTTGCCCTTTTTTTTTTGGAAAATTTGAAATACCCGATGGAAAGAGCCTCAATGTCAAAACCGTCTAAGTCCTAAACTTGCAAATAAACTATAACGTAAGTCCCCTTGTGATTACCAGCAAATCACAACGCCCACTGGTCTTATCCACATGTCATGACCTAACTAAAGAAACATTGGAGTTATTGCATAATCTTTTCAGCATAAGCATTAACTTTTCAAGAGAGGATAAAGTGTCCTTGGGCATTTTTATTCTGTGTTCGGTGGGGTATTAAAAACACACACCAACACTACCCTAAATTGATGATCTATTAGATCACTTGCAATTGTTAGGGAAAAGGGTGGTGTACACCTTGCACAAGAAAAGAAATATTTCAATAATATAAAATAAATATTTATTTGTGGTGCATCTTTGGAGATGTGTTTAGCTAAATTAAATATTTATTTAGATCCACTTGTAAAGTTGTATTGTAACATTGGTTAAATATTTTATGTGTGGGTCGCACATTGGAAAAACACTAAGTTGTAGGGTTCGTACCCACAGGCCTTGAACCCGGTTCGGGTTCGCCTGTGGGTACGTGTTGGGTGCACGCCCAGCACTATGGGTCGCCCGGGTGCGCACACCCACACACCCGGATGAACCCACAGTGTTGGGCACACACCCTGCACGAACCCAACACTGTGGTGCGCGGACCCGAGCGTATCACCGACGAACCCGAGCGAACCCACAGCCTAGCACTTAAAAAGTGGGCCCAAAAACTTATCAAATACATTTTTATTTTTTATTTTTTTTCTCCTAACCCTAAAACGCCCCAATATGAGGCCTTTTAACACTCAAACATTTCATTTTTACCTCTCATTTTGCTCTCACCATATTTTCTCTCCATCTTGGCATTTTGAAGGGAGGTGATTGTATTCGAAGGAGATCGATTGTGGAGTGCCAAATAGCTTCCACAAAAGAGATTTAAGTGTTTAAGGTATGCATTTAAACCCTATTCTTTAGTCTTTTGATGAATATTTTCAAGTTTTTTGATAGATTTTTTCAAGTTTTCGAAGTATGTTTTTTTTTTATTACAACAATGGATAGTAGTCAAAGTTCAGTGGGTGGGGAGGGAAGTCAAAATTACAAAATTGATAAAGCTCCTTTATGGAGACATACCACAAGAATTTCACAACTTTTTGGAGGTGGGGGGTTTGTTTGGAAGTGTAATTTTTGCAATGTACAATATAATAGCTCCTATTACTGAGTGAAACTTCATTTTGTGGGCCCTAGTGGTAAAGAGATTAATATGTGTGAGGGCCCAAATAAGAAGGGGTTGTCTATTGTACAAATAGCAGGATTTATAAAAGAACAAGAAGATGCTGACAAATTGATTGCAAAAGGAAAACAAAGTGGTTATTCTTCCGAAAAGAAAAAAACACCAATATTACCCTCTCAGACAGTTAGGGCCTTCAGACATCCCTTCTTGTCTATGCCCTCTACGAAAGAGGAAGATGAAGATGAACAACAAATCACCACTCGCAAGAGAGGTCCATTGGAGAGGGCATTTAAAATGGAGGCAAGAGATATTGCTGAAGAAAAAATTGCACGTTGCCTCTATGCCAATGGTCTTCCATTCAACTTGGTGAGGTCACCATATTGGTAGGACATGGTGTCAACAATAAATAGTGCACCTCCTGGTTTCACAAGTCCTGGGTATGAGAAGGTGCATGCCACCTTATTGCAAAAAGAGAAGAAATCTATAGAGGCCCAACTAAAACCAATAAGAGATTCTTAGATTGAAACAGGTGTATCTATTGTTTCCGATGGATAGAAAGATAGTAAAAACTGTCCATTGATCAATGTTATTGCAGTGTCCCCCAAAGGGACAATGTTTTTGAAGGCGGTTGACTGTAAAGGGGAAGTGAAAGATGCAGAGTTCATTTCCAGGATTCTCATTGACTCCATAGAGATGGTGGGTAGTGAAAATGTTGTCCAAGTAATTATGGACAATGCAAAAGTTTGCAAGGCTGCAGGTGCTTTGGTAAAGGCTAGATATGAGCACATCTTTTGGACACCTTGCACCGTACTCTCCCTCAATTTGGTGATGCAAGCAATTGGCAACCAAATAGAGTGGGTGAAAGAAATATACCAGGAGGTTGAGGAGATCCAGATGTTTGTGACAAACCACCATATGTCACAAGCAATTTTCAGAAATTTTTCAAGATTGGAATTGTTGAAGGTAAATTTGATTTATTTAGTTTCACTTATGGCATGTTTTACATAATTGAATAAAATAATTTTTTACTTATTTAGTAATTTACATATTTTAAATGTGTTATTAACTTACTATTAACATCTTCTTCGGTTGCTGAGACCCGATTTGCATCTCACACAATTGTTCTAAGACGGCTTGTGAAGGTGAAAGAGGCATTGAGTCAAATGGTTATTAGCAACCAATGGGGTATATGGAAGCAATCAAATTCAGAGAGGGCCCAAAAGGTCAAGGCATTGATCTTGGATGACGATTGGTGGGATCGTGTGAATTATGTATTGGAGTTCACCGAACCTATCATGTCTATGCTTCGGTTTGCTGATACAGATGAACCATGCTTGGGTTATGTCTATGATAGCATAGACACAATGTTGGAGAAAATAAAAATTGAAATACAAAAGAGAGAGAATGATCCTGAAGACACCTTTTACAAAAGGGTGGAAGCAATCATTCTTCATCGTTGGAACAAGATGACAACACCATTGCACCTCATTGCATATGCCCTATCTCCAAGGTACTATACCAAAGAAGTACTTTCTATCCCAGGGAGAATACCACCATATAGAGATTTTGAAGTTGCTAGAGGGTATAACAAGGCATTTAATAGACTCTTCACTGCTCCAGAAGTGCAGACAAGTGCAATGAAAGAGTTTGGAATGTTTATCTCAGGAAAAATCTTACCCCTTCTGTTGTCAAAGACCACTACAAAATGGATGCTATTACATGGTGGTACCTCCATGGTCAAGATTATATGTACCTCCTGTTGATGTTATTACAGCGTCGGTCTGCACTTCCCAAGAGAAATAAATTAAATATAAAGCAAGGGCCGACCCTATATTGATTCCTATATTGGCCGACCTAAAATTATATTTAATTGTTTATTATTGTAAAGAGCCGACCTGAATGAAGAGGCGCCATTATGACATATATATACAAGCTAAGTTCACGGGTTCACAGGGGCCGAGTTGATCCGGGTTCGAAATTAGTCCGGTTAACTCTAATTAAGCCCAGTCGGAAAAATATGGGTTCGAATAGGGTTCTCCGGTGTGGGTCCAGAGCCAGGGTTCTTTTCGAACCAATTCCCGAACGGGTAGAATTGGCATGAGGACTTCAAAGCACGAATTTGACTTTTTTTTATAATTTTTTAAGTCTTTGTTGACTTTTAAATTTTTTTTATTCTTTCCAACCCTAATATGTGCCTCTAAAACATGAAATAGGTAAAGTGATAGTCATTTACCAATTTGTGAATGAAAAAAAAGGATTTTTTGCCTCCATTGCTGAACTTTCTCTTTTGCTTGCACAAGCTTGAATAGACTTGAAGGTTGATTGTAGATTGTTCGAAGTTGGTTGTGCTGCTATTCCTAAGCACTTGCAAGTGCCTATTTGTTGCCAAGAAGATCATTGAGCAAGATTTCTTCAAAAGAGGTAGGTTTTTTGAAGTTTTTTGATTATTTTTTTACATTTTTTTTAAACAAATGGACTTCAACTCTTTTGTTTTGTTTTTTAGTTTTAGTTTTGTTTTACTTTTCATTCCTCTAAATGTCTATAACACATGTTCAATTTTTTCATTTTTTGAAATTAATTAAGTCTGTTAGTTTCAAATTCAATCAATCAATACCAAAATTTCAATATGTTGTGCCTTAGGTATTCCATATTACAATGGCAACCGGTACCTCCTCAGGCTCAAGCCAATCTCGTTTCAAAACAAACCCAAACTCTCCCCTTTGGAAATATGTAGAAATGGTTCAACAACTTCCAGGTGGTGGAGGATATGTTTGGATTTGTAGTCATTGCCATGTTCAGTATTCAAGCTCATACAGTCGAGTGAAAGGGCACTTGTGTGGGATCTCTGAAACAGGCATAAAAAATTGTCCAGGTGAAGATGAGAAAGGCATTCCAGATAATATAGTGTTGAAATATATTGCTGAGCAAGAAAAGGCAGACCAAAGAGCAGCCAGTGGTAAAACAAGCCATCCTTTGAAGAAAGGATCTCGTTTCATGAAACCCCCTACACCGCCTTCTTATTTTCCACCTACAGGAAGCCATCCATTTATGGACATCCCTCAAGAGCAAACCACGCCCTCTTCAAATAAAAGATCTAAGGGACCGTTGGAAGCTTCATTTCAGAATGAGGCAAGAGAGATTGCTGATCAAGACATAGCAAGATGTGTCTATGCCAATGGATTGGCATTCAATGTTGTTCGTTCACCATATTGGCAAAAAATGGTGAAATCTATTAATGAGGCTCCAAAGGGGTATAAGGGCCCAGGTTTTGAGAAGGTTCGTTGCACCTTATTGGAGAAAGAGGTGAAACATGTAGCAGACTCTTTGAAGCCCATAAGGGATTCGTGGATCGAAACAGGGGTGACCATCGTTTCTGATGGATGGAAAGATGCAAAAAATCGCCCATTGATCAATGTTATTGCTGTGTCCCCTAAAGGGGCAATGTTTTTGAGAGCAGTGGATTGTGAAGGACAGGTGAAGGATGGTCCATTTATTGCTAACATCATTTGCCAAGCTATTGAAGAAGTGGGCCATAAAAATGTTGTGCAAGTTGTAACTGATAATGCCAAAAATTGTAGGGCTGCTGGGTTATTGGTTGAGGAGAAGTATCCACACATTTTTTGGACACCTTGTGCTGTCCACTCCCTTAATCTAATGCTACAAAAAATTGGATCCAAAATTGAATGGATCAAACAGGTGTATGCTGAGGGCGAAGACATTCAAATGTTTGTCACCAACCACCATATGACACAAGGAATATTTAGACAATTCTCAAAATTGGAGTTGTTGAAGGTAAGTTAATTCTCAATATTTTTTTAATTTTTTAATTTTTTGTTAATTTTAAATTTTGATTTTGTAAATTTAAATTATATTTTAGTTTTAATTTTGATTTTCAAACAGGTTGCCGAGACTCGTTTTGCCTCCAACACAATTGTGTTGAGACGCCTTATAAAGGTTCGTGAGGCACTCTCTGCAATGGTAATCAGCCCTAATTGGGCCATATGGAGGCAATCTACCAGTGAAAGGGCAAATAGGATCAAGCAAAGGATCCTAGATGATAGTTGGTGGGACCTTGTTGAGTATCTCGTCAGTTTCACTGAGCCCATATTGAGCATGATCCGTTACACTGACATGGATAGACCTTGTTTGGGTGAAGTATATGATGGTATCGACTCAATGATTGAGAAGATGAAAATCATCATCAATGCAAAAGAGGAAGATCCCGAAGAAAAGTTCTTCAAAGAGCTACAAGAAATCATTGTTGATAGATGGAACAAAATGACCACTCCGTTGCATCTTCTTGCTTTTGCATTGAGTCCCAAATATTATAGTCCAGAGATACTTTCTACTTCAACAAGAGTTGCTCCATATAGGGATGTTGAAGTGGGTCAAGGGTACAAGGCAGCAATTCGTAGACTCTTCACTGATCGTGACCAACGTGATCGAGTGAGGGCTGAGTTCATGGCTTTTGCATGCTCTGGTACTGTTGATCATAATCTTGATGCTGTTCGAGACAAGGTTAGGGTGGATGCTCATAGTTGGTGGTACTTCCATGGGCAAGAATACAGGCACCTCCAACCTATTGCAATAAAATTTTTATCCCAAGTAAGTTTTATATTTTGTAATTTTAATTTTAATTTTAAATTTATATTTATATTAAATTATTAATTAATATTTTTGTTTAGTTAAATCAACTTAAATTTTGTAACTCCTAACTATTTAATTTGGTCTTAATAGGTTGCTAGTTCATCTTCTTCTGAGAGGAATTGGAGCACATACTCCTTCATCCACTCAATAAAACGCAATAGGCTACATTCGAAAAAGGCAGAGGACTTGGTGTATGTGCATTCAAACTTGCGCCTCCTTACACACAAGCAAGTTTCCTACAAAGAAGGAGACACAAGGAGGTGGGATATTGAGCCAGAGCAGCTTGACTTGGATGCTTCCACAAGTCACTTAGCTGCACTTGATATTGATGATGACTATGAGCCTGAAGCAACCGCTGAGCATGAGAGTGGTAGTGTCAGTGCTAGTGGCAGTGCTTGTGCGAGTGCAACTAATGCTATTTGTGGTTCTACACATAATGTAGCATCTAATGATGATGATGATGCTGCTTTTTTTGATGACCCATATGACTCAGATTGATCAATGATCAATAATTATTAATTATTAATGGCTGATTGTAAACACTTTACATTTTTATGTTTGAACTTTGATGATTTGAGTATAAAATGGTGGTGTATTTTTCATTTTTGCTATGTTATTTAACTATTAATATGGTGGTGTATTCTGAACTTAATTACTGCTGCAAATCTGTATATATTTCTGATTTTATATGTTTTTGTATTACCGAACCCAAATCGAACCCAAATCAAAAAAAAAAAATCCCGAACCGGCGAACCGGGTTCTCGAACCCGAACCCGAACCCAAAACCGAACCGGTAACTTAGTATACAAGGTCATTTTGGTTATTGAAAGCAATTCGAATAAGAAGAAAGTTCGCTACTATCACCAAGAGCAGAATTCGCATATTTCAGAAAGAACAGATATCAAGTTCGCATTCCTAGAAGAAGTTCATACTTGAACAGCAGATCATCATCTCTGTAGCAGCAGTCCGATTTCAAGTAAGAAGTCAGTCCTTTGTACTAAGAAGGAAGGCGAATATTTTATCAAGCATTGGCCATTGTTGGGCCTGATTTGTAAGCAGAATTCTGTTATTGTATTACCATATATAAGAGAATCATTTGCTGGGTTTTTCTCCCTCAAGAGGAGGGTTTTCCCAGGGTATCTTGTTGTGTTCATTGTCTTATGTGTTGCATTTCTATTGAGTGATATATTATCTAATCTGATCTAAGAAACACTAACATGGTATCAGAGCGGGTGTGAAAAAGATCGTGATCAGATTTAGTTTGCAACACTCACTTTATTCCTTTTCAGTCTATCTTCTAAATTTCTCAAGATGGTGAACGGTCTGAAAATCGAGGATAGACTCGAAGGGATCTCGAACTACACATCATGGAGGTTCAGGTTCATGCTAACTTTGGAAGAAAATGATTTGGCTGAGTTTGTGAAAACAAAAGTTCCCGAACCTGAGGGGGAAGAAGAGAAGCTGCAATGGAGAAAGAAAGACACTAGGGCAAAGAAAGTATTGGTTGATTCCGTCAAGGATCATATTGTACCAATTGTCTTCAAGTTGGATACAGCAAGAGAGATGTTTACAACCTTGGAAGAGATGTACGAAATCAACAACACCAGTCGAGCCCTTGCACTGAAGCAACAACTTCATCATGTGAAAATGGCGAAGGGAGAATCTGTTATTACATACTTCATGAGGATCTCAGAGATAAAAGATCAGCTCTCCACTATTGGTCACATGATTGATGATAAAGAACTAACTATGCTTGCTCTCAATGGTCTTCCGCTTTCATGGGAGGCATTCATTCAAGGAATCAGTGCAAGATCTGAACTTCCCAAGTTTGATCGATTAAGGATTGACTGCATTCAAGAGGAGTCAAGACTAACAGCAAGAGGAATTGGTCAAAGCTCAAAGAATGAAGAATTACAAGTTCTTGCCTCTCATTCATCAAACAAAGGAAAAGGCTTTAAGAAAGGATTCTTCAAAAGGAATCGAGAAGATGGAAATGATGATGCTCCTACCTACAAAAGAAAACGAGACATGTCCAAGATTCAATGTTTTCGTTGTGATAAGTATGGTCACTTTGCGAGGGTGTGCCCTCAACGACCTAAGCTTCAAGTTGCCACTGCAGATGTTGAAGAAGTCACTCCACAAAAGGACTCCAGTGATTATCTATTTTATTCAGCCTTGTCTAGCAATGTTTCTACTGACTCTAACACTTGGTTGATTGACAGTGGTGCTTCTAGGCACATCACCGGATTCAGAAGTCACCTTTCAAACTTAATGGAAAACAACTCTAGTGATCAAGTTGTTATTGGAGATGATGCTAGATATTCTGTAAAAGGGATTGGAAATTCCACTCTTCACTTGGATTCTGGAATTTCTTTGGAGTTGAATGATGTACTGTTCGTACCAGGGATAAAGAGGAACCTTGTTTCAATTTCAGCATTAGAAGACAAGGGTTATCAAGTTGCCTTCTCTAAAGGGAAAGTTCTTATATGGGCAAAGAACTCCAGCTTCAAAACTGCTCAAGTGATTGGAGTTAGACATGAATGTCTCTACACGCTGTGCACTCGTCCTCTTCAAGCACTTGTGCATAACAGTACCAGCATGTGTGATCTTTGGCATCGAAGATTGGCTCACATTCACTTTCGTGCTCTACCTATCATGGAGAAGATGGTCACCGGTCTTCCGAAATTCGATCAAGAACATGAAGGTACATGCAAGGGATGTGCCCTAGGCAAGAACACAAAAGGTACGTTTCATTCCAGTGAAAGTAGATCTAAATGTATTCTTGATCTCATTCATTCTGATTTGTGTGGTCCAATGTCTATTGCATCATCTAGTGGTTTCTTGTATTATATTATTTTCATTGATGATTACTCTAGAAAGACTTGGATCTATTTCTTGAGATCTAAAGAATCAAAAGAAGTATTAGAAAGATTCAGAGAATTCAAAGCACAGATTGAAAATCTGTCTGGGAAGAGGATCAAAGTATTGAGATCTGATAATGGTGGAGAATACACTTCTGGCACATTTCGAGACTTTTGTATTGAAGCAGGGATTAAGAGGGAGTTCAGTGTTCCCTATAATCCACAACAAAATGGTATTGCTGAAAGGAAGAATAGGGTCTGAAATTGTGGAATCAGTGAAAGCTATGATCCATGATCAAGACTTACAAATCTCTCTTTGGGCTGAAGCATCAAGAACAGCCGTCTATGTTCAAAACAGGAGTCCCCACAGGATCTTAGAGAATAAAACTCCTGAAGAAGCATTCTCAGGCGTGAAGCCTGAAGTTAGTCATTTGAGGATCTTTGGCTGTCCAGTCTATGTTCATATTCCAAAGGAAAAGAGAACAAAGCTAGAACCTTCTGGGAAGAAAGGAATTCTTGTAGGCTACAGTGAGACATCAAAAGCTTACAGGATTTACATTCCAGGACAGAAGTCTATTGAGATTAGTAGAGACGTCACATTTGAGGAAGATGTTGCTTATAGAAGGTCCAAAGGCACTCCTATGGAGATTGATGAAGAAGAACCTCCTCAAGATATGGAAGTTGACCATATTCCAGAGAATCTGAAGGAGGATACAGAACCTAAAGAAGATATTGATCCAGCTGAGCCTTTGGATCCTACTGATGGGCCTCTAGACATTGTGATTGGAAAGAAAAGACCTCTTTGGGCTCGCAGGACAATGCAGGAAGCAGAAAGGTTTGCAGCTCCAAGAGGAGCCTTCAGAGAAAGCAAGAGACCTCACAAGTTCTCTAGTTATGTTGCCTTGATGAGTCAGATTATTGAGTCAGAGCCTTCAAATGTTGAAGAAGCTTCTAGTCAACAAGTATGGAAAGATGCCATGATTGAGGAGTATCAGTCTATACTTAAGAACGATGTTTGGGATATAGTTCCTAGACCCAAAGACAAATCTGTGGTGTCTTCTAAGTGGCTCTTCAAGATCAAGCATGCAGCTGATGGGAGCATTGAGAAACACAAGGCTAGATTTGTGGCTAGAGGGTTCTCACAAAAAGAGGGAGTTGACTATGAAGAAACCTTTGCTCCTGTGGCTCGTTACACGTCTGTTAGAACCATCATTGCTATTGCTGCATCTAGAGGATGGAAGATTCACCAAATGGATGTAAAGACAGCTTTTCTGAATGGCATAATAGAAGAAGAGGTTTACATTGAGCAACCAGAAGGATTTGAGGTGCATGGGAAAGAGTCTCATGTCTGCAAGCTGAAGAAGGCCTTGTATGGTCTTAAACAAGCTCCTCGTGCTTGGTATGAAAGAATTGATCAGTATCTTTCAAGTCTGGGTTTCTCAAAGAATGATGCAGATTCTAATCTCTACTTCAAAGTAGTAAATGGTGAAGCATTAATTTTGGTTTTATATGTTGATGACTTGATCATTACTGGTGAAGAACATCTAATTCTAAAATGCAAGAAGGAATTAGCTTCAGAGTTTGAGATGAAGAATCTAGGTCTCATGCATTACTTTCTTGGCTTAGAAGTTTGGCAAAAGCCAGATGAGATGATTCTAAGTCAAGGGAAGTACACTGTTGACATTCTCAAAAGGTTTGGTATGATTGACTGCAAACCTATGTCTACACCCATGGAGACTAATTTAGATAAGTTGAAAGAAGCTGCAGCTAGTTCAGAACCAGTGGATTCTACGATGTATAGACAGTTGATTGGTTCATTGATGTATCTAGTTAACACTAGACCTGATATTTGCTATGCAGTGAGTGCACTTAGCCAGTTTATGTGTGAACCAAAGCAAATACATCTTGTAGCAGCTAAACATATCCTGAGATATTTATGCGGCACAATCGGATATGGGTTGAGATATTCTTCAAACGTGGATTTGGAGCTGCATGGTTTTACTGATTCTGATTGGGCAGGATGTGTCTCAGATCGGAAGAGTACTTCTGGTTGTTGCTTCAGTTTGGGGACTGCTATGATCTCCTGGTGTAGCAGGAAACAGTCTTCAGTGGCCTTGAGTACAACTGAAGCAGAGTATATTGCAGCTTGTGTGTCAGCTCGTGAGGCAGTGTGGCTTCGTAAGCTCCTTGCAGGATTGTTTGGACAATCAATGGAGCCTACTATCATACACTGTGATAATCAAAGCTGTGTGAAGCTTTCTGTCAATCCTGTGTTTCATGACAGAACAAAACATGTTGAGATCAAGTACCACTATATTAGAGATATGGTGCAAAGGAAAGCTATACAGTTGAGGTATATCAGCACTGAAGAGCAAACGGCAGACATTCTCACCAAGCCTCTCGCCAGGATTAAGTTTGTATACTTCCGAGAGAAACTTGGTATGGTGGAGAATGCAGCCTTGACTGAGAAAGAGTCTCAGTAATCAGTGATCCTTGATTGAGAATGCAACTCTCTGCTGAGAGAGAGTTGAGGTGCAAGCCCTTGTTAATGCAATTCTCTGTTGAGAGAGAGTTGAGGTGTAAGCCCTTGATAATGCAATTCTCTGATGAGAGAGAGTTGAGGTGAAAGCCCTTGTTACTGCAAATCTCTATTGAAGAGATTTAAGGTGAAAGCCCTTGTTTCCACCCTCTGGGAGAAGCTATGGTGGATGTCATATGTGTGACTCCATGACAACATCACGTGAGGGCATCCGTGATGAGTTTATACCATCTATGGGAGTAGCCATAATGGTTAATATCACGTTGAGGTGATATTCTATTTTGTTTTCATTCTAATATGATGTGTCTTGTGCAGATGGAAGTTCATCCCTAGCTGAGAGGGAGTGTTGATGTTATTACAGCGTCAGTCTGCACTTCCCAAGAGAAATAAATTAAATATAAAGCAAGGGCCGACCCTATATTGATTCCTATATTGGCCGACCTAAAATTATATTTAATTGTTTATTATTGTAAAGAGCCGACCTGAATGAAGAGGCGCCATTATGACATATATATACAAGGTCATTTTGGTTATTGAAAGCAATTCGAATAAGAAGAAAGTTCGCTACTATCACCAAGAGCAGAATTCGCATATTTCAGAAAGAACAGATATCAAGTTCGCATTCCTAGAAGAAGTTCATACTTGAACAGCAGATCATCATCTCTGTAGCAGCAGTCCGATTTCAAGTAAGAAGTCGGTCCTTTGTACTAAGAAGGAAGGCGAATATTTTATCAAGCATTGGCCATTGTTGGGCCTGATTTGTAAGCAGAATTCTGTTATTGTATTACCATATATAAGAGAATCATTTGCTGGGTTTTTCTCCCTCAAGAGGAGGGTTTTCCCAGGGTATCTTGTTGTGTTCATTGTCTTATGTGTTGCATTTCTATTGAGTGATATATTATCTAATCTGATCTAAGAAACACTAACACCTCCAACCTCTTGCAATCAAAATCCTCTCACAAGAAAGTTTTTTTTTTTTTGCCATTTGTATTGTAGAGTTTAACACTTAACATTCTTGAATTTATCTTGCATTTTTTATTTTTTATTTTGTTGGTTTTCTCTCTAGGTTGCAAGCTCTTTTGCCGCTGAACGGAATTGGAGTACATACTCCTTTATCCACTCAATGAAGCGTAACCGGTTGGCTGCAAAAAGAGTTGAAGACTTGGTGTTTATTCATTCCAATTTGCGTCTTCTGTCACATAAGGAGCCTCAATACAAGCAGGGGGCAGAGAAGCTTTGGGATGTAGCACCCGAGTCTGCTGACTTGGATGCAACCATTCAAGATCTTGCTAGAGCCACTATGGATGATGTGGATGATAATGATGATCATGACATGGTACATGGTGTTGGAAGTGGAACCGCTTTGGGTTCAAATGATGATGATCTTGAAGTTGAAGCTGCTGAAAATCCAAGTCACAATGATTTTTTTGATAATCCTTTTGATGATTGATGAACATTGAATCATGTTTCAACTTTCATGTACTACATTTTGTAATTCAGTAATTCAAATTGTGATGATTTCCATAATTCCATTGGAATCGTGAACATAGACATATATGATATCATTGATATGGCGTATTTGAATATTTTTCAACTATCAATTGGCATTTAATATTTATCTTTGGCATTTGGCATTGATCAATGATCAAATATCATACTATGAAATGATTTAGTTTTACAATTCTGTATATTTCTCTTATTTTTTTGTATATATATATACACACATACCCATATGTACCCAAACCCCTAAATAAAAATTTCACATACCCACGTAATGGGTTCTCGTACCCGAACCCGTCCCCGAACCCGAACCCGAACCCGAACCGATAACTTAGGAAAAACACAATACCAAAAAGTTTTGTGCTCTCATGGTTTTGCGACACATGATTTAGCTAATACCACTTAGTAGTTTTGTATGAGCTTCATTCTATAAAAGCAAGCACAAGTTTAGTGGTTGAGGTTGGTTGTCATTTGTATTGAGCTCTCTCGTAGAGTGCATATGTGAAGCATGGCATGGGATGTGCAGTTGCATGTTTACCAATCATGCTTGGACACATGAAGGATGCATTGGAAGAGCTTGATGTTTCAAAAATATTCATAGAGACTATAAGTGTATTGTATTGTTTCATTGCTAAATGATAAATTGAGCATGGATACTTTTGGGGGTTGGGTTTTCCCTCATAGGGTTTCCCCAAGGTATATCTTGTGTCATCTTGATAGTATGTTTGTCTATTCTTTTGTAAGGTGGATTCTTAGTACTTGTTTGCACATTTTTCTCTTGAAATTATGCGGAAATGGTTTTATTGTTACAATTTTTCCTTTCAAGTAGTATCAAAGCTTAGTTGTCAAGTTGTGGGAGATCTCCCAAGTATTTGTAACCCTTGGTAGGAGTAGATTCTTGTGCATAGTTGAATCCATGGTCTTGTAGAAAAAGAATGAAGGCAATTTCAAAATCACAAGTGTGTTTACAAACTTAGGTTGTTGCAAATCCGGGGTGTAATGAAAATTTAGCAAATGAGTCTTCTATTAGGGCTCATTCTATGAGGGTTTTGAGGGTGAGCTTTTGCTAGAAACCTCTTGAACAAAAACAAACCTCACCATTGAATCTAAAAGGTCCAAAAACCTATCGATTGATATGAAAATGATATATTTTGAAGTTGAATTTTTATTTTGTCATTTCTAAGGCCATGAAAAATCTTGCAAGGAATATGTCCATACATTCATACAGGAATTTGTATGATTTGTATGACATTCACCCACGTTAGATTCGCTAGAATAGTCAGCATATTCTATAGTATATTCCTCATTTGCATAGGCATGGTGTCACTCCTAAGTACGATGCAAAAACAAATTTAATTAAAATAATTTTTTGATGAGAGACGTCAAATGGGTGCAGACCGCCCATGGATAGCACAGATGTGGTAGGGTTTGTCAACCCCCAATTAGCTGACAAGTTAAATGGCCATTACACCTTAGCGTTGGTCCTAGCCCTCGATCAGATCAACCTACCTACAACCCCTATGGGAATAAAAACTTAAAATATGAAGTTTGAAAAATTAAACAAATTTAATGAGCCAATTGGACCTGCACCAACCACCAACCCATGCACCACCCCCACACCACTGTCACTCAATAATGGAGCATTGTATAGATAGGGCCCTTTGGGCCCTCTTTTAGCCTTGGAGGGTCTTTTTCTTCCATGGGAGATAATTTCACCCACAATATCAGATTTTTGACTTCTTGTAGGCATCCAAAATCTCTCTCCAAGCACTACATATTAGTATAGATTTAGTAATCAAATTTTGTTGTTTGTGAAAGAATTTGATGCTTTAAGGCAGCATCGCTCTAGAATAGTTAACGGGCGATATCTTGAGCATACAAAATCGGATTTTGGATTTTGAATAGGCAATGGAGAGCATTTGCAATATACTACACAACAAATTAGGTGGTTATTCACTTGGATAAGCAAAGAGAAGTTTGTACTTGTTTGAGCACTTCTAAGAGCCTGAGATTCGAGGTGTGATAGTGTGAGCATCTAGACAAATTTGTAGGTGAAAACTTGTGGGAACACATGTTTTTATGTGACCAACATGATCGTACAGCAAGTTATAAAATTTGGTGCTTCCCAATAATGATGGAAATAGGTATGCAGGTTATCTTTTGGTTTAAGGACATAGTTGATACATGTGTGAGACTAGGAGTCTTAGTTAAGTGAGAGTTGAGTGCAAGTATAATGATGTCGATGATTATGGAGTTATGAATACTCATGTACATTTAAGCATTCGCACAACATGGTCATGTATGTTGTTGATAGGATTGGGTTGTGATGTTTTATTGGTTCAAGATGGTGGTGGTGTGGTTCGGTGTTAGGAGATTGTTCTTATCTCCTAGATGCTCGTTTGGTTCCTTGACTATGGTTGCTTGTTTGTGGATTTGTATGGCAAATCAAATCTAGAATTGATCTAGTGTATCAGTCATGAGAAGTCTACAAGTTATCTTCTTTGTTATCTCAATTTGCAGGTTACCAACGTGATGATAAGTTTACATGTTTCATTGGTTTGGAATCTACGAGTTATGCAGTTGTGTGGGTTGGCACAACCCATTGGTTACAATGATAACTCAAACATGGATTGTCTATATCCATAGGCCTTTTTAGTGTTGATGCAAATTTAGTCAGTTGATTTTGTTTGTGGCCATTTGCACATTGGTATGTTGCATTAGGATGAGAGGATGGATGATTAGAGTACCTAGATAGTTGGTTATTAGGACTTGTAGCATGTTGTTTATCTTCTTGGCTTGGAGATCTTGGTTCAACTTTACTCTCTGGAGTTGCTGGTATTACAGATGATTGTGTGTGAACCAAGGGTGATCTTCATTTAGGAGATGTTTATCATGATGCCATAGATATTTTGGTGTCACGATTCAATGAGAACTTTGGCAATGATGTGGATACATCAGTTGGTGATGAATGATATTCTACAATGATTGTGAGTGTCATGGAAAAACTTTTGAATCATGATTCTCGTATACAATCAACATACTTTGACATCTTGAGTTCCATTGACAAAAGATGGTTATCTTCATGTGATCAAAGATTTGACATTGTTGATGTTAATACAGCGTCGGTCTTCACTAAGACCCATATTAATCATGAGCCGACCTTATATTTGATTTATTTCATGTACTTATTCTGGCCGACTTTAATTGTTATTAAATATTTATCAAAGGCCGACCCAAGTGAAGAGGCGCCTAGGAGATATAAATACAAGGTCACTTCTTGGCTATGTAGAACAATTCGAATATAAACAAGTTCGCATTTTTGGCAGAGCAGAATTCGCAGTCTTAGAAGAAGTTCATACTTAATCAGCAGATCATCATCTTGTAGCAGCAGATCATCATTTTGTAGCAGCAGACCGATTTCAAGGAGAAACATATTCATTTGTATCTTTGCATCTAGGAGAGGTGCTATTATTCATTGTATCAAATTCGGCATTGTGTTGGGCCTGAGTTGTAAGCAGATTTCTGCTCTTATTCCTTCAATATATAAGAGATATATTTGCTGGGTTTTTCTCCCTCAAGAGGAGGGTTTTCCCAGGGTATCTTGTTGTGTTCATTGTCTTATGTGTTGCATTTCTTTTATTCAATTGGTTAAATTAATCTGATCTAAGAAACACTAACATGGTATCAGAGCGGGTGTGAAAAAGATCGTGATCAGATTAGTTCGCAACACTTATTCTTTTTCAGTCTATCTTCCAAATTTCTCAAGATGGTGAACGGTCTGAAAATCGAGGATAGACTCGAAGGGATCTCGAATTACATATCATGGAGATTCAGGTTCATGCTAACCTTGGAAGAAAATGATTTGGCTGAGTTTGTGAAAACAAAAGTTCCCGAACCTGAGGGGGAAGAAGAGAAGCTGCAATGGAGGAAGAAAGACACTAGGGCAAAGAAAGCATTGGTTGATTCCGTCAAAGATCATATTGTACCAATTATCTTCAAGTTAGATACAGCAAGAGAGATGTTTACAACCTTGGAAGAGATGTACGAAATCAACAACACCAGTCGTGCCCTTGCTCTGAAGCAACAACTTCATCATGTGAAAATGGAGAAAGGAGAATCTGTTATTACATACTTCATGAGGATTTCAGAGATAAAAGATCAGCTCTCCACTATTGGACACATGATTGATGATAAAGAACTGACTATGCTTGCTCTCAATGGTCTTCCGCTTTCATGGGAGGCATTCATCCAAGGAATCAGTGCAAGATCCGAACTCCCTAAGTTTGATCGATTGAGGATTGATTGCATTCAAGAAGAGTCAAGACTAACAGCAAGGGGGATTGGTCAAAGCTCAAAGAATGAAGAATTACAAGTTCTTACCTCTCATTCATCAAACAAAGGAAAAGGCTTTAAGAAAGGATTCTTCAAAAGGAATCGAGAAGATGGAAATGATGATGCTCCTACCTTCAAAAGAAAACGAGACATGTCCAAGATTCAATGTTTTCGTTGTGATAAGTATGGTCACTTTGCGAGGGTGTGCCCTCAACGACCTAAGCTTCAAGTTGCCACTGCAGATGTTGAAGAAGTCACTCCACAAAAGGACTCCAGTAATTATCTATTTTATTCAGCCTTGTCTAGCAATGTTTCTACGGACTCTTACACTTGGTTGATTGACAGTGGTGCTTCTAGACACATCACCGGATTCAGAAGTCACCTTTCAAACTTAATGGAAAGCAACTCTAGTGATCAAGTTGTTATTGGAGATGATGCTAGATATTCTGTAAAAGGGTTTGGAAATTCCACTCTTCACTTGGATTCTGGAATTTCTTTGGAATTGAATGATGTACTGTTCGTACCAGGGATAAAGAGGAACCTTGTTTCAATTTCAGCATTAGAAGACAAAGGTTATCAAGTTGCCTTCTCTAAAGGGAAAGTTCTTATATGGGCAAAGAACTCCAGCTTCAAATCTGCTCAAGTGATTGGAGTTAGACATGAATGTCTCTACATGCTGTGCACTCGTCCTCTTCAAGCACTTGTGCATAACAGTACCAGCATGTGTGAACTTTGGCATCGAAGATTGGCTCACATTCACTTTCGTGCTCTACCTATCATGGAGAAGATGGTCACCGGTCTTCCGAAATTTGATCAAGAACATGAAGGTACTTGCAAGGGATGTGCCCTAGGCAAGAACACAAAAGGTATGTTCCATTCCAGTGAAAGTAGATCTAAATGTATTCTTGATCTCATTCATTCTGATTTATGTGGTCCAATGTCTATTGCATCATCTAGTGGTTTCTTGTATTATATTATTTTCATTGATGATTACTCTAGAAAGACTTGGATTTATTTCTTGAGATCGAAAGAATCAGAAGAAGTATTAGTAAGATTCAGAGAATTCAAAGCGCAGATTGAAAATCTGTCTGGGAAGAAGATCAAAGTATTAAGATCTGATAATGGTGGAGAATACACTTCTGGCACCTTTCGAGATTTTTGTATTGAAGCAGGGATTAAGAGGGAGTTCAGTGTTCCCTATAATCCACAACAAAATGGTATTGCCGAAAGGAAGAATAGGTCTATTGTGGAAGCAGTGAAAGCTATGATTCATGATCAAGACTTACAAATCTCTTTTTGGGCTGAAGCATCAAGAACAGCCGTCTATGTTCAAAACAGGAGTCCCCACAGGATCTTAGAGAATAAAACTCCTGAAGAAGCATTCTCAGGCATGAAGCCTGAAGTTAGTCATTTGAGGATCTTTGGCTGTCCAGTCTATGTTCATATTCCAAAGGAAAAGAGAACAAAGCTAGAACCTTCTGGGAAGAAAGGAATTCTTGTAGGCTACAGTGAGACATCAAAAGCTTACAGGATCTACATTCCAGGACAGAAGTCTATTGAGATTAGTAGAGACGTCACATTTGAGGAAGATGTTGCTTATAGAAAGTCCAAAGGCACTCCGATGGAGGTCGATGAAGAAGAACCTCCTCAAGATATGGAAGTTGACCATATCCCAGAGAATCTGAAGGAGGATACAGAACCTAAAGAAGATATTGATCCAGCTGAGCCTTTGGATCCTACTGATGGGCCTCTAGACATTGTGATTGGAAAGAAAAGACCCCTTTGGGCTCGCAGGACAATGCAGGAAGCAGAAAGGTTTGTAGCTCCAAGAGGAACCTTCAGAGAAAGCAAGAGACCTCACAAGTTCTCTAGCTATGTTGCCTTGATGAGTCAGATTATTGAGTCAGAACCTTCAAATGTTGAAGAAGCTTCTAGTCAACAAGTATGGAAAGATGCCATGACTGAGGAGTATCAGTCTATACTTAAGAACGATGTTTGGGATATAGTTCCTAGACCCAAAGACAAATCTGTGGTGTCTTCTAAGTGGCTCTTCAAGATCAAGCATGCAGCTGATGGGAGCATTGAGAAACACAAGGCTAGATTTGTGGCTAGAGGGTTCTCACAAAAAGAGGGAGTTGACTATGAAGAAACTTTTGCTCCTGTGGCTCGTTACACGTCTGTTAGAACCATCATTGCTATTGCCGCATCTAGAGGATGGAAGATTCACCAAATGGATGTAAAGACAGCTTTTCTGAATGGCATAATAGAAGAAGAGGTTTACATTGAGCAACCAGAAGGATTTGAGGTACATGAGAAAGAATCTCATGTCCGCAAGTTGAAGAAGGCCTTGTATGGTCTTAAACAAGCTCCTCGTGCTTGGTATGAAAGAATTGATCAGTACCTTTCAAGTTTGGGTTTCTCAAAGAATGATGCAGATTCTAATCTCTACTTCAAGGTAGTAAATGGTGAAGCATTGATTTTAGTTTTATATGTTGATGACTTGATCATTACCGGTGAAGAACATCTAATACTAAAATGCAAGAAGGAATTAGCTTCAGAGTTTGAGATGAAGAATCTAGGTCTTATGCATTACTTTCTTGGCTTAGAAGTTTGGCAAAAGCCAAATGAGATGATTCTAAGTCAAGGCAAGTATACTGTTGACATTCTCAAAAGGTTTGGTATGCTTGACTGCAAACCTATGTCTACACCCATGGAGTCTAATTTAGATAAGTTGAAAGAAGCTGCAGCTAGTTCAGAACCAGTGGATTCTACGATGTATAGACAGTTGATTGGTTCATTGATGTATCTAGTTAACACTAGACCTGATATCTGCTATGCAGTGAGTGCACTTAGCCAGTTTATGTGTGAACCAAAGCAAATACATCTTGTAGCAGCTAAACATATCCTGAGATATTTATGTGGCACAATTGGATATGGGTTGAGATATTCTTCAAATGTGGATTTGGAGCTGCATGGTTTTACTGATTCTGATTGGGCAGGATGTGTCTCAGATCGGAAGAGTACTTCTGGTTGTTGCTTCAGTTTGGGGACTGCTATGATCTCCTGGTGTAGCAGGAAACAGTCTCAGTGGCCTTGAGTACAACTGAAGCAGAGTATATTGCAGCTTGTGTGGCAGCTCGTGAGGCAGTGTGGCTTCGTAAGCTCCTTGCAGGATTGTTTGGTCAATCAATGGAGCCTACTATCATACACTGTGATAATCAAAGCTGTGTGAAGCTTTCTGTCAATCCTGTGTTTCATGACAGAACAAAACATGTTGAGATCAAGTACCACTATATTAGAGATATGGTGCAAAGGAAAGCTATACAGTTGAGGTATATCAGCACTGAAGAGCAAACGGCAGACATTCTCACCAAGCCTCTCGCCAGGATGAAGTTTGTATACTTCCGAGAGAAACTTGGTATGGTGGAGAATGCAGCCTTGACTGAGAAAGAGTCTCAGTAATCAGTGATCCTTGTTGAGAATGCAACTCTCTGCTGAGTGAGAGTTGAGGTGCAAGCCCTTGTTAATACAATTCTCTGCTGAGAGAGAGTTGAGGTGTAAGTCCTTGATAATGCAATTCTCTGATGAGAGAGAGTTGAGGTGAAAGCCCTTGTTTCCACCCTCTGGGAGAAGCTATGGTGGATGTCATGTGTGTGACTCCATGACAACATCACGTGAGAGAATCCGTGATGAGTTTTTACCATCTATGGGAGTAGCCATAATGGTTAATATCACGTTGAGGTGATATTTTATTTTGTTTTCATTCTAACATAATGTGTCTTGTGCAGATGGAAGTTCATCCCTAGCTGAGAGGGAGTGTTGATGTTAATACAGCGTCGGTCTTCACTAAGACCCATATTAATCATGAGCCGACCTTATATTTGATTTATTTCATGTACTTATTCTGGCCGACTTTAATTGTTATTAAATATTTATCAAAGGCCGACCCAAGTGAAGAGGCGCCTAGGAGATATAAATACAAGGTCACTTCTTGGCTATGTAGAACAATTCGAATATAAACAAGTTCGCATTTTTGGCAGAGCAGAATTCGCAGTCTTAGAAGAAGTTCATACTTAATCAGCAGATCATCATCTTGTAGCAGCAGATCATCATTTTGTAGCAGCAGACCGATTTCAAGGAGAAACATATTCATTTGTATCTTTGCATCTAGGAGAGGTGCTATTATTCATTGTATTAAATTCGGCATTGTGTTGGGCCTGAGTTGTAAGCAGATTTCTGCTCTTATTCCTTCAATATATAAGAGATATATTTGCTGGGTTTTTCTCCCTCAAGAGGAGGGTTTTCCCAGGGTATCTTGTTGTGTTCATTGTCTTATGTGTTGCATTTCTTTTATTCAATTGGTTAAATTAATCTGATCTAAGAAACACTATGACATCTTGGTTAGCCATGGAGGACTCTTGGTTTCTTTGGTGAGGTGTCAGTTTTGATAAGTGATGGTTGAAAGGATGGTTGGTATTGTGCCATGGTGGACTCTCGATTCAAGATTAGAGTTTTGGTATGATACAAGTTCTCATAGGAGCAAGATATAGTCATTGGAGCATATGATATTCTAGGAGATGATTTTAGATCACAATGTCATGGTGAGTTCCATTCTGCAGTTGGAGCTTTAACAATGGCCTATTAAGTTCTTTTAGTATTGGGTACATTGATCTTTTACTTGGGAGCTTTATGATAGTGTAGTGTTGCATTTGGATATTAGCATGGATTGATAGGTTGTATGTGCTCATGGATACTTGGAGACTAAGGTGAGTCTAGAGTTCTCTTGAGTTTAGAAATATTTGTTGAACAATTACTCTTTAGAGGTTTTAGCAAGAAGACTAAGGAGCCTTCACTTAGATATGGGCATGAGTCCATGATGGACCTATTGAGGACATTGTTCTTGGAGAGAGTCATTGTGGCTTGGTGTATCCTGGAGGAGCAATCTCATTACCCATCTAATAAGTATTGCCCACTTTGTGTTCATATGCATTATGTTTTATGCTTTGTCTTTCTCATGAACATGAATCTTGAGCTATGGTTGTTAATTCTAAATGGTTCGTTTTAGGAGTGTTTGGCATGTTTATCTCCTTGTGCATATGAGTTTGATTTATGACATTTATGAGGATTTTATGAGATGTTATTAGGCTTATTATTGGTTATAGAATAGACTTGAGATTGATTTTCCTTAGTTTTAGAGAGACTTACATCCATGTTGATTATATGAGATACATATGTTTTCTTTGATCTATGAGATTGAATGGTTGGGTGTTGTTAAGGCTTTTTCGTTGGGGTTGTGAAGGAGGTCTAACTTGGCAAGGCTTAGCACTTTGAGGTGTTGGTAGAAAGACATGTTATGTGGTATTTGTAAGTCTTCTCTCTTTGTTCTATGGCTACTTCTTGGAGGTACATATTCATATGTTTTGGATGTGGACAATTGGGAGAGTTATGGTGACTAGTTGTGAGGAAATATGTGATAGTTTTTGTTGCATGTGTAGATAATAGTTTATTTTTTTGTACTACATGGTTTTGATTATTAGCTACACCTTGGTATGAGTGTTGATTGGTAGGCCTAGTATACCTTAATTTGTTTTCAGATTTGACATTATCCATGCAGTGGAAGTTCTTAGATATGTATTTGTTTCATTGACAAAAAAAGGTTTTGATTGTGGTTTATGAGTTGGATATGTTGTTAACATGAGTTCTATTGATTTTTTTGATAGCTTTGGAGGTATGGATGATGGGATGTATTGGCATCGGTTGTGGTTGCTATTTCCAATCATGTGGTCTTTTCCTTGGCAGCAACTTGGAGCCTTTGTTATGTGTATGGATGAGTTCTTAGATATGTATGTGTTTCATTGACAAAAAAAGGTTTTGATTGTGGTTTATGAGTTGGATATGTTGTTAACATGAGTTCTATTGATTTTTTTGATAGCTTTGGAGGTATGGATGATGGGATGTATTGGCATTGGTTGTGGTTGCTATTTCCAATCATGTGGTCTTTTCCTTGGCAGCAACTTGGAGCCTTTGTTATCATTTGGATTTAATGCTTATGTTCTTTGGGTTGGTGTATCTTCACCTTCGCTTCTTCTTCTTCTTTCATATGTGGCATGTTGGAGGATGAGAGAAGTTCTTGTTTGAGATGTTGATCACCTTGGATATTATTGTAGGTATATTGATGGAGCACAAAAGCATACTAGAGATTCATGTGATTTCATGGATAGCAGTGATGAATTATTTTATGGATTGACCCTTATGCAATTTATACAACAAGCGGGAGAATGTTAGGAAAAAGGGTGTTGTACACCTTGCACAAGAAAAGAAATATTTTAATTATGTAAAATAAATATTTATTTGTGGCACATTTTTGGAGATGTGTTTAACCACATTAAAATATTTATTTGGGTCCACCTATAAAGTTGTATGATAACGTTGGTTAAATATTTTGTTGGGGTTGCACATTGAAAAAATATTTAATATTGGGAAAACTTAGTACCAAAAAGTAAATGAGGGGTCAATAGATTTGTGCTATCATAGTTTTGAGGCACATGGTTTAGCTAATACCACTTAGTGATTTTGTGTACACTTGATTCTATAGAAGCAAGTACATGTTTAGTAGTTGAGGTTGGTTGTAATTTGTATTGAGCTCTCATGGCACAGAATATGTGGTTGCATGGTTACCCATTATGCTTGGACACAGAGGATGAATTGGAAGAGCTTGATTGTCAGAAGTATTCAAGATACTTTGGAAGTGTATTATAATGTTTCATTGTTGAACAATAAATTGATTATGGATGCTTTTGAAGGTTGGGTTTTTTTCTCATGAGGGTCTTCCCAGGTTATATCTTGTGGCATTTTGATAGTATGTATGTCTATTCTTTTGTATGATGAATTCTAAATACTTGTTTGCATATTTTTCTCTCTTAGTGTTATGTGAAAATGGTTTGATTGCTACAATTTTTCCTTTCAACATGTTAAATACTCTATGAAGCTGGACCTTAAATCTGGATAGCACCAAGTGAGGGTCAAGAAAGAGGACATGTGGAAGACAACATTCAAAACACACTAAGGTCCCTTCAATTGGTTGGTACTTCTATTCAAGTTGTGCAATGCACCATCCACTTTCATCCACCTCATGATGGAGGTACTGAGTACATTAATTGACTCTTGTGTAATTATTTATTTAGATGACATATTAGTGTTCAACAAGTCTCATGATGATCATTCGTCTCATCTTGAAAAAGTGTGAGATTTTGAAGGAGAATAGATTGTTGTTGAATGGTAAGAAGTGCGATTATGCTAGAATATTTGTGTGTACCTTGGCCATTTGGTAGTTGATAGAGAGATAAGGATAGATCCATCCAAGGTTGAGGCAATTGCCAACTACCCAAAGCCCACTACCATGAGTGAGATGCAGAGAATTACAAGTGAGGCCCAATACCTCTATAAATTTGTAAGAAACTTTTATATACTATTACCCCATTGCATGAAATCATGGACAAAGGAAGTTTGAGGCAATAGATAGCAGCATGTATTTGAGCATAGTTGCAAAACTTTGCAAGTACTCATGAGCCAAAACCAGTGGCAAGCAACTCATTGCCAGGTTTTTAAAAAACTTGTGAAAATTTTCACATGAAAACTTGTCAAAAACTCGCAGTGTTACATGAAAACCCATCAAAAATTCACCAAAATTGGTATAAAAACTTTTTTTCTGCTAAACATTAAAAAGTTAATGTGATTTCAAGCATTTCCAGGACACAATTGAGGATGACTGTGGCAACTTAGGACACAAGACTAAAAGCACAATAATAGAGGTTTTTTGCCTTTTATCTGCTCGGCCCTTTCATGAATATGGAAGTCAATCTACAAGCACTAGTAATTGCTTTGTTAATGTTTGCAGATCGGCTTACCATTATATTTTGATAAATAGTAATCATTATTGTTCTTGTTACTAGATTCATGGCTATAGTTTGCTTGTGGTAGATTGATGGTTGATTCATTGAAAGGATAAACAGCAATATTTCTCATATGACATTTTTCTAATACTTTGCATTTGATGGTTGATATTCGTTGAAAGGATGAACAGAAACATTTCTCATATGACATTTATTATGATACTCTGCATTTGATGGTTGATATTCGTTGGAAGGATGAACATCAATATTTTCTCATATGACATTTACTAGGAGTCTCTAGGATGATAGCAGAGACTCCTCACATTGATTGAAAATTCCAAAATTTGGATAGGAGTTTTTTATAAAGAATGCCATATCATTGAAAAATTGTCAAACTCCATTGAGTGTTGGGTTCTATCTTTCAAGTCTATTCTTTCTAAGAAATATTGTTGTTCATCCTTCCAACAAAATTGCATTTGCTTGAACCTGGGAAAGTTTTAGTGTGGTGGATTCCTATTCCATTCAATTAGAGTATTATCTTTTTCAATTGGCAGGTTTTATGGGAAAGTTTTATCATGGTGAATTCATATTCCAGGCAACCTGCCAATTGATCCTCATTTATGATTTATAATTTTCATTGATACTAAAACTTAAAAGTTCATATGTATTCAGATGTTGAACTTGTTTTTTGGTCTATGATGTGAATTAAACTCAAGTTTTGATTTATATATGATGGAAATCAGTAATATGTTCTACAAATTCAATATATAAGTGTGTTTTTGAAGAATATTTTTTTTAAATTATGTATTTTCAAATGTTCGATAAATTTTCCAAGTTATTGCTGGGTTTTTCCCCAAGTTTTTGCCAGGTCCCAAGTTTTTAAAAAAATTTGACCTACTGAGTTATTGCTGAGTCTGAGTTTTTCAACTATGCATTTGAGGAATTGAAAGAAGAAAAATGTGGCACTAATCCTTGCTCTACCCAATCTACATGCTACTCTTGAGGTAGAAATAGATGCCAAGAATTATGAGGGCCTATGTTAAATTGTACGCCTATGATAAGGAACCATATACTCTAGTTTCCAAAATCAAGAAGTGGAAGTATTACCTTGTGAGGAAAGAGACCATGGTTCACACAAACCATAAGCCCTTACAATACTTGCAAGCACAAACAAAGTTGTAGTAGTCAAAGCATCATAAATGGATGGGATTCCTTGAGCAAATCCATCTCATGGTCAAGCATAAATATGGTGTGACAAACAAGGTGGCTGATATGCTGTCCAAACCAGCTCTTGCATCTGTGTTAAGTAGCTTGTCCAACTTGGGGCTTTTCTATGTTGAAGTGTATGTAGAAGTTTATGAGACAGATGCAAATTTCAGCAAGGTGTACCAAACTGCACACAGCAAGCAACATGCAGAATTTGAGCCTGATCAAGACTTGTCATGCCCCCGCCATAAACCACAACCCATGATCGCAACCTATCTTGGATTAATGATAATCGCTGGCCAAAGAAAGGGGAAAATGGCGACCAAAGAAATATAAAAGTAGCGACTCTTCAAAGGTCTTGATGGGAGTTAATTAAGGAAAGAATGATTATACAGTGATTCCCCAAGAAAATAAATAATTAGTAATTAATAGAGTTAAGGGCAGCACTTGGGTAAAAGGATATGTCCCTTGTTGGGATAACCAATGAAGAGATGTGACTCTCCCCACCATGGGAGATATAAAAGGGAGAACAAATGATTGGAGAGAGGCATTAAGTGAATGAGATTGGAAAAAGGAAAATAAGAAATATAAGATATCTATTGGAAATAAATATTGTTTTCAGCAAGAATATTATTGGGAAGTAAGTTTTAGAATATAAATTAGGAATAGCTATCATATATTGTAATGTCCCTTCTCAAAACAAAGAAGAAAAATTAGGCAAAAATAATGTTTTATTATTTTTGAGTATTGGCACCCAAAAGGAGGGAAAATAATATTTAATTTTTGAATATTTTGTGCCAAAAATATATTTTATATTTAAATGGGGCTTGGATGACCTTTTGGAGAAATAAGGAGAAAGAAAATAATTAAAAAAATAAAACAAAAATAAGAAGAATATTGGCACCCAGTTTTGAAGAATAAAAAAATAAAATAAAAGCAATTTAAAATATCAAGTTGGCACCCAAAGCTAGGTCGGCCAGTTGAGGGGTTATAAGGGAGGTTTGGTATTTATACAAGGCGAATTAGAGGCATTAGAGATCATCACATTATCTTTTCTTTTCTGATCTACACTTTGGCAAATATTCTAAGGACGAAAACCCTTATGAATATAGGAGAAATTGGACGAAAAACTAGCTTCTTCAAGGGAGGACTTCATAACGGAAGTTCACATGTGCTTCAATGGTGATTCTTGCTAGATTCACACTCAGATTTTTGCATCAGCATTAGGTGTCTAGTTTGAAGGGGCTAATTAGGCAAGTTGGAAGGTATTCTTCAGATTTTCAAGGGTTGCAACTTGCAAACCCTATCAGCTGACCCGCAGGCCAACGCACCCCTTTTTAGTAGGGTTTTGGAGATGTTTTTCATCAAATAATTGCATTGTTGTGAGCTGGAGCAATTTCGCCCAGCTAGGGTTAGAGCAGGAGGTCAATTTCATTGCATAGATTGGGGTTTCTTAATATCAGCAAACTCTTTCATGTTGCTGGGCATGTTTTGAAGCCCATTTCATTGTGTAATTGCATCATTGGTTAAGTCTGAGTTATAGCAGCAAAGTGGATGTTTAAATATCAGAATTTTGGCTTATATGGGTGAATGTTTGATAGTCTATGATGTGGTTTCATATTGCTTATGATCTGCTATGAGTTTGGCTATTATTTGGATGAATGAATACTGCTGTTCATGCATGAATATACTCAGAAAATTATATCAGAAAACTAGGGTTTGAGCAGAAATTAAAAATAGAAAATTAGGGCATCATTTTGTGTGGCAAAAATCAGAAAAAAAATTGCACATATATTGGCTGGGATATTTCATATATATATAATTGCATAATGATATTTTATTACCAATTTAGATAGTAGATTCCTTAAAACAATCTATTTTTCGAATTTATAGAAGTGTTTTGCAAATAGGGTAGGCTGATCAACCTTCTAAGTTCATGAAAGGTGAAGTACCGGCCTTTCCTTCATCAAGCACACCACCCCGAGATGCAAGCTTGTGGGCCAGAAGGTGTATGAGTGCTCCTGGGCTTGTTGAGGAAGGCAATCTTCATGTATCTTATCAAGCACGTCACCCCAAGATGGATGGAATGGAGCTCCTACCATGCTCGTGGGCTGGGAGGCAAATGAGTGCTCCTAGGCTTGATCAAGGAGGATGGTGCACCTCCAAGGTGGACTGAAGGATGGAGTGAACCTGCAATCCTGCCATGTTTATGGGTCGGGAGGCGGATGAGTGCTCCTAGGCTTGAGGATCTTCTCAAGTACGCCACCCTAGGATGGATGTACGGGGATCCACCCATGCTCTCGCAATACAAGGACAAACATCCTTGAGACTGCGGTTTGCAAACATTCCAAGTGAATTCCTAATGTGATTGGCTATAGGAATATGCCTTGGAATAATCATTAATGATTTTAAGATGCCTTTGAATTCAAATATTGATAATATTATGAACTATAGATCTAGATCTAAATATTATAATGTTTTAGGCTTTTAGCTATGATGCATTGCTCTCAATATTATAAGATTTTATGTATTAATCTGATTATAACGATAAAGTTGATACTTGTTATTACTAATATCAGTTTTTAGTGATTGTTACTGTTTTGCAGGCCTAAGATTAGGAATTTCCCAAGAAAGGGACATTACAAGACTACTGCCTATAGAATGGATTTCTATATAAAGCGGTTGTGCAGGGTAGGTAAAACCCACCAATCAGATGTTAAGATTGTACCAGCCATTGCCCATGCCTAAAATGCCCTAGGAAAGCATCTCCATGGATTTTCTTGGAGTTCTTCCTAAGACTAAGCAAGGTAATGATTATATTTTTGTAATTGTGGGCCATTTCAGCAAGATGTGTGTGTTGATTGCTTGTAAAAAGACAGTACTAGGGAGTAATGAAACAAAGCTTTTCTTCAATCACATGTCTAACATTTTGGTATCCCAAAAGCATCATATATGATCGAGATTCCTGATCCTTGAGCAAATTTTGGGGCACATTGTGGGAAAGAATGGAAATGAAACTCAAACAGTGCACCTCTTTCCATTAACAAACAGATGGGCAGATGAAAGTTGTGAATAGAACTGTGGTATAGTTGTTAAGGGTTATAATCAAAGGTATCCCAAAGTCAGAGATGAAAATTTGGTGTATATACAGCACTCACACAACAAAGTTATTCATTCTTCAATCTTCATTGAATCTTTTTCCTTTTGAGGTATGTTTTGGTTTTATGCCACTAAGTCCACTTGATATTTGTTTTGGACAGTCAAGAAAGGAGCTGGAAAGTGGAGAATCTGAGGTTGATAAAGCTCACAAGTTCATGGGGAAAGTGAGGCAAATACACCACTTCTGATAACACTGTTGTGAACCTGAACCTGGAAATGTTAACTACAAACAATACACAAATATGGACCAAAATATAGAACTGGAAAATAAATCTGCTAATATGTTGTTTCTTCAAAAAAATACTTGAAGAAACAAAAGAACTAAAATCTGTTCTAGGATCACCAATACATAGAACAGCCCAAGCTCTTCACTAAGCCACCCCCGAGTGGAGAAGCCAACAACTCCTCCCTTACAATTCCAGGGGAAACCTTCTTCATACAAAGGACCTTTAAAAATGATTATACAGCTTCATATGATGGGGAAGGGTAGGGGATAGAAGAGGATCTGAGGAAGTGTGCTGGCAGTAATCTTCCCTGACTGAGAAATCACCCTCAATCTATGACTGACTGATCATCCTCAATCTATTTAGTTAATGTTGTGCAACAAATCCTAGGACCTAACTATACTTCTAATTAGATGCTAACTGTCCTTTATTTTAGAAACTCCTAACAATGTGCTAAATGCCCCTTTATTTTAGGAATTCGATCTGTTTAACTATGGGCACAGACACTAACTAAACTTCTAATTCATTACAAACTGTCCTTGATTTTAGGGAGATGAAGCTGATCCAATGTTGACTGACTTTGACTTCATCATAATACTGTTCCTCTTCTTTTAGAGTTAATGAACAATTTTAAAAAATGAAAGGAAATGCACAAAAGTAAAAGCATCGATAGGACAAACTAGAACATGAAATCCACTCAAGTTTCAAAAATACACTTCTAAGGTATATCCAATAAGAACAGTTCATTTCCCAAATATGTCATTTTAAAGATAAAGAGAACATGAAACAATGATGAATCAAATCAGTAGAGAATGCAATGCATAGAAATATGTTTCTCATTTGAGTAAATAATTATGAGCTACTTTAGTGAATTTCTCCAAAATAAATTAATTTGTGAACAATGTCTTGCCAAATTTGAATTGTTTGCAGTTAAAGATTGCTTAACTTATCACACACATATTTTCATCATAAGATTTATCCCCTACACACATAAGCCTAATTTCTCCGTCAATGATTTCCCCCATGCTCATCATAAAGCATTTTAAGTGTAAAAACATGTAGAAAAGAAATAACACACAAGAAAACAGAGGACAAGAGCTAAGAACAGGGAGCATCTTTAAATCACATCTGGCTAATTAAAGATATGCAAAAAACTAACTATATAACCATTCTGATCGCTCACCTGTAACCTCCCATGAGCAGCAGACAAGGATTTTGCAGCTCCTGAAAGTGATTGAACTAAAGTTGCGAGCTTCTCTTCTCTAGCTTGTACTTCTTGTGACATTTCTTTCAATGACAACAAAGAACACCCCAATCTCTGTCTCTGCAATTCAAGCTTTCTATACATTGCTTCCACTTCATCTGAACGGGAAAGAGACTCCTTTCGCACCTGACCATAATATTGCGGCTCCACTAAAGAGTAAACTTATAAATTAAAAATCCAAATAAACTGACTTTTATGCTTTCATTCTGTCTCCCACTCTTCCTGACACAAAATTAAGTATTTCCTTACTTTCCTACATGAGAAATATTAACGTGAAATACAATAAATGACCAGGTTCCGAGAAAATTTGCAGTACAAAATAAAACCATATTTTGAATAAGTTCCTAATTAGCAGGGTCAAACAAAAAAGCATTCAGCAGGCAGACAAAAATCAGGATGATCCCCCTTAAAGTTGCCACAACTGAACATTTTGTTTAAACTTTACACATTTTCTGGCCCTTTAGGAGCAGAATAGTGAGCTCCATAACCCCATTATATAAGATCATTTTTTCTTATATTAATAACTGATATAAAGATGCAGCTTGAATGCTGGACACTTTGACTTTGGCTTGAGTTTTCAGAGAGTTATAGGTCAAACAACCTTGTCTCCTTAATATTGTGAAATTAATCCATTCATATATAGCTATATTTAATTGAATTGAGCCATTTTTTGCATTCAGAACCTTAATAAGCTAAGTTACCTGTTCGGGTTCAGGTTCGGGGGTTTGGTTCACGGATTCGATCAAAAAAAAAATTGGGGTTGGGTTCGTCCATACAAAAACATATAAAAATAAAAAATAAATACATATTTACATTAGTAATTAAGTTCAAAATACCACACATAGCATCATATATTGTATAATAAATGGACCCACAGGGAACCGGACCTGGGCCAGACTGGACCGGGACCCAGGCCTAGGTACCTGCAAACCAGTAACATAGTTAATAAGTGATGAGGACAAAACATTCTTCAAACAGGCAAGAAACTGAAAATCAACTAGTCATGCAGTCACCCATCCTAGAATTTAAACAGTTTGTGGTTATAGCTAATGCTAAAGTTCAAAAACTCAGAATCAGAAGAAATCAGCAGACCAAAGTTTTGACTTGGACTCGAGACTCAGCAAAAACTTGGCATGTTAAAAAAATACAAAAACTCATAAAATAAACTTAAATAACATGCAAAATACGAAGTTGCATGGACATGGATACGGATACGGAATCAGATACAGATACAACTATTTTTTAAGACCCCCAATATGGATACAGTTGGATACGACATTCATAAAACACACACACATATATTTAACACAATTTCTAAGTTATTAGAGGAGATTTTCATTACTTTAAAAGCAAATAAGTAAATATAAATTAAAATAATATTAATAATTTAGTAAAGAAAAAACAATTAAATATATACGAATAAATTTTATTTATATTTAAAGAGTAAATTTTAATTTTTTTTAAATATCTATAACATTTAATTTTTTAAACAACATAATATAAATATAAAATTATAAACAATTAACTTTCTTAAATCTATAAAAATTAAGACACCAAAAAAAACAGTAGAGTTGCATTGCAAGAAGATCCAGAAAAATGATTCGGTGAAGTAGAAAAACATTTCATTTGTCTTCCTCATTTGGTGTAGGTTTTGTTTATACAAAACAAAACAAAAAAATATTGCACAATTGAAGTTTTTTAAGATTAAGTTTAGGAGGATTCACATCAAAAAATTTGAAAATCAAATCACACAGTATCCGGCACGGCTGGAAAAACAGAATTTTTTGGGCATGGGTGGATGGGTGGATACAGTATCCAACATGTATCCGTGCCATATCGTATCCGTATCTGATACGGATACAGGAATATGTGCACCTGGGGAGGGGACATATCCGGCTACTCTAGGCCACAATAGTGTGGAGAGTTTTTGGAGAGTACGCCGCAAAATTTGGCAAGTACTCAAAACAACTCAGCAGCAAGTTATTTGGCATGTAATTTCCTGACCTATTTGACTCACAAGTTGGCTGTAGTTCACCACGTTTTCAACCTATGGTTAGTGCAACTGCAAAGTCCAAGACTGAATTAGTGAAAAAGCGATTTGAGGCCAGTAAAGATGAGCATCATTTGGAAGCCTTCCCACTGAAAATATAGGGGAAATTTATCAACAGGCATGCTATAAAACAAAGGTTGACTATTTTTTTAAATAGAAAAATGTGGAACAAATTTAGGTACATTTCTACAAAAAACCCTGCAGTCAGCCAAATGGCCAAAATGGATTCCCTGAATCGGAAAATTTATGGGTCTCCCCTATAACTGCAACATTCAGTGAACATTGCACAATAGCATTGTTAGTTGTACCAGATACTTCTTCCATTCTTGGACAGCAAAGGAATTTTAAGATATGAACTATGCACTCCTAAATTCAATCAAATATTCTGGGACGGTAAGTGTGCAAGGTGGCTAATTCCTCCATATCGAATGCTATTCGTCATAACCAATTCCTAAATAGCTTAGAAATAACTCTAAGCTACAAATTTCAATGACTTAATAGTGAAAATGCTATAAAAGCCTAAAGTGTGTCTAATATCCGGCATACATGACAGTGTAGATTCATTCTAAACAGCTGGGATCCACACCATCCCTATACCAGTTATTTGATCCATTTTAGTGAATGTTCAGAACAATAGACTTAGTCACTTATGTAGTTCCATGGACTCAATGGTATGACATATAGATGGTAGAGAAGATTAAGAACCCAAAAAGTAGTTACAATAGAATAGGAGAGATGGAACACTGAATATGTAATTGATGATTTAAATAGGTTTGCATTTGAATATAACAATGCACCCGACTCCCCCACAATGGAAAAAGAGATAAAAAGGCCAATAGAGAGAAAGCCAAATGGCCTAGACATTTGGATGGTTTTTGGAAATTGAATTTTGATGAGGCATCTTGGGGGCAGCCCAGGTTTGGCTGGAGCTGGTAGAGTTCTTCAAGACTCCTCGGGAGCTTTTGTGCATGGGGATTCTTTCTTTCTTTCTGGGAGTGCATTCTAATAATGAAGTGGAATGGTTGGTAGGTACTTAAGTTTTATCACTTGTAGAGTTTGTGGGATGTAAAAGACTAATTGTGGAAGGTGATTTCAAGATTGTTATATCAGGTTTATGAAAGAAGTCTTGTCCAAATTGGAGATGCAACAGTTTAGCAAAAGAAGCAATTGCCTTAAGTAGGCCCTCCGAAGATATTTTTTTCGCACACAATTATAGCGAAATTAACTGAGTGGCTGAATTTTTTAGCCAATCAAGAAATTGATTTGTCCCCTTTTATGGTTTTGCTAAGTGATTAGATGTCATCTTGGTGTGGTTTGGAAGCTCTGTTTTAAAATGAGGGTATACATTAATGTTGTGTCTCTGTTCTTATGTTGGTTTGGTCATTAAAGGTGGCTTGTGGCTTGGAGTTCCCCATGTTCGACACACTTCCCTTGCAGTCTTCTATATTTTCTTTTAAATAAGTGTTCTTTGGCAATTTTATATTTGGCGATAGCTTAGGTAGGCTCTGGCTGTGATGGACTGGACGCTTCCTGCATGTGACACTCATGGCTTCTTATTTCTTAAGCTATTGGAGACTATTTTTGTTGTTTTGTGTGGTGTTTCTCTGTGGTCTGTTTCTGGTTCTTTCAGTGTGTAGAAGTGTAGTGCGGTGTCTGGTTGGTGTTATGGTTCATAAGTGTTCGACTATAGGTAGAGATCACCATTTTAAGGGGTTGGCTTCAACTATGAGATTGAAGGTCATTTTTTCTTGTTCTGTGGCTGGGTCTATTTCATTGACCAAATATATCTAGGCCAGTAAGGTGTGGATGATACCGTTGTTGCTTGTTCACAAGGTCCAATCCTTTATGATTTTCGGCTTGGCTTGGAGGCAAAAGTCTCCAACCCGATTGCTAAAGCTTGGCTGCTGCAACTTTAAGTATGAGAGAGTGGAGTGTGTGGATTTCCAGAAGATGAGGCAGGATGTCAGTGCTGCTCGGAGCTCTCTGGCTACCACAGTGTCTTCCATTGCTGAGGTTAAAGCTCTGAAATAGGAAGGAGACTAACAATGGGCTTAAGTAGGTAAGGAGATCTGTTGCTGATATTAATATTGTAGCAAAAAAAATTGCTGGTATCCCACAGAAATGGCTTGTTAGAAGTGTCTAGTGTGTATACTCCACCTGCTCTCAAGGACGGTGTGTGCCATAAGGCTTCCAAAAACAAGGAAAGGGTGCATGGCATTTAATTCCCTAATGTGAAGGAAAAAGTGAGGGATGTTTCTCACGATGAAGCTGGTGGACATGTAGCTGGCTGGGGGATGCTGTAGATTGTTTTGCTCCTGTTTTGTTGCTTGTTGTTGGATGATGACTCTTTTTTGGAGTCGTTTTAAGCCTTGGGCATTTACAAGTAGATTTAAGCTATCGTTTTACCTTGTACATGGCTCAGGGCCTGTTTGTTTGTAAAACTCTTTTTTGATGTTAAGCAAGGATGAGGACCCCATTAGAACCCTCGTTTAATTAATAGAAAACGATGCATCCAACCATTAAACAGCACCATCCAGAGCAAAATTAAATGAAAAGAAGTTGAAATAGTTATAATATTCTTTTCAAGTGGCTGAGAACTCCCATTTTCGACTTGGTTCTATGGGAAGTTACATTCTTAGACGAGCTGTTGGTTTATTCCTTATTAGCTATGAAATTGACATAAAAACTAAAATTTCTGAATTACTACGTCGTAGGATCAGTTGAATTAAGTCATCGCGGTTGGGAATTTGTGTGAATTTTAGAATCTTGTCTTTTGGCTTGCCAAGTGCTTCCCAACTGTGAGTATAGGAAATGAGCATTATCCAGTTAGTTGATCGACCACACTCCCGCCGGCTCGTCTACAGGGACCGAAAACAAGAGAAGAACGAGAACGAAACAAAAAACAAAAAAGAGGCGTGTATTTCAAATATCTACGAACTCAAAAATTAAACGAAGAAATAAGAAATTGGAAATGTGGAAACTTGCAAGCTCCATTCTTTGAGGGAGAATAAAGAGTGCCAATACTGGATAGGGCAAATGAGAAAAACCTGGAGTTTGGCGTCCAGTTTAACGAAGAGGTCGTGTCTCTTGGCTGTGGCCGTCTCCACGCTGCTCCGCAAACTCCATATGCGCACCACTTCATCCACATAAACTTCCCATTTAATCACCTGAACATCAACATTAATGTCCTTTTCCCTTTCCCTCTCCATCAAGCCCAGCCTTCATTTCTTCATTCGCCCTGCAAATTAAGTGTCTCCCCCTCCACCTTGCTGTTTGTTATTCCAAGTGCTGAATTCCTAAGGTTGTGCCCGCCACGCCCACACAAGTATTGTTGGCGAGTGGAGGCAAAATCGCGTGTTTGAAGAGCCGTTTGGTGAGAATGACTGGTTTACAGGGCTGTCTGGTTACAGGGCTGTGTGCAGTAATAAAATGCTTTGTTGTAGAAATTCAACTTTACATCTTTAAGGGTATGGTCTCATGGAGGGGACTTCTTAAAATATTCAGTGGGTGTTGTTTAGATTTTTTAGGAATATTTTAAGGCTAGTGGTCTCATAAATTCAATTTTGCAATTTAGTTTAAAACTTTGAACTCCAAAATTTAAGAATCGAATTGGAGTATTTTTGGTAAAAATTAATAAATAAATAAATAATTTCTCATTTTTAATTTTTTTAGGAATTTAAAATTTTAATTGATAGACAAGTGGCAGAAAAACTTTCTAAAAAATTCTTAAACTGTAGGGGCAATTTCTAGCCCCCCCTCCCGCTGAAAGATTCATTTCTAAAAAGTAGGGGCTCCTATTTTTTTGGAAAAGATTCTAATTAACCGTAGCACAATTTTTTTTCTTCATGAGACCGTTTGATTGATCCATGAAAATAGAAGCCCAAGCCCCCCCATGGAACCTACAGTAAACTAATTTAGATTTTATTTTTAAAACTAGGTAGGTATTGCACTTTATGTGTGCAATGGGGTGGTCGAAAAATTGTATGGGTATATTTGATTTTGTGTAGTCATATTGATTGAAATAGGGAATAGTTCACACAATCTAAAAAGTTTTGAAATATAAATAAATTAGGAAAAAAATGGTTTATGTTTTGCACACATTTATGTAGTAAATGAGATCAATTTATAGGTCATTTAGAAAATGATTTTAATGTTTTTTTTTTTTTTAATTTTTTATTATAGAATAATATTATTATATATTTTTTAAAATTTTATTATTAACTATTATATTATTATATAAATATTTATTATTCATGTCATTATTTTATGTATTTATTATTATATTATTATATTATCGTTATTATTTATGTAGTTAATATATTATATTTTATAAGGGAAAGGATATCTTAATGCTAAAATCTACTATATTATTTATCGTTATTAGGACGTAATTTTCATTTTAATAAACATATTATATTAATTATGCTAATTTATATTTAACTATGTAGAGGTAATTTTCATTTTAATAAACATATTATATTAATTATGCTAATTTATATTTAATTATGTAGGGTGAAGGATGCCGAAATTTTAAAACCTAATATACATGTATTTGATAGTTTTGTTTAAGAATAAGATATATAGTAAGTAATATAATTATATTATTTATAATTTATTTTTTATTATATAAAATATACATTATAATTAATTATGGTAACTTATACTTAACTACATATATTATTATATAAATATTTATTATTTATGTCATTATTTTATGTGTTTATTATTATATTAATACATTATATTTATTATTTTTATATTAATTATTCTATTAACTATTATTATAAAATAATATATTAATTATTATATTATTATATAAATATTTATTATTTATGTCATTATTTGATGTATTTATTATTATATTATTGTAGTATTATACTTATGTCATTATTATATTATATTTATTATTTATATATGAACTATTCTAGTAACTGTTGTATTATTCTATAATATATATAATTAAAACTAAATTATATATAAACCTAAACCAAATTATTTATTATATATATATATATATTAAAACCTAAGGGAAACCTAAGGGAAAGGATGTCGTAATGTTAAAATCTAAATAATAAATTGTTTGCATTCACAAATATTTAGACTATTGTTAATCCGCATTACCAAATAAATAATAAATTGTTAGTGTTGTAGTATACTTTTCTTTTATCCTCTTATTTTTCATATACCTAATATTACATTTGTTTTAATAATAAACTTGCATATTTTCGGCATATTTCCCATCGATAGCTATATCCAATAAATATTTACGGTGAACCCTATAAGACCCTTTTTGAAACCTTCATTTCAAACTGCAACGGGCAAACTGACTAGCAATGAAGAGTTTGGAGGACCGAAAACCAATAGGTATTATTTATAATTTATTTTTTATAATATAAAATATACATACTCATTATTAGGATCGTTTAAATAAACATACTCTAAAACCCTCGTTGAATTCAGGTGCAACTCGTTTTCAAGCTGCAATTCGCACAAATTGGAGAAGTGAAAGGTTTGGAGCAACAGGGAAAGCAAAACCAATAGCGGTGGGGAAAGAAAAACACGGTGAAAATAGTGGCAGGAAAACAGAAAAACACACGTAAAATATCCGAAAACGGTGAAAAATAAACAAAAAAAAGTGGTGAAAATAATAGTGGCAAGAAAACAGAAAAACACACGTAAAATATCCAAAAACGGTGAAAAACAAACCAAAAAAAGTGGTGAAAATAATGGACGGCTGAGATTTGTTTTACTGTCAACCAAGTCCTATCCTTGATTTTCCACCGTTCACAAGAAAAATGAGCTTGGAAAGCTCATATAGGGACACACCTCCGACGTAATAAAGTTAAATTTATGCCATATAAAAATGTAGAAAAATTAAATATATACAATGATGAAATTAGTGTGTTTTTTTATGGCTTGTTTAATTTGCATTACAAGAATAGATGCAGTTGAATACAATGGTATAGCGAAAATGTCAAACGGTCGCATTGAAGTCCAATGTATCTGTAATAAACAAAAGATCTAGTTAGTATTTGAAAAGCAACTAATAGAAAACAGAATGTTGAAGTTGAAATTCCAAAAAAAAATATAGTTATCTTTGTTAGAGTAGTTTGTAGGTCTTAGTTAATGAGAATATAGTGTAAATGAGCAATGAGAGGAGTCTGCAATAAAGGAAAAGGAGAGATATAATTTACAAAAACTCAACTATATAAATATTGGTAGTGAAGTAAATGAGAAAGTGGCATACCTATAGTAGGTGAAATGGACTTCAAGTGTCTAAGGAGTTTGAATTTGACATTGTTGTCAAAATATTCTCTTCATTTTTTTGGCATGCAACATATGGGCTTTGTTGCATATGTGCATATCATTGGAATGTGAAGGATGGGTGTATGCGAAGACTTTGCAAATCAGGTACTCATGAAATAGCAGTGAATGTCAGGCCTTTCTGGTCAATGTTGTCAATGTCAACTGTGGTCCTTGGAAGTGTTAATCCTTGTGACTTGTGTATTGTCAATGCCCATGTCATTTTAAGTGGAATTTGACGGTGAAGCCCATGGCTTAGCAAAGTTATGGGGACATTGTTTGGATTGTTATGGTCCCAAGGTGGTCCAGTGTAATGTTTGAATTGAACAACAACAAACAAGGGTAGTTGAGGTCATTTTTCAGCTTCATTGTATACAACTGCTTTTACTTGACCAAGTGCACCATTCACGAGCCCTGTTTCGACCCAAATATTAGAACATAACATGACCTCTTGGCCAATAGACAGCTAAATATGAGCTTGAAGTTGCTCTTCATCTGGATTTGTGTATGTTGACCCCCTAAGTTGCTTTGTAGTGGAAAGAGCAATAGGCGTCACCAAAGACAACAACATACATTTGTTGTGTAATAACACCATCTCATTTGTTGCAAAAAGGTGTATGGAAGATAAGAAAACAAAGTTTTCTATAGCATTGAGCGATGAACTTGAGCATGAAATTAGAACTTGCCAGTCTTCTTGTGTAGGCTCTACATTCCATAGATTTGAGAGAAGTGCACAAAAAGCAATTTGGGAAGGAGCATCACCAACTTGTTGAAATAATCTGGTCAAAGTTACCACTATTGTGAAGTTGCACCATAGTGTGCCACCATATGAAGTAGAAGCATACATGGGGATATCTTTAACTGGTGATAGCTAGCCCAAGTCACCAAAGAGAATAATTGAGCAGCCTCCAAAGGGAAGCTAGTTGTGGGAAGGGAATGCTTCCTATAGTCGCATGTTAATACGTTCTATCAAATTTTGACCTACGAAGCTCATTTTGTTTATTAAAATGTACGTAATAAAGTACATGCTTTATTGGAAGGCCCCAAGTGTTTGCCCTTGTAGGGTGGCATTTCTTTTATTAGAATTTGAAGGGAAAAATGAATTGTTGATGCTTGAATGTTGAATGCAACAACACTTGTAGGTGCAAGAAGTAGTAATGGTGACTCGTGAATCTGATTTGAGCTACTTAGGGCAGATCTTTTTTTTTATGAGGTGTGATTTTCCAATTCCTGTTGTTCCTTGAACAATGAGCTTTAGCGGTGGTTGTAATGGAAGAGTGGTTAGGTGAGACCAAATTATATTGAACGCTTTTTGTTGTTGAGTAGAGAAAGTAGTAAGGGTGTGTTCGTTGAGATCACAATGCACTTGAAAGGTTGGTTGATTGGAGTTTATGAAAGCAGTCACAAAATGCATTTGTTGTGGGCCGAGGCTGGTATGTTGCCATTCATGGTGCATGTCAATGTCACATCGACCAAGCATGTCTAGTGCATCAAGATGTATAGGAAGGTTTGGGTGCAAACTTAAGAGAACCTACCATTCTTCAAGGTTTTGTCCTTGCAACACATGGTCAATGCTTGAGTTGCTGCTACCATCTAATTCTTCAGCTGGACTTGGATGTTTGTGGTGTATGTGTCATGGCCTATATGTAGAAGAGAACCTTTCCCATTGTGATATAATTTGATGTTCAGAGGAGCCAAATTCAATGTCAAAGTTCCAAAATGGGTGATATAAAATTAGTTCACTCTAATAAAGTTCATGAAATATTTTGTCGTCTCTTACAGGGGTGCTTGTGAACTTAGGCGAGATGCGAACAATTGCTTTTTGGGGGCGTTGCTTCCATTGTTCATTTTTTCGAGACACTTTGAAGGTCCATTTTTGGGTTAGTTCAATGAGAGGCATTGTCTCTAGTTGTATAGGTCGGGCCATGTAGGCATCAATGTATGTAGGTGAAGTGGTAACCGACATGGGTGAGATCAAGACACATTGAAATTTGTGGTGGTTAACATCTAAAGACACAAATATCCTACTGGATATGGAGAGGGGTAATTTTAGTAAAAGGTGGCAAGTTTCTTGGGCACTAATATCACGATCGACAAGGCTATCAGTAAGCATTTTTTGAAAAGCTATTGGGGCAGGCATTTCTAATTCTAAATTGGTTGACATGTGAGATAACATGGCATGACATGTTTCAGATTTTTGCTCAACTTTTGTTGCATATTTTGCAATATATTTGAGGACAACATCAATTGAGAGTATAGGTTGGCAATCTACACTAGCCCTCTAGATAGAGAGGATAGATGGGTTGTGAAGGTTCAAGTGATCATCATTGTGAGTTGGAGTGTGCTTAGGGTGGTTGGTCTCGTCATTTGAAAGACTTGACTTGTCTTGCATGGACCATGGTGCTTTATAACGACATACAGTTGTTGGCCCTTTCTTCCTAAGGCATGTTAGAAAAGTACACTTTGTGTGTCACTCAACATGATTGACCAATTCACAATAGTCACTTGAAGGGTCATATGACAAGATCCTTGTTGTATCCAGCAAACAAGGATCATCAAGAATAGAGCGATAAAATGTTTGGTTTCTCAAATGGAGGGTACGTGGGTTCCAAGCAGAGACGTATCTATCTATGTAATCAAGTGCACTTTGTACAAATTGAAAGTTATTCCATTGTAATCTACTAATATCAGGTGCTTGTTTGAGCCATAGAAAACCATGGATGTGTGCAAATCCTCTGTGTTGCCATTCATACCTATGAAAATATGATATTTAGCAAACTATAAAAGTAAGATTCTATTGTAAAAAATGAAGGGGTGCTTTCTAGTAAATAATCAAAGAATGAGTGTATTGTGTGAGAACATAAAAGAAAGCTATTACCTATACCAATATTTTGATGCACCAAGAAGTTTATCCAAGACCTCTTCCTAAAATGCAGTAAACCTATGGTGCATGTATTATGCGGTAAGGTGTGGATTTTATACAATGTTTTGGATCCTCCATCTAGAAGCCATAGAAGGATTTGTAGGAGACTTGGTAGGCATGATTGTGTGCAAGTCTGGCCATTTTGTATTTATTGCACTAAGGGTGAAGAAGAGTGAGGGGCAACCAATCTGAATGACCATGTCAGAGAGTTCCCTTGATGTTGGGTCCAAAATGGACGAGTTCCATGAATTGATGAACTAAATCGCATGAGTTGATCTGCAAGTTTGTCATCTGGCATGTCCTACAATCTTTGGCTAAGGTTAGAGACTGTCGAGGGCAGGTAACCATCAAGATTTTTGTGAACAAATACAGAGGAGGTTGCTTGGTTACTATGTCGTATAATAATATTTAGTATGAAGTACCTAAAGTGGGGGTGTTGACCAAACCAATTATCATAGTACCTTAAAAGATGGAGAGCATATTCATGTAGTTTAATTTCTTTGATACGTTGTTGCTTGAATGCAGCTTTTCCTTTTGGAAACAAAGTGGGGAATGTCTTAGCAAACAGTCCTTCAGTGGTGTACTCAATGATAGGAGATGGAGAAATGGGTGGCCATGCAATGATTGGTGTTGGTCGTCCCACACCTAGTTGTAACAAAGAGCGCACTTCTTCAACCTTTATACAAAAAGGCAAAAAAATGTTTTATCCTTTATACTTAGGGTAAAGGATGTCGTAATGTTAAAACTTAAATGTGCTTATTATTAGGATCTTGGTCATAATTTTCATTTTAAAAATCATACTTAAAATCAAGCTCTCAACATCTCCAAACTTCCAACAAATTATAAATCAAATATTATATTAACTAAAATATAAAATATCTCTTTCAAATAAATGAAAACAATTATTTAAAAATTAAAAAATAAAACAGGATGCCCTAATGTTAAAACCTAAATGCGTTCATTGTTAAGAACTGGCGATAATTTTCATTTTTCATTATAATTATAAAATTATTTCAAATTCACTGTTCATATAAATAAATTAACTATTTAATTAACTTAGAGGTGGTGGTTTTCCTGCAATATAAATATAAATATAATTTCTTCACGCATGTTTGTCAATTATTGTAGGACAACTATAAACAAAGTAAGTACAAATAAATTAATCCAAGATGCATGTTTTTCTTTCTTGTAACATCAAATACTCTTAATTGATAAGTGCACCCACAATAGCAATGGTCCCAAAATAGTAATACATATAATAAATTTATAATAAACATCCAAATTTTTGTTTATCTCATGTTTGACTAAATAGTAAACATACTTGTTCAAATATTTTTGATTTTGATTGTGTACAATTTTTTGCATCAACAATCACCCCTCAAACCTTAATCGAGATGAAGGGTGGAGGTTGAGTCAATCATGGCATCCCTTATTATCCAACCTTAGATCCCATCAACCCCCTTCTTCTAGGTAGTTCCATGTTTCCTCTTCTTCTCCTCCGTTGTGTTTCCTCGCTCTCTCTTCTTGAGGTCTTGCCCTTCATCCCTTTGCTTGGTGTCCTTGGCTCAAGGCTGGCTTGGTTGGGTAGCTTCTTTTTTTGTCTCCTTTTGGTTTTGGTCGTTATATATATATATATATATATATATATATATATATATATTCTTTTGTGTGTCTTTTAGTTTTTACATTGTTTATGTTTGTTCTTTTTTTTCTTTCTTTGTTCTTTCCTTAGTTGTATTTCTTTGTTCTTTGGATTCTCATTTTTCTCATTTTGTAATTTTATTGCTCTTCTTTCGTTTTTTTCTTCCTTGTTTAATTTCTTGTCTTTTTGGTTCTCTTGTTAAGTCTTGATCTTTTCTTTATTGTTTTTGTATTCTTGGTTCTTAATTTTTAATTCTTATTCTTAATTTTAGTATTAGTTTGTTTTATGTTTTCTAAGGTATTCGTATTTTTAATTTCTTTCTTTGGGTAATGCTATTTTCTTATATTTATTTATATATGTTTATTTTTTTTAGTCATCCTTTCTTTTATTCTTATCTTATTTTGTTTTATATTTTAGATTTTCGTTTTTATTTGCCCTTTTTCTTATATATATACTGTCTTATTCTTAATTTTTGTTTTGGTTGTTTTATAATTTCTTCGGTTTTTGTATTTTTAATTTCTTCCTTTCAATAATGTTATTTTTTATATTTTCTTGCTTTTTAATTGTATTGATTTTTATTTTTTTGTAGTGATTATTTTTGTTATTTACTCTATGTCCCTTTCTCTTGTAAAAGAATTCCTTGTTCAATTCTTTATTTATTTTGTCCTTTTTCTATCTTCTTTATTGTCTTCTTATTCTTTTTAATCTTCTTTTATATTTTCAAAGCTTCCCTTTTTGTTATTGGCTTCCCTTTCTTTAATTTATTTTTGTTTCTTATGTATTTATTTTTATATATACTTTTTATAATTATTTGTGGGTGTGTGTGTTTGTATGCTCTTATTTTTTCCTTTAATCTTATTGTCTCTTTTTAACTTTTTCTTGTGTAATTATAAATTCTTCCTCTGGGTTTTTGTCATGTTTCTTCTCTTTATTTTTTTTTATTTATAATTTTGGGTTTTAATTTTATGTCTTATTTTTTGCAATTTGGTTTTACTTGATTTTCCTCTTTGATCTTAATGTCTTTTTCTCTTTCTTTCTTTTAGTTTGTTTCTTTATATTATTATTTCTCTCTTTTAAATTTTATTTTATTTTGCCTTTTTAATTGTTAATTGTCTTGTCATTCTAGGGGTGTGTGTAGCCCGCTCTTCCCTTGTCTCTTAAATTTGATCTCGGTTTGCAACTATCTACTTTTCTCTTTATGCTCTTTGCTCTTATCCTGATGATGGATCATAGAGTATGATCCAAAACATTGATGCAAAAAAATATACACAATCAAAACCAGAAATCTATGAACAAATACAATATGGATTGTGGAAATCTGATATCATTAATTGATACCCTTCATGGGAGGGAACTATGTTTCAAATCTAAACAGTTGGAGATGCTAAGGATCAAGCTTGCAAAGAAAGTTGCAGATCTTGCTTTTCTAAAAAGGTGCAAAGGTTCTATGTTGATTCCTTCCTTTGCTAGAGTCACCCACCACCTTTGGAGCTTCACCACCAAGCACATCTTCTTTCGAGTTGGCCTATTCCTCCTCGAATCAATCATCAAATCCACCAGGGTGTCGATCAATCTTCTAAATTTTCACCTCTTACCTCTCCATATTGAACTTGCAACTTCATTGCATCTAGACTTGTGGTTCAGATTAGATACCTCTTCTTATGCAAGAGCCAGAGGAAGACAAGAAGAATGTATTAAAAGGAAAAAGAGGAAGTTCCTAGCTCTACAATGAAAATGTCTTCCTTCATCTCTATCTCACCCCCCCTCGGTCTCCAACTCCCCCTCCTCCTCTCGTAGCCTCCCCTTTGTGCCTCGCACTCCTCCTGCCCCACTCATTTCTTCTTCACCTTTGGTTTTTCCATCTCCTTCCCATCATCCTGACCTTCCTCCATTTTTTTTATGCCTCTCCCCCTCAATTTTGCAGCAAGCAGCCTTCCTTTGCTTCTCATAACTCTCTACATAGGCCTATGTGTAATAGTTTGCTCAATCCTCATCTTCCTTAATCTATAGAGGGTCATTTGACCTCAAGTTGCCCCTCTTCTCACATTCCTCCTAGGATAAACGACATCCAAAGAAGCTCTTGGATGTGTCATTCTTCTGACCTTGATCCTTGGAGTCTATCGTTGAGGGACCAATCTTCTTCAAGTGTGGCATCAACCTTAGAGCTCACATCTTTTTCCATCGGTTTTCCTTCTTCAACATTGGGGAGTTCCTCGCAGAGTGACCATGGTGTCACTTCATCACCATCAACATACCAACAATGACCCTCTGTCAACGTCTCTATCCTATCGATCCCAGGTATGTCCCTCTCTACTGTGGTTTCTTCTCCTTTTAGCTCTTGCATTAATTGCATTGATTTTTCTTCCTTGAATGTTATTGTGCAATCTTCCTTGGATTGTGTTGAGAATAACAACCAATGGTCGATGGATCTCAGCCTTCCCCAAGTTGTGCCTTGCGTTGTCACCCTACCTATCACCTCTCCTCTTGGTTGCTCATTTCCCCATCCCCCTTCTACATCTTCCCACATGGCTTCCTTGCTAGTTTTGTCACCTCTTTCCATCCATGAACCTGTGTTGCATGCCATTTCAGTCTACCCGCCAATCCCCTCATCACAGCCTTAATCCCCCATCTCGTTTGACCATACCTTGTGTCCTCATGCTCTCTTTTCTTGCCAATCTTCATGCCTCTCTCCCATATCTTTTAGCTCCCATCAAGTTCATCCAATCCTTGATTGGGAGTGTAGGTTAGTGGTAAACTTATCCAATGCCATTTTAGACCCCTTAGTCATCAAGGTTCTAAAGAGGGGTATGGGTTTCGTGGTGTCCCCTTAGACTATCCCTCATGTAGACTTTCTCATTGAAATTGAGAATTCCATCTGCTCTCTCCCCTTGGATCTTGTTGAGGAAGTTAGGCAAGATTGTGCAGTAACCCTTAGGCATGCAAAACCTCCCAAATGTAATATCTCTAAGGCTGAACTTCTTGCTTTTAATAAATTATTAAACAATAAGGATCTGATCATTTCCAAAGCTGACAAAGGGAATGCTACAATTGTCATGAACAAGCAAGACTACCTTTCAAAAATGCTTGCTCTTCTTTCTGATAACAGTAGCTACAAAACCTTATCTCACAATCCTTGCTCCAATATTTTCAAAAAAGTCATAATGTCATCCTCCTCATTTGACGAGTCCACCAAAAAGTGTCTCCTTCCCCATAAGGAAATAACCCCCCGCATTTATGGGGTGCCCAAAATCCACAAAGTTGGCATCCCTTTGAGACCCATTGTCGACACTATTGGGTCACCAACCTACAATTTGGCAACTTTTCTTTCCAAAATGCTTGCCCCTCACGTAGGGAATTTTGATTCCTTCATAAAAAACTCTAACCATTTTTTCAATTTTGTTAAGGATCAAAGATTAGAAAGCAATGACCTTCTTGTGAGCTTTGATTATTGTCTCTCTTTTCACTAAGGTTCTCATCCCTTATGTTATTTCTATTGTTAGGTGCAAGTTCAATGAGGAGGATGTCGCCTTGGTCGAACTTTTCCTAAGATCTACTTTTTTCACTTTCCAAGGGGTCATATATGAGCAAGTTGATGGTGTAGCTATGGGATCTCCCCTCTCCCCGGTCATTGCCAACCTTTTCATGGAGCATTTCGGAGAAATTGCTCTTCATTGCTTCCTACTCAAGCCAAAGTGGTAGAAACGATATGTAGATGATACCAATGTCTGTTGGCCACACGACTTGGATAAGTTAGAAGAATTCCATGACCACCTCAATAGCTTGTTTCCTTCCATTTCCTTCACCAAGGAAATCGAATCTTGTAAACAACTTCCCTTCCTCGACATTCTTCTTCTCAAGAAACCTGATGGTTCCATCGGTCGTCGTATCTTCTGTAAGGCCACCCATACCGATCTCTACCTCATGTCATCTTCTCATCACCACCCTAGCCAAAAAAGTGGTGTCCTCAAAACCTTAGCTTTGAGAGCCTATCAAATTTGTGATGAGGAACACCTACCTCTTGAGTTAAACCATCTTCGTTAGGTATTCAAATCGAATGGGTACTCTAGCAAGCAAGTTTATAGAGCCCTTAACCATGCCAAATCATGTCTCCATGCTAGTGCCAAACCTAACCCCTTCTTTGATCTCCCTGTGGCTTCCCTTCCTTATATTGATGGTTTATCCCAAAAAATCTCAAGGATCCTCCTTAAAAAAGGCTTGCAATGTGCATTCAAACCTGTCTCCACTTTGAGAGCTCATTTCCCCTCCCTGAAAGACTCCAAATACTTATTTTTTGACTCTAGAGTCTATAAGGTAGTTTGTTCTTGTGGCATTCCTTATATAGGTGAGACAAGTTTCTCTTTCAACACTAGAATCAAAGAGCATTGTTCTGACATCAGACATGAACGGGTTCTCAAATCCACACTTTCCAACCACTCCTCATCCACCAAACACCACATTTGTTTGGAATCCACCCAAATCTTGTTCAAAGAGGACAACTTATTTAAAAGGAAGCTCAAAGAAGCCATTGGAGTCAACAATCACCCCTCAAACCTTAATCGAGATGAAGGGAGGAGGTTGAGTCAATTGTGGCATCCCTTGTTATCCAACCTTAGATCCCATAAGCCCCCTTCTTCTAGGTAGTTCCTTGTTTCCTCTTCTTCTCCTCCATTGTGTTTCCTCGCCCTCTCTTCCCGAGGTCTTATCCTTTGTCCCTTTGCTTGGTGTCCTTGGCTCGAGGTTGGCCTAGTTGGGTGACTTCTTTTTTCGTCTCCTTTTGGTTTTTGTCATTCTTTGGTCTTCCCTTGTTTTGTTTCTCTTCCTCTTTGAGTTTCTTCCCTTCCTTTATCTTTTTGTATATATATATATATATATATAAGTTCTTTTGTGTGTCTTTTATTTTTTATGTTGTTTTTGTTTGTTCTTTTCTTTCTTTCTTTCTTTGTTCTTTAGATTCTCATTTTTTTCATTTTGTAATTTTATTGCTCTTCTTTCGTTCTTCTTCTTCCTTGTTTAATTTCTTGTCTTTTTGGTTCTCTTGTTAAGTCTCGGTCTTTTCTTTATTGTTTTTGTATTCTTGGTTCTTAATTTTTTATTGTCTTATTCTTAATTTTAGTATTGGTTGTTTTTATATTTTCTAAGGTATTCGTATTTTTAATTTCTCTCTTTGGGTAATGTTATTTTCTTATATTTATTATATATGTTTGTTTTTTTATTCTTCTCCTTTCTTTTATTCTTATCTTATTTTGTTTTATATTTTAGGCTTTCGTTTTTATTTGCCCTTTTTCTTATATATATATTGTCTTATTCTTAATTTTTGTTTTGGTTTGTTTATAATTTCTTTGGTTTTTATATTTTTAATTTCTTCCTTTGGATAATGTTATTTTCTTATATATTTTTATATTTTTATATTTTTTTTCTTTTTAATTATATTGATTCTTATTTTTTGTAGTGGTTTTTTTTTATTTCTTCTATGTCCCTTTCTCTTGTAAAAGAATTCTTTGTTCAATTCTTTATTTATTTTATCCTTTTTTCTATCTTCTTTATTGTCTTCTTATTCTTTTTAATCTTCTTTTAGATTTTTAACACTTCCTTTTTTGTTTTTGATAAGGTAAGCAACATTTATAGGGTGTTGTACCCCTAACATAATGAACCACAAGGGCTTAAAAGATCAATTCCAAATAACATAGAAACTAGCCAAAAAACAATACACAAACTGTGGATTAACAACAGATAGCCAAAACACAGACTAAAAAATACCTAACTGGCAATTATCCTAGTTCTTTGACAGGAGGTCCACAACATCATCCCCGACCCAATCTTGATCATCGTCAACATTCTTCCCTTCCAGCTCATCTTTTATCATTGTAGACATAGTGCTGGTGATAAAGTGAACCAGCTTAACAATGAAGCAGGTCAAGCCACAAAATCTCTTATCCAATTTGTCCATTCTCTCCTTCAGCACACGACACTCCTCCCCATCATCGCCAACCTTCACATTCTCAGTATGCTCAACATCCAACGGGTGCGAAGATTGGGAAGTCGAGTTCTCTTTCTTCTCTTTTATGTATTATCAGTAATGGTGTGGGGCCCTTTCACATACTCCTCCTCCTCCTCAGACATCTCATCACCCTTGTAATCTTTGTTGTCTGAACGCTCCTCCTTTGAGTCCAAATCCACCTGCCTTTTTTTGTTATTCTTAGCCAATATCCCAAACCTCTAGATGATGGTCTCACCTCTAGTCACAATCGTCACCTCCACCACCATGTCACCCTTAGAATCCTTCCCCGCAAATTTTTTACCTCTGCTATCTTTCATCGAAGGATCCATTAAACCTTTACTGACATCTTTGCCTTTCTTCTTCGAGGTGGGTTTGTAAGCAGTTTTGGCCGGGGTCGCCTTGAGGTCACACAGACTGGTCGCAACACTCGTTTGGGCATTTCTCGCAATCCCCTTGAGTTTTTTGGCGACAGGCTTGGGTTTTGGAGTATCAGGAACACCTGGGTGGGATTTTTGAATGGGACCTTTGGACTCGATTGGGGAAATGTTTGTAACAACAAGAGGTTCAATTTCCTCCACACAGACAACAGATATGGGCTTAGGTGGGCATAAAGAAAGATGGAAATGATAGAGTCTCATAATGAGACCTCAGTGAAGTGGTAGAGGAGGGGTATCATCAGGGTTAAGACTAGCGGCTTCTATGCATTTTTCCACTGAGCCTTCCAAATCCATAAGAAATAAAAAGAGAAATCTTAACAAAACTTTATGCCTAAGGTAGTTTAAAAGAGGGAAATGGTAAAAAAAGTTGGTTTTGTATCTACCTTCGAGAGTCATGTGCTTTATGAGGGCCAGGAAGACTTGGTCCCATGGCTATGAAAGGGCCTCCCGCTTGAAACCCGACTAGTTATGGACTGTCTTCTCATCCCCCACAAAAAATGCATTCATGTTGTCATTATCTTGGGTCTTGGTAAGTTTTAGATACTTTTTCCCATTGCTCTGTAGCCCCGTCGCATGCACAATCACATCTTCATTCACCTCAAAAGAAATCCCACCCATAGTCACTCTTCGATCCTTCCAAGAGTTGGCAAAATGTGTAGACAAATTAGGGTCGTGACCCACAAGACTCTCTATTAGGGGAGCCAAGCCACCTTCAACACAAATATGCCACACCAATGGATTTTTTTGAAATTCACCGTAGTTGTCGGGCTCCATTCACACACGATCACCACCCATAATGCCTCTCTACATAAGAAAAAACTAGAGAACCTGTAAAAGAAAAAGGTTAGAAATATTGGTTAAGCGAAGGGTTTCCCACACATAATGGATATTTACCTAGAGAAAGCAGCATTGGTTAATCAAGGTAGTGTGTAGGACACGCGTGTGAAGAGGAAAATCTCAACTCAATCTTGGCAGTATCATAAATGGGAATCTTCAAGCGATTGCAGCTAGGTAAGCAGAGCATGATGGAAAAGCAAGGTTTATCAGCCACGTTGTCCATACACAAAAAGCTAGGTAGGATGGCCGCGGGGCCAAATTTAGTAATAACAAGGAACTCGGGTTTGAGACGCGAAGATAAAATAGCGGGGATGGAAAATCCAAAAGGGAGTTGTCCCTCATAATGAGTTGTCACATCAAAGTTTAAATCAATTAACTTAAGGAAGAAAAGATAGTTTAACACAATCCCCATAAGGAGATAACGTAAGGTATGACCCTGCCAAGTCTTAATCATGAAGTACTTTCCATACTTCCCTATAATGCCATCTTTATCAAACACGAGATTAGCCTCAAAATTTAAATCTTGCCACTCATAGGCCACCTCAGCTTTCATACCCATCCACCAAGCCCAAAGTACAAGCATGTGGACTCCCCATATGACCTCCAGAATCACATAATTGGTAATCGTCATATCAAGTAAGGGTTTTGTTCTTTCAAGACTAGGTCTTGAATTCTTAGCAGTAAGTTCCCCAAATTGCGTCGACAGTTAGAGAAATTCCAAAAGGTGCCAAAGTTGGCTAAGGCATCAACCACTTGATTGCCCTCCCGATAAATGTGGGTAATATTCCTTAATCTTAACTTAGACATAAAGAGCCTTATGTCCAATAGAATTTCCTTCGTACTCCATCCAAGTAATCTGCCAAAGTTAACAACATCAATAATGGACTTAGAGTCACCTTCAATGTGAAGGTTCTCTATCCCCAAAGAAACAAAAATTTGTAGGCCCTTGAGCAATGCATGGGCTTTCACAATCATAGAAGATTGGAAACCAATTCCCCTAGCATAACCGGCCACAAGACCACCTCTGGAATCTTTGATCATACCTTCTATACTAGCTCTACTCAGGTTGCATTTAGTGGTCCCATCAAAGTTGAGTTTAAACCAACCTCTATCCGGAGGCTCCCAGATAGTGTTACTCCTAGCCAAGGATTTGGAGCTGTCATAGGAGCTTGCATCCAAATTTTGAAGCCAAGCCTTAGCCATTTTAATTTCACTCTCAGTGGGTCCCTTATCTGAAGTTTTCTCGTTAAAGAGGGAGATGTTTTTCTCTATAAGTCGAGCACCTATACTGAAGACCTCCTTAGGACACCTCTTAATATTTCAAAAGATCCTATTGTTTCTCTCTTTCCATAAGCACCAAAAAATAATGGGAGGGACCTGGTTCCAAATTTCTCGAGGCAAGGGGTGAATGTACAAACCAAACCAACTCAAAATAAAAGATCTAATATCTTTACACATGGTCCATTATATGCCCGATCTTTCAATAGCCATACCCCACACTTCAACAACAAAAGGGTGGTGTAACAACAAGTGGTCAACATATTCATCATTGCATTTGCATAAGAAACATCTATTGGGGATATGAAATCCCCTTTTCCTCAAATTTTTCTGAGTAAGAATCCTGTTGTGACAGGCGGTCCACCAAAAGAAGTTGACTTTCGAGATCATAACTCAATTCCAAGCCTTCTTCCAAAGATCAATGGCAGCACCCTGGTCCATCAAAGGATTGTAAGATGATTTGATAGACATATCACCCTGCTTACCATAAGTCCAAAAGAATTCATCCCCCAACAAGGATAAGGGAAGTCTAGTAAGAGATAGTAAATCCTGTAGAGACTTAGCTAGGTGGCATAGATCAGGGGAAAAAGGGCAACAAAGGGCCAAATAATTCCACTTCCTAGCCCCATGAGGCCCAAGAACATAGTCCCTGATGTGGACACCAAAGAACCTTTGAGCCAGCTTCTTGAGATTCCTAAATTCAGAATTTTCCAAAGGGGTATTAAGTAACTAGGGATCTTCCCAGAATCTTATCTTATTACCATTACCAATCTTCCATTTTATCCCTTTCCTGAGCAGACCCTACAAGCTGCAAATGCTCCTCCAAGCCAAATAACCCTGATGATGAACCTCAAATAGGTAGCTAACCAAAGGCCTATTTTGAAGATATTTAGCATTCATGATTTTACACCAATCCTTTGTATTTCTTAGATGGTCCTAGCCCACCTTGGCCATCAAGGCCTTGTTAGTGTGGGATACAATCCTGATCCCAAGACCACCATAATGTTTAGGCTGACAAAAAAATTCCCATTTTATCAGGGAAAATTTCTTCTTGTCCTCGATCCCAGACCAGAGGAAGTTTCTTTGAATATTTTCAAAATTCTCAATGATATACCTAGAAATCTTGAATATAGAAAGAAAGTAAATTGGTATACCTTGAAGAGAAACATAAAGAAGTTGAAGTTTACTAGCATGGCTAATGATGGAGTATTTCCACCCAGCCAGTTTCCTTTGGATTCTTTCAAGAATCGAGTTCCAAAAGTCAAGAGTGACCTCCTTGATAGTGAGGGGGAGACCAAGGTAAACTGAAGGAAGAGCCCTGCTCATACAACCCAACACAACAGTCAATCTAGCTTGTAGGTTAGGAGTGCTATTAAATAAGTAAATCATACATTTGTTGTAATTAATGCATTGTTGAGAGCAGGTAATGCAGTTGTTAAGGTAGTTTTTCCATTTCCTAGATTCGATCATAGAGGCTTTCCAAAATAGGAAAGTATCATCCACAAATTATTGTATCACAATCGAATCTAAAGAAGAGGTAACTTTGATTCCCTTTATAGAACAATCTAACAGTAGACTATCAAAGTTCTTGCTCAACACATCTGTAATCATGATAAAGAAATAGGGTGAGAAGGGTCACCCTATCTGATCCCTCTACGAGTAGAGAAAAACCCAAAGGGGGCCCCATTAACCATTACATAGTACTTGACCATAGTAACACATTCCATGATGAGTTTGACCATAGATTGATCAAACCCAAACTTGATTAAGACTTTAGGGATGAAGTCCCAAATAACCTTATCATAGGCTTTTGATATATCTAATTTAAGGGCCATCCTCATGTAGTTGCATCTGTCCATAGAGTGGAGTAGTTCATGGGTGCTCAAAGTTGCATCAAGGATATGACGACCATGCACAAACCCTTTTTGAGTGGGACTAATGATTTTGTCAAGGAGGGGTTTGATTTGGCTCACCAACATTTTGGAAAGGATCTTTTAAAAGATATTGCAGAGGCTAATGGGTCAAAAATCAGTCATAAATTGAGGATCAACAATCTTGGGGATTAAAGCAATGAAAGTGCGGTTCAGTTGTTTGAGAATCTTACAAGATTTGAAGAAATCATGGGCAGCGAAGACAAGGTCCTCACCAACAATCTTCCAAAAGATCTAAAAGAATGCAAGGGGAAAACCATCAGGTCCAAGAGCTTTGGAAGCCCCCATACTGAAAGTAGCCAACCGGACCTCCTCCGGAGTAACAACACTGAGAATCCAAAGATTATCATTTTGGGTGATGATGGTTGGAAGATAGTTTAACAACAGATTATCCAAAGTTGGATTAGGCACCTCAACAACATCTGAGTAGGCCTCTTGAAATTAATCAACAACCAGAAGGCCGATCTGGGTGGGCGTAGAGATCATCTCCCCCCGCGCATTAATCAATTTAGAGATTTGATTGATTTTCTTATGTTTAATAGCCGAAATGTGAAAGGAGGTATTCTTGTTACCCTCTTTCAGCCATCGGACCCTGGATTTTTGTTTCCAAAAAAAATCCTCCTTCCTTAGAATTTTCTCCCACTCCTTTCGACTCTCTTTTTCCTGGTTGTGAGTCAGCAGAGTGACATCCCCTTCCTCCATTTTCTTTTGTATAGTTTTCAACTTTTCCCCTATAACTCTTTTCTTTTGGAAAAAATCTCCAAAGACACGCTTGTTCCATCCTTTCACCATATATTTAATATGTTTAAGTTTGAAGAAGATCCTAAACATGCGAGAGCCATGAATAAGGATGTTCCACCATTCAACAATTTTGTTCTTAAAGTCAAGATGGGAATTTCACATTATTTTTAACCAAAAAGGGAAAGGTCCCACAATAGATAGGTCATTTGAGATCAACAACAAAGGATTATGGTGAGACATTGTTCTAGGCAGAGCCCTGAGATTAGCACGAAGCAGGCTACTCCAGTGAATGGAATAGAGGAAACAGTCCAATCTAACTTGTATTAAATTTTCTCCAAAATGCCTGTTGGACCAAGTAAAGGCTTGGTCGAGAAGGTCAACATTGATCAGGCTAGTAGAACTCACGAAGTTAACCAGATCAGACATTCTGTTAGATTAATCAACCAGACCACCACTTTTCTCCGAAGGATATAAAGGAGAGTTGAAATCCCTAGCCACCATCCAATGAGAGCCAAAAACATTTTTAACCCAATCAGAAAGAACCTGCCATAAGGCATTCCTAGCATTCCTTTGGTTAGGAGCATTGACATTGATTAGAGACCAAGTTCCACCTGGTAGGAGAAGGAAACTCCCACACTATTCTTGCAGTGAAAAAGTTCAGAACCATTAAATCTAGAGGGGTTCTAAAGCGCAACAAGGCCACCCAATGCCCTATCAACATCACTATAGAAGTAGGAGGCACCCAACCAAATAAACTTTGCAACTTTATCAAAATTAGCCTTCTTCATCTTGGTTTCTTGTAATAGTAACACATCGCTCTTATGTTCTAAAAGATAGTTCTTCAGAGCAAGCTTCTTGTGGGAACTATTTAGCCCACACACATTCCATGACATGACCTTCATTTCTGACCTTTCTTTGAGGACACATCCAATGTCCTCTGTTTACCCAAGGCAATCTCATTTGTAGTCTCTCTCAACCTACTATGTCTCTGGCTGGGTCTACCAAGTTTGGAGTAACCTCCCACATTGGCCTTCTTTTTCCTCCCTCTTTTCTTTGGAGTTATCTAGTTCTCTTCTTCCAGAACTTTCTCTAGCATCAAGCCCTCTGTATTTTCTACAGTTGCATCAATAACTCCATTACTCTCATCTTACCAAATTTCACCTTCCTCACCCATTTTCTCACTTGTCCCAATAGAACCCACCTCCAACACGGGCCTACCAGCAACCTCATCCACTCTGAAGTGAGGCCAGAGGGTAGATCATTGACCTCTAGGGATTTAACAACAGTCTCATCCAAAGTTAGATTGGCAAGGCTCGAAGTCAAAACCACTTTGGGATCCACCAAACCATTAGGAGAATCCCTAGGGGAAGGTGAAGTAACAGTAACACCTTAATTTACTAACTCATTTACCATAGGAGGCCAAGAATTAACAATAAAAACTCTCGTGTTAGACTCTCGATTAAATGAGGATTTACAGTCAGAGACAAGGTGGCCAGCTTTAGCACACTTTTGATAATAAACAATAACATTTTCATAGCACACTAACTGCACCCAGTTGCCAAACTTAGAACACAACTTCAATGAGTTAGGAAGAGTCTTGTTCACACAAATATTCACACAAAAGCGGGCAAATACTAACCTGGACTTCGATTTGGTGATGGAATCTGAAGTGATAAATTGTGCCATAGAGTCCCCAATGCTCTTGAAGATTTCTTCATCCCAATATTCTAAGGGTGACCCATGTAGACGAACCTAGATCGGAGTCGATTTTTTTAGATCCATAGTAGGGTCAACACCCGACTTCCAGTGACATAATGCCAGACTATGCTTCCCATACATCTAGGGCCCAGAAGAGAGGACCGTCACCAAGTCATTTGACATCATAAACTTGAATAGAAAGAGACCACCCGCCATAACATAGATCTCTACACTACCATTAAGACACCATTTAGTAGTAGCCCACTTCCGAACCATATCCACAAAAGGACAGAAGGATAGGAATCGACCCACAACTGCGTTCTCCATGGAGGAGAGAATCCTATCACTGACAGAGTCAGCAATAACAAAATCCATCCCAGAAGTTGTGATTTCCTCAATAGGAGGAGGTAAAGGGGATGAGCTCAATTTTCCATTGGTCAACACATCCTTCCACCCCAAGGTTTCCAGAAAAAACTCCATCGCTGAAACATTCTCACTAGATAAGATCGAAATCACAGGTGACTCCAAAAGACCCGAAAACAAAGGCGTTGACCCACCAGGAGTGGCCCCCGAGGGACACGAGTATGCATGTGACAAGGTGAGGCTTGGGTTAGGGGGGATATAGGGGGACTGTGGTGTACCCCCAGGGTAGAATCCACCATGCGCACAAGTTCAAATCGCGGCCAGAGGAGAGAGGAGCGGGAAAATTCTTTTGTTGCTTTTTGTGATTCCTTTTTTGTTATTGACTTCCCTTTCTTTAATTTTTTTTTGTTTCTTATGTATTTATTTTTATATATACTTTTTATAATTATTTGTGAGTGTGTGTGTGTATGTGTGTGTTTATGTGTTTGTATGTTCTTAACTTTTTCCTTTAACCTTATTCTCTCTTTTTAACTTTTTCTTTAGTATTTATAAATTCTTCCTTTGGTTTTTTGTCATGTTTCCTCTCTTTATTCATTCTTTAATTATAATTTTAGGTTTCAATTTTATGTCTTCTTTTTTGCAATTTGGTTTTCCTCTTTGTTATTAATGTCTTTTTCTCTTTCTTTCTTTTAGTTTGTTTCTTTATATTATTGTTTTTCTCTTTTTGATTTTGTTTTATTCTTCATTTTTAATTGTTAATTGTCTTGTCATTCTTGGGGTGTGTGTAGCCTACTCTTCCCTTGTCTCTTAAACTTGATCTTGCTTTGCAACTATTTACTTTTCTCCCTATGCTCTTTGCTCTTATCCTGATGATGGATCACAAAGTATGATCCAAAAAATTGATGCAAAAAATTGTACACAATCAAAACCAAAAATCTTTGAACAAATAAAATATGGATTGTGGAAATTTGATATCATTAAGTAAAAATACTCTAAAACTCTCATAAAAGGCTTATTTTCAGGTTGTAGCTCGCCAAATTGGAGAAGTGAAAGGTCAATACCAGCAAGGAAGAGTTTAGAGGAGCGACGGTGAAAGCAATGAAAAAGCGGAGGGGAAAGTAGCAAAAAAGTGATGGGGAAAGCAACGAAAATCAGTGACAAACAGCCGGGAAAATGCCGAACAAGATTATTTCACTCCCTTAATATGCACAACAAAGGGTTACAAAATTAGGTCCTATTTGGGCCAGAAAAAAAATATAACAAATAAAAAATTTTTTGGGGAAAAGTACAGGAGAAAGGAGAACCGCCAAGTGGTCATGCTATGTGTAATCAACAAATAAAAGTAGTTCCAGGTGTCGGTATGTAGTTGTGGAGGCAGGGAAAGTGGCGTTAAATAGGGCGACTCGTGGGTAGATTTGTTGTGTCTCCCTCTATAATGGGTTTCTCAACAAAAAAGTATCCCTGTGTTTGTTTCAATGATTTTTTTTTTGTAGTCTTTGCCTGCATTACTGAGTACTTACCGCACTTATCTATGGGGTAAGTACTTCTACACTAATTTTCTTTTTTATTTTCAATAATTTTGTTTTTGTAGAGCTACAAAATTACAGAGCGAATGGAGACTTAAAAAGGATAAAAAGTTACAATATGGTACAAGTTTGTGGTTATTACGAAACGGTTATGGCTCAGAACTAGCGCAGTAAATATACACTCAAAGAAGCTAATGCAGGCCTTCCATCTAGTCCAACTGATTATACTAGCAAGACAAGTTTTTTCTTTGTGTTCTTATGTTCTTCTATCGAGGGTTAGCAAAGAAAGTGAAAGTTTTTGAAAGCAATGGAGATGGGGCTCGAACCAATGACCACCTCCAGGTTTAAGATAGTCTATGTGTTTTGTGGCAGCAGTAAAGGGGAATAAAATATCTATCAAACTGTAGCAATAGAACTTGCAAATGAACTAGTAAGGAAACCAAAAGGAAAAAGGAATTTTGTTTGACACATTGGGTATCATCTTAAAATCCTAAAGCAAAGATAAATAAGAATTGATACTTCACAAAATGTTAAAAAGAAAACATTTTGTTGGCTGAAACCCCGTTGATGGGATTGAAATGCAATGTAACGAATGTAGGAAGATTTTTTTTTTGGAAGTAATTCAAATGTGAATGAAAAAATCCTAATCGATAGAGGAATTTTAAGTAGCTAAGATGTTTATGAATAGTAAGTTAACATGGTAAGATCTAGAAAATAATATGAAAGATTTAAAGTGCTAAAAAAGATATTGGAAACAAGTAACAATAAAACAACTACGCAAATTAGCGAAAGTAGGTACCTAATTTCTTCTTCACTTCCTTACAATTTCCAATTTGTTCTTTTGAAATCCCTCTTTTTAACAAGCTCTGTGCAATGGTTGTTCTTCGTAAATGTAGCAGATTGGTGGTTTTTTTATTCTTACAAGTAAAGGTCTATTTGTAGAAGAAAGGAGGCAGTGAAAAATGGCCAGCAGTCATGGTGCATTAATGTAGTAAAAATATCCTACTCAACCACTTGTAGGAATTGGCTGTGAAAATGGGAGTAAAAATATCCTATACCTAATGCAACATAAATGTAGTTATGATGCATTATTCAGGAGACGCATTGTGATGGAGGGCAATCTAAAGAAAATTTATTGCCATCATTAATCTAGTCAAGATTTTTTATAGAAACATTCAATAAAATGTGATTGGTAGGTGTAAAGTGATGGAGATATGATATGTATTAGTTTTTTAATAGTTTTTAAAACAAAAGAAAATTTTAGGAGTTGTAGAGGCAGCAGTTTTTAAGACAAAAGAGACTTTTGGAACGAGCTAGAGAGGTGGCAAGCGGTTGAAAATCTACCTTATTTATGATGCCTCAAATATCTTGTAGAGTGCTATCGTTGAGGGCAAATATCCTATAGTTTAAATGCAATGCCTTTTTAGCCAAAGATGATCGACAGTTCACTCCATTTCAATCGTTGGCCAGGTGTTGTGGAGAGAGGTCAATCGTGGATTTCAAAATTTAGGTTGATCTCTCTCAAATTGGTTACGCCTTCGGCGTAAAATATTCAACTTCAATTAAATATTGAATATTTACATAAAAGATTGGCTAATTGAAGAAGTATGGGATGTTTCTCTATTTGATTTTGTAGTTGGTTAGTAGAATGATTGTTATATTTTACATCTTTCAATTAATTTAGATTTAATTATAAATTTGAATTTAATTAAATATTGAATTGATTTAGTTAAAAGATTTTTTAATTAATGTGATTGAAGAAGGATGAGATATTTATCTATTTTTATTATGGTGGTGATTTGATTTTATCATCGGTTACCTATATGCATTTTAATAAATAATTAGAATCGTGAAACTAGATATGGATCTATGATCAAACAATTGAGAATGATTTGTATAACAAAATTTATTGTTACAAATAAGGTTGCATCATAGATCTAGTCTCAAACTAAGTCACATCACGTGAACTAGTCAATATGATGCAACCTAGTCTTTTATTGATGTGACCTTTTGATGTGTTTGCCTACTGTTTGGACCTATTTCTAAATGAAATTATGCTTAGAAGTAGAAAATATATAAACACCCTATTAGCATAATTCCATTGCTTCTTAAATGTTAGAAAACATGTTAAAAACACCCACTACATGGACAATATTCAATCTAGTGCAAACCATTACATACATTAGGCTACCAACAACACTAGCATAAGGCATGTTAGACATATCCTTAAAATTAGCATCTAATTTAGGACACATACCTAAAGAAATCTTAGTACCAACTAGTAACAAAATATTAATTATTTTACAATATTGTACAAAAAATCTCTAAAAAGTAGTATCAATGCACCTACTCTAACTTAACTAAATCTTTTTATGTACATGGTTCTCATTTATCTTCATTCCAAGAATATATTTTTGTCCCTAAATCCTTCATATTGAACATACTAAAAAGCTAATTTTTTACCTCTTTGATCATCCCCTTGTTAACAATGGACAACATTCAGTTCACATACAAGAAAGTGATTAGAATTTGATCATAAAAAAATATAGTATAGACAAATGATCTTCACTCTTAACAAAACTCCAATTCAATGCAAAAACATCAAATTTTCAATATCATATGTGAGGTGACTATTTTAATGATACTCTAAGTTTCTCATGCAACAAAAGTGAAAGAGGTAGACTCGTAATAACGCATGTGTTGCATCCTTTTTTCTCACATAAATCAAATCATTCTTGCTCTAGTGGCGAAAGGCAAACAACTAAGGGAAATTTTGATGGAATACCTTTGTGTGGAAAGAGAATCCTGCAATAACAACTATATCATCATGTTGAGTGGAGATCATAGAAATATGTTCACTCACTCCACAAGAAATGAATGTTTGACAAAAAACTATATTGTTTACGTGAGGTGTTAATGGTGGTGTGTTAAGATGCTCTCTTGTAAGTTGTTGGAGAGGTATAGTCATTATGATTCTAATTTGACCAGGTGATCCACTAGCTCTAATTTTATTAAGCTTATTTTTGGTGAAGAGATAAAAGGTATTAATCATGTGTTCCTTTAGTTTGACTAGTCCTTCCAAGAAGGCTAGTTCTCTCATATATAATTTTTCTCTCACATACCTACTTTTGTTGGCCTCCTAGATTTATCTAAGGATAGTTGCTTGTTCTTGAGCCTATTATTTTGTTGGTGCTTCTTCTTTTAGTGTATTTTCTCTAATCTCATCTAAAACTACCTTAGTCCAATTTACCTTTAACTTTAGGACACATTGGACTTGTAAATTTGAGTGATGCAGGAATGAAAACTTAAAAGAGTAGCCTCAATTAGTTTGTTTGTTTTTTACTTGGATGAAAGCTATTTGATGTTTTATTTTCTTAGCTCATTGAATTTATTCATTTTTCTTTGATTTGTTGGGTTTTGACTTGTTTAAATATGTTGAAGAGGTTTCCAAAACCTATAAATAAGCCTGACTATTTATGTTTTCTTTTTATATGGATATAATACTAAGATGTATGCAAAGAACTATCTTTCTTGGTATTTTTCAGAGTTACAAGTTTCAAATGAATTAATTGACTAATAAATGAAAGAACTCACTTCTTATAATAATTCAACTAAATAAATGTAATTTATCTAGATGCAATAAATGTGCTTTTGTAGTTTTTTTAATGAAATAGACAAGTTCTAATTTAAACATTGAAGAAGAATGAATCTTTGTTCACATGCTTTGAATTGATAGAAATATTTATTTGAATATGATCAAATAAAAGAAGCTTATATGATTTTAATCTATATATCATTTAAATTTTATTTGATCTAAGAAAGCAATAATAAATTCTAATATGACAAAGAAGCAATAATAAAATACTATAGTCCTTAGGAAATTTTGATGATATAATTACTACTTTAAGTTATTGTGTAAATAAATACTTCTACAAGATTAACTAAAATTAGGAAACCTATTTGAAGCTTGAAAGAATCCTCCTTGAAGTTCTCATGATTTGTGTCCTCAAAGGATCCAACTTTTGTTGTTGTGTCTTCTCCCCTCTAGTTTCAATGTACTCTTCTTGATGGAGGGGAAGATCAAATGATATAAGAGAGATAGGAGATTAGTTTGGAATGGTATGGAAGATTTAGAAGTTTCAAGTGGTGTACAAGGAGGCTTAGGGCCTGGAAGATGATGTGGTGAATCTTAAATTTTCCATAAAGGTAGGCTTGCAAACTTTTGAAGGTGGAACCTTATTTCTACTCAAAGAGGAAAAGACATGGAGATTCCTTGTAAAATCATATAGAGGCTACCAAATTCAAGAAATATTACCACCTATTCTCTTATATTGATGCATGGGGGACGAGGTGTTTAAATAGGGGAAAAAACTCAATCAATAGGAGATGGCAATCACCCAATGAGAGAAGAGAAACAATTAGGGGGATTAATTGGTGTCAACAAAAATCAAGAGGATTGTTAATTAAAGGCCAGACTATAATAGAAACCATATGAGCTAGAAGATTCACATGCAACCAAACACAAGAAAGCCACCCCATTTGATAAGGTGGCTCACCCATTTTACTAGGGAAAGTCGCCCAATCAACCCTACAACTTAACCTGAGTTGCTTGGGTATGCCTATAATTGAAGGTGTAAAATATTAGTTTTAGAGGGGAAGAAAACATACAAGGTAGGCATGTGGTTACGATGATTAAAAAATGCATGGGGAAGGTCCTAAAGGCACAAATAGGACTTCCATGAAGATGAAGATATGAGGAAAAATTATTTACACCATGTGGGTCATCAATTATATTGTCAAATCATTGTTGGACTATCATGTAGGCCTATGCAATTTTGGGCACTTACAATTTTATACCATACAATGATGGTTGTAACCTATAAACTAATTGTTCCTTTTCTTTTACCACATAGCCATTAGGCTATTGCATATAACTTTTTTCTTCAAGATCCCCATGTAAGAGAAATTTTAACATCTATTTTGCTCATTCTCAAAATCATAAGATATAACAATAAATAATTGAGGATGAAATGATCTCATGCTCAAAATTCTCTGGGAAAGAACATCTAGATGGTCACTGCCCAGAAGAGACAAAAGGTAAAGAGACTACCCAAAAATTTCTGGCTAAGGAATTGTTGAGACTATCTGAGTTTGAAGGTTGGGAGGAAGAATGGGTTAGGAAAGATTGGGGTCTATTTCGAAAGGACTTGATTGATCAGGCCTCTCCATTTTTTGATGTTATGATTGTCGAAGAAGGTCTCCAATGAGGGTAAGTTAATTCTCCCTTTGGATTGGTATCCGAGATGCTTTTACAAAATTTGGCTGCCCATAATTCTTTTCACGAGGAGATGACTTTCTCTGTATTGAACCTTGATAATATGAGGGTGGATTCAACCATAGAGGGTTTTTCAGGAGGTGTGGTTACTCAAGTAATAGGAAATGTTGGTATGGTGGAGTCAATAACAAAGGAAAATGATTATGTCTAGGATGTTACTTCTCTCATAGGGCATGAAGGCTCTAGGTTTGAAACAATATCCCAAGTTATCCCAACCTCATCAATCAGCAAGTAAAATTTTAACAAGTGTAGTCTGGGTAGAGAGGAAAATCCTAGAGATGAGTGGGAGCATCAGGACCTAGATGGCAGCAAGCAGGATAAGGCTGTCGGGGATAAGAGCTTGAGTGTTGACAATCCAAATGATTTTGAGGAAGTTGTTTTTAAGGAAATTCCAATCTCTCCCATCCGTAATCTAGAGAGTGATTTTGAAGGTGTCAGAGATAGTGGGGGGAATATGGAAGACTCAGATTCAGATCTGTTGTCGAATGAGGATAATGGCAAAGAAGACTTGCTAGGTTTGGAGGAGGATATTGGGATTGTGGAAAATCAAACGATTGAACAATCTTTAGCTTTAATAAGTAAAGCAAAGATTGGGGAGAAGGAAAAAAGGGGTCTAAAAACTAATAGAATACATATGGAAATAGCTAGAAATGTGGTTGGCCAGAGCAAGTTGAGATAGCCTTTTCCCAGCAGCCATGAAAATCCTATCGTGGAATGTAAGGGGTTGCAATGCCCCTATCAAGATTTGTTTGGTCAAAAGATGTTTTGATCAAATGAGACCAGATCTGGTTTTATTGCAAGAAATAAAGGTCAAAGAACTTGACTTTGAATTCTTTCATAAATGTTTTGGCAGTTGGAAGTGTCTTTTCTCTGGGGCAATTGGTGCCTCTGGTGGCCTTGGGGTCCTTTGGAAGGACTCTGTTGTGGATGTTCAATTGGTGCGACAAGACAAATTTTGGAAATGGCTGTGAATAGACTCAAAACAACTTAATGTTGGTTTTTCTTCAATTAATATATATGGCCTTAGTAGCTCAACCCAGAAAAAACTGCTATGGAAAGATTTATCTGGTATCCTAAGCTCTCAAGATGGGGGATCTCCCTTCTGGGGGGAGATTGCAATGCCATTTTAAGGCCCTCTAATAAAATGGGAGGTGTGTGCTGGTTTGGAAAAAGTCAGAAGGATTTTAGTGATTTTGTTGTGCACAATGGTCTCATAGAATTACCTTTCAAAAATGGGGAATTCACATGGACAAACAAGAGAGGTGGCTTTCTAAATATTGCGAAGAAGTTGGATCACTTTTTTTTGTTTGGGGGTTGGGCTTCACATCACTAGATTTGTGAGGCGAAAATTATGCTTGTCACTGGTTCAGATCATTACCCCACAGGTATGAGGATTCAAGAGGAGACGAAACCGGATTGGTGTCCCTTCAAATTTGAAGCTATGTAGCTTTGAGCTGAAGGTTTTAAGGATCTAATCTCAGACTACTGGAGGAATACCCCAAAGCGTCATTGCTCCAAAGTGTTAATTTTTTCAAAAATCTCCAATATCTCAAGGAGCAACTTAAGAGATGGAATAGGGAGTCCTTCAAGAATATTTTTGCCGAGAAACTCAGGTTTGAAGAGGATTTAAATTCTTTGCATTCAAAAATAATTGAGAACGGGATGTGGAAGAGGATTTCATTTTAGAGAAGAGTTTGAATAAGGAATACTCAGAGGTTCTATCTCGGGAAGAAATCTTTTGGAGACAAAAATCCTGTGAGAATTGGCTCAAATATGGGGATAGAAATACAAAATTCTTCCATAATTCTTTGGAGGTGTGTAGGTCTATTAACAATTTTTTTTCAATCAAAGATAGCATTGGAAATGTTCTGAATGATCCTATGCAAATAAACAAAGAAGCAATAAGGTTATTTTCTGAATGTTTTATGGATAATTTTGATTTGGTATTAGATGACCTCAATATCCTGGATGTTATTCCTAGATGTGTTTCTGATGTTCAGAATAACATGCTTATGGAGGTTGTTTCTTTGAAATAAGTGAAAAAATCTTTATTTGGTTTGGGAGGAGACAAGGCCCCAGGGTCGGATGGCTTTCTGGCTATTTTTTTCCAAAAGTTGTGGGATATTTTTGCAGAAGATATTTGGCAAGTGGTGGAAGAATCTAGGAGGGATGGTTTTGTGCTTAAGGACTTTAATAACACCTTCATTGCCTTAATTCCGAAAATGTCTTTGGTGAATTGCTTTTAATATTTTAGACCTATTTCTCTTTGCAATAGAATCTACAAAATAATCTCTAAGGTTATTGCTAATAGGTTGAAAAGGGTTTTGAAATCGGTGATCTCGGTAGAGCAGAGTGGTTTCTCTTCGGATAGGTCAATTTTTGAAGGTGTTATTGTAGCTCATGAGGTTATCCATTCGGTCAGAGTAGCAAAAAGAGAGAGGCTAATGGTCAAATTGGATATTAAAAGAGCTTATGATGAGGTGAATAGGGGGTTTTTGCTGAAAGTTTTGGACAAGTTTGGTTTCTGCAAAGAATGGGTGAATTGGGTTCAAGGTTGTATTAGCACTCCTCATTTTTTTGTCTTGGTCAAAGGCAGCCCTCAAGTTTTTTTTGATTCATCAAAGGGGATTAGGCAAGGTGATCCAATATCACCCTTTCTCTTCATTATTATGGTTGAATCTCTTGGGCATCTGATCTCTAAGAATTTTAGGAGTAGTCTTTGGAAAGGTATTAAGGTTGTTGAAGGAATTGACCCTTTATCTCATCTTCAATTTGTTGATGATACATATCTGATGGGGGAGGCATCTTTTAGTCAGGCATGAATTATGAAGCAAACTTTAGATGAGTATGGTAGAGCTTCTGGGCAATGCATTAATTGGAGGAAATCATAAATTTTCTTCTTTCATACTTCCCTTCAGAAGCAAGTGGAAATTTTTAGGATTCTTGGGATGAGATCTGGCTCCCTCCCAAGTAAATATTTGGGAATTCCTCTTTTTGGTGGTGCAAACAAGGTGGTTGTGTGGAAATATTTAATAGAAAATTGCCTAAGTAGGATGGATGGGTGGAAGAGTAAGTGGCTCACGACTGTTGGAAGAATTTTGATGCTTAAATATGTTATTTTTGTGATCCTGATTTTTTCAATGATGTGTCTTAAGATACCCAAGAAGGTGGTGAGATCAATTGGGTAGTGAATGCGAAAATTATTTTGGAATGGTGCGTTTGAGCAAGGCAAAATCCCCTTACTTGCTTGGGATAAAATATGTAGGCCTAAAGATAAAGGTGGAGTTGGTTTAAGGAATTGGCATCTAATGAATGAACCTTTGGGAGCAAAGTTGGTTTGGAGTATTTATTCAAATTCGGATCTTCTTTGGGTCAAAATCTTGAAGGCGAAGTATTTGGATTCTAATGAAAATCAAAGGATATTAACCATTCGAAATCCACCTAAAGGATCGACGATTTGGAACTTCATTGTTTCTTGCAGGTCGGTTATATTAAATCACATTTCTTGGAAGATTGGAGATGGGGGCAAGGAAATTTTTTGGGATGATTCATGGGATGGCCTACCAATTCTAAAGGAGGGGGAAGATTTATAGGAACTTAGGTTAATTTTCCAAAAAAGATGGGGAGTTAAGCTTCATGATTATCTTCAGGTAAAACAGGGTCCCTTTGGTTAGGAATGGTTTTGGAAGGAGATAGATTTTGATGGTCTATCCAACTAGCAACTAGAGAGGATGAGAAACATCTTTCAGAATAGGAGATTCTGGATATCTAGATAACGAAGACAATGATTTGGTGTGGATCAACTAATGGAAGTTACTCAGTTAATATTGGTTATCAACTTTTAGATTCACTTGAAGGGGATTTTTTTTGGGTAAGAAATTTATGTTGGAACAAAGAGTGTTTTCCAAAAGTTGGGACCTTTGCTTGGTTAGCTATGAAAGGAATAATCTTGTTTGGTGAGAGAAGGAAGAGATTGGGTTTTGTGGGCCCTATGAAGTGTGTAATGTGTGAAGCAAATGAAGAATCAATTGTCATCTACTCCTAAATTGTGATGTTGCTTCTGATTGCTAGGAAAATTTAAGGCTAAAACTTGGTTGGCAAGGTCTGTTACATAGTTCTTTAAAGGGGCTTTTTGAAATTTTGCCTACAGCTTTCAAAAGGACTCTTCTTTCATGTATATGGGTTATTAGTCCTTCAATCTTAATTTGGGAAATTTGGAAAGAGAGGAATAGACGAATTTTCCTGGATAAGAAAGAACCTAAAAACATATTATTGTTTAGAGTTGACCATATGATTGAGGAGGTTGTAGGGTCAGCAGTGTCGAATTTAATGTCCCATAGAATTCCTTTCACATTGGAGGATAGTAGAATTCAAAGGGTGTGGCCCAGAATAAAGATTAGATCCTCCAAACCTTCTGCTTTGTCTTGTGAGAAAGGAAATGGAGTTATGGATGTGAAGTGGGAGAGGCCGATGAAAGGATGGCATAAGGAAAATTTTGATGGGGCAGCCAAAGGAAACCCGAGTCCCTCAAGGGTGGGAGAAATTGTAAGAGATGAGGATGGGAACACCATTGCAGTTGGAGCAAGAAAGCTTGAAGATGGAACTAACAATGTTGCGGAGGCTAAGGTGGCTATCCTGGCGGTGGGTCTGGCTCGTGAAGTTGGTGTTAAGAAGCTACACCTTGAGGGTGATTCTTTAATTATCACCCAAGTTATTATAAACAAAGAGTCAAAAGTGTGGCATTTGCAAAGTTTCATCTGGGTGATTTATAAGGAGTTAGAGATGTTTGAAGAGGTTAAAATAAGCCACATTTGTCGAGCTGACAATAGTTAGGCTGACTGTTTATCCAAGTGGGCAGTTTCTTTCCCATGTGTTGGGGAGTCTAAGGTGGAGGTCTTTAATAATATTATCTTGGAGGAGTTGGGTTAGTGTCGGTGTTCTTTAATTATTTCCCTAGTTTTTGTGTTAGGTTGATGGGATGGATTGTTGGAGTTCTTGATTTGGAGGAATGTCAGCTTTAGCTCTTGGTGAGAGGACCAACGATAATACTCTACATTGTTTCACTAAAAGATCTTTAGGAGATTAAGGAAGGATTGATTAGACAGGTGTGTCAGGAAGGAGTAATTGTTCAAGCGAGTGTGTCTGAGTTGTGCGTCCTTTGGAGGTTAAGCTAAATTCATCTCTAAAGTCATAATTATTAGGCAAGGCTTCTCTTGGCGGTGAGAGATGTCATCACAATGATGAATCAAGGACATATAAGGATTGCTAGAATCATGGCACAAATGGGTAGGGATTATAAATTTTGAATTCAGGTAGTTGGGTGGGATAAGTGTTCTTGTCTTTATCATTTAATTGAGGTTTTCTGTTGTAGAGTGACGATGGAAGCTATGTATGGCTTCAAGATGAAAAAGCAATAAAAGGGGTTTTTTGGGCCGATTACTAAATTCAGGTTGAAGATGTTGTTGAAGTGCCCGCAAGATGATGTTGTCGAAGTAGTGTTGGAGGTTTTGGGAGAGAACTTCATGAAGGCCACTCATAGGGGAAGGCTCAATGTTGACATTGCGTCAATGTTGTTTGCGTGGGGTTTAGAATTGCAGGAATAAATTGGAACCATTAAATGGGTGATGGTCTCTTTATTTGAAGAGGATTTATTGATGGGTATGGAGTCATTTCTAGAGTGGGCAGTGCCAGGGGTTGGCTTTGATGTGTCAGAGGGAATTGAAGATATGGACGAAGCCACTGAAGAAGGACTGATTCCATTTGTGAGGTGGCATAGAAGATTGGATAGAGACACATATAAACTCGACATTCTAGTCGCTTGGGAGAATTTGAAGTTGGTTCTCAGGTGACAGGAGCATGAAGTGAGGGGAATGGAAGCAAGTGTGCTGGAAGTAGTGCCTCAGAGGAAGTGTTCACAACGGAAAAAAGGAGGTCAGAAGGTAAGAACAAGTAGGAAAAGAACCTAAGGAGAGCACCGCTGAGTGATTTTTGGAGATGAAACAACAAATTTTTCAGAATTTTGTGTGCATCATGCAGGGTGGAAATAGTGAAAGGAAAGCAAAAGGATGTGAAGCGTTAAAGGAAACAATGATGATAAAGCAAGCTTCTAGGGAAGGACAATGAAGCTGTTTACATGTTGGTGCTACGAACCAATATTAGGTATTTTTGGGAAAGTGTTTTGTTGGTGAAAGTTTTTTGCTCAGGATAAGGCATGCTGGTGTTCTAGTTTTTCAACCAGGAGTAGTTAGGAGTTATTAGGGATTATGGTGTTGAAATGTATTATCTGATGATGTTTCATAGATGGTTTTTGGTCTGGTTTTTAGGATGGACTGGTGTTAGGTGGTGAATTGCATATAATTTTATAAGGTTGGCTTATGATGTAACTCTTATATATATTAATAAAATAAAACTATTACCGAGCAAAAAAATAGATATAACAATAAATAACAAGAATATAATGAAAACTAATATGAAAAATTTAAATATAATTTCACCAACATCAAATCCTTCTCATTGAGAGTAGCCCTTAGCTACTAGTATGGCCTTGTACTCTAGTTTTTGTCTACTCATGTTTTCTTTTTATACAACAATTTGTAACCAATGTGTTTTATTCCCCTAGGAAAACTAATTAGATACGAGGTGTCACATATATCTAAGGTCATATCTCCTCCTTCATGACCTACATCCAATATTTATTATCCTCCAAAGAAATACCCTCCTTGTAAATAACGTTTCATTATCTTTTGGATCATCTCAAAGATAGATTAAGGGGATATGTTTTTTCACTTACAAGCTCCTTCCACTCATCTTGCTCATAAATCTTATCTAAACCCTCTTCTTATTTTTCATCCTCTAATCCAATTTTTTGTTCTTCTATATGTGTTTCTTCCTTATTTTTGACCTTAGTCTCAAAATGCACTATGTTATTTCCTTCTTTTTACATTGGCTTTACAATATTTAAAAACACTCTAAACTCCTTTAAAAATGCATCTCTAAAATAGATCAAGTTCTAGGTTAGTGGATTCTAAATCTTATAACCTTTTAATTTCTCAATGTAACTGTAAGAGAGGGGGACCAACCATGTCAAGGCCCCAGGTCACGGAGGACCAAGAGCAACAGGCCGCCCTAACTTACCTCAGTTTAAGGGAGTGTTAGGAAAGGAAAAATGAGAATGATGAGGATTATAAGGTCCTTCGATCACTTTGTAGACCTAAGGTTTGAGAGGAGACTATGTGAGTCAGTTTTCAGGATCAACTTTGTCGCGGATAGCTCTTTGTCAGAGGATAAAAGTGCAGTTCTAGGATGAAAGTGTGGCGCACTGGCATCTCTCAAGTGCGTTGGCATCCATACAACCAAAGGACCAGAAAGATAAGGTCTAATCACTGGAAAACAAACTATCGACCTAGATAATGGTTTTTAAGAGAACAAAATAACACTATGAAATAAGAGACATATAAACAGATATGATAAAACAAGTGGATTAAGGCAAGGGTGATAAGAATGATCTCACACAAAAGCTTGTTCGCCAGCTCGCTCCAAGATATCTCCACCTACACACAGAAGAGAGAGAAATTGTTGGGTGGCTGTTTAGTCAGGCCCCCGTTTTGGTGTTTCCACCTCCACAGACAACCAAGTTTGCAACGATATAGAAATAATATGATAAAGAAGGAAATACAAGCAAAGAACACTAAAACACTACAAAATAGTAATGTGCTAACTCAACCAAGTAATAAAGCAGGAAAGTAGAGAGCTTACCACCTCCACCAATAATGCTTAAGGCTAATGGGGGGGAAATGAGAGGAACTCAAGCCTCCACTGCAATGGTGTTATTCTACACTTGCTTTATTGAAGTGATGGAGTGATGGAATTGTTGCTATGGAGTGCAAGAATGTGCTTGGATGCTTGAAGTGCTTGAACCTATGGACAAGTTTGTCTAAGAGATGAAATGGAATGGAAGTGAATGAATTTCAAGGAGAGATGAAGAAAACGGCCATATTTGGGTCGGTCAGCTAAAGAGGGGCATTACAATTCAACTTCCAATGGAAAGTGTAACACCTTTGTAGATTCTAGTTGCGGGAATCTACTAAGGATGTAAGCATGTCGCGCAGACGTCTGCGCATCACACGGGCATCCCTAACAATTATTCCCCCATGAACACTCAAAACAAGCGCCAAGTGGAATGAGGAAAATGGGATAATGTGGAATTAAGCCTCTAAATTTGGTTTTCTAAAGTGAGGAAGGGTAAAAGAGGAATTTGTGTTAGGGATGGAAATTCACTCTTATACATTTTGCCCCCACTTTAGCGAGCATGAATACTGATGAGTGCTTCGGTAAAGTAGATCGAAGAAGTAGTAGGGTTAGAAATGTATACCTGAACCATTGAGGAAGCATACCATGATCTGAAGAACCCAAGAGTGCAGGATAGGAAAACAACTTCATGGCTCCACAGAACTATGAAGTTGAATAAAGAAAGCATCTTACAGGCCCATAGACCTGCAAGGAAGGTATCCACCAAGAACTCACATGGAAGAAACCAGGAAGAGCGCCTTACAAACCCACAGACCTATAAGGAAGGTATCCCCCAAGAACTCTCACATGAGGGAAACTAAGAAAAGCGGACTTCATAGAGTCAAAAAGTGGTGATGTGTTTATCTGCAGATAGAACATGCTAGGAAGTGGCCACGCAGGCCAGCAAGTAGATAGTCACGCAGACCATCATCAAGTTGGAAGACTTTCAAAGGGGTCCCTCAAGAACCCTTCGAAAGGAAGATGGGTCCATTCAAGGGACACACTCTTTGAAAAATCAAGGTCTATTCGGGTTGTCCCCAAACTAGACACGAAGATGTGAAGCGGGTCTAGATGAGCTACCCTTGAGCTAGACGCAACTATAAGAAATAGGTCTAGTCGGGCTGCTCCTAATCGGGCTGCCCCCAAGCTAGACGTCGAGATGTGAAGTAGGTCTAGTCATGTTGTCCTCGAGCTAGACACCATAAAGAAGACTTTCAAAGGGGTCCCTTAGGAACCCAGTGTAAAAAGAAAGGGTCCACTCAAGGGACACGTTGTTTGAAAGTTGGTACCTTCTTTCTTGAATGAATTCATCATCAAGGAATCCTTCTGAAATATGTTCACTTCATTAAGGAATTCAAAAGGAATAATATGCCCCCACATGAGGGGAAGATCAAAGTTGTTCCCACTTCGTAGGAAGGTTCCCAAGTCCTTTCTTTCTGAACCCATGATGAAGGAAACATGTTATGTTAGGGTTTCAAGTTGAGAGTGCAATTCTAACAAAGATGTGTGTGAAGAATCTTGAGAAAAAATTCGTTGACAATGAATGCATTTTCTTAAGATCAAAGTGATGTAAAGGTGGTGTTGTCACACATGAGAGGGACAACTCAAGCAAAGAAGAGATAAAAATAAAGAGAAAGCAAAAGGAAAGAGAATACGAACAAAGGGCATAGGGGTAGCCTAATATTTTGAGGTCAGAACTACTCATAACTATATAGTATTATAAAATTACATAAATGAACTGTCATCAATCCCCTACTATATTAATCCATGTGAGGAATGCATGAGAAGACAAAGTAAAAATAAAAAATTGGGTCAACATGGAAGGGAAGCCTAAATGCTCCCCACACTTTTCATCATCCCCAATTTGTCAAAAGTCAATCACAAACATGGGAGAATGATGATACACATAGAAGAATGTTTACAACACAAATACCACGCCTGTATTTGAGCACCAATAGGGGTGACAAGGGTCATCAAGGAACATATAGCACAATCATGGGGAAACACATCACAACACACACACATCTAATCTAAAGATAAAGAATGGGTCTCCCCCTAACATTGGTCAACCAAGAGGTTGTTAGCTTCCCACCCTAGATCATTGTATGGGGAAGGAGGACAAGCCTGCAGAGGTGGAATGTTAAGGGGAGGCTCTTTCGACCCTCCCACAACAAGGGCTAAGGAAGACAAACCTCCAAGGTCTTCGTCACTCAACCTTAGTGGGTCTAAGGTCAATGACTTTGCGAGGATCGTTGAAAAGGTTAGAACTTCATCCACCAAGTTAAACATGCACTTAATAGAAATTTCATGTTTCACCTCAATGGACGAAGGAGTTTGCACCTGAGGTTCACCGCTAAAATCACCAAGTGATTCGGGAGCGGTGACGAATTTGAGGGAGGACGAGATTGGTTTCGTTACTAGGATGAAACAAGTTAGCATAGGGCCACCTTTCAAAGAAGGTGGGATCTTCTTACGTCCTTCATTGCAGGAAGGACCACTCTCTACTTTATTCTTGATTGGAGGAGATGAAATCCCCACAAACAAGGTAAGAATAATAAAGGAAGAGGAGGAGGAGAGAATCACAGTAGATATGACCGAGGTGTTAATCATATCTACAGGCTTTGGGAAAGGCAAGACATTTAGAAGGGATGTCAAAAAAGGTGGATCCTCTGAAGGAGCGATGAACACCTACACTTTTCTAAGGTCAGATGCATTTGCACTCGCAATGGAAGTTAGAAGTGGTACAGAGATGGTTTGAATGGGAACATAGGGGAGGAGAGAGGAGGACGTGGTAGAAGGTCCTAAAACAGGGGAATTCATCTTCTCTTCCTTCCTTTGCAAGGCGGCCTACTCAGCTAGGAGAGCCTTTTGCCAGTGCTTTTGCTTGCATGCAAGGTGGTTCTTATGACTCTTTGAACTAGAGGTTGAAGGTTGTGAAGGAACCAAAGGCACTTGCTCAGCCATGGGAGTGTCCCCCACGATTATTTCCAATGGAGGGATAGACTCTTGTACGGGAGAAAGAGGGACAGGTTCAAGGATAGTGGGGGGAGTTGTCTCCAATGCCTCGGTAGTGGGCCTCTTCCCATTCACTGCTTTAGAAGCAGGGGTGGTAGGAGGTCATGGAGGTTGGGATGCAAAGGATTCCCCATGGGGGGATATTTTCCTATCGTATAAGTAGTACCAAGGTCTAGGAGGCTTGGTAGGAAGGTCTGATATCCTGATCTTGGGTCTACACCAAGCAGACACCATCAGACTCAATGGATAAAGGCCAAGTTTACTCATCCAATACTCCTCCCAAGAAAGAGGAGTGGATGAGTCAACCTAAGAAGGAGCAAGCTTCTCCTTTCCCTTTCAAGAAGAAGAGGCAGCTGGCTTTTCTGCTACTAGAAGCGTCAATTTCGGTTGTCCCTTGCCCCCAATTTTATACTTTATTTAGTTCTTGTAAAGTAGGTCTATTCTCGGAGGAAGCGGACTGACTGGAGCAGGTCAAAAGTGATCCAATGAATATCCCCCACAAGACACCATAGGCTAGTATCCGATGTCTTGCACTACGTGCATGAAACCTTCATGGGAAAATTTTAGGCACTTATGAATTACATAGGCAATCCCATTCATGGAAGCTAGCCAAGGTATACCTAGCTTCACCCTGAATAGGTTCGAATCAGGAATAACATCAAAAATCATGTCCACGTTCCTAGATCCAACCAATATGGATAGGGTTTTCAAGCCATATGGTTTAAGAGCAAGGCTATCACGCGTACAGATGATGGCCTTCATTTTTTCATATTCCTCCCTTTCTAGGGAGTTTAAAAACAAATTCTCCTCCATGATGACATTCATTCTACTCGTGGGGTCAACTAAGACCCTTGTCACAATGTTGCCATTGAGGTGGGCGGGAATGTACAAGGGAGAAGGTTTGTTATTTACTGATACATCTTATGAAGTGAATTTTATATTTAGTGAATCGGTCGAAAGATGAGGAGGAGGAGTAACAATAACCATGTTAACGTATGATTCATGTTGAGTAACAAAATCAATGGGATTGATAATCATGTTAGCAGAATGTGATAGAAATGGATCTGTGTATATCTGCAATTCACGATTAGCTTTCACCATTGATTTGTTTGTATTTTTCTTGCTTCCATCAAGAGAAATAGTGTCGTCCTCGATGCGATCATGTATCTCATGACGTAGGCACATACAACATTCGGTATCATGTCTATTAACTCGATGGTATTGACAATAGGTATTTGCTTCATACCAGCTAGGGTGAGGCTCCCTAATGGGATTAGGGCTTGGGAATTTAACGATCTTATCCCTCAACAAATTTTGTAAGATGGAGGAATAATATTCTAATAACTTTGTGAATTTTCGGTCGCATCTGAGGCCATTGTTATCCATAATGACTACTATATTCGCAATGGATTTTACTTTTTCGAAGATTGATACGATAAACTTCTCTTCAGGATGGGAGAATGAGGAAGGTCCCCTGAATTGAATCCACCATCTGCTGGTACTCCCGTAGGGCCACACACAGATGCACAAAAGAAGGGTATTTCATAAGGGTAAACTTCTCTTTCCAAGGCCTTTGTAAGTTCCCTATGAACACCTTCTACACATCAGAGTCCGATAATGGGTATCAGATTTATGAAAAGAGCGCCTGGTATCATGCTATACAATCAGTAATCTTCTCATTATCCCCTTGTTTGCATTAGACAAGGTCAGAGAAGGTAATCTTAGGTTTGATGTTGGCTTGGAACTATTGTAGGAACTGGTTCAGAAGTTGGTCGAACGTAAAGCTGGAATTGTCAGGTAAGGAATAGTACCACTCGAGTGTTGTGTCCTTGAGAGATTGAGGGAATAGTTTTGCCATCCATGTATCATGATGGAAGAATTTTGTGCACAAGGCATTAAAGGTGGACACATGCCTTTGCAGGTCCCCTTTTCCATTGTATTTATCAAATTTAGGAACCTCCATCCCTTGCGGGAAAGGAGTGTTTAGGATTGCTATCGACAATGGGCTATGTCTGAAGAAGGGCTAGAAGATAGGCTGGGCAAAAGCTTGGGAAAGGTTTGCCAATTTGTTCTACATCTTCCCCATATTTTGAAGAAGGGTATTCAAAATCAGGTCGTTAGAAGATATAGGACCAGTGATAGGTTGTCGTTAGGTCCCATTACTTTAGAAGATAAGAGTTCAATATGTCAATCGGGTAGTGTCCAAGGCAATTAAAAATAGAAGAAGACTTGACTATCTCCTTTAGATTTTCTAGTTTTTTAGAGTAGCTAACGTTTATTCCTAACCTAAGGCCATCTAACTATCTAACTGAAAAATAACTTATTTTAAGAAAGTTGGGAGTATATTAAACTAGAAATCATAAAATGACTAATCTAGAAAACATGATAACTAAATGAGAAAGCATGGAAATAACTAAACTAAAAAGTGTGTAAACTACAAAAGTAACAAAACTCGTAAAAAAACTATGAAACATCTAATTAATAACAACAAATAAAAATTTGTAACGACTATCACACTATGGAAATGATAGACAATGAGTGCTCCAGAACTTCAAACTCTACAACAACGTTGTTAATGACTTGTACAAGATTACCAAGTGCAAATGACTATACTCATAATTATTATTCATGCAATAAAAACAATAGAAAGAAAAGTACTCATCTATTTAATATAGTTTCCCTCGAGTGGCCAGCTCATGGGTTACTACGTTCATCCTTAGGTCACATACACAACTGATTCAAAAATTCTTCCATTAAAAGTAATTTCCATCCATACTTAACAACTCACAAATTGATATGTAATAATCTCTTTATTCATATATATTCAAAAAACATGTCGACAACATAACAATACTATTTTGCGTTATCTTTCGCTTTTGGAGATTACATATTTATAGAAAACTTCTAACTAAGTCCTATATTTCAGATGGCTTAGATTACCAGTGAAAAAGTCTATAATAGACTACAAACAAACTTTATGTCTTTAAATACCCATTACATAGATATTAAAGAGGCTCGAGTTGAGCCATGAAGTCTTTAAACTTTTTAAAACATAACAAAAATAAAAATTAACAGCAACTATGATTTCGGTCCATTATCCTAAAGTTTTGGAGCATGTTTCCAGCGCATATCTTTAATTTGTTCCGGAGAACGTGCTAGTTGAATGCTTTTTAACTGTTGCTTGATGACTGATTATTATCCTACAAAATACTTAAAAAACCCATTAAATCTGCATTGGCAAGATACTTCAATAAATCACAAGAAATAAAGTTTGTACTATTTTTCTTAAAAGATAAGCAACTATTTTGCCTAAAGTTTAATTAATTGGCAGAGGATAAGGATTTTGCTTATATGAGATAGGGATTTATTATATTATACTGATGAGGTTATTTTTACCTCATCATTTCCTCCCCTTCCTAATTCCCAACAGGTCCTCCTACCCCTTTGTAGTGGCCATGTCCTCCATTTTTGTTCCATTCTTCATACTTAGCACTAATATCATACAAATCCTTTGTTGTTTTTATCAAAATATATAGGTGTGTGGAGGAATTCTCTATGAAAATTAACTCCCTCTTGCCACTCTTTGAAGACTTTATCATCTTGATATGTATTAATATGAAAATCAGGGGGTGGATAGAGCAATAAGGGAGGTCTATACCTTATCCCTATTCAATCTGTTCTGAGGTCTTTCAGGATTTTAGCCAAGGCATCTGCTCTTCTGAAGGACCATTTGATGTTAAGAGGGGAGATCAACTCTCTTTTCTTCAGATATGTTGGTAATGGAGTGTATCTTCTTCACAGGCATGCCAGGATTTACTAATCAATTTATGCTTGTGTTCCATGAAATGGTTATAACAAAGTTGGAGGCTTCCATCATATCTTTCTTTCATTATTTCATCCACTATAAGAGCTAAAAAGGTAGCTTTAAAATCTGTAGGTCTACTGTTGGGGATCTCATTTGAAGACCCACATTTTTCTCTACTTGAGCATATTTCGTGTTGTGCTCTTGCCAATGAACCTGATTATGCATGGTAGATAACAAAGACCTCAATTGCACTTCTCCAACAAAAAGGTTAATAAAGAAATCAATATGGTTTTCTAATAGAAGACCGTGAACAAAGAATTCACATAACATATCTTGCTCTTCAGGAGTTGATTCTATAAACATTTTAACAAATTCTTTGTCATCAGGGTCATATGGCTGATCATTATAAATTCTGAGCAATTTCCATCTTAACCATTGTTCATTTAAAAACATTGAATATAGCCTCGATTGTCTTCTACATGATAATAGAAATTCTACTATTTAGCATGCATCCTGCTTTCCCCTATAGACCTTATGAAATTGCTCTTTCAATAGTACCATCTCTATTTTCAATCTTGGCATTTCTCAGGAAATAGCACCGTTCCATCCACTTCATTAATAATGGAGGAATTTGAACTTGGAACCACTCGGTTATAGTTAGTTCAGTCTGAATTCCTTTTGATTCCACCATTGGCTTATTGGTGCTTTCCTACAAATCCTGCTCTAGTTCCACAATCCTACTAAGAGAAACATTCAATTATTCTTTATGTCTTTTCTTTTCTTCTTCAAAAGCTGAAAATATGAGCATAAAATTCTTTTTCAAAATTTCAATTTCTTTATCTTTATAAGGTATATCAACATTGTATGTCCTATTCTCTTGATTCCACTTTTGAATTTGTATCTACAATTCATTAATGAATGTATCTTTTTCTTCTATCTTTAGTTTCAAATTTTGAATTTCTTGATCTCTTTTTCCTATTACAGTAGTATGTATTGTGATTTCCTCTTGTTGTTGTACAATATGTTCCTCATTTCTTTGCAATTGATTTCTTAGTTCATCAATTTCTAATTTCAGCTTATCTAATTATGCATCAACACTTTCATTTTCAACTATTTCAACAAATTTATTTACAATGGGGGACAAATTTCCTAAAATACTGTCCTCAACCTCCATGGAAGGTGGAGATTTCTCCTTTTCTATTTCTTGAATTTCCTCAACAAGGGCTTCTTCTTCATACTCTAGGTGAGAAAGCATTTCTTCAACAGGGGTTTCTTTTTCATATTCTAGATGGGAATGCATTTCTTCAATAGAGGTTTCTTTTTCTGAAGACTAGTGAATTTGTTCCCCTGTTTCCCTCATTTCTACATCATCAATAGGATCAATGGTTTCTATGGGTTTTTTTCTATTTCTTGGACTTCTTTTTCTTTGAACCACTTCCTATACTCTGCACTAGAGTTTTTGTAGACTCAAAGGATAATCTCTTTCTTCTCCTTAAGGGAGGAGTGTTCTGGAAAGTGATAGTTATTCTTCTTTTCCTATTCCTAAGGGGAATGGTGTCTACACTTGGATGAATAATTTCAACATCTTCTGGCTGATTCAGGGTTTTCAATTCTTTGGTTAATGATTATGGCACCTCCTCACCAAGGGTTATGGGAATTTGGGCTTCAGGGGCTTTAGAGGCCTTAGGAGAAGTTTCACCAGAAGGTGAAGCAACTTGTTTAGAGGATTCCCCTGGTTTTGATTTTCTTTTAGGCATTTTTTTTTCAAATTTTTGAAGAAATTTCTCCCACTTGCTTTTAGGTTTCTTTCAAAAATGATATTTACAAATTAACTGAATTAACCCATGGTGCTTTAATGGCCCTGAACCAGTATTATATCTTTCTATGGAGGAATTGAAAAAATCACTCAAAAATTCAGGCAAATTAACCCTAAGGGCAGGGTTTTCTTTCCCATGATGCAAATGTATTAGCATACAAAATGCGGGTCCTACCACATTAGTGAGTTGGCCTTCATAGGTAAAATATTTTATAATCCATGCAACTGTTGTTCCCCAGGGCTCTAATATAGAAGTTCTTTAAAACCCTTTATTTTGTCCTCTAGTACTGATAACTATCATGGGCTGAGGGTCTCCCTCTCTAAGAATAGTTTTGATAACTTTTGATATGTAACTTGAGATGTTTCAGATAATTTAATGCCAAAATTATCTAACCTTGAGAGGTGAGAAATGATTTTTGGACTCACCTAAAAGCGCTTCCCATGAAGTGTCACCTGACCATTGGAGTAATTTTCTGCAAATGTATTCACCAACTTCTCATTATATCCCTCGACATTTTTAATGAAATCTAACCATCCCACTTCTTCAAACAAATTGGAAATGTTGCTCAATCCCAGTAATTTTTCCACTAAAGCTGGCTTTGATTTCTTCTTTCCAACCCCCATTTTTTGTCTCCAATCTATGATTCTGCTGAAGAATTCAACAGTGCGAGAAGCTTGCACAATTGTTTTTGAAAATATAATCAAAAAGTGATTATTTATTCTGCCTTTGCTCGGAGCTTACTTCGTAATGATGATAATTTGCACGGAGGTGTGTGAAAAGAGTGTCGTACTAGCAGTTAATCATTGAGTGGCTCAAGTTACTAAATTAGGAATGAATCATGCCAATTAATTATGCCTTTTTAAAAAATAGCTACTTACTTTAAGCAAAATTTTTTACTTACTTACATTTTGTGATCGCCTGAAGATTTCGTACCTTTACCGATTTAATAGGATCATGAAATCATATTGGTTGAGGTGATGACATATTCATTATGACATGAGTGAGGAAGCTTGCGAATGAAAGAGTCATCAATGAGGTCAGGTTGTCATGGCGGCTTTTACTTATGACAGAGAAAAATTTAAAAAGAAAGAAGGCGTGTGTACCTAGGTGTAACAATTAAAGCATCCAGGAGAATTCAAATTTTATAGAAAGAGGCGAGCCAAATGGAAGTGGATAAGTTATGGAGCATGCTTATGCACATGTGCTCAAAATTGTTGATTAAGTTCCTAGAGCATGTTTTGTGGCATGCATTCAAAACGTGGAAGATGAATAAGTTTTGGAGCATCGTTGAAAGATGCAGTCGGAGTAGTAACCGAAGGAAGAATCTGGAGCATCGTCGAAAGATGGAGTCGGAGCAGCAACCGAAGGAAGATTCTGGAGCATCATCAAAAGATGCAACTAGAAAGAAGAAATATGGTTGAACTCGAACTTCAGGAGCTTCCTCTACCAATCACCATTCTATAGGAACAACTGTCTGACGTGATGAGTTGAGGCACAAGTTCCAAAGCATCTAAGCATTAAAGTCCTCAAGTTCTGGAGCACCTTCACAACAAATTTTATGCATTCCAGAGCTTTGTCGTGATGAGAGGTAATTTTCAGAGCATTGAGCATCTGGACTATCAAGTTTCAGAGCATCTTGGAAAGGTGATCCAAAAACTATTTCTATCTTTATGAGAAGTCCTGTGAAATGGGGACAATATGTAGTTAAGTTCAAAAATAAGATCTAATGAAAAATGATTTAAAACAAATTGGTACACATCTCTTTTTTATTACAATTTTTTCTTTAATAAGCAAGGTTAAGTGGACTCTGACTTGGCAGAGTCAATGCATTGAATTTCTCCCTATATTTCTACCAATTTTGTAAATTCTTCTTTGTTGATAGGTTTATGGTAGATACGTAGGCGATGACCATTTACTAAGAGAGTTTGTGTATCACCATCAATGGGTTTTAGCTAAACTATGCCATTCAAGAAGACTTTAGAAATTTCATATGGCCCCAGCCAATGAGTCCTGAGTTTCCCTTTGTGATTTTTATATCTAGAATCAAATAGTAAGGCCCAGTCACTGTTATGGAACTCTCTCTCTTTAATGTGTTTGCCATGCCAATTTTTTTGCTGGTGTTGAACTAGCTCGGTTTGATGGACAACATCTAAATGAAGCTCATCTAATTCACTTAACTATAAAACTCATTCTACTTGAGCTCGTTTCAAATCTAGACCCAACCCTATAGCTGTTCGTAGAGTTTGGAGTTCAAACTCAATGGGAAAAAGAGGTTTCTTCCCAAAAACAAGCTCATAGGGGTTGAATCCAATTGTGGATTTCCATGTTGTCTTATATGCCCAGATGAATTCAGGAAATTTTCTAGCCCAATCTCTTATTCCTAAAGATACTATTTTTGTCAATATGTTTTCTAACTCCCTATTATTCACCTCTACTTGGCCATTTGCCTAAGGGTGATAGGGAGAAGACTTCTTGTGACTCACTTGAAAATGGTTCATAAATGCCAGAAGAAATTTGGACATGAATTGGGGTCCTTGATCTGTAACGATGGTTCGGGGGGCTCCAAATCTAAGAAAAGTCTTATTATAGAGGAAGTCAACAACTTGTTCCTCTCTATTAACACATAGGCTTTAACTTCTTCCCATTTAGTCAGGTAGTCAGTGCATACAAGGATATATTCTTTCCCTTGGGAGGAAGAGTCTATGGGACAAATGAAATCCAATCCCCATTTTTTGAATGGTTCAAGGACCTAGGGCTCCAAGGGCATTTCTGTAGAAGCAGTTGGTCTTCCTACTCTTTGACATTCATCACAATGATGAATATACTTTTTAATGTCTTTATGCATTGAAGGCCAATAATATCCAATGCCCAAATTTTTATGAGAAGTTCTTTTTGCAGAGTAATGACCCCCAGAAGGATCATCGTGATAGGCCCTTAGAATACTGTAAGTTTCATCGGCCTTGGCACATCTTCTCAAGACCATATCGGGTCCACAATGAAATAAAATCCCATTAATCCATTTAAATGGTGCACTCTCTCTAATAAGTCACTTCCTTTGTTTTGATGTAAAACTAGGTGGTACTTCAGAAGCAGCTAAATAGTTGGCAATGCCAATGAACCAAGGTGTCTTTGTAGAAATAGAAAACATATTTTCATCTGGAAACTCATCTTGCACAGGTGCATAATCACCATCTTCTTGTTTAATTCGAGACTGAAAGTCTGCCACTACATTAAATCTCCCTGGCTTGTCAAGTATTGTTACATTGAACTCCTGAAGGAGTAGTAACCACCTCATTATTTAACCATTAATTGCAGGTTTATTTATTAAATATTTTACAGCCGAGTGATCTTTATAGATTGTAACTTTATATCCTGTAATATAATAGTGGAACTTTTTAATGGCATGAACCACAACCAGGAATTCTTTTTCTGTTGTCGTGTAGTTTTTCTCAGTGGATGTTAGGTTTTTACTAATAAAGTATATGGCATATTTACCCCCATCCTCATAGTCTTGCCCCAATACTATACCAATTGCGTCATCTGAAGCATCAAAATAGATATGGAATGGAAGATTCCAATTTGGCCCATGCAAGATGGGAGTAGAGACAAACTTCTCCTTTATGGTTTCGAATGATAGTTGACACTCAGGTGTCCAATTAAACTCTACATTTTTTGGAGAAGGGAAAACATAGGGGCAACTATTTTACTGAAGGCTTCTATAAACCTCCGATAGTATCCAACATGTCCAAGAAAAATTCTAACATCCATTTATGTCTGAGGAGTAGTCAGTTGTTGAATGACCTCAATTTTCTTAGGATAAACCTTTATTCCCTTTGAGGAGATATGATGACCTAATACTATTCCTTGTTCCACCATTATTAAACACTTTTTGTGGATAAGGGAAATTCGGTGATCCTCGTAAACCTTTAAAAATTTATCCAAGTTCTGAAGGGCTTCATCATAGGTTGGACCATAGAGAGTGAAGTCGTCCATATAAACTTCTACACAGTCATTGACAAGCTCAACAAATATACCGAGAATGGCTCTCTGGAAAGTTGCAGGAGCATTACAAAGTCCAAAGGGAAGAACACGATATGCAAATGTGCCACATGGACAAGTAAACATCGTCTTATCTTGGTCTTCTCGTGCTACCTGAATCTGGTTGTAACCACTAAATCCATCTAAAAAGGAGAAATATTTCCTCCCAGCCAAGTTGTTCAGAATCTGGTCCACGAATAGTAAGGGAAAATAATCTCGATGAGTGGCTTTGTTAAGTTCTCTGTAATCTACACATATTCTCCACTTTCCATTTTTCTTTGGTACTACAACCATAGGCGACACCCACAGTGTCAGAGATGGGATAAATAAATCCTGCTTGAAAGAGTTTCTCAATTTCAATTTTGACAAGATCCTTTAATGCAGGATTGAGTCTCCTCTGTGGCTGATGTATAGGTCTTATGTTAGTATTAGTATAAATGTGATGCGTACAAACACTTGGATGAATTCCCCTCATGTCTATGTAGTCCCAAGCAAAATATTTAGACCTCTTCACAAACACATTAAATAATCTAACCTCTTCTGATTTTGTCAGCCAACTATTGATGTTCAAGGTTTTTCTCGGTAGCAGCATGATTGATTTTGTTCCAGGATGGGTAGACGTGACTGTATGGATTGGTCATAGAAAATTATTGAGAGGGGTATCAGTCGGTGAAATATCGTAACATCCTAAAAGAAATAGCTAGTTATGGGAATCATATTGGCCAAAGGACAAGGCATTCCTATGGTAGTGAAATTATGTTCCATCCCATGTACATCGATTGGTTGTCCCAAAATTTTTGGTGCATCCACCATTTCCTCATCACTTGAGCCTATAGCAAGGTGTGCTACATCACTTAATAACTCATCCTCTAATTCTTCTCCATGTTGTTTAATGATTACCATGGCTAACGAGGCCAAACTGTCTTGACTATTAACATCTTTTGGTTCATCAACCCAGACTTTGTTATTTTCAGTGGGTTTAGCAGGAGGGTATAAGAATAAACGTTTACTTTCTGGACCATGTGAAATGGTCATTCCTCCCTCTCTGCAGTCAATTTTAGCTACGGTAGTGGCCAACCATGGTCTTTTGAGAATTATTGGATAGCTATCTTTCAAGGTAAGCGACTGGATGACCTGAAAGTCAACTGGGTATTCCCATCCATCAACTTTGACAAGAACGCTTTCAATAACGTCCTTTGGAATGGCTATGGATTTATTTTCCATCTATAAGACTGTAGTTGTGGGATGTAAATCAATAAGACCTAATTTTTCCATCACATTCATAGTCATTACGTTAATGGCTGCTCCTAAATCCACTTACACATTAGGTATTGCTATTTCATTAATTATGACAGTTATAAGTGAACTTTCAAGATCATCATATTTCAGAGTGACAGTCTTTCCAGACAAAAAATCAACTAAATAGCCATTGATAGGCACAATATTTATTTTCTTTGGTTTCCTCCCCGAGGTTTTAATATAGAGTTGTTCGATCAGCTGATTGAACTCAAGAATTTCCTTTATTGCTTGCAGCAAAGGAACCTCTATTTGTAGTTGTTTGATTTTATGAATTAATGCAGTTTTAGAGGTTAAAGACATTTCTGGTGTATCTTTCTAAGTGGCCGATTTTAGACGCTCCGGAAATGGCACTTGAGTTTTCTCTTTTAGAGAGGTATCCTTTCTAAGATCATTTAGAGACCGACCTTCCTCCTCCTCCTGAGGTAAGTCAACAACTCCTACTGCTGAAGGAGGTGTGTATTATTTACGAGAACAGTGTGGTTGGGTGGAGTATCCTTCTCAGGAGTTTTAAGAGTAGGCTCATCCATAATTTCTTCAATGGTTGGTGGTTGAATTGTTCAACCCGAATGCAACTGAACATTTCCACAATGTATAGCATTAAGTTCGGTAACATTATCTTGTTTAGTAGAGTATACTAGAGTATTTTGTCAATTGTTCTTTGGATTGGGAAGTGGCTGCATTGGGAGCTGAGGTTGATTTATCTATTCATTCTGAGGAGGATTCTGGGGTGGAGGTAACAAATTTTGCTGTTGGTTCCTACGAGGCCTGATATAGAATTGATTCTACCCCTGATTCCATTGAGGAGTAGTATGTTGTGGATACCACTGCTGTTGTGTTTGGGTTGGCCACTGCTGAGTTCCCCATGATTGAGTTGCCCATTCAGGGGGTCCCCAATAGGGAGTTCCCCAATTAGATTATTGAGGGGGTGGTTGAGGCCAAGATGGAGTCCATTGAATACTAGTCCAATTGTTTTATGGTCTCCAAGCAGGATTGGAATTTTGACCATAAGAAAAATTCCCTTCTTGGCATTGATTTACCACATTGATTTCTTCCTCAACATGTGCAATACTTTTCTTGGAATTCTTCAGATTAGTAAGGAGCTCACACTGGTTTGTAGGATGATAATGTTCGTAAAGTTTACAAACATTAACCTTGTCTAGGGGGCATTCTTGCAATAGATGTTTATTTTTGCATCTAGGACAGTAGATGGACAAAGTCTTAGGATTGTGTGTCTTAGCTTGTATACCATCCAGTGTAGTGTTCAATTGAATGAGTATGTTCATTTTAAGGTTTTCTATTTCCTCTCAGAGCTTGCCTATGTCATTAGACCCTTTAAAAAATGTAGTTTTGTGAATGCCTCCATGGGTACATGAGAAATTCTAACACAACTTACATATTTATTCAAGGGTCATCTAAGACACGTCTCCTTTTCCAATTAAATCAAGCTTCACCTTGCATCCTCATTGAGTCCTTTAAGAAATATGGTCTTGAGAATCTCATCGCTAATGGTCTCTTCTCCACATTGTTTAGACAAGAAAAGAAACCTATCTAGGTAGTCCTCCAGACTCTCATCCTCATTTTGTCTAAGTTTAAACAACTCATCTTTTCAATCACTCACCCTAAAATAGCTCTGGTATTTATGTAGGAAAGCATTTTCCATGTCATCCCAAGATGTAATAGATCTTGCAAATAATCCCATAAACCAACACATGGTCGTATCCTTCAAGGTAGAAGGAAACAATTTCAGTTTCTAGTTATCATTTTTATAGTCGTAGGTTTGATAGAGGACCTTGAATTCGAAAAGAAATTGGTTTGGGTCTTCCAAGGGAAAACCACGAAAGGTTGGTAGGAAAGCTAGAGAGATATTTTCATCGTGGTATCATCATCTACATCCAGAGTAATAGGATGCGTGAATGTACGAGGTGGTAGAGGATCATTGTTATTATGGTTGGCATTATTCTGATTGGCTTCAGCCCTATGATCACCCATGAAGTTCAGAGAAATATGTTCCTCTAAGATAATTTCCTTTATGATAGGTTGTTCTACTGGATGATCTTTAGGAATATAGTGGAAAGCCTCTAGTGGGTTAGGCTCAAGTAATTCTTCAACAGAGTGGTCTTCTAAGCCTTGGGCCTCCCTATGTATGATTGGTACGTATTTTGGGGGGGTCTTTGGTATAAATCATCTGTGAGGGCCTCTTTTTCTGACCATGCAAAAAAGGAATCTAGAGGGGGGTATTTTGGCCTAAAAAGAGGTATTTAAGGCATCTCCTATTAACACTCAAGCAAGAAAGTTGTCCCTGGAAACAATGCCAAAAAATGATAGGTTGTCGTTAGGTCCCATTACTATTCAATATGTCAACCGAGCAGTGTCCAAGGCAATTTGCAATAGAAGAAGACTTGACTATCTCCTTTGGATTTTCTAGTTTTTTAGAGCAGCTAACGTTAATTCCTAACCTTAGGCCGTCTAAGTATCTAACTGAAAAACAATTTATTTTAAGAAAGATGGGAGTATATTAAACTATAAAGCATAAAATGACTAATCTAGAAAACATGATAACTAAATGAGAAAGCATGGAAATAACTAAACTGAAAAGTGTGTAAACTACAGAAGTAGCAAAACTCATAAACAAACTATGAAACATATAATTAATAACAACAAATAATAATTTGTAACAACTATCAAACTATGTAAATGACAGACAATGAGTGCTCCAGAACTTCAAACTCTACAATGACGTTGTTAATGACTTCTACAAGATTACCAGGTGCAAATGACTATACTCATAATTATTATTCATGCAATAAAAACAACAGAAAGGAAAGTACTCATCTATTTAATCAACTTTTCCTCGAGTGGCCAGCTCACAGGTTACTACGTTCGTCCTCAAGTCACATACACAACTGATTCAAAAATTCTTCCATTAAAATTAATTTCCATCCATACTCAACAACTCAAGAATTGATATGTAATAATCTCTTTATTCATATATATTCAGAAAACATGTCAACATCATAACAGTACTATTATGCATTATCTTTCGCTTTTGGAGATTACATATTTATAGAAAACTTCTAATTAAGTCCTATATTTCAGATGGCTTAGATTACCATTGAAAAATTCTATAACAGACTACAAACAAACTTTATGTCTTTAAATACCCATTACATAGATATTAAAGAGGCTCGAGTTGAGCCATGAAGTCTTTAAACTTTTTAAAACATAACATAAATAAAAACTAACAACAACTATGATTTCAATCCATTATCCTAAAGTTCTGGAGCATGTTTCCAATGCATATCTTTAATCTGTTCTGGAGCACGTGTTGGTTGAATGCTTTTTAACTGCTGCTTGATGACCGATTATTATCTTACAAAATACTTAAAACAACCCATTAAATATGCATTGGAAAGATACTTCAATAAATCACAAGAAATAAAGTTTGTACTATTTTTCTTAAAAGATAAGCAACTATTTTGCCAAAAGTTTAATTAATTGGCAAAGGATAAAGATTTTGCATATATGAGATAGGGATTTATTATATTATCATGATGAGGTTATTTTTACCTCATCAACCAGTGGAATTGCCACCAAAGCCACCGCTAGAACCGCCATCGTGACTACCACCAAATCCACCACCGCTGCCGCCACCAGGGTGTCCACCGGAGCCATCGCCACTCCTAAATCCACAACCATGACCTCTGCCAAAACCACTTCCACCAGTGCAACCTCTACCATCGAAGCTACCACCACCAAAGCCTCCACTAATCATCTCACCAAATCCCCACCACTGGGGGCGACAAGAGGGGTGAGGTGGAAACCTAGAGGGTTTTTGTTTACTTTGATAATTTCAAATTTTTTGGAAGCAACATGAATACTAATTGAAGGGACCATGTCGGACATGTATATGAATGTGGGAGGCATGGACACTCCTAAATTTCTCTCAAATTCTTCGAAGGGGCTACCTTGTATCATGCTATTATGGTTCGAAGGGGTGTACGCTTTGACTAGACCAGTGAGACTAGCCAGGAGTTCTATGCCTGTTCGGTATTTTCCTACCATATACTTTATTTCACTGATAACTTTAGCAAGCCTAGCCCACTCCAAGTGATTTTCCAAAGCACCCAACCCTTTGCTCAGACTAGTGACATATTTGGAAGGGATGTGGATAGCTTCATGCTCTTTTATGAAAGATGATGTAGGTGATGTAGGAGGAGTAGGGATGTAGACAGTTTCATCAATGAGTCTCGACTTGCCTTGTGATACTTTCTCCTGAGTGGTGAGGCCAAATGTAGAGCCAAAAAAGAGACCCGTGGAGAGATTAGAAGCGACCTTCATCTTCTCCATCAGAAGGTGTCGTAAAATTCTCCTAACAGTATACCCAGAGGTCGTGGACTAGGTTGTGATGGTCATAAACCTTCACAACAGATAGGGGTACAATGATCAGAGGGTACAAGGGGAAAAGCTCAAACACTGACAAATGAGTAGAAGTTGGTTCACATCAGGTTCACCAAAAATGTAAGAGGGAGACCAACCATGTTAAGGTCCCAGGTCACAGAGGGCCAAGAGCAACAAGCTGCCCTAACTTGCCTCAGTTTAAGGGTGTTAGGAAAGGCGAGAGAAGAATTATGAGAACTATAAGGTCCTTTAATCACTCTACAAACTCAAGGTTTGAGAGGAGACTAGGTGAGTTAGTTTTTAGGATCAACTCTATGTCTCGAATAGCTCTCTATCAGAGGACAAAAGCACGGTTTATGGATGACAGCGTGACGCGCTAGTGTCTCTCAGGTGCGTTGGCATCCATACGGCCAGAGGACCAGAAAGACAAGGTCTAATCACTGGAAAACAAACAATTGACCCAACTAATGGTTTCTAAGAGAACAAAATAACACTATGAAATAAGAGACATATAAACGGATATGATAAAACAAGTGGATTAAGGCAAGAGCGACAAGAACAAACTCACACAAAAGCTTGTTCGCCAGCTCACTCCAAGATATCTCCACCTACACAAAAAAGAGAGAAATTGTTGGGTGGTTGTTTAGGGGTCTGCCTCAATCAGACCCCCCGTTTTGGTGTTTCCACCTCCACAGACAACCAAGTTTGCAACGATATGGAAATAATATGATAAAAAAGGAAATACAAGAAAATAACACCAAAACACTACAAAATAGTAATGTGCTAACTCAACCAAGTAATAGAGAATGAAAGTAGAGAGCTTACCACCTCCACCAAGAGCGCTCAAGGCTAATCAAGGAGAAAATGAGAGGAACTCAAACCTCTGCTAGAATGGTGTTGTTCTACACTTGCTCTATTGAAGTGATGGAGTGATGGAATTGTTGTTATGGAGTGAAAGAATGTGCTTGGATGCTTGAAGTGCTTGAACCCATGGATGAAATTTTCTAAGAGATGAAATGGAATGGAAGTGAATGAATTTGAAGGAGAGATGAATAAAATGGCCATATTCAAGTCGATTAGTCGAAGAGGGGCATTACAATTTGACTTCCAATAGGAAGTGTAATGCCTCTGTAGGTTCCAGCCATGAGAATCTGATAGGGATGTAAGTGTGCCACACAAATGTTTGTGCACCATGTGGGTGTCCCCGATATTTATTCCCCCACTGATGCTCAAAACAGGCACCAAGTGGAACAAGGACAACAAGCTTATGTGGAATTAAGCCTTTGAATTTGGTTTTCTAAAGTGAGGAAGGGTAAAAGGGGAATTTGCATTAGAGGTGCAAATTCACTCCTATACAATAACCAACAAAGAGGCATTCATATTATTTTGGATCCAATTTAGATCATCTTTTCTTTGGAACATGAATAAAATCCTCACAACCAAATACCCTTAAATGTGAAACATAAGGTTTCTTACCTATGTGGGTATAGTGAAGGAGGTTGTATCCTCTTAACATCTTATGAAGAAATAGTTTTATGTTGAGATAAAATGCCTCAACATCAAATTGGACAATATTTACAATAAATTTGGTGGACAGTACCATATCTTAGAGGAATAAGATGTGATTATTCTATAAGGATAAAAAGTGATCCCAAAATTGAGAAAATTGAGAAGGATTTGTCCAAATTAAAAAATGAGTTTAAGGTAGAGGTGGTGGCTATGAAAATTTGGAAAAGGGATATCAACAATAGGGTCAACGACCTATAAAAATAATTGAAATCCTTTAATGACAACTTGGAGAATGTGGTTCCAGTGAGAAAATATGTTATCTAGAATAACACTACTTGTATTATACATCCTTACAAAAAAATCGAAGACCTCCATGAAGGATAGTTGTAGATAATAGAGAATTATGGTAAAAAGGATCATGTTGGATCTAGTACTATGACTCATGCAAGCAAGAATAAATCCTTTGACGACAAGAAAAAATATTTTATGGGATTTTTCAAACTAAAGGAATAATTTTATCAGTAGAAAATGGAAGGTACTAAAACCCTAAAACATATGTAGTTTGTTCTGCTCTATTTCATTTTTTCTACATTTTTTATTGATTTATGGCTTGTTCTGTGTTTACATAGGTGAATGTTTTCTTTTTTATTATGCCTGTGTTGTTATCTAGTCTCTTGCAAAGGGTTTTGAGGCCCCTTCAAAACCTATTTTACCTTCAATCAAAAATACCAAACATTTTTCGATTCATTATCTTTGAAAATTTATTTTTGTGGTGTGTAAGGGGCGATCTTCTACCAAAAAATACTTGCATGCTTATAGAAATCAATAAAATCCCTATAATATTCACCACTATTATCAATTCTCAACACCTTTATTTTTTGATCAATTTACTTCTCAACAAGTCCCTTAAATTATTTAAACTTAGAGATAGATTTAGATTTTGTACACAAAAACTAAACCCAGGTGTGTCTATATAAATCATCTATAAGTGACATAATATCAAAAATTATTCATATAACCCACATCCATTCAACCAAGCACATCTAAAGGAATAATTTCCAATGTTATTTTAGCTTTATTACTTCAAGAGGGAAAAGATGCTCTATTTTTTTTTCCAAACTCACAATATTCACAAAAATTAAAATAATCATCAAATTAAACAAAAAAAATATCAACCATATTTTTTAAAAAGGGGTAAACACTTTCGGTCTGAAGCTATGAACCGATGAGGTCACAAACAGGGGACCTCATCCCCAATATAAACATTTGACAATAACACCCCAATGGAGTTTGAACCTTGATGGCAAGAACAAAAACACCACAACTTAACCATCATGCTATGCTACTATTGGTAAGTATCAACCATATTTTTATTAATAAGGGTTTGAAGACATTTTTCACCGATGTTCCTCAAACCTTGGTGCAACAACGTTCATGCATTTTCAAAAGTGCCAAATACATTTGTTGAGTTACAAAATATGGAGGCATTCAACTTAAACTAAGTGCCAACCTTAGATCGTTTAGAAACCACCAAATGTACCCTCACCAACCTACAACCAAAATTGTAAAATGTCACATTCAACCCAAAATTATTCAACTTGGATACAAAAAAATCTTACAGGTCTTGTTTGGTCCCAAAATCATTACTCGTAATTCTAGATGGATTCGTCCAACTCAAACGCCAAGAAGATTTTGTTTTTGAGGGTGGACATATATGCTCATCGAAAAAGGGCGGGGGATAATAGGACAATATCTAAGAGTGGGAAAACCCCCCTTTCCTTTGGGATTAGCTAGACCCAATATGATATTCCTAGAGGTGAGCTTGAATAAGGTTTCTATTACAAATAAAGATATGCATGTCATAAACAATCACTAGTAGTATCCAATTTTTGGATTTGATCACAATTTTTATCACCAAACCCAAAATAGACCTATTTTTGTAACATATATTAAGCTAATACACATATGCAAACATGATCCACCAAGATAAAAACTATTAAGCCTCATTGAAGATATTTCCCTAGATATAACATCAAATCATGAAATGCATATTGATGGATGATTTTTTTAATTTTAGAGAATATGTAGGGTCAAACACTTTAGGACCATGCCTTATATTGGGTTATAAAGTCATAGTTACCAAAAGAATCAACACATGGAAATAACAAAGAGATATGATACTAATAGCAAATCATACTTAATAATCCCTTTCCAAACTTCCAAAAATCCCATGCAATAAGAAAAATACCATTTCAATTAATAATACACAATAAATTAAAGTGTTACAACACTTATCAAATTCTTATTACATTCACACCAATAAATCTGGTGAGAGAAAACCTTAAGCTAGGAAGAACTTATCAATGTCCTTCACTTGAAATCTTCTTGAAGATTTACAATTGGATAAGGAGACATCCAATTATAAATATCAACTACAAGGCAACTAATTCTTAATGATTTATAAAATGATTTCTCTAATTCTAACTAGACATGAAAGGTTTGAAACCTTAGATCTTACCTAGTGTTGCAATCACATGAAAATGGGAAATAATTGTCTTTGAGATGTCAAATAAACGCATATTTATATCAATTCATCTAGTTGCCTAAATCCATGGGGGAAATAAATTCAAGATTATATATCATGAATCGTATATGTAAAACAAACTAAGATCGTATAAAATATGCCAAAATGACAACCTCAAACTTGTGTGAAAATCATTCACTTCACAAATACAACCATCACATAGAAAGTGGCATGGTGTTCTTCATTCTCCACAATTGAAGTTCATTTTAATCTATGCTCTTTTATTGATAATTATTTATTGGTAGGAAAAACCCTTCTAGAGTAGTTGTAATGTCAATCTTGTCAGTAATAGCATTTTGGGTCATGTATGCAAGTAGGTGGGAGTGAATAGTGCAAAACATGAGAGTTTTGTGTTTTGGAGATTAGGGTTCAAGGATACCTCATAACTCATACCATTATCATGGATTCAAGGATTGATAATCAAGGATGACAAGGAAGTCATCCCTTTAGGCATGCACATAAGAATGGTTTTGAACTTGTGATCCTAATAAGGTAATAAAGTGTGAGATATCGCGGATTAGGAATCAAGTGTACCCCTTATGAGGCACTCAAATAAGAATATGTCTTAACCTACAATTTGATAAGATACTAAAGTGAATTTTTTTATGGATTAGGGTTCAATTATACTTCATAACTTACACCACATTTCAATTATTCCCACATCATCAACTCTAAAAAGTGTATAGAAGAAAACATCAAAAGTCGAGGATCGAGAATACCATGGAAAAGGTACCCAGTAAAGAGATGGTCAAAATTGAAACTCCAAAAGGTAACAATGTAAGGGATTATGGAGTGGGTATTCCAAGGAAATCATGTAAGGGAAAATTTGAAACTCTAACAAGCCAACAAAAATGAGTGGGGCTCAGAGGAATTAGGTGCCAAGAAGAAAAAATCTAAAATTTGATAGGCAAAGGGATGAATATGAGGAACAAATGAGATACTCTATGAGGGGAAAAAATATAATATCTTGACAAGAATAAATGAACAACATGGACTTGTTATTAACTTGATTTACTGGAAAGTGAAACTCTAAAACTCTAACATAAGCACAATCCCTAGAAATTTGGACATAAAAAACTTGATACTTAACATTTTTTGAGACCTTTGCAACTTCTAAAGCATGTTAGTCATGTAGAAGAAAACAAAGGATAACACTTGGGAAAATTTGAGAAATGGAGACCCATATGAAGATTTATCAGACCAACTAAGTGCACAAAGGAGTTGGAACTCAAAAAAAAATTTACACTATCATATTGAGTCCCAACAATTCCTAGAATATGTAAAACACTAGTTAGGGTTTTTACTCTCCCATAACTAAAACATAATTATACATTACCAAAAAAACAATCCAATGTAATTTTTTGTCACCCAAATACATCCCTCCTTCATCATAAGCATTTCAAGAAGAGAGACCACTCCTTACAAGGAGTCATCTGCAATGAGGTGGAGATTGGCCTTGAATTTTGAATGAAATCACCTTCCTTTATCACTTTAAAAACCATTTCATTCTATTATTAATTTGATTATATGATGAATTATTGGTTATCCTAATTAAGAATGATGTATGTATTTCTATTTTTCTACTTTATATCAAAAAGATTCCAATGCTAAACTATCTTGGTGAAAATATTCATTCCCGATGAAATGGGATAATAAAATATGATCTAGCTCCAGAATAACGACTTTGGAGGAAGTGGGAATGGATATTAAGAGCTAAAGTAGACCCAAAATTCCCATAAAAGTAATTTTGGAGAAATTATGGTAACCTAGAAAGTACACCCTATTTTTTTCACCCATCCCCTATTTGGTGAAGTGATTGAATGTTTTGCAATGAGTAAATATCAATGACATAAAAAGTTGTGTGATAAGAAGACTCCCATTGAGAATTTATTTCCTCGATTTTCTACTCTCTTTGTTATTAATGAAGATGTAGAGGAGGGGGACCGACCACTCAATGACTCCAGGTCATAGAGAGCCAACAGTTGAAGGCTTCTTAATCTACCTCAGCTGCATAGGTGTTTAAGGAATTGGAGGATAGAGAATGAAGAGAACTCTCAGTACCTTTGTCACTCTTCTAACCCAAAATCCAGGTTTGGACTAAGTAAGTGAGTTTTTGGAACTCAGACTGTACCTCAGATATCTCTTTGCTAGAGGAAAACAATGTAGGATAAGGACGATAGCGCAATGCACTAGCATCTCACAAGTGCGCTAGTGTTCGTGCAAACAAACAGTAAAAAATAATAGTCAAAAGAGTTGGAAACCTACTAATGACTTAGCTACTGAAGTTTTAAGTGATGATAAACACAATAAATAACAGAATGAATAAAATAAGAGAGATGATATAAAAATGACAAGAACAAAGGTGGTGAAGGTTCAACTCACGAAGAGTCAAGTTCTCCCACAAGCTCCACATGAACAAGTACCTACACACAACAAGATAGGGAAAAATCTTGGGGTTGTTTCAGGGCTTGCCGTAGTCAAAACCTCATTTTGGTGTTCTCACCTCCATGGACATCTAGATAGATAGAGAAATAGAAATTTGATAAAGAAACTATGCTGGAAAGGAAAATAATATCGAATGCTACAAGAAACACTATGCTACTTAAATCCAATAACAATGTAATAGTAAGCAATGCAATACCACCCTCGACCAAAGGCACTCAAGGCCAATGAGAGAGTAATGTGTGTCTACAACTGTGGAAAATTTAATGTCGCCATAGAGATGCCAAATGAAGTCTCATGAGACACCAAGTTGCAGCTTCTACGGTAGATGTGAAGAATGTTGTGATGTTGGAATGGTGAAGCCAATAGTGCAACAAGTAGCTCAAGAGTGTGAGAGAATGTCAAGAAGTTGGTCTAGAATGTGTAGAGTGTATAGAAGATGAGATGAATGTGAAAGATAAGCATTTTAAGGTGAGTTTGAGAGGGAAAGAGTCATGCGAAGGCATGAATCTTGTTAGGATGACATCATGCATGCATCCTTGACAAAAAATTCCCTTGCCGACACTAAAAACAAGCGCAAAGTGGATGGGGTACAAATGGGTGATGTGGAATTACATGATTGGGTTTGATTTTTCTAAGATGAAAGATGTAAAAGGGGAACTTGCAAGGGGGTGCAAATTCACTCCTATACAGAAGAAAAACATTATTTTTTCAATTACAGTTGGACTTAGTATTTATGGTTTTATATTAGAAACTATAAGCTAAAACTATGCACAAACCACATGATGCTAAATCGCAAGCATTACTATGTAGGAGAAATAATAAATAGCTTCACGATGTTCATTTCTACAAAAAACTTTTCGAATACATATAATAAGATTTATAGCTTTGTTTGAATTTAAGTATACGTTGTAATTTGTGTGATGATACCACAACTTCTTAGAATTTCAAACATGTATATAGAGGGCCACTTGATTGGGGAAGAAGAACAAGGATTTATACATAAGTGTTTAACTTTTGTTGTTACTGTGAATTTTTATGTTTCTATTGAAGTAACTATTTTTAGTAAATGAAATAAATTATTGTTTTTACTTATTAAATAGTTCATTTTGTGATGTAAAATATATATATTATTCTATGCATATTTAGTAAATGTGTTCTAGCATTAAATTTTATATAAATAAAAACACCATACAATTTTACCTTAGGAAGTTCATCCATTAAAAATATTTCAAAAAATTTAGTAGTGTAGATTTGTTATGTGTTGGTTTATGTGTTTGTCTTCAGGGTAAATCAACACTTGACAAGAAATGGAAACTATATTTCTAGATAAATATAAATATAGGATAAGTGATAGGAAGGATTATTTCTTTTGTCTCGAAACAAAAAGAATATGAGAGTTTGGGAGATTTCCTAGAAAGGTTCCTCTTTGTATTAAAATAATATGGTGAGAATATAATGACTTTTGAATTGGCTAAAAATATATTTTTAAAAGGAATTTATGAGGATGCATGAAGAGCTCTTGATTTAATGGGGAAAGGAGATGTAGCCAAATTAGATCTCATTGAGATCTCAACACTTTGTAGAAACAACTCTCAAACCCAAGGATGAATTAGGAAATCTAGCATGATGAGAGGGACCAATGAAATACGACACTCAAGAGAAGAAATAACAAATTTTAAGACTATATTATTTCAATTAAAATACCACCCTTTATGGAATACAAACCAAAAATTAGAACTATAAAATACTCTCCATCTATTACCTAAGATGTAGAAACAAACACCTATTACAAGAATGTTCTTTGGACAAGATTGATGTCTATTAGGTATGTGATAAAAACCACCATACTAACCAATGTGAATTACTTTAAATGATAAAAAATTCTAAGAAAAAATCCTTCCCTAGTAGAGGAGGAGGTTAATTATGTATGAAACAAACCTGGAAGAATTTTTTTGTATGGTCAATCTTTAAATCCACCTTGGTGGCTGCAAGCCAACTTGATTAATTATCAATGGAAAATACCTTGGCCTTAACATCAAGGGCCATAGTAATGAGGACCCTACTCTTGGGGACCCCCATAATAGAAAAATAAATAATATTCAAATCCATAATGTTATTTAAATAAATCACAATAATCATGGTATCCCTCAAACCCTACACCATAATGGAATCTTCCATATAACCAGTTTTATCAAGGACCTCGTTGCATGAAAAATAAAAAATCCCTACTACCACCCACACATAATAAATAGCAAGCTAACTAAGTTACACAACCTCAACTCCTGGCTCAATCAATCACTAATCCAAATAATAATAAATAGGGTGCACCTTTGTACTCAACTAAATAGGGAAACATGGATGGAATTAATACACTATGGAGGTGTACAACTTAGGTTAGAGAAAAATATTCATTAATCATGTCAACCTACCATAATTTAAATAACAAGTGGTGAGGAAGAAAAAAAATGGAACATAAAGATAATCATGTTAATCAAAATTATTAGTAGCCTACTATGGAACCTCATAAAATACCCATTGACAAGATTAGCCTGGAAAAACCCTTTGACAATTTTCTTGAATTATCTATCAAAGCCACCTTGGAGGCTCTTCTCAAAAACTCCCCAAAGTTGTCTTTTGAAAATTTTCTAAATTCTCTTTCTTGAGATTCCTTAGAGAATTATTTTAACAAACAATAGATTATTCCACTAAAAAAATTACCAAACCCCTCTCTAGATTTTTTTGAGAGTTAACCTTGGAATTAAAGAAGAACATCTTGTTTCAAAACAAGCCCCTTTTTCAAAGAGACTTGGAGAAGTTGCCCTAAAATTCCCTTTAAAACCAATTTACTTAAATAAAACTCATCTTATGGAAGATATCAAATGGTTAAATATCAAACTTTCATTGTTACAAGCAATCAAATAAATGCCCAAATAATCAATTGGTTAAATAATTATACATAAAAAATATGAGGGAGGAAAAAGAAATAGATTAACATTGTCTAGATTGATGGATACCTAGTCGACCTCATTTTAGGGGAATTTATTCCACCTGAGTATGGTGATCCTAGTATTCTTGTGATTACTATATCCATTAGTAGAATTAAAATTCCAAATAAACTTGTGGATTTGGGAGCTACTATTAATGACATGACCATAGATGTAATGGAAATGTTGTCATTAACAAACATGTAACCTACATGTAATAATATTTAGATGACAAACTAATCTATTTCCATTCCAAAGGGATTCTTGGAAATGTTCTGATCATGGTTGAAACCTAGGAATTCCCTATATATTTTTAGGTTATTTAGTCATGTACTCCTAAAGGTAGTTATTTGTTGACATTGGGACAACCCTAACTAACTATAGTTGCAACCCTAATAGAACATAAATATGAAAAAATAATTATTGCTAATGATAATAATAGTAAACAACTATTTTTATATTCTCCTAGCCAACCATTTACAAACAAGTGTAATCAAATATGGGTAGACGAACTAGTTTAGACTAGTGAATAGTAAATTTTGGATTCTTTAGCAATGGTTGTGATTAAACAACACAATGATGAATTAGAGAATGATCTAGAGTTCAATAACAGTTCACACATAAATAATGAAGATAATTTAAAATAAATGTCACTCTTCAAAGCCTTATTTAGCAAGCATAGTGGAGTTTTTTCAAAACAAAAGTAGACTTTCTCATAACATTTCACTATCCCTTAGCCAATTTAATTCCAAGAAATGAGTGTTTCATAAAATTTAGAACCATCTTTCATAGGATGAAACTTAATTTCCCCCCTTAATACCTTGATGAGTGAAACCTATATGGTGTCCTTTAGTCACCCAAGAACTAAGTCAATAATAATATTACATTGTAAAACTTTAAATATCAATAGTTGGCTTACAAAACAATAGGAACTCTAATTATTTAATGCATTAGTAAATTAGTTTAAGGATTTTTCCTAAGATTATAAGGATGTGAGTGGGATACATCCAAATATTTCCACTCATCATATTTATATAAGCATTTTAAACCAGTTCTCCAAACACATCGTAGGCTTAACCCTGCACTTCGAGAGATAGTTAATACATAGATTGAAAAAATTCTACATGTAGGGTTCATGCATCCAATCTATGATAGAAAATGGGTTTCACCCATTGTATCTGTACTAAATGAAAGTGAGAAATTGAGATTATGTGTAGATTATAGGGAATTCAACAATGCAACTTATAAAGACTATTTATTTTTACCATTCATTGATCAAGTTCTTGATAATCTAGCTAGTAAAACTTCTCATATTTTTATGGATTTAGGTGGGTAAAATCAAACAAGTGGCTCTAGAAGATCAAGATAAAACAACCTTCACCTACCCATGGGTAAATTTTCAATATTTATTCCTTCCCTTTGGAATATACAATGCTCCAACCACTTTTTAGAGAGTAATGTTAGCCATCTTCATCGAACTTGAATAACTTAGTAGAGGTCTACATGATCAACTTTACAATTTATGATAACACCTATGAAAATATGCTTTAAATTTTAGATAAAGCCTTTAAATAATTCTAAGAACATCAATTATCCTTTAGTCATGAAAAATTTATCATTATGGTTGAACAAGGGATTTTTTTGGGACATCATATCTCTGTCGAGTGCACTAAGGTTGATCCTAAAAATATCATAATAATACAAAAAATAGAAGCCCAAAAAATTTAAACCAATGTATGAATATTTCTTGAACATGTTGGTTATTATCATAGGTTCATTAAAAACTTCAACAAAATTGTAACCCCCCTTTTCTTAGACTCAAGAATGCCAAATCTCATTTGAAATCATTATAGAAAAATTGATAATTGTTTCAGTATTACATGGACCCAACTAGATTTTTTCATTTTATATTTATACAAATGGTTTGAATGATTTCATTGGTGAAGATAAAAGATAAGAAGATGAAAGTGGACGAAAATACTATATTTACTTTGTTAGAAAAATATTAACTCCTATAGAAAGGAACTACACTACGGAAAGAGAATTTCTAGTTGTCATGCATACTATCAATAATTTTTGTCATTATATTATAGGTTACAAGGTGACTACGTATACAAATCACTTAGCCATTAAATACTTAATGAATAATTTTATAGTGAGTGGATCACTAATTAGATGGTTGTTACTTATCCAAGAATTTAATATAACTATAATAGGTAAACTTGGAAAATTTAATTTAGTAGTTTTTTTATCCAAGATATATCACGAAGATAAAGAACATGAATTGGCCAAAGATGAATTCCTAGGTGAGAAATTGTTTGCTATATCCATGTACACACTCTAGTTTTTTAATATAAGTAGATTATTTGGCTACATTAGCAATTCGACCATATTTTTCTATGAAATAAAGGAGGATACTAGTGAGAGAAATCATAAATTTTAAATGGCTTAATGTTTTATTTTTAAGAGTGGACCTAATTTAGTTTTTCACAGGTGTGTAAGAATTGATTAAACCTATAATATTTAGTGATCTTCTCATGATGATCCTTTAGGAGGACATTATTCCATAAAAATAACTTCCCATAAAATTTTAGGCACTGAGTATTACTGGCCCTCTATGAACAAGGATGTTAAGAGATATGTCTAGCAATGTGATGGATGCCAAAGAATGGGAAGACCTACAGTTGCTAGAAAAATTCCCCTCTAGCCTTAGGTAATCTTAAAACCATTTGAAAAGTGGGGAGTGGATTTCATAAGGCCTATTGATTCACCATCTCAAGGAAAAAATACATAATTGTGTGTATCAATTATCTCACAAAATGGGCAAAGGTGCAAGCATTCAAAGTAGCTAGGGAAGAGTAAGTTACAAATTCTCCATAAAGAATATTTCTCAAATTTGGAGTACCAAGATATATTATAACATATCAAGGACATTAGTTCATGTCAAAAGTTATTTTAACTTTCATTGATCATTTTTAGGTGAGCAATAAAAATTCATCACCATATCATCCTCCAACAAATGATCGGGTGGAAGTAATTAATTTGGAGTTATAAAGTATTCTCACTAAAAAAATCAACAAGCAAGAAAGATGGGTGAGGAAACTAAATTAAGTCATTTAGGCATATAATACTACTTGGAAACCAACTACATGTTTCACACCATATGAACTAGTCTTTGGAAAAAATTCACCCTACTTATTGAATTTGAACTCCAAACATTAAGGACATCCATGGATGTGGGTTTAGATCTAAATAGAACTCAAATAGAACAAGTTATGCAACTGAATAAGTTGGACAAGTTTCAATTAGAAACTATAAAATAGATTGAATCGAATACAACAACAAAGAAAAAAATGGCATGCCCTTCATATCAAAGTGGGCAAGGAAACTACATTAAGTCATTTGGGCAAATAATACTACTTGGAAATAAACTACATGTTTCACCCTATATGAATCGGTCTTTGGAAAAAACTCATCCTACCCATCAAATTTAAACTCCAAAAAATAAGGACATTCGTGGGCGTGGGTTTAGATCTAAATAGAGCTCAAATAGAACAAGTTTTGTAATTGAACAAGTTCAATGAGATTCAATTGGAGGCTATAAAATAGATTGAAGTAATGCAATAACAAAGAGAAAGATGACATGTTGATCTTCATATAAAAGAAAAAAGTTTCACATTAAAGATTGAACATTTTTATTTGACTCCAAACATAAATACCTTAAAGGGAAACTTTGAACATGTTGGTTTAGAATTTATGAAGTGGAAGAAATATTCAATAATGTAGCTTCACATCTAAAGTCAATTCATGGTAATACAATTCTCGTAAATAGTCACATACTATATTTATGTCAAAAACCAATGAACAATAAATAATTTTTCCAAGTGATCGAATAACATGTATTTTGTTATGTGAAGGGAGTCTTTTCTTCTCCAAAAAAATTGATGTAAGCACTTCTAACTTAGTTATTTTCAGAAAAAAGTGAACAAGTATAAATAAATATTTTTGTGTTCCTCCAAAAGCACCCTTTTAATGATGTTTAGGAAGATTGTTTGTGTTTCCTCTATAAGCGTCCTTTCAATGATGCTCTATAATATTATTTATGCTTCTTCAAGAAGGTCCTTTCAATGATTCTCTAGAAATTTGTTAGTTTTTTTCATAGAAGTATCCTTTCAACGATGCTCTGAAATATTGTTTGTGTTTCCTCTAGAAGTGTCCTTTCAACAATGATCTAGAAAATTGTTTATGTTCCCATCATAAGTATCTTTTCAATGATGCCTTAAAAAAATTTACATTTTCTTTGGAGAATGATGTTCTTAAGCCATTAACAATAACTTGAAGCTTATTTTTAACTCCAAAGAAAAACATGTCATCTCGCTAAAATGACATTCAGATAATAATTTTTAAATTTTTTCCACCTTTGTGTAATAAAGGTGTCTTTTTTATATTTATGACATAGAGTACAATTTTTTTTCAAGATTGGAAGTACACATCAAGATGAAATTTCATCATGATTGACATGTCAAACATATTACAACATAGAAATTTGAGTTGATTGAGTAATGGTAATAGGCGTGTATATCTATTTTAAATTAAATAATAATTGCTATCATATAATCAAACTAATCTGCATGGTTTTCCTCAATTGGTAATAAATCAACCATTTATAAATCATGTCACCTTGCTCTAACTAGCATAAAAATATGGTGAAATAAATACACACAAGTAGTCATTATGAAATTGTATTGCCAAAAATTAATACAAAATAAGTCGAGCTACCTCTATTATCCTTTGTTATTCAAATTTCCTATCTAACCACTCTTTTACCTGCCATAGCCATCTATACGTCAAACTTTATGAATCATGATACAAAATCCTTCTTGCAACATCATTTTTATTCCTTAATGAATCTAATAAGAAATCATGGGCATCAAGAGAAAAGCATATCCTAATTCTCCTAAAAAAAATTAAAGAATTCGACAATAACTAATGTGTTCCAAGCAAGATCCTAGTTGAACTTCCTACAAAAATTCAAAGGATATAATACAAATTGGTCGATGAATTCGTCCAAATGTTATCAAGAAAAAATTCCATGGTCTACAGGAAAAAAAATAAGTTCAATTTTAGAACCATTTCCCAATTGTCTAAAATTTCTATAGAGGGTATTGATCTTTATCTTGAAAAACATATAACATACAAAGAAATAGTAGATGAAAAATTGAATGAGGGAGAAACCCCTCCCCAACTTGTAATAGACAAGAACAGGAATGATAAGGGTATCAATAAAGATAGAATTCATGATCCCTCGAGGTATATACTAGTATAGATAATGAAATTATTTACATGTGAAGGTCAATTCAACATAGTAATGGGACCAAAATTTCAAATTTTGACCCACCTATGCCATGAAACTAAAAACATTGTATTAAATGTCAACCTACCTACATATTTATTTGAATCTTTAAAGATTATAATAGAAAGATATAATAAGAAAAATGAGAATGTAAAATTCCATGGCCTCATTATATTGTTGTGTAAATAACAAATTTTGAAAAAGCAAAAAATTGATAGGAAATTAGTAAAGTGTTTACAAAATATTAAGAATAAAAGGTAGAAGCAAGAAGTGGGATAAGCATCTAGATCTACTCTTTAAATGGTAATTTCTTTAGAATAAGAGCAACACATTCCATAAGTTTAGGTTTTCTCAAATGTTTGTGAAGATCTTGAGGATCTAGTCGAACCATCAACTGAGGGATTACTATATGAGTAGTTAGCATAAAGGAGTCATGTTAAATAGGAAAAGATAGAGGAAATTGCTTTATATGGAGATGAGGAAATTGAGCCATCTACAACAAAGAATAAAAGAAGCAAAAGAAGAGTGAAAATTCCTCCTCTTTCTCTTTTAAGGAGCAAAGGGTGAGTTTCTAAATAAGCCTCTAGTGTCGTTCAAACCCAAATGCAAGAACCACAACATAATCCATCAATAAAAGCTCAAATAGAATCTTCTATATTTTTAGATGTTCCAAACCAAGAAAACCATGTAGAGATGACTTTTAGGGTTACTAATTTTTCTCTAGAGGATACTTCCATTGGAATTCAACCAAAATTGCATGAGCCGCCTATCATTGAAGTATTGGCATAAGGAAGTAGCCCGATTTTGGAGGGGGAAATAATGACTTTAGAAGATGATGAAATTAATATTCCTCTATAGTGGATCCCAACCAAAAGAAAGGATCATATGATAACCATGGAGGTTGATAAGGATAGAATTCAAGAGGAAATATAATAATCAAAGCAAAAATTTTCCAACAACGACAAGAAATAGAAAAATTGCAAATATAATTAGCAAAATAAGATAAAGAAATTTGGTATTTGCATAAACAAGTAAATGCACAAGGAATATCAATGAAGTAAACTCAAAAGGAAGGCCTTCAAGAAATTTAATTGGAAAAAGATAAGAAGAGTTGACAAGTTTGTAGTGTGAATATAACCAATTAGATGAAGCCAAAGTAGAAGCTTGTAAAATAGGAGAACTTCTTACATACAAGAAAATATCATGTACAATACATTTTTGAATAAATAGTTTCTAAGATGGAAATTACTAAATATTTCCTATAATTTACCACATGATCCCAATGATAAATATTTTTTTAGAAGCCTACAAAAGTTTTGATCTGGAACAACAAAATTTACTATGTGAATTCTTCATACACAGTATGTTGATTGAAGAACATGTTGATTTCTTTGTCAATGTTTTTGTTGGGAAAATACAATTAATGTTTTTAATCTCAACCATGCAAAATCAAGTGGCTTGGTATAACAATATAAAAGAGTACAATCAAGAAAAAAATGGGATTGTTGATGATACATCATAAACCAGAAGCATTCAAGAATCAATTTCAAAGAATAGTTCAATATTTGATAATGTCAAAATAGTACACTAACAACTTGAAACAATGTTACCAAGCCATAGAAAATGTAATTACCTAATTTCCTAAAGTAATATTTATGCCCTACAAAGAAAGGTACAATTTGTTGAATGCCTGGAATATTAAGAGGGGGGGGGGGGTGAATCAATACTCTCTTAAACCACTTAAACATTCACTCTACATATCATATTCAATTTGCAGTAATGAAAGAAACCTTGAAAAAAACCATCAAAGCATATAACACATGAACACCAAATTTTTACGTGAAAAACCACTGTGAGGATTAGCTCACAATATATTATAACCGGTTATAAGATATTGTAGAAAGGATCACTGCTAGGTGAACTCACTATCCATAGAATAATATAAATAGAAGAGAGGGGTGGCTCACTGCCAAGATTTGAACTGCTATAAACGCATCTATAATATGTATCAAATACAATTCCATTTAAGCTCAAAACACTAAATCAACAGACTTCATATTACTCTAATCTACTCTGCATTCGCATCACATTCACAAGCTCTGCTTAGGAATTCACACACACAACTTAATCCTCACTCTTTGAACCAAAATGATCTTATAATTATACCCATTACATTCGCAAAAACCTACAACATCAATTAGGTCAGCCTAATTAGATGTATCATCCAAAGCAATAACTTGTCGACTCAAGATAAAACATACATGCTTCACACCTTATTTAAAAACTTTTAACACATGAAATAGGTCAACATGGACCTATAATAGCTCCCACATAACCGATCAACACTTCCTTTAACTTTGCATGACCTCAAACATATTAGGTCAGCACTGCTGGTGAACAACATCAAAATACACCAACTGATTATCCACAAAACAACACGTGAACCTCCAAAACACACAACACTTGGAACATAAATGTAATTGACACCTATAAAAACTTCCATGAATCTGCAAGACCAGATATTCTACGGTGAAGTGCAGACTAATCAAAACAACTACTTTGTATAGGAAACACTGTCACTGGCAAACCCGATATACTGCCATCCATAATTTTTGCATACGAGGTCAAAACAACATGGAACTTTGGATTTAAACTCTTCTAACATCCAAAAAAAAATACTTAGAATTGAAGACCAAAATACTTCAAGGCAGATCAACACGGACCAAAAACCGAATGCATAAATCACTAAAAATCGTTGTTTTGACACTTAGCCATATAACTAACTCATATGTTCTGCACCAGAGCAAAACATTTGCATCTCTATATTAGATTTCCAAAATTTCAAACACATATGCACATCGGATCAATTGATCATCAACCTTCACATCACATCACAATGTTGACATCAACGACAACACTATATCTGCACACTGTATATCTCATGCTCATGTTGCCAACAAGCACCACCAAATCCTTAGACTTCCAACACAATTCTATACCTATACATCTTAAAATATGAGAAATCATTTCTCTATGAAATATTATGTGGTCCCTTTGACGATCCAAGATGATAATAGAGACGATACATTAATTGATAGATGAATGGATTGGCATGAGGTTCATACCTCCCCTACTTCTTCAACTAGTATCCATGTTACATGTTAACAAAAAACATTTTTAATGGGAGTTTAAAAATGGCATAATAAGGTAGAAAGTGGCAGGTGATTCATCATTAATCTTAAATAAATAGATCTCTTTGCACATTTAATTTATGATAACAAAGCTAGAAGTTTAAAAATGACTATAAGAAAATAGAGGCAAATAGACTATAATATGCAGAAAGACAATAACAAATAGGAGGCCAACACAATAATAAGTAGGAGGACCTACATAACCTCAGATGTGAGGAAGTGATGAGGTGGAGATTGACCTCATATTTTGAATAAAATTACCTTCTTTCATTACTTAAAAAAACCTATCACACTATTATTAATCTTATTATATGATAAATTATTGGTTATTCTAATTTATAATTATGGAGAGATTGAGAGGCGAGAGCGGTGCATGAACTCTACTAGGGTTTTGTGCTTTCTGAGGTCATTCGTGGCCCCTCCTCTGTCATACTGCGCTTCTTGTGCAGGAAATTGTTTCCTTCATTGAGTACGACCGCATTTACTACGGTTTTAGGGGTTTATTATGCCTTCAACCGGTTCTAACTTAGTAATTTTTGCTGGTGTTAGCGGTTTGTCGACGTAGTTTAATGGCTCCCCCACCAAACAAACGCCCTCGAAAATTTGTTCCGAAAGTCTTTCACGAGGTAAGCATTTTGACGCCCCTGCTGATGTAGTTTTACCTTTACCTGATTTTGATTCTGCATGCCAATGACTTGAACAACACACCCTTGTGGGTTATTTTGTTGGGAGGATTCCCCCCGAAAGTGTGCTAAAAGACTGGATCAACAAGGCCTGGGTCCCTCATGGGGTCCGCCTTGATATGATCCAAAACCTGACCAAGGGTTTTTTTTTGTTCCGCTCTGCAGAAGTTAGTCATGTCCAAGCTATTTTGGGTCATGGACCCTGGTATGTTCGATCTTCCTTGTTGGTTTTCCAGGCATGGACCCAGGATTTTTCTATCTTAGAGGACTCCAAAATGCGTGTCCCGGTCTGGATTGAGTTTCTCGGGTTTCCTTTGCCTTGTGTGCCCTTCTTGAACCATATTGCTTCCTCTCTGGGGAGGGTTGTTTGCATCGAACTTGATAAGTTCTTTCAAGCCCGTCCTCAAAAGAGGGTTTCTGTGGAAGTTGATTTATCCAAGGATTTGAAAGAGTCTATAGACATTCAAATCAGGGATATTCGCCACAACCAAAAAATCACATATTTCAATTTTCCCAACACGTGTTACTGGTGCTAGTCAGCTGACCACAAGATCAGGGATTTCCCTTTGACAGTTCCCCATACATCCTCTTAGCCATGGGGTGGTGAAAAGCCTCATCCAACAAAGCCTTCAGCTAAGGCAGACACAAAATGGACTACGATTACAAACCAGAAGAATAAGTCATTTGGTTTTGGGTCAGCTCCCAAGGCCCCTGAACCGACCCAGCAGGTTTGAAACCCTTCAGAGAAGGGGACCGCTACTCCCTCAGGAGTTGCTTCTGCTGTTATACAGCCCAGGCTGAAGGCCGCGCCCCAGCCTGCGACTGTTTTGTGTGCTCAATCGGCTTTGTCCTCCACAATGGGGACCCAATGATGTTCTCGTAGCCCGTCTCCTCCACCTAAAGAAGGTGAATATGTGTCAGAAAAATGGAGATTTTCTCCCTCTATTCAAATAGGTTCTATTCTGCAAGAGTTTTTGAAGAACAACTTCTCTTCCCTGGGTGACGAGGACCGGGATTCTATAAGTATGGAAGATTTTCTATGAATTTTCTCTCATGGAATGTTCGAGGTCTCACAGACCTCTCAAGGAAGTATTCTGTAAGGAATACTTTGAAGAATTACCCAGGGATTGAAGTGCTTTGTTTCTAGGAAGTTAAAATTTTAGGTTTTCTGCTTGCTTCGGCTTGTCATTCTATTTGGCTAGCCAGTTCTATGTTTTGCACTCTGCATGAGGCTGTTCGTGGTGGAGCTGCTGCTCTTTTGGCCCCACGACTGCATTCTTATGTGGTGGACCATGGGGTTGACCCCTCCCAGTTGGCTGTCTGGGTTCTTCTCAATATTGAGAATCATTCCTTCGAGATTATTAATATATATGCCTCTAATGATGCTGTGGAGAGTTGCTTGCTTTGGCGCTGGATTGTTGACTCTTTGCCAGTTGCCACCTAGTTGCTCTGTGGGGATTTCAACATCGTTGAAATGGTGTATGATAAGAATGACACTTTGCCTTTTTGTTGGGCTACGGGTGAAAGGGAGGCATGGTTTTATATGCGCAATAAATTGGGGCTTTTTGATCCCAATATGGGTTACCGCCATTCTCGTTCCCTTTGGCACACTTGGTGTAATTACAGGGCTGGTTCTGACAAAGTCTTTAAACACCTTGATCGTGCTATGATCTTGGCTCAATCTTTTTTTTTCCTTCAAGAGCTCTGCCTTGCCTGTGAAGCCGTTAGTGGATGTGACCCTTTCGGATCACTTCCCAATTCATTTTCATATTGAGTGGATGTCTTGTCAACCTCACACGTGTAAGACTCAATTCTTCTTGAACACGTCATTGCTTTGTCACAAGCCCACCCTGGTCCACATTCACCAGGTGTGGAATTTAGAGTGCCGACCTCCTAGACTCAATTCTTCTTGAACATGTCATTGCTTTGTCACAAGCCCACCCTGGTCCACATTCACCAGGTGTGGAATTTAGAGTGCCGACCTCCTGGTCGTACGGGTTGGATTTTTTGGTGGAATGATGCCATCATTTGTACTGCGCGTTTCTTGCGCATTTATGGGCACCAGCTTGCTATCTTCCGTTGGCGTTCTTACGAGGCCACCACTTTCAACTTACGTACTGCTATGGAGGCCTTAACGGCCAGTCCTTTTTCCCCGTCACATCAATTCCAGGTGGCGGATTTAAGACACCAGCAACAAGTGGAAGATAATTATTCTGCCAGAGGTGCTCAAATCAAGGCTCAACTCCATTGGCTCAAAATTGGTGATTGTGCTTCCAAAGAGTTTTTTTTGGCTCTTGGTGCTAGGCACTCTTCCCCAGGCATTACAACAATCAAAGATGGTAACCAAGTGCTCTCTGAGCTACTTGAAATTTTCCAAGATTTTGTGTGTCACTATGAGCAGGTTTTCACAGCTCAGGACCCCATGCCTGCGCGCCAGCAAGCCCTTCAGGATTGCCTTGCTGTTGTGCCACATAGGCTTTCTTCAGCCCAGATTAATTTCTGTGATCAATTGTTAACAATTGATGATCTCAAGGAAGCCGTTTCCTCCATGGCCGATGATAAGGCTTCTGGGATTGATGGCTTTCCTTGTGAATTGTATAAAGCTCTTTGGGACTATATTGGGAGTGATTTGCATCATGTTTATCTTGAATCCTTTCAAACCAATTCTCTAAGAAATTTAATAAATAAAGGCAATATTAAATTCATACCTAAGCCTGGGGATCCAGAGGATATTTGCAACTGGCGGCCCATCATGCTTCTTAATGTTTCTTACAAAATCATTGCCAAAGCCTTGGCTCTAAAAATTCACCACCTATTGCCTCAGGTTGTGCATCCTGAACAGACTGGTTTCATTAAATCCAAGTTCATTCTTGATAACATTATTGCTATTTGGGAAGGCATGGAGTGGGCCCAATGGTCAAACCAGAAAGCAATGTTCATTAAAATTGATTTTGCCAAAGCCTATGACCGTATTGAATGGCCTTTCATTCTTGTGATGTTACAGGCCTTGGGCTTTGGGCCCAATCTGTTCATATGCTTTTTTCTGATGCCTCAGCTTGCATCTCCATTAATGGCTGCCAGTCTTCTACTTTTGGTCTTTTTCCTTCTATTCGCCAGGGATGTCCTCTTGCCCCTACTTTGTATGTTCTGGCTGCTAAGGGCTTTGTATATCTCCTGGCCAATGTTGTCTCCCAACAACGTGTTAAAGGAATCTCTCTCCTGGACTCTCAAGAGTAGCTTGTCAATGGGCACTTCACGGATGATTCTTTTCTCACTCTTCTAGAGGATGAAGGCTCTATCGTTGCTGCCCTTGAATGCCTTGATAATTTTTGTCTTGCGTCCGGCTCCGCTATTCAATGGCACAAGACCTTGTGCTACAGATAGTCAGTGCTCCTCACTCCTGTGTGGCTTCAAACTTATAACTGGAAATGGATTGGTCAGGGTGAAATATTTTGATTTATGGGCATCCCTTTCGCCTTTCAAGCTTCCCCTCAGGAGCTCTGGCAAGTCGTGCTCTCCAAGGTTGAGCAGAAGCTATCCTATTGGGTTACCAAGCCTTTTTCTTTGGCTGGAAAATTCCAGGCGTGCTCTAAAATCTTGGCTGCCACCCATGTCTACTATTCCTCCTATTGGGCTCCTTCCAAAGTGGCCTACAACAGGCTTGAGAAATTGCTCCACAATTTTCTATGGGCCTCTTTTGAGACCCATAAGGGCTTTCATCAAGTCGCTTGGGAATTTTTTTGTCTCCCCAAGGACTCGGGAGGGCTTGGTTTGTTCTCCACTCAATGACAAGGGACTGCTCTCTGTGTCAAGTGGACTATCCACATGCTTACCGAGGATGAAGCCTGGAAGATTCTCCTTAGGCATTGTATTCAGTCTAGTTTTCCTGTTCATAGAACCGCCTGGAAAGGAATCGGTCTCCAAACCCTCCTAGTTATGAGGGAGCCGGTTCAAATTGTGGGCTCCTTTGTGGCCAAAAGTATTTGGCGTTCTTGGGAAACCATTAAGCCTTGGCTACGTTGGGCTGGGGCTGGCTTTTGTGATGGGCTCTCCATCAACCAGCATAACCTCTGGTGGTCTCCCCTTCTGGCTCAGAATGGTCAACCCCTGGCTAAGTCACTTTGGCTCAAAGCTCTCAGATTTCATAAGAAGGGCATTCATACACTGCATCAGCTCTTTCACAGGTTTACCATGTGTATTTTGCAATGGGATGCTTTTAAAGCCCAGTACAGTCTTCAAAACCAGGATCGTCTTACTTTTGATGGGCTGGTGAGTGCCATTCAGATGGAAATTCTTCACAAAGTTGGCATTCGTGGGCACAAAGCTTGGTGGAAAGACGGGAAATGGTTTCCAGATACTCCTCTTCGGAGCTACAAGCCGCGGCTTGGTTATAGGTGGATTTCACCCCATTTTCCTATGATCAACTCTTTGAACCAGAGGTGGCTTCTTAACTCCTTGGCCCATACTTGGCGTAGGAGGTTTGATGCCACTTGGTCTGCAATTGTTAATTTGAAGTTGGCCCACTTTGCTTGGTGTATTCTTTTCCAAGGTTTTCCCATGGGTTCTCGGCTTGTTCATTTGCGGGTTTATGACCCTTGTTGCCCTTTTTGTGGATAGCCTGAAAGCTTCAAACACCTTTTTTGGTTTTGTCCCAGAGCTCAGCAGCTTTGGACTTGGATTCATGATTTCTTTCGGCCTTTTAGGCCAAAACCCTTTTCGTGGCATATGGTTCTGCTGGGGGACCTGCCTGGAACCCCGGCTAAGTTCACCCAGCTTTGGCATACTTTTAGAGTGGAAATCCTCTTCAATATCTGGAAAGACAGAAATGCTTGTGTATTTTCTCATTCTCATTTAGATGTTAATGTGTCTCTTTATGCTAAAGTAGTTATATGTTCTAATGTTCTCTTACAGATTCAAGTGCAAGCCAACAAGGTTGCACTGGAAGTGGCTCACCTGCAGGTTATCTTGGACCACTGGGGAAATGCCCCTTGTACTATGGCTTGGATTCCTGACTCGCCCTCCTCTTCTCATGGTCGGTCACCTTCTCGGGGCCGAAAACAGAGTGATTCCGTGTGATCTCGCTCCCAACCTCCTGCTCGGCGAGATTCTTGGCTTCCCAGGCGGGCTCATTCTCCTTCGCCACGTCCTAGTCAGGGCTGGCACTCTAGTGGTGCTCCAAGGAGTGGTGGTGGTGGTTCTGGGTGGCCCTCTGATACTCTGCCTGCTTCTGGCTCTAGTTGGTCCTCCACTGGCAAAAGTCTTCTGCGGTTGGCTCTCACAATCTCACCTCGGCGCGAGGAAAAAGATGCAAAAAAAGATGAAGATAAAGTTGATGATGGTTGGGGTGCTCCTCCTAACGTCACTCCAAACCCCACTGATGTATGGGGGAAACATCTGGATGACCGAGATCCCCAGGATCTACTGGCACTACCTTGGCTACCTAATTTTCTTTCTGTTGTTGGACCTCTGGGCTAGGCCCATGTGATATTTTGGACTTTCTGGGCTGGGCCCATTTATTATTTTGGATTTTCTAGGCTGGTCCCATGTGACATTCGGAGTGTGCCTTCTTACCACCCGCCCCCTTTTTTGTGAATTTGTAATTTTATCTTTATTAATATAGATATCTGGAAAATTCATCAAAAAATAAATAAATTTTTTATAATTATGTATGCATTTATGTTTTTCTATTTTGTGTCAAAAAGGATTCCAATGCTAACCTATCTTGATGAAAAGAATAATTCTTGATAAAATAGGGTAATGAAAGATGATTCGACTCCAAAAGATAGAATCTAGAGGAAGTGGGAAGGGGTATTCACATCTCAAGAAGCCTCAAAATTTTCATAGCCCTAGAATATTCACAACCGTAGAATACCCGCAAAGGTAGTTATGGTGAAAATATGGGAACAAAAAAGTGCACCTCATGTATCACACCCATCCCCTATTTGATGAAGTGATTGCATATTTTCCCATCTATTATATCAATGATAAATAAAGTTGTGTGAGAAGAAGACTCCTATTAAATGCGTCTTTCCTCATTTTTCTAATTTCTTTGTTATTAATGAAGAAAATAAATATTTTATTAATTACAATTGTACTTAATATTTATGATTTTATATTAAAAAATTTAAATATTAAGTGTGCATGAATTACACGATGATTAATCATAGGCATCAATATATAGAAGGAACGATATATAACTTTGTGATGCTCATTTCTACAAATGAATTTCTAAATGTATAGAATACGATATACATCTATAGTTTATTTTCAGTATATTTTGTAATATATGTGATGATATTATGAGTTCTTAGAATTTATATCCTCCAAATATTTGGCCACTTGATTGGGGAAGAAGAAGAATGATTATAGATTAGTGTTGTTTTTTGTTGTTACTACGAATTAATGTGTTTATAATTATTTTCAATAAATAGAATAAATTTTTACCTACAAGATAGTTTATTTTGTGTTGTATACCATTATTTGTATTATTTTGTGTATTATTCAGTATATGTGTTGAAGCATTCTATTTTGTAGAATGAAAAATAGTGAGCAATTTTACCTGAGGAAGTTCTTTAATTAAAAATCCTTTGAAGAATAAATAGTAGTGTAGATTTGTTTTCTCAAAACAATCAAGTAGTGTAAAACTTTCTTTCATTTTTGTAACAACTTTTGAATACTTTCCATAGTTTAAATTTTGAATATTTTCCTAGTTTAAGATTTCAAATGTTTCTATTGTTTATATTTTATTCTCACATAAGCATTTATTTTATTTGATAGCATTAAAAGTAGTCATTGAATGAGATATTTGATTGCATATTGCATATAGCCATCAAACACACCTGGATTTATAATATAAAAAATTTACTAAATCATGACGATTTACAAAGCCTCATCAATATGATACAAACAACCTTAGTCAATCAACTAGGATTTATTATAAACAAATTTAGTAAAAATAAATAAAACTTCATATTCACTATTATTAGAGGATTTCTTAGTAGAGTCTTGCACATTCTTATTTCTATAGTCCTTAGCATACCTCCATTTTTTATATATATCTAACACTTCAATCCACTCTTTCCTAGAGTCTTAGAATGGGCTTAAGACTTAGATCACTTGATACACATTTTGTATTCCCCTTTGGATCCTCTTTACTTCCCTTGGTATTCCTTGAACATGCGATTCATCTTTTGATCCCTCATCGATGAATTTTCTCCTTATTTCCTCTATAATCAATGCAATAAGAAGGGCATATAATATTTGATATAATATTACACTAATAACTATGATGCAAAAAACTAGATACTTTAGTATAAGTATAGTGTTGGTCCTAATCAGTATGAGTTGTCGACTCATGATTTTTAGTATTTGAGATAACTCATTAGTAAAGATATATAAAAAAATGATGAGGATATTAACATCCTCATTGGTGTGACAATAGTGCAAGCTCAAGTTGGATATCAAATACGAGGTAGACATGTATGATCCCAGGGATAACCTATTGTTAAGGCAAGTAGAGTTGATACAAAGGCTAATAAGGAGAAATAAAGACCAAATGTTAGAGTTGGAAATGACATTTTGGCCAAAAAGGTGACTGAAAAAAGAAAGGCCCTTGCATAGTAACTAGAAAATAAAAACTATATACTTAGGGCTTAAAAATATTCTATACCATCAAGTGTTGTGCTTATCTCATCGAAAATATCTCAAGTAATAAAACCAAGATGACAAGTAAGACCATTTAAAGAGTCAAGTGGATTTGAAGAGAAGAGGAAGGAATGAAAGTTAAGAACATTGGCTCCTTTGATGTAATTATACCTTTTATTCTTGATGCAAAGGATGTAACTATTTCACATGACACACTCCTTCCAAGCTTTCACCCTATTGATATGGTATACATTTTAAGTCAAGTCAAGATCCTTGTGCCATTAGGATAAATATTTAGAATTCATAAACACATGGACTAAGCTATATTTTAGATCACCAATATGAATGTTCCATGTCAACCCGTTACCACAAAAAATGTAGAAAAGGATAAAGAGTATTAAGAAACTATAAAAGTGTACCTAGGGGCTGCCCTTGTCAATAATCAACTAAGTTTTCATTCTTTTTATACCACCTTAATGATTAATAGATGCCTATTACATAACTACATATTAGAATCTAGTGCCTCCAATAGTCTCATGCCACTTCATGTTATAAATGAATTAGGATTCAAAGTATCCAAATATTATGGTAAATGTTTTCCTATGGACTGGATAAAAAAGTGAATTGCATAGGTATTATGAATAATGTTTAGGTTTATCTTGCTACATACCCAAATAAATTATTCTTTATGGACATAATTATTGTGAATTGTTCTACCAAGTGGGTTGTGTTGTTTTCTAGAAAGTGGGCAACATCAATTGGAGGTAGCATTCAAATGGATTTATCTTATACTACCATCCTTGTACATGGGGTAAATGTTAAATTACATAAAGGATAAAATATATTGGATAGTGTGGGCGATAGGTACAATACCACCAATGGTATAAATTTATTTGATGCTAGTATTCACCATTTTAATTCTTTTTTATGATGAACATGAGAATAATAAATTTGATCTCATCTTTCACATTACTAGTGGAAAACATGTGAAAGATTTATGGACCATGTTTTTTTATGGTTTGGCAAGGAAAGTGGATAGACACAAGAAAATGGTACAACTAGCTTCTAAGATTTTCCCTTGCTACGGAAAATTAGGGAAACTCACCTATTAGTTTTGAGAAGGTACCGAATTCTTACATACTAATGTGAATAGGACAAGGGAATGATTATGAATAAGACTAAGATCATTTTAGGGCTCTAGATTGATTCATTAAAATTATTAGAAATGTAGGGGAGTAAATAATGTATTATGATTTGGGATTTTATGAGTTATTAAACACAAATTGTATGCTATAAACTTAAGACTCCTACTAAGATGAAAATTAGAAAAGAGCGACCATGAAATATGATAGGACAAAGTGAAAATAATAAAATATATAATTATTTTCACTTAAATTTTCTTTTTTAATTTTATATATAATATTAATTAAGGTAAGGTGTTGATGGTTTCACCAAACTCCTCACCTTCCATGTTACATAGGATATAATCACAATTGTTTACATCTTCTTTAACTGAATAAGGATCAACCTACTTTTTTGAACTTTAAGCTTGCATTGGTTCTTTTGTTAATGAGGTTATGTATTCTTAAAATCTATAAATTACTCTTAATCATTTCTCTTTTAGCATGTTAATTTCTACTAGTCTAATAGCTTAAAATTCTTAATGAATGAGAAGTCCTAGTGACACTCAAAGACTAGGTATTTGTAAATCCAAGGGAAAAACTACCTCTAACCCAAATATGAATATGTTTGAGGTTGTTCATGTAGGTGTTAAAATATTAATCCTATAATCTCAAAGGGGTATAAATGTAGGTGCAAATATTCTTTTGAATCCTTAAAAACTTTGACCAATATGAATTTGATTATTTTATTTGTGGTTTCTACTTGTCCATTTCCTTGAGGGAAATATTGATGTAATTTATGATTGATATAGAATCACTCACACATCTTCTATATTTGAGGATTTTTTAGTGATAATGTATTTTCTATAACTATGACATGTGTGTGAGGGGGAAGAAGGACCTTAGATTAATGATCCAAGAAGGACATGAGAGTAATCTGACAAAGAAATCTAATCTATAGCCAAAAAGCTTAAATCTAAAATCTAGAAACTCCTACACATACAAAATTGAAACTATTCTATTGCAAACATGATAAGGAACCTACTGATTACCAAATGAAATAAATACAAATGATAACTTTTACCATCCCATAGCGGAGTGTATTCGCTTGATGTTGGATTGCTCTTATCATAGCAAAGCCTTCAAAGTTCGTGTGCAAAGTGTGGATGAATGCTTGTTGTGTTTGGTTGATCAAAGACAATGGATGAAGCTCTCTCAAGGATGATCTTCAAAGCACTTCATTGCTCAATGTATGTTGATTCTCCGATCTCTTTTTTGTGATGAGAGAGGTTTGTTATATAGAAAATGAGATTTGAAATGGATGATCAAGATCATTTTGAAGAATATCCAAATCAACAATTGGAGTGTGTTGAGAGGATTTAGACATGAGAGAATTGTGCAAAGTGGATTACACAATTTGTGTGATTGGGAAATAGATTGGCTAGTCAGGAATGTGATTGATCAGTCAGGATTGTGATGGCTTAGTTAGGAATGTGATGTTTTAGTTAAAAAATTAGATTGCTTAGTTAGCAATCATAATTTACTCAATCAAAAAGTGGGTGAGGAATATGAATTAATTGATTTAATTAATTAATTCCTTTTTGGAGTTTGAATGTGCAAATCAAATTTGAATTTTGCAAACAAAGTTACATTAGTTTTGATTTGATTTTTGATAATTGATTTGAATAGTTTGATTTAATTATTCAAATTTTAGAGTGAAAGTGTCGTAATTAAATTATTATTTAATAATTTAATCCACTTAGGGGAATAAGGTGATTTAGCGACGTAATTAAATAATGGGCGTTATTTAATTAATCAAGATGAAATAAGGTGGGATTAGGACTTTATTAAATAAATGAGATTTATTTAATTGGTCAAAATGATGAAACGTGAATTAATCAAATAATGTTGTTTTATTTAATTAATAGAGGAATTAGGGTTTTTGGGACTTTATTAAATAAAATAAATTTATTAAATTTGTTTGAAATGATGAAAAAGTGAATTAATTAAATAATGTTGTATTATTCAATTAATAGAGGAATTAGGGTTTTTGATGTCGTTTTGATGTGGTATGATGCAGGAACATTGTGGTATGATTTTGAGATGATCCGAGACATTATGGGATAATTCCAAGATGTTTTGAGATGATTTTGAGATGATGTGAGATGATTTGAGATATTACAGGATGATTTTGAGCTATTTCAGGGTGATTCCAAGATGATCCAAGACGTTATGGGATGATTCTAAGTTATTATGAGGTGTTACATAATGATTTTGAGTTATCCCTTGTCAAGTAATTGGATCTTGGCTTCTTCTTTTGGTTGTTCAGTTGATGTGTTTTTAGTGGAGGTTGATGGTAGCATGGAAGGGTCGATATAAGAAAAGGAATGGAAGGCTATATCATTGCTAGGTACACGTTGGATTTTATTGTATTTTTCCTCCAACTTCACATTACAAAAATGGAAAGGTTCAGGATCAGCGTATAGTGTTACTTCCTTTCCTTCATGGGGAAACTTTAGGCATTGATGGAAAGTGGAAGGGACTGCTTGTAATGCGTGGATCCAAGGGCGTCTGAGGAGTAGTTTGTATGGTAACTCAAGATCCAACACTTGACAAGTATTTTCTATTACAGTTGGTCCTATCTACACTAGCAACCTGATTGTTCCTTCATAATTTCTCTCCAAGTCATCATAGGCCCTTATGGTAATATTCTTGTCTTTTTCAATCACGTCATCAAAATAGCCCAACTGTTGTATGAATTTTAAGGTACAAATGTTTAAACCTGCAACATTATCTATCAACACTCTTTTGACCATGGTTTTATGAACACCAACCTCTATGTATAGAGCTTGATTGTGGAATGTTCTTTGTGGTAAATCTTTCTATGAAAAGACTAAGTGATTACTTGTGATTTTTCCAATCATGGCTTGGAACTGACTGGGATTAAGGTCATTAGGGACTGACATTTCCAAATCTTTTTCCAACATCTCCCTATGTGCGGGTGACAGTTTTAACAATTCTAGGATTTAGATGAGGGCAGGTGTCTTTTTTAACTGTTCCACAATGTTGTAGTCACTTGGTGACTAGATTGTGGGTTTGGGAGGTGCTCCTTGTATTGTAACTCTTTTGTGGTGGGTAGTTATTGTTACCAAAATTCTCACTACAACTCATTTTGGCAGAGCTAAGATTGATTGTTTCATTTAGAGGTGAAAGGTACACATATTTTATGTCGATAGTTCATTTGAGTGAATTCAGTTTATTATGCAGAAAAATCATAACACAAAATTCATAACAAATTTCATAATAATATAGTTTTTTTAGTCATCATGAAGTGGAAAAGATACATCATCAGAGCATAAACCATTTTTGTTTAATGCTTTGAAGATAAAAGAGTGTTTAAAACTCCCACACAAGCCGTGGGAATAACTGAACAACATTGATAAAACAAAAGAACTAAGCTATTCAACTGAAGATAAGTAAAAAAAAGAATATAATGAAACATTATATCCTTCATTTCCTGATCAATGTCGGTTGATGTTCTCTCTTCAGCTTTGTCTTTAGTTTCCCTCTCGTCTTTAGTCCCTCATTCTCTAGGTTCAGGTGTATCTACAAGATGTTAAAATATTTGTTAGAGCTTAGGATATAAAATTTAATCATAAGGTTATCAGTAGTTGAATAACTTGAACTTATGAATTATCAATCTATTTTAGCCACATCACAGATATATAAGAGAGAATCATGATCAACTCATCGAAGTAAGTGAAATCATCTTCAAAAGAAACTTTTATAGTTTTAATCTAACATATTTGTTCACTATGCAGGAACAAGTTATTTTCTTATTCATTTAGCTAATCTCTTTCATTTTAGTATGTGGAGAAAAATGGGCTCCCACAAGGGTCGAGCCCAACATACTAAAGATTCCAGCAGTCACATCACATGTTTCAAGACAACAATACACTACTGCAGTGTAACAATAAATAGTACCTAGCAATGATTACATCAAAATAGTAGAGTCAATGTATTTTGATTACATGTCAAGTGGGCACATCAGTTATAAGGTGTACTTATTTTTCACTACAGAGCACTGTTCATATTTAGATTATCAAAATTTCACATTATCTTATAGGCTATCTTCTCATTTTACATCATTGTTATTTGATTTTATTGTTGTTACATCATAAAGTACATTAGTATTACTTGTTGTTATCATTATGATGTTGTATCAACTAGTGTTGTGTTACAGTCATTATAGGACAATGAGAGAAATGAACATTCCATGTTGAGTAGGCTTCAAGTAGTGAGCAAATCATTTCTATAGGACAACAATTTAAAATTGCAAAATAGTCACATAAAGGAACATCCTAAGAGAAGCAAAAGATTAATTGGTAATATGATCAATGTGTAGTGGCAAGTGATTACAACACAAGTACTTAGGACAGTAATGCGATATTAATGAAGGCATTCAAAATCATGAATCAACTATCTCAAGGTTATCATTGTTATCAAAGGATAGAATTTGCATTGATCTTAAAGGTACAATGAATAACCCACATTGATCTTAAAAGGTAACAGTACCATAAATACATGAACTTCCTTTGATATAGGAAAGGATTATAGAACATGGTCTTATGATAAAATGATAGTGATAGGGCAGTGGATGTAACTCTCATAAAAATGCACTGAATAGAGATAAAGGTCAAGCTTGACAACATGTTTAGGTTTAGAGGAAAATACAAATGGGCCTGATTCTATTTTAAGAAGGTGAAAAGATTGACTATGGTCCATATGAGAAGGCTGAGCAGGTGGTTGATTCAGGAGAAGACTCTTGTCTTACATGGTGAATATATTGAACAGGTTAATCAACAACAGAGTGACCTGAAGGTCATTTTGGATGGTCATATTTTTCTTCCAGACTGTGTTACCAGACTTTGGATGATGTATATGCTCGACATGAAAACCAACATAACACAAACATGGAAACTTATTCAGATGGTCAGAATGATGTTCCAAATATAAAGGATTCCACTATTAGATCTTGAGAGCAATTTCAGAAAAATCTAGATGCAAACCAAGGCAATGTTCCATGGAGGGTTTTTATATATTCTGCTCAGAAAATCAAGTAAGGTTGAGGCCATGAAGATTCAAGAAAATGCTTACATTTGCAAACGACATCTCTGTGTAAGGGAAAATAGATATACACCCACAACATGGCAGTTTGAGAAGGATAGAAACCACCAAAGTTTGACTTATTTTTTGAAGGCGCAAATAGAGGAACCACAAGACAAAGAAATACCTAGAGTAATGGAACCCTTAGACTTACTCCAAATCTTAAGTAGCAACTAGAATATCAAGAAAGTTACGGCCATGAAATGCAAAGAGGGTTTTTAGAAGTAAATTCCTGGGGAAAACAAAGAAACACTCATATATTTTAACTGATAAGCTCAAATCGAGCTAGTTTTCAAAAAATAAAGAGATAGTATTGAGTTCGAATGGAAAAATAATTTACCTCTCCTTTATGTATAAAAAGTGTGTTCTAATACCTTTAGAAAAGCTTTATAGATCTTCCAATGGCGGCCTCGAGGTAGAGAAAGGCGTCAACAAAGTAAAATCATAAGAATGCATCAATAAGATAGAGGTAGTTGTGACTAAGAAGGCCAAATAATACTTTAAAATGAAGTCTAATGATCAGATTTGTAACATAAGAGCTTACCATCTCCAACAAGCACTTCATTTTTTACCTCCAAATGGTGCTTTCTTGTAGTCAAAGTCTCAAATCTCTGTGAAGGCTGAGAAGTCTAGAAACCCTACTAGTGGCGGCTTTAGTAGCAGAGCTTCCCTGACACACAGAATGAAGGATAAAAATGATTGGGGTTCCGACTTAATGATTTTATACCCTAACTTGACTTAATAATCATTCTTGACTTTTTATCAAAAAGAAACATAATCATTTAATGCCTTGGTCTTGACTTATCAAGTCAATTGACCTAATGATCAAGGGAGCCCAAAAGATTAAAGGTGAGGTTTGAAGTCCGAGTTAAATGCAATCCTTTGTTTTTAGAGTAAAATTCCCACTTCACTTGTGTTTATTACAAAACAATAGACAAAAATAACAATTTAATTAAATATTAAAGGTAATTTACCTTAGTATTTAAACATGTAATTTGAAAAAGGAAAAAAACAATCACATGTTAAATATTAAAATAATTACAATTGATTATCTTTAATATTTAATAGATTGTTATCTTTTTTTCGAGATCATGCAAAGTAACACAAGTCAAGTGGATTTAATCATGCAAAGATGAAGTGGAGTAAACAGTGGACTTTTCAGTCTAATCATCAGCTACACTTCATTTTTTGATGCCTTATCATAATGCGCATGGACGGGAGGAGTTTCCAACACATTGATTTCAATTTACTCATGTTTTGACCCCTCTTTTTATAGATTTTCTCCTTTGATCGTGAGAGCATTTGAGAAGATATTTTTGCACTTGCAGTTGGGTTTCACTTCTACTTTTGGCACTTTGGAGTTTCCATCATTATATATATTTGAAAAATAATTATATTCTTTTTCAGTTCTTTCTTTTCTACCTTTGAATTCTACAAGGAGATGACATTGTAACTTAGTTTTTTTTCCAGTAATTCAACAATTTTCAGTTATTTCATTACAATTTTGCAGAGTTTCTTCCTTGTTTTCCAAGAGTTCATTAAAGTACTGCCTTCATAATTTTAGTTGCTTGCATTCAAGTCCTTGATCTGATCAAAGTTTTATTGTGTTTTAATTGCTAAACCTAAAAAAAAAATTCTCAAGCCTGGTTGCTTATGCATAAATTTCAATTTCTCTACAGGTTATTCATTGTGTTTATTATTAAATTTGATCTATTTTGATTGTGAAAGCTTTGATTTCCTTTCAAAAAAGGTAAAATTAAAGAGCCTTTGAATGAATCATTTATGTGAATTTTCTCTCCAAATTAGGTTGTGCAAATAGTGTTTTTGGGAATCTTATGGAGATTTCTCGTAGTTTTTGATCAAATACCATAGGTGCGTCACCATACTTTTAGAGTTCAATTATACTTTTTCATTGCAATCCTTCTCCCTTTTCCTACCCATCTTTATTTTCATTTGAACATCAAAATGGGAACCAACCCATAATCTGGAGACTCACCTTTGATATGAGCAACCCACAGGCTCGAAGGTGTTTCAATGTTTCATAGGATTGTTGACCCTCTTGTCTTTGTACTCGGGAGAAAATCCTATTGATAACAGTTACATTGCAATTGTTGTCTCCTCCTCTAATTGTTACTACATTTTCCCTATTGTCATCAACTTGTGAGAGGGTTCCCAAAACCGTGTCCCCGTATGTGTAATTAGCATTATGATACTCTTGTCCCTTTCCTTTATCATTCCTCTTAGCATGGTTTGGGATCGGGTTTGAGTATATTTGTAGGTCCTTATTTCTAGGACAATGATCAATGTCTACTTCCCCTTTGTCTATCAAGTCTTGAATGATATGTTTGAGGTGCATGCAATTATTAGTCGTATGTCCTTTGATCATATGGAAATCACAAAATTCTTTCTAATTGTACCATGGTGTCTTAAAGCTAGGTTCCTCATAATTTGGGTGGTCATTTGTTTTGATGAGGTTTTATTATACTAGTTTGCGCATGACGATCTCAAGTGACTCACCTAATACAATAAATTGCCTCCTAGGTTGATCATATTGCCTTTGTTGCCCTCCCTAGTTTGTATGCTGGTTCACAACCTGATTGTTCTTGGGATAGGTGGTTTGGTTGCTTTGTGTGTTTTTGGGATCATAGTTTGTTTGTGCCACTTGTGGTTTATTCTGATTTGTGTTTTGTGCATTCCATACTGCTCTAGCATCTACCACTCCATTTGTAACATTTTTGTTCTTAGCCCAGATTTTGGGTTTTTCATTTGAGCTAGATGGATTGTCTTTTGAGTTGTTTGTCTTTAAAGTTCCTCTTGCTATGAGAGCTCTCTCAATATGTAACCCCTTTTTGATTGTTTCTTCGAAGTCTATAGGACATAGCATAGTAAGCCGATAGTTTATTTCGGGCAGAACATTTGTGATGAATATATCCACCAACTCCTTGTCTGGAATGAGCCATTTGCATCGTCTTGCTTTGTGTTTCCATCTTTGCAAGTAGGAGGTGAAGGACTCTCCTAGGTTTTGTTTGATCATGGATAAACTCATGATGGTGATATCTTGTTCTATGTTAAACGTGAAGTGGGTTATAAATTTGCTAGACAACTCATCAAAAGTTTTGATTCCAAGTTGTAGACGGGTGAACCACTCCATAGCATGACCTATAAGGCTATATGGAAAGAGCCTCCTGAGATAGGTATCATTGTTTTGCACCTCCATCCATGATATTGAGAATTCTCATAGATGCTCTACTAGATCTCCTACTCCTTTGTACTTTCTTTCAAACTTGGGTATCTCAAAGTTTTTTAGATAGGGTAGTGTCATGATGGAACAATCGAATGGGAATAGACAAATTTCTTGCATGGTGTAGGTATTCTTTTTTTTTCCTATCTACATATATGCTATTTCCTGGGTGACCGCATCTAGCTTTAGTTCCATCTCTATTTTTGGCACACGTGTTTGCAAACCCTACGGGTAATAACCTTGTTGTCCTATCAGGTTTTTATTATAGATTTGGTATTGTGAAGGTACAAGACCTTGATATCCATATGGGATGTAAGGAGGGTTAATTCCTTGTTGTGTATAAGGATGGTTAACTCCTTGTTGTGGGGGTGGAACATACAAAAGGTTTCCCTGATGATGCATTGGAGGGACCCTTGTTGTTGGGGTGATTGATTGAGGGAATTTTGTGGCACACCCTACTGGTTAGAACTAAAATGAAGGTTACCTTGATGATGCGTTGGCGGGCCACCTTGTTGTTGGGATGATTGATTGAGTGCACTTTGTGGTACACCTTGCTGGGTAGGACTAAAATAAAGGCTACCTTGATGATACATTGGCGAGACACCTTATTGTTGGGATGACTGATGGAGGGCATTCTATGGCACACCCTGTTGGGTAGGAATAAAATAAAGGTTACCCTGATGATAGTTTGTTGGGACACCTTGTTGTTGGGATGACTGGTCGAGGGAACTCTATGGCACACCCTGCTGGGTAGGACTAAAATAAAGGTTACCCTAATGATGCGTTGGCGGGACACCTTGTTGTTGGGACAACTTATCGAGGGCGCTCTATGGCACACCCTGCTGGGTAGGACTAAAATAAAGCTTACCGTGATGATTCATTGGTGGGACACCTTGTTGATAGTATTGTTGGTTGTTCTGAGGAGGATTTTGTGTTCCACCTTGTTGGAGATATTGGTTATTTAGAAGGGGGCCTTGTGTTCCACCTTGTTGAGGATACTGGTTATTTTGAGGGGGGTCGATGTTGGATGTGTTATGAGGTATATATTGAAATGGCCTCCCTTAGTACATTTGTGCGACTATTGCTTGTTCAACCTGAGTTGGTTTTCTGAACAAGGGGTTCTCTTTGGGTTGATTTTTATTTTATGAGAACACTGGTGACATATTTGGTCTTTTCGAAGGTTGGGTTATTTGTCTCACAACTAAGTTGTCCCCTAAGGGAATAATATTGAGGTATTTGAGATCTTCTACATTGAAATACATGAGTAACTTAGCACCACTTTGTGCTATTTTAAAGAAATAAGAGTTTAGGTCTTTTCTTAACAACTTGTCCATTAGTTTGAGAACCTTGGGGTTGTTAGAATTTTCAAACAGTTCTTCCTCGTTTATCTCTTCTTCATCTTTTACCTCCTCTATAATCACTTGGTTTGGGTCTTGGTTACCTTGTTCCATAACCTCCTTTTGTTTGTGGCTTATTTCCTCCTCAGTGAAAGTGTCTTTATTAATTGGTCTCTTCTGGGGAGTTTCAAGGTCACTTGGAATATAGCCCCATGGGCTACTCTCATCATTCATGGTGTTCATTGGTGGGATACTAGTGGTATTCTTGTTGGCTTCCATCTTTTTTATATGTTGTGATCTCATGGTTGTCATAAGCAACTTGGGTCTCCTATGGGAAATTAGTGTACCCTCTAGTTGACTTAAATTTCTAAAGACCTGATTTTGTGCTATAGATTATGTAAGATACTAGAATTGTTGGAAAAGACCCAGATTATGACAATAGTAGAAGGAATACAAGTTTGGATTTTTTCTGGAAGCTCGTTTGTAGAAGTTATATACCAACCTAGTGTTGGTTTCGTGAAGTGCCCAAAGGTGTTTCTTGAGAGCTTTCGAACTTAGATCCCCGAGTCTAAAATGATGACCTGTGGCCTTTACCTTGGGGATCTTGACCTTACATGAGATCATGAATGGGATAATTATTGCCACACAGGTGGTGGTAATAGGGTCTCTCTACTGCTATTTCAGCTTTCTCTTCCTCTTCGTCTAGGACAATTGATGCGGCGAGAAACTGGTGAGGTGTTTTGTTCTTTTAAAAAATGAAGGTTCTCAAGCTGCTTATGATGTTAGTTTTTTCATCTTCGATATATGTGAGACTAGGTTGAAGGATCGGTGCTACAAGATCTAGTTGTTGAACTAGGGCAGTTGGTCACCAAATGGTCATAAATTTTGGTGGGGTTTATGGGATGGTTGTTGTGAAGCTCAAGACCCTAGGGTTTGAGTGTTGTTTTGGATGACACTACTTCTTGGAAATCAAAACATTGAAGAACTAAAGTCTATATTCCTCTTCCTTGTCCAGAGGATATGTAGCGGGAAATTCTACTTGTACTATCTGTGAGTCCCAAGTAACTGTTAATATCATGGATGTCTGAGTGGAGGAATGACCTTAATGGTTTTTTTATTTTGATTTCAAATAGGTAGGATGGCAATAATGGATGTGGGACTATCTAGCTTTTTGTCGTTCCAATTGTTTTATTTTGTGCACAACTCTTTTTCAACTTTTTCTTCTTCATGTTTTGAAGTATGGCAAGTGATAAGACAACACTTGGACTGACTCAAAAAGCATGGACTTATGTGATCTTCATGTCTATAACTTAGGTTGTGAAATCACAACACCCAAGCCATAGTTTCCAAATGTTTACTTTGATTAATGTACCCTAAAATCAAAGCCAGAATGTTCGGAAACCTTTAAGGAAAGATCCTTTCAAAGGGGTGCAAACATAAGGCTTCTCTCACAAGCGTGCACTAAATCAAAGGGTTTGTGGTTTAACCATCTCGTTCAATGTTTGTTTTGAATGTGTTCTTTTTCTTTAAATCAAACATGAAATTTGATGTCAAATTGTTTTGAATATAATGGGATAATTTTAACATAAACTAGCAATTACAACCCTAGGGGATAGACACCATTCTCTTAGGTAGGCCTGCCTCATGCTCCAAAGAGACGATTTTACATGCAACTTATGGCGTGGGCCTATAATCGGACATGGCAAGTAACTTCTTAGAATAAAATTCAGATGCACTACTTTCAGAGAATGTTTTTGGATAATAGGGTGGCCTCTAAAACAATTTGGTTCTCAGTGGTAACTATGAACGCAAAAATCTAACACTCACCCACTGGTCACTTAAGGCTTTTTAACCATTCCCATTCCACTTAAGGTATGGGATTAGGTGCAGTCTATTGTTAGCATGGCTTGAAGCTACTTTCTTACGAGTTCACAACCTTTAATATAGCCTGCTAGTGAATGTTCTTTGAGACCTTGCAATGAGCTCTCCAGCACGGGATGTATCTCAAGGCAAGCCCCCTCTTTAAGGTAAACTTAAAAATAAAGTGCAATGCTCAAAAATTCTCTTTCGCTCACCCAAGATCGCCAAAAGGTGAGAGGGGAGAAGATAAAATATTTCTAGCTTTGCCAATTAATGAATGTACAGTGAACAATCCATAGCAATTTGATTCATTTTAAACACCTCAAGCGATGTTATCCCCAAAAATTTGTGAATAAACAAAATAAATTTCTTTTTAACTTGGACCAATACGAAATGTTCAAGACATCAAGCAATTAAGATAGCAATGGTGAAATATCATAAAGAAACATTTGTTTATTTTTATGAGCTCCAATAGAGGTGTTTCTAAGAAAGGAAATCCTTGTCCTATCTTGGTCAACAAAATGAAAAATGATTTCGCTCTTTTTATGCACCAAAATTAAAGGTTCCTACTTATGAAAACATTAAATGCGTTCATTTTTAGAGCCCAAAATTGAAGTGTTTTTTTTTTCTTTTTACAAGCACCAAATGAAAGTTCCTAAGTTAAAAAGCTTAAAATTTGTTCATTTTATCAACACCAAAATTGAGTGTGAGTTTGTTGTTGTTCATTTTTAGAGCACTAAAATGAAAATTCCTAAGTTAAAAAATCTTTAAATTTGTTATTTTTAACAACACCAAATCAAAGTGTGAGTTTGTTGTTCATTTTTAGAGCACTAAAATAAAAATTCCTAAGTTAATTAAAAGTAATTTCAACAACTAGGACCGATCGTCTTCCCTACAATAAACATGTTAGAGTTTTTGTAATCCTGCATCAAATTTGTCAATTCCTACTTACACATCTAAAAATAAATACCTGTTAGTAAAAAAATATTACAAGAGTGCAGGATTGGTGCATTTGTCCGTCTGAACAACTACTCAAAATAGAAAAACAAATGCACAGGTTTCAAACAACTGCATAGTTTTAGAAACAAGTGCTAAAAAACCTTGTAAAAAAATGCTAGCTTAAGAAATTACAAATGCACTAGTTTCAAACAAATGCACCATTCCCATGAAAAATACACAGTTCTTCTGAAAAATGCACCATTCTTCTAACAAATACACAGTTTTTTGACAAATAAATGCTCAGACTTTCTGGACAGATGCTCAGGTCTTCTGGACGAGTGCGTGAAAACTTTGACAGAAGCGTTTCTAGGACCTGCAGCTTCAAAGACGACTCAAACACATGTTAGAGGAGGGGACAAGGGTCCCACCGAGCGTGCCAGAATGTGTGAGGGGGAAGAAGGATGTTAAATTTAAGGATCAAAGAGGGACATTAGAGAAATTTGACAAAGAAATCTAATCTACAGCCAAAAATCTAAAATCTAAAATCTAGAAACTCCTACACATATGAAATTGAAACTATTCTATTGCAAACATGATGAGGAACCTACTGATTACCAAATGAAATGAATAAAAACGATAGCTTTTACCATCCCATAGCGAAGTGTATTCGCTTGATGTTGGATTGCTCTTATCACAACGAAGCCTCCAAAGTTTGTGTGCAAAGTGTGGATGAATGCTTGTTGTGTTTGGTTGATCGAAGACAATGGATGAAGCTCTCTCAAGGATGATCTTGACAACACTTCATTGCTCAATGTATGTCGATTCTCTGATCTCTTTTTTGTGATCAGAGAGGTTTTTAATATAGAAAATGAGATTTGAAATGGACGATTAAGATCATTTTGAAGAATATCCAGATCAATGATCGGAGTGTGTTGAGAGGATTTAGACATGAGAGAATTGTGCAAAGTGGATTGCATAATTTGTGTGATTGGGAAATAGATTGGCCAGTTAGGAATGTGATTGATCAGTCAGGATTATGATGGCTTAGTTAGGAATGTGATGTTTTAGTTAACAAAATATATTGATTAGTTAACAAATTAGATTGCTTAATCAACAATCGTAATTCACTCAATCAAAAAGTGGGTGAGGAATATGAATTAATTGATTTAATTAATTAATTCCTTTTTGGAGTTTGAATGTGCAAATCGAGTTTGACTTTTGCAAACAAAGTTGCATTAGTTTTGATTTGATTTTTGATAATTGATTTGAATAGTTTGATTTAATTATTCAAATTTTAGAGTGAAAGTGTCGTAATTAAATTATTATTTAATAATTTAATCGACTTAGGGGAATAAGCTTATTTAGCGACGTAATTAAATAATTGGCATTATTTAATTAATCAAGATGAAATAAGGTGGGATTAGGACTTTATTAAATAAATGAGATTTATTTAATTGGTCTAAATGATGAAACATGAATTAATCAAATAATGTTGCTTTATTTAATTAATAGAGGAATTAGGGTTTTTGGTACTTTATTGAATAAATGAAATTTATTAAATTTGTTCGAAATGATGAAAAAGTGAATTCATTAAATAATGTTGTATTATTCAATTAATAGAGGAATTAGGGTTTTTGATGTCGTTTTGATGTGGGAACAGTGCGGTATGATTTTGAGATGATTTGAGACAACGGGATAATTCCAAGATATTTTGGGATGATTTTGAGATGATGCGAGACAATCTGAGACATTACAAGATGATTATGAGATTATTCGAGATGTAATGGGATGATTTTGAGTTATTATGAGGTGTTACAGGATGATTCTAAGTTATTATGAGATGTTACAGGATGATTTTGAGTAATTCTAGGTCATTTTGAAGTGTTACAGGATGATTCTGAGTCATTTTGAAGTGTTACGGGATGATTCTGAGTCATTCTAAGGTGTTACAGGATGATTTTGAGTCATTTCGAGGTGTTACAAGATGATTCTGAGTCATTTTGAGGTGTTTCAGGATGATTTTGAGTCATTCTGAAGTGTTACATGATGATTTTGAGTCATTTTGAAGTGTTACAGGATGATTTTGAGTCATATCTAGATGATTCCGAGTCATTTCAAAGTGTTACGAGATGATTCTGAGTCATTCTGAGGTGTTACAAGATGATCCTGAGTTATTCTAAGGCATTATGGGATGATTCTCAGTCATTTTGAAGTGTTACGGGATGATTCTTAGTCATTCTGAAGTGTTACAAGATGATTTCAAGTCATTCTGAAGTGTTACAGGATGATTCTGAGTCATTCTGAGATGATCAAAGATGATCTTCCATATTGTTTGACATTTTTTGAGGTTGTTCAGTGATGTTTGATGTCGTTCAATGTTGTTTGATGTCATTTGGTGTTGTTTGATGTCGTTTGAGGTTGTGTGATAGGTGTGTTACCTATTTTTAGTTTCAACTCAAAACAAGTAGACCTGAATTGCATTCAACTCAGAAAGGTAAAACTGAAATTTTGATGCCTACGTATTCATCACATTCTGAGATTGGATTAAAAATGAATTCAAGTGTTATTTTGCAAATGTTTGTAACAGAGAAACTCTTAGGTTTGCAAAGTAATGTTGTTTTATTCATATTGTAAAAGCTGAAGTCCCACACAAGCCATGGGAGTAACCTGATTTGATTTTTAAATCAAATGTTGAATACAAGAAGGAAAATGAACACACAGCTGAAAATAGAGTAAGAACAAGGAAAGAAAGTGATTCGTCATTGCCTGGAATGACGAATCATTGTCGAAGTTGTGCTGATATTCGTCCAACTTTGAGTTTTTCTGCAAAATTGTGAAGGGTAGTGTTAGAGCAATGAAAAATCAAATCCTACCTTATCCCTATGCTACCAACAGAAATGTAATCCCATTCAACCTGCATTCACCAGATGATTAGCCAAGAAAAGCAGAGAATCAAAAAAGAATCATTAAATCTATCATTTTTTACTAACTGGTTTGCGTCATGTGCAGAAACAGGAAATGTATTGTTGTTGTTTTTTATCAATTTTAGAATGAGTGGGGTTAAATGTGGCTCCCACAAGGGTTGAGCCCAACTCATTGAATGTTTTGAGCAATACGGACATCATGAAAATCTGTTTTGTATTATGCAAATTTTTTGTAAATTTCATCACAAAAGGTATGCAAAGAGTAAATGACAGTAGTGCTGCAAGTTATTTTCATTTCCAGAATGCATTGTTTTCAGTTTTCATGAAGACAATATTATGCCATTTGCTGTATTTTTTGATATGATGTCAAAAAATATAAAAGAGAGCGGCAAATAAGGAGTCATGGTTATGTTACAGTCAAGATGCTGAAAGTCGTACAATGAATAGAGCAGGAAATGCAGATTTTGCCATGATTTCCAGAATATTCACATAATCATTTTGATTTAAACACAGATTTCTTCCATTTTCTGGGTTACTCATAAGAAGATTTGAATTAAAATGTAGTTTTCTTTCATTTTTTGGGTTACCCACATCGGGTTTTGACAAAATACAGAAATGAAAGGATTCTTTCAGGTTCTAAATATCGGATTCAGATCTTACACAGAAGGCAGATTGATTATGATTTCCATATTTCCATTTTGAGCTTTTCATTTTATAAAAATACAATTTGTGCTTCAAACAGAGGATACCCATGTAAGGTTTTTATAGCAAAATGCAAAAATGTCTCAGATACATCATGGGTCGAGCCCAAGTTGGATTTTCAGTTCCATTTTCAATGAAAATGATGAAAGCTATCATGTTTTACTTCTTCAAAAATCAAGATCTGAGCAAAGAATCAAGAAAATACACAAATGAAATGCAGATTTCTTCACAAAATCATCATCAAGAGCAGAAATGGCGCGACCTGGGTAGTGGTCTACAATTTTGGCCACTCCAAACAACAAACATAGCTCTTGTTTAAGTTTTTTATGTCGTTTCATTGTTATAAGAAAGATCTGAAAAAAGAAATGGAGAATCACATTTTTTTGTGAAATGCATCAGAGAAACATGTATTTGGCGTGACCAGCACCTGGGTCTGTTTTGTTTTAGAGAATAGCAACCTTTTTCTAAAGAGTTTAAGCTTCTGAAATCATTGTTTTAGCAAGGGAAGCAAACAGTGAAAGATCTTACATTTTCCTTGATGTTGAAGAATCCATAGGCCGTGCCCAGGCTCGTGTGGAGCTCATAATACAGGGCTCGAGCTCTCCCATGGCGGCAGAACAGAAATACAGTACAAAATGAAAGGAAAAATAAGATATTATTACATGTAGGTCGCGGCCTTAAGAGACTTTTGCCTTTCAAAAAATGAAATAGGAAAACTTTCAAGTTCATCAAGATCAAACTTACCTTCGATATTCCCATGAAAATCTTAGAAGAATGCAAGCTATGGCGCGAATTCTCAGCTCGACAGAGGGTTTCCTCAAGGATGGCGGTGCCCAGCAAGGGTAAGAGAACAACAAAGCAAATGAAATGAAAGTTTTTCATTTCATTTTTAGGGTTAATACCCTAATTCAACCAAAGAGGGAGAAGGCAATTTTTGCCTTAAGATTTTTATTAAATTTTTCCCCCTCTCATGCTTAGGTCGTGGTTTTTCATTATGCTTGGTTTCATTAAAGTCTTTCATCAAAATTAAAGACTTTTGATTTTATCTTATTTCCTTGGTGAAGCCTTTGTTTTTATTTTTGCATTTAATTTTAAATTATTAATATTTTTATTTAAAACGATCTATTAAATCATTTTTGATAAAGATTAAATAATATTTAAATGCAAAGTAAGGTATTCTATCTCTTGCATTCTATTTAAAATTGTAAATTTATTCAAAATGATGTATTATAAATCATTTTTGAATAAATGATATTGTAAAATGAAAAATTAGAATTTCAAGTGAAATGTTTCATTACTTGCATTAAAATTGTAAATCTTTATTAAAATGATAAATTATAAATCATTTTAAATAAAGATATGTTCAAATGCAAAAAATGAATGACATTTATTATTCAAAGACTTAGTGCCAAGGATTATAAGATATTTTGAAATACAAGTTGAAGTCATTTGATGACATTCAAGGACTTATTGCAGGGTTTAATAAATGTTTTGAAATACAAGTTGAAGTCATTTAATGACATTCAAAGACTTAATGACAAGTAGTCAAGTCCAGCATTAAAGCAAGCTTGCTCAAAGTATGCAAGTAGTGGAGACTTTGGTAAAGCCTTATTCAAATCAGGGGTTGGTAGAGGTTTTTCTGACCTACCTTGTTTGGAGGAGATTTTTACATCACATTGGATTTTGGACCCACAGTCCAATTCCGAATTTTGAGAAGGCTTTTCCTATAAAGTCTTGTTCTTCATTCATTGTAAAGGGAGGGAGTTCTTAGTTTTTGAGATTGCAGAGGCATGTTTTTCAGACTTTGTAAGTCATGATATTTTGGCAGATGTAATGAAGATCCTCATTTTTCCTCAATAGAAAGTATTTTTCCTTCACATACTTCTCTTTGTTTCTTAGTATGGGTTGTGAGTTGCAAGATAAATTTTTGTGTTATCCTCTATTTTATCAAATTCCTTCCATGATGAATGTAAAGAAAGTTCTATGTCATGGTGCAGTTCTATGTTAGTGCTCTCATTTTAAGCTTCTATATTTGTGAAAATATTGTTGTTTTCCTTCTATTTAAGCATTAAAATAGTCAGAGCCTTATATAGAATCATTTTTGCAGGCATTAGTTTATGTGTTGTGAGATTATTTTAGTTCTTTTGAGCATTTTTGTGTGATCCTCAACAAGCTTTGGCCAAAATCCTTATCTTTGGTGTTTCACCTTATTAGTGATAGATTTTCAGTTTCAAGTATATCCTTCTTTCTACCTCTTTTCCTTCTCATTTCGCAGTTTTAACCAGAAAATCTAAAGGGAACTAGCCCATAATCTAGAGGTTCACTTCATTCCCTGGTCACCCACAACCTTGAAGTGTTCCAATGTGTCAGTAAGTTGCTTAAGTTCATAACTTTAGCAAGGGTGCAGACTTTATCTGACAACAAGGTGTCAAGTCAATTTTATATGTCTACAACATGGGATTCCAAATATGTAAATGATTTGATTTAGAACAAGTTTTGTGATGATTATCCCTAGGATAGTGTGAATTATTATGTGAATTTTAAAATGAAAGTGTGGCCATTCATTGATGTTGGAGATATTTTCCCTACAAGATCCAATGCCCATGTGGATAATGGTCATGTTGTAACAATGGGGTGGAGATCTTGAGTAGGGTGTGATGGGTGTGATCACAATTTGACATCTAAGATATTTATTCATGTTCTTAATTGAATGCAATTTAATATTGAATAAAAAATAGACTAAATGATGAATTTTCTTTATAGAATGTCCACCAAAGTGTCCTTTGTAATTTTCATTGTGGCACTAAAAGATTCATCACACTTCATCCTTGTTCGTATATCAAGGTATAATCTCATTGAGCATCATTTAATATAATTTTTTATTGATATCACATATTTTGATGCTAGGATCAACATTCAAAGGGAGTTTGGTCTTTGGGTAAGTGCCATTTGTTAGCTATCTAATGACATCAACATACCAAAAAGAAGAGGCATATTCTATGAGCTCAAAAACATACACCCCTTCATTAGGTAAGTGTTCATTTATAATGTCCTATCGAGGGAAGGGATTATTTAATACCCAATTAGTGATCCTTTCATGGATTTATGATTGACATATTTTAGATCAAACTTGCTAAATAAGGTTACGAATCTTTTAGCCCTTCTTTTATCATTTGTTACATAAGGAAGGTTTACAAAGGTTCTAACTTGATGATGACCCATGTTTATTGGTTTAAAATATAATAATAAAATTTTCATATGGAAAAAATATAGATGGATGTAATTATTTTAATAATTGAATAAGGAATGACTAAAAAATGTCTCTTTCTCTTCATAATATTCTTGTGTTGCATGCATAAAGTAGATAATTTAGTTCCCCTCAAATATATAATGAAAAGGTAGTCTTTCTTATGTGTCATGAGTGTTAGAGGAGCAAGGAAGAACTTATTCACTTTACTGAAAGTAACTTGGTAGTCTATTTTCTATGTTATCCAAGCATCTTTCTTCGATAGGTAATTGATCAAGTGTATCTTGAACATGAGGTTTGGTATAAATTATTGTATAGATCTTAGTCGACCTACTGGAAAGGTGGCATCTAAGACTACCTTCACTTTAGCAAGGTTGATTGCTATCCCTCAACATGAGACAATAAGGCCAAATGATATTTTCTTATGACTCCAAACACATATTTTTAGGGGTTAGTGTGCCCTTAAATTGGTGCAACCTAAGGGAAATTTAGATACTGGACATAATCTTCCCCTTTCTTAGACTTTTCCAACAATTTATCCTTATAAGATTCAATTATGTAGTGGATAAGGTCATGAAAGATACAATTCATAGCCCTCTAATAAGTGGCCCATGCATTTTTCAATTCAAAGGGTATCATGATATAACAAAAGGTTCCCCATGGGGTAGTGAATGTCATTTTTCTTTGATCAACCTCTATCATGAAAATTTGGTTGCAGTTGGAGAATCCATCTATAAGAGATAACATCTCATAACTAGTAGTGGAATTAATCATTTGATTTGTGGATGGTACATAAAAATCATCCTTAGATAAGGTCGTGCTGATATCTTTGACTATGCATTTCCATTATATTTGAGGACTAGAGCCATGTTTATTATCCACACTAATTAGTCCACTATTTTGATGAAGGCCACATTGAGAAGTTTCATGGACTCATTAAACAATCATAGGCTTTATTGACCTTAATTTTTATTTAACTAGCATTTCCACAAATTTATTGAATTTTTAAGAAAGGTGTCTCAACATTGCTCCTAGTGATTAAATTACAACAAGTGAAATTTTGGGGTTGTAAAATAAAAAGAAAGTTAATTTTGGACCATAGAGTTGGTTTTTAGCCAAAATAAATATTCAAAGTTATTTGGCACTGCCTTCAAAGATGCTTATTGTGTAGATCTCTTTGAGTTCTATAATTAAAAAAAGGGCCCAATCAACCTCTTGAATCAAAATTTATGGCCTTTATAAGTTTCCATGGGAAATATAAAAATGTGTTGGACACATAAAAGAGTTGTAAGGATGAGTTACATTTGTTGACCAACTTATGATGCATGTTAAAACACATCATAAGGAATATTTGGTTGAAGATAATGAAATCAAATGGAATTCCCAATTTGTTGAGTGGATTATAGAAAGGTTATGATAGGTGGAATGAATATGATATTTTAGCCTATGGACTCATACTGAGCTTTCAGTGTTGCATTTCTAAGGATTTGGACAATAATTTTTGGGCAGTTTTAGCTCATGGTTTCTAATGATAATTTTATGGTTTCCTATATTGTATCTCCTATATATTAGGTTCTTGAGATGAAGGTCGTGTGTGATTTTTGTAGATATTGTTAAGCTACTAGAATTCCTCCACATCTCTAGTTGGTGATACTCCTATGAAGGCTTTCTCTAAAAAAATATTTTCACTACATTGTTTATTGAATAATACATTCAACTACTTTGGAGTGTGAGGTTTTTCTCCTAAAAACGTTTTCCCCATGTAAACTTGTGTTATGGTATTATATGTTTCTTATTTTTATAATTGTTAAAGATTGAATTCATATAAAATATTCCTCAAAATTTTAGTGTAGAAAATGTTTCCACATATCTTGCTTCCCTTCATGAGTGACAATGTCTAGATATAGTCTAGGAATATTTGAGTATTACAATGCAATAATTATTGTGAATTCAATGAGAATATTTATATACTCATATAAACCTTCATTTAATAGTTTATCCATATGCTTTACCATCATATGATGTTTTGGGATACCTATGTTTAAGTCTTTTATTTCTCCTAAAAAATATGAATGACCTTCCTCGAAATTTAAAAGAGAACATAGTTTGTATTGGTACTCAAAGTTGTAGGCTCCCAAATCCATAAAGATGGGCCTTTTCCTAAGTGTTAGGGATGTCAATATTAGGGCTAAGGACCTTAAACTTGTGATTGGGTAGGGAAACTATGGATAAATTCATTAAGGTGGGTATGACCTTCTTCCACTTTAGGATTTTCTAGGACAAGGGAGATTCCCTGAGGTGTTGAATTAAATATAACCGTAAGACATGGATATGAATCCTAAAATAAACCATATATACTATATAGAACACTCTTATCTATTTGCCACTAAATGCCTATATATTGGACAATGCAAGGCATTTGTACCTTTATAAAGCATATGAAAAACCATAGAAAGTATTTGAAGATGTGGTTTTAATAATCCACAATGATCTTGTGTACATCTAGACAATGAACTAAAATCAACATGGTTTGTATGAAGCTTGGTTTTTTTTGTTTGAGTGTGTTGGTGAAGTATTAGATTGATTAAAAATAAAACATGTGCCTTTAACTAGCTACAAAAGTGAAGTCTAGCGTTCCATAAAGAAAAAAATACAATAGCATGAAATCAATTATATGATACCTTAATGAAGATGTAAATGATGAACTTACCTCCCAATTTGACACATAATCTAGGTTTTATACATGCAAACAAGAAAATAACTAAAATTATAGAACATCTAGATGAAGATATCTTAATTATCCAAAAAAAAAACCCATAAATTTCTTGCAATAGTTTTATAATATACCTTGAAAAAGACTTATGGGGATTTTACTACCTTCTTGATGATAAACTATTTGAACCTAACATTCAAAATATTGAATATGGTTAGTAAAATTAATAAGATTAAAAAATATACCCAATATTCAAGGATACATTTGAAAGATGTTAAATTTATAGAATAAAATTATCTTCTTAGATTATAACATAATACTACATCCTTGGGAGAACCAAAAAAGCTAACACTATTATAAATGCCTTAAACCCATAGCTTGGAGGAAACCCTCATGGTCTATAACTTATTTTTTGTGTTCTATATTTGCAACCTTTCTTCCATCCCTACCAATATTAAATATATAGCATTCAACACTAGTGAGTCAATTTGGGAGAAGAACCATAGTTGCCTACAATTTGAAAGGTCACCCATACATTTGACATCAACAAAACTATGTCATGGTACAAAAACCAAGTCTTAGAGAAGTTCATAGGTACTGGAAGACATGTAAAATCCATATTCCTAATCACATCCATTCTATCATTAATGATGTTTTGAATCATGTAAGGAATAAAATAACCTTCGCCTCAATCACTTGCATGAATTTAATGAAAAAATAACATTATAATATTGGTATACATAAGAAGGTAGAAACCCATGCAATCAATGATACATATGAACTTGAAAAATTATAAGATTCATTGGGAATTAAGTTCACCCATCACGTTAATGATGATCCAAAAGTATTCATCATGCACCATTAAATTTGCATGTGAATTCATGCCCTTGAGATCAAGGATGGCATCTTAGGTGAGAAAGATCTATTGTAGTATTTATAGGGTCAAATTCACTCATTAATGGAGTCTTGAGAGGATCCGTGGAGTAGTTCAGGTGAATAAGATAAAATACAAAAAAATTATGTAGGTTAAGAGGTGAAAATAGGAGATATGGGGTTTCGTTGTAGAACTAGACATGGGAACATGATGCTCAAGTTTAGAATTGGACATATAGAGGTTAATTTGAACTCCACACAAGAATAAATAAGCAATAAAAGATACTATAATCCTTGTGGGAATTCAACATAGAAGTGGATGTGGAGATTGGAAATTTGAATGGAAGTTTAGATTTACACTCAAAGTTCAAATACAAAGGTTAAGAGGAATGTAGGAAAATAATATAGGATCAACAATAGAAAGTGGAGGTGGGATTAGTTGAATTTTAGAGGTGCACAAGAATTATTCAAGGAGTATGAATCATACAAGGGAAACTTGTAGATTTGGATATGGGGGTAGAAAGGACTTTGGAACCATCTCAAAAATCTACAAAGGTGATGAAAAGGAATTATTTTGAGGAAGTAGGACATGAAGGAAGGTTGGGGCATCAAGATGGAGCACCAAATATTGGACAACCATGGGAACCTCACAAACTAGAAAGTTATAGAAAATGAGGACCAAAGTAAGGAACAAGATCAATGTGGGGTTTTGGTGTGGAAGTACATATCAGGTTGGGAGGTGAGGCAATTGTCTATATGGGCATCAAAATCATGTAAATAGGTGAAATGAAGGAAAAATAAGGAGTAAAGGACTTGGTAGAGCTTATGGGACTTTTTTGTGAGAAAGGAAGGGAGGACTAAACATTTAATGATTAGAAGGAGTTTGATGCTCCATTGAAACTTCGAAAGCTAGTAGAAAAATAAAAAAATGATTAAATAACTCATAAATTCTATTTTTCTTGGACCTTTATAATTTCTAGAAATTGATATGACATAGAGAATGGTGAGGTACAATACTTATGCAAAATTGACCAAAGGAAACCCACTTTAATATTTCTTAAATTTGTTGTAACTAAAGGGAAAAATAAGGCCAAATATGTAAAAGGTGGCTTGGACTGAAGCAACTTGGGCACACTCAAACTAGGGTCCAACAATATCTTAGGGGTTTATTCCACTTGTAGAATATCTAATTCCTCTCTAAAATAGTTTTATAGATAAGGCAATAGTGTATACCCTCTATTGTGATATGCTCATAAGAAACCATCATATGGATGTAGATATTTTAGTATTTATGTTATCATTTTTTGTGCAATATTATGTGAATGGATCTATTCTATTTTCTATGTAACTAAGTATAGGGTGATCCCACAATACTGGTTTACAATTTTTGGGCAAACTGGACACTGAACTATTTTTTTTTTAACTAAATCTTCACTTTCGGGCTCCTATAGCAGCTAAACCGTGAGGAATTTGAAGATGATGCGAACTATGATTTGTGAAGTTTTGTCTATAGATTTTAAATATATATTTTTCAAAAAATTTGGAATCAGATTGCACTTTTTTTTCATCTCCTTTGAAAACTAGTTTTTATCAATAAACAACATTTTTAAAGAATGATGCTCACTGTATACAACATAACTTTTTTGTATGAAGGATAAAATTCAATTTTTTTTGAATTTATATTTGTAACTACGATATCTAACTAGTTCATTTGGTTTCATAGCATTTTATTAAATATTTTTTCCTTAATTGGCCCATTAATGGGCTTAGTTGGGTTAACCCAATGAGGAAGGAGGACAAAATGGTGGAGTGGGAAAGGCCAAGGGAGGGTTGGTGGAAGGTGAACTTTGATGGTGCCTCGAAGGGAAATCTAGGTCCTTCAGGAGCAGGTTTTTTGATAAGAGATTGGGAGGGGACTATGATTTCCCTTGGAGCAAAGAAACTTCGGGAGGGAACCAATAATTTAGTAGAGGTTATTGCTGCATTGTTGGTGATGAAATTGAGCAAGAAGATAGGAGCTTCAAAGCTGCATCTGGAAGGTGACTCCATGATTATTGTGCAAGAAATTATGAATGGGGAGATAGGGCATGGCACCTTCATAATACCATTGAAAGAATAAGAGAGATTTTAAATTCTTTTAAGGATTTTAGTGTATCCTAGGAGAAGTGGCAATGGTGAGGCGGATACTTTGTCTAATTGGGCAGTACATTTTAGTATGATTGGGGAACTAAGATTTGAAGACTCGAGAAATGTAAGTTGGATTAATTAAGTGTAAATGTTGTAAAAAGGTGGTGAAGTTAGGACTTAAAGAGGAGAGAGAGAAGGGCCTTATTGGCGACAAAAGGACGGTTGATGTGATGCGTTAGTCACTATGTTGCAATTTGTACGAGTTCTTTGTTTATGGCGATGTGAAGCTTGGGAGTCATTTTAATGTTGCATCAATCCTTTCATTTGTCTTGTGTGTGGTGCAAGTTAACTAAATGTTGTTTGTTTAGTAGAGCTGTGTAGTAGTAGTGTTTATCGATGGAGGTTGGGTTTACTCTCTGCACTAAGAAACAGTTGAATCCTTTCTTTGGTGATGCTTTGGTGCAGAGGCTTGAGGGATTGTTTTTGGTCTCAGACGAACATTTGCTGAAGTCTGTAAGGTTGATAATGGGTGAGTCATTCGGGAGCCTGTTTCATAGGTACAAAACGAACATGGATATTTATTCCATAATCATGGTGTGGGGCTTGGACCTGGTTGAGAAGATTGAAACTATTGGCGGTATAATGAGAATGATAGTGCATGAGGATTTCCTGGACAACCTTGACTCATTGTTGGAGCATGTTATTCCAAATGTGGGTGCGGACTTCAACAAAGGAATCAATGAACTGTGCAGGGTTGGTGATGAGGGTATAGTTCCATTTATAAAAGTACTAGAGGATGCCCACAAAAACCAGTGTAGGGATGAGGCTCGTTGAGGGTGGAAGGATCTTAAAGTCTTCATTGGCATTTTAAAAGTGAGGAAGAAAATAGCAGAGGCTAGAGGTGATGTGGGTCTACTAGCAGTGGAGGAGATGAAATCAAGTCGTCGGATGGAGAAGGGCAAGAAGAAGCACGAAGCAAGGAGGAAATAGGGAATTCAAGCTTGAGCTAAGCCAGGTCATAGTGGTAGTTTTTTTTTTTGAATAGTTTCATACTAGTTCTCTGGTGGGGTTCATCCTTCCAGGTTTTTGTAGGTTTTTTTGGGTTATTTGGAAGGTTGGGTTATGTTGGTTAGTAATGGTGATTGTAAATTTGGATGAACCCAGAGTAGGTTGTAGGGGTTTTAAGTTTTGAATTATTTGCATGTTTAGATGCTCTTGAACTCTGGAACAATGGGTTTTGCTGAAGTTTTACTAAACTGTTGGTTAATGTAATGGTTTATATTATTAATAAAAATAACTCCAATTACCGATCAATTTAAAAAAAAAAAATTCTTTAATTAAGTTTCGAAGTCAAACCAGTTACAATTCAAACATAGGCGGATTGTATACAACATACAAAAATTTGTGTGTATCGAAATCCAATTTTTTTTTTAATGGATCAAGGACATCAATACCCAGCCTAAACATATTTTTTTAATTTTTTTTTTGATAATATTCTATTTTTCCACATGTGCAGAACAAAGAGCTTGATTTTTAGTGAAAAACCTACATTCACAAATATATATATATATATATATATATATATAATAATCAAATTAAATTTAATTAAAATTATACTTTTTTGGAAGATTATAATAATGACTACATACTTAAAAAAATAATTTTTAAATGAATTCATTTGATCCCCCAAAAGGTAAATCAAAAGTGGTTTTTTATCAACATTTTGATAGGTGTAAAGGAGATTATGTTATAGGTATGGTTTAAAACTAGCGGGGTTCTATCCAAGGGGGCTTGGTCTAAGGTGGTTTGATCAAACCCTCTTCAATTGAAATCCTTTAAATGGAACTTTTCAAGGCTTCAATCATTATATTTTATAAAAATATGTGATTTTAGCAAAAATCAAGATCTCCCAGAAAGTGTAAACCACTATTGTGGCAGCACCGTATATACAGTAATTCATCACTATCTATCAATGGTGCTTCTCAAATTTTAATGACAAATTCATAATTTTAAAGTTGTGCATGAGGTGATAACATTATTGAAGAGTCACTCATGGAATTGGCCATTCGATTTTCCTCTCTTAGGATGTCTCACACGTAAAAGTAATTAAAATATTTAATCAACTATAATATGGCTTCCTTGTAAGTGTACAATCATTCTAACTTAATCTTCTTATTCTTAGAAGCTTGGCTTATCACATTTTTTTTAATCATATGTAGTTTAAAAAATTACTTTTTGATCTTCATACTTTAACAAAATATAAATTAACATTTTTCCATGCAAGGTAGACTGGCATAACATATAGATATTAATCTTTAAGCTAACATAATTTGCTACAACATTTCTGCATATAAGTTTTAGTTACATATTTTTTCTTTCACTTCCTTTATCCATTTCGAAGTAACCCATAGGAGGCTCTATCTCTGAACAGTCTACGTTGGATCTTACTATTCCCACTATCATGTCTTCATCTTGATTCTTGAGAAATTTTATCCACTCAGACTTAAGTCCCTTTTCAATGTTTCCAACTTATATTTTTTATTGTATCTCTTTTGGAACTCAAGGTACTCCTTTTTGAAAGGAATGTTATTGTTAGTGTTGAATGGCCAATGTCTCGCATACTTTATCTCCCCCTTGCCGATTTCCACTTTTTCATTTTTTGTTAACTTTGAATTTTAATTTTGTGATCTTCAATGTCACTGTTACTTGCATAGATATCATGTAAAATATGAATCTTCTAGAAGACCTAGTAAGTACTCTCCTTTTGCATTGATATTTTACTCATTTCTTGCTTTCCATAAAAACCATAAAATTTCACTAGATAATAGTAACCAAAAAAGATTAACATATTTTTCAACACCTTCTAGTTGCCCAAACAAAATTTCCCATTTCTTAATTTTTCCTAATCCCCATATTTTTTCTTTCACTTCCTTTATCCATTTCTAAGTAAACCAAAGGAGGCTCTATCTCTGAATAGTCTACGTTGGATCTTACTATTTCCACCATCATGTCTTCATCTTGATTCTTGGGAAATTTTGTCCACTCAGACTTAAGTCCCTTTTCAGTGTTTCTAGCTTATATTTTTTATTTTATCTCTTTTGGAACTCAAGGTACTCCTTTTTGAAAGGAATGTTGTTAGTGTTGAATGACCAATGTCTCACATACTTGATATCCCCCTTGCCGATTTCCACTTTTTTATTTTTCGTTAACTTTGAATTTTAATTTTGTGATCTCCAATGTCACTGTTACTTGCATAGATATCATGTAAAATATGAATCTTCTAGAAGATCTAGTAAGTACTCTCCTTTTGCATTGGTATTTTACTCATTTCTTGCTTTCCATAAAAACCATAAAATTTCGCTAGACAATAGTAACCAAAAAATATTAACATATTTTTCAACACCTTCTAGTTGCCAAACAAAATTTCTTGTTTCTTAATTTTTCTTAATTCCCACACCCCATTTTAAATCTACAAAAAATATATACCAGATTTATTTTGCATAAAAATATTCAAAAAAGATATGAGAAACATTTTTAGGCTTTTTACATAATTTACAAATTTCTATATTAGAACCAAATAAGTAAATGGGAAGTTTTTGAAGAATCAAGAGCCATTTAAATATGCTTTTTTAGGTTCTACTACACTATTCCAGTTCTATTTAAATAAAAATTTCCATTTCTTCTTATTTTCTTTTAAATTCCAACATTTGTTAACATGTTCAAAAATGGATATTGTTTCACTCAGAGTTTTTAAAATAGTTTTAGGATGCAACTTATCTATATTGGAACCGTCTATCTAGTTGAATCCATCTATTTTAATTCCACTAGAGCTCTCACAACATGTTTTACTGTTAGTAGGAAATTTCCAACTTCTACATGCCTCTCTCAGCACCGAGTATTCTCTCCATTGCATTGAAGGTAGAAGATACTTCATGCTTAGATCATCCCATGCCTTCAAATGATCCTTAACTAAAATATCTTTAAATATTTTAATGCCTTTCTTTGCCCAAGCTCTAGTCGAGCATCTTTGTAGTATTAGTAGCAATTTTTATTTATGGAAAAGATTCCACCAAATTAATTTATCCAAACAGATTTTATCTCTATCTTTATTCACCTTTTCTTTATTATTAATTAGAATTATTATTTGTTACCATGATTTCCATATTATTTTGAACATATTAGAACCATTGGGGTATATAAGGAAATTACCTAACAGGAGGTCACACATAAGGAAATCCTTCCAATTCTTAGCCTTTTTTGGGACAACTTTTTGTATGTTGTTCCTCACAAGAATTTTCCAAGGTTCATATCCCTCAAGAGATCTAATTATCTATTTAACAACAACGTATATTCCTTGTTTTTAATTCTTTAAGACCAAGACCACCTTTTTGTTTGTCTTCACAACACCATTCCCACTTAACAACATGTTTTTTTATTTTTTCATTTCCCACCTGATCAGAGAAATTGTCTTATTTTCTTTTGCATTTCTTCCAAAAGATAGCTACATAATAGCCATGTTGAAGAGTAATACAAGTTATATGATGAAAGGATTTTTTGGTATACTTGAAATATCCCTGCTAGAGATAAGTATTGTTTATCCCAATTATAAATATTTTTATCAATTTTGTTTTTAACCCAATCCCACATATCTTTCAAACATGGATTAATTACATAAGGGATGCCCAAGTATCTAACTTGTTTATATGGGTCTCCCCATTGGATTTTGTATTTTTTGAACCATTCAAGGGGGTTTTTTTCCAACTTAACATTATAGATTTTGCCTTAAAATATTTTAACTTGAGACATCACAAAAAACATTTTTTTTGCATTAAGTATTCCATGTTTTCTTTGTCTAGTTTCACAAACATGGTTGTGTCATCTACAAAGTGTATATTTATTAACTCACTATCATTAGGCAGATTTAGGAATTTTACTTTTGGACTAATAGTAGAGTCTCTTAGCAAATACAAAATATATTCTAAGGCAATTAAAAAAAGTGTAGGGGTGTGTAAGGGGGAAATCAGGGAGATGCAATAGAGAAAATTAAGTGAATAGAAAATAATATAAACAAACAAAAAGATGATTCATGCCCATTACTCATGAAATGAACATTTCAAGAAAAGTAAATGAAACAAAACAAGAACAAATGAATTCACTAAGCTATATTGTTACCCATCTCATGTCGAAGTGTGTTCGCGAAGATGTTGGGTTGTTCATATCAATGTGAAGCCTCCATTGTGTGTGCGAAAGCTTGAAGAACGTGCGTGTGTTGATCAAGGATATGTGTAAAGCTTTGTCAAAATATTGATTAAGATCTTGGAATTACTTCATTGTGTAAAAAGGGTTGATTCTCCAATCATTTTTTAGGAAGAAGAAGGTTGTTATATAGATTTTGTGTTTTGAATGAACGCTCAAGATTACGTAGTAGAATATCCTGATCAGCAGTTCAAAACCATTGAGAGGGTTTAGATGGGCATAATCTGTTATTTTTTATTACATAATTGGTGTGATTGAAGAAATAGATTGATCTGGTAGGAAATAGATTGATCAGTTAGGAAATAGATTGATTAGTCAGGAAATAGATTAATTATTCAGGAAATAGATTGAGCAATCAAGCGATCGTAATTTACTCAATCTATGAAAGTGGGTGAGGATAATTAATTAATTGATTTAATTAAATAATCTTTTTGAGTTGAACGTGCACATCAATTTTGAATTTTGCAAACAAAGTTGTATCTGTTTGATTTGATTTTTGATGATGTTTTGAATAGTTTTATTTAATTATTCAAATTTAGGGGAAAGTGACATAGTTAAATTATTATGTTTTAATAATTTAATTGACTTAGGGAAATAGGGTAAATTAGCAACATAATTAAAGAATTGATGTTATTTAATTAATCAGGAGGAATAAAGTTAGATTAGGACTTTATTAAATAAATTGGAATTTATTTAATTGATCGAAAATGATGAAAAGGTGAATTAATTAAATAATGTCATTTTATTCAATTAATAGAGGAAATTTAGGGTTTTCGATGATTTTGATTTGAAATGCAGGGATATTCAATGATAATGATGTCAATGATGGGAAAATATCATTCAGGATGTGTGATATGTGCTATGTCTACATTTTGCCCCTCTTTGAGATAAAGTATTAGTTGCTTTGTTTCAAAGATTTCGATGTTAAGATCAAGATTTGAAATTTTTTATATGCCCCACTATGCCTCGACAGTCAATGGAATGATGGTAGGACTTTGGGCTGCCCCCTCTAGAGGTTGGCTGAAAAAATCACTTTTGAGGTCAGGCTCAGGATACTATTTCATTTCAATTTAAATGCATAGAGGGCAAAAAATTAAGCCTATAGGTCTCTTGTTAAAAGTTCAGATGTTCTTGGGAGCTCCTAAAATTAACCTAGGAAGGTTTCCTAAGTAAAAAATTAGGGTTTGGAGGGTTAATATAGGTCATTAGGGCTTAATTCTCCTCATTTGTACTTTGATCCTATAGAAAATTCTTGTCTCTGGTTTTCTTGTTTTGTCAACTGTCAAGGAGCTATGGTGAGGATTTGGGGCACATCACGTGATGTGGTTCACGAGTTTGAATGGCCTCCTGGCATCGATGCCTTAGTATGTACCCTTTCATTTCTCATTCTTGTCTTTTCATGTTTATGTAATTAATGCCTGAAGTCCAAGTAGTCGATTGCGCTAGGTTTAGGAATTTTTCTCTTCTGCATCTTTTTTCTCGCTTTTGCTCTTTGTAAATGGCTCACATTTTATTTTCTCACTCATATTTGCTTAAAAAAATTTCTCGTGATCTAAAACTTTGCTTTTATTTTTTGTCTTTGCCTAAAATGTACACATTTGATATCATTTTTTGCTTTTGTAATTTTGCCCTTTATTTTTTGTTCATTTTTCGTGCATTTGTTGAAATTTTTCACTTTTGGCCTAAAATTTTGCTTTTGAATTTTACACATTTTCCATTTTTATCGCTTTTGACTACAAATTGTTCACTTTTTCTAAAAAAATTATCGTTTTTGATTTAAAAAACTTCACTTTTGGCTCTTTTAGAATCCTAAGTCATTTTATTTTGCATTTTTGTAGCAAATCCTTAACATCATGGTTTGAATGGTTGTAGGAAGTTCTTAATCCGCTCTAGTTGAGGGAGCGATGACCGTGTGATTTCTTTGATTTGATCGCTTGTTTTCATGAGTTAGAGCGAGATATTTTAGATGTTGTCGGGTTGCAACACATTTTCTACATGCCTACCATTAGATGTCATAGAGTGATGATGTCCGCTCTTACAGAGAGATGGTACTCAGAGACCTCATCCTTTCATTTACCTACTGGGGAGGCCACCATCACTCTTGAGGATGTGTGGAGGATCCTCCGTATACCCATTCACAAAGAGCTTGTTACATATTTTGTTTGATGAGGTACTCATGCTATGCACCACATACTTGGTGTGAGACATCTTGAGGTTCGCCAGGCAAAGATAAACTTGTCTAATTTTATGGGCAATGTCAATCCTATTTCACTTGTTCTATGTGGTTTATTCATGGGGCTCGTTGTTCCTGATAGGAGAGGTCGACAGTTTCCCATTGGTTAGGATGTGTGTATCAAGCAGATGTTCGAGCACATGACTAGATATGCATGGGGTCCATGTCTCCTTGCCCACTTGTATAGAGATATGCACGAGGTTGCATATCATGGTAGAAAATCTATTTATGTTGGTATCTCACTTTTGCACGTATAGGCCTAGGAGCACATCCCAGTTACTTGACTGGATGGTATATTGGATCATACTATTGGGGACCCATATTCTTATCGCTATGGAAATTTTCTACACTATACATTTCCTGAACAACTTCCTTATTGGTGTCGTGTTTTTGATAATATGCCAAGTTTTGTATGGAGACTGTATATGGATTGTGAGGCATGCCCTGACGATCAAGAGCAATTGGTATATTGCAGATAGACTAGATGGCTCATCGGTCGCATTCATTCTCTACTAGAGAGATACCTACCTAATAGGGTTTGTAGGTAGTTTGGAGAGAGACAAGGTTGATTTCTAGATGCCTATGAGGCTAGTTTTGGCCAAAATACTAGAGAGGTCTATGTCTGGGGTCTAAAGGCTGATTGTGATGCTATTGTGGAAGATTTCTAAGCTCTTTCCCCATTTAGGTGGGGTTGGCCAATGGGCTTAGTAGATCTTAGTATTACCCCCAATTTTAATCAGTGGTGGGCACGACACATTCCATTAAGATTTACATATCCTATCAGTGTTCCTATAGTGGGTAGAGCAGGCATTATCAATTGTTATGGGGAGAGAAAGTGTGTCAAGACCATTGTTGAGAAGCTTGCCAGGGTGAGCCAGGATGGTACACAAGTTAGAAAGGGTGATCCGATGCCGCAAGATTGGGGATAGGTTCCAGGTCCTCCTCCACCACCTAAAGATGGAGGTGTACAGTTAGCGTAGATGAGAGCTATGAGCAATGCGAAGATAGTGCATCAAGAAGCCATAAAGGCTCAGATTGTCACACTGACAGTAGAGAGATACACTACTAAATAGGAGAGAGATGGCTTCAGAGGTGAGCAAGACATAGAGATTGGGCACCGTCTTATTGCTGAGACACACTTGTAGGCTATTACCATTGAGAAGGATAGCCTGAGGATAGAGCGTCATAGTCTTTGTGTTGAGTGAGATCAGTTTCTACAGAAGGCAACATATTATCAAACCTTGTATGATTCCTTCACTCCTCGAATGCAAAAATGACCATAATTTGGAGAGCTTATTATTGGTACAAAGGCTACATCTAGTGGGCATTCCATTAGACAGTTTGATCCTAATCCGTAACTTGATCATTAGAGTCCTCATCCTCTGGTCGAGCAACAGTTTATTTGTACTTGATCTTTATGATGTTTATTATTCAGAGACTTATATTGTAGACATGATTTTGTATATATATTCATTAGCCCAGCTGAGGCCTCGTATATATGTATATTTTTTTGTATTATCCTATCACGCATGTTTCATTGATGATGTACCATGAAATTCTCATTGATGATGATATATATGAGATATCCATGCTTCGATTCAACTTCATTATGTGTTATTGTGATGATTATCCATGATGATGTATGATGATGTATGTTTATACATGTTTTTGTACTTTTTTTATTATGCATATGATGTGGAAGGATGGATTGATCATATTTTATTTCATATGATGTTTTATTATGTATATGATGGATGTATGCCCTATACATGATGTTTCATTGCTTTATTATCATCATGATATGTATTGACGACATTGTGGATGTAGGATAGTTATCGAACTAATGATATTATTATGGAGGATGAATGTTACTTAGAATAAATATTTGATGTTTGTTAGTAATTTGATGAGTTTTGCTTTTGCTTTGCTTGGAGGCTTCACATTTTTAACAATCCTTTTTGATGTAGCAAATAAATACTATGCACCAAGGTATTAATAACCAAGGTGACTTTGTATTCATTGCATGGACTTTGACTCAACATACAAAGAATATTCTTGCTTATAATAGACATACATAAACTTTGTTTAAAATATATGGTTGGGTATGTTAAAACTTTTCGGATTAGTTACACAAAGAGGTATGAAATACCTAACATGCAACTACTACACGAATTATTTCAAAACAACTTCCATACAATCAATAAATCAAGTATTCACTGCACTAGGATCACAAAAACATCTTACAAACAACAAATTGAAATGATGCTCAATTGCCCCCATTCTTTCTTCTCTAAATCCTTATGGACATCCTCGAGAGATCTTGGGAATGGGTCAATAAAATAAATCATAAAAATAAGACTACAAAACAATGTTGCAGTATCACTTGCCATATTTGTTTTGAGGTTTCAGGATATTATTCATTGTTGATCATGTCTATTGTAGGAACAGATCCGTTAAGGCATATCTTAGGATGTTGTTGGTGAATTGTCAAAAGATAGGTAGTTAACACCTTATCATTATTTTTGTCTATTTGTAATCAAAGCTTTATGATTTTTTTGCTAGAAAGTTCTATTTTTTGATGTTTTCTTTGTTTCTTTGTCTATTTTGTTAAAGGGTGAAGATGATTTATTTATTATGGATGAAAATTTTATTACGGATTGTGGTGATGGAGATAGAAATTTTTGATTTTTTGAGTTTTTATGATATTTTTTTTCTTATTTTCAGGGGAATAACCTAGGGCCTTAGGGGCTCATCAAAGATAATCCTTACCTATGTTGTACATGCAAAGGCTCTTAGTTCGCTTGGTTTGATGTGAGCATGTTTTTGATCTTTTTTATTTTGTGAATGTTTTTGGATTTTGAATTTTTTAATATTTTTTTATTTTTTATTTTTTGACTAAGTTTAAAGAAAGCATGATAGACACCTAAGGGGATTGACCTAAGGCCTTGGGGGCTTATAATCCTTGACTACGCTATACACGCAAAGACCTCGTAGTTTGACTATTTTGACTCAAAGCATAACATGTTTTTGGGATTCAACAACATTGATACTTGGGAGTGATATTCCAGTTCTGTTTCTAGAGGATATGTTGTGGGAAATCTACTTGAAATAGTTGTGAGGCTCGAGAAAATTTTAATATCTTAGACTTTTGAGTGAAGGAATAATCCAAAGTTGTTTTAATTTTGTTATTTTCAAGATGTTTTTTATTTTGTTATTTTCTAGATGTTTTTGATTTTTTTGTTTTTGACCATGATGGGATGCACAAGGATCTAATCCACTACCTGTTTTCGAGAATTTACCCCCAATTGGAGACAAGACTACCTTCTCTAAGAAAGATGAATGTTGATGGTGCAACAAGGTTCAATACACAATCAATTATCAAGCCATAGTTGGACACATGTTTTATTATGGTACGAATGGGTGGATGCTTTGGATAGTACCAATAGATAATATGCAAGTATTATTCAAACATAGCACCTTTTTTCCAAGTTTTCATTATGGTACCTATTATAGGAGTGCAACAAAGTGGTTTTCACTAAAAGAACGTTTATTTCTCTTTATTGTTTTTCTTGATTTTTGAATTTTTTGCTTTTCATGTGTAAGGGGGAAATCGAGGAGATGCAATAGATCAAATCAAGTGAATAGAAACTAATCTAAACAAAAAAAAGGATGATTCATGCCCATTACTCATGAAATGAACGATACAAGAACAATGAATTCAAAAAAATTAAATGAAACAAGAACAAGAACAAATGAATTTACTAATCTATAGCGTTACCCATCTCGTGTTGGAGTGTGTTTGCAAAGATGTTGGGTTGTTCGTATCAATTGGAAGCCTCCATTGTGCGTGTGAAAGCTTGAAGAATGTGTGTGTGTTGATCGAAGATATGTGTAAAGCTTTTTCAAAATGTCAATTAAGATATTGGCATTACTTCGTTGTGTAAAATAAGTTGATTCTCTGATTGTTTTTGATGAAAAAGAAGGTTGTTATATAGATTTTGTGTTTTAGAATGAATGCTCTATTGGAAAATGTGACTCAAACTTATTGGCCTAATTTTCTTCCCATGGGTTGGAATTTAACACCTTATGAGTAGGACAACTCTATTTTGATGGGAAATAGTTCACACTCCCATTGATGGTCTGAGAGTCCTTCATGAGGATGACATTGGTATTTGTTGGCGAGAAGTGATCATGTCATCGAGACAGGATTTAATGTCTCCTTGATATCCCTATGGAGGTTGTTTCCTTAGCGGTGTCGAAGGGATAGTGCTTTATCAACAAGACTTTGGATGGTGTCTCCTCAATAACCTGATGATGTGCCTTCATCGATGGAGCCTTATGTCTTTGGTGAAACTTGGAGTGTAGTCTCTTTGATAAGATGATAGTGTTGATCAATGCTCCTTGCTAGCTCATGGTGCCTTGGTGGAACCTAATCAATACCTTGCGGGCGTATGGGGATTGGTTCATCAGTGATGACTTGGATGTCACGATGGCAGTGGGGACCACAGTGATAAGTAAAGCATCATCGGTGTGACTTTATCGTATCGGTTGAAGGTGTTATATTGTTCCACCAATATGACAATATATTTTGATCAAAAATTGTGATTAGAATGATCCAATAATGCTCACTAGCTTGTGCCTCTTGTGGTGGGTCCCAAGTGACTCTCATGGGAGAGCGGGGATTGGCTAAGCGGTGTATAATTGGTGACTGGATGACTTGGCTAGTTATATGGTTGTCAAAATGATTTTGACGGGGCTATGATATGGTTGAAACTACATCAAGACCATTTTCCTACAACAATTGAAACGGTTGGTTTCATGGATGGCCTGGAATGTAGAACGAATGGAATTCAACATTGGAATGTTGAAATACAGTATGCATTGAAACGGTGGATAACATTGTATCATTCAATCAGAGAAATATAATGTTGAAGTTGATATTATGAATTAATGTCTGAGAGAGAAAGTCTGTAACTTTTTATGTAAACACCATTTTATTGTAATACAAAGTGACTTTGCTTGGTGTGTGGGTTTTTCTCCCGTAAGGGTTTTCTCACGTAAATCAGGTGTTCATTCTATGTGATGAATAAATTGTTTACTCTATTATCATAATTAATGTGCATCTTTAATGAACTATAATTGGAAGCTAAATCCACTATCTACATTTTCTCTTCTAAGAATTGGTATTAGGAAGGTGATTCCACACTTAGATTTCCTTAAAAGTGGTATCAGCGCCTGGCCAGTTGTGTTATCCTTGTGGGTAGGACAGGTTTTTTGTGCTAATTTTGTTTAATGGGAGTCTTGCAGAGAAACTTGGTTGTCTCTATATTGTAGATTTGATGGCAATCACATCAAGAAGAATAGAAATTGAGAAATTTAATGGTGGCAATTTTGAGTTGTGGAAACTCAAAATGGAAGACTTGCTTGTGGATAGAGATCTTTGGATTGTTGTTTTGAGATCAAAACCATCAGGCATGAAACAAGAATATTGGGACCTCGCAGATAAAAAATCCAAAGGGTTGATAAGACTTTGTTTGGAAGACTCTATACTCCTAAACGTCCATGAGGAGAAGACTGCAGCTTCCTTGTGGAAGAAACTTGGTGATATTTATCAGGGCAAGTCTCTAGTAAATAAGTTATTTTTGAGGAAGTTATACTCCTTGAAGATGGAGGAAGGAGCATCTGAATTATTTTAATATGATTGTTGCTCATTTGGCATTTGTATGTGTAAAGATTGATGACAAGGATCATTGTATGCTTTTTTTGTGTTCTTTTCCTAACGTGTGGGACCATCTAGTGATGGTTATTCGAAGTAAAACAACCACTTTCAAGATGGAAGATGTGGTTGCTTCATTGTTTTCAGAAGAAATGTGAAGGAAGTCTTCTGAGATGGCCAAGGAGGCCCTTGTTGTTCAAGGCAGATCAAAGGAGAGAGGCAAGAAGTCTAAATCCAAGTCAGAGGAGAGATCAAAGTCTCCTAGTAAAAAGTCCAAGGTGAAATTTTGTAATTATGGGAAAACTGGACATATCCAAAAAGATTGCAAAGAGGAGAAAAAGAAGAACAATTCTTCTAATAATGATTCATCTCAGAGTGATGCAGATGCCTTCATAGCAGCCTTGGCAACTCAAGAATTGGATGATGTTTGGCTAATTGACTCAGGTGCATCTTTCCATATGACCTCCCACAAATATTTTTTTGGAAGTATAAACAATATAAAGGTGGAAAGGTGTATCTGGGTGATGATTTATACCTAGAAATTATTGGTTGTGGAAAATTCATAATTTAGTTTCTTGATGGAAGAGTAAAAGGAATAGATGATGTAATGCATATAGCAGGCTTGGCTCGAAACTTGCTTTCTGTTAGTAAGTTGAATGATGTTGGTGTTCAAGTTTCCTTCTCGAGTGGTGCTTGTAAGATAACTAGAGGTTATATGGTTTTGTCTAAGGGTGCACGCATTAGCACTCTGTACAAGCTGGATGCACATGTTGTTCAATGTAACAGTGTCTCTACAGAGTCAAATAAAGTTGCTCGTATAAGGAAGGATAACGTTGGTTCTTTGGGTGAAAATTATTTGGAGGTGAAGATCTCAGTAGAGAAGACAATGTTGTGGCATCAAAGGCTCGACCACATTGGTGAAAAAGGTTTAAAATCCTAGAAGAACAAAAGCCTCATTAAAGGGCTTGATGATTGTAACCTTAAATTCAAATTTTGTGAACATTGCATATATCAAAAGCAACATTGTGTTTCATTATATTCTAGTCCTCATAAATCTTTTGGAATACTGGATTATGTTCAATCTGATGTATTTGGTCCAGTGAATGTTCCTTCGTTATCAAAGTCTAAATATTATGTTTCATTTATAGATGATTATTCGAGAAGAGCATTTGTGTATTTTCATAAAAGTAAATCAAAAGTGTTCAATCGGTTTAAGGAGTTTAAAACCTTGGTAGAAAATCGAACTGGTAGAAAAATAAATTTCCCGAGGATGGATAATGGTGGTGAATTTTTTTTTGCACATTTCGAAAGGTATTGCAAAGACCATGGAACTAAAAGGCTTAAAACTACTCCTTACACTCCACAACAAAATGGAGTTGTTGAAAGGTTGAACATAACATTGATGGAAAGAGTGAGAAGTATGTTGAGCAGTTTTGGTCTGGAGCAAAATTTCTACGCTGAGGTTGTGGCTACAACATGTTACTTGATTAATTGTTCTCCTACTTTGGTGCTTGTTGACAAAACACCTTTGGAAGCATGGTTTGGTAAGAAGCCCTCTTTAAGACATGTGAGAGTCTTTGATTGTGAAGCATATTCTTATGTACCTAGTGAGAGAAGATCTAAATTGTAAAACAAGGTTGTAAAGTGTATCTTCATTGGCTATAGCATTGGTGTGAAAGGAGACAAGCTTTGGAATTCGATTGCTGAGAAGGTATTGTACAATAGAAGTGTAATATTTCATGAGGTAAAATATTCTTTAGTGGATCTACAACTAGAGATGAAAGAAGTAGAAAATAAGGAGGTAGTTGAAATTCATTTACTCTAGATAAGGAGGAACTACGCACTCTTGGTGGACTAGTAGATGAGGAGAGCTCAAGCTGCTCTAAAAATTATAAACAAGAAGAAGATCCTTAGCCTCAGCCTGTGAGGAGTTCTACGCATGAAAAGCAGCAACCTAAAATGTTTGGATATTCTATGTTGGATTCTAGTTATGACTATGCTTTGATTACTAGCATCAATGAGCCTAGGACAGTGAAAGAGGCTATTAATATGTCTAATTCAAATTCTTCGTTGGAGCCATGAATGAAGAAATGACATCATTGAAAAAGAATGAAACTTGGGATCTAGTACCCTTGCCTAAAGGTCAAAATATGGTTGGGTGCAAATGGGTATTTAAAAAGAAAATTGGTCTGGATGGTAGTGTTGAGAAGCATAAAGCTAGGTTGGTCACAAAAGGTTAGTCCTAGGTAGAGGGAATCAATTATGGAGAAATATTTTCTTGTAGTGAAGGTGACATCAATCATATTTCTATTGTCACTCGCAATAGCACATGACTTAGAGATTGAGCAGATGGATGTGAAGACAACGTTTCTTCATGGAGATTTGGAAGAAGAAATATATTTCCCAACTTGAGCACTTCATTGAAAAAGGTAAAGAAAGTTTGGTTTGCAAGTTAAATAAATCTTTGTATGGTTTAAAACAATCACCTAGAATGTGGTATCAAAAGTTTGACATGTTTGTGTTGTCATTGGGATTTGTGAGATCAAAATCAGATCATTATGTGTACTTTGAAACTAAAACATGGTCAATTACTCATTTTTCCCTCTACGTGGATGATATTTTATTCTTTGGGAATTGTAAGGGTATGATTTATGAATTAAAATCTCAGTTGTCGGCACAATTTGAAATGAAAGATTTAGGTGAAGCAAGGTATATTCCTTTGGATGGAAATTAGAAGGGATAGAGGAAATAGAAAAAATTGGCTTGGTTAGAGAAATTATATTAATGTTGTCCTCGAGAGGGTTAATATGATAGATTGTAAGTAGCTAGTTGTTCAGTGTTGCAAAGAATGAAGCTATCTATTGAAGATTGTACAAAATCTCCTTTTGAGATGGAGGACATGACCAGAGTGCCTTATGCAAGTGTAGTTTGCAGTTTAATATATGCAATGGTCTGTACTAGGCCAGACATTGCCCAAGCAGTCGGAGTACTTAGTCAATTTAAGGCTAATCTAGGAAGGCCACATTGAAATGGTATGAAACAAGTTTTTAGATATTTAAAAGGTACTTCTCAATATGCTTTATATTATCATGGTAACTCAGTTGGGTCACAAAGATCTGTTAGCATTCATGGATATGTGGATTCTGATTAGGTAGGGGACATTGGCAGCAAAAGATCCACTAGTGAATATATTTTCATGTTATTTGGTGGTGCAGTTAGTTGGATGAGCAAGCGTCAGGTTGTAGTCGCTTTATCTACTATTGAGGCAGAGTACATGGTAGCAAATCATGCTTGCAAGGAAGCCATTTGTCTTAGACATTTGTGTTATGATATTGGGTTTAATGTAGGGTAGATTGTTATTTGATGTGATAGTCAAAGTGTTATTTGTTTGGCAAAAAATCCCACTTGCCATGCCAGGATAAAGCATATCGATGTTCGGTATCATTTCATTCGTGATATGGTGGAGGATGAAAAGGTTAATTTGGAAAAGGTGGATACTATGAATAATGTTCTTGATGCATTAACAAAGCCTATGAGCACATATAAGTTGAGGTGGTGTGCCAGTTCGATGGGCCTTGGGGCCTATGATATTCAATGATCTCAAGCAGTGGAAGGAGCCAATAAGTTCTTCGTCAAGTGGGAGCATGTGGGAAAATGTGACTCAAACTTATTGGCCTGATTGTCTTCTCACAAGTTGGTGTTTAACACCTTTTTGATGAGACAACTCTATTTTGGTGGGGCATAGTTCACACTCCCATCAATGGTCTGAGAGTCCTTCATGATAATGGCATTGGTTTCTATCAGTGGGAGGTGATCATGTCATTAGGATAGGATTCAATGTCTCCCTGATATCTCTATGGAGGTTGTTTCCTTGGCGGTGTCGAAGGGATAGTGTCTCCTCGATAACCCAATTTTATGTCTTCATTGGTGGAATCTTATGTCTTTGGCAAGACTTGGAGTGTAGTCTCTTCGATAAGATGATGGTTTTGATCAATGTTCCCCGCTAGCCCGTGGTGCCTTGGTGGGATCTAGTCAATACCTTATGGGGTCTGGGGATTGGTTCGTCAGTGATGACTTGGATGTCACGGTGGCAGTGGGGGCCACGATGATAAGTAAAGCGTCATCGGTGTGACTTTATCGTATCGGTTGAAGGTGTTATGTTGTCCCACCGATATGATGATATATTTTGATCAATGGTTGCAATTAGAATGATCCAATGATGCCCACTAGCCTGTGCCTCTTGTGGTGGGTGTTGAGTGACTCATGTGGGAGAGTGGGGATTGGCTAAGCAATGTATGATTTGTGATTGGATGACTTGGTAGGTTATATGGTTGTCAAAATGATTTTGATGGGGCTGTGAGATGGTTGCAACTATATCAAGATTGTTTGTCTACAACAACTAAAATATTTGGTTTCTTGGATGGCCTGGAATGTAGAACGAATGGAGTTCGACATTGGAATGCTAAAAAATAGTATGTGTTGTAACGGTGGATAAAATTGTATCATTTGATCAGAGAGTGAGGTTAATCAAAGAAATGTAATGCTATTGAATTTGATACTGTGAATTAACGTCTGAGAGCACAAGTCTGTAACTTTGTATGTAAACATTATTTACTGTAATACGAAGTGACTTTGCTCAGTGTGTGGGTTTTTCTCCCTAAGGTTTTTACAACGTAAATCAGGTGTTCATTTTGTATGATGATTAAATTGTTTACTCTATTATTCTAATTAATGTGCATCTTTAATGAACTGTAATTGGAAGTTAAATCTATTATCTGCATTTTCTCTTCTAAGAGTTGGCATTAGGAAGGTGATTCCACACTTAGCTTTCCTTACACGCACAAGATCGCATTGTAGAATATCCTGATCAACGACTCAAAACTATTGAGAGGATTTAGATGGGCGTAATCTATGATTTTTGATTATGTAATTGGTGTGATTGAAAAAATAGATTGATCTATTAGGAAATAGGTCGATCAGTCAGGAAATAGATTAATTAGTTAGGAAATAGATTGATTGGTCAGGAAATAGATTGAGCAATCGAGGGATTGTAATTTTCTCAATTTATGAAAGTGGGTAAGGATAATTAATTAATTGATTTAATTAATTAATATTTTTGAGTTGAATGTGCAAATCAAGTTTGACTTTTGCAAACGAAGTTGTATTATTTGATTTGATTTTTGATGATGTTTTGAATAGTTTTATTTAATTATTCAAATTTAGGAGAAAGTGACATAGTTAAATTATTATGTTTTAATAATTTAATTGACTTAGGGGAATAGGGTAAATTAGTGACAAAATTAAATAATTGATGTTATTTATATAGTTAGGAGGAATAATGTTAGATTAGCACTTTATTAAATAAATTAAAATTTATTTAATTGGTTGAAAATGATGAAAAAGAATTAATTAAATAATGTCATTTTATTCAATTGATAGAGAAATTTTAGGGTTTTTGATGCTTTTGATGTGAAATACAATGATATTCGATGATAATGATGTTGATGATGAGAAAATGTCATTCAGGATGCGTGATATGTGTTAGGTTGAAATTTTACACATGTCTATAAGGGGCAAGCAAGCAACCTTGCCTTATTGACTTGTGGAGGAATTTTCTTTGTCAAGGCCCCATTTATGTCTACCTAAGCAATTGCATCTTATTATAGAGTATCAACCATTTTACAAATTTCTTTTGGGAATCCAAACGCTTCTAACACCATTAGTAGAAAAGGCCATTCAATTCTATACTAAGCCTTCTCAAAGTCTAGAAGAAGCATTCCAATATTTTGATTTTGGCATTTGGCCTAATCTATTGCCTCCCAACTTATTATCAAGTTTGAACAAGAATATATCTTCCTTTGATAAAGCCAATTTGAGTATGAGAAATGAGAGAGGGGAGGATACATCTCTTAACCTCAAATTGAGAATCTTTGCTAGTATCTTATAAGATACATTTAGCATTGTGATTCGTCTCCAATTTTTAATTAAAATCTTATCACCTTCTTTGGATATTAATTTTATTATACCTTTGCTAATTTCCTTTCTTAGAGATCCTTTATCAATTACTTCATTGCAAACCTGACACGGGACTTTACTAACCCAATCTATAGTTTTTTTATAAGAATCAATAGGTAACCCATCCACTCCTAGAGTTTTGTCTAGGCTGAAAGTTTGGATGGTTTGTATTATTTATTTTTTTGTTATTACTATAGTAATTTTTTCAGCATTCTATTCATATAATATTTTTGCATATATCCCTTTCTTTTTGGGTATGAGAGCAATTTTCATCAGAGGAGAAGAGGTTTTGGAAAAAAAGGAAGAACTAGTGTTGCACTTCTTCAAGCTCATCTATCAATTTATCATCATCCCAAAGGTAACCTACTTTTTACTTTATATACTTTTCTTTTAAATAATTAAAGAAAAAAATTGTACCTTTATCCCCATTCCTTAGCCAATTCATCTTGGTTCTTTTATTTAGTCCTTTGAAAATACATAAGGTTAGGTTCTCTATTAGGTTTTCCTTAGAAGGCTCATTTTGTACCTCGCATTCTAAGTTGTGATGTTTTTCTTGGAGAGTGTTTTCAAGATGTCTGGCATCCATAGCTTTATTTTTTCCCATAGTTTAGAAGAGAATAGCCCAAGCCTTAGCATTCTTATTCCATTTTTAAATTGGGAACATATCCTTTAGTAACCATTGTTGGAAGTTTTATTTATCATTAAGAAGATTGGTGGATATATGGTAGATGATGCTACTATGGTGTTATCATTGATGTCAAAATTGTTGTAGTATCAACATTGATGTATAACTGATGAGCATGATTGAATGTAGTGATGGAAACCTATTATATAAATATAGTTTTATTAGTCTAGAATAAACCAAATATTTGTAGAATTGCCTAAGTCCTAGAGTACAATTTCCAGTGTACAATGAACTAGTTTTGAGGTCTACATTGCTCCACTATGAAGATAGTGATGTTGGTAACAAGTGCCTCAACTTCTGGCTTGAACCTCTGAAAAGACTTGGCAAAATTATCATCTTTCTCAACCTTTACCTCTCTACAGTTGAGAGCTTTTCTTAGAGGTGTGGTCAGGTGGTTTACCACCTTATCGCAGGCCTCTGTCGGTCTATTTGCAGTTGGACGGTGTTACCTCCATATCACGGGGTCTCTGTCCTACGCTGGCAGTAGCGTGGTGGATGAACTCAATCAGTGTGAAGGCTTACCTCCCTACCATGGAGGGTGCTCGTTGGTGGCGCGGTGGCTGCAGTGAACAATGACAATTAGTGAAGGCTACTTACTGCCACACCACGATGGCCTTTTATCCATGTCACGGTGGCGTGGTAAGCCTCGGCGATTAGAGATTAAGTCTACTCCTTACTATGGAGGTCTTGCAGTTGGGGCACAGTAGCACGGTGGAGCTCAACGGTCGGTATAGGCGGTTACCGCCATACTGCGAGAGGCTTTACTTAGCCTCGTGATTGGGTGGTGGCACCGCCATATCGTGGAAGGTTGATCCGAGCTCAGAGGTGACATGATGTTAAGCGACGAGCTAGCAAACAAGCCACTACCTCGATACCGTGAGGGTGTTAGAAGGGACCTACGGTTGGGCGATGGAACCACCATACCACAAAGGTCTATCAACCTTGGAGCAGTACCACGGTGACCTCTTTGGCTCAATGAGGTAGTGTGATAAGAGGTGTTTGATAGTTGTGATGACCGGTTAGACTTGACTAAAAGCGACGAACAAATAAAGAGGTAGCACGTGGCAAGTAATCAACATCTGATTGGTCGAAGTCTAGAGCGGTGAAAGCGGTAATTGCAAGACATGTTTTGGCTAATGACATAATCCGATTAAGGCAAGAGAGTTAATGCCTGGGTGGCTCGATGCATGATTATAGGGCAGATCGGTCAGAAGATCAAATTGCTTGATTGGGTGAACGGTGCATTATTAAGGCATGCGATTGGTTGGTATGATTAATGTGATGTATGACTTGTATAGTCGATTACATTATATAGTCACTAAGGGTGATGGTGAATAGAGAGAGGTCAAATGTATTCATTGTATTCTAAAAAAAAATTGCATTGTAACAATGAGTGCATGAAAAATCAAGTCTGTTGTTGTGAGCTAACTATCAGAGAGTGAGGACTGTGAGCATTGTTTTGTAATTTATTTTACTGTAATACAAAGTGTCTTCTCTTGGTGTGGTGGGTTTTTTCCTGAAAGGGTTTTCCCACGTAAATCCGGTTTATCTCTGTGATTGTTTATTTTTGTTCCTCTTGTTTCCCTGTATGAGTTCATCTCATTTGTTTTAAGAAGTTTTAAAACTATTCTTTGCACTTCTCCTCTGTAGTTTTAGCATTAGGAAAGAGTTTCTGCACCTCTTCTTTTCCTTTCAAGTGGCATCAAAGCTTGGCCAGTTGTGTTATCCTTGTTAGTAAGGTTGGTTTTTTGTGCTAATATTGTTCTAGTGGGAGTCTTGTAAAGTTAGAACCTAGTTCTATTTGAGATGGCGAGTACATCAGGTAGAGTAGAGATTGAAAAATTCAATGGTGGCAACTTTGAGTTATGGAAACTCAAAATGGAAGACTTGCTTGTGGATAGAGACCTCTAGGTTGTTGTGTCTGGAACTATGCCACAAAGTATGAAGCAAGAAGATTGGGACCTTGCAGATAGAAAAGTGAGAGGTCTAATAAGACTTAGTCTAGCCGATTCTGTACTCCTGAACGTTCATGAGGAGAAGTCTGCAGCTTCATTATGGAAGAAGCTTGGTGATATTTATCAAGGAAAGTCTCTGGTAAATAATTTATTCCTGAGGAAGAAGTTATACTCCTTGAAGATTGAAGAAGGTACATCTATTGTAGACCATCTAAACTCATTTAATATGAGTGTTGCTCAGTTGGCATCTGTGGGTGTAAATATTGAGGAGGAGGATCGTTGCATACTCTTGTTATGTCCTTTACCTAACACTTGGGATCATCTTGTAATGGCTATTGGAAGTACGACCACTACTTTCAAGATGGAAGACGTTGTTGCCTCACTATTGTCTGAAGAGATGTGGAGGAAGTCTTCTAAGATGGCCAAAGAGGCCCTTGTTGTTCGAGGTAGACTGAAGGAGAAAGGCAAGAAAAATGACAAGAAGTCCAAATCTAAATCTTTAGGGAGATCAAAGTCTCCTGGTAAAAATTCCAAGGTGAAATATTGGAACTATGGGCAGCTTAGTCATATCCGAAAGGATTGTAAGGAGAAGAAGAAGAAGAGTAACACTTCATACAATGACTTTTCTCAAAGTGATGCAGATGCCTTCATTGCAACCTTGGAAACTTAGGCATCAAATGATTTCTAGCTGGTTGACTCGAGTGCATCCTTTCACATTAAATCTCATAGATAATGGTTCACTAAGTATGAGAAGTATGATGGTGGAAAGGTGTACCTAGCAAGTGATTCAACATTGGATATTCTTGGTCATGGAAGAGTTAAAATACAGTTCCCTAACGATAGAATCAAAGGGATTGGTGGTGTACTGCACATACTAGGTTTGGCTCGTAACTTAATTTCTATCAATAAGTTGAATGATGTTGGTGTGGAAGTTTCTTTCTCAAGTAAAGGATGTAAGATGGCTAGAGGTGCAATGGTGTTGGCTAAGGGTGTACACACTGGCACTCTGTACAAGCTAGATGCATGTCCTGTTTAATGCAATAACGCCTCTATAAAGTTAGGCAAAGTTGTTCCTACAGAGGAAGGTGAAGATGCTTCTCTAGTTGCAAATGCCTTGGAGGTGAAACTCCCAGTAGAGAAGACCATGTTGTGGCATCATAGACTCGGTCACATAGGTGAGAAAGGTTTAAAAACCTTGAAACATAAAAAATCTTGTTGAAGGGCTTGATGATTGTAACCTTGAGTTTGATTTTTGTGAACATTGTATTTATGGAAAGAAACACCGTGTTTCATTTTATTCGAGTCCTCATAAATCTTCTGGTGTACTGGATTATGTTCATTCTGATGTGTTTGGTCTAGTTAATGTTCCTTCGTTATCGAAGTCTATATATTATGTTTCCTTTATTGATGACTATTTGAGAAGGGCATTTATATACTTTCTTAAGAGTAAATCAAAAGTGTTCAGTCGGTTTAAAGAATTTAAAACCTTGATAGAGAATCAAATTGGAAAGAAAATCAAATGATTGAGGACGGACAATGGTGGTGAGTTTTGTTCTACAGAATTTGAAAGGTACTACATAGACCATGGGATTAAAAGGCATAAAACTACACCTTATACTCCACAATAGAATGGAGTTGCTGAAAGGTTGAACATAACGTTAGTGGAGAGAGTGAGAAGTATGTTGAGCAGTGTTGGTCTGGAGCAGAAGTTCTGGGCTGAGGCTATGGCTACAACATATTATCTGGTAAATCATTCACCTTGTTCTACTCTAGCTGACAAGACACCTTTGGAAGCGTGGTAAGGTAAGAAGTCCTCTCTTAGACATATTCGTGTCTTTGGCTGTGAGGTATATGTATATATGCCAAATGAGAAAAATATCAAAGTTGGAGAACAAGGTTGTTAAATGTATCTTCATCGGCTATGGTGTTGGTGTGAAAAGATACAAGCTTTGGAATCTTGATACTGAGAATGTTTTGTACAATAGAAGTGTAATATTTCATGAGCTGAAACCTTCAATAGCTGATCCACAACTAGAGATACATAAAAGAGAAAAGAAGAATGATGTAGTTCAGATTCTCAAACTCCAAAAAAAGAGGAACTACATGGTGTACTTGAAACTGAGGAGAGTTCAAGCAGCTCTAAGAGTTCTGAAGATGAAGAACCATAACCTCAGCCAATAAGAAGGTCTACATGTGAAAAAAGACAACCTGATAGGTATGGTTTCTCTATGTTAGATTCGAACTGTGCCTATGCTTTGATTACTAACACTGATGATCCTAGGACTGTAAAAGAAGCTATTAGCATGTCTGATTCAAATTCTTGGTTGGAAGCCATGAATGAAGAAATAGAATCATTGAAGAAAAATGAAACCTGGGATTTGGTACCTTTGCCTGAAGGGTGAAAGCCTGTTGGCTGTAAATGGGTATTCAAGAAGAAGACTAGTCTAGATGGCAGTGTAGAAAAGTATAAGGCAAGGTTGGTTACAAATGGATTTTCCCAGATAGAGGGAATTGATTATGGAGAAATATTTTCCCCTATAGAAAACCTGACATCTATCAGAATTTTGTTGTCATTGGTAGTAGCATATGACTTAGAGATTGAGCAGATGGATGTGAAGACAACATTTCTCCATGGAGAGATGGAAGAAGAAATTTATATGTCCCAACCTGAGCACTTTGTTGAAAAAGTTAAATCAACTTTGGTCTGCAAATTAAAGAAATCTTTGTATGGTTTGAAGCAGTCTCCTAGAATGTGGTACCAAACGTTTGACACTTTTGTGTTGTCTATGGGATTTGTGAGATCAAAATATGATCATTGTATTTATTACAAGTCTGAAAATGATTGTGTGCTTATTATTACCCTATACATAGATGATATGTTGTTCATAGGAAATAATAAGTCTATGATTTTTGATCTTAAATCTCAGTTGTCTGCAAAGTTCGAAATGAAAGATCTGGGTGCAGCAAGGTATATTCTGGGAATGGAGATAACCAGGAACAGAACAAGTAGAAAGCTCTGGGTAAGTTAGAGTAAGTATGTCAATATAGTTCTGGAGAGATTTGGTATGGATGATTGCAAGCAGCTAGTTGTTCCAATTATGTAGGGACAAAGCTATCTCTTGAAGATTGTCCAAAATATGCTACTGAGATGGAGGACATGACCAGGGTGCCTTATGCAAGTGTTGTTGGCAGTCTAATGTATGAAATGGTATGTACAAGACCAGGCATTGCCCAAGCAATGGGAGTTCTCAACCATTTTATGGAAAATCCAGGAAGAACGCATTGGGATGTTGTGAAGAGAGTGTTCATATATTAAAAGGGGACTTCAAAATATGCTCTGTGTTACCATGGAAATTTTGTTTTATCACAGAGAAAACTCAGCATTCATGGATATGTAGATTATGATTGGGTAGGGGACATTGACAATAGAAGATCCACCAGTGGATACACTTTCATGTTAAATGGTGGTGCAGTCAGTTGGATGAGCAAGCGACGGGTTGTAGTCGCTTTATCCACTACAGAGGTTAAATACATGGCAACAACACATGCCTGCAAAGAAGCAATTTGGTTGAGTTGATTGTGCTATGATATTGGTTTTAATGTAGGGTAGATTACAATTTGTTGTGACAGTCAAAGTGCCATTTGTTTAGCAAAGAACTCTACTTTCCATGTCAGGACAAAGCACATTGTTGTGTAGTATCACTTCGTGAGGGATATGGTGGAAGATGGAAAGGTATGTTTAGAAAAGGTTGAAACTTTGAAGAATGTTGCAGATGCATTAACAAATCCAATGAGCACAAAAAATTTTAGATGGTGCACAGTTTCAATGGGCCTTGGGGCCTATGATCATCAATAATTTTTTGAAGTCTCGAGGAAGCTAGGAAGTCTTCCTCAAGTGGGAGTTTGTTGGGAATTGTTGGGAATAGGTGCCTCAACTACTGGCTTCAACCTCTAAAAAGACTTGGCAAAATTATCACCTTTCTCAGCCCTTACCTCTCTACCACTGAGAACTTTTCTTAGAGGTGTGGTCGGGTGGTTTACCCCCTTACCGCGGGCCTCTTTCGGTCTATCTGCGGTTGGGCGGTGTTACCGCCATACCATGGGGTCTTCGTCCTAGGCTGGTGGTAGCGCGATGGATGGGCGTGGTCAGTGTGAAGGCTTACCTCCCTACCACTGAGGGTGCTCGTTGGTGGCATGGTGAACAACGATAGTTAGTGAAGGCTGCTTACTGCCACACCACGATGGCCTTTCATCCATGTTGTGGTGGTGCGGTAAGCCTTGGAGGTTAGAGATGAAGTCTACCTCCTTACCGTGGAGGTCTTGCGGTTGGGGTGCGGTAGCACGGTGGAGCTCGACAATTGGCATAGGCGGTTATCACCATACTATGGGAGGCTTTTCTTAGCCTCATGGTTGGGCAGTGGCACTACTATATTGTGAAAGGTCGATCTGAGCTCGATGATGACGCGGTGTTAAGCGACGAGCTAGCAGACAAGCCACTACCTCGGTACCGCAAGGGTGTTAGAAAGGACTTGCGATTGGGCAATGGCACTACCATATCGCGAAGGTCTGTCAACCTTGGAGCGATACCATGGTGACACCGCCATACCACAGTGACCTCTTTGGCTCGATGAGGTAGCACGGTAAGAGGTGATTGATAGTTGTGTTGACCGATCAGACTTGACTAGAAGTGGCTAACAAATAGAGAGACAACACGTGTCAAGTAATCAACATCTGATTGGTTGAAGTCTAGAGCGGTGAAAGCAGTAATTGCAAGACATGTCTCAGCTAATGAAAAAATCCAATTGAGGCAAGATAGTTAATGCCTGGGTGGCTCGATGTGTGATTGTAGGGTAGATCGGTTAGAAGATCGGATTGCTTAATTGGTTGAATGGTGCATTATTAAGCATGTGATTGGTTGGTATGATTAATGTGATGTATGACTTGTATAGTCAATTACATTATATAGTCACTAAGGGTGACAGTGAATAGAGAGGTCAAATGTATTCATTGTATGCTAAAAAAAAAATGCATTGTAACAATGAGTGCATGAAAACTCAAGTTTGTTGTTGTGAGCTAACTATTAGAGAGTGAGGACTATGAGCTTTGTTTTGTAATTTATTTTACTGTAATACAAAGTGTCTTCTCTTGGTGTGGTGGGGTTTTTCCCGAAAGGGTTTTCCCACATAAATCTGGTTTATCTCTGTGATTGTTTATTTATGTCCCTCTTGTTTCCCTGTATGAGTTCATCTCAGTTGTTTTAAGAAGTTTTAAAACTATTCTTTGCACTTCTCCTCTGTAGTTTTAGTGTTAGGAAAGCGTTTCCGCACCTCTGCTTTTCCTTTCAAGTGAGTCCTCCAAATAGTGAGTCTACCTAGCAGTGAGCCATTTTATAATATCTTATAACTGGTTATAATATATTGTGAGCTAATCCTCACCATGGTTTTTCTGTTTTTAGGGTTTCCATGTAAAATCTAGTGTTCTTGTGTTCTTTGATGTGATACATACTTTATATGTTCCTTTCTATTACTACAAGTTTAATGTGATGCATTGAATGGATTTTTAAAGTTGATAAAGTTAATGAATTTCAATGAATAGTGATTCACCCCCCTCTCAATATTTTGGGTGTTCAACAATTGGTATCAGAGCTTAGTTCCTTCAATTGGCTTGATCACTAAGGTAGATCTTGGAGGTTGTACTCATAGCTACAAGGAAGTATCCTATTCCTCTAGAAGAGATAATCCTTAAAGGGTTTATTGAAGAAGATTTTGAAGTTGACTTGGAAGGTAAACTCAAATTAGCCCTTGATGATTTGGATAAAACAAAAGATAAGAACAGAGATCTAAAAAAGGATCTTAATGATGTAGATAAATGTATTAATAAGTTAAGAGAGAAACTCAAGAAAGCTACAAAAAGAGTCAAAGAAACAAATGAACAACTCAAGCAATCAAATGAAACTATCACAAATTTCAAAGTGCAAGTTGTAGAAGGAAAAAGAGTTGAAGACTACCTGAATGCCAAATTGAAAGAAAAATTTGAAGAATATTCAAAGCTTGAACAAGAGATTGTAACTTTGAGATCAGATCTGGAGAAAGAAAGGATTCAAGAAGAGTTCCACAATGCTTGATAAGATGATTGCATAATAGAAGGATTCTAAGGACAAATAAGGATTAGGGTTTGAGAAAGGGAAAAGTTCAAAGACATATTAGACCCCAAATAATGTTGAGAAGAAGAATGGTAAGAAGAGCAATGTAAAACATGTCTAGAACCAAAAGAAAGATATCAAAAGGCCTCCTATCAAACAACCTAATGCATAAAGGTATTTATCTTTCAATGGTTATTTTTATTCCTATAATAAGTTTAGACATAAAGTTGTAGAATGTAAAAGAAAAATGAATCAAAATGTTTAATCATTCCCTAGTCAGTGTTATACATACAATAGATTTGGTCATAGATCTAGTGAATGCATAAATCAGAGGATGAATGGTTAAAATAATGGTATTATGTTTCAATATTTCAATGGCTATTGTTATGCATGCAATCAATTTTGGAATAATTCTAATGGATGCAGATCCAAAATAGCAAGAAGTGAGCTTGTTCAAAAAGGTGTCACTTGTTACAAAAGCAAGAAACCAAGACACATAGCAAAGTTTTGCAAAATCAAGAAATGTGATATTGCTATCAGGATTCAACTGTGTAGTTTTATGAGTCAAACTCATTAACCCATGTTTCATAAGTAGTGGTTCACAAGAACTGATCTCTCATGATAGAAATATCACAATTCAACATGCTATGGAAAATATCTCCTACTTCTCAAAAGCAATAATTTGAATACCTCTATTTCACAAAAGAAGGCTAATTCGATAAAGAATGTGGATTTGGTTTAGATGAAGAAGGAAATGAACAAGATCTGGAAAAGGAAAGAAGAGAGTGAAGATAAGAATAAGTCTATGCTAGCTTCTGGTGTAGATGTTTCCTCCAAAAACTAGATGAAGAACTTTGGCTCAGAGGGATTTTTACTAGAAAATATGTAAGCCCTTGCCAAAGATATGGTGTTGATGCCTTCAACATGTTGATCCAAGGTGTAGTTTGATGTGCTTGATCTATTGGTGAAATCACCGGTGAAAAACCTCTTGATTCATAAATTTGTGGAGATATTTAAGGTGTTTGTGATGATATAGTTAGGTTTTCCAAAATTTTAACCTAAATTTGAATCAATGCATTTAATGTATGTTAGGTCATCGAAAAGGTGTTTATAAGTGGTTTCACATATGAAAGGTTCATTTGTGATTGAATTATTAAGAAGTGAAGAGAAAAGTAGAGACGAAGTGAAGTGTTTTCAAAAGTGTCACAAAAACCTAACCAACAAGGATTCAAAGGTATTTACACTTTCTTTTATATCCCTTATTTCAGAAGTTGTTAAACATGTTTACACCTCAAGTAGTTAAAGTTGTGGACCATCCTCAACCTAAGTTTAAGAAGCACCCTGATAAATCCATGGTGAGGGATTTGGAAAGCACATTTTCACATATTCCTTATGGTGTATTACATACTGAGAATATGATTATTTATATTCATGCAAAACTAGATGAGTATAATCATGTAAAACTAGGAGAAGTTTGGGTGAATGAGCTAGCCAATGATGATTTTGAACTAAAACAAGAGTATGCAAGTTTGGTTGAAAAGAAATTAGATGTTTGGAACAATTTACAGGTATTTTTTGTTATGTGGGTGAATGGGTTAGGTATGTGCTGAGAAAAATTCATGACAAATTCATGTGGTTAGACCTACCACACATGATCAACAAGGAATCCATTAGGGTTGTGATAGGGTTATGTTCCATTGGACTAGTTTCAACTCTTAAATTTGTAAAGAATGAAGTGGTGATGAAGTTAATTGGCTCAAAATTTGATAAGAGAGCCCTAGCAATAAAGTACATTGAAGACCTATCTATGAAGTATGCATCCATGATGATTGGATATATGATTTTCTTCGCAAATAGAGAAAACTTTGTTTCTAATACAACAATCAATACTGCATATGAGATGGTGAAGAAAGGCATGGATGTAGACTTGTGTGAATTATTAAGGCAATAGTTGTTGGAGAATCTACAAAAGACCAAAGAGTCTCGGTACCCTTTACGGTATGGTTCTCTAATTATATGCTTATTATTTTACTTTCTTAATGAAGCGCCTAGTACAAAGAACATTGTGTGGGTGAGTGATATTATAGTTGCTATACAAATTAGAGACCACTTAAGAAGGTTGGGAAATGCAGATACTCAAAAGTCTACTTTGTGGGGTTTCTTTAAAACATTTCAAGAAAACATGCGAGCAAGAGAAATGATTCCCAAAAGTTTCTGAGAAGTACAAAAATGACATTATTTTCATGGTCAACAAATATTGTTGCATTATGGAAGCTATTGAATCAAGGACAATATGGATTCCTAAAATGGGATATGAGGTTGTAGAGGATGTGATTACTGTTCAACAAAAACTACCAAAGCCTTTGTAGTTTTCTATCTTCCTTTGCGGTTGCGCCTTATTTTTGTGCTCACTAGCCTCGGAGCTCTCCATGTGGCTTCCTTGTGAAGCTTTTCGTTTTCCTTCGCTTCACTTTTCAGCAAGCTCCGTTTGTGCGCCGCATGGCTCACTCTGGCTACTTTTTCGAGTTGGGTCCGCCTCATTCTATTTTTCCCTCGGAGCTCTCCATGTGGCTCTCTCTCAAGGCTTTTTGTCAGGCACCTTTTCAACTTTCTGTTGGGCTCCGTCTGTACAACACGTGGTGTTTTTTTATTTCTGCACCGGCTACCTTGGAAATGCCGCCGGATCTTTTGTACTTCCCTACCATCGCGTGTTCTCTCCTACTGCTACATGATTTTCTGTTACATGTCATGGCCTTGCTGGCGTGTTGTTGACCGATCGATGTTTACTATGGCAGCTCGGGATGATCTGGGTCATCGATCACTGCGCGTGGTTTGCTCTTCTCTTGTTGCGTCTCTAGGCGGTGGACTGGCCAATAAATAGGGCCTTGTTTTCTTTAATGAGGTTGTTGATTAAGTTTATAAAAACTCCCAAGCACTGGGAAGTAAGCCTTTTGTAATAGTTACTTTCAATTAAAAGACTTTAGACTATGCCAAATAAATTTGGCCTTTCTGTTTTCAAGCGGTTGTTAAAAACTATTGACCTGTGTTGTTTTCTTTTTATTTTGTATGAATGCCTATTCTTCAATTTCTGTAACCTTTCATAGCTGGAATAAATGCAAATCATGTTTCTTCGACTCTTCTGTGTTAAGACAAAGTTATGCTTGATTACATTATACAAATTAGAGGGTATTGTTGCATGATAAATGCTTGTGGGGAAACTTAACTTAGTTAACAACAATTTAGTGGTTCGGGCCTTTGCATCCTGCACTATGCTCTAGTAAAGATTATCTAAAGATTTTGGCGCATCGCCTGTAGTGTAAATTTTACATTCCTGCAATCTCCTTTACCTTTTTCTTCACCCATTAAATGAAGAGCCAACTTTGATAAAATCCTGGAGGTCACTTAGCTAGCGCATAATGTCCCCCAATAGCTAAGTTTCCCATAAGACTGCTGCTACATGCAAAATTCTGCGTCAACAATTACTAGTCTAGTAGAGCATATGTTGAGTATGCCTAGAGATCATAAGGAAGAAATATATGACACATATGTAGAAAAATATAATGTAGTACATATGGAGCAAAAGCAAAAGGAAATCAAGAAAAATGTTGAGAAGATGAAGGCGTAAGTAGTGGAGATGATGGGTCTACCAAAGGACCTTATGGAGAAATCCAAAAGCTCCAATCCTTCAAAAGTTATCCCTAGTACTAGAAGGTAAAATGGGACCTCTTCCCCCTCTCTAGTTGCTCCTAAGTCCTCTGGGACTAAATCTACTATTAGAGCTAAGAGGAAAGAGTCAATCAATGCCCTTTTGAAAGAACATAATCCTCTGCAAAGGAGAAGGAAAGAAAAATCCCCAAGAGAAAGGTATATTGGGTATGAGGATGAAGAAGAAGAAGAGGAAGGACCTAAATTGGTCAAAAAGAAGAGAATTCCTAAAGCCTCTAGAAGAAGAGAATGCCTCAAGCCTCCAGAGAAGAGACAAATGCAAAGAAAGAAAAGGTTAATATTGTGGATATTGATAGTGAGGAAGAAGTAGAGAAGCAAAAGAAAGCATTTATTTTTCAAAAAAGAGAAAATAAGATTAGTGAAGGAGAAAATCCCCTGAAAGGCAAAGGAATGTGTTAGAGTAATAAGTTATTATGCTTAATTAATTATATCATACTGGTTAATTATTTAAGTCACTTATTCCTTTAGTTGCTTAAGCTAAACTTAGGCACATTAATAATTTTTATTAATTATTAAGTGTGCACACTAGGGTTTCATTTAGGGTTTCCCTTTTAGGGTTTCTTGATCTCCTTCATAAGGATTGATCTCTTTGTAATAACTGAGATTCTAATAATGCGTTTTACACTTTGAGGTTTACAGATCTTCTTGTTTGTTCTAAATGTCTTTTGCATGTGACAGGTAACCATTTGCATGTAGGTGATCTTGGTTTTCTAACAAAATGAAGAAGGATAAATCTCCTTTGGTTTGAAAATAGAGTCCAATGAAACTTGAAGCATTGGTTAGCAGTATTGCAGAGTATGTGAATCTAGAAGAAACAACTACATTACATCCCACTACAGATGATACTAATAAGACAACCATAAAAGAGGCCATTGTTACGTACCTTGTATCATTTGATGTTTGCATGAAAGATATAGAGGATTAGTTGCTTGAAGATTTGAAAGGTGTGTTATATGTAGGTATGCAAGAAGAATTTGATGAGGATGCAAAAATGAGAACTTTTGCCTTGGAGAAGATTGGTTCTTCTTGTTAGAGTAATAATTTATTACGCTTAATTAATTACATCATACTGGTTAATTAATTAAGTCACTTATTCCTCTAGTTGCTTAAGCTAAACTTAGGCACATTAATAATTGATTAATTATTAAGTGTGCACAGTAGGGTTTCATTTAGGGTTTCCCTTTTAGGGTTTCTTGATCTCCTTCATAAGGATTGATCTCTTTGTAATAACTGGGATTCTGATAATGCATTTTACACTTTGAGGTTTGCAGAACATCTTCTTCGTTTTGCATGTCTTTTGCATGTGACAGGTATCCATTTGCATGCAGGTGATCTTGGATTCTAACATGGTATAGAGCTCCAGACCTGCAGCTGCCTGTTCGTGATCTGAAGATATGGCTTCTCAGTGAGTTTCAAGTGCAAGGGTTTCCATAGGCATCTTTTTTGCAAGATCTGGGGGTAGCCAATTTTTTGGCACACTATGGGCTCAAACGGACGTCGCCATCGCGTTTGCAGCGCCTCAAAACCCTAGGAACGCCTGTCATTTGGTTGATTTTGGTGAAGTTGATCTGGGAGGCAAAAAAAATTTGCCAGGGAAGCCGTACGGCCTCCCCAACACGCTTCCGAAGGCACAGATTTCGAAAAAAAACAAAAAAAAGTTTTTGGTTCCCAGTTCAAACCGCTCCCGCCACCGGCCGGCCGCTGCCGCCGGTGGCTCCCCCATCCGGCCGCCGACCCTGCTCAGCCCCTGAGGGCTCCCTGTCCACAGCGCCCGGTCGCATGGAGAACCAGGGGCTCCGCCCAGCCCCCTGCTCTGCGCCCACGGTCACATGGGTGACCAGGGGCCAAAATTTTTTTGCAGGGGAGCCGGATTTTTGCGACGACGCCTCCAGGCCGTCAAATTTATGTGAACCGCTGACGTCAGCATGACGTCAGCGTCTGTATGGCCCCTCCTTGCCCCTCCTAACCCTAGTTTTCTCTAAAGAAGCAGTTTTTTTCTTTTTTGCATAACTTGGGCGTACGGTATCAAAATTGGGCAAACGAGATATCGCCGGAAAGCTGGTTCTGAGCAATTTCATTTGGTGCAGTTTATTTTTTAGTATTTTCCTGTTTTACTGCATTTATTGCTGGTTGAAGTCAGATGTACTTTTTATGCTTCCGAGCTCATAACTTTTTGCCACGATCTCCGATTTTCGCTATCTTTGCGGCGTTGGAAAGGTATTGAGGAGCTCTATGTTGCTGTCCATGCACTTTTTTATGTATCTATCACAAGTTTTTTGTTATTCCATATTTGACCCGATGGGTGTTTTGGAGATTACTTGGATATTTTGACAGTTGGGAGAGTGCTTCTTGCATCATTGCACTTCATTTTCAGTGATACATCATTTAATAATCAACTGCTACTTCATAGATTCCAGAGTTGTTCCCGTTTGGAGTTTTCGAGTGTTCCGTGGCATCAGGTCTGCTGTTGCATCATTATGATTCCGATATGGTTTCTTGTAGACAGAAGTATCTTTCCTTGCTTGCCAGATTGCGGTTCCATGTTACTCTACAGTGTTCTTCCAGTGCTTCTTTGCAGCATGTCATATCATTGTAGGGGGGTTTTGTCCCACTGGGTTTTCCTCCTCTACCTCTTTCTTGCATTTGTAAATGGGGATCAGGCCTAGTTTGACCCATCTTTTCTTGCATGCATCTTATTCTAGTGTTTTAGCTTCTTCCTAAGTTCATCTTAAGGTGTTAGAGTAATAATTTATTGCTTAATTAATTATCATACTGGTTAATTAATTAAGTCACTTATTCCTCTAGTTGCTTAAGCTAAACTTAGGCACATTAATAATTGATTAATTATTAAGTGTGCACACTAGGGTTTCATTTAGGGTTTCCCTTTTAGGGTTTCTTGATCTCCTTCATAAGGATTGATCTCTTTGTAATAACTGGGATTCTGATAATGCATTTTACACTTTGAGGTTTGCAGAACATCTTCTTCATTTTGCATGTCTTTTGCATGTGACAGGTATCCATTTGCATGCAGGTGATCTTGGATTCTAACACTTCTCTCGCTAATGAGTACTGAGCTAAATTAGCACAAAGATATAACATAGAATTTAGGGAAAAATAGAGAGTTAGCACCCTGATAAGCAAGGATAAATAAGATAGTGTGAGGTTGAGAAATGAGTCGGTGTAAAAGATTTTAGGTCTAGCTAAGTAACTAAGAATGTCTTTGGACAATGGAGATCAATTACAACATGACACTTCTATCCTAAAAGTAAATTAGCCTAGAAATAAACAACATGAGCATGCTTCAAAACATGAGATTAAGCAACAAGAAGAAAATGTGCAAGAAGATGTGGCTACAAGTAATGTCTCTATAGTGATGGAGAATTTTGGAGAAGAAAATAATCATGAAATGCAAGCATAACAAGGTTTTCCCCCTCTGGAAATGGAGAAAAATGCAGAGCAGAAGGAAGAAGTTACACAAGATAACCTAGAGAATTTAGAAGCACAAAACATTGAATACATACCTCCTCTGGAAGATAAGGTGAAATCAGTTGAAGAGAAGAATATTGAGGAAGAGTTTGGTAGTGTAGATAGGGAGCATAGTGAAAGAAAAGTTGAAGAAAGCATTGGTAACAAGGAAAATACTGATGAGAAGAAGGAAGGAGAAAGTATAAAAATGATTGGTGAATCCTCCAAAGCTTCCAGAGATTCCTTAAAAATATTTATTAGATATGCAGCCACAATTCAAATCGGTGGTATCTACACAACTGTTGTAGCTACCTATGCAACAGGGACAAGTGGACATGAGTAAGATTTCTCCTCTACAAAAACTACAACTTGGTGATGCCTTTCATGCCTTTACAAGGAAGGGGATATTAGATACTCACCAAAAGAGTGTAGAGTTAATTGAAGAAGTAGTTAAGGTGTTACAAGAAGGTATTCCTTGTGCAACAATTGATGAATCCATATCTAGTGTATGAAACTTGAAATTATTGGTAGATTCTTTCAAAGACTATTCTACCAATTTGGAAGAGAGGCTTGAAAAATAGATGACAAAGAAGGTCAATGACAGGAGATTGACCAAAATATCTGACAAGTGCAATGCTGCACATGGAAAACTACAAGAAAATCTAAAAAATGTGTGGAAGTGTTTGGATGAAGCAAAGACTTTGTTTTAATTCTCTTGAAATGGCCTAGCTCTACAAAAAGTATAAAGGATGAAATGGACTCCATTGAGTCACAAATTGATTAGGCCTCTGGAGCATATGATCTGGTAAATGACGTAGATGGTACTACAAGGAAGGAAATAGAAAATTTGTATAGATAGTTTTTCCAGGTACAAGAGAAAAAGGAGAAGATAATAGTGTAGCACAGTCATATTAGAAATTTGCTAAGTGCAAGTCTTACCCCCTTTATTGGTGTATTATTAAGTGCACAAAAGTTGGCACAAAATAATTTTGTACCCAATTCACCGAATGAAGGTGAAGATTTTATGCAATTTGAGAATTAGTTTTACATGCTTTCCTTCATACAAAAGGAATGGGATGTTGGCAAGAAGGATTAGGAGGCACACCTTGCAAAATTGAAGGTGTCCTACAAAATGATTTTACCTTCTTCTAGTTGATTATGTGCATTTATATTTTATTTATGTAGTTTCAAATTTCTTTGTACATATGCAGATGTATTAAATAATGTTGCAATACATTTTTTTATCATTTTTATGGATAACATTGTAAGGGGGGGTTATTCTCATGTACATACATACATATTTAAAAAAATAAAGAATAATTGAGATAGTTTGAAAAGCTTGATATTGAGAGCCCTTTACCCTTGATTTCAAAAGGGGAGTAGTTTGAGAGTTTTGAAGGATGTTTTTCTATCAATGAAAAGGGGGAAATTGTTGGAAGTTTTGTTTTTCATTGAAAATATTGGTGGATGTATGGTACATGATGCTACTATGGTGTTGTCATTGATGTAAAAATTGTTGTAGTATCAATATTGATGTATAGTTGATGTTTGATGAGCATGATTTAATGTAGTGATGGCAACCCATTATATAGATGTAGTTTTGTCATTCTTAAATAGACCAAATGTTTGTAGAATTGTCTAAGTCCCAAAGTATAATTTCTAGTGTACAGTGAACTAGTTTTGAGGTCCGCATTGCTCTACCATGAACAATCTTGTCATGTGATTTTGAGGTAATTTTGGTACATGTTGGAGGAATCTGAATCCAAGATTTGACATCTTGAAGCCCTCTGCAGTTGAATTTGTAGTTGACATAGTATCACTCGGGATATGATAAAGTTACAGTTACAGAGTACCTGATTGGAATACTCTGCATTCCACTACAGATGATTATTATGGTATGTAGTTTTGAGGGAGTTTTTACAGATGTCAGAAGTGTCCTTTTTCCATGTGGCAAGTTCTTTAGAGGTACACATGTTGAAATGTGGATGAATAGTTGGTTCATTCCATTGTTGCTCTACCAGCAGTGCCGACCTAAAGGGTTTGAGGTCAAGCAAAATTAAAGGATGTATGGATCAGACTTATGAGAGTAATTATAGGTCATGCCAACCTATTTTGATTATGTACATGTTTTGGGTTGTGTGTGTTGGTGTTTTGAGCTAACAAGTTATGAGGATGTATAGTACATCAGTTAAATTGACCTAATTTATGTTTGTATTGGAATTGGTATATATAAAAGGTTAATTCCTTGTGTAATGTGAGTGGTGTGATGCATGAGATGTGAGATAATTAAGTGCGCGAGATATAAAGTAGAGGAGAGTAGAAAGAGGTTGATAAGTGGGGAAGCATGAAGTGTGTTAAGTCAGCTTATAAGGCTTAATTAGAATTGTATTCAATATATTGTAGATGCATTGTATCAATTCAAGTCTCTGGATAGTGAGCCACCTTATTTTATATCCTAGAAATGAGCCATTTCTTCTATTCTCTAGACAATGAATCCACCTAGCAGCGAGTCATTCTGTAATATCTTATAACTGGTTATAATATATTGTGAGCTAATCCTCACCATGTTTTTGACTTTTGGGTTTTCCACATACAATCCGGTGTTCTTGTGTTATTTGATGTGACACATGTTTTTTATGTTCCTTTCTATTACTGCAAGTTTAATGTGATGCATTGAATGGATGTTTAAAGTTGATAAAGTTAATGAATTTCAATGAATACTAATTCACCCCTCTCTTAGTATTCTAGTTGTTCAACAACCATTCATTAATTTCTCTAAGGGTGAAAATTGCATTATTGCAATCTTCATCATTTAATATATTGGTGTTTAAAAGAATTTTTTTATCTTTCTTACATTCTTTAGGGTTTTGAGAATTTAATATTAATCTAGGATTTTAATAGGATGATGATCAAAGAGAGTACATGGATATACACTTACTCTTGCATCATTCTCTATTTTATCAAAATAGAAATAATCTCTACTAGCATAACATTTTCAAGTCTTGAGTAAATTATTTTATTAATTTTTTGTGCATTGTACCAAGTAAACCATATGGTTTTATTATTTTTTTCATACCTTCTAATGAATCATAAAGTTTGAGTTTATTTTTTGTTTTTCCCAAAAGAATTTTCATTGCCTTTCCATTCAAAATCTAGTCCTCTAATTTTGTCACTTTTGTGTTCTATCATGTTAAAATTCCTTCCAATTATCCAATGAATATTTTGCAATTCATACATCCATTTCCACATCTCAATTATTTCTTTGTAGTCATTGGTTGCATATAAAACATATTCCTATCTTTTTATTATATTTTTCTAAAATTATCCAAACCGCTCTATTACATGAAGAGCAACCACCATCCTTTACATATCTAGTTCATCTATTATTTAATCAAATATCCACACCCACTTTGCCTTTATCATGATTTTTATAAAATCGTTTAGCATCTTTCTATAGAAATTTGAGATTATTCTCTAAATTGAATTTTATTGCTTTGACCTCTCGTAGTAGTATTACATCTTTATTCTTTTCCATATTTAAGTATCTTATAATGATATATTTTTAATCTAGAGACTCAACTCCCCTAATATTCGAACTCATGCAATTAAGTATCATCAGATTCCATGCTTTGGGTTTCCTCTCTAATATTCCTAAAGTTGTCAAAGCATTTGGGAATATTTTCATCTTTATTTATAGTCTTCCTTTTTGGATATGGATCCCTTTCCACTATATTAGTTTTCCTTTTTTCTTTTTTTTTTCTTTTTTCTCCACTCTATACCCATAGGTGAGCATGATTCTTCATTTAGACTATAGACCTGAATTTGGCTATTAGAGGATTTCCCCTCTATGTAAGGTCCCAACTCAGAGGACTTGCCAAATGAAATGTGCTCAAATCCTCTTTCTAAAAACTTAATCTTGGAATGCAGATTTTCCATATTTTGTTTATGAAAATTTCTTTGTCTAATACTAATCCAAGTTCATCTAACACTAATTTAATTGGGTTAGTGTTGTAGACATCTAAAAATGTCCTCAGCATATCGCTTACCTAATCTCACTTACTAATATCATTTTCTATTCATTATCACCTAATTCATCTATTTAATTAAATAATGTCAATTATTTAGTTAAATTCACCCTATTCTCCTATTAATTGAATAACTAAGGTTATTTGGTTAATTCATCATTTTCATGCTAATGTTCCTCTCATTTGATTAAATAATGAAAATTGTTTAATTAAATGTCATAATTCTATTTGATTAAGTGATTTATTAATTGTTTAATTAATGGTCCTAATTCCTTCACTTGCACAAATAAATGATTTCTTAAATTGTTTAATTCACTAATTATCCCTCCAATCCTCCAGCTTCTCCAACTTGCACAAGAATATTCCTCTTTTCAAATTCAAAGATTTCCCTCCAAATGGAAATATCTCTCACATGGCTTCCTTAAATCAATGGAATTTTTTTAGTCTCTCATGGACTTTAGACCCTTGATATAATATTTTATCCATGCCTTATATATTATCAACCGTATGATTCGTCCTTGATCCATGTCTTCATCTCTCATTCAATTTCATCCCTTGATCACTATTTTCCATCTTGACCATTGATCAATATCTCTCAAATCTATAATACTTCACCATTTAATATGAATTCATCCACAAGCCTTCAAGCAAAGTTATAATCTTGAATTGATGAATACATTGGATAAATTTGAGAGCATGCTGTGAATCAACTTTATCAATCTTCATTATCAAAGATTTTGCACAACAATTGATAATGCATAAACTAACCCATCCATGTTCACATCCACTCATTATGCATCAATCCACAATGAGATTGAGAGGTTTCTATAATAGTTAAGTTCAATTTTCTTTAATTCTAGTTTCATTGCTTTGATTTGAATCTCTTTATCGTGTTAATCGAAATTCATTGAATATGGAATTTGATTGATCATTCCATCTTATTATTGTTTCAATTCTTTAGTATTTGATAAATTAGGTTAACCATATGAATATATGGCATGCTTGATGGGACCCCATGTCCCTATCTAATCCATTTTCTTGAGTTTCTATCAAATTTGCAAGTTTCAAGAGCAACAAAGCACTTTTGTTAAAGCTCTATGCTTCCATCAATGAAGATATGCACTTTTGTACCTTTTGGAACACCTTTGTAGAAGATCTACGTTTTTGTTTTTGACAAAGGCACGCTTCTGCAATCCTAGGGCATCTTTGTACACAAAAGGGCACCTTCACAATAACCCAACACCTTTGTAAAAATAGGGCACCTTTATCTTTTATCAAATGATCATAGGATGGTATTTTTTACTGCTTTTGTTTTTTAAATGGGGTAGAATTTCATGATATTCATAGTGGTGCAAGTGGTTTTCAAATTTTTGTAGAGTTTAGTTCGATTTTTTTGTCTAATAATTAGTTAACCCTAACATCTTTATGTTTCTTATTTTCATCTAACATTTGTAGTGTGTTACATTTGGAAAAGTGTTTGTTAACACTTATTTTTGAGATAATCTAATTTTTATCTTTCAAATTTAGTGCCTAAAATAAACTCATATTTACTTTAGTGCTCTAAAACAAACAAGCAACTTTCATATTTCAAATTGGTTCTTAACAAATTGAAAAAACAAATTTCATCTTTCTTCGAGCTTTAAAACGAACAATCAAATTGCATCTTTATATGAGGTTAAAATTGAACTAGATGGTGTAAGGGGTGGGGTGTCTACTATATTTTGCCGACAGGTAGCCTAGGGTGGTTTTCCTCTCTTTTTCTACTCTTTGTGTTGGCTTTTTTTGCCCATTCTCTCCTTTGGTTGTTGTGTGTAGTGGGTGTGGTGTTTCTTGCAAGGAGGTGTTTCGATCTTTGTGTTATGTGCCTCAACAAGGTCGTTTATGCTTAGTAGAGCGAAGGTGGTTCCTCTTTTTGTTGTTCTTTCTCTACGCTTGATTTTATCTAATTTTTGTTGACTTCGGTATGGCTAGGGATTTGATTGGTGGGCATTTGGATTTTCTCTTGAATGGAGTTGCATACATCTCTAGTTAAGCTAGATTGGGCTTTCTCCCCATCTGATGGGGGTCTGAATTTTTTTAACTCGGCCTTAACTGGTGTAGGATCATCAAAAAAGGGTGTCTTCATATTACAAAATATGAATGGGTGTTTAGAGAAATCTCAAGAATAGCCAATTTTAGTGATACAACTTGAATCTGTGGCCAAAGATGTGGAGTAGTACAACAATTATGTGTTGATTTTTAAGTTTATGGGGTTGAGGGTTTCACTTCCTTTTCTTGATTCTTGGGTCTATAAGATATGAAACTCAAAAGGAGATTTTGATATTATGTTGGTAGCTAATAACTTTTTATGGTAGAATTTTCTTGTGTGGCTGATCAAAATAGGGCTTTTTAAGGTGAAACTTATTTTAATAATCAGGTGGGTCTCTTCATAAAACCATGGCATGCTGGATTTAATTTGGAGGAACTCCCATCTAGAGTCTCGATTTGGGTTCGTCTTCCTCACCTACCTCTTGAATGTTGGAGAAGTGATATACTATAAATAATTGCCCCTGCTTGGGAAACCTATTGGTCAGTCTCAACAAACACTTAATAAGAGGGTTCTTTCTTTTGCTCATGTGAGTGTAGAAATTGATTTGAATAACCTATTTTCGGACTCTATTGATATGGTTGTTGGTTCCTCATCTTGGAATCAATAGTTAGACTATGAGGTGCTACCTTTCAGATGTTAGCTTTGTCATGAATATGGTCATCTTTAATGGAACTATCCCCAAGCTATTCACTCTTCTAGTTCGAGTATTGTTCCTTCATGCTCTTGCCTGAGGATGGACAAGGGTAAGGCTCCCACATAGGGGGTGGAGGTTGATAATGAGGGCTTTGTCCTAGTTAAGCCTTTTAACAGAGGTAGAGGTCAAAATAGAACCCTCAAGGATCGATGGGAGGAGACCTTTAATAGGTTTGATGCTTTAGAAGACTTGGTTTAGGAAGATGGGGTTCCTTTGGACTTGCAAGCGACAGGTGGTTCCTTAGTGGAGAAATATCTTGGTAATCACCCTATTGTTGATTCCATCTTGGCTCTGCTTGGGGTGTAGGAGTCTCGAATAGACACTAACTTTCCTCCCTCAACTTTTGTTTTGGGCGAATTAGAGTTGGTGATAGAGGCTACTAGAGGTTTGGTTGGTATTGATTCTAGCCACATTGGTGAGAGGAGTGCTATTAACCTAGGTAAAAATAAGTCCTCTTCTCCTGCTCTGGGATTGCAATAAAAGCCCCCCAAAAAAGAGGCTCCAGAGAAACCCCTTAATATTGGAAGAAAGAAAGACTAAGAAAAGGTCAAGTTAATGGGTGAGACATTGGTGGAGTTTGGTTTGATAAAGACTATTTATGTCCACTTCTCCCAACCTCATCGATGATCATGCTCCCTTGGAATGTGAGGGGTATGAATAGCATCCCTAGACAAAAGGATATTTGAGAATTGATTCATCCTCACTCTTCGGATGTGGTTTTCCTTCAGGAAACTAAATTATCTGTTGAGAGTATGTTGATTGTGGCTCAGAAGATTTGGGGTAAAGATCAATATCATTGAGTGGGAGCGCTTGGTAGCTTTAGTGGTGTGGCTCATTTATGGGACCCACGTAGAGTTATCCCAATATAGTGTCTCTCTTGTAGGTATTCCATTTATCTTACTGCTTCTAATTTGGAGTCAAGTGAGAGAATTATTCACTCAAATATTTATGCTCCTAATGATTTTCCTAGAAAGGCTCAGTTATGGGCTCATGTTAGATATGTACGCTCTTTGGATCCTTATCTTCCTTGGATTTTGGCAGGAGACTTAAATGTTGTCTCCTCGCTCGAGGAGAAGAGGGGTGGTAATGTTCATCTAGATTCTTCTTCAGATTTCCTAAGGGAGAATGTGGCTCTTTTGAATTTGGTGACATCAAGCCTGCTAATGGTACTTTTACTTGGAATAATAGAAGAAGTGGGGAAGTAGCTATCTTAGAAAGGTTGGACATATTATTGGTGTCTAGTTTTTGGTTTTGTGACAGGTGGTTGACTAGCTCTGAGATTTTGGATTGGTGAGGATCTGACCATTGGCCGATCAAACTAGTTGTGAACTTCTCCCGGTATTCTAAAAAAAATTCATTTTGATTCCAACTCATGTGGCTTAGAGATTTGTCTCTTCATGATCTGGTTCCTGAATGGTCGCATCCAGGGAAGCCGATGCACGGTACTGCAATGCACTCTTTCTCCAAGAGGCTCCAATATGTTAAATATATGTTGAATCATTGGAATAGGCATCATTTTGGTAATATATTTAGGCTAAGAAAACTACTCAAGCTCATTTAGATTCTATCACCCGACAAATTCGTGACCAGGGTCTCACTAAAGAGTATGGTAAGATGGAAGTTGTCGCGATAAAGGATGTTGAAGAATGGGAATTGAGGGAGGAAACTTTATGTAAGCACAAGTATCATATTGAATGGATTTAGGAGGGTGATTGGAACACTTCTTTCATAATTCGGTCAAGGATAGAAGGCAAGGTAATTTCATATCTTCTCTTTTATCTATGGATGGGGTTCCTCTTTCTTCCACTGTTGCAATTTTAGATGAGTTCGTCTGCTTATTTTTTGAAGACTCCCCTCCTGTGGATGAGCAGGAAGCAGTAATCTTGTCTAGTATCCCATCCTTAGTCACCAGAGAAATGAATGAATATCTACTCAAACCAATTTCCTTGTAGGAGCTTGAGGGCCTAGTGTTTCAAATAGAAAAAGAAAAGACTCTTGGGCATGATGGGTTCTCGATGGAATTTTTCTAGGAATTCTGGGAGGTGATCAAGATGGACCTATTGGGGGTTGTACATGAATCTCACAAGAATATGTAAATGCTGAAGGCCATGAACACAATTTTTTTGGCACTTATCTCAAAAAGGGAGGGTGCTAATTCTTTGGATCTTTCTAGGCTAATTTCCCTATGTAATGTGGTGTATAAGATAATTAAAAATTTGATTACAGAGAATTTGAAGCCTTGTTTAAGTAGGTTAATATCTAAAGAGCAAGGTGGCTTTATCATTGACAGACAAATTCTTGATGGGGTTATTATTGTGGTTGAAACCATTCACTCTATGGCCTCCTCCAAAGAGAAGGCTATGTTTATCAAACTTGTCATGTTCAAAGCTTATGATTGTGTTAAATGGGAATTCTTATTCAAGATCTTGAGGGATTTTTGTTTTGATGGTGCCTAGATTGAGTGGGTCAAGAGTTGTGTCACATCTTCCTCCTTCTCAGCGTTAGTCAATGGTGAACCAATCGAGATTTTTGGAGCTTCTAGGAGACTCTGACAAGGGGATCCTTTATCCTCTTACTTATTCATTTTGATGGCTGAGGGCTTAGGGATATTTATTAGATCTTGTGTGCAGTTGGGTCTTATCTAGGGGTGGAATTGGGAAAATAATATTTTGACCCAATCCCACCTTCAATTTATGGATGATACTGCTCTGATGGGTAGAGCTAGGGTTGAGGAATCTATCACTTTGCAAAAATTTCTTGACTGTTCTTTGGCTACATCAGGTCAGTGTATTAACAAAGGGAAATCCTTCATTTACTTCTTTAATACTCCTAAGCTTATTTAAGGAGAATTGTCGGTATTCTTAGATTCTAGATTGGTTCTCTTCCTTTGGTCTGCCTTGGCATTCCTCTTGCTCTTCACTTGCTTCTAAAATTATTTTGGCAGGATATTCTTGATAATTTTTATAAAAAGTTTAGCCATTGGACTTCGAGATGACTCTCTTTTATGAGAAGAGTGACACTTTTGAATTCTGTAGTGCAGGCTCTTCCTTTGTATAGGCGCTTTATGTTGTCTACCCCTTTTTGCTTCATCAAAGACTTTGAGAGCTTGTCTTAAAAAATTCTTTGGTTTGCTAACCTCCTTAATAGGAAATGGATCTTGGTCAAGTGGGATGCTACCTGTAGGCCTAAGCAAGAAGGTGGGTTGGGTTTATGTTGGGTTGATTTGAACGAGTTGGCTTTATTTGTTAAGTTGTATTGGAAATGGTGTTCTCAACAACTTCAGGTTTGGGCTAAAATCCTTAATTCAAAATATCTTGGGGAGGTTGAGAGTGTTTACGTGCCTCATTTTAGTTTGGTGGGGAAAGGCTCTATGATTTGGGGTACCTTGAAAAGAGGTGCCAAGCTGGTCAAACAGGGGTTGTTTTGGATTTGCAACAGTGGATTGGATGCTCTTTTCTGGTTTGATTATTGGGATGGTCATTCTCCTATCATGTCGACTCACCCTCATTAGCAAACCTTGTGTAATTATTTCCTAGATGTTGGTTGGAGTTGAGTGGTTGACTTCAAATCACCTTTAGTTATTGATCAGGTTAATGTGTACAGGTGGAAGGATCCGCAAGAGTGGCCCCTTAGGGGATCGATGGAGGATTGGCAGGAGATGGCCACTATTTTGGTTGGTTGTGTTTGTAATTCTCTTATATGGAGGGATGTTTTGGCTTGGGGACCAACTCGAAAGTTAAATTCTTTCTTGCCTCGGGTTACCAAGTACTTGATAATTAGGTATTTTGGTGTTTAGGGGCCCCGTGGTGGAAACATGTTAGGAATAAGTTTTGGTGGCCTAAGTGCAATTTCTTCTCTTGGCTCATGGTTCAAAGATGATACCTTAATTGGGAGAATCTCAAGAAGCATGGTTTTTAGGGTCCTTCTATGTGTATTATGTGCATTGGTTAAGAAGAGTGTACTTCCCACCTCTTTTTTCAGTGCCCCTTTACTAGATGGATATGGCACTGTTGGTGGAGTATCTAGAGTTAGCCATATAGAAATGTTGGTTCTTTGGATGAATTTTAGAAGGGGCGGGGAAATTCTCCAACTAAAACCCCTTTTCTTCATATAGCTTGGATTATAGGTCCTAGCTTGATTATCTAGCATATTTGGTTAGAATGAAATCACATGATCTTTTTGGATAAGACGTTGTTGGTTGGTCAGATATGGTTGAGAATCTTGGGGGTTATCCAAGAGACTTTGGCTGCTAGGTGTGATTTGTTTGTTCATATGGACCTTGGTGAGTTGGGTGTGGTTAGGTCTTTGGAACTTTCCCTTAGTAGTAAGAGGGGATTAGTGCCTAGGCAAAGGCGGGGTGGTAGGGAGAAGATTTAACGAAGAGGTCATTGGTGTCCCCTTCCTCAGGGATGCTAAAACTTAACATTGATGGGTCATCTAGAGGTAATCCTGGTCATGTTGGGGTTGGTGGTATTGGCAAGGATAGCTCCAGAGTGGTGGTGTCTTTATTTTCAATTTATAAAGTTCAAAAAACTAATAAATTGATGGAGACCTTAACTATTCTTTTGGTACTAGAACACGCTTGTGCTCTAGGTAAAAGGTGTGTTGGTTGTGAGTCAAAGTCTCAGGTTGTTATTGACATGTTGAATAAGCATCAGTTTGATGGTGTGAGTTGGTCGTTGGCTATACTGGTCAAGTAGATTATTGCTTTGGGTGGAGCTTTGGATTCTATCACCTTTTCTCATATCCCATGGGAGTGGAATAAGGTGGTGGATGGATTGGCTAAGTGGGCTTCTGAGAGGACGAAAACCTAGAATGTTGAAGATTGGGATTGTCTTCTTGATGGTCTTTCTTAGGAGTTGGAGGGTTTGGTTATAGAGGATATGATATGTTTCATGGGATTTGCTTAATGGTTTTGTTGCTGGTTTTATTCCCTTGTAGGTGGTTTGTAACTTTTGGCTTTGTCTTGCTTTCTTGATTTAATAATTTTTTACCCTCTTTTTATTAAAAAAATGAACTACACATTTACTTTTTTGCATACTTAAAATGAACTTGTGTGCTTTTCTTGATGTGTATGGTAGACTAGCAAGTGTGTATCATATCCCCTTGTGCTTTCTGTGATCATGGGTAAAGAGAAACACTTATAGTTTGCACTTTATGTTGATTGTAACCCTAAGTTTGTTGTTACTTATCCTCTCCCCTCACACCTAATGCAATCTTGGGTAAAGAGAAATAGTAACTCCTTTTTTTCTTTTAAGTAGGAGGCCTACCTTGCGATTCATCCACACAACAAAGAAATCAAGGGTTTGACCTCAAGCGACATTTTTGGGTGCACTATATAAATTAGCTAAGAGCAAAAGTTGTAGGTCAATCTATGCATGTAGCACTCCAAACCTGTGGGTTTCTCGATGAGATGTTTGATAGGTCAACGGTGTTTGATGAGTCCAAATAATGACTCATTTTTGTTAGGATTTATCATAAGTTTGTTATTATTACTATGGGGTTTTAGCACCTAGTTACTAAAACTTTCTATGTTATTTCCCTAAACTTATGAACTCTGGACATGAACTTATTCCTATAAATTTTAATGGTATCAAACTGCTATGTGATATGTCTATATTAATCTTACATGTGAATTGAATGAATTATATTCTAAGGTGATTATGGATATAAATTTGTCTTGTGCATGCTAATGTCATGATGCAGGTTCAAATTAAGATGTAGATATAAATGGAGCTCACAAGGTGGAAGAAGTTAATACCAGCTTTTTGATTGCTGAAGAAGTCAAATAGAGATGGACATTGAAGAGGTCAAATGGTTGGAAACTTCTAGCTTGTGTGGAAATGATAACTGAACTTTAAATGACCATGTCTATTGCTTGATTACATTTAGGAGGTGTTGATATCATAGATCCTCATTGAGGCAAGACTAGTTTGACTAAATCCTACGCATGCATAACCTCCTTCCTCTTTTTCATGCTTTCAATAAATGGCGTCCTCCTAGTCTGTTGGAGTCGACTGCCCAGTTAATTAGGGTTAGTTAGAAGATTTTATTCTATAAATAATGATTAGATGTTCCTCTTCACAAGGTTGGATGTTTTGATATTGCATTTCCAGTTTTAGTTTCAAGGAATATAGTTATGTTACTATTTTTATGTAAACAATGTTTTCAATGAATAAAATGATACTTTGATTTGTTGTATCTGAGTTAGTTTTGAGGAAGACTCATTCAAGGGGGGCCACTTGGTGAGAATTCCATCCATTTAGTTCAATAGTTACTTTTATGTTCAACAATTATTTATAGTCTTAGCAACTGTTTGTTCCTGCAATCACTAGAACTTCATTTTGTGCATGTTCCTATAGCCAAGATAGACAGAGTAACTTCCTATATGTTTTTTGATATTTCTATTCTTTTTATACATTTTAATTTAGTCTAGTGGTTGATCTATGTTCAGTACTTATGCTTCTTCTTTTCAAGCATTTCACTTCAATACTATTTCCTTTCTAGTTATAGGATAAGGATGACTACAATTGAGTCCTAGTGCACATATAGTGTTGACCCATTTCAATTTCACGTCCCTAGGTTGATAATAAAATGAACCTTCATGATGATCAAGATAACTACTTGGTGCAGATATATAATCTCTAATTTATAGCTTTAAGGGCTTAGTTATTGAACCATTAGAGTAGGCTAATAGTGTTCACCAAGTACTACCCATTAAAACCATTTTTTTAGAGGCCTAAGACCATCAAATGTATTCTTAATGATGTGCAATGGAATAACATCATTCAATGAAGTTACTCTCCATGTAATAAACATAATTTAGGTGAAAAACACCTTGCAAGGAACTTTTCCTTCCAAGGTAAGAGGTGTATCATGTACGCGTGCATACTCTAGCTACTCATTCTATGGGTAGTTTGTGCAGGCCCAACTTAAGAAGATAAACCTACTTGACTAAATAGGATTGTGCTTGTCTTGTTCTATTGATCTATTGCTAGTGATATTTGTGGAAGAAAACTCATGAAATATCTACCATTACCAATCAGTTGAACACATTATTTGCAAAATCATCAAAAACACTCAAACAAACATTAAACATGATTATGACAAGGTCTTAAAACCTTTCAACACATTTTTATACACTTGAAAGACATTTCACCTTTGTATGCATCTAAGTATTTCTATTTTTATCAAAACAGTATCTTTTTGTGCATCCTAGTATCATTGTCTACATCTTTGTGCATTGGTTCAAAGTAAACCTAGGTAACTACAAATTAACATTTTTGTCTTTTCACAATATTGAGATTTTATGGGAAACAATATGCTTTTGTAGACATCTTAGTGCTAAAAATCACATAATCAAGATCTTTGTGTGGTAAAAATAATAAAATATTAAATCAGATTTCAAAAATTGAACCTAAAAGAAACATTCAAAACTACTTGTTCTACTTGCTTAAAAAAACAAGGAAATTCATGCGCAATATTATTTTTATCAAAACAATTTTTGGGTTATCATTAGACCAAATCATTTTTATCCATCAAACATTCAAACATCAAACAAGGTTCTTTATTAAAGTCACTTTGAAAATTATAACAAATGATCTTAGGTTGTCATTTGGATCAAAATTACCTTCAAACATCATTCATCAAAGCATCGTCAAAACATTTCATCTTAAAACAATCAAAGTTGACATAAATTACCTAGGCTTGAATCTTTCATAATATCGACTAATTTAGCCTTATACTTGGAAATGATCTTTTTTGAAGGTGTTTAGGTTGAATTAGCAAAACCATTTTGGATTAACTCGCTTTGGAGTCACAAGTCTACTCCCAAAAGTAGTAAGTTTATAATCATCATCAAAACATAAAATCCAATAAATCAAGTCCTAAGTGTGGTAAGTGTGGTCAAAATCAAAATTTCACATCCTTCACTCATCCACAAAACCATTCATTCATTGATCCTAAAATCCATCAAAGTGTTATCATTAGAAAAATTCGAAAATGATCAAATATATTCAACAAGGTCATTGGTATTTAACCTCTCCTAGGATTGACACATTCCTTCATCATTCAAACATTTATCCTAGAGGGTTGGAAGGTTTAATCTTGAAAAAATGACAATTCCAATCAATTATTCAAACTCACATCCATACAATTCATACATAGGCTCAACATATCCTACAAGATTCAATGACAACAAATATGGGTATACATAGTCAAAATTTAAGAACACCTTGTCATATGATATATGCCAATCAATGTCAAAACTTACAAGTCTATCAATTAAATGATCAAAGCACGAGTCTTCATCAAAACAACATTATCTCACCAAGTCAATACATGTCCAATATGAATGCACCAAACACAAACATGTCAAATCCACACTTGGTGAACTATGGGATAGATACATTCATACCTCAACAAAGTCAAATACCATATCAAAGTCAAAATATTAAACATCCATATCAAAATCACAATCTTCAATATCCATATCAAAATCAACCACATCAAGTGTCACAACATCAAGTAATGTTACAACAACATCAAGGGTTTCAAAATCAATATCAAAATCAAAATATACAACATCAAATTGCCCTAAATTCACTCACCAAAATAGTTGACACACTTCTCCAACAAACATCTCAATCTCAAGATCAATACATTCATCATCAAAATCATCAAAACATTGATTTTCATCAACAACAGAATCCATACTTACAACATCAAAATGTGGCGCATCAAACACAATCTCAACAATCACCTCAACCACAACAAATTTTGTAATCCAATAACACCAGCACACGTGAACACACTCCTTTAGGGGAGCCAATTGAATCGGTGTTAAAGACATTAGTCCATAATAATCTTATCAATCTTCCAAAAGGGGGTTGTGAATCTATTCTTCAAGAATTGCCATGGTATAAAAACAAGGATTATTATGAATATCATAGAGCAAAAGGTCACGAAATGTCAAGTTGCATTCAACTCAAAAATCTCATCCAAGACCTTATTGATCAAGGAGAAATAATTGTTGAGGCTAACAACCAAAATTCATCCACAAATGATCACATTAGTGATCTCTCTACATTACATAATGAGAAAATAAACATACATCAAGAGTCACTTCCCAAGAATGATCAAAATCCTTCACAAACGTTTAGCAAGGATTCGTTTCAAGAAATATTAACATCATTTGATCTCATGGTTGAAAACATGAACAATGTCTCTACATCACCCAATGAGCAAGATGGTGTACATCAAGACTCTTTCCTAATGCATGATAAACGTCTTTCACCAATATCTAGCAATGGTCCCTTTCAAGACATATTAACATCATTTGACCTCATGGTTGTAAATATTGAAGAGATTCTTAATGCATCATTTAACCTAAACTCACTTGAATATCAAGAGAATCTTAAACCAATACCCATATCCAATGAAGAGAATCTAAGCCAAAAGCTACCATCTATAGACCCACATTTCGAAGCAATAAAAGAACCCTTTGAAAGCAATCCTTTCTTTGTAATCGATCTATGCCAAGAACTTGATCCAAAGCATATTAAAATCAATTTTGACATCAGTCAATATCAAGACTTCATATCACCAATATATTATGATGACATCCAAATTTGTCCAAAAGAAGAACAAATCCATATACCAAGCACAAATCCATCTACCCATGAGATGCTTCCTTTTGATGTACACGTAGATGATCTTCTTTTGCAACAAGATTCTTCTACTATTAACATCATTGCCAAGAAACAAGAGTCTACTACTCTCAACATCATTATCAATGAGCGAGAGTCTCCTACTCTTAAGTTCCTAGCAAATGATCAAAGCATAACAAAATCAATGGAATTTCATAGTGATCATGAAGATCCATATATTGAGTGTGAATCCTTAACATCTCTTGAAGAACAACCATAATCTGACACATCCAACATTCAGATTGAATACATTGAGTATGAGGATATCCAACATTATTAGAACAAAGGGTTATGTTTAAAAAAACATAGTATCTTGGAATTAACAAAGATAGTCAACACTCATGAGCAGCAAGGAATTGGTTATACATCAATCATATAATCCAATCATGTTAATTATACCTCTATAATACTAGGCGAAACCTTATTTAATGCAAACATCAACATGGGGATCATGAAGAGTCCTTATGATAAAACCGCTACCAACACTACAGCCATCCATATCATGAATCATCATCCACACATCTTTCCACCCACTAATTGGGACCAACCACAAGAGAAAAAGCTATATCAAAGAAAAGAGTAAGTTATCAAAGCAAAAGAATTGGAAAATCAAAATGGACAAGCAAAATTCAAATGGATACTAAAGAAAAAGAAATAAAAATATCCCTATCAAACTCTATTAGTTAAAGAAACTAGGGGGAAAATAAAAAAGGGAACTTCATCCATAAAAAATGTCCATTGATGTCAAATAAAGCTTCAAGAGCAACCTACAAGGTATATCAAGAAGTTGGTCCCAATCGAATTTCCATATCCACCCATCATTGTTCATCATCCCAAGTTTGGAGAGTCAAAGATTCCAAACTATTGACCAATCCATCCATATCTCACATCCCTCATGGCATTCCACCTGTAGACACTCAAGTTTTTCCTCAATCATCACATTATTCATCTATTGATTAAAATGATCAATTCATTCAATACTTTCTTCTATTCATGCATTTCATCAAATCATTAAATAATCGCGTTGTCATTTGCATCCATCACATTATCATTTTTCACTATCATTCATCATCATAATAATTTCATTATCATAATCATTCACCAGCATTTCATAATAAAACTATATTACCATTTAAATCACATCGCTTGCATATATCGTCCACCTCATATTGCATTTCGTTAAATCATCACATCATTATAATATTATCACCACATGATCATTCATAATGCATAATAAATAATAATCGTTCATAAAACATTTCATAATCATTAATAAATCAAATAATTTCATTTCGATAAATTATCATTCTTACCTAAATCATTCCCATAAAACATTAAAATAATTAGTAATAAAACATTAATAAATAATTTTCATCCACATTAAAAATATATGCATTTAATCATTTTATTCAATCCTTCACCATGCATTTAATCTATCTTCTTTATCATTTCCATTCATATGCATTTAATTTCACTACACCATGTGGGATTTTAAAAATTCATTATTGCAATATCCATTTATCCCACATTTCTCATTCTCAACCTCTCTATCATCAGAGAGGCCTATTTAAACATGACTCTCTTCTCATTTTGACTACTACACGAATCTTGCACATACACATATCTTCATAGCTTTGCTTAATCCATTCACTAACAACCTCTTGATGCACCTATGCTTGCAAAAATCTGAGAGCAAAAGTGCATAACAAGACTGGTGATAGGGAAGCAATGGAGATTAGTTTTACTTAAAAGCATTTTGTTTATTTTTTAGCTTATAATAGTTTAAGATTCTGGTTTGTTTGCTTTTAAATTTGAAACTGCTCCATTGTTGAGGTCTAGAAATAATGGTTCTCCTCCATAGAACCATTCATTTTTAAGAGCTTACAAATGGTGAACCCAATCTGAACGAGCAATCGTTTCTTTTTGGATGGATTTTTATTTGATTCATTTTTGAGAGCTTACAAATGGTGAACCTGACGTGAACGAGCAATCGTTTCTTCGTTTCTTCATTTTTATTATTGTCTCATTTTTTGTTGTTGTTGGGTTGTTTGAAACCATATCAACATCATCAAATTTGTTCATCACTTGAGGATAATTTTTTCATCTTTTCATCACTTGAGGTTCATCATCAAAAAATGAATCAAAGAAAAATCCATCCAAAATTTGTTCAAGTGATGAATCAAAGTTGTCTCATTTTTTGTTGTTGTTGGGTTGTTTGAAACCATATCAGCAGCAACAACAAAGAATCAAAGAAAAAACCATCCAAAAAGCAATATAAGCCCATACCTTCAAAAGAAAAGTATAAAAACAAAATGGTTTGGGTACCTAAGAAAAAAGAAAACAAGTCAAACGAGGCATATACATCTCAAAAATCCTAACCATCCACTTCCACCTCACATTCCCACTCTATTCAAGAATCTCATATTTCATCCCACAAGCAAAACAAAATAAAAATACTAAGTCTATGTGGTTACCTAAAACACTTCATCACCCATCTCCATTGCTTCCTACACCCCCTCCACATCAAAAGCTTCAACGTTTATCACAGTGTGTGCAACCATTGGTCATGGTTCCCTTCCATTTCACAACAATTCCACATACCTTCATCTCCTCACCCTTCACTCATTATCCTACATATCTCCCCCATCACCTTCCTATGGTCCATTCTTTTGGCTAAGCCTCCCATTCATCTCCCCTACAGAATCCACATCATAATCCACCAATCCCTCCATAATCCACATTATAATCCATCATCTACCTACTCCATCTCCCTTTCATGCCATCCCTTACCAACATCTATGAGCATAATGACATTTGACTTGGTCCATGCGATGACATCCATCTCTAGTGGGACTATCATCTTTCATGGAACTAGAAACTTGAGTCCCTCCTATCCATATTCCCCTTCTCTTATCCAAAACTCAAAAAAAAAATTTAAAAAAAAATATCGCCAAAACATGCAAAAAAAATTGAAAAAGGTCCTGAAAAATCAAAACATTTCAAAAAATAAAAAAATTCCAAAAATCCAAAAAAATCAAAACATTTCAAAAATCCAAAAAAATAAAACATTTCAAAAATCCAAGAAATAAAATCAAACCAAATCACTTCTTCCAATCAATTCAACGCATCAATTCAACTTCTTCAAATCAATTTCTTCATCAAATTATTTAATCACATCACTTTTTCTAATCAAATCCATTCTTCTAATCAATCTAATAACTATCATCAAATCAAATCATTTCTTCATCAATCCAATCAATCAAAACAATTCCAAGTGAATCATTCCTCAATTTAATTCATCAATCATCATCCAAATCTTCAAATCCAGCATCCTCAATCATTCCAAGAAATAATCCAAATGCAATTCAATCCTTAATCCATACCAACCAAGCTAATCAATCAAGTCAAATTATCCAATCAAATTTCGGTCTTGATCCTAATCTTGTTGTAAACTCAATCAATCAATCAATCCATCAATCAATCATCCTTGTGTTGATCTAGGGATATATCATTCCCCGCAATGATAACACTATCATCATCATCAATCAATCATCCTTCTGTTGATCTAGGGATATATCATTCCTCACAATTACAACACTATCATCATCAATCAATCAATTAATCATCGGTTTATAGCTTGATAGGGGCAATACCTTGTTTGTTTTTGTATCATTTGTGCATGCTTGTTTGTGTGTTTTATCATTTCAATTTGCATTTGCATCAAATCCGAATCACTCCCAGCTAATATTCATATCTTGTATCTAGACAAGGTTGTATTATGCTGGGGCACGAGACACATCATCACCTTGGTCTTTATACCTTGGTGCATAATGTCTAGTGCTATATCAAACATATGATTGCTCACTTTATTGCAACATAGCGTGTCATTCTTCTTTTCCATCTACTTCTCTTGTATCATTCATCTTATCCCTTTGTTATCATTTCATTCATTTTGAGAGCATATCCATGTTTATGCAACCCGCCTATCCTCTCAAGGGGGCATCATCATCATTATCATATCCTATATCATCATATTTTTCTATCATCCCTTTCCTTCATTCATCATACTCCTCACTTCTTCAAGTGGTTGGGGCATCATTTTTTTTTCATATATGCATACCTTAACTTCTTTGAAATGATGTTACTTGACATAAATATCACCATCTCAAACATCATCTCAAAGAGAGGCAAAATGTAGACACCCAAAATTGTCCATGTCATAATATTACTTAGTCGATACATGACCTTTTAAGACATTTTGTAATATTTTATCCTAGGTCATTACATTATCCCACTTATCCCATTTATTCCACTTAATCACCTTCTCAATTAATTAAATAAATCTCATTTATTTAATTAATTCCCCTTCACATGTCTCAAAATAATTCAAATTAAATATTTGAATTAATCCCTCACTTATTGTCACATTGCAACATGTGTCACATGACTACAACTCTTCACATGCATAAATAATTTAAATAATTTTGTTATTTAAATTAGGAGATTCCCACTCACATCTTATTTTTAACCTCATTCATTGTACGTCATAAACATCTTTTCCTCTGAAATAAATAATAGAATCCCACTATTCCCTCACATCCTAATTTTAGCCTCATGTCATAACTCACTTAATGTGCATCATAGGCACTAAAATAAACTTTTAATCCTAGCCATGCATATCACAAATTTGACTTTTAATCTTGGCCATTGAATCATATCAGCCTTCTCCTATAAATCAAGTCTTTCACGGGTCATTTGGGGGATTCTTCTTCTAGCATCCTTACTCTACCATAATTTCTTTCAATCTTCTCATCTATCTATCTACTTTTCTTCTATCATATCCATCTTATCGTTATGCTGCGAAAATGAGCAATCAACATATCAAATCATTCAATCCTTCAAAATCTTGCATTCTCATGCAGATGGAGAAGAGCAATGGAGATAAATCAAATCTAGCTTGGAGATCGGTTTGCTTTGCTTTATTGTTTTGATTTTCATGCTAGTTTGTGTTCTATTGTGCTTGTTAGGGTTTTTTCATTATAATTTGTTTATACATTTTTCTCTAATATTTTTACCCTAATTACATTGGTGAACATGACGTGAACGAGCAATCATTTCTTCATTTTTATTGTTGTTTCATTTTATTTTTTTGTTGGGTTGTTTGAAACCATATCAGCAACATCAAATTTGTTGAAGAAGCATGAGAAACAAATGAAATCACGTTTTTCTTTTTGCTACCACATTTCTCTCACTATTAAGTAGTTTGAAATGCTCAAAACATCTCTAAAATTGCCCTTTGGTTATGAAGAATGCCTCAGACATTGTTTTGGGGGTAAAAGAATTCATTTACAGCAAGTAAAAGCTCTAAAAAAATAGCTTTAAATAAAAAAACGTGATCACCATACCCCCTGCACTGCTCTTCAAATCTTTCCAATTAATTTTTTTTCATTCCAATCAGCATTTTTTTGGCTACACTGTTGATGGTTACTTACATTGCTACTGTTGTTGTTATGAGCAAAGGATAGAAAAGATTGTTGTCTCTTTTCATGACTATAGATTTCTGAAGGCCTTTGCTGAGAACTGTGAATGAATTGTTTTGGCACAGTTTCTTTTTCAATTTCAAACACATCTATTCCATTGTCTTGTGCTATTTTTTGAATATTTGTAAGAGTAGAAAATGATCTATTTTCCTCAAATTTGGATATGATTTTCATGGTCTGCTATAAATTGAAATAGTTTATCTATGTGGTTTTTTTATGCTTCTAGCAGCATTTTATGAACATAATAATCTTTGATACAAAGTGTGCTTTAATTTTATGATATGATGCAGACCAAGATGCATAAATACTTTCCATTTCAGTTGTCGCCATAAATACTCCAGTTTGCTATTTTTTGTTTTTAAATTCTGAAACTACTGCAACATGACGCATGACAGAGCATAATAACTCATGATTTTAAACTTAATTTCAGTTTTAATTTAATCTTAGTTTTTAGTTTTATTTTTAATCTTAGATTTAGTTTTATGTTAACTTAGTCTTAATTTTATTTTTATTTTAGATTTATTTTTAATTTTAATCTTAGTTTTAGTTTTATCTTTAACTTAGATTTAATCTTGTAGTTTAAAGTTTAGATTAATTCTAATTAATTTCTTATTTTAAATTGGTTTTTATTTGTAGATTAGTCTTTGATTTTAGATTAATTTCTAATTCTAGATCAATTATCTTTTAAATTAGAAATAGTTTTATGAGAATTAGATTTTTAACTTTAAAATTAGATTTAATTTTAATGTAGATTTTAGTTTTTAATTTTTTTTCTTAAATTAGATTTAGCTTTCTAACTAGATTTAGCATTTTTTTAAGATTTAATTTGTAATTTAGAACATAGGATTAATTTAGTTTAGGTTAGGTTAGATTCTAATTTATCTTTTTAGATTTTAAATTAGATTTAATTTTGATTTTAATTAACTTTGATGTAGATTTAATTTTAATTTTACTTTAGAATTAACTTTAGTTTTATTATAATTTAGATTTTAACCTTCATTTTAGCTTTTAATTTTTAATTTAACTTTTCTCTTAATTTATCTTTTAGTTTAAATTAGATTTAGTTTTTAATTTTAATTTAGATCTAATCTCTAATGTAGATTTAGTCTTTTAATCTAGATCTTAATTTTTTAAAATTTAGATTTAACTTAGAATTTAGATTCAATCATTTAGAGTTTATTTTGTTTTAAACTAGATTCTAGGGTAAATGCTAATTTTTTTTAGTTTTGTTTGATTGGGGAACTAATTTTATTAATTTGGGTTCTCTTGCAGGTTCGTTTGACAGAGAATTGAAAATCAAAACATACGCTTGTCGAATAAAGGAGGCATGAAACTACTAATGAGATTGTGATGCAGGACGTTCGTCGAAGACAGGATTTTGAAACCAATTGTCTTTTAGATTAGAAAACACTTCAATTGGTGCGTGCATTAAAAATGAACAATTGTCTTTTCTCACGTAGGCTTAACTAGGGGTTCAATGAACATTATTTTTTGCACTTGAAGGTGGTAGCTGATTATGCTCTCACCTTGTGCAAACTAGGTGATTAGAAGCCAGACCCATCTATTTTATGTGTCGCCCTGATTCAATAATCAAAGTATCCTCTCCCCTTGCGTACTTGTGTGATCCTGGGTGCAAGAGAAACAATTATTGACTCTAGAACTTGGGCCTGCCTTGGTGGGAAAAAGTACTCACCCCAAGGCGACTCAAACCGACAATGGAGCTTTTTGGCCAAGCTACCCCCGACCGATATATAAATGTGAATCTTAAGGGAAAGCCTAGGATTACAAGTGCGGATGTGTCATATGGACCAAGTAGTACCCCCCAAAACCCTATTGAGCGTAACCTCTTTAGGCTGGAGTGCCTCCTAAATGGAGCTTAATCTTGTGCCCCATGTATGGCCACTCGGACGGGGGTCCCGAACTAAAAACCTTTGTGTAGTTTCCAAAATCCCATCTATTTGCTAGTGCAGCAACAATCGTTGTGAAGGCATCCACATTTCTCGCAGTTCTTAGTAGAGGTGATCAACCTGCCATGGGAGATTTATCGGGGTTGGAAGCTTGGTTGGCCTGAGAAGTGAGTGCAATGCAAGGGGGAGCCCATGCAGCCAAGCTTCTGGATTCATCCTCTAAGAATAAGTGTGGTTGGAGAAACCCATGTGGAATCTAGCAAATATAGTTCTTTCCAACGTTAGGATTTATGTTGGTATTGTTAAACTCAAACACTTTGTCTTCTATGTCTTGTGTGTGTATTCAAAAATAGACCTCAAACAAACATCACACTTCGTAACTTGCAACATCTCAAACTTTGTAAACCTCAAAGAGTCCAAAAACACAAACATACAACGTGAACCTATCACTTGGATTTCTTGGGGTCATCATCCTTCAGTTTTGATCTTTCAATCCTTGCATTCCACCTAGACCTTTCATTCCACCTAGACTTTGCATTTCACCTAGTCCTTGCATTCCACCTAGCCCTTGCATATCCATGGTCCTTACATATTCATATCCCTTTCATCCTAGTCCTTGCATATTCCTAGTCTTGCATACATAGGTGACATTACATAGTTCTTGCATATAGATAACACTCCACCTAGTTCTTGAATGTTCAACCCCTTTTCATATCAAGACCATCTCACCTAAACTTTTAATGTTCCAATAATTTAGTCCCTTTAATATTCATCATCGATCAAACTAAACCTTAGCTTGCACTTAGGCTACTCTTCCTAGGTCTTGAAATCAAACCATTGGCTATCTATCACCCGCATCACTTGAGGTTCATCATCCTTGAGTTAGGGAACATACCATTATCCTTGAGTAGGGTAATCCTTTTGGAGTCCATCATCTCCTACATACCCTCTCTTGATCATTGGTCCTTGTGTCTATCCATCATAACACAAGTAAAGCCTTTATATCATAACCAACTTTGGACCTAGAGTTATCTTTGAGCTCTTGCATTCTTAGCTTGTCATACCATACCTTACCACTTCCATATCTCATCTTAGAATCATATCATTTTCATTGCATCCTAGTCTTAGGTCTCATACATTACCTTGTATTGAGCATCAAAACAATCACCTATGACCCCTAGAACAAGAGCAAAAATATTTCAAGAAGAAGGGAACCCTTGGGGAAGAGACTTTGATGGGGAATATAACATTAGTGTTAAAACTAGAGAAACAAATGAAACTGATGATGAAGAAATAATAAAATCCGATATAGAAGAATCACTTAAGGATAATAGATTCACTAAGCTTCTTACGGAGGTAGTCAAACATAACCCACAACAATACTTCAAATCCCTTGTTGATGAAGGAATCAAAATGCCTCCCGATTTTGACATATCACGGCTCACGATGAATGACCAACCTGAATCTAGTGAATCTAAACATCCCAAAACAAACAATGATGGTAGAATCAAAGATCATAGACCCTTCTATCTACAACCAGGTTACAAGCGATCTTTAAAGACATCAAAACCCAAACCTACAAATGATCTTATTTTGAATGAGCTTAGAACATTGAGACAAGAATTGGACACCCTTAAGAACCGTAAAGCATCATCTCATAAGTTCTCCATCGAAGACATATGTCCTTATCCCTTCGATCCAAGCATACCAATGCCACCTTTTCCTAACCACTGGGACATACCAAAACTTGACAAATATAATGGAAAAGGGGATCCTAAACATCACTTAAGACAATTTTGTGCTACTACCATGGAATTTGCAGTTGATGAAACATACCTTATGAGATTATTCCCTCGCAGTCTAGGAGGAGAAGCTATGGAATGGTTTTCACGATTACCCCTGACCATCAAATCCTTTCAAGAATTGACTGATAAATTTGTCTCCAATTATAGTTTCAATTGTGACTTTAAAGTGACCATGACAAACCTTTTCAACACCAAACAAAAACCAGGGGAATCTTTCGTGTTATTTTTACAAAGATGGAGACATTTAACAAAATGATTACCTTATGTCATTCCCGATCAAGAATTGGTTGACCTCTTTTGTCAAAATTTGAACAAAGAAATTGGAGGAGAACTTCGCCTCAAATGCTTGGATTCCTTTGACGATGCCATAGAAATGGGATTTTGAATCAAACAAACTCTCATTGATGATGGAACCATAAAACTTAATAATGACAGAGATCAAAAATCAAATTCAAACAACAAGACACCTTTTTGGGTAAAGAACAAGAATGTAGTCAATGACAGAGTTGTTGATGCAAAAACAACTAAAACATCATCACCTGTTTACAATCTCAAAGGTTCATCTTTAGATAAAGGAAAAGAAAAACAGAGAAGTTTCCCTAAACAAAATTTTACACCATTAGGACAATCACTTGAATCCGCATTAAAAGAACTTCTTGAAATCAATATTATAATGCTACCTGAAATAAATGAATATAATCCACAAGTCAAACCCCCATGGTGGAATGAGAATCACTTTTGTGACTATCATAGACATAAAGGACATAAGACTAATAGTTGTAATAAACTTCGACATCTAATACAAGACCTTATTAATGATGGTAAGATAGCGGTTGACGGACACACTCCTTCAAGTAACTCTGATCGCGAGGTGTTTAAGAACCCTTTCCCTAAGCATGACAAGGATAAAGGAAAGGCCCTTGAATCTGGTGATGGTGTAAACTATACTACTACTAAGTATGACTATACCATACATAACATCATTGAGGTTGATAATCATGTAAAAACTTTCATTATAAAAGGCAGAGAACCTGATTGCAAGGTTACTACCCGCAAAGGAATAGTCACCCTTAAAGGTCCTAATTCAAAACCTGCTACACCAACTTCGTAGTATAACCTCATAGAGCATTTAGGAAAAACGCCCGCACAAATTTCCATACTTTAGTTGCTACGCCTATCTCCTGAGCATAAGGCTATTCTAGATAAAGCGCTTGATACTGCTACAATCCCTACAAACCTACATGTAGACCAATTCCAAGCTATGGTGGGACATATCACCTCACCTTACACTATCACTTTAACTGAACATGATGATTCATCCCCTCGACAACCACATAATGCAACTTTACACATTGATGTCCTTATCAATAATGCCAAGATCAAGTGAGTTCTAATAGATGGAGGAGCAAGTCTTAATATTTGTACCCAAGAATTGATTACGAAATTGAGATTTTTTGAAAATGTTGTTGATCTAAGGAACAAGATTACAATAAAGTCATATGATGAAAAGGAACACTCATATAAAGGATCAATTACTCTACCAATCAGAGTCGACCCTATGGTAAAGGATGTGGTTTTCCAAGTCCTTGATCTCCCACTAACCTATAATATCCTCCTTGGAAGACCTTGGATTCATGCAATGCAAGTAGTACCTTCTACATACCACAATGCATTGAATTCCCACATAATAGTGTTGAAATCACAATACAAGGAGATCCCAACCCTTTCATGTATTTCCATAATCTAAGTCCTAAAATTGAAATCACAATCCCAAGCAATCGTGAGTCATTTCCTTCCATATGTTGATCCCGAGTCCTTAAAAGCATCCTCCTCAAAATCCAAGGAAGTTGAGACCAAAATACAAGTAAAAGAACAAGTAGGAGAATATACTTTGAATCATGCCCTTTACATTGGAAAGTTACCTTGATCTCCCCATACCTATGGCAAACCACAAATGACTAAGACCACATTAGATGCAGAGACTATGATGACTTGTAAATTAACCAATCTCAAAAAATGGGGAGTCCTCTCTAGTGAAGTAGAAGTTGATCTCCTGAAATGGCTATACAAAGATGAGGATACAAAAAAAGAACAGACTGAAATAAAGATACTTGTTGGACAATATGGTAAAGGTTTTGATCTTATGAAACAAATGGGATATGATGGTAAAAGTCCTCTCAGCTTACAAAAAAGGGTATCTTGGAACCAATACAACCTACTCATATGCAAAAAGTCCCTGGTTTAGGATATGATGCGCAGAAAGATAAGACCTTGAGTACCACATGTACTTCAAGTAAGGAAGTAGAGTCCTCTAATGCTACACAAACAAATGAGGAAAGTACCATCGATGACTTCATTGACATTTATGACTATGATAGTACCCCTACCCCTGAACTTGATCATAACGTTTGTACCCTTGAATCCATTCAAAATATTGATTCAAATCATGACCCTTTACCCTTGGTTCACCCCGAACTCATTGATTTAGATCAGAAGGGACCGCCACAACTAGATGTATTTCAAAATGACGAGGCAATCATAAACTTTTCGGGAGCACAAGAAGATACACCTTTTGAGGATCATAAGACAGGTTTCACCATAGAACTCAATAGTGTGGCTTACTTTGGGGAGGGTGCCAAGCCTTTCAGTCATAAAATTATTGAAAATGTAAATAGGTCTTCTAGTGAAAACCACCCTATGGCGCTATTAGACCCAAAAAAAGTAAAAATAAAGGACGTATCCAAGGGTGAAAACCTCTCTAAGGCGCCCGAGGATGGAAGGCTTGACACACTTCCCTTAGCAGTATATCATGAAAATTCATCTATGCTAGTGGAGAAGACAATACCAGCTAACTTGGGTACAAAATAAAAACCAAAGATAATTCATCTAGCAGAATCATTAACACCTAAAGAGAGAATAGAGCATATACAGTTTTACAAGGAAAGACAAGTCAACTTTGTGTGGTCCTATGTAGATATGCCAGGACTTGATCCAAATCTAGTCATGCATCACTTGTCTTTGCCATCGGGGGCAAAACCTATTAAACAAAAGTTGAGAAAAATCCACCCGCATATTGCTATATTGGTAAAAGCTGAATTACAAAAGTTGCTAGATGTGGGATTTATAAGACTTGTTGACTATGCTGATTGGATTTCAAATTTAGTACCAATTTCAAAACCTAATGGGGGCATCCGAATTTGCATGGATTTTAGATATTTAAACAAAGCTTGTCCTAAGGATGACTTCCCCCTTCCAAACATTGACATGATAGTGGATTTGACAGCAGGACATGAAATTTTATCCCTCATGGACAGTTTCTCAGGCTATAATCAAATTAAAATAGCTCCTGAAGATCAAATTAAGACAACATTCACTTGTCCTTGGGGAACCTTCTGCTGGAATGTCATGCCCTTTGGGTTGAAGAACGTCGGAGCTACCTACAAACGTGCAATGACCACTATCTTTCATGACATGATGCATACATATCTAGAAGACTATGTACACGATTTGTTGGAAAAATCTTACACGAGAGCTGGACATCTAAAGATCATGAATAAAATCTTCACAAGATTAGAAAAATACAAGGTCTGATTGAATCCCAAGAAATGTGCCTTTGGAGTAACCTCTGGGAAACTCCTTGGATACATTGTCTTATCTAAGGGAATTGAAGCTGATCCTGCAAAAATAAAGGCTATACTTGAAATGCCTCCACCTAAGAATATCAGACAGTTGAGATCATTACAAGGAAAACTTTAGTCTATTCGTCGCTTTATATCACAACTAGCAGATAAATGTCAACCCTTTCAACATCTATTACACAAGAATGTTCCATTCAGATGGGATGACAAGTGTGAACAAGATTTTCAGAAAATCAAAGAGTATTTGATGACACCGCTAGTATTATTACCTCTGATAGATGATAATCCTTTACTTTTGTATATATCCACAACCACCACAACACTAGGGGCAATTTTGGCACAACATGATTCTAAAGGAAAGGAATGTGCAATCTATTACATTAGTTGCACTCTGGTAGGATATGAGCTCAATTACAGTCCTATTGAAGAGCATGCCTTGCCGTATTTTTTGCATCACAAAAGTTGTGACATTACATGCTTACGCACCAGACAAAGCTCATTGCAAAAAATGATCCTCTTAAGTACCTCTTGAGCAAAGCAGCACTCACAGGTCGATTAGCTAAATGGGTGATGATTCTCAGTGAGTTTGATATTGAGTACATAGAAAGAAAAGCAATCAAAGGACAAGCTATAGCGGATCAACTCGTTGATGCTCAAGTGACAAATAATCATCCTCTTATTATCGAATTTCCTGATGAATTGATCTTCAACATGGAATTTACACATCTGTGGACTTTATATTTTGATGGCTCCTTCACACAAGGTGGTTCAGGTGCTGGAATTCTCTTTGTCACTCTGCAAGGGGATTTTATACCTAAATCTTATAAGATACAGTTTCCATGTACCAACAATATTGTAGAATATGAGGCCTTACTTTTTGGGCTTTGTATGGCTGTGCAATGGAAAATCCTAGAGTTGCATGTTCTTGGTGACTCTCAGCTAGTGATCAGACAAGTTAATGATGACTACAAAACAAAAGATGAAAAATTAATGCCTTACAAAAGAATGGTGGATGAATTCAAGGCCTATTTCACATCAATTTCCTTTGAGAAAATTCCTCGAGATACCAACTGAGCTGTTGATGCAATGGAAATAATTGGTTCACTTGTGGAAATGCCAAGCAATGCTGCCTACTGTAAGTTCTTGGTAGAGCCTTTTGGAACCTACTTACAATATACCACAATCTAAAATGATCTGCCTTATTGTTGGTCCTAATTCTCAATGGTATGGTGATATTTATACCTATCTCCAAGATAACACCTTGCCATCAGATCTATCCAATAAATCTTGTAAAACATTTAATCGTCAAGCTTCCCGCTACGTAATCTTAGCCAACACCCTTTACCGCCGAGGTCTCGATGGTACTTTACTTATATGTCTTGAGCATGATGAGAGTGAAACTACTTTACGAGAAGTACATGAAGGTATATGTGGGGCACATTCTAGCGGTCCTACTTTAGCCAAGAAACTCTTGCGTATGGGTTATTATTGGCCTACAATGGAAACATATGCTTATCAGTTTAAAAAAAAATGCAAGTAGTGCCAAAAACATGCAGACTTGATACATGCTCCTACACAGGAATTACGGTCTCTTGCTACACCATGGCCCTTTTATTAGTGGGAACTCGATCTCGTGGGAAAGATCCATCCACCTTCATCCAATGGTCATAAGTTCATTCTCATTACCACAAATTATTTCATGAAATGGATTGAAGTCGTTCCTCTCACTCATATCACTAGAAAAAAAATAGCCACTTTCATATTGAACTACATCATCTGTCATTATGGTGTTCCTTTATCCATCATCATAGATAACAGATGTCCATTCAAAAATCAAGATGTTCGTGAACTTTGTGAGAAATTCCATATACACCATCATTTCTCCACACCTTACTATCCTCAAGGTAATGGCCAAGCTGAGGCCTGTAACAAAACCATTCTTAAAATTCTTAAAAAGACAATCAATGAAGCTGGTCGAGATTGGCATATTCAACCGAATCCTGGCTTGTGGGCTTATCACACAAGTATCTACACTCCTACAGGTGCTACCCCCTATGCCCTTGTCTATGGATCTAAATCCATATTTCCCATCGAGGTAGAGTTACCCTCTTTGTGCGTCTCCTTGCGCAATCACATCAATGATGAAGAATGCTGAGTTTCTCGTTTGCAGGAATTGGAGCTATTAGATGAATGAAGACAAACTGCTTTTAACCATCTTAGAGCATATCAACAGCGAATGAGTCGAAGTTATAATCAGAAAGTGAAACCACACACATTTGAGGTTGGAGATCTTGTCCTTCGTGAAAATCCTTGCAATCAACAAGACAGAGAAAAGAAGGGTAAATTTGAGCCTAACTGGTTGGGTCCATATGTTATCACTAATGTATATGGATCTAGGGCATATCAATTATCTACTCCAGAAGGTGAAATTATTAACGATCTCATCAATAGTATGCACATTCACAAGTTTTATACTTGAGTACTTTAGAGGGTACACTCTTTTAAAGTCCTGAAAAAATACAAAAAAATGGAAAAAAGTCCTGGAAAAAATACAAAAAAAATGGAAAAAAGTCTTGAAAAAATACAAAAAAAAATGAAAAAGTAAAGAGAAATCAATTCGTTCAATGGTGAAAACCACTTTGGTGGCGCCTTGAGCAAGTACCATAGTGAAAACCGATAAATCGGCGCCATGTGTAGAGGCTTTTCTCCTCTTTCCTTTGGAGCTCTACTTGATCTTTTCATCCCATTTTTCATTCACCCTCCACTTCAGAATATCCTTTTCACACTCACCATGGCTTGTGAATTGTTCGACAATCCCCTCACTTGCTCACTTTGTCACGTGTACTAGATTGGTCTTATTCCTCACTGGGGCATTTCCTCAACCTTAGCCATGAGTTAGGATATTGAGCATCTCATGGTCAGAGAAACTACCCTCTTTGTCTATCTACTCGCTTGAGATCCATCTCTTTCCATTATAAAAGGTCCTGAAAAATCCATAAAAATCATAAAGTGTCCTGAAAAAAAATCGATAAAAATCATAAAATGCCTTGAAAAAATCCATAAAAATCATAAAATGTCTTGAAAAAAATCATAAAGTGTCCTAAACAAATCCAAAATAAAAATAAAAATCAAATATTCCAAAAATCCAAAAAAATCAAATAACTTCAAAAATCCCTCAACAATAACACTTTTAGATCACCACATAGCTTTAAACTTCAACAAAATCAAAATGCACCACGACTGACAATCAAAAAAACATACCTACCAATCCAACCAAACACACACAACCGTGCCAAGAATCAGTTCTATATCGAACCATGATGCATGTTTGTTTGTTTATCTTTGATTGTTTTATGATTTTATCTTTGATGGCATGTCTTTTAGCTTCTCCAGGATGTTTGGGACTAGAGAGGTGATGATGGGGCATGTTCACTTGTTTGTTGCCTGTGGATTGTTTCTTATTCGTAGGACAACTCGTCTTAAGACATGGTTATCTAAAACCATTGAGGACCTATGATTCTAGTATGGATAAGTGCATTCCATGTCTGATAGTGTCTTCCATGCAATAAGTATTCAAGTCATCTAGGGTCCTTATACCTAGATGCTTATACTTCATTACTAAATAAAAATGCAAATAGTATTTAGGTCGTCTAGATGTTCATATTATCTAGACACTTATACTAATTTGCAACATAATAAGCTCGATGATGATAAAAGCACTTAAAATGCACAAAAGGCTTCATCACCTTCATTTTCTCCCATCTTGCATCTTCCATTTATTGCATTTCATTTTCTTCATCTTTCTTATCATAGAGAAATCAATCAACTTGCATCTCCAAATTTCATGTCCCCTTAATCAATCAATCAATCATTCTATCAACTTGTCTTGCACTTGCATCAATCTCAATCAGCTTCATCAGCTCATCAACCCAGCTATACTGATCATTTCCATCAATTGTTCAGTTATGCCTATCAATTGTGCATTTCCATCAAATGTACATCACTACTTTATCACTTGTACAATATCAAGTATCTAATCATTTTATTGACATCTATCGAGAGATTAATCTTCTTACCATCTATCTAATCAATATCTTGAGGGGGCATATCACTCTTATCATATTCCTTACTAGGATATATCTAGGGCATGTATCAATTGATCAATCTTTTTTCTTTGAAACAACGCGAGAAGCTACATTGTCTCAAAGAGGGGAAAAATGTAGACACTCAAATTTTTCCTCACAATCATCACATTATTCGTCTACTGATTAAAATGATCAATTCATTCAATACTTTCTTCTATTCATGCATTTCATCAAATCATTAAATCATCGCATTATCATTTGCATCTGTCACATTATCATTTTGCACTATCATTCATCATCATAATAATTTCATTATCATAATCATTCACCAACATTTCAGAATAAAACTATATTACCATTTAAATCACATCGCTTGCATATATCGTCCACCTCACATTGCATTTCGTTAAATCATCACATCATTAAAATATTATCACCACATGATCATTCATAATGCATAATAAATAATAATCATTCATAAAACATTTCAAAATCATTCATAAATCAAATAATTTCATTTCGACAAATTATCATTCTTACATAAATCATTCTCATTTAAATCATTCTTGTAAAACATTAAAATAATTCCTAATAAAACATTAATAAATCATTTTCATCCACATTAAAAATATATGCATTTAATCATTTTATTCAATCCTTCACCATGCATTAATCTATCTTCTTTATCATTTCCACTCATATGCATTTCATTTCACTACACCATGTGGGATTTTAAAAATTCATTATTGCAATATCCATTTATCCCACATTTCTCATTCTCAACCTCTCCGTCATCAGAGAGGTCTATTTAAACATTACTCTCTTCTCATTTTGACTACTACACGAATCTTGCACATACACATATCTTCACAGCTTTGCTTAATCCATTCACTAACTCTCTTGATGCACCTATGCTTGCAAAAATATGAGAGAAAAAGTGCATAACAAGACTTTGGTGATAGGGAAGAAATGGAGATTATTTTTACTTAAGAGAATTTTGTTTAGTTTCTTAGCTTAGAATAGTTTAAGATTCTGATTTGTTTGCTTTTAAATTTGAAACTGCTCCATTGTTGAGGTCCAGAAATGATGGTTCTCCTCCATAGAACCATTCATTTTTGAGAGTTTACACCAACATCCACTTTGAAATCCATGATGTCCAAATCTTGTATTGACTGTGTGTTGGCAACAACTCTTTATCATAAGGGTTCTAAGGGTACTCTATTAAATGCGTGCATCCAGGAAAGGTTAAAAACTCTAGTATCGACAAAGAATACAAGAATATTTAGGGGTTACATTCAAGCACCCATATCTTAGAAAAGAAAATCCTCCAAGAAGGATATCATTGGCACATCATGATGATAGTATCTACATTGAAACCACCAGGTGGTTCAAAATGAGCATAAATCTTTTAAAAAAATCAAAAATCAAGAAAAATAGTAAAGAGAAAAATTTCCTCCGATTAAAATCGCTATGTTGGTGCTTTGGACAAGTACCATGATGAAAACCTAGTAAACAAGTGTCATGGGTAGAATTGAGCATCTATGTGCATCATTTCAATTGGAAGCATCTCATCCCTGCAATAATAAATCCAACATTCCATCCATTTTCATCCATCTCCAAAATTATCTTGATCTTAATGAAATTTTGACGTATACTTTAAACTTTCTTGTGGAAAAATCTCAACATAGGTCATTATCATTGATTTTATCCTATACAATCCAAAATTATCTAATCCATGAAGCATTATCCAAATGAGCATCCTCTATCCAAACATGTTATCCTATCACAAGATAATCCTTGGCATCCTTTGCATACCCTTCCATCCATCCATTCATCTATCCAAGCATCCACCCATATCGTTCCATACATTGCTAGACACTGGGGGTAGATACTTGCATCTTGTTTTAGGAATAAATCTTGATCTGTGTCCTCTAACTCATATTGTGATCTAGGCATTTGCAAGTGCAAAATCAAATTGTTGAAAGCATTTGTAAGCAAACATCCAAATCACTGGTCCATAGCACATTTTGACAAATGAGATGATACTTATCAGATATCTTTCATCAAATATTGATCTAAATAATCTATATCAGTTACATCTAGCTTACACTTCAACGTCACATCAAATCATTTAGGCAAATTTTGTTCCAAGCCTAGCTTCAAATTTTGATCTATCTTATATGATAAATCCATCATCATCTTGGGATATATTCTTCCCCAATCCTTGTGTTGGTCATAGCCTTGACAACACTATCTTTGCATTGTTGTGTATCCTCAACAGTGTTATCACTATCAGTAATCCATCAATTAGATCAATCAATTCTAGCTTCGTTTTCAAAAAAATCCCAAACAGATCACCGATATTGTCACATATCTATATCCACTTGTCAATATCGTGTGAAAAAAACTAAAAACATTTAAAACATCTCAAAATCCAAAAACATCTAAATCATTTTCAAAATCCAAAACATCCAAATCATCCGAAAATCAAAACATTTGGGAAACATTCAAAACCCAAAAGAATCAAATATCTTCATAAAATCCTAAACAACCTCAAACATGTTAAAACCCAAAACATCCAAATCATGTCAAAATCTCAAAAATAACCCCATAACATCAAAATCTCAAAAACAACCTCAAGACATTTCAAAAGCGTCAAAAACATTAAAGTATTGAAAATAAAAATCACCTGTCCCATCTTGCTTTTACTTGCAATAAAATCTCATCCGTAATAAATTGATCATCATCCTTTCTTTTGGTAACACAAATGGAAAGAAGTACAACAATCAATGAAATTAAACTTCAATGCAAAATCAAAATCGAAACATAAATAACAAACATTAAAAATTAAACTCTTGACCATTATCAAACATGTCAATTAACCTCACATCAACGACCTATCAAAAAAAAATCAACCAATTGAAATCAAAACATGCCTTATGAATATATCTTTCCTACAATAGACATCAGTGGATATTGACCCTTAAAACACATCTTTGGAAAGAGATGAATAACATTGATTGTTTGTTCATTTTGATCTTTTCTTATGATTTATCTTATTGGTCCATTCCCATGATCTCTCGAGGATTTCTAAATTATTTAGAGAGAAAAGAAGGGGGAATTGGTTATTGCTTTTGTTTATTGTGTTTGTCGGATTTTATTGTAATACGACCTTGGCAAATAATTTCCTTGTGTGTACGAGGATAGTCTCAAGTAAAACAATGACTAGGACACATCAGGTTTTGCATACCTTTTATGTGTTAGTCTCATTACTTTGATGTCTTCATTTTCTCACATGATCAAACAAGTTTTCTGTATGTCGAGTATGAACAAGGATACTCCTATCTTTTTACAAAGACAAAGTCCATCCCATTAGATACAACACCACCCTAGTTTCCCATACCTTGGTGCATCATATCTATTTGCTACATCAAAAATAAGGATTGTTATGATTAAAAGCATTATCTAAGAGAAAAAGCAAAATATTATATCCCATCTCATCCCATCTCCAATAAAATCTTGGAATAATCATAACTTTATTGGTATTTTGATCAACATCATCATTTTTCTTCTACTTATATCTATCTCATTATTCTATCTTACTAACATTTCTATCCAAGTATCAAATCTTTGTGATATACATGAGGATACCCATAGCTAATGAGTGTGTTCATCATAAAATCAACCTACATCAAACATCTGAGCTTTCTAGGACTTATCTTTTGTCCTCTTATCATCAAAACTCCTCTCGTAATATTATCATGATCTCGACCCAAAAAGTCAATTTTTCCACTCGATCTCTTGAGGGGGAAGCATACCAACATTCCTTCATTCGTTAAGGGCACAGTGGGGCATCTAAAATTTAGGAAATTTTTAAAATCTTGATCTGAGCATCATCAATTCTTTGAAATAATGCAGCAAGTACATTGCTTCAAAGGGGAAAAATGTAGACACCTAAAAATGTCCTAAGCATATTGCATACCCAATCTCGTTTACTAACATCATTTTGTTGTCAATATCACCTAATTCATCTATTTAATTAAATAATATCAATTATTTAGTTAAATTCACCCTATTATCCTATTAATTGAATAACTCAGGTTATTTGGATAATTCATCATTTTCATGCTAATATTCCTCTCATTTGATTAAATAATCTAAATTATTTAATTAAATGTCATAATTCTCTTTGATTAAATGATTTCTTAAATTATTTAATTCACCAATTATCCCTCCAATCCTTCAACTTCTCCAACTTGCACAAGAATATTCCTCTTTTTAAATTCAATTATTTCCCTCCAAATGGAAATATCTCTCACATTGATTCCTTGAATCAAGGGAATTTGTTGAGTCTCTCATGGATTTTAAACCCTTGATCTAATATTTGACCCATGCCTTATATATTATCAACCGTATGATTCATGCTTGATTCATGTCTTCATATCTCATTCGATTTCATCCCTTGATCATTGTTTTCAATCTTGATCGTTGATCGATATCTCTCAAATCTATAAATACTTCACCATTTAACATGATTTCATCCACAAGCCTTCAAGAAAAGTTATAATCTCGAATTGATGACTCCATTGGAGAAATTTGAGAACATCTTGTAAATCAATCTTCATCAATCTTCATTATCAAAGATTTTTCATAATAATGGATAATAAATAAACTGAGCCATCCACATTCACTTCCACTCATTATGCATCAGTACACAATGGGATTGAGAGGTTTTCATAATAGTTAGGTTCAACTTGATTTAATTATAGTTTCATTTCTTTGATTTAAATCTATTTATTGTGTTAATTAAATTTTATTGAATATGGCATATTTGATTGATCATTTCATCTTATTATTGTTTCAATTCTTTAGTATTTGATCAATTAGGTTAACCATATGAACAAGTGTTAGGCAATGAAAATATATTATTGTTGTTTTCCTCCTTATTGTGCATACTAAACTCCAATATATTATGTGTTGATTGGGATTGCAATTTTTCTATTGCTTTTGTCAAATTTTGGTCTTTACCTATATCTAATCTAGGGGCAACATCACTTTGCCCCGGATTATCTATATGCAAATCCAAATAGTTTTCAAGGGGACTCGATGAAGCAAGTTTTCTATTCATAGTATCATTCCCGAAGTTATATTTTCAATTAATTCATAGTTACTCTCCTTCAACATGATTATTTTATCTCCCATATCTTTGTTTAGCTCACCGATTGTATTAACAAAGCATTCCACTTTATCAAAAAAAAATGGAACCAATTTTTCTTTTTGCTCTTCTCTTTCATATGCAATTTTGCTTTTGTTTATTAGTGCAATCCTCTGCTTGATCTTGTCCATTACCAGTTCTTGTGCATTTTTTTGATGCCCATGGGAACTTTTATGTTCATCAATAGAGTAATTTAAGAAATTCCCCTTTGTATTTTCTCTAATTTTAAGGGCATTTCCCCCCCATTTTTAGGGACCTTCAAATTCATATTTTGGGCTAACAATTTAGATATTTCCTCTAACTCTTCTTTATCTAATTTATTTTTGGAGAATTCTCTAATTAATATTTCTGAGTTCCCCAATTTTTTTCCTTATCCATCTTTCTATCTTTGCTAGATGAAGCGGTAGGAATATTTTTCTAGTAGTTCATTAGTTTCAGGGCCTTTATTTATAGTTCCTTCCCCTACTTCATTGTTTCCTTTAGGTTTAGGAACATGAGGGTTTTCATTATTTTTTAGTTTTCATTCTTCCATCTTACAATGAGACAGTTTTCCCCTCACATGTCCTTCCTTTTTACAAAGGAAACATGTGTTGAGACTCCCCATTATTTCCAATTTACAACTTATGAAGGATTCAATAAATTCAACTATTAATTCCTCTAGTATGTTTGTTCAAAGTTTGAGGGCAACTAAAACTCTTGCATCCATGTTTAATAGAGTAGCTTTAGTTTCCTCAATTCTCGTGACTATACCTAATGGAGAAACTAGTTGGGGCAGAAAAAGCCTAGAATTGAGGGGGAACATCCTTAATCGTAACCCACATAGGGTATGAAAGGGTCATAATTTCTTCACTCAACATGCTTGGAGACTAATAAATCAATCTAAATTTGAGTTCCCAATGTTCCAGAACTCCTTTTCTAGGACTTTTTGTTTGCATTTTTTTAACCACACCAAATTAAACCAATCATCTAGGTACTTCCTTGCATGTATTTTATTTCTATCAATGACAACCAAAAATATTGCAACCCTACCTAATCTAGATTCTTCCTTTTCAATTATAGATAACATATCAATGTTTTGGGAAAGGAATAACTTTTTAGGGAAGAAAGGAGAGCACTTACTTGATCCTCCAATTTCCTTGTTTTCTTGCACTCTCCATCATTAGCCTTTAATAATTTTATAAAATTTGAAGAATAAATCACCTCTTCATCAACCACTATGTCTTTAAATGTTTATTTAATATAATATCTAACCCTAAAGCCTTGTTTGGCTTATCAAGTGGATCCCCAAAAACCAACATATTTGACTCCATATAAATTAGTACTAAACCTTTATGAAATCAATGGCTTCCACATATGATTAAGGAGAAATGACATACAACAAATTACAATAATACCACATACTATGTGATTAATAAATGAAATATTAAAATGAAATGAGGAAAGGACACCAATACTAAAGGAGAGTTACATTAGGGAAGAACACCAAACCCTAATGGGCTATGACCATTAATGTGATTTCTCAAAATACCCACCACATAACACTCCACACCTATCTATAATCAGGTTTATCACAAATTGAAAGTCTAGTCCCTAAAACAAAGATGTTTCAAGATCCCAATTTCAAGGATATCACGAGACCTAAGGAAAGAGCTTTATATTTGACAACATCATGGTATAAAATAATTCAAGTCAAAAATTGAAGGGAATGACCTTCCTTAAGAGAGGTTAAAATTACTTCAACCCTAACTAATGTCCTATAGGTCTAGCTCCATAAAAGTGGAGGGCCCCAAAGACTACCTAGTTTCAACATGAATTTTGATACTATTTCAAGTTCTTGGATGGACAAGGATTCCTCTTCTTCATTTTTAGGTGCAATTTCAACCATGTAAACATGGAAATCATCCTCTTTGTCCTTTTTGCTAAGCCCAGTAATGTAAATGTTAGTATCTTCTTCAAATGAATAAATGCCAAATTAAAAGGAGTGTAAGTTCATGTTGAGTGTGTTTCAAAAAAAAACTTTCCTAATTATTCTTTCTTAGAGGGATTGATTATTTTAGCAGTTGAATTTTTAGAATTAGTCATGATTTATTTCAAACTCTCCATTTTTAAATGTAGTTGTTCCCATTTTCTTGTTTGGCTTTGAGGTCCCTTATTTATTTCTCACCTATATGGTTTGTGATGTAGGCTTTGGTATCAAAAACTTATTTGTGGCGAGATCATAGCTAACTAGTTTCTTGAACCTCTATTTGGTTGTATGGACACTCTTATCATGATAAATGGATTTAGTTCTCCTTTTATGCATATTTTTTCCCAAATGAAGAAATTAAGTTTCCTAGAACAAGGAAGAAGGGATTAACCCAATAATACCTTATAGCTTATTTCCTTATTGTTGTGACCTATCACAACACATCCCTAAAATTTAAACTTTTTTGGAACCCCATATTTGATTCTAAAATTGCATTTCCTAATAGGCTAGGGCAACCCATTTACCTTCATTATGACAAATACTATTTCATTAATGTGTATTTTTAAAGCCAAAAGTGTCTAATTTCTAAGAGGAAATTTTACTTTAATTTATGTAAAGTTAATATTATTTTATAGAACTAATGTACAAAGTCCTACAAATATTCAAACCTTTTAACTTTGTAATTGTAAGTTGTTACGATTCCTCAAAACCTAGATGAGGTCAATTGTAAGCCATCCTCAAAACCATAAATCCGGTAGGTGCACCAATAATGACATTGGTGTAGGCATGGTTAAAACCACAAATTATTTTAAATCACCTCACATTTCTATTTTCCTCCATGAAATTTGACACTCTAGCTCCTTCCAACCTCTCGGCTTCTTGATCCTTCATCTCTAATTGATTTGTATGCTATTTTAAGGAATTTGGCATCAATTTCCAAATTTTATTTTATTTCCTTTCCTTTGGTTTTACTTTCAAATTTTATTAGGATTTTACAGTTTGTGGTCATCGACCTTGGATGATTGCATGAAAATTATTATAAATATTTAGTTTTGGGTTTTAATGTTGATCTTGGTTTAGATTTCAAGAAAAAAGAATGAAATTATAAAATCCAAACCCTAGTAGTATTTTTAGGGAACATTTAACCTCTATCCCTATGTAATTATGTGTCCTAGTTTTTAGGGTTTTGATCAAGTTATTCAAATTTATATTTATGCTCCCTATGCAAACACTAGATCTAAAAATTTGTTGGCATATTATGCATTATGAAAAACCTTAGTGATTTTTTGTATTTGGGACCATTTGAGAGTTCAAGATCATTTTAGAATTTTTTACATACTACAAACTAAGTCTAGTGTTTGATTACAAGTCAAAATTCAAATCATTTTTGCAACTTGTAACTTTTATGTAAACTCTAATAAACTAAATCCAGTTGCAAATAAGAAGCTAAACTATTTTTACAATTTACAAGTTTTTAATAATTTAAAATCAAAGTCAACAACCTAACTTTGTAACTCAAAAGTTGAACCATTTTTGTGATTTGCAAGATTTTTATAAATTGTAAGCAAAGTTTAAACTCGTGTTGCAAGCAAAAAGCTAAACCATTTTGTAATTTATGTTTTTTGCAAACTAAAACTAGGTTTTGAAGTTCAATTGTAACTTGGAAAACCAATCAACTTCACAATTTGTAACCCATAATCTGTTTATAATTTGTAACTATAGACACTGAAAAATATCTTGGTCTGCAAACAACATTTGTTCGCATGAATCTCTCTTCTTCCCTCAATAATTAAAAAAATTAATTATTTAATTATTACTTTTGGTCGCATTCTTCTATTAATTAATTCATCTTCCCTTCTTTATTTTGCTTTTGATTAATTAAACAAATTAATATTTATTTAATTATGTCACTAACATTTCTCTCTATAATTAAATAAATTGTCATTTATTTAATTATTCACTCTTCACCTTTTGTCTATAGTTAAATAATTATTTAGCTATTCACTTAGCCTTTTCTATCTATTATTAAATAATTGATCCAAATTAATTATATAATGTCTCTTTCTATTTCCTCCATTTTTATTAAATGGTTGCATAATAAGCATTTAATTAAATGCCCATTTTCTCGTTTCTTCCAAATTATATAATGAAATGGATTATTTAATAGCCCACATGCTCTCCCGAATTAAATAATTATACGATATAATTTTCTCCACTACTTTCCCTCCATTTCCTCTTTTGAATATTGACCGTTGATTCCTTTTGGTCTTCTTTCAATCTTGACCGCCTATCTTCGCCATCCCTAGCCCATTACTTTGTGGTGCATGAAACCTCAACCGTTGATCTTGGCATCTTCTAGACTTTCGATCTCGTCCATCCATTTGATAAGCTTTTCTATAAAAGAAGGTTGTCTCTTTCATTTTGGCTTTACAACCACATTTTCTTTGAAATTATTTCTATCTTGTCATTGTCACTTGCAGGTATTCAAACACTTCAAAAGTTGAGGGCAAGCTTGCAACTTGAGAAAACAAGGAAGATAATCAACTTTGATAAGGGATTTTTCTATATGTTTTCATATTTGTTTGATTTCTTCTATCATTTGTGCTTTCTAGTTTTGGATTTGGGATTTGGGCTTAGATTTTAGGTAGAGTGGTTGCTACTTGGTATTAGCCATCTTTATTCATAAATATTCCCCTTCCTTTACATTGGTGAACTCGAAGTGAATCTGATTTTTTTTGTAAAAATCCATACTTTTTTTATTGTAGGTTCGTGAGCTATAATCGCAAGATAGTGAGCCGCATTCATGGGTGTACTAATGAAAATTCAAACAATGACTCATTTGCAGGTTCCTGTGACACAAATTTTGAAAGACACTATGATACATTTGACACATAATGAACCACATCTGTGGATTTGACTGCCACAGTCATAGTTCGATTTATCGCAGTCATTATTCCTTGCAACGCTTCTGTGTGATGCATTTGTTAACTAGAACAATGCATTTGACTGTTAAGGTAAAACTTTTCAATTTTGGGTTTTCTTTTAGTTTTTCATTTTGGCTTGTGTTAGGTTAGGATTTTTGTAGCATGTGGCTTATGTTTAGGAGAATACATGTGCCTTTTAAACTATTAATCCCTATTTTGTATGGTTTTAGTTTATCTTCATTTAAAATAGGAACATTTTGGTTTTGTCGGCCTAAAATAAATCAATATCTTTTGTTAGATAGGCACACTTCATTTAGGTTAAAACAAACAGCAACTTGTATCTTCACACTTCATTTGGGTTAAAATGAACAACTTGCATCTTCACATTTCATTTGGGTTAAAATGAACAACAAATTGCATCTTCACACTTCATTTGGGTTAAAAAGAATCACAACTTGCATTTTATTTTGTTTTTTATGTTAATTAGGCATATTTCTATCTGGGCTTAAAATTAATGATTGTCTTCCATGTTTGGTGTTCTTGCATTAATTTTGTGTTGTATAATCCATAGGGTGTAGTGAAAGTATCCTATCCCCTCATGCTTCGTGTGATCTTGGGTGTAAGAGAAATCACTACATATTATTTTTCTTTTGTAGAAGGGCCTACCAATTGAGACACATCCTAACAGAGAACTCATTGGTGACCCAAAGTAATTTTCCCTCGGGCCGCTATATAAAAGAGGTAAGACAAAAGTCAAGTCCTAAATGGAGTTAGCCTTTGTCGTACAATGCCAAACTAAAAGGGGAAGTACTCATGTTTACATGTGGTATTCGAATGTACCCTAATAGGGTTGGTTAAAGCCTTAAGTGGCTTATTGGACACTCACAAGGTGTCAGTCCCTCGAGTTGTAACTAGACACCTTATTAGTAGCCACCCTTTTGATTGAGATTATTTGGCATCACTTTCAGTGCAAGGGTGTAGCACTGCACCTTGAAGTTACTCACCATATGACTCCCTTGAGATGAGACAAAAATCCTTGAATTAGTATAAGCTACTTGTTTACTTGTAGCTTTCTAGGGAGAGGGTAATTGGGTCATCCTTCAAGTTTTGGAGGCCCCTAGCTGTCCTTTCTCACAAAGACAAGAGTGAATACACCCCCTAAAGGTGTCCCTAGAATTGTGTCAAAGGAGATTTCAAGTTATGGGCTTGAAAGTGTTACCATTAACCATTGACCTTAGGGATAAGAATTGCTTGATGTGTTTTTGATTGTGCTATACCAGTGGAAATTGTTGTGAATAACCCTCAAACATACAAATATTCATATAGGGATTTGACCAGTCAACAACCAAAAAATTGTTTTCAGAGTGTTTATTGTGTTTGTAATCACATTTCAAGAATTTTCTGAAACAAAACCCATTCCAAACATCAAATTTGCATTAAACAAACTATGCACCACAACTCTTAGACAATAAACTACAAACGTTGAACAATAAACCACAATTGTAAAATCTACACCGCATTTGCTAAACAGTGAGTTGCAACTATTGAAACATAAGATTTAGGGAAAATATTTGTCCAATCTTAGTCTTAGACATATTTTGATAGTGACCTTCTCTAATTACAAACTTGCAGTCCATTTCATCACATTCATTTAGGTTGCATTGCTTTGGCTTAGGAGAATCACATTTCTCATATTACATAGATTGAATTACCTTAGGTCATTCTAAGTCATTTTCACCTCTCAGATTGCATATTAGGAAGCCTACCATGTCCTTGATTAGTCCATTATTACATGCTTAGATTTTATATGACCCTATATTTTTTATCAATCAATTGTCATCATCATTGGGTCTCGAACTTATGTCTTAGTTTAGAATCACCTTGTCAACACATCATCCTATCAACATCTTGTCGTAATGTAACAATTTGGTTTGTTACATTGGACTACCATATCTTGGTTATCAACCTTTTCCTTAGGTCTAAAGGTGCATACCCTTAGTTTCATTTGGCATACCTTAATCTTAGTGGAATATCTAAACCTTAGTCATAATCTCATTTGATCTCATCATATCACATCCTTTGGTCATAGGGTCATTATCATCATTCCAAACCTTTGTCTTGGGCTCATTAACATTTTCCATCATTATATCTTCAAAAATCCAAAAATATAGCATAGCCTCATATCCCATATTGCATTATTACCTTTGCATTGTAAATCCTTAGGTTGCAAGTTGTATATGGTTGAAACAAGGTCATGAAGGAAAAGAAAGAACATGGACTCTTCAAGTGATCCCCTTTTCAGTCCCACAAATGAAATGAACCTCAGAAAAAATTCAAATCCACCTCAAACACCACAAAGGGAAACATCAAATCCATTTGCTAATTTTATGCTAACCGATGTCAACATATGTTTGAATCCCAAATAAATTGAACATGTCGCTCAAGACCCAAGGATAATATGTATTGTGGATGAGCTTGTTAGTGCAAACCCTAATAAATTATTTCTTGCACTTGCCAATAAAGGTGCTAAACTCCCCTTTTACTTTGACACTTCCACAATTGTAGAGGGAGTAACAATATCACAAAAACAAGGTCTGAGTCAATATACATTCACACAAGGTCAACCCATTTCATAATAAATATTCACTAGTCTACCTCTTGGGGCCACAACACACATTGTAATAACTACACACATTCCTAATCCACCAATATTTGGAGCTAAGAGAACACATACTATGTCCCAAGGATCAAGGTTCACATTTGGTAGCTCATCTTCTAATCCACCAAAAAAGACAAGATGAATTCACATTGTTACATCAAATGTGCCAACACAAACAATCAATGCTACCCCAAATACCAACATGAATTTTGGAACAAATTTGAACACCAATCCCCTTCCATTGTAATGATATGTCACACCAAATGCCAATATTGTACCACAAAGTCAAATCAATATGAATGCCACATTCACACCTCGTTATCAACAAGGTAATCCTAATCCTTTACAACAAAATATCAATCCAAATCACACAGTGGTGTTAAATTTATCATACAATGCTCTTAACACTAATGTTGATCCCCTTATGCAAAGTCAACCCAGCATGACACCATCACCCATCGACACCTTAATGCAAAAAATGTAAGCAATACAACAACAAATGGAAAACATACAATTGGGGGCAAATAAGAAGACATATTCTATGGATGAATTATGTCCTTACCCTTTTGAAAAAAACTTATACATGCCACTTTTCCGCTCGCATTTCACCGCACCAAAATTTAACAAGTACAAAGGGAAAGGGGATCCAATGGAAGATATACAAGAATTTAATATGACATGTATGGAAATTGTATATGAGCCTACATATTTGATGGGATTATTTCCTTGAAGCCTTTTGGGGTTGGCTCTATAGTTTTTTGCACACCTTCTTCCTAGGATACGAACATGGGGCAAATTGGCTGACAGATTTATCAACCAATTTTCCTACAAGATAAAAAGTGACACGACCCTAGCAACACTATGTACCACCAAAAAAAAAGAGGGAGAATCACTTACATCATTCTATCAAAGATAGTGTAGCATGGCTAATCAATTTCCTTGTCACATACTTGAGAAATAATTAGTCACCATTTTCATAGAAAGTCTCCACATAAAATTAATGATCCAACTTCAAATTCAATGTTGCACTACCTTTGAAGATGCCATTGAAAAAGGGGTCTTTATTGAGAAGGCTCTTGTAGCAAAAGGAGTAGTCAAAATATTCAAAGAAACCCCTAATGATTCTAGTGACAAAGGTAAATTTGGTCTTGAAATAAGAATATCACTAATGATGGGGTTGTGGATGCTAAAGTGGTGAATCAAGGTAATCTCACCCTTCATATTAAGGGTCCATCCACATAAAACACACCAAAATCCACCCATGATTAGACATTGAATGTTGTCCAAAATAATCAACAACGCAAAGGGCCTTCCTGCACTAAAAGAACATATACACCTTTAGGGGAACCTATTGAGTCAGTTTTGAAGAAACTTTTACAATCAAACATCATTCAACTTCCTGACATTAAAACATATGAACAAACATTGGTCAAACCAATTGGTGGAATGAAAATGAACTTTGTGAATATCATTGTGGCAAAGGACATAAAACATCATCATGTTGGACACTCAAAAACCTCATTCAAGACCTTGTTGAACAATGAGATATATCAGTGGATAATTCACAAGGTAAAACCAATGTTAATCACACCATATTCAAAACTCCCTTGCAAGACCATGGGAAAGGGAAGGCCTCCTATTCAATAAATAACAATAATGCTAATTATACCCATGTTGTGCATGACTATACCATTAATCACATTCAAGCCCTTGATAATAATATTGCTACCATCACTAGTAACAAAAGTTTAGAATGTGTCAATACCACTCGCAGAGCCAAGGTGACAATGCAAGGGGTTGCCTCCAATCCACAACCAAAAATCCAATACAACCTCTTGGATCATCTAGGAAAGACGCCCGCATAGATATTCATTCTTGAATTGCTTTGCATTTCCCCATAGCACAAAGCCATTCTAGACGAAGCCTTGCAAGATACATCCATACCCTCTAACTTAAATGTCAATCAATTTCAGGCCATGGTTGGATACCTAGCTATACCTCACCATGTCACCTTTTTTTAACAAGATTTTTTTGTACAAAAGTCGAATCATAATGATCCCTTACAGCTTGAATTCTACATTGATAAACATAAATTTAGACGAGTTTTGGTAGATGGTGGAGCAAGTTTGAACATATGTACCCTAAAATTGGTTACAACATTGGGATTCTTTGAGGCTTGCATAGATTGAACTAAGACAATTGTTATCAAGGCTTATGACAATGTTGAGCACTCTTCCAAAGGATTAATCACAATTCCCATAAGTGTTGGCCCCACTATTTAGAGCAAAATGTTTCATGTATTGGATTTGGATTTTCCCTACAATATACTCCTAGGTTGCCCATGGATTCATGCTATGAGAGTCGTACCTTCCACTTACCATAAATGCTTGAAGTTTTCCTATAATGGCCTTGAAATTACCATACCAGGTGATCTTGATCCTTTCCAGTACTATAGTAGTCTAAGAGGAACTATTTAAAATCAAGTGCCCATTAACCAAGAAGCTTCATCTTCCACCTCATCCAACTACATTGATCCATCTTCCCTTGTCAAATCATCCACCCCATTAACCACACCTTCTAATGCCAAAGTCTAAATCCATGACAAGGGATGTGGGGAATACAACATGGAGATATTATTTTTTGTTGGAAAGCTACCTAAATCACCAGTCTTATGAAAAACCTCATCCTATTCAGCCTAAAATCATTATTTACAACCCTCCTCTCACCTTAATTAAATGGGGGAATTAAGAAAAGAGCCCATCGACGAGGACATATCTACATGGATTTGTAAAGATGAAGAAGACATTGAGCCTAAGCAGTTACCAATCGAGTAGTATCCAAAAGGGTTCCAACTCATGAAGCAAAAAGGATATGATGGACATAGTGGTCTTGGTCTCAAACAAGAATGGAATGATAGAACAAATATTCCCTCCTCGCTAACTAAAGTATATTGGGATAGGGTATGTACCATCAAAAGTGAGTATTCCTGGTACTAAGTTGCCTTTGAGTGAGAATATTAACATTTAACATGAAATTGAGAAATTTGAGGAGGACTATGTCGAAACTGATTCTAATGAGTGGGAATGGGATTCTTGTAAAACCGGTGATTATGAGCTAGACAACATTTTCCAAGAACTTGACCTATCCTCCTGCTCGACCAATATCATGGACATTAATATCCAGATTGATTCCTTTTGGGATCTTGAATATACCTTTGCCTTTACCATATATACCTTCACCCTTGATGATATCGGTGATGGCTTACCCCTCATTTATCTACAACTCATAGATTAGGACCAGTAAGGACCACTGAGTTTAGACACATTCAAGAACGACGAAGCAATTGTTGAGTTCATGGGACTTCGTGAAGGAATACCAAGTGGGGATCATAAAGTTGGCTTCATCATTAAGCTTGATAATGTAGCATATTTTGGAGAGTGCTCCTCCCTCTAGTCACAAAAAGTGAGTGATGGGACTTTCAATTTCCTAAGTAATGCTAGTTAGGGTTTTGGGATTTCAAAGTTATCCTTGGTGTTTTTAAGTGTCGAATTTTACAAACCCTCTCGTTATGTTTCAATAGTGACTTATTGCTAGGGGTAGCCGGTCACTTAAGTGAAGTTTTATCCCTCTCGGGTCATGACTTTACCGACCCCTTTTACCTAATTCGTTGGTCTTTCTACCAAGACAGCTTATACTCTGTACCATCGGGGGTTTCAACACGGGTCCCACTTGGATGTTTTGACTGAAGTCTGTTGAACCGTCTGATCAATGGTTAAAGATCTAGGCCGTTTCTCACCAACCTCGTAGGTTTTCCTGCATTTTGTCACCAAAGTGGTGCGAGGTTAGCAACATGTCACCATCTGGAGTGAACTGATGTGTGGGATCTCTTCTCGAGGTGATGGCAGTGACGTGTGGCCGTCTCTTTGAGGTGATGGTCATTAATAATAAGGTTAATTATGGCTTCTCACACACCTCGCACGATCGGAGTAAATATTCTGAGGAGTGTTGTGTGGTCTACAAGGGTGTAACACGTGGCTCTTCTTCTTCTGCCAATAAGGCTATGTGGGTCCCACTGTATGGTTCAGATTTGCTTTTTTTTAGGGTTTTGATTGGATATGTTTTCTCAGGCATTGAGGTGGATGGTCAGTATCTATTGACTAGATCTCAACCTTCTGTTTTTCCATGTGTGTCCCGAATCGGTGGTGCAAATTCATAAAGGGGGCGTGTGATTTGTCTGAGTGGCATATGATGGCTTGTTGTTGCTAGTATCATTGATCACACTAATTTTCATTTTCTAGAGGATCTCCTCCTGATTTTCTCTAGCATGCGAATGGTGCCATCCTACTGAAAGTATTCATGGTTATCTTGGTCACTAATTGTTTGAATGCTTGAATTACTTTTGAGCAATCGTACTCTGCATGCTTGGCCATTCTATAAATGTCGACTAAGTTGTGTGCAATCAACATTGCAGTTTCTTGTGTCTATGTGTAGGAAGGTTTTTCTCCAGTGTGTTGCAAGGCTCTGTTTCCTTTATGGATAAATCAATTGAACGCAAGAGTGCGAGGCTAAGGGCCCGAAGGCCTCTGGCTATGGTGAAGCCTGCTACTCCCACTGTGCCCCAGGGTACTAAAAATACTAGAAAGAAGCTAGTGCAATGTTCGTCCTCAGTGATCCTATCGGATTTTGATGAATCCGACACCGACTCTGACTATAGGTGTTACTTGGCCACCTTAACAAAGCTCATGGGAGTAGATGAGGAGGTCCTAGTAGTTGAACTTGTATATGCTTTGGCACCAGGTTTGATTGTTCGCGGTTGTGCTGGCAAGGTTGGTATGGGAAAGGTGGCCCCCTCGTCATCTCAGGCGCGAACTCAAAGTGGTCGCTTGTACCGGGGTCGTGTGTTCTCTTGATGGTGACTGGTGGTAGGTTGGTTAGACGTGTTTGCTCTTGTTTTTTCCTCTTGTGGACGTGGACGTGCGTGTGCTTTGCACAAAATTTTGTTATCCGACTGGTTATTGTGTAACCATTTTGATTCCTTTGATCATACACGATTTTATCAAATGATAAGGAATGTGAATTTGAATTTCACTTTAGGTTGAAATTCAGTTTTGTACTGACAATGTAGCATGTTGCTTGTTGCTCTCCTGATATATAAGGGAGATTTCATAGCTCATTGGATGGGTCAAAAATTTTTGGGGTCCAAAATCTTGGAGTCTATACAGACAACTGTAATGTTGAAGTGTTATGAACATTGTTGTTTAGGAAATCATCCCGAGTAAGGATTTGTATACAGTTAGGATGTTATGCTTTTTAATTACTGATATCGAAACAAATCTACAAAATTAAAATGGTTTACTCTCCTGTGTGTGTGCCATGGATTATGAATCGAGTTATTAAGGGTTTCTCTTTTCAGTTTTAACACTTAATTAAAAGTGTAGTTAGTTTTCTTGCTTTAACTTGAGGAGTTAATAAAATGCTTGAAAATTCAATTACATGTTCATGGTTATATATGCTTAGGATGCTTGAAGAAGTACTATTTTAATGTATTAAAATATCTCATGGTAGTAATGCTATATGAAGATAAGATCACAGTATAAGAATTATACTCTGTATGACTCTATTGCCCTGTGGATGAGGCACTGAATAACATTTACAACCTTCTCTTTGTTATAATACTGTAAGCTCTAAGCGTGGTACTCTGATTATTGAATATAAACACATGTTAAAACTTTGTCTTCCTATGGGAAATATTTCCTTATTGATTTGTGGGTCAATTTTGTTGCTCTTTGGTGCTGATAGTCATTCTCTGGTATGCCAATACCAAGAATGGTGACTATCCTCTTGAGCATGTAGGGATTGTTATCTATATACAAAGGGTGTTTTGACCAAGCTATATTGCATTCTTATGAACATATGTAGGTTTACCCACCTTGGTCTTACAGAGCCAAAAGTGTAGGAGAGAATCAGTTTCTAACTGACTCTCGTTAGTTGGCCACTAGTTGTTGCAGTCATCCTTGATAGAGGTTGGCTACCTCTTAGAGAACTACATTATCTATGTGGGAACGAACGCCAACAGAATGGCGACTCTGCTGGGGATGAACTCAAAAGTTTTGGTTGCAGATGGTGTTGTTATAGAGTCATATTAAATGATATGTTGTTCTAACTTTACATAGTGATTGTTTTCAATTCAAGGGGAGAAAGATGGTATGAAATAACCCTAATACCCTTGTGATCTATGGTTTTCAGTGCACTGGATTCAGGAGTTCTAGAGTTATTCATTGAAGGATGATTTTATTGGGGAGAACTTCTAAGAATTTTTTTTTAAAAAAAGAGAGAGGTTAGAGGAGCTTATCTAAAATCTGTTGTTCAAGAATCTGACAGAACCTAGAGAACAGGTTGTCCAAGGCTTTGAAATATTGTCCTCTGAAAGGAGGTGGCAACTCTATCTGAAGAACCAGTGAATGAATGAAATAATACTTTTCGAGCTGTGCTATTTATAGTTTGGAAAGGAGGTTGATACACACTGCACACAAATACCAGGTATTTCATCAAAACTAAAACAGTTCATTACTTCTAATAATAATGGGTGTTTTTGATAAAGGTTGAAATGGTTCCAAACTATATGTTAAGCATAAAAGAAGGAATAATGGTTGGTCTTACCACATTTGGGTAGTGAAAGAATTTATGAAACATGTTTGTATTGCATAAAGTCTCGGGAAGCAAGGAATGCTATTGTTAGTCATTAATAACTACTAGTTGAGGCAACGAGTGAAGTGCCTGATAATTATATGTTGTTGAGTAGTCTCCTATGTGTAAGGCCAGGTATGAATATGCAAAAGGAACACGTTGTATTAAGCCCCTTGGGGAGTTTTGTAACTCAAAGGTATATGCCTTTTATGTTTAGTGGTATCAGCAATTATCCTAATTCAATTCCTAAGAAAATTAGGAAGTATTTACCTCAATATACAAGGCAAGTTACAGAATCGGCTTCTAATCATTTATAGCATTTTGTAGATGTAATGGGTGATTATGAAATTAGTCATGAGGATGTTGTCATGAAACTATTTATGCAATCCTTAAAAGGAGATGCTAGAGACTGGTTTTCCTATCTGCCTGCCTTTTCTGTTAACTCATGGAATCAGTTGGTGATAGCTTTAATGGAACAATTTGGTGAAAGAATCAAATCCCAACACATTAAGAAAATGATTTATGGGAATTCACATACAAGAGGATGAATTAATCCCATATTTTAATCTTAGGTTTTCAAGAGCTTAAGGGAAATCCCTAAAGAAATAAGACCAAATGAGGCTCAAAGCTTGGTTGTGTATCTGAGTGCTTTCAACAAGAGGATGAGTTTTTTATTGAGGGATAAAGAGCCTACTACTTTGCATCAAGCATACCAGCTGGCTATGGAAATTGAAAATAATATGAAATATTCAATGATGAAGAGGTATCTGGCTGCAAGTATTGATTATCCTAGCCTAACCAGTACTAATAGAATGTCAAAGCCAGTTATTCAAAAAACTGATGGTAAAATTACTGCTAGAACTATTATGAGTCTAGGAATGTAGTTTGATGATAATAAGACCCAAGTTGAAACCCAACCCAATTTGAGTGAAGAAGATCAGGTTTCTTGTGTATCAGAACTGTATGATATGAGAAGGCAAGAGAAGGAATCACCGTATGAGTTTTTCCTGAGGTTTGTGGGAATCTTAATACAAATTCCTATAGATCAAAGACCTAATGATTATGAGTGCATTGATTTATTTTGTGAGCTATATGAATCAAGACTTAGTTCCTTACCAGAAGAATTGAAACCTGCTAATTTGGCTCAAGTGATTCAATGGATAGAGATTGAAGAATCGACCAGGAATGCATCTATACAAAATAAAGGTAGTGCTCACACATTACAGAATGTTTGCATAAATAATGACAAAATTGAAAGGAAAAATGATGTAGGATTGTACGAGACACCTATTGTGTTTCCTAATCCTAATTATGAGTCACATACCACTAAGATTATTTTGCGGGCTAGTGATTATGATTTCAAGGGCAATGATTGCAATACTGAGAGTGCATCAGAGTTGTTATTTCTACAAAATTTGTATGAGAATGAAGAGCCCCAAGTTTGTCTCCAAGTAAAGGAACAATTGTCAGATGATGTATGTCTAGAATGTACCTCAAATATATTAGCATTGGAACAGGGAAGCTGTATAAATGGTGAACAATCTAAGGATGGTGACATCTGTGATCAGAAGAGTACAATTGGAGGTAGCCAATATTGTGATGAATGCATTGGCACTATGGTATTTCCTGACTATTTATATAAAGTGGAGATGGAGTTGTTACTTTCCTCTGACCTTGATGTGGTCAGTAAGGGGTTTCTAGATTGTGCTGAGTTATTCACTTATAAATCAACATATTCAACAGATAATGTTGAGTATAATGAAACCTATATGTATCGCTCTATCTTATCTAATCAAAGTGAAGTTGATGCTTTTAAACCTGTCTCTGAGGGTTTTCATATTGAGATAAGTGGAGAAATACAAGAAAGGATATGTATGGAGTGGCCAGATATGAATATGTTTGTGCATTCCCTGAAGTATGATATAACTCACACTGTTAACTTCTGTAATGTCCTGGTGTACTCCCAATTGATTGATCTCATAGAGTGGCAACTAAAATTGAATGGGGAATTCCAGGAGAAAAGTTCCTCGAGTTGTGTATCATCCTTGTCGAGTGATGGAAATAAGGACATCTTACATACTGTTCTATATGACACTTTTCAGTTCAATATGCAAATTGATGATATTAGAATAGATGATGCTATGGACCAGGTGAGTTATGAAAGTTTCCATTTCCTTATACAACTAAGCCTACATTTTATGAAATATGACCAAAAGGGTGACAAGGTGAAGTATTATCATGGTAATATGTTGCTTTTAGAATGGTGGGACAAGGCATTGGTTAGATCAGTACAAGGGTAGAGTGTAAGTATCCATCAGGGTATTCTAAAAAATAATAGTTATCTCCTAAGTTTTGAAACATCGGATAAAGAATGGTGCAAGCTATTTTTTCATCAGCAAAAGGGGAATTTTGTTTTTGATAGAGGTAGACCTTAGTTTCTCTTGTTAGGTGGCCTGGGGCTACCAAATTGCGCACACAGAACCAGTGAACAGAACAAGGTAATATGTCTGTTACAGAGCTTGTGTAATTCAGTAATCTGGCCTGCGCAACTAGCAATTCTGGATTCTTGCTATGCCCACAGGGGGCATACATCCCCAGTCGGAGCCACTGATGGGACTTTCAATTTCCTAAGTAATGCTAGTTAGGGTTTTGGGATTTCAAAGTTATCCTTGGTGTTTTTAAGTGTCGAATTTTACAAACCCTCTCGTTATGTTTCAATAATGACTTACTGTTGGGGGTAGCCGGTCACTTAAGTGAAGTTTTATCCCTCTCGGGCGTGACTTTATCGGCCCCTTTTACCTGATTCGTCGGTCTTTCTGCCAAGATAGCTTATACTCTGTATCGTCGGGGGTTTCAATGCGGGTCCCACTTGGATGTTTTGACTAAAGTCTGTTGAATCATTTGATCGATGGTTAAAGATCTAGGCCGTTTCTCACCGACCTCGCAGGTTTTCCTGCTATCGTCACCAAAGTGGTGTGAGGTTAGCGAGATGTCACCATCTAGCATGAACTGATGTGTGGGATCTCTTCCCGAGGTGATGGCAGTGATGTGTGGTTGTCTCTTCGAGGCGATGGTCATTAATAATAGGGTTAATTATGGCTTCTCGCACACCTCGCATGATCGAAGTAAATATTTTGAGGAGTGTTGCATGGTCTGCGAGGGTGTGACACGTGGCTCTTCTTCTTCTGCCAATAAGGTTATGTGGGTCCCACTGTATGGTTCGAATTTGCTTTTTTTTGAGGGTTTTGATTAGATATGTTTTCTCAGGCGTTGAGGTGGATGGTCAGTATCCATTGACTAGATCTCAACCTTCTGTTTTGCCATGTGTGTCCCGAATCGGCGGTGCAAATTCATTAAGGGGGTGTGCAATTTGTCTGAGTGGCATATGATGCCTTGCTGTTGCTAGTATCATTGATCACACTAATTTTCATTTTCCAGAGGATCTCCTCCTAATTTTCTCTGGCGTGCGAATGGTGCCATCCTACTGAAAGTATTCATGGTTATCTTGGTCACTAATTGTTCGAGTGCTTGAATTATTTTCGAGCAATTGTACTTTGCATGCTTGGCCATTCTATAAATGTCGACTAAGTTGTGTGCAATCAGCATTGCAGTTTCTTGTGTCTATGTGCAGGAAGGTTTTTCTCCAGTGTGTTGCAAGGCTTTATTTCCTTTATGGATAAATTAATTGAAAGCAAGAGTGCGAGGCTAAGGGCCCGAAGGCCGTCGGCTATGGTGAAGCCTACTACTCCCACTGTGCCCCAGGGTACTAAAAATACTAGAAAGAAGCTAGTGCATTGTTCGTCCCCGGTGATCATATCGGATTTTGATGAATCCGACACCGACTCTGACTATAGGTGTTACTTGGCCACCTTAACGGAGCTCATGGGAGTAGATGAGGAGGTTCTGATAGTTGAACTTGTATTTGCTTTGGCACCGGGTTCTATTATTCGCGGTCGTGCTGGCAAGGTTGGTATGGGAAAGGTGGCCCCCTCATTGTCTCAGGCGCGGACTCGAAGCGGTCGCCTATACTGGGGCCATGTGTTCTCTTGATGGTGACTGGTGGTAGGCTGGTTGGACATGTTTGATCTTGTTTTTTCCTCTTGTGGACATGGATGTGCGCGTGCTTTACACAAAATTTTGTTATCCGACTGGTTACTGTGTAACCGTTTTGATTCCTTTGATCATACATGATTTTATCAAATGATAAGGAATGTGAATTTCAATTTAGGTTGAAATTCAATTTTGTACTGACAATGTAGCCTGTTACTTGTTGCTCTCCTGATATATAAGGGAGATTTCATGGCTCATTGGATGGGTCAAAAATTTTTGGGGTCCAAAATCTTGGAGTCTATATAGACAACTGTAATGTTGAAGTGTTATGAACATTGTTGTTTAGGAAATCATCCTGAGTAAGGATTTGTATCTAGTTAGCATGTTATGCTTTTTAATTACTAATATCGAAACAAATCTACAAAATTAAAATGGTTTACTCTCCTACGCGTGTGCCATGGATTATGAATCGAGTTATTAAGGGTTTCTCTTTTCAGTTTCAACACTTAATTGAAAGTGTAGTTAGTTTTCTTGCTTTAACTTGAGGAGTTAATCAAATGCTTGAAAATTCAATTACATGTTCATGGTTATATATGCTCAGGATGCTTGAAGAAGTACTGTTTTAATGTATTGAAATATCTCATGGTAGTAATGCTATATGAAGATAAGATCACAGTATCATAATTATACTCTGTATGACTCCGTTGCCCTATGGATGAGGCACTGAATAATGTTTGCAACCTTCTCTTTGTTATAATATTGTGAGCTCTAAGCGTGGTACTCTGATTATTGAATATAAACACATGTTAAAACTTTGTCTTCCTACGGGAAATATTTCCTTATTGATTTGTGGGTCAATTTTGTTGCTCTTTGGTGCCGATAGTCATTCTCTGGTATGCCAATACCAAGAATGGTGACTATCCCCTTGAGCGCGTAGGGATTGTTATCTGTATACAAAGGGTGTTCTGACCAAGTTATAGGGCATTCTTATGAACACATGTAGGTTTACCCACCTTGGTCTTACAAAGCCAAAAGTGTAGGAGAGAATCAGTTTCTAACTGACTCTCGTTAGTTGGCCACTAGTTGTTGCAGTCATCCTTGATAGAGGTTGGCTACCTCTTAGAGAACTGCATTATCTATGTGGGAACAAACGCCAACAGTGAGAAAATGATAAAAATAAAAATAAAAAGAATAAATCTCTAGGTGAAAATTGAAAGGCACCTTTAGACCATGAAAAAGTAAAAATAAATGATGTATCAAAAGGTGAAAGCCTCTTTAAGATGCCTAAGGATGGAGGGTTGGAAAGTCTCCCTATTGACCGAGAGAGATCACTATTGCTAGTAGAATATTCAAAAGAAGTCAATCTTGGGACAAAGGACAATCCTAGAATCATTCAGTTTACAGCATCTTTGACTATTGAAGAAAAACCAGAGTTTACCACGTTCTTTTCAAAAAGATAAGTTAATTTCACATGGTCATATACTGATATGCCTAGGTTGGACCCAAGAACTTGTTCTACATCATCTACCATTGATTCCAAATGATAAACCAATCAAACCAAAATTAAGGAAAATGCGCCCACAGATTGCACTCTTAGTAAAGGTTGAGTTAAAGAAGCTTCTAGATGTTGGTTTTATCTATCCTATGGATTATGCAGAATGGATTTCTAATCTTGTTTTTGTCACTAAACCAACTAGTGGTGTCAGAATATGAATGGATTTTAGATATTTAAATAAGGTTTGTCCCAAAGAGGATTTCCCATTGCCTAACATTGATATCATAGTAGACTTCACAGTGGGATACGAGATGTTATCACTTGTGGATGGATTTTCAAGATACAGTAAAATTAGAATTGCTCCTGAACATTAACATAAAATAGCTTTTACTTGCACTTGGGGTACCTTTTGTTGGAATGTAATGCCTTTTGGTCTCAAGAATGCCAGATTGACATATCAGAGAGCTATGAAAACCATTTTTCATGACTATATGCATGTACTTATGGAAGACTATGTTGATGACTTGTTGATAAAATATTTGACAAGAGGTGGTCATCTAGGAGTGTTGGACAAGATTTTCATAAGGCTAGAAGAATATAAGGTCAGACTAAATCCAAAGAAATGTGTGTTTGGGGTCTAATCAGGCAAACTATTGGGATACATAGTCTCTCATAGAGGAATTGAGGTTGATCCTGTGAAGGTAAAAACAGTCATAGATATACCCCCACCCACTAACATTAGTCAATTGAGAAATCTACGAGGAAGATTGTAGTCAATACAGAGGTTCATTGCCCAATTGGCAAACAAGATTCACCCATTTCAATACTTTTTATGCAAAGGAGTTCCCTTCATGGATTGAACATTGTTAATAGTCATTTCAACAGATGACAAATTATTTATTGACTCCTCCAGTTCTCATGCCTCCCATTGATGGAAGAAAATCTTATACATATCGACCACCACATCAGCACTGGGGGCATTACTAGAATAGATGGAAAAGAGAGAGCTATCTACTATATCAATTGTACTCTTGTAGGATATGAGCTTAACTATAGCCCCATTGAAAGAGCATGCCTTGAATTTGTTTTTTTTTCACATAAGCTAAGACATTATATGTTGAACCACAAATCAAAAATTGATAGCCAAGATTGATCCTTTGATGTATCTATTGAGCAAAGCAACTTTGACAGGTCGACTAGCCAAGTGGGTTATGATTTTGAGTGAGTATGATATAGAGTATGTTGATCATAAGACAATAAAAGGACAAGTAATAGCTAATAAACTTGTAGATGCACCAATGATAGTAGATCATCCTCTAGTGTCTAACTTTCTTGATGAATCCATTTTTCGTAATTGAGACTCCTACAACATGGAAATTATACATTGATAGGGTCTTATACAAATTATGGTTCAGGGGTTGGAATTATTTTTATCATACCTCAAGGGGATTCCATTCCTAAGTCATATAGAATAACATTCCCATGCACAAATAATATGGCTGAGTATGAAGCATTGTTGACGGGACTACACATGACAATCAAATGGAAAATCAAGGATCTTCAAGTTTATGGTGACTCCTAGTTGGTTATCTGTCAAGTGAATGATGACTATGATACAAAATATGAGAAGCTTACCCCTTACAAGTGCATGGTGGACAATTTTAAGTTGTACTTCAATGATATTTATTTTGAGAATGTTTTGAGGATTCAAAACAAGGTAGTTGATGCAATTGCAACCATTGGATCTCTCTTGGATTTTCCTAACAATGCCTTGTAATAAGAATTCTTGGTGGAATAGTTGTTGACCCCGTGTTCGAGGTCCTTGAATAAGAACTTGTGTGTGAACTTGTTGGTCTTGAGTCTCCTTGGTACAAAGACTTCTATAACTACCTGCCTAACCAGATTATTCCTTCTGACTTGTCCACCAATCAATGCAAAACCTTTATTTGGCAAGCCTCCAACTATGTCATCATTGATAATACCCTTTACCATCGTAGCTTATATAGCACCCTTCTCAAATGTCTCAACTCATATGAAGCACATACGACCTTACAAGAGGTACATAATGGTATATGCAGAGCTCACTCTGTTGGTCCTACTCTAACTAAGAAGCTTATGCGAATGGGATACTATTGGCCTACCATGGAACATGGTGCCTACCATTTTGTGAATAAGTATCACCAATTTCAAATACATGGAGATGTTGTACATGTAACTATTCAGGAGTTGCACCCACTTACATCACCTTGGCCCTTCTCTCAGTGGGGACTCGACCTTGTGGGAAAGATTCACCCTACTTCTGCTAATGGTCACAAGTTTATCCTTGTTGCAATTGAATACTTTACTAAATGGATTGAAGCCATTTCAATGACCTACATTATTGGAAAGCAAATATATAAGTTCATCCTCAATTACATCATATGTCGCTATGGAGTTTCCCAGTCCATTATTACAGATAATGGTCATCCCTTCAAGAATCAAGATGTTCATGAGTTATGTAAAAAGTTTCATATCCAACACCATTTCACCACTCCCTACTACCCCTAGGGCAATGGTCAAGCCGGGGAATTTAATAAGACTATACTTACAATCTTAAAGAAGACTATCGATAATGTTGGTCGTGACTGGAATGTCCAACTCAACCCTGTGTTATAGGCCTATCACACTAGTATCCGTACTCCCACAAGAGCCACCCCATATTCCCTTGTCTTTGGGACTAAAGCCATTCTTCCCATTGAGGTCAATTTTCCATCCTTAAGGGTATCTATGCAATAGCTTATTGATGAAGAAGAGTATTGTATAGCCCGTTTGCATGAGCTTGAGTTATTGGATGAGAAAAGATAGAATGCCTTAACCCATTTAAAAGCATATCAAAACCATATTCAGCATAGTTATAATAATAAATTTTGAGCTAGATACTTTGACATTGGTGACTTGGTTCTGAAAGAGAATCCTAAGAATCAGATGGATCAAGAAAAGCCCAAAAATTTTGAACCTAAATTTTAGTTGGGCCCCTACATCATCACAACAACATACTGATGCTTATCAAATGTCTACTCCTAAAGGTGAACCATTACCTGATCCCATCAACAACATGCACCTTCACAATTATTATACATAGCCTCTAGAGAATCCCAATAAAAGTCAAAAATACAAAAAAAGTAAAGAGAAATAATTCATCCAATAGTAAAAACCACTTCGGTGGTGCTTTGGATAAGTACCATGGTGAAAACCTGGAAAACAAGCACCATGTGTAGTTGGTCTTTGATTTATTGTCTACCATGATTCTATCTGGTTTTTCACCTCCATCCACCCATCCTTTTCTTACCATGATAAAGCTTTGTCATCCTTCTCATGGCCTAAGATCCATTAACATCCAGCGTCCTTCACCTTTCATGACCATCCTTGGCATCTATCAATTCCCTTGCATGTAATAACTTGGTCCTATACCTAACTAGGGGCAATTCCTTGACCTACACCTTTCTAGGATCCCACACATGGTATCTACTTTTAAAACATCAAAATCCAAAAAAATCATAAAACATCAAAAACTAAAAAATAGAGTCAGAGTCTATGTCAGTCCAAGTCCAATCGAACTACTTTGTCTCTGTGCATTGCTACGTAGGCAAGGCCATCTTTTGATGAGCCCCTGAGGCAATTAGTCAGTCCCTTAGGGTTTTATTAAGTCAAATCAATCATGCTTCACATTCTAATAATGAATCATTTTTGGTCCAAGTCGGTCAAACTACGACGTCTTTACATGCATAACATAGGTAAGGCCATATTTCGATGAGCCCCCGAGGTGCTAGGTCAGTCCTTTAGGGTTTTTCAGGTCTATCTTGGTCTATTGTCATTAGTTCTATAATAAGTTATCCCTTGTTAAGAACAACACCTTAGATGTAAGCAAACAAACATTTAACCAAATCTCAAATCAACAAATCAACTATCCAACTGGTCTGGAATCCAAACCGATCAATTGACTAATCATCAATACTTGTCAAGTCACGGTCTTATCATTTTTTCCTATTTAGGATGCATCCTTCCTGAATTGGGACATTGGTCATTTGTTAATCTTGTCATTTTCCTTATACAAGATATGTCTTTCCTGAAACCAAGCGTGGTAGATCGATCTTGTCAATTGGTCAATCCTATCGATCAATCAATTTGGTCAAACAATTAACCTTATCAATCAATCAAACTTTGTCACTCAATCAATTTGGTTAATCAGTCAGTCAAACTTGTCAATCAATCAGTCAATCAACCTCATCAATCCTATCAACAAAAAAATTATGGCAACTGATCTAAATGGTCATTGACTTTTTTGGTCTAGTTAGTCCTATCTTTGTTATTTGTCTTTGGTCATGTTACTAGCCACCTCAAGGATGTCCCAAGAAGGATTTAGAGGAGTGATGAAGGATCATGATCTCTTTTATTTTGATTGTTGCTTGTGATTTGTCCTGACAAAAAGATTGGGGCAATTGGGTCCTTGGTATGAGTCATGACATTCCTTGTCTGTTGAGTGTCTATTTTCACAAAGGGATAACATTGCACGCCTTGGTCTATCTCATACCATGGTTTTTATTGTTTTTTTGCTATAATTTTGTCACCTAATGATGATAAACATGCAATTTGGCATCTATTAAGCAAGAATATCAATCCCATTCCATTTAACTAACTCCATGCCAACATCCATATTCTCTACCCTCTTGCTTCTTCTATCCGTAATCATCCTGATGGCATTATGTGACACATAAAATATCCTTCATACATAATCATGTTAGAAGCATCGTATGCATCATCGTAAGCATGTTAGGTCATCCATATTGCATCTGAAAATACAAAAACATAGATAGTATCATCATACATACATGCATCCAGATAAGCATAACTTGTCATAATCACATAATATCATCTTGCCTTCATAAAACATCAGCATACATCTCATTGCATACATCTTATCACATATCATGTGACATTTGCGTGCCAAAAAGAAAATCCTACACAATCATTACATTTTAAGTACATTATCCATCACATTATATCATATTTACATACATCATACAAATACATATTGCATTAGTTTCATAATCATAAAGCATCCATAATATCATAAGATCGTATAAGCATCACATGTGCATCCATGTAAGCATCATAATCATATTAAACCATCATGCATAAAATAATAGGAGTCATGTGCATCATCCATACATCATAAGATATAAAAGAATATATAAACATAAACCATGAACCATAAACCATCATTCGCAATGCATCATAACATATAATATCATTTCATAAATCATATAAATGCATAACATTATAATATAATAATCCATCATATCATAGAAACATGCATAATAAATCACACATCGGACAATCGCTGCTAAAATCATGCATCTTGTATATATACCAAAAACTCAAGTGTCACAATACAATATCAAAATGATCTAAAAAAGGGATCTCGCAGGCTCAGTCAAAATATACATATATTAGTGTCTAAAAGTATCATGCATAAAAATGATCTACCTTATGCTACCTTTATCTCTTGATGGATATGGTCCTATAGGGGGTTGTTTATAATGAGGCTAGTGAGACCCCAATCCTGAGGGTCGCTAATATGGTGAAGGTCATGGCTGTGAGACCCCACTATTGCTCTATGGTGTAAGAGGGTTTGGATGAAAGCATTCACACTTCCATGCTTCGGGTCTCACCTCAACAATCCCCTTATGTGGCTTCTTTCTCCACTCAACCTTTAGGTCCTAACTCATCTACAGATACCCCTGGTTCTACTGGCCATTCCCTCTTCCAACCGTTGTCATACTACTCAACCAATTCTTGGTGCTTAACCTCTGTTCACCATGACCCTTAATCCTCCCTAAAGGCCAAATTCACACAACACACACCTAGATCCTTGCAGGGTTGTCATTACATTCCAACATGCTTCTTGGCATCCTATCAGGCTTCTTGGACCACCATTAGCCACCATTTCTCCATCGCTCATTCCAAACCCTCATTTAGGGTTTAAAAAGGCTACAAGCCTTGAGCCCCCAATTAGGTCTCTTAACCTGAGAAAGAAGGATATTGTTCACAACTTCTCCAAAGAACCTTAATTATTTTTCATGGATTCCTGGTACCTATACCATCCTCTTCAATATTTCAAAACCCTTATGTCTTGTCAAGCCATACACAGGACTGTCCTCCAATTTAGCAAAATTGAGGGTTTTTAGCCAATTCCTGGCCACCCGGTTGGACTGTCAAAGAGTTTGCTTAGCATCCAGATTGTTGGAGCCTCATTGGTACCAGGCCATTGTGAGACCTCCTTCCACACTTCTACAATGGGGTTTGTCTTGGAGAAGTCTATCATGCAATTTATGTGCTTTTTGGCACTGTCCTTCCTAGCCAGGCATTGCCAAGCTCGCCTAGGAATTGACTTTCCTTATGGACCTACTACTCCTAAAGACTCCTAAACCTACACTATTTATAGGCATGGAGCTCAGCCTCATCCCCCATAGGCTATACACCAGGTATAGGGGAAGACAAAGGTCTAAGACTCCATGATCTACAACTACTAGACTGATCAGCAATAGAAAGCAATCAAGAAACTAAGAAACAAACTATGAAACGATGATAAAGCTACACTACTGTTCACCAAAGCCTCTAAGAACAATTACATCTCATTCCAACCAATCCAAAATGTCTGGTTAATTCATGAATACACAATCAAGAACTTAAACATAGTAAATACAGTTATTATGTCTGCTGTCCTCGCTTTGCATTCATGGGAATTGCCAATTACAAATTGTTTTTCAAAATCCCAAACCTTCTAACCTTGTCCATAGGTCGAGGCACACCTCAAATACACATTCAAATTTAGTTAGGCTTGAGCCCCAACTGTTCCATGGTCGGTTAAGTTAATACAAACCCTATTTGCCAACTATTGCAAAACAAACTAACCAAAATTGCAAATCAAAGCTAATTACTAAGCTTGAGTGTCAAAACTCATAACACAAACTCTACTGATAGCTCCTAACTGATCTTTGTTTAAGCCTAACTCACAAAGGAATGGTCAACATGACCTTAACATAAAAAAAAACAAAAATTCACAAAATTGTCCTATCTCCTAGCAATTTGCCTAGGTGCTTCCTAGGTGCTCCTGCACCATTCTCCCCCTCCTTGCATGAACATTAAGAAGTAGAAGGAGAGAGCAATGAAAAATCAATACCAAGCTTCTTGAACTGATCCTCTTGTACCCATGTATCTTCTGACTCATGCCTATGCTTCCACTTGATAAGGTGCTCCATGTACACCTTGTGTCTTGTAGACTTTTGTACCCTTGATTCCAAGATTCTCTCAGCTTGGTGCTTGTCCTGAGGAGGTAGGGGTCTGTTACTGATGTCCTTGAAGACCTCTTGACTATTCT